>OX422217.1:298794223-301194223 GCA_949130495.1 Sambucus nigra | reverse complement strand
GTTATCGGGTAAGTTTAGCAATCCTTTTGCCCAGACAATAATAATTACTACAAAAATTAATATGCGCCTCATAATTCATTAGATATAAAACATACCCTCATTCGCGGGTGATGGTTGTTGATTCTCTGCCTGATGGACGTTATATACAAGCCCATACTGACCCTGTTGTGCAGGTGCTGCTGGAATGGGAGGTAGTGCTAGCATCGGAGCTGGAGCTGGAAGAGCAGCTTGTGGAAACGTTGGTACCTATGGCTCCTGTCGAGCATTTTGTTCCTGAGGGAATTTATCTTTTTCAGGACAATCTTGTCGTTTATGGCCATAATTGTCACACACGAAACATTTTCCCACAAACTTTCCACCACATTTACCCTGTTGGCCCCGTCCCTACTGGCCATTACCTCCTTTCCCTTGGCCCTAATGAGCCTGTCTCTGGCCCTGATGGCCCTGCTGTCCTTTCCCATTACCTCTATCCTGAAATCGAGAGTCTCTAGATCGCAAATGCTTAGCATAATCCCCGGTACGGGAATCCTGCTCACCCTGACGCTGATGACTCGGCCCTGGCTGAGTCCCGCTAGAACTGCCCCCCAGTAGTCTTGATTTGCAGGTTTGATCCAACCCCCCGCTTAACACCCTGAACATGAAATTGATTATCCTGGAAGTGAAGCATTGCAGCATTAAGTAGATCTACATACATACATAGTGAATGATTTCCCAATAAATGCTGGCGAATCTTATAGTTCAACTCATTAGTGAACATTAGAATTTTCTTGTCCTTAATGGGTACCTCTGATGGTACTAAATTAGTTAGTCTCGTAAATTCTTCCTCGTATTCTACCACTATATTAACTCCCTGCTATAAATCAAGTAGTTTCCACCTCATCTCTGTCTGGATGGCGGAAGGAAAGTACATCCCATCGAACCGTATCCAAAACTCTTGGATAGTCATTGTGTCCCTCTCCTCCATAGTGGCCGTAGCTTCCCACCATTGCAAAGCTGCCCCTACTAGCTTGAATGTGGATAGTATTTGACGTTGAACCTGAGTGCATTCGAGCATCCTCAAGTGTCGTTAGATATCTTTCTTCCATTGTCTAGCAGTCACAACATCTGATCCTCCCTGAAACTCAGGTGGGTGCGCCTTCTGAAAGTCATCCCTCGCTCGTTCCCTTTCAGTAGGAAACACTTGCCCTTGTGTGGGTGGCACAAATGATGCCGATGCTGGAGCCTATTAAACAACAGCTAGAGCTGCATTGACTGCATGAGCGAAAATTATAGAAACTTCGGCCGCAGTCATCGTACCCAGAGCTGGGGCGGGCTGAGGTGCACGTCGAGGATGCATTTGAAATTATAGAACACTATTAGTAATTAATATATCAAAATAGTTGAAGAACGTAAGCGTAAATAGAATTGCAATAATCCTACTCATAGGGCTCTACATCAAAGAACGCTAAGTTGAAAACACAATAAGCCGTACCGACCCTAAAGGACACTAGAACCTGATGATCTAATACCACCTCTAACACCCCTCTTAATTAAATACCAGGTGGCCAGTTCCATACCAAATTAAAATAGAATATACAGTTGGCTCATTCTTAGCATCACTGTCAAAAACATTTACAACTCACCCAATACCCAATTAAGTTGGTGTTAAAAACTTCCAAACTTTTAATTTCAACATTACCATTTTTAGTTTAAGAATAACATTACACATATTATTCTACAACACTAATAACCGAACAGATAACACAAAATAATTTAAATGCAATTGAAATAAACATTCCAAAATAATATTAATCCATTACAGTAATCCCAACAGTAACAAATGTATTAAAATGACACGAACACAATAGTATATGACTCACATAGACAAGAGATAATTGAGTTCCTTTGGGCGACATGCCCTAACTAAAGAATACTGTGAATCAAATGAAGATAGGCATCTAAACAAATCTCCATAGCTCCATCGCTCGTCATAATCCACTAAGGTTGGGGTCCCTGCTGCTGGACACCTGATCTAGAAGATACAATAGAAAAGAAAATATGCAAGGAAACAGGTCAGAGCCCGATTATGAAAATGATTTTTTTGAAACATAAAGTATTTAACAAGTGAAATAAAGCATTTATTATGTACATGTTAGCATCCAGGCTCTCACTTGCTATTCTCACCTCTCAACTAGAGTGCACACTTAACGTTTCTTATAAACCTCCTAGTTAATGGCTCCTCTTCACTAGTTCTCATAATATGATTCCATTCCCATATCATAACCCCGTATGTCCCATGCCATGCATTATATAATCATTCTTATACATTTCTCATTTATGTGAATCATTTCTCATTAACATGAATTAGGCTCTTTAATAAATATTCATTAACATACTTCAATTCTTTTCTCAATTCACCGTTATCTACAATTATCATACAGTACATGATTTAACCAAAATATAACTATTCATTCATTTAATTCATTATATATATATTCATATATAATATGGCACCCCGAGTCACAGTTCCGGTGTAATCCATTACTCTGCTATCATGTCCCATCATCGCTGGTCGCCGAATAGGGGACAAAAGGTTCGGTAAGGATTCCTCAAACCACAAACATCAGCAAACAAATTGGAGGTGAACTTAGTTCTCGTATCTATGGTTCACGCACATACGTACGTTCCCATAGTCAGCGGGCTTATCAACTCCTCGATAAGTCTTTCATAGACCGATGTTCTTGAGCGGAAAATCAAAGATCCCATGCATTCATCAGGATATGACTGCCCTCACGCGCAAACATCCCGTCGATAGCAAGTAAGCTAGGTATGTCATACACATAATCATTAATCAATCAAATCGGCATTATCATACCTATAATATACTATCAACAAGGTACTCACATTACCCTTAGGTTATTCCCGTACGTAGCATTATATCTCTTTGAATTTCACCAATTAAAATATCATAACTTCACTTCTTAATTTAATTAACCCCGAGCCTCACTCAATATTCAAGGTTCAAATAGGTTTCCCCTCAAAATATATTCAGTAAGAAGTCACTAATTCCCTACTAGTCCATATCGTCATTTTTCCTGAATTACTACGAATTGAACTCTCCTTTTATTTAGGTTTAAAACCAATAATTTCAAATCTCTTATAAACACATCTTCTTTCACTTAGGATTAAACCCTCTTGTAAACTTAAGGATACCCAAGTGTTATATTCATTCACCCCTACTGGTCCTATTTTTAATCCTCATGCATACCAATTAGAATCCAACAAATGAATCTAGCAACCGAAATTTCTTCTAATTTAATTATCATTATTCTAATCAATTAAATCCCAATCAAATTAATTCAAATGTTATTTAGGGCTTACTGATCTTATATAAGTCCCAAAATATCCAATTGATAATCACCAAAGATCTACCAAATATTTGGAATAAGAATCAACATTAAAACGGAACAACTTTAGGAATTCTGGGAGAGGTCGATCGATCGAAGTCAGGGGGCCGATCGATTGGTCACTCAGGTAACAACCGAGTTTTTCTGCATATCTACAACTACGAGTTTAGCCATTTTTGATCAATCAAACCTTCATATTAACATCCCAAATCATACATATATGAATGATTTCTAATACTTTAAACATCCTAGAATCATCAAGAGATTGAATTAAAAGCATGTTTATATCCAATTTTTCCAGAAAATTTTCAACATATTATCTTCAAGAACACATCAATGGTTTTCAGAATTCCTTCAACAGATTTGTAATCATTTCGTGCATTACTAACTACCTATAACATGAGTTTGATTCCTATACATTTTCAGTCTCTAGAAATCCATTTAACAACTCCATTATTTCTTCCAAACATGTAAAATCATATCTTTTCATAACTATTCTAACATGGACAATATACAAACTTAAATTGCAAATATCAAACACTTGCCTCTAATGAAGGTCTGATCCTTTGGTGTAGTATATCTCAGGTGGTTCTCCCTTCTCCGGTCAACCTCCGGTGGTGGTTGGTGGAGGTGACCCTTGGTTCTTAGTTCTTCTCCTTCCCAAGTAAACTCTTCTCTTCCCAAGCAACCTTTCACTCTCTCTTGGAAGATGACGTCTCTAATTTTTGTACATGAGATGAATAAACCACGTACACTTAATCTTCAAATACTTATAGTAGGACAAAATCTGAAATCACTATTCGTCCCCCTATAAAAATGACCAAAATGCCCTTTTGGGTTGTCTATTTATTTCGAAATGACCCGAGACTCAAAATTAACATCCAAATAGACTTTTCTTAATATTTCGACCCTTCCGGATGCTACGATGCAGTCGAAATGACTATAAGGTCGATAGAAAATAAATTTCCTTTTTAATTTAACAAATTAGTCCCGACACGTCCCAAATTACCAAATTTATATCTTACAACTATTATCAGTAATCATCACATTCATATATTACCTAAATATCTTTAAGTAATATTCATAATCATACATTTTAATATCCTCAAGTCGGATAAAACCCTATTGAATTAATTAATTATAAAATCCAATTAATCCATTAATGTAAAATATAACCCATTTTAAAAATTGTTAAAAATCACGAGGTATTACATGGGGCTGGGACGAAGACATCATGGGATATTGGAAAACGTAGTCATAAAAAAAGCTTTTCCTTCATACGGCCTGGGTTATCAACCATCATCAGAAAAACTTAGAATGCTCCGCCAACCTCGGTTGAAGAGAAGATTAGAAAGTTTTAAGACTATTTTAGGGGATTTCGTGAACGAAAGATTCATCATAGAGGCTGAAGATTTTCACTTTATTGGATTTCCCAAACTACGGTATGATCACGTGAATAAGAAGCTGAATGTAACACATCGTATTTTTGATGATTTAAATAATTATGTGATAAATTATTATTATGGGAATAAGTATACGATTAATTATTATTGTTGGATTAATTAAATTAAAATGCGAGAAATTAATTTGTTATTAATCCGGATTAAAATAATTATTAACTAGCGTGCCAAGGGTTAATACTTATTGTTGAGAATTATTTGAATATTACTGTGTGATATGTAATATGGAATTATAACATTTGATAAATTGTCGAAAGTGAGAAATACGACAGTTTAGTAATTTAAGTCTGACACGCGTGTGAGTCGTGTCGGGACTAATTGAATAAAATAAAAAGAGAATTTATTTTTATTAACTCGTATGGTCAGTTCGAGTGCGCCGTTGATTCTTGGAGGGTCGAGATAGTCAAAATAGTATACCCAGGTGTTTAGTTTGTGTCCCGAGGCAATTTTAGGCCTAACCGGTGTCCCGAGAGGGTATTATGGTAAATTGTATTTTTTGGCTTAATTAATGGACGAAAATTGGGAATTTTTAAATCAACCAAGGAAGGTCCATTGGGGTTAAGAATTTATAGGAAGTTAAGAATGGATATAGGAGGTGTGAGGGAGATCTAATTCCAAGAGAAAAGGGCCGAGATAACACCACCTTGCACCATCACCACCACCACCGTGCAGATCGGGACAAGGGGAACACACCCATACCGTCGTATTCGAGGCAAGTGTTTATTACTTGCTTTCCTTTAGCAATAATCATACTCATGTTAGAAGAGGTGAAATTAATCATGATTTACATGTAATTGGGTGAAAATTGGAGATTTAAATTATGACTAAGGACTAGGTTAATTAGTGTTTGAAATGCATTCATGTAGGTAGAGGATTAATCACCGAATTGGATTATATATTAATGAATGAATCTGGGTTGATTAGGTTCTTTAAATGAAAATTTGGAAACAAGGGTTCATATGAATTAATTTGGGGATTTTAAATAATCACGATGTTTAATGACGAATTAATGATCCTAGGATGTTGGGAATTATTTATAATATGTTAGGTGTTGATGGGTATTGATGATGAGGCATTAGGTCCAAAAAGGGTAGAAAACGCAAAAATTTGGTGAAGAAGAAGAAACAGTGGGTCTCTCACGAAGTCGCGCGAAGTGGTTCCAACGAGATGGGCATCTCGTGCGAAGTGGTTCCAACGACATGTCATTCTGGTTCAAACGACATGTCATCTGGTTCAAGCGACACAAGGAATTTGGGAATTTTCTTAAAGTCCAGTTTTGAGTTCAACGGTTAATTGGAGTGAGAGAAACTGCCAAATAGTAAATTTAAATAACACAAAAATTCGGGAAAGTATGTGAGAATAAATACTTTAATTATTTTGGTATAAAGAGAATGTACATTGGAGATTACGAGAAAGATAGTAATCTAAATAATTATACTATATGTAGAGATGAGATTAAAATACGTATGATGAATATATATATAGGTTGGAGAAATACCTATAAATTATAATAGGTTGTGTGTATGCCTATTATGGAAAATTATTACTAAGAGCACTAATGGGTGATAACCCGGGGGTGCAGGGATCTTATAGTTAAGCGCACTAATGTGTGATAACTCGGGGGTGCTGAAATTCTATTGTTAAGTGTACTAATGGGTGATAACCCGGGGGTACAAGGATGATTATTGTTAGGCACACTAATGGGTTATAACCATGGGAGTGCTGGATTATTATTGATATGTGCATTAATGGGTGTTAACCCAGGGATGCAGGATTCTCTTGATAGGCGCACTAATGGGTGATAACCCGAGGGTGATAGATTATTATTGATATGTGCATTAATGGGTGCTAAACCGGGGATGCATTATTTTCTTAATAGGTGCACTAATGGGTCTTAGCCCGGGGGTGCAGGATTAGTATATATATATATATATATATATGTATAGGGATTATGTGACTATATATATATATATATATATATATGAACTTATGAATATTTCTACCGTGTGAAATTTGTAGACTTGTTAATAATAATAATCATTACATTGCACTAAGTTATCTTAACCTAAGGGTGCAAGATTAGTGTATATATATATAGGGATGATGAGACTATATATATGTATAAGTGTACTTGGGTAACTTCCTACATTGTGAGACTAGTAGATAAAATTGGAAATGAGAAATGAAGTAATCTTAGTAGATAAAAGATTAACCATTAAAACGGTGAATAATGAAGCATAGTGTGTGAGATAAACTATTTGAATAGCGTATTGTATGGACAATATGGGAATACTTCTAGTGAGCATAGTTAGTAGTAGTATGGTTTCTGACTAGTTAAAATGGTTGGTATAAATAGGGAGATATTAGATGTATGTTAGACGTGCACAATATATGAGATGTGAGAAACTCATGTGAGAGTTCGATAACTAACATGCGAATAAGACTTGTTTTGAGAACTAGTTTTAAATACTTGCTAAATAATTTTTACACCTCGGGCTTTGACCCGTTTATTGTATTTCTCCTTTATTTTGCTATATATATATATATATATATATATATGTGTGTGTGTGTGTGTGTGTGTGTGTGTATTAGTATAGGTGCCTAGCCACATGGCTACCGGTTCTAGATACTTGGATGGTTTGTCGAGCTGCAGTTGTTGGGGAAGTTTTGGGTCATTGAGATTATATGTTTCTCTCACTTTATTCAGTTCCTAGTTCAAATACTTCAGTTCGGGCATGTGTCGCCCATCCTCATTAGTGGGATTGTACTCAGTTCTCTGTAGTTCTCTTCTGTTGCATTGAGTATTTATTTTTGTTTTGTTTTTGGCTTGAACTGGAATATTTTATCCAGTCTTAATTATTTAGTATTTAATTTAATCAACATTAATTTCTTATGTGTGGTTTATAGTTCAATGATCAGAAATTATTTGAATTAATTGGTTTCAAATTAAATTGGAATATGTTTTGACACTAGCTTAATTAAATGTTTGTTAATTAATTGGATTTAAGTTTTCGACAGTGATGCTAAGAATGACCCAACCGAACAATCTGTTATAAATTTTATGAAGGACTGGTCACCTAATATTTAATTGGTCGCGGTGTCACATGTGCTATCAGAGCATCAGGTTCTAGTGTCCTTAGGATATGTGCGGCTTATTACGTTTCAACGCATCGTTCTTTGATGTAGAACCTTATGATAGGGTTGTTGTATTCCCTTACGTATGCGGATTACGTTATCCTGCGGTAAATTATAGTGGATGTGACTCATTATATGAAATTTAGTGTGATTCGAACAACAAATATTTTAGGACGACCAATGAGGGCCGTAAGAAGAACTACGGGTGAAGAAGATCAACAGAAGACATAGAGTAATTGGGAAAGAGTGATCGGGACAAAAATCACCATGAGGATTACTTAAGTAAGATATTTTAAAATCGTCACTCGGGAACTGTGGGCTCCCAGGACACAGTCGTAAATAACGGTGGGATGATTGCAGGACCACTTAGCATAGTCGATAAAGGGGAAATCAAAGGGACACTTTTGACAACCCATTAGTGAAGATGCAGAGAAAAAAATGAGAAAGTGTAACAGACCAACGGAAGTAGAAAATTCGAAGGCAATGGTGTAGAGAGGGGTGTGACGACACTCAAAATTAAGTTTGGAGTTAAAAGCTATAGTATGTAGGAGCATCATGTAGTGATTAGAGACAATCACCATACATGAAGAAGGGTGTTTGAAATTCAGAGATAAATTTGAGTACGATTTGACCCTGAGGTCTTCCATTTGATGTGGTAACAAAATGTGAGTGAAATTTTGATGTTTAGCACAATGGGTAAGATAGAAACTGATTATGAGAGAAATGTTGAATTGCATAATGAACTTCGTACCTGACAGAGGGACATAAATTATCCAAAGGGTCCATTAGTATAACACAGGCATGGATGAGAAATCCAGCTAGGATGACTAATGTTGATGTCATCAAGGTTATACGGTGACTACTTCTTGCGTTATTTCCAAAAGAAGCAAGCCAAGAACGTTAGAGAATCTGGTCGAAAAGAAAAACTGAACTTAACGGTGTTAGTGAAACCCCACATGAGAGTATACCTAGCAGGGAACACGATTAGATGATTTTAAGTTGATTAACATCCTACAAAGTGACGATGAAGTCAATCAAGGTCGTGGAAGCTAACTGTAGTTCCAAAAGGCAAGTGTATCCAGCAAGTTAAGACTACTCAGTCTAAGAGAAGGACATTCCCAAAATGTTCAGTGGGACCAGTTACGGGGAAATGGTTTGTGAAGTTTTCCTTATGTGAAGGAAGTAGAACTACAATTTTTTAAGGTGTACACAATTCATAAGTGAGACGGAAGAGATTAGAAATGGTAAACCATTCCAGTTAGGCATAACAACTGGAGGAGCGAGACTTCCAGCGATAGAATTTGGGGTCAAAAGAATTAGGCTGAAGAAATTTATAACTCGAGAGTGATGGGTTTAGGTTGTACCAGTAGAGTCCTCGTTAATAGTATCATACAGTATGTCAGGGTCTATGGGGCCCGATATGTAAATGGGAGTTCAGTAAAGCTATAATTGAGGCCTAGAGAGTTTGGGCCAACGTTTCAATAATGGGCGCGAAACCCACATGATGGAATAAATTTTCCATGATGAGAGAGGGCAACTATAAGATGAAATACTAGGATGTATGACTATTGCATATGTTCATGTGTCATTATGGCAACCATGTGCTGAGACCTTGTGATTTGGCGAGACTGGTGAGGTTTTTCTTCTTCCTTGTGAGTAAAGGATATATTCTAATGAAATGAGTGTGCCACAACTTTTATGTATATTAGAAACCCTAAACGTCGCGTGCGGGTCGAGTTTAGTTGGAACGTTAGTTTTAACAGTCTTGTTAAAATTATATTTCTCGTTGTTAGCAAGGCATTTTGATGATTGCCCGTGAGTGAACCAGGTGGGCCCTAAGAATATGTTTTGTTGTTATAATTTACTACTACATTGAGTC
Source organism: Sambucus nigra (assembly GCA_949130495.1). Lineage (NCBI taxonomy): Eukaryota > Viridiplantae > Streptophyta > Magnoliopsida > Dipsacales > Adoxaceae > Sambucus > Sambucus nigra. The sequence goes on along the minus strand of OX422217.1, from coordinate 301,184,363 downwards.
AGCTTTAGTAGTGTTTATTATGGTAATGTAGAGTGATTAATTACCGTATGGTTGAACGATAGTAAAAATGTAGTGATGTGACTGTCGTGCCGGATACTCCGGGAGGAGAAATCTTTATTTTGTGCGGCTCCACCTGAAATAGGGTTGGGCCCAAATATATGAATATTTGAAAATTTTCATGGTGTTATAGACCTCAGCGAGTATGTTGTCTAGTTATATGTGATTCCGGTGCGTAGAAATTTATTTTAATAATGAGACTCGGGTTTCATTTTTTTCTTCTTCAAGCAGAGAGATAGAACCCGTTATATTTATTACGCTAAGTACTTGGGTTAGTAAGGGCCCTATTCTTCATGTTACATTTTTAGATACATGAGAGTGGATGAGTAGATTTTTATGTCACGATACGTAGATTATGGGAAAGTACATAGTATGTACTGAAGGCCTTACGAACCTCGACAACCGTCTAGGTTAGATAGTAGTGTATCGGGGGGTCCTTGTTTGGATTTATCTTTGTGAGACATCCCATGCATGAAACTAGCGAACATCGGGAGTTGGAGAGAAGTTTGGTCTATAGTACATAAGTTTTGTATGTTGGTTATTGTACCTAAAGGAGAATATAATTGAGAGTTGATAATTCTTTTACGACTTAAGGCCAATAGAGTCGCCTAGTCTTAGTATCATTCTGAATAGAGGAATGATACCATTGACGGATTGATTAAGTTTTGACTAGTGGGGTGGTTGAGTACACCCCTACCACATCAGCATACCTAGTGTTCAAGAATTGAAGTAATAAAATTTTATGTCATTCGTATAAAAATGTGCGAGGCATAGGGTGTATGGGGGACCTATGTATAATACCCCGTATTTTTGTGATATTTATTTATGGGATTAATTGAATTAAATGGATATTAATTGGAAATTAATCCGGATTAAAATACTAGCAAGATGCGAGTTGGTATTTGAATATAATGTGCATATATGATTATATATGAATATTGAAGTATGAAATTTGTCGTAAAATTTTATTGAGACGCGCGTGACAGTCGCGTCAGGGAAATATTTATTTTAATTAAAAAGTGAATTTTAGTTCTATTAACCGTATGGTCGTTTTGAGTGCGCCAACGCGTCCGGAAGGATCGAAATAGTCAGAAAACACTAGCCGGGTGTTTAGTTTGGGTCCCGGGGCATTTTTAGGCCATACCGGCAACGTATAAGGGTAGTTCGGTAATTTTGGATTTTTGGGAATTAAAACCTACTAAAATTGGGAATTAAAAAGATGACTTGGTAATTCCCCACTAAACCCACTAACCACATCTTAAGACTTATTAGACTACGGGGCTTATTAGAATTGTTTCAAAAAAATTCCTAAGGCAAACCCTAGCCACCTTTAGCACTTTGGAGAAGAAGGCTTGTAGAGAGAGAGAGATAGAAGGATTCTGCAGAGAGAGAGAGTATACTCCATCAAATCGACATCAAAAATCAGATATTCAAATAAGGCAAGTGGTTTAATTTCATTATTTTGCAGAGAATGCTTCTTCCATGGGTAGGAAATTCAAATAAATTGTATTGTTCTTGGAGGATGATGAAAACCCATTTAATTGGATGTAAAGTTTTAAGAATCTATTGAGGAAATTGCTTGTAGAACGTTGATAGGATGATTAGTCAGATGAAAATACATCTTTTACATCATAAAAACGGATTTAGTTATGTTTATGAATGACTTGATTTTTCATGTTCTTGAGATTTGAAAAATAAATGTTGGAGATTTGATAATTTGATGTAGTTTAGGGTGATTTGAACCCATATAAATGTTGTAATACGATTGAAACATGTTTAGGAAGGATTAGATACCTTGAAACATTGTTGGATTGACATTTAGGTGAGATTGGAGGTGAAGAGAATTGGGAAAAACGAGATAGGAATTTCTGGGCTCGAATCTGGCCACTCGTTAGAAGACCTGCCCAGGTCGTTCGAACGAGCTTCTAACGAGTTGATAGTTTGGGTTCTAACGAGAGGGATGTTCATTCAAAGACTTTCGTTCGAACTAGATCTCGTTAGAAGGCCCAGTTTGTTCGAAAGAACTCTCGTTCGAACAGCCTCGTTCGAACGAGACTTCTAACGAGTTGACAGTTTAGGCTTTTTAGCCTGTTTTGATTTCGCATGTCCCGTAACCTTATTTAATGGTAGAGATAACCTTCCCTTGATGATAAATTGATATAGTAGGGACATTTGAGATATAATGAGGAGCAAAACCTAGAAGTGCAGTTGAACCTAAGGGAAAATGTGAAGTAGGACGTGAGTGTCTATTACGATGTGAGAACTATTGACGGCATAGATTACTATGTTCATCGGGAACATATAAATTGTGTAGCATTATATGTCGGTACGATATTTAGAAGTGTACCACCAATATATATTATGGTGATTAATAAGATGTGTGCATACTTAGTATATGTATTGATTTTATGTGTATGGCATATCTACCATACTTGCTATCACGGGAGGTTTACGTTCGCTTAGGGACCTCTAATCCTTGTGTTTCCCGGATTTAGACTGGTACCTCGATGAACATAGGTCAGAGAAAGACTTATTGGGATGTTAATAAGTCTGCTGATCGTGGGAGCGTAGATATGTGCATGACCCATGTGATGTGACTCTGTTCGCCTCCATTATTTGTGATGTTGTTATCTGAGAACGATTCCTGAGATATTCGGAATGCGTGATCCTTATGTACGTGATGTACCGGGATGGATAGCAGAGTATGTGTGCACCGCAGCTAGTCTCGGGGTGCTTGTATTGTATATTTTTGACGGGAATAATATACACTTAATTAATGGGAACTTTCATGTTAATATTGTGAATATAATTATGGTAATGTTTTGAGAAAACATAACGGGTTAATTGATAGTGAATTATATTACAAATTGAGAATCTGAGTGTATGTAAAGACCTCTATTTAATTGATAACATTAGAATGTAATATGGGAATCGAGTAGTAAGGGGTAGAACTTATTACGTTTTGGTTAGATATATGTGTCATTTAGATGGGTAATGTACGTTAGGAGTGCACATGTAGTCGAGAGGTGATAATTTCATGTGAGTGCACGTCCTAACATGTATTTTGCATTTAATGTTTTAATGTTATTAAAACACTTGTTGTTTTTAAAAATGATTTCCACTTTCGGGCTCTGACCCATTTGCTTTCAAATCTATTTTTATAAAAACCATTTTAGGTGCCCAGCCACAAGGACACCATGCTTAGGATCCTCATTCAGGTGACGGGCTGTAGCTATTTGTGGAAGTTACAGGACTTTGCTTGTAGACACTTCATCTATCTTGACTCTATATTCAACACTTATCAGTTGTAGGGCATGTCACCCATTTCTTTTAGAGACTTTTCATTTATTTCAGTTATTCGGACTTCTGGCATGTAATTAATTCAGGATTCAGACATGTCATTTTATTTTTAGTTGTGGGATTGTTGTGAGGAGTTTTAATCCGGACTTATTATTATTTGTTGATTATTTCATTACTTCATTATGGTGAATGGATTATGTTGTTCTTCCATTATTCTTTTATCGCATGTTAATCAGACTTAAATTAAAATTTGGCAACTTACTTTTTAAATACTAGGTGGTTAGTAATTATAAAAAAAAATTCGACAGTGATGCTATTAACTGAACCATCTTGGCATTTTGTATTGATTTAATAAAGGAGTTGCTACCCGGTATTTAATTAGTCGGGGTGTCACACTATGGGATTGAATCAAATGGTGGATTATTCTTATCTTGTGAATTCGATAACATGTAGTCGGGTAAGCCGAAGATTACTCCGTAAGATTTGTTAGAGACTTATGTTTCAAAATAAACTGAGATTTTTGAGCAGGAAAAGAGACTTGTGTCACACGATATAACAAAGTCACACGTATCACGATTAGAAGTACATTAAAGAGAGTATAAAATGTATCAGGATACAAATAACAGTGGTAATGGGTTTAATGTAGAGTGATTTTCAAAGTTAGTCTTGTAGTGGGTCAGCTGACTGTTAGAAAAAGGGAAGACAATTCGAAACTAGTACGGGCTCCTTACACTAGAGAATGGACGAGTATCCCCAAGGATCTTCTCATGTAACTGAGATGGTAAGATTATAGGTACTAAAATGCAATTGAGTACGACCTAATACCCACAAAGGGATGGGAAGGACAAACGGTCTAATCGGATGAAAGAGAGAAAAATTTATGTGGACCCTGAGATCTTAGAGGAGGATGGGAGCAGTACCTTACACTAGTGGAGTTTGAGTCCAAATAACTCCTATAAGTTCAAGTTCGGGTAGAGTGCTAGTAGAAGTATGGCACGGTAAACTTTGTTGTTGTCCTACTTCAGAGTTAGAGGTAGGGGACCAATTATGATTAGAAATGTCGGAGAAGAATCGATATTATCGTACATATTGTGTGTGAAATATATATTGCATAACCAATTTGTTTGTATTAACTAGACGAGACGAAGTCGTATGTATATGAAAACAGGATAAATCTACTAAGGTGCAAATAGTATAAGGCTAGATAGTGAATATCTAAAATAAAGTTGAAGTAGTGAAACTTAAGAAGAAAAGCTTGGGCAAGAGCCTATATGACAGGGTAACCTGGAGTTTAAATCAAACACATGTGAAGTGTTCATTATTAAGGGTATTCTATAGCGAACTAAATGGGTGGTTCGGAGTAGCTTACTTGTGAGCGCCGGGATGCGATGCGCAATATTTTTACAGCGTTGTCTGTACCTGGTATACCTTTTATTCGAATTTCGGGATAAAATTTCATTGTAAGGGGGGAAGTATGTAACACCCTGTATTTTTTACGATTTAAATAATTATGTGATAAATTATTATTATTGGAATAATTATTGTTGTTTGATTAATTAAATTAAAATGCGAGAAATTAATTTGTTATTAATTCGGATTAAAATAATTATTAACTAGCGTGCCATGGGCGAATACTTATGGTTGATAACTATTTGAATATTACTGTGTGGTATGTAATATGGAATTATAACATTTGATAAATTGTCAGAAGTGAGAAATACGACAGTTTGGTAATTTAAGTCTGAGACACGTGTGAGTCGTGCCGGGAGTAATTGAATAGAATAAAAAGATAATTTATTTTTATTAACTTGTATGGTCATTTCGAGTGAGCTGTTGAGTCCGAGAGGGTCGAGATAGTCAAAATAGTATACACAAGTGTTTAGTTTGGGTCCCGGGCCAATTTTTGGCCTAACCGGTGTCCCCAGAGGGCATTATGGTAAATTGTATTTTGGGTTTAATTAATGGACGAAAATTGGATATTATTATATCAGCCAAGGAAGGTCCATTAGGGTTAAGAAGTTACAGGAAGTTAAGAACGACTATTGGAGGTGTTAGGGAGAGATAATTCCAAGAGAAAAGTGCCGAGATAACACCACCTTGCACAATCACCACCACCACCATGTAGATCGGGACAAGGGGAACGCACCCATACCAACATCACCAGTGGATTAGACCGTCATATTCGAGGTAAGTGTTTATTACATTCTTTCTTTTAGCAATAATCATGCTCATGTTAGAATAGGTGAAATTATTTCGGTATAGAGAGAATATACCTTAGAGATTACGAGAGAGATAGTAATCTAAATAATTATACTATACGTGGAGATGAGATTAAAATACATATGAGGAGTATATATGTAGGTTGGAGAAATACATATAAATTATAATAGGATGTGTGTATGCCTATTATGGGAAATTATTATTAAGAGCACTAATGGGTGATAACTCGTGGGTGCAAGGATCTTATAGTTAAGCGCACTAATGAGAGATAACTCGGGGGGTAGAAATTCTTTTGTTAAGTGTACTAATGGGTGATAACCCGGGGGTACAAGGATGATTATTGTTAGGCACACTAATGGGTGATAACCTCGGGGGTGCTGGATTATTATTGATATGTGCATTAATGGGTGTTAACCCGGGGATGCAGGATTCTCTTGATAGGCGCACTAATGGGTGATAACCCGAGGGTGATAGATTATTATTGATATGTGCATTAATGGGTGCTAACCCGGGGATGCATGATTTTCTTAATAGGTGCACTAATGGGTCTTAGCCCGGGAGTGCAGGATTAGTATATATATATATATATATATGGACTTATGAATATTTCTATTGTGTGAAATTAGTAGACTTGGTAATAATAATAATCATTAAAACAAGTTGTCTTAACCTAAGAGTGCATGATTAGTGTATATATATAGGGATGATGAGACTATATATATGTATGAGTGTACTTTGGTAACTTCCTACTTTGTGAGACTAGTACATAAAAATGGAAATGAGAAATGAAGTAATTTTAGTAGATAAAAGATTAACCATTCAAACGGTGAGTAATGAAACTTAGTATGTGAGATAAACTATTTCAATAGCATATTGTATGGGTGATACAGGAATACTACTAGTGAGCATAGTTAGTAGTATGGTTTCCGTCTAGTTAGAATGAGTGGTATAACTAGGGAGAGATTAGATGTACGTTAGACGTGCCAATTGATGTGAGGTGAGAAACTCATGTGAGAGTTCGATAACTAACATGCGTATAAGACTAGATTTAAGAACCAGTTTTAAATACTTGCTAAATCATTTTTACACCTCTTGATCTGACCCTTCTCTTATATTTCTCCTCTCTTTATCTCTCTCTCTCTCTCTCTCTCTATATATATATATATATATATATATATATACTAGTGGATACCCGTGCCTGAAGGCACGCAAAAAAAATTCAACAAAATACGTAATTAGGAAACGACAAAAATTTTGAAAGTACGTAATCGCAAAACGAAAAAAATATTGTTCCTGTTAAAACACCAACAAAATTGTACACAAAATAAATCTTGATTTTAAAAAAGGAATTGGATAGATTAAATATTAAGAAAAAATACAATTAATGTTAAAGCATCCAATTACAATTCATTCAAAGAAAGAAATCTAGATTTTACAACTTCAAATAAAGAACATTTGCATTCAACCATATTTACAGAAGAAAGAAAGAAATGGAAATAAACTCTAGTAAATGTACTCTTGCATAATTACATTTTAGCAAGCTGTTGAACTAAATACACTCCAAATGTTTTATTCTGCACTATAATTCGATGCTATTAAGCTAGTTTTGGCATGTCTTTAGCTCCTATAATTCTTTAGTCATGCATGCCCCTAGTCCGAAATGCAAAAATGGTTACAGTTCGACCATTTCTTGAGATCTTCTGCATAGATGGTTGCCCAACCTTGCCAAATATCATTGCCTTAAGCACACCCCGAAAACCCTAACCCCCTTGTGGATCAACAGTTTGTAGCGATAACTGAGGCTTTTGAGGAAGAAATTCATCATCAATTTCTTTACCTCCATTGGTCTTGATAGCATCGGCATCATCACCAAAAGAGCCAGTTGAGTACATAATTCTACCTATCACCAAAAGAGACAACATCGATTTCCATTATTTTTATCTTTACATGACCTACCATAAAATAATAGTATTCATAAGATTAGCGCAATTTGTATCATTCACTATATGACCAACATGGCATACCTGTATCCAATGTTGTGGTTCTAATTTGATTCTAATTAAATAATACACAGCATTCAATGAAAAAAGTTAAATATCCATTAAACTGGTATGAAGAGTAGAAATATTTGTTCATACTAAATAAACAACATTTAGTTGAGTTCAGAAATGGAGAACATATGCACAGCTTCAAATGTTGTGAATATGTTCATATGTTCAAGTAGTTAACCATAATTTAGTGAGAGGTCACAACATAATGCACATATTCAAATTAGAATCAAGTATGCACAGTTGAAACATGAAATTCTAAAAACACTTTAACCGAGAATGTTAACAGAGGCTAATTTTACTCGAGGCTAATTTTAACAGAGGCTAATTCTAAAAACATCTCATGTAAGCAGCATGTGTTTTACCCTATGAAATGTACTTCCAAGAACAACCTCGTCAAAGAGAATACCTTGATAATACTCGAGAGAGATAAGGGGCACTACTGGCTTGCAACTACGAATCACTACTGTTGCGAATGTTTACCAAGGGAGAGACAGTTACCTGGTTAACAGCTTAATAAGTGTCACCTGCGACAAATCACTGCTATTGTGAATCACTTCAACAAATTGTATCAAGGGTCGGTACAGTTGAATCACTGATGCCCCGTCAGGGCCGGTCTGGATAAAGACATCACTTGCAATTAGCAAAGCTAAACAAAATCTTATTATGTATTTTAGAAATTATTATATTAATTAAAGGGTTCATACCATTGTATACGTTTTTCCTGAACCAGTTTGACCATATGCAAATAGGCATACACTATATCCATCCAGAACAGATTGGGTTGCATATCCGAGTATACCTCCACTGTCAACATACAAATGAGATTTAGGGTCTAATTAATATAACATATATATATAATGTAACTTCTCATATCAAGTACAGTCACTTGTTTTCTATATAACATATTTCATAGAAACATAATCTCACAAATGTAAGGATTAAAACCTTGAGTTGCAGCTAGACCATATACCTTATTAAACCTGAATGACTTTCGGCCCTCTTTTCCTTGTTTCGAAGGATATACAACACTCAGCTGCCCATTCTCACCAATATATTCTATAATTGATTGTTTTCCCTTATGTACAGGATGAAATGGCCTTATCCAATAATACACTCTAATATTTCCTATTTAACACTCCATCCGTCCTTCTTTTTCTCTTCACTAACCACATCAAAGTCGTCATCGCTGAACTCCTCCTCTTCGCAATCAGAAATCTCAATAACAGGAATAACATCTACTAAATTAGACTTAAAAATGCTGTTGAAGTTTTCAGAACCTCCAATTGAGAATTTATGTATCCATTTTAAAGTTATTGTTCAAAATAACTTTAAAATTCCCATGAAAAATAACTTTAAGATGGATACACAAATTAAATAAATAAACTAATTAAAGAAATGAGACGTACCTGAGACTACACTGCCTGCTTTGGCAGCCAATCTGAATACCTGCTACTCCTCTATTTCGTTGGAGAGTTTTAACTCTTCAAAACCATCCCTACAACCTTCTTTCACCTCTGCCCCACCCTCTCTACAACATCTAATCCCACCTCTTACTTCACTTGCTGTTGTTTTAAATACAACTTTACTCGCTGCTACAGAGGTTTTAAATGTTGAATGTTGCTTTATTTCAAGATATGCTGCTGCTACAAAGGTGTATATTATATAGAACTCGCTGACATGTCTCAGCTGCACTGGCATGTCTTACCTGAGCTTGGATGAAGATGATTATGCATATATTTCATATTCTTCTGATGCTCCCCACCCCTGCATATGAAAGAATTTATAAGAAAAGAAGTACCAGAATGAAACTTCTCAAGCACACTCTCTGATTATTTATCAGACTCTACTACAGTGTTGTAAAAAAAACTCTTTAATTCTCCCATGTTTAGGTTTTTCATTTCATTAGAAATAGATTGTGAATAAGAAAAATTCTTAGAAATGGGGTGAGATGATTTTAATTCTCCCATGTTTAGGTTTCTCTATTTTATCTGAAGTTTTGTATGAACATAAGGATATGGGGACTCGTAGCAACAAAATTAAGTTCACGTATCATATCGACTTCATTTATCATATCGTTAAGTTCTTTATAATTGTGAACTTTGTACTAATAAAATAATATATTATAAATAGCATGGCATAAATAAAACATAATATGATATACGATGTTGAACAAAATAAAAGCTGCAAATCCTTATCAACTATAGAATACAAAGTACTTTTTTATTCAAAGAGACTACGAAAAAGTTTAGTATATTGTGAAAATATGGAGAAAACGCGTATCAAAGATCTGCATTACCAAAATATAAACTCTAAATCATTATATTGAAATCACAAAACCCATTAATCTCATAAATATACTTTTATGAAAGATGAAAAAACCTCGTTCGAAACACTTGTAGTCAAAATTAGATTTCACTACCAAATTGAAACTATTGTGAGAACTAATAGAATTACTTTTATAAATGAAAATCTCATGGAAATAATAAACTCACACAATGTTATATAATCAATGATACATTAATGAAGAATATATGTTTAGCTTAATGCATACTTATTGTAATTTTCAAAGTTGAATTTTATCTTCAATACAGAACCACTTCAAATCAAGTTTAAATCCCTAATTTTTTAAACTCTATAACAGAATAATGAATCAAACGGAACATAATAACATTTTATTCATAATAAAAAAATATTGTTTGATAGCATTCCAAACAGTAGTATGCCCACAACTCTCTTTGACTAAAGAAATAAAACTCAGTTTTGAACACAAAAATTAATTTTTTCATGTGGGTGTGTTTGTGATTGTTTAGAGAAAAGTAATTTTAAAACCAAAAAATCCCCAAAAAAATTTTCAAAGGTGTGGAAAAGCTATATACCTGCTGAGTGTGAGTTATATAACTGTTGAGTGTGAGAAATCTACCACATTAGTACCTGCGAGTGTGAAAAAAAGGAGAAATGGGTCAAAAGTAAAAAGTAAATTAAAAATCCCTGAGAAATCAGTAAACAAAAATCAAAAACCTATATTCTCATACCCAAAGGCTTTAATATGAAGGTGAACATAAAAATCTATACAATCCAGACAAAAAAAACCCTACCATCCGTTTACCTAAACCCTTAAAATCTGAAAAAGAAAACCTAAAATTCATTAGCGAGAGAGACATACCTGTTCAGGTGTTGAATCTGCAAAAAAAATCCATTAACTAAAGAATTAGATCTGCAAATATAAGCAAGAAATGGAAGAGGCAAACCTAAAAAATGATTAGGTCTTTGAGGTGAGATATGGAAAATTGAAATATGGGTGCAAATGGTTTGAAATTGAAAATAAAAGGAGAACTGAGAAACAACATAACATTCTTAGGGTTTATGGTTCGGAAAAACCAATTCATATACCCTAAACCCAAAAATCTCATGAAAATACCAAAAAAACAACAATACAATCTGTAAAATCTATAATCAAAAACAAAATCTCTCAAATTTGAAAACTGATAAACAAAAAAACCTAAATCCGTGAGACGGATAGAGGAGGTGACTCACTTGGTTTGGACGGCAAAGATAAGAGCTATAGATCGAGGGAGATAAGTGAGATGGTGAGAGAAATCCAGAGTTAGAGAGTTGTACGAAAGGGTAAGAGAGAGTCGTACAAAAGTTTGGGTAAATGAGAATAGGGAAAATTATTTTGTGTTGCTAATGAGAAGGGGGGAATGAAATGTGGGGGGGAAATAGGAATTTTCAAATTTTGAATGAAAATTGAAGATTTAATCTAAGCCTTTCATTTGTAGTGGGAGATGTGGCAAGATCTGAGCCGTTATTGTGCTTAGACATTTCAAAATCCTTGCTATCTTATTATATGGATATATATATATATATATATATAATAAGGAGAAAGGGTGTTTGCACTGTTCAATAAAAAAATAAGACATTTAAGGGTTGAGATTGATGCCAACACGGCACTTGATGGAGGGTTGAGATTGAATAATCTCTATCGAATCTCTGATCTATCAAAATTATCTGTACTAAAGATTTTTGTTGTCATAAAATTATAGGAGATGGACATTTCACGGGTCTCAAAAAATAGATTACAATTCACGTCTGACATGAGCTTGCCGCCTAACTCTAAGAAAACAAAGAATACACGCATCCTAAGAAAACATATTACATTCATCTCTCTCTCTCTCTTAAAACTCAAGGCCCCTTCCAATGGCCTCCTATATCTCAGTTAGCGTATGAGAACCTATGGGCGACGGTTGATTATGATGGAGGTTGAGGCTGAGATTCCAACGAGCTCGGTTCTGGATCCAAGATCTTATGGAGGACCCCATATAATTTTAGTGCTCTTTTTTGCAGATAAAAAGTACCTTCCTTCCGATTTCTCTATGTTTTTGGGACGTTTTGAGCAAATAACCATACTGAACAGGGACACGACACGCCGTAAACCACTGATCTCAGGAGAGACCCAACCCAACACCAACCAAGCTCAAACAGAGCATAGCATCCCATGAACAGGGACACGCCGTAAACAAAAGGCCAATCGTTGCAGCAGTGTGAACCAACAAACAAAAGAGAGATCTAGAGTAGCCCAGTTCAAGACCACGAAGATGAGAGGGAGGAGCAAGGATGTCAGACTCGTGCACCCCACCGACCCACCGAAAGAGAGAGCAAGGAAGAGAATGTAATTTTACTTATGTTTCTCCAAATCTGCGATTCTGCCTCTTTTTTTGCTGGAACTCCACGGATTTGAAATAGTGGAACTCCATTTTTTTCTTTGAGAGGTTTAAAGTTATCTGTGGTTTCAATATTATGTAGTTCTCTTCCTGTTTTAACACATAAGGTTTTTACCCCTAGGTTATTTGATTCGAAATAATACCCATATCATATCTCTCTCCCTCTATTTTAATAGCTATACCCTTTCCTGTTTAATTTATGTTTGTTGTTTATCTTATATTTTACAGGTCAAAACATGTTCATACAATGGTGCCCATTTCTTTGTGTTTTCGGTTGGGATTTATTGCGAACTGTTTTTTTATTTTATTTTTATTTTTAGTTGGAGATGGACTTAGCATAACCATGACAGTAAAATAAATATTTGAAGAGGTGAAGATGAGAAGAGGCAAGAAGAGATAACTCAGAAGCAGATCTGGCCATAGCGTAACTCGGAAGAAAGAGAAAAAGGGGATAAGGTTGTATCGTTTATGGATTTTCTGATTTATGGATTTGTATGCATCAGGTTGTATCGTTTATGGATTTTCTATTTTATGGATTTTTATGCATCAGGTTGTATCGTTTATATGGATTTTCTAATTTATGGATTTGTATGCATCAGGTTGTATCATTTTTTTAGGTTGGTAGGAGTGGTGATGGGATTGGTTCAAGTGGTGGTGTTTGGTTTTGAGTTTTATTGTTCCGGTGTGAGGTTCACGATGTGGGTTGTGTTTTAAATAGAGATGGTTAATTTTTTTTTTCGGTACTAAAATAACAAAATAATGAGCAATATAGTTTTTGATGCTTTATTTCAGGTACCGATATCTCCAGCAATATAACTCTGCTTTTGAACTGAAAAGAGGAGAATTATACTCTCTTTCAGTTTTCTCAGATCTGATATTTGTGTTTATGATGTCATTCACTTTTCTCAGATTTGATGAGGTTGTGAGTCGGATTAAGGAGTTGATCAACCATGTAGGAGAGAAGATATCACCAATAGAAGTGGACTACGTCAAACATAGACGAAGCATAATCTGTTCAAAGAACTACTACACGGGATTTTTTCTTTTCCACAGTTGGTTCTTTTGCCATATGGGAGAAGCAATAAGTATAGATAAAGGTGATTTCTTTTTCACACAGATTTTGTTTCAATTTCAAATGCTTTTGAATTCACATGTAAAGAGAGAAGGTAAAAATGTATTGTCTATTACAAACGGAGAGGGAGAGAGGAATACATTAGCATTATAAGAGTTATAGCTTTGTCAGTCTTCTTCTTTGTATTGTAATTTTTTTTACTTCATGAACTAAAACCTCAGTTCAACCCTATTACAGTTGAGTTCCATTTGGTTCCTTTTGCCAATTACTCTCTATAATTTTATTGAAATAATCTTTTAATTTATTACATTATTTCTCTTTTTTTTTTCTCTTTTTCTATAGAAAAGAATAAGCATGGGAAGAAGAGAAACACATGGAATGAGGCGTACGATATTTTTATTTTGTGGATTTCTATTGTCTAGGTTTTATCTACTTTTTTATAACTAAATTTTGGACTATTTTTTTAATACGCGTATCATTTTTTACCAATATTATTTATGGTTGCAATATCAAGCCTATAAACATTTTTTTGGGTTTTGAGTGAAAATGGTTATTTGTGTGAGATGTCAAATACCAATAGTGTTTAGGGTTATTGTGGTATTAATATTGTATAGGGAAAAATAAAATAATAATAAGATATTTGTAATGATATTTGGTTGTTGACTCTATCAAGGAGACAAATATTCAGTACATTGAAATTTAAGTTTAATAAGAACAAGGGAATCTTTGTCTAGAATAACGAGTTAAGAAAAATAATCTTTCTTGATTATGGTGGTGATTGTGATGTGCACTCCTTATATCCCAGAATCTTTTAGTTACTTTTTGCCTTTAGTACATTATCTTTAGAGGTGATGTGCACTACTTATAGTTACTTTTTCTTTTAGTTGTTGCTATAATGATGCGTGCAAGGTGTTTAAATGCATATGCTTTACAGCTGACCATCTTTATCTATTTATCTTGCACCCATGTTTTGTTAAGATTAAGATACATTGAAACATTTTTTATCGAACTAATGTAAAATATTATTTTATTTATATAGAACTTTTACCATATTGCCTAATATTTATTGATTGTGCAACGATCCCAGAAGTGTTGTAGACATGCGAGTTGGAGTCAATGCGCACGACTTTGGAAATTATGACCAATTTGTTTTAAAATTACATTGTTTTGTTGTGGAACAAATGTTTTTTTTTGCAATTATCTATTTTGAAAATTTTTGTCGTTTTTTTATTACGTACTTTGGACAATTTTGACGTGCCTTTAGGCACTGGCATACCCTAGTATATATATATATATATATATATATATATATGTATGTATATATATATGTATGTATGTATGTATGAATTAGCACAGGTGCCTAGCTCAAGGACACCGGTTCTAGATACTTGGATGGTTTGCCGAGCTGCAGTTATTGTGGAAGTTGCGAGTCATTGAGATTACATGTTTCTCTCATTTTGTTTAGTTCCTAGTTCAGATACTTCAGTTCGGGCATGTGTCACCCATACTCATTAGCGGGATTGCACTCAGTTCCTTTGTAGTTCTTTTCTGTTGGATTGAGTACTTATTTTGGTTTTGTTTGTGACTTGAAGTGGAATATTTTATCTAGTCTTAATTATTTAGTATTTAATTTAATCAGCATTCATTTCTTGTGTGTGGTTTATAATTCAATGTTCAAAAATTAATTGAAACAATTGGATTCAAATTAAATTGCGAAATGTTTTGACACTAGCTTAATTAAATGTTAGGTAATTAATTGGATTTAAGTTTTCGACAGTGCTGCTAAGAATCAACAAACTGAACATTCTGTTATAAATTTTATAAAGGACTGATCACCCGATATTTAATTGGGCAGGGTGTCACACTGAAGTTGGGGATGGAGATCTTATTTCAAGATAATTACTCTTGGGCCGAGGGCTCCCAACATCATGTCAATAACTCAATGAAAAAGCTATGGTTGTTACCGAGGTTAAGAGGGAAGTGAATCCGAGGACTCGTTCAGTTTACAAACACTAGGGTTAACACTCTGCATGATCCACTCTGGCGTTACATCATCAGATTCATCCATCATGATCAAGGTTGCTGATGAACCTATCTTTAACATGAATGTTGTATCAGTTCCCCCTACTTAAATTCTACCTAGCATAAATTCTTATGCTATCCCTTCCTCTTTTGTTGTTCCTCATTTTTTCTGATAATAATGTAATTGATACATCCTTTGATAAGGTTCTCAATGTTGTATTTCCTAGAAAAAAAAAATAAACAAAGATTTTGAGTATCATGTTGTGCCTTAAATTAAATATCTTTATTCTAATCAAACTCTTGATGTTGATGATCTTGATAATGAACATTTTTTAATTGATATTAATAAGGTTAATAACAAACAACATAAATGCATTTAAATTAATGTGGATGGATCTGTTATTATCAATCCCGATTATAGTATCCATATGTGCAAGATTAGGATAAGGTCCACCCTTAATAATCATGAGCGTTCACAAATCAAAGAACTGTTGAAGGAGTTTCTGAACGTCTTGGCATGGTCCTTTGATCTCATGCCCGACATTGGTCCCGAATTAGATAAACACGAGATTCCAACTCTTTTGGAATGTAAATTGGCCCAGCATAAATTGAGAAAGCTTTGAACTTAATGGTCACTCAAGGTTGAAGAAGAGGTGATCAAATAGTTGAACATAGGCTTCATCCGGGTGATCGAATATCCCATGTGGCTAGCCAATATTATACTCATGCCAAAATCAGGAGGAAAAGCCTGCATGTGCATTGACTATAGGGATTCAAATAAAGAATATCTGGAAAACATGGTCAGTCATGCTCTAAAGTAGATGGGTTTTTTGGATACAATAAAATCAAGATGCACCATGATCATGAAGAAAAAACTGCATTCATCACCCATTGGGGACCTTTATTACATAGTTATTCCATTCAATTTAAAAAATGCAGGGGCTACCTAGCAAAGGGAACCCACAACCATGTTGCATGATCTGATTCACAAACAGGTCAAGGTCTATATAAATGATATGATCATTAAGTCTAAGACTCGAAAAGTTCACGCTGCCGCCCTCTGAAGTTCTTCGAACGACTACGGTGATACCAGATGCTACTGAGCCCAAAAAAAATTATTTTTGGCGTCATCGAAGGAAATCATTCGGGATTTATGGTTAGGAAGGAATTGAGGCAGACCCTATTAAACTAAAATCCATACCAAAAATTCCACCACCCCGAGCAGAGAAGGATGTTCGCAGATTCTTTAAAGAATTATGGTATATCAGCTAGTTCATTAGCAAGTTAACTTCTATTTTTGTGAATTCCTCTTTAAAGTCATTCGAAAATAATTCACTACGATCTAGAATGAGTCCTATAATGAAGCCTTTGGCAGAATCAAGTAGTATCTTACCCGACCTCGTGTACTCATGCCATCGCAACCTCGTCTCCCTCTACTTATATACTTGACTCTATTAGACACCGCAATTGGGGCTTTGCTAGACCAATACCTTAAAGAATCCTGTAAAAAAGGTCCATCTACTATACCAACCATAAATTGGCCAGCTAGGAATTTAACTACAATGCCTTGGAGAAAGCATGTGTCGCCCTCATCTGGGTCACTGAAAAATTATGGCACTATATGCTCGCTTTTCCCATCAGACATATTTCCTGAATGGATCATATCAAATACATGCTCGAAAAATCCACCATGTTCGGATGAATGGCCCGATGGTTGATGGTGCTAATCAGGTTCGATATTGTGTATGTGATGCAAAAATCCATAAACGTAAGAGCTATCTTTGACTACCTTCCTGACTACCCCTTACTCTTTGGTATATGACATGGAAGCAGTCCTTCCTTTTCAACTAGAAATACCTTCATTACGCGTTATGCTTGAGAGAAAATTTAGAAGAGGATGACGGGCATCAAAGCCGTTTTGATGATTTGTTACTCATAGACGATGGTACCCTTGTACCATCATATAAGGTACCATCGTCAGATAATATGATAGTTCAACCAAAGGGTCAAGGACTGTGGTGTTCGAGAATAGGACTCAACCGTTTAAGAAATCATAGAACCCTTCTGGAACTCGAGTCGAAAATTTAAGCCAAACTGGAGTCATACCTACATTGTGAAGACGATCGTGTCTGGTGGCACCACTATACTCACTGACCTTGAAGGAGAAGAGATGGCACGACTAGCTAACCTGGGCTATCTCAAGAAATTTGACCCTTAGTTCGAAATCTCAACGTGCTACGACTCCTCTCACCCCCTTATATTCTTTTCAAAAAAAGAAACATTTCCCTATAATTAGAACTATGTGGGGTTTGATGCTCTAAGATATTTTTTTCTTTCCAAATAACCTCAAAAAAATTTCAAACCCCAAAGGTACATAAGTAGCTCAAACAATTTACATCGGCACATTCCCCGCCTTTTTAACAAAATGCAATTCTTTTCTTACCTCCATGAATGAAAGTTCATTTTATCATTTACATGAACAAAAGTATTATATATTCCTTATCGATTGATATCGATAATTTTAATGAAAAACTCATCAAGAGGCACAAAAATTTAATTAAAATTCTTTTCTTATTCCTAAAAAAGGAAAATTCAGAATAATTACATGAAATATTAGTGTAGGGAGTCAAACAACTAACCCGTTCACTAACCAAGCAACGCCTAAAATAAAACTAACCCAACATTCCCAAATTTATTCCCAAAAATAAGGAAAAACAAACCAAACACATCTCCTTAATAAACGATTCACTAGAAATAAAAGCCATCTTCCACCAGACCCCATTCGCAGCTCCCGAAAGATCCAACCCCATCATCATCATCTACTCCTTGGGGCCCCTAAACTTGCTCTAATTGATTAGTATGCCGAAGGCACTCCATAGAGAGATAATACCAACCTAGACTGGAGAAAACCACTACACCCCCATAACATCAAACATGATAAACCATCTTCGTCCGATCTACTCTGCCGGGATCTTAGTCACCACCTTCTTACACAGCCATTTTAGATAATATTTAGAAATAGGCCAAACTTGGTCGACATATTAAGAAGGATGGGTTGATGACCGATGATTCTCCCATAGAGAACACAACCGCGTCCACAATCCTCCAGTCAAATACTCTACATGAAAGAAATCAAGGCTACGGGAAGGCATGCTTTTATCCCATCCTAATTGACATAGGAGTCGCCAGGGGAAATCGAATGAGGTTTGTCGAAGGATAACTAACCTAACATACCAGTATTCCCCCAGTTCCATAATTGGATAAATCTCCCCTAACAATGACATCGACTAGCGTAGACATCGAGCTCCATGCTCCACGAACCTATTTACCTAGTTCTCTATGGAGGGGCCAAAGCTGTAAAAATAACGACTAAAGAAATTCGTCACAATTGCTAAGGGATATTCAGAGGGATTGCCAAATCAAATATATTAGCCATCCGCATGAACATCATAATCGGCCTTCCTCTTCAAAAATCATAACGACATTCCCACCAAGCATATAGACGATATAGGGTCTCTTCCAGTATCACCTGTATAGGGTTACGATGATATGACACCCAAGATGTAATTGTAGCCAACTGGAAGTCCACTAGTATTTCACCCGTCACCAACAAGAGCCTCAAAGTTAGACCCATAGTATCTTCTCTAGCAAACCCAACATCATTATTGTATGCTCAACACACCATATTCGCCTTAATCCAATAAAAGTGACAATCCCCACTTTACAACCAAGCTTTCTACCCCCTAATCCATATACCAACAAAGCTGCCAAGGCCTTCCTCTATCCAAGAAATTCAAAAAAAAAACTCATTGCTCCTAATTATTCTAAAAAATAAATCCCTTCAAAAGGGAACCTATTTTTTAACCAAGCATCTGAGGCCATTTTTAAACCAAGCCCCAATTTCCAAAAAATAGACTTTTCCTACTCTTTCTTGAAGAAAAAACTCAGCAGTAAATTTAAGTGCATACTGAGTAAATGATGAAACAAAATGTGCATCACTTTTTTGCCTTTTTTGTGTCTATTTTTGGGAATAATTTTGCAACATCAAGCATGAAACATGGACGACGTTGGGCTCCCCCAGTAAATAATGAACCGATAAGCAAATCCTGAAGGAAAAAACTAAAATTGGATGTCAACTCATCTGCCCCGCAACCCTCTCTCCAAGGTATCAGATGTACCAAAAATGACCTGCCATGAATCTCTGTATTTGCGTATGATGGACCGTCACCCTATATCTCAAGGAGCCATACCTCAAGGGTAAAAGGTCACCTAGATCCCCATATCTCCCAATGTTGTATGCACCGCTATCTGAAACCCTTGCAATCAATCCCCAATAGTTACGGAAACCCACCCCAGTAGCTGCTGAGCCCCACCGATCAACACCTGCCTCTTTCCCTTCCAAAGGAATCCCAAAAGACCCTTCCATTACATAACGGTAACCCCTGAAAATTTTGAACGAAAAATTGCAAAAATGGCATAAAATTTATAAAATTCTTTGAAAAATTCCTACAATTACCAAATAAATACTGAAACATTTCTTAACCAATAAAACCATCATTCAAGAACTTAAAAATCCCCATTAGATTAAAACTACATTCTTATTCACAATTTAAACAAGCGCACCTGCATCCCCTAAGTTCACTATAATTCCCCAACGAAACTCATAACCTCAAAAATCAAAGCTTTCTCGAGAAGAACTTCCAAATCCAACCTCACTAGTGGAACTCAAAACCTCAAAAACCAAAAAATTCCCAATCCAACTTCCCTAGTGGAGCTATAAGATAGTTGGATATCTCTCCTCGACAACATCTCAGAGAAACACATTCCCTAGTTGAATTCCAAAACCTCAAGTCAACAACTGTTTCCCGACAAAATTTTCAGAATAAGCTTTCTCCCAATCCATCCACCATAAGAATTTCAGCTCCCTCGGGAAAGCTATTTCCTCTTAAAAAGACATAATCCATATCCAAATATCTCTCCCACAATAGAATCTCAAAAAATATAAATTAAAGTCTCCCAGAGATCACAACTTTAGGTCATCAAAATTCACCACCACTC
The DNA here is from genome assembly GCA_949130495.1 of Sambucus nigra. Classification (NCBI taxonomy): domain Eukaryota; kingdom Viridiplantae; phylum Streptophyta; class Magnoliopsida; order Dipsacales; family Adoxaceae; genus Sambucus; species Sambucus nigra. Next base: position 301,163,862 of record OX422217.1, on the reverse strand, counting down.
ACATAATTGGTCGTCACTACTTTAGGTCCTCAGAATTGACCTCGACTCGCAGAATTGGTCAGCACAACTTTAGTTCCTCATAATTGACCTCGACCTACAAAATTGGTCTCCCCAACTTAACATCCTCAAAATTTACCTTGACTAGGAAAATTGGTCATCCCAAATTTAGGTCCTCAGAATTGAACTCGACCCGTAGAATTGGTCACCATAACTTTAGGTCATTAAAATTGACCTTGTCCTGCAGAATTGGTCGCCTTTACTTTGGGTCCTCATAATTGACCTTAACCCACATAATTTTTTTCCACAACTATAGGTCCTTAGAATTGACCTCGACCCACACAAAATTGGTCGCCACAAATTTAGGTCCTTAGAATTTATCTCGACCCGTAAAATTAGTTTCCATTACTTTAGGTCCTGGAAATTGACCTCGACTTTCATAATTTGGCTCCTTTACTCCAGGTCCATAGAATTGACCTCGGCCCCTCGAAATGGTAACCTTTACTTGAGGTCCATATAATTCACCTCGACCCCGAAAATTGGTCGTCACAACTTTAGGTCCGCTGAATTGACCTCGACATGCATAATTGATCACCATAACTTTTGGTCCTCATAACTAACCTCGACCGGAAGAATTGGTCACCATAAATTTAGGTACTCATGATTGACCTCGACCCGTATAATTGGTTTCCCCAACTTTTCATCCTTAGAATTGACCTTGGCCCATTTAATCGACCATCCTAAGCATTAACTTAGGTCATTATAATCAACCTTGATCCTATGAAATGGTCATCCTTGTCCCTTTGGTCTTCAAAATTGACCTCTTTCTCAAAATATCATGTGGCATCTATTCGATTTATTTAACTTGTTCCAAGATCACCCATAGAGGGGGTTCTATCGACATCACATTCTAGTACCGGCCAAAGTCTCCTCGTAGGTCCCTAGCACCTCCGCATTATCCAAAACCCCTAGGTTATACTCTGAGTACGGATCTAGTGTCCATCAGGAGCTCTCGGTCCAAGTTTGAATCTAGTAAACTTTATCATGGGAGTGAAAGATTAATGAATCTTCAAAAACCAATGAATCCCCTTTCCAATCGCCCACCCCATACACAAATTATCATAACGGTTTGGATGAACATACCATTTTACTACCAAAAACCAATGGAGTGGCCATCAGGCGCTCCCCGACCCCGATTTGACCCCAATCAACTTCATCATTAGAGTGAAAGCTCAAATAATCATAAAAGGGAACTAAAACTACTTTTCAACGATTCACCCAGTGTATAAAATGCCATAATCATTCGGACGAATGAATCGCTTTACCCAAAAAACTAATTTGGAGGCCATCGAGCACTCCCAAGATGTATTTGACTAAAGTCAACTCTTTAGGTCGATTGATATTTGTTAAATCTTTGACGGGCACTGAATACCATGTCCAATGGTCTAACCCACACATAAATCAGCCTTACAGTGTGAAGCAATGACTCATTTTACTGTGAAAGGTCACTTGTAATTTCGAGATCCATTTGACCAGAGTTAACCCTCTGAAAGAAACAAAGATATTTGGATCCTCGAAGTGCCTCATATAAACTTTCCAATGGTCTACTCAAAGTACGATTCATACTTTCGATTAGGATGAGCGATCCATCATCATCCAATGATCTCCTATCTAAAGGATCGATGGGCGCTTCGAGCCCTGTTTGACATAAAGTGAACTCTAAGACACGGGATAAACCCCAAAGCATTGTCAAAGGTCTTCGAATAAAATTTCCAATGGTATGTCCCCCTGCAAAATTTTATAACTATTTTTTCAGAATATCTGCACGAGACTTCTAATTGGCAAGCCAATTTCCCCGGCTCTTGGCAGTGTGTCAAGGCTTACCTATCAACAAATAGGAAAAGGAAAATGCAGATCGGTAGTCCCTTGACCCTATATAAAGAGAGATTGATCTCACCCTGAAACGCAACTGATAAACATCGCATAATGAACCTCGAGGATCGATATGCTTAGGAGTAGTGTAACGGGGGGGTTCCTTATTTGGATTTCTCTTCGGTGAGACGTCCCACACACGAAACGCAGTGCCGTGTTGAGAATCGGTAGGAGTTTAGTCCTTAACTCTTGATGCTAATAACTCATATATAATTATATACATGTTTTCATGCCAAATAAGGGCATCACTAGAATACAAAATTCTAGTAAATGAGAATGTTGTTGTATTGTGTTTGTTGTGGTTATGAGATGGATCTTGTAACTTTATATGTTCAACAAATGAACATTATAAAGATAACTATAAGTATTACATTAAAGTTAATGTATATAATTTATAGATTATAGAAATAAATGTAGATTGGGGGATAGGTTAGATGGTTTCACTTAATCACTTCAATTGGGTTTAAGTTAGAATCCTCTTACCTAAATGGAATTGGGCATCCATTTGGAGATCACGTGCATACGTTTAGCGCGCGCTTTAGTTGAGAGGTGAGTTGAATTGTTATGGAGAGTTCGATTCCACCTTAATCATGTAATAATGCATTTTAATACACTTGCTATAAAATGTTTTTCAACTTGGGCTCTGACCCGTTTATATTTTTTCCTCCATGTATATATATTGGATTACTTTAGGTTCTCCTCCGTAAGGACGCCTTTGATGCACATCCATCCAGTGTATTCGTGGAGCTGTGGTAGTAGCGGACTGTTGCGTCACATGGTCTTAGTCGATTCCTATCTATTATACATCTAGATTAGGATTCAGTTTGTATATTGAGTTTATAATCAAGTGTTGTAGATTAACACTTTTACATTTCTTTCCTCAGATTATTTGTATTGTTTGTGACCTGACAGCATATTCGGGTATTTCATTGTAGAGATTTTATTTGTACATTCTATTGCACTCTTGTATATATTGGATTTTGCACTTATCACTCATCATAGTTAGATGTATATTGTTGGTTATGTTGCATTATTGGTTTTGTTGTTGTTCTTAAATAAAAGTTTTAAATTTTTGACAATTCACTTTTGATAATTTCGGGTAGTTAGCCTTTTATTATTAGTATTGTCAGTTGATGTTGAGACTGTGTCATCTGAGATACCTGATTTAATGTAGTATAGGATTGGCCACCCGTTATTATTTTGAGAGGGTTGTCCCAGATGGTATCAGAGCATCAGGTTCTAGTGTCTTTAAGATCTGCGTGCGGGTTACTACGATCTTCCGTAAGCGTTCTTAATGTAGATCCATATTTCTTCTATAAGCGTTCTTAATGCATTATTAGGACTGTTGTATTCACACATCCATATTTCTTCTGTGATTAGAAAATATTCAAAAGGCGTTCTAATACAATTGTTCTTGCTTCAGATGCCACCGAAGGGGGGTCGTTCAGTCAGGGTAAACAAAGGGGCTAAAGCACAACCCCAAATGCCTTAGAGGAACATGACTACCGATGAAGTTGTCAATATTATGGCTCAAGCGGTAATTGCTGCCATTTCCACGATGGCGCAGTAATCTGCCATTCGAGCAGCCCAACCCCATTTAGGACTGTCTTTATGGGAGCGAGTGAAGGAAGATTTTTGTAAGGGGAATTCTCCCGAGTTTGCAGGGGAAGTTGATGCAATGGCTGCAAGTTAGTGGAAGAATAGTATGCAGAAGCACCTTCGTATGGTTGAGTGTAGTGAGGTGAAGAAGCAGTTTTTAGCCACCTATAAGTTATCGGGTACAGCTCTTCAATGGTGGGAGTCTATCACCACATCTGAACAGAGAGATACTTTGCCTATAATAGAATTTTTGGAGCTTTTTGATCGAAGGTATTTTCCTTCCCTGACTCAGAATATGAAGATTTTCCAAGGTAATAGAACGGTGGAAGCATATGAGGAAGATTTTTCTAGATGGGCGAGATTAGTACCTTATGAGGTAAATACGGAAGAGAAGCGTATATCGAAATTTATTCGAGGTTTAGATTGGAAAATTCGACAACATTTGTTAGAGAGTCCTAAGTTAGTGACTTTCAATGAGGTAGTGAATGCGGCACTATTAAAGTGTCATGAATATCGTCTTCGTTCGCAAGAGGGTAAGAACTTTGGAGATTCTAGTTCATCAAGTAAGTTTGGCGAAGAGAGTGCCAGTAATGCGAGTGGGAAAAAAGGATTTGTGGGTAACTGTTTCTTTTGTAAAGAAATAGGTCATAAAAAGAGAGACTGTCCTCAAGGAGGTAATGTAATACCCCGTATTTTTATGCTATATTAATTTGGGGATTTATTAAATTTAATGTGAATGATTTATTTAATAAAAATCTGGAAATTAATTATGTTATAATTATCAACGTGACGATAGTTAGTAATTATGGGAAATTGGTGGAATATTACTAATGAGCAAAGTAATATATTATATTGGTTATATTGAATGTCATGAGTGAATTAAATGACGATTTCGGAAATTTAAGTCGGAACGTGCTCGTGTCACGTCGAGACTAATTTGGTTAAATAAAAAGTGAATATTTTATAAGTTGTCCGTATGGTCATTTTGAGTGCGCCAACGCGTCCGGTAGGGTCGAGATAGTCAGAAAAGTGTACCAGGGGGTGTAGTTTGGGTCTCGGGGCATTTTTAGGCCTAATTAGTACCCCGGGAGGGCATTTTAGTCATTTTACATAATTGGGTAATTAAACCCACGAATTTCAGCAACCTATATCATCAATTAGGTTAGCCTTTTAGGGTTAGAATATCCACAAATCAAGTGACGGCCATTGGAGAAGAGAGGAGAGAGCTCCAAGGCAATTCAAGGCCAAAAAGCCACCGGATTGCACCGCCACCACCACCACCGCGTAGATCGCGAGACAAGGAACACAGCCATACCAAAATCAGCCGTGAATCTGCATACCAAAAATCCCAGGCAAGTATTTGACTTTCGTATTTTCGTTAATGCAATCTTCATATTAGTCTAGGATTGTTTAGAGATGGAAACTATGGAAGAAAACTAAATTTGTGTTAGGATAATGCATGTAGTTTTGATTATATGGAAATTCTGGAACCCTTGCCATGTAGAGGAATATAACCCACGAAATTTTGATGATATATTAGAAGGAATTTCTGGTAAAAATAGATTAGAACCTTGATTAAGGAAAAATCTAGGGTTCTTGATGATTAGATGGGATTTTGAGTTAATTATCCATGTTTAATGATAGTTATACACATACTTTACATTATAAACACCTGGTATAACGTTATAATGATGATAGTAGGATTTTTGGGACGATTGGGATGGAAAAACATAGTTTTGGATGAAGAAGTTTAGTGAAACCCGTAACTGAATTCTGCAAAATTTTTCCCAAACCTGCTTGATCGATCGATCGAGCCTAGAGCTTCGATCGATCGAAGGTTCGATCGATCGAGCCCCAAGCTTCGATCGATCGACCCCTCCTGGCAGACTCCTAATTCCCTCTTTAAATGAGTTAAATTCAAATTATCGTGATATGATTCTTGGGCATTCTTGATGTAACAACCCTCGCTTTTGGGAGCCCATTTTGTATTTATTTATTATGTTGAGTAGTTGCATATATACAATGCTGCACGTGGGTAAGTATTAATTTGATGAAATAAGTTAATATTTAAAATTAAGTTGCATGTTACCATGTGTGTAAGTAGTTGTTACCATGTGGTGTTCTATTTTGTCATGAAAATTAATATGGCAATTTGAATTAAAATGTAACCGGAACTTAATTTGGCTTATAAAATCTCCAAATGATAATTTGGAGGGTGTAGTTATTTCCGGGAGGTGCGAGACAGTCGAAATGTGTGCCATATTGTATTTTGGGATTTTGGGCACTTTTGACTGGTTTCGGCATATTGCGTATTAGAACTTAACTATTGCGGTATTTTTACTTAAGGGTTGGAGACTTTTAATCTTAAGCCACGTTTAGTCTTTCCCCAAGTCTTTCATTTCCTCTTATTTTCCCTAAGTGTTCTAGCCCTAGAGTGAGAGAGAGTGAGAGTGGATGATTGGAGAAAGAGAGAAATCTTGAGGATTGGTGGTTTGATGTTGCTTTCTTCTTCAACCAAGCCTGAAATTGAAGCCCAAGGCAAGTTTTCTACTTGCTATTGTATGGTTTAAGATGAATAATTAGTATGGGTAGATATGTATAGTTTTGATGTTGTTTAATTGTGGTTGTTGGTTGGATTTATGGGTATCAACATCTTTGGTAGAGATAGATGATTGATTGAGGTAGAAAAATGTTATTGGGAGCATTTATGATCTTTTGGTATCATTAAATGTAGTTGGATGATTTTGGTTAGTTAATGATTTCGGGGTTTAGAAGATATTAGGAGAAAGGGGTCTAGGTCTGCAATGGCCGATCGACCGCGTATCTCAGACCGGTCGACTGGGCCTTCAGAGGAGGGCACACTGCCTTCTTTCAAAGGCATGAAATAAGTTCGCGGTCGACCGTGGTTCTACAACAGGTCGACCGGTCCATCCGAAATGAACTTTCTGCTTTCTTTCAAAAGCTAAACTTTGAGACGCGGTCGACCGCGGTCTTGGGATCGGTCGACTGGTCCCCTATTTTCTCAACCCATTTCCTACTTTTGTTTTTAATCTTTTTTTCCCCTAGGAACTTAGGACTCTTCTTGAATGAAGTAAACCTTGGCTTTTAAGGTCCTAGTTGAGTTGGTTGTCACCCTAGTGTTGAATGGGTTCACTTGGGGTTAAGTTGGGAGGGGGGGGGGGGGGGAAGGGTTGTCCTAAGTGACGATAAGGCATCACTTTTCTTTGTGCATCCTAATAAAAAATGGATGGGAATTGTAGGCCCATACTTGGAGACTTTAGGGGCTTAAATTGAGTTATATAAAACCTCATGTTTGGGAAGTGAATATGACACTTGGAGATTTATTCGAGGCATAACCCAGGATGAGTAATGAACTATCCTAAGATAACGGTTTCAAACCAATGAAACATGTAAATGTAATGAAAATGAAAAATATGGTTTTTTTATAGTAAATGCTAATTTACTTAAACACACCTCTCTAAATGCTATCATAAGGGAAGCTCGCACATGAGGTGATGTTCCTTGACTAGTGAATGCAGGGAGATTATAGTCCTCGTCCATATGCGGGTTTATTATATGTATTTTTGTGCGCTAGTGAAGTAATTCCGGGTGTGGTTATGACTCACTTGCAGGCATATGGCCACTTCCCGACGTGCATTAGGTACCCAGGCTGCCTTGTTTGATGGGCCCCTGGAAGATGATAGTCATTTAGGGGCGCGCCTAGTGGGGAAACTCGGAGGGGCGGTCTTAGAATCGTTATATGCATAAGAATATAACTTTTCTAAATATCAAGTGGGACTTGAGGGTTGTATAATTCCACTAAATGATATTATGACAATTACCTTCTTGCTAAGGAATGGGAATTGGAACGTAATAAGAAGATAATGTTAGTATATTCCTATTAGGAACTGAAACTGGAGTAAAGTGGAACTTGGGGAATACAAGCTCTTAATTTAGTTTTTAATTTAATCTTTCATAATTTCATCTTCTTGCATAGTCTCATTTAATTATGTCATTTTCACTTGTTTCTTATTATCCATGCTTAGGTTGTTAGAGTGTTGATTTCTACACCCATGTGTTGCTATTCATATCTAGCATGCTTTTTGTTCAATTGGGAACTATATATAAACCGGGTCCTGACCCGTTCTTTTTCCTCTACGTCGTACTTGTTATTGTATCCGCCCAGGTGCTCCTCCGCAAGGACGCCCGTGTTGATATTCCTACTCTTTTGCTTTTAAGGAGCTGTATGAAATTGAGGATATTACAGGATGTTTTGTTAGACACCGTCATTCTTTTGATATCTAGTTATGATCGGGTCTGTCACTCGGGCGAGTGGCCCAATCTTGTAATTGTATAATGAATGTAAAGCATAACATCTAACTGTTGTGATTACTTTTGTGTAGCTGTGAACCGACAGCATATTCGGTTCTTATCTTTGTATATTGTTGTTTTAGATGTATATTAATTATGTTTCTTTGAATTCCACTATTGTTCTAAAATGGGTTGTCTAAATTGTTTTTCTTAACTTAACTTTTAATTGCATAAATTGTTTTGGCAACCCGTTCTCTGAACTATTGGGTGGTTTTCTCGGTTACTCTTACTATATTTGTGGTGCTGAGAATGATTTCCGTCCATGATTACCGTATATATCGGAGTATCGGGCTGGCCACCCCTTATTTTGGAGTGCGGGTTGTCACAGATGGTATCAGAGCACTGGGATCTAGAGTACTAGGATCTATGTGGACTTGTCACGATCTACCGTAGCGTTCTTTGATATAGAGCCTAATGATAAGATTGCTTTGCTGCTATTATTGCGATCTTCTGTGAAATAGATTGTTGTGAATTGTATTCTAACACTATTGTCCCTTCATCGCAGATGCCGCCTAAGAAAGGTCGCCCTGCGAGACGCAATAGAGTCGTAGAAGAGGATGTTGGTCCTCCACCGCCCCACGGAACTTTTAATGCTGGGGACGTAGCCAATATTGTGGCTCATGCAGTTAATGCCGCCATGATCGCAGTAACTAAACAAATGACAATACCTCAACAATGGGCACAGGATGCTCAAGCACCTACGGGACCCTCTTCGTGGGAAAGAGTAAGGGAGTCCTTTTCAAAGGGCCATCCCCCAGAGTTTGACGGAGGTTCTGACGTTGTTCGAGCAAATCAATGGAAGAAGGATATGCAACGCCATTTACGAATGGTGGACTGTAGTGAGGAGAAGAAGCAAGTCCTTGCTACTTTCAAGTTGGTTGGGGCAGCGTTACATTGGTGGGAGTCGATGACTACGCCAGAACAGAGGGATACTATGTCCATTACTGGTTTCTGGGTCTTGTACGACCGAAAATATTTTCCTTCCGCGATTGAGAGGGAGATGATGAGGAAACTTCAAGATCTAGTTCAGGGAGAACGATCGGTTTCCAAATATGAGGAGGAGTTTACCCGGCTAGCTAGTTTTGTGCCGAAAGAGGTAACCCCGGAGGAAAGGAAAGTCTCGAAATTCATGGGAGGTCTAAACTGGAGAATCCGACAGCATTTGCTGGGTAATCCGTCTTTACAAACTTTTGGTGAAGTGATGAATGTTGCATTGCTTCATTGTCAGGAGCATCGGCTGTTTATTCAGAATAGCAAGAAAGCTTCAGGAGTTGGGCAAGTAGGGAAGCCCGGGGTGAGTGGGAATGGAGGAGGAGGCTTTCCTTCGTCCCAACCAGCGGGTAATAAGAAACGAGAAAGGGATCCCCACCAAGGGGATGGGTCGAAAAGGCAACGCTCTGGCGGGTTTAATGTTAGTGGGAATGCTAACAGGCAAGGTCAGGGTGTCATACCACAGCAAGCGGGTCGAGGTGGCCAGGGAGGTAGGGGCCAACCGGGCGAAGGTTTTGGGCAGTTCAGAAATAACAGAGGTCGAGGTCAGGAGAATATGGTGGGGAAATGTTTCCAATGTGGAGAAGCGGGTCACTTTAAGAGAGATTGTCCTCAGGTGATTGGGGGACAACCTCCACGAGTTCCTCAGCAGCCTTATGTGCAGTTCCCTCCACAAGCACTGAATCCAGCTGTCCCTCTACGGCAGGGCCAACTACAGTATGGGAGAGTCTACCACATTCAGGATGCTATGCTTCCTCCTATTCAGCCAGCACCGCCAGCTATAGAGGGTAAGTTCCTTATTTAGGGACACATGGGTCGCGTTCTGTTTGATACGGGTGCGATGCATTCTTTTATTTCCAGAAGTTTTTCTCAGTCCACAGAGTTGATAAAATCTACGGAATGTACCTTTTCTAGTGTGGAGTCCTCTATGGGTGACGGTTCCCTTATTTTCTTTGTTTGTAAACATATAGGGATCACTCTTGGTAATTTGTGTTTTGAGGCCGACTTACTCGTCCTAGACATGGTCGGGTATGATGTTATTTTGGGCATGGATTGGCTTGTTAAGTATCATGCTATAGTAAATTGCTACGGGAAGAGTATAGTCTTCGCCGTTCCGGGACAAGATATGTTCCTGGTGGTTATGCCTCATTTGGAGGGAGATTATGGTACTTATTTATATTGCATTGCGGATGAGAATTCTCGGGATGTAGTTGTTCCCTTAGATTCTATTCCTGTTGTTCGAGATTTTGAGGACGTTTTTCGGGAGATACCGGGTCTACCTCCTAGTAGAGAGATTGAGTTTGTTATTAACTTAACGCAGGGAACTCGACCGATTGTGCGAACTCCTTATTGTATGGCTCCTATGGAAATGAGGGAGCTAAGAGATCAGATTCAGCAGTTGTTGTAACAGGGGTTCATCAGGCGTAGCACATCGCCGTGGGGTGCTCCTGTGTTATCGTGAAGAAAAGAGATGGTTCTCTCGGGTTGTGTATTGACTAGAGAGTTGAATAAGGTCACCATCCGGAACAAATACCCTTTGCCTCGCATAAACGACTTGTTTGATCAACTCAGGGGAGTGACCTACTTCTCTAAGATAGATTTGAGAACGGGGTATCACCAGTTGAGGATACAGGAGCAAGATGTATCCAAAACTGCTTTTCTGACGAGGTACGGGTCTTATGAGTTTTTGGTTATGCCTTTTGGGCTAACCAATGCCCCTGCAGTATTCATGGATCTTATGAATAGAGTATTTCGGGACTTCCTGGACCTGTTTGTCATTGAGTTTATTGATGACATTCTTGTGTATTCTCAAACGGAAGATGACCATGCTACTCATTTGGGGTTGGTCCTGCAAAGGTTGAGGGATCACCAATTGTACGCTAAGTTTGAGAAGTGTGGTTTTTGGTTGCGGGAAGTGCAATTTTTGGGTCACGTCGTGACATCACAAGGGATATCGGTGTACCCAAGTAAAGTTGTTACGGTAAGGGAGTGGGGTCAGCCCACGACGCCTACCGAGATACGCAGTTTTTTGGGTTTGGCGGGCTATTACCGCCGATTTATTAAGGGATTTTCTAAGATTGCTAGTCCTTTGATAAATTTAACCCAAAAAGGGGTTAGATTTGTGTGGGATGATGCATGTCAAGTTGCGTTCGATGAGCTTAAAGATAGATTGACTTCGGCTCCAGTCCTCGCTTTACCCAAGCCAGGGTTGGAATATTTAGTCTTCACCGATGCATCTCTACAAGGTTTGGGAGGTGTGCTTCAGCAGGAGCGACAAGCTATTGCATATGCTTCTAGAAAACTCAAGCCTCATGAAAGAAATTATCCGGTGCATGATTTGGAATTAGCCGTCGTTGTCTTTGCCTTAAAGATTTGGAGGCACTATCTTCTCGGGGAGAAGTTTAGTCTTTTCACGGACCATAAGTCGTTGCAATATTTATTTTCTCAGAAAGATCTGAATATGCGACAGCGAAGATGGTTGGAGTTCGTGAAAGATTACCAATTTGATATTCATTATCATCCGGGCAAGGCGAACGTAGTGGCAGATGCCCTGAGTAGGAGACCCGAGGGAGAATTAGCTGATGTGTGGAAAGATAAATGGAAGGAACTCAGTCATGAGGATACGGTTGCTAGGGCATTTATGTCCGTGATGACCGTTACTCTGACAATTGTGGCAAGGGTGGTGGAAGCCCAAGGCAGAGATAAAGAATGTCAAGACCACATTCGCCAGTTATTGACTGGGGGAGCGGATTCCTACTCGGTAAGTTCTGAGGGTGGATTGCGCTTTCATGGAAGGCTTATTGTTTCGGAGGATGGAGATTTGCGACGGGCTGTGATGGCGAAATCTCACGGCTCTAAATTTTCGATACATCCGGGAAATGATAAAATGTATCAAGATATGCGCCGTCAATATTGGTGGCCAGGTATGAAACGAGACATTTGGGAGTTTGTGTATCGATGCACTACTTGTCAGTTATTTAAAGTTGATCATCAGCTACCGGTAGGTCTGTTGCAACCGTTGGAAATTCCTGTTTGGAAATGGGAGAGCATTTCAATGGATTTTATAACTGGTTTGCCAACATCACAAAAGGGTCACGATTCTATTTGGGTTATCGTGGATCGCTTGACAAAGTCGGCGCACTTCCTTCCCGTCCGTACTGATTATAATACCGCTCGTTACGCTCAATTGTTCATTGAAGAGATTGTTAGATTGCATGGGGTACCCTTGAATATTGTTTCCGACAGAGATAAGATCTTTGTTTCCCACTTTTGGCAAAGCTTCCAAGAGGCCATGGGAAACGATTTGAAATTAAGTACTTCTTATCATCCTCAAACAGATGGCCAGACCGAAAGGGTTAACCAAATGTTGGTGGATATGCTCCGTATGTGCATGCTTGATTTCAAGGGTAGTTGGGAACAATATCTCCCTTTGGTTGAATTTGCTTATAATAATTCATACCAGTTCACTATTGGGATGGCGCCCTATGAAGCCTTGTATGGTAGGCCTTGTAGATCCCCCACGTGTTGGTTAGAAGTGGGAGATAACAAGTTTCTTGGACCTGAAATGATTCAGGATACTTCTTCAAAGATCGAGCTTATTCGAGATCGTATTTGGATAGCCCAAGATAGAAAAAAGAGCTGTGCCGATGCGGGGAGAAGGCATGTGGAGTTAGAAGTTGGAGACCAAGTGTTGGTGCGGGTGTCGCCTATGAAAGGCGTTAAGCGTTTGGGAAAGAAGGGGAAGCTTGCACCACGTTACGTTGGGCCTTTTCCTGTACTTGCTAAAGTAGGCCCCGTGGCGTATCAAATTTCCCTACCGGAATCGTTGCAATAGATTCAAAATGTTTTCCACATCTGCTCTTTGAAGAAGTATAAGAGGTGTGATGGTGCCCTTTGGCACATTCCTTTCGAGCATATAGAGTTACAACCCGATATTTCTTATGAAGAGCAACCCGTGGCCATTTTTGAGCATGGGGAACGTAGATTGAGATCTCGTGTGGTGCCCTTGGTTAGAGTACAATGGAGTCATCACAGTGTCGATGAATCTACTTGGGAGCGTGAGGATGATATGCGGGAAAAGTATATGCATCTTTTTATCCACGGTACGCTTGAATTTTGGGGGCAAAATTCCCTCATAAGGGGGGAGTATGTAACAACCCTCGCTTTTGGGAGCCCATTTTGTATTTATTTATTATGTTGAGTAGTTGCATATATACAATGTTGCACGTGGGTAAGTATTAATTTGATGAAATAAGTTAATATTTACAATTAAGTTGCATGTTACCATGTGTGTAAGTAGTTGTTACCATGTGGTGTTCTATTTTGTCATGAAAATTAATATGGAAATTTGAATTAAAATGGAACCGGAACTTAATTTGGCTTATAAAATCTCCAAATGATAATTTGGAGGGTGTAGTTAGTTCCGGGAGGTGCGAGACAGTCGAAATGTGTGTCATATTGTATTTTGGGATTTTGGGCACTTTTGACTGGTTTCGGCATATTGCATATTAGAACTTAACAATTGCGGTATTTTTACTTAAGGGTTGGAGACTTTTAATCTTAAGCCACGTTTAGTCTTTCCCCAAGTCTTTCATTTCCTCTTATTTGCCCTAAGTGTTCTAGCCCTAGAGTGAGAGAGAGTGAGAGTGGAAGATTGGAGAAAGAGAGAAATCTTGAGGATTGGTGGTTTGATCTTGCTTTCTTCTTCAACCAAGCCTGAAATTGAAGCCCAAGGCAAGATTTCTACTTGCTATTGTATGGTTTAAGATGAATAATTAGTATGGGTAGATATGTATAGTTTTGATGTTGTTTAATTGTGGTTGTTGGTTGGATTTATGGGTATCAACATCTTTGGTAGAGATAGATGGTTGATTGAGGTAGAAAAATGTTGTTGGGAGCATTTATGATCTTTTGGTATCATTAAATGTAGTTGGATGATTTTGGTTAGTTAATGATTTTGGGGTTTAGAAGATATTAGGAGAAAGGGGTCTAGGTCTGCAATGGCCGGTCGACCGCGTATCTCAGACCGGTCGACCGGGCCTTCGGAGGAGGGCACACTGCTTTCTTTCAAAGGCATGAAATAAGGTCGCGGTCGACCGCGGTTCTACCACAGGTCGACCGGTCCATCCGAAATGAACTTTCTGCTTTCTTTCAAAAGCTAAACTTTGAGACGCGGTCGACCGCGGTCTTGGGATCGGTCGACCGGTCCCCTGTTTTCTCAACCCATTTCCTACTTTTGTTTTTAATCTTTTCTTTCCCCTAGGAACTTAGGACTCTTCTTGAATGAAGTAAACCTTGGCTTTTAGAGTCCTAGTTGAGTTGGGTGTCACCCTAGTGTTGAATGGGTTCACTTGGGGATAAGTTGGGGGGGGGGGGGGGGGAGGGTTGTCCTAAATGATTATAAGGCATCACTTTTCTTTGTGCATCCTAATATAAAATGGATGGGAATTGTAGGCCCATACTTGGAGACTTTAGGGACTTAAATTGAGTTATATAAAACCTCATGTTTGGGAAGTGAATATGATCCCTTGGAGATTTATTCGAGGCATAACCTAGGATGAGTAATGAACTATCCTAAGATAACAGTTTCAAACAAATGAAACATATAAATGTAATGAAAATGAAAAATATGGTTTTTTTTATAGTAAATGCTAATTTACTTAAACACACCTCTCTAAATGCTATCATAAGGGAAGCTCGCGCATGAGGTGATGTTCCTTGACTAGTGAATGCAGGGAGAATATAGTCCTCGGCCATATGCGGGTTTATTATATGTATTTTTCTGCGCTAGTGAAGTAATTCCGGGTGTGTTTATGACTCACTCGCAGGCATATGGTCACTTCCCGACGTGCGTTAGGTACCCAGGCTGCCTTGTTTGATGGCCCCTGGAAGATGATAGTCATTTAGGGGCGCGCCCAGTGGGGAGACTCGGAGGGGCGGTCTTAGAATCGTTATATGCATAAGAATATAGCTTTTCTAAATCTCAAGTGGGACTTGAGGGTTGTATAATTCCACTAAATGATATTATGACAATTACCTTCTTGCTAAGGAATGGGAATTGGAACGTAATAAGAAGATAATGTTAGTATATTCCTGTTAGGAACTGAAACTGGAGTAAAGTGGAATTTGGGGAATACAAGCTCTTAATTTAGTTTTTAATTTAATCTTGCATAATTTCATCTTCTTGCATAGTCTCATTTAATTATGTCATTTTCACTTGTTTCTTAAGATCCATGCTTAGGTTGTTAGAGTGTTGATTTCTACACCCATGTGTTGCTATTCATATCTAGCATGCATTTTGTTCATTTGGGAACTATATATAAACCGGGTCCTGACCCGTTCTTTTTCCTCTATGTCGTACTTATTATTGTATCCGCCCAGGTGCTCCTCCGCAAGGACGCCTGTGTTGATATTCCTACTCTTTTGCTTTTAAGGAGCTGTATGAAATTGCGGATATTATAGGATGTTTTGTTAGACGCCGTCATTCTTTTGATATCTAGTTATGATCGGGTCTGTCACTCGGGCGAGTGGCCCAATCTTGTAATTGTATAATGAATGTAAAGCATAACATCTAACTGTTGTGATTACTTTTGTGTAGCTGTGAACCGACAGCATATTCGGTTCTTATCTTTGTATATTGTTGTTTTAGATGTATATTAAGTATGTTTCTTTGAATTCCACTATTGTTCTAAAATGGGTTGTCTAAATTGTTTTTCTTAACTTAACTTTTAATTGCATAAATTGTTTTGGCAACCCGTTCTCTGAACTATTGGGTGTTTTTCTCGTTTACTCTTACTATATTTGTAGTGCTGAGAATGATTTCCGTCCATGATTACCGTATATGTCGGAGTATCGGGCTGGCCACCCCTTATTTCGGAGTGCGGGTTGTCACACTTGATAAAATTATTTGGGAGACATTGAGGACCAGTAGGGCATATGAATAAATGTTTGGACCTTTAATCTTCAACAAGAATGGTATTTATGGGACATTTAATTTAGGGTTGGTGAATTTATAAATTTAAAGGGTGAGGTGCATAAGAGAGTTACGTTGGAACCTAATAAAGACACTTACTGAATTTCAGATTTGTGAGGATATAGTCCACGAGTGTCAGGTAATGAGTGAGAAAACACTTCGAGTTAAGGTTAGGAACGAAACCTTATACATAATTCTATAAATGTGTATTTTAGGATAATTGGTATAATTATGGGTGACGAGAAGAACCTATATTAATATGATAAGGTGGTATCTTTATATGATTGTGTGTACATATATTATATACTTGTGAAAATCATGCCCACGCTACTTGCTATCCCTGAGGTTTTCGCGCTGGGACAAGTCTTATCTCGATGGGACCTTTATGGGGGATATTGACTTGTACCCTAGAAGATATATATCCTTGGTACAGGCTATCGACGTGATAGTTCAGACGGTCCTAAGAGACGCATGCATGTGACATCCTCTTAGAGACTTGGAATCTATTATTCGCCTCAATATTGTTTGTGTATTCATGTTAATACAATTCAAGAGTAATTCCGATTGTATTCCCCTTAATATGAGTGATATGGGGTTCTGGATAGTAGAGTATGCACGCACCCTAATTTAGTTGGGGTGCTGTTATAATATATATTATACGAGTAGTAAATATATATATGAAATTTTGAAATTTGGAACTGCCTACTGTGATTTGATAAGTAGGACATGGCTGATGACACATATAGTAAGTACTTATTTTGTGGAAGTATAATATGTCACTGGGAAACTTTATAAATGAATAAAAGCTAAAACAAGTGTAGTGCTACTAATTGGTAGTATTCTTTTTAAACCAAAAATATTGTTCGGTTTTGAAATCTTATGAGTAAGTTTAAGATACGCTAATTTATTGGGAAGGTTAGTATGATAAAATGTTAAGATAAACCGTTGGGAAGGTTAGCACGATAGGTGTGCACAATAGAAGAGAGGTGAGAATTTCTCAAGAGAGTGTCGCTCTAATATTTTGTTGCATTGGCCTGTATCAATTTAAATACTTGCTAAACGTATTTTTAAATCAAACACACTTTCGGGCTCTGACCCGTTTCTTTTTCTCTCTCTCTCTCTTGTATATATATGTATATAGTTTAGGTGCCCAGCCACAAGGGCGTCTTGCTTAGGATCCCTTGAAAGGAACGTGCTGCAGCTTAGGTGGGAGTTGCAGGTTACTTGCGTAGACGGCTTCCCTTATTGACTCCACTTTTAGCATTCTCATTTATTGGGCATGTATCGCCCTTTCCATTATTTCATTATTGTTGGGACATTT
This sequence comes from Sambucus nigra, assembly GCA_949130495.1. Lineage (NCBI taxonomy): Eukaryota > Viridiplantae > Streptophyta > Magnoliopsida > Dipsacales > Adoxaceae > Sambucus > Sambucus nigra. The sequence continues at coordinate 301,146,679 of OX422217.1, read as the reverse complement.
GTATTTCAGTTTTCTAGTATTGTTACGATGGGTTTTATTCAGTTTGTATAGGTGACTTTAGTATTCACGTGTGGACATTCGATTGACGAATGTATTATTATTATTGGACTTTGTGTTCCAGGTTTATTGTGGTGTGATTCTTAATTGTAGTAATGTTGTTAATAAAACAAATGTTTTTCTTTAAATAAAATTTGGAAAGAATGTATGAAAATGGTTTTGACACTTAGCTTAATTATTTAGGGTGTTAAATTGGAAAACGTATTTTTATCGACAGTGATGCTGAGAATGAACCAACTGTTTACCTTGATTTAATTTAATAAAGGAGTGATCGCCCGGTATTTAATTAGGCGGGGTGTCACAGGTAAAGTACCACAGTTTGATTAAATTTTGGAAGTACAACCCCTACAACAAATTCGAGGTCATTTTAGACCGGGAGACTTTGTTTGGGAGCCCATTGATGAGGAAAGGCAATCGGACTAGAGATGGGTAATGTAAGTTAGTTTTCATTTATTAATAGGATGATTACTATGTAATGTTTTGGGAATATCGCATGAGAGATATTTGTGGATGGGTAGTGATATAGACCAACTTGTATGTTTTGACCCTTAGGGGAATTTTAAGCAAGTTAGGCTCTTATGTTAATTATCTTTCGATAAAATAGATAATTTTGTGATATGCTCAAAGAGAGATATAAACCTTGTGGTAAATGTAAGAATGGTTATGGTGTGATAAGTAGTAATGATAAAGCTACTTCTTTTTATATAGTCATGTTAGACTTATAAAATTGTTGTATTCCAAATATGGATGAGCCTTATAAATGGCAATGTATTGAAATGATGTAAGATGTTGTTTTTTGGTAAAAGTTTAGATTGTGGATTTTTGGGATGCAGGAAAGTTTAGCTCACAATTATGCTAATTTTTGTGAGCTACATATTGTTATATGTATGATGATTGTATAAAATGTTTTCAAAATAAACTGTTTTCAAAATAAAACTTTTTATCGGACCTTGGGCAATTTCAAAATGATTTTTCACTCAAATATTTTCAAACTCTAGTCCGGATTTAAAAAATCTCAATCCCCGACGTCTCTACATAGTAGTGTATTAGGAGGGTTCCTTGATTGGATTTCATTTTTGCGAGACGTCCCCCGCACGAAAGTGGCGAATGTCAAGAATTGAGAGAAGTTATTTCTTTGGACCATTCAAATTTTTTTCACACTATTAAAATGTTAGTATACTTTATATATCTATGGAATTGTGGAACTTTGGGGGCAAATAAAGCCTCATTATGATTGTTGTGAGCATAAAGCTCAAATATAAAGGGTGTATGGGCTCGGTAGTTGTGGAAATTGGTTTTATATAACTCATAATCAACTTAAAATAAATTAAATTAAATAAATTTTTCATGGAAGTTAGAAGTTTGGAGATAGGATTAGTGAGGATGGGTGTAGTAGAATTAGTTGAGCTTTGGAGAATTAGGCTTAGCTAATATTTCGAGGATGAAATTTTTGTAAGTGGGGAAGTTTGTAACAACCCAAGGTCTTGGAAACGAGGATTTATTTATTTTGGGAGAAATAAATAATATTTTATTGGAGAATAATTAAATTTGGCACTTGCGGTCAAAACTTGGAGTCGTTAAAAAGTGTATCGAATGGCGATTCCGAGGGTGTAGTTGTGTCTGGAAGGGTCGAGAAAGTCGAAATGACTGTACTTGGGGTCTATTTAGGTTCCGAAATAATTTAGGACCATTTGACTCGAATTAAAGTTACCAGGTCATTTAAAGTGTGTATTATCATTTAAAGATGTGTATCTTTGGGGTTAGGTCTTAAAAAGCCTACGAGAGATTTATTCTCCGTAGAGAGAAAGAGAAATAGAAAGAAAGAAATAGAGAAGAAGAAAGAAGAAGAGAAAGAAGGAAAATGGAGAGAGAAAGTGGAGATTTTCCGGTCAATACGCGATCTCAAGGCGGATTAAGACCCTACGAACCCTAGGCAAATTATTAAACTTGCTAAATAATTGTTATTTACCATTTATTGAATGATTTTTGGATGAAATTTATGGGTTTTAGGTTTAGTTTGTCAAAACATAACTTTTGGGTAATCTTAGATTTGATGTGTAAGTCTTTGATTTGAGGTTGGAAATTAGTTTATATGTATTCTAGGATGATTATTGATGATATATATATGTTATTGGGTTGAAGAGAAATGGAGGGAAAATGATTAAAATGAATTTTGGGTATTTTAGGCTTAAAAAAATTAGCCATTTTCGAGGTTTCTGAAGGGCCGTATCGATTCGAAATTATGCAGGAGCCAAAGTCTGAGTGACCGAATCGATTTGGACCCAACCAAGTCTATTCTGCTTGAGACAGAGTCCCAGGTCTGATGAATTGAATCGATTCGCCTTCCTGGACGAATCGATTCGCTGGGCTGAATCGATTCGAAATTGCCCGAATCGATTTGAAAACAGGGCTTTTTGAGGGAAGTTTTTCTAGGAAGTATTTCATTCCGTTTTGTTTGAGGTTATCAATTGCGAACCTCTATAGGAGTTATTTGGAGTATGTTTTTCATACTTTTAGCGAGTTTCCATTATAAGAAATTATTGGAGTCATATTGATTAAATTTGAGGAATACCGAATAGGTATTAGGGTATATTCTAAGTGGGGAAGCCCAGCTTGATTTGGAGATTCTACTTGGAGATAATAATTTCAATTCATATGAGAAAATGAGAATAACTTTGAGATATCGGATCTTAGGATCCAATCCCAAATGTGATACTTTAAAGGTTCATAAAATGAATTTAACCATATTATGGATGGAGAATTATAAATGTAAACTGAGGTGCAATAGGATAAAGAATATCTTTAACTTAATAAAATTGAGAGACAATTTCTAATTAGAAGCGACATGCGAGCTTCAAGCGAGAAATAGTATAGTGTATACTAAGTGGGGAAGATGTGTGAGAAATGACGATTAGTGTATCAAGAGAGAGATATACTAAACAACGACATTAAATCTATTGCGCCTAAGAGTGTATAATGAAAATGAAAATGAAAATGAAAATGAAAATGAAAATGATGTGGCAGGTATACCTTATATGATGGTATATCTTTATTATATGGGATGTATGTATACCATATATGATGGTATATATGCATGGTTAGGCATACCCTCTCCTTGCTATCATTGGGAAGTTACGTGCGTAGAGGGTGAGCATCCTGGCTCAAAGAGCAGGGTGTGGACATTCCCCAGGTCATAGTCGTCCATGTGATTATTATGTGATATACATTTATTTATTTTGGGGGTGAGAAGTCGTGGGTATGTGTCGTTATCACTTGCCGCTTAGGAGCTATGACCGCTTCCTGGGATGTCGTGTGCGTTAGTTGATCACGAGGTGGGTGTCGTTGAACCCCACCAGGTGGCCCCAGTTTGCTATGTATATGGGATGCTGGAAGATGATTGCATGTGAGTCTTTGTCCTTCAATTTATATCTCAGTTGGATGGTTATTATATCTTGTGCTTGTACTTGGGTATCGAGGGCATAATGGACCTCAACGACCTGCATTGCCAGGAGTAGTGTAATGGGGGTGGTCCTTGTTTTGATTTCGCTTCGTTGAGACGTCCCACGCATGAAATGACATGTACTGTTGAGAATTTGGAATATTAATTAATTAAAATTGAGAAATAATAAATTGGGTTACATGCATCATGCATTGAGGGCATAATGAACCTCGAGGATAGATAAGGTTAGGAGTAGTCTAACGGGGGGGTTCCTTGTTTGGATTTCTCTTCTGCGAGACGTCCCATGCACGAAACCCAGTGCCGTGTTGAGAATCGGGAGGATTTTAGTCCTTAACTTTTGATGCTAATAACTCATATATAATTATATATATGTTTGCATGCCAAATAAGGGCATCACTAGAATACAAAATTCTAGTAAATGAGAATGTTGTTGTATTGTGTTGTTATGGTTATGAGATGGATCTTGCAACTTTATATGTTCAACAAATGAACGTTATAACGATAACTATAAGTATTACATTAAAGTTAATGTATATAATTTATAGATTATAGAAATAAATGTAGATTGGGGGATAGGTTATATGGTTTCACTTAAATACTTCAATTGGGTTTAAGTTAGAATCCTCTTACCTAAATAGAATTGGTCATCCATTTGGAGATCACGTGCATACGTTTAGTGCGCGCTTTAGTTGAGAGGTGAGTTGAATTATTATGGAGAGTTCGATTCCACCTTAATCATGTAATAATGAATTTATAATTATTATGCATTTTAATACACTTGCTATAAAATGTTTTTCAACTCGGGGTCTGACCCGTTTATATTTTCTCCTCCATGTATATATATTGGATTACTTTAGGTTCCCCTCTGCAAGGACGCCTTTGATGCATATCCATCAAGTGTATTCGTGGAGCTGTGGCAGTAGGGGACTGTTGTGACACTTTGTCTTAGTCTATTCCTATCTATTGTACATCTAGATTAGGATTAAGTTTGTATATTGAGTTTAGACTCAAGTGTTGTAGATTAACACTTTTACATTTCTTTCCTCATATTATTTGTATTATCTGTGACCCGACAGCATATTCAGATATTTCATTTTAGATGTTTTATTTGTACATTGTATTGTCAGTTGATGTTGAGACTGTGCCATCTGAGATACCTGATTTAATGTAGTATAGGGCTGGCCACCCGTTATTATTTTCAGCGGGTTGTCACCGGATATCATTCAACAAAGGCATGTTTAAGGAAAAAAAACTTTCAAGTGAAACATTTTTCAGCACTTTAATAATATTACAAGACGATCAACTTACAAACTACTTGATAACTGCCACAAGTATAATTCTCTAATTTTTGGAAATCTCCTCGCAAGAATCACAAGATCACAGTCCTCCCTCTTCAGCCTCAATATTTTTCTTTAGTACTGGTTTCCTTCAGGTTTCACAAGTCATGCATATAGATGCCTTGTCCACAAAGGTGTATGCAAGATACAAAACTTATTAGGGTTTAAATGAATTCACAAAACTAAATATTCAGGATGTTTATTTGTGAATTAAAGAGTTCTTTTGCAACATAAAATATGATGAAATTTTTTCAAAGTATGTGCAAAAATGTATAGCGCAAAAGTATTAATGATAACAAACATTAAATAAATATTTATAGGGCAAGCACAAATTTTGATGAAGCAAACTCGTTTGGACGACATATAAGACTCGTTTGAGCAAAGCAAGAACTTCATTTGAACGAAATTAAGTCTCGTTTAAATGACACATAAATATCATTTAAACTAGATTCAAACGACCTTCTAATGAGATAAAATAATACGCCCTCGATTGAAGACCATTAGATAAAACCTTTGAACAATCCTTCTAACAAAATCACAACCTCGTTTGAAAAAGATCTCCATCTCATTTGAATGCGATTTAAACTAAAAATCATTTTCTTTTAAAAAATAAGAAACTCTGTTCATTTTTTATAAAAATAAAACATCCCTGAAATAAATTATGTTAAATAATTTAAACTCTAAATTTCTTTATATCTGTAAGGGATGTTGGGAAGTCTTCAAAATTGAAGATGCTCGAGTTCGATTCTTCATGTTTGTGTGTGATGATTTGTAATGGGATGTGCCAAACTATAATATGGATATTATTATAAAAATTGTTCTTACAAATCTCCCCCTTTGGCTACTCTGGTACAAAGCAAACAAACATAATCGAGCACAAAATTAAAATAAAAAATCTCCAATGAAAAAAACCGTAACACCATTCCTAACCTCTCGATGTTTCTTAAACTGGGGTCAACGATCATCTTACCAACCTTCTTTAATGAATACCCGATAGTTATCTTGACCTCCCAGGCATGTTCAAGATCTTTCCCAAGTTAGTCACGAGTCTCTACAAATGCTTGGAGATATCTCGTAAGACTAGCCAGAATGTTAGTGAAGTCTTTGTTCTCTCTCTCAACTTGGCAAACTATCTTTTCCATAGCTTCGATCACTGAGGACTCACTCTCTCTTGCCTTCCATAACTCTTTTTATGGCACTAAAACTCTCATAACTAAAACTGTATTTTGTTTCTTCTTTTTAAAGGAATCCGTGTAAAGTTCGACGTAGGACGTCTAAAGGTCACTCTCGCTCTAACTTTAATCATTCTCTTCCTAACTATCCTCAAAATGATTAGACTTAGTGTCGAGGTGTTCATGTTTATTACATTCCTCATCATTGTGTGGTGTACTATTAGTACTAACATGACTAGCCATGAATGTGGTGAAGTTACATCCATATGGTGACTCTACACCCAAACTCATAAACCTGACCTCGTTGTCACTAACCATGACGTTCAAGGAATATTTGACTTTTCCTTTATGATTTAACGTAGTCGAACACTCGTGAGCTTTGTTACCCTTTCCATCGCACTCATAATATCTCTCCTCGTCCTTCTTTGGGAAATCTTTCCTTTTTTTCAAATTTTTCTTACCCATTATAATTTTTTTATCTTTCTTAACACTCTTCTTATATTTGAAAGTATTTTGCATTTTATGCTTCAGAAATTTCTTCATATTTTTAGCAAAAAGGTCTAAATCAACTACATCATAGTCAAACTCATAATCGGATAATGTTTCATGCCTTTTTAGACACTTCCTCTCTCTTCCTAGATTGCCCTTTAAGTGGTACTCCTTTATCCTTAGGCTTAACTATTTTTGGGAACATTTATATTTCGTACTTTTAAAGATATCCTACAAGTTGTTATAACATAATAGTGTCTAATATCTCTAGCGAATTAAGAACCGTAACATTAGGAATTAAGGTGGCAGGAAAAGATCTCAATATTTTCCTAACTACACGTGGCTCGTGTACTCTCTCACCTACATTGAACCTCGAGTTAACAATGATGGATAGTCGTGCATAGAGTCATCGAAGGACCCAGATTCAGGCATTGTGATTGTTCAATATGTTGCGAGATTATGTTGCTTAGAAACTTTCACAGCAATCGTACTCTCGTGAGTGAGTTGGAGGGTATCTTAAGCTTTCTTAGACATGGTGTACGTCATAATGCGATGGAAGTCATCAGGAGTGACAAATCCAGAGATGACACTCAAACCATGTGAATTAAAGTTTCTCCACTTAAAATCATCCTCTGTCCACTGTGAGACATTTTTAAGGCCGATGACATTATCGACTCTGATAGCATGAGGTGTCCATCCTCTTTCATAGACTATCTAGACGTTTTCATCTATGGCCTTTAAAGCAGACCTCATCCTAGACTTCCAGTATGCATAATTAGTACAATAAATATGGGCACTTGATTATACAAATTTCCATTAAAATAAAGTTTTTCAAAGATCAACAACTTTTAAATAAATTATATCCAAGAGAAAAATATTTTTGTAGAAAAGATCACAAAGTAACTTTGTGCTACAAGCTTTGATACCAATTTGAGAGTATGCTTGCGATCTTAATGGATATTTTTTATAATTAACTGTCAAGCACACGCAAGACAAAATTTCATCTTATCAACCTAAATAACCAATATAGGTGATAAAGTAGATAAAATTATGCATGCAAATACGATAGGAAAAATTTACGGAAAAAACCCCTTTCGTGTAAAACCTTTTTTCAGCACTTTAGAAATATTACAAGACAATCGACTTACAGACTACTTGCTAACCTCCATAATTATAATCTGCTAATCTCATTCAATATCTAAAGAACAACTATGATCCTCGCAACAATCACAAGACCGTATTCCTCCCTCTTTAGCCTCAACCTTTGTCTTCAACAAAAATTTTCCTCAGCGATCACAAATCAGCCATGAAGATGCCTTCTCCACAAAGTTGTATTTAAGAATACAAAACTTTATAGGGTTTAAACTAATTCACAAAAATAAATATTCAGGATGTTTGCTTTTGTATTGTACAATATTTTTGTAACATAAAAAGTGAAGAACTTCTACAAAGTACATAAATAAACATATCTAGACAAAATCTTAACACAAATAAACACTAAACAAGTATTTATAGGGAAAATACAAATTTCGAGGAGACGGACTCATTTGAGCGATATTCAAGGCTCGTTCGAATGAAACAAGAACATTGTTTGAACAAAATTACATCTCATTTGGACGATAAACAAATCTCGTTTGAACCAGCCAAAACAGTACGCCCTCGATTGAAGCACGTTAGATAAAACATTTGAATGACCCTTCCAATGAAATCACAATCCCGTTTTAACGAGATCTCCATATCGTTTGAACGAGATTTAAACATAAAATATTTTTCCTTTTGAAAATAAAAATCCCTATCCATTTTTTATAAAAATAAAATATCCTAGAAATAAAGTTTGTGAATTCATTTCAACACTAAATTACTTTATGCCTTTAAGGAATGTTGGGATCTCTTCAAACATGGAGATGATCTAGTTCGGTTCGTCGTGGTGGTGCGTGACGATTTGTAACGGTATACGCCAAGCTATACTATGAAGAACATTAGAAAAATTGTTCTTACAATATATATATATATATATATATATATATATATATATATAATTTCTAGATACAAATATTTAGTAGAAACTCTCAAATTTTATAGCCCCTCTTTCATATTCCCTTTTATGACATAAATTGAATTGATTCACTTGATTATATTTTATTTAAATTCAACTGAATTAAGAATTAATTACGTTGGAGTACTTGGAAATTAGCCATTTATATTAGGGTTTCAAATATAAATGAGGGGTTGTTTAATAATTTATAAGTCATGATTGATAACTGATCCTTAAGTTGAATTTCACTATTGTTGAAAATGGTTATGTTGTGTAAGCTTTTAAATTTAGCTTGGTTGGTTATACTTTTAGGTAGAATCATTTTAGTAACAGATTTCAATGCATGTTTTCCTAATTACGCTTAATTTCATATTTAGAAGTAGAATTGAATAATACCACATGATTATAGTCTCGTACTCCATTTATAATCTCATTTTTTTTTTTGAATTTATTGGAAATTTTAATTTAGGCCCTATTATATTTTACTTGGAATTAAGTGTAACAACCCGTATTTCTGAGTATTTAAAATTGAATTTATGCAGTAAATTTTTAAATTACACGTATGACATAATTTAATGAAACAAAATATTATGTGTTGATTTATTATTAGTCGGAGAGAAAATGATTCATGTTTATTGAATATAATTACTCTGTGAATAGAAGAATCTTATTTTACATCAAAACAAGTGGTAGTGACGTGATGGTGATAAATCATAACCGGGTGCCAAGTGTGGACTATATGAAGTCGAGATGGGAAATTATTTTTGAATGACTCGGATGGTGATTTTGAGGTCACGATTAGCTACAAAAGGGGTTGAAATAGTCGAAATAGTATACCAGAGTGTGATGTTTAGGTCCCACGACATTTTTAGACCTAACCAACACCGTTAGATTGAATTTTAGTGATTGAGTAGCCTAGTGTTAAGGGAGCTACGAATTTCCATGGGTTATATCCACTTGTAGTTGTTAGAGGCTCTGTTTAGAGGAATAGACAACCGTTAGAGTCCAATTGAGAAGAGATGCATAGCATTCTTGGAGCTTAAGAGATAATTTTTGAAGCTTTCAACCTTGTTCTTGCGTCACCGTCTTCTTTAGAGGGTGGATTGGAAGGGAAGACAAACACATAATGATCATAAAAATGAAATAAAATCACTCCCATGTAAGGCAAGTGTTTATCTTTCTTATTTTCAATTAGTTATAATACCCAAGTTTAGAGTTGAGATATCTAGCATGATGTCATCATTTTTAGAAAAATATTGGACCATATTCATGTTAATGATGATAAAACATGTTCGAGGTTTTGATTCTGAAATTAGTATTTTGAAATTTGATTTGTTAGGAAAATATAAGACAATGAAATCTAGTTTCTTGAAGAACTTGTTTGAAATATTAAACTAGGGTTTGCATGAATTAATTAGAGAATTTAATCTTGTGAATTATGGAATTAAGTGATGTTTTGAAGATGAAAATATTTTGGGATTTGTTCCTATACACATATTTGACACTGGATTAAATTATATGAGAGTTTTAACATGAATCATGAAAGTTATGTTAAAGAAAATTATGAATAACGTAATAGAATATTGGAGAAGATGACCCAACACTTTTTGAATCGATTCGTCCCAAGAACGAATCGATTTGGAAAGAGAATCGATTTAGCCTTTGGGAGAATCGATTCGGTTTCCCCAAATTTGTGAAAAAATTTCTTTTCAACCTCGAATGTATGAATAATTAATGGGAAGACTTTTCGTACATACCTAAATGACAAGGAGGATTATATTGAATTCTAGTAAGCCTATGGTGGGGATTAGGTTTACATAAATTGAGATGAGATAAGGCTAGGGAGAATCGGGCACATATCCGTAGTTACTCAACGTATGAGGTTTAAAATGGGTCACGGAGGGATGAGTGAACATGTGACTTCAATCAGCAGAGTAGGCGTGAAATAGCTACTAATTTTAATTGAGGGTTAACTAGGACCCTTAGGGTAGTGAATGATACTCGAAAAGATACTATTTGAGGTTATAATTGTAATTAAGGGTAAATTGAGTATGTGAGAGGTATAAATGACATACGGGTTGGCATAATTGGGTTATGTGTATACTTGTTGAATAAATATGTATATAGGTTGTGTGAATACCTACGATTATGATTTGTTTATATGCGTGAACATACATACTCTACCTATCCGGAGGTTCGTAGAGGGTGATCCAACTTGACGTTTCTAGTGAGGTCGTGATTTTTTCCCCAAAACATGAACTTAGGGTGGCTGACTATGTGTGTGTATTAGTGGGACCATCGCGTCTTTTGGGTAAATTAGGTATGTGAATCACATGTACATATACTTATCACTCATAATATATCTATATAATAACAGAGAGTGGTGTTTGAATAGTGCCAACAAATTAACGGTTGGGATCGAATTTTTTATGGTGATCTAATGGTCTAGGGCTATGACACGTCACAATTTTAACATTGTGACGTGGAAAAATTGGAGTCCCACCCAACTTTTTTCTCACAACTCCCGCCCATCTTTCAAAATTGGAGACAACATGTCTTCCTCAAGTCTCCCATACGTCCCATCTTTCACTCACTCACTTTCTCCCTGCAAAGCATCCATGCTCTCTCCCATTTACATCCTCTCAAACCTCTTCAGGTGGATTTCATTTTGATCTCAAACCTACGGTTGGTGAGTTTTCATTTGAAAGTTATTTGGTATTTTGGTTTTCATTTCAGATTTCACATTAGGCATTTTGATCTCTGTACGAAACTGACTCTGTACGAAATTGACTCTGTGTATTTTGGTATTTGTATTAGGATTTCAGGTGTTGTGTTCCGAGCAAAGAGAACCACAGATTACATGGGTAATTTTTTTCACTTCATATCAACCTTATATTCCTTGTTTTCTCATTAGTTTTTCAGGATTTTAGCTATTTATTGTAATAATATCATACTTGATAGTGTTGGCAACAATTTCTACAACCATTTCTAATTTTTTAATTATTAATATTTTTTTAGGAATAATCTAATTTTTTTTCAGTTCATATCTACCTTATCTTCATTGTTTTCTCATTAATTCTTGAGGATTTTGGTTATTCATTGTAACAATTTCTACAACCATTTCTACTTTTTTTTGTTACTTATTATTTTTTAGGAATAACCCAAATAGTTTAGGGGTCAAATGAGCACTTTAGTTGTTTTTTTCAAATTACCCATTTGGATTTTTATTTATTTTTAGTGTAGTGTTGGACTTGATACAACCTAATACAATCTGATATTTAGGTTTAATTGATTTTTGGTTCGATTTTGATTTAATTTTAGGTGCAGTGGACTTGATTTATTTGTTGGCTATTACCATTGGTTAGATTTTGATTTCTTTCAAGTTGCTATTTACAAGGTTTGTTTAATAAATTTAATAAATTACGTTGCTATTTAATAGATTACACTGCTATTTAATAGATTACATTGTTATTTAATATATTACACTTCTATTTAAGCTCTTACTAACTTTATCATCTGTTATATTTTATTATTTTGTAGTCTTTTAGGATTGAGTGGACATGAATTATATAACCCTTTCTCAACAGCTCGAGCGCTTCCTTAGAAGAAATACTGGTGTTGTGATCCGTGACGTATCTGAACAGGACATCATTCGTACAGAGGTAACTTCAACCATTTTTTGTTCGTTACACAACTACGCAGTCTACTTTATTAATAGATATATTGTATTTCAAAAGAGAAAACACGCAGAGCAATTTATGGATAATGGAAAGGGGAAAGGGAAAGAGAATGACTCCCTTACTCGGTTCGGTTCTTCTTTCATCTGTAATTAAATTCAATTTTCACACCATATAACTTTGATTATATTTATTCTTAATTTCCTAACTATCTATAAATTAGCAGGAATATTTTACCATCATATTGGGTCAGAGACTCTGTCGTGAATGAGAATGGTCACAAAATGAAGCGAGTGTTTCCCGGCCTACATCAAGTCGTGTCAATATAACTTCTCCGTTTCTAAGCACACCTACACTTCTGTGTGGCCCTCTACGAAACTACACCCCCATATCAAACATTCATATGGGTAACCTTGACTCAGTGAGATTTTTTTTATTTATACTTAATTTCATTTTTGAACCATATAACCAATGTAATATTGAGTTTTCATTTTTTATTCTTTCTAACCGCAGGTATGTTCAACTTCACACGTCGAAAGACACACTTCCACCTTAAATGTGCCTATGGTGTGACATTTCTTCCATTTCCATGATTATTATTATTCTACTTTCATTATCTTTCGTCTTCATTTACTAACTATCAATAATGTATCAGGAAATTCCACCTACTTTCCCCCGTATCTCGGGTCAGAGACACCGACATGAACGAGAATGATCTCAGAATTCTGCCCATGTTTCCCATTCAGAAACTTCTCTGTTGTTGATCATGCATACACCGCAATGTTTCCCTCTGCATAATCTCACCCCCATACTTACGGATATCACCCGCATCTCACCCCCATATCAACATTCTGATGACCAGATTCAATTTGCCTCTGTTGCGTAATCTGAACTTAGATTTCGATTCTAACATCATATCAATGGATGAAACTTCATCTCCAAGAGTTATGTAACAAGAAACGTCTAATCAAGATACCACTCCCCCATTGGTAAATAATATACCATCGACATTTAGGTACATTTACCTACTCACTTCTTTATTTCAATATTTGGTTATTTTATGCATCTCTTGCACTATGTTTAACAAATACTCTGTTCCTCCATTTCAGGTAAGGGATACTATCCTTTTGAAATGAACCGAGTAGAAGGGCACGAGGTCGTGCATATGATGCGTCGGGAAGACATGATTTGGGACCTATGAATGTAATATGCCCTCACTGTAGTGCGTTACACTAGATTGATGAAAGGTTGTCAGGATCCTCAAAGATAAGACCGTTTTTTGGGAAATGTTATTGACAGGGCCAAATTTGTTTACCTTCGCTCATTGAACCCCAGCCTAAAATTAAGCTTCCATTTGAGGGTGTGATGATCAGTCTAGATCTTTTCGTTCTTATACAAGAGAGTATAATGTCGCCAATGCATTTACGAGTTTGGGTGTCCAGATGGATGACCGGGCCCTCCATGATAGGGGTACATCAAGTTTTACGATTCATGGCGAGCTTCATCATCGTACTGGATCCTTATTACCCGATGTTAGTCACGAACATGATGCAACTTACACTCAATTGTACATTTACGATCTAGATGTAGCTTTAGATATTTATCACCATAGAAATCCTCATTTGAAGAGGGATATCCTCAATACACTACAACAATCTTTCTTGGAGAATAAAGCATTCACGAACAAACATCGTGAGGCATATGCTATTTTGGATCACTCAAATAGGATGGGCCATGACTTACTTGCTTACCTTCATTATAGTTTTGCAATGGACCGTCGCACGTATAATTTTCCATCATTCAATGAAATTGCTGTTATTTTACTTGGGGATGGCTCAAATGTCTGTCTTATGCGAGATATTATTGTTCGGCTCAAAGGAGGTAATCAATTAATGCCGATTAACGAGTGTCACTCTACGTATTTACCTTTGCATTATGTCTTATTATTCCCTTACGGGGAATGTGGTTGGCACTTAGAGATGAAGTTATGGGATTTGAAATGTTCAATTGAACAAACTAAGCGTTTAACCTAATTGAATTATTATGGTTATCATTTGTTTCAATATGCTTCCGAGTACTCAACCCTTCTAGGAGTTCATTATTGATGCATGGGATTCTAATGAGCAAAACCGTCTAACTTATTACACACTTAATCAAAGAAAACATTGTGTGGAGTGATACAAAGATCTTAGTGATAGTATGTCGAATGGGTTATAACTAGATCAGATTGGTAAATGGATGATTCTACCATCGTCTTTCACTAGTAGTGCGAGACATATGTTTGAGATTTATCAAGATTCGATGGACATCACACGTTTTAACTAACATCCAGATGTTTTCTCACCATGACTGTAAATCCAAACTGGACAGAAATCACAAAGGAATTGATGCCTCATCAGAATGCCTTGCGTCGTCTTGACTTGGTTTCACTCGGTTTGAACTTAAACGGAAGGCACTCATGAAGGAGATTGAGAATAAACATGTATTTGGCAGAAAAAGTGGCGCACATCTTCACAATTGAATTTCAAAAGTGAGGTTTACCTCACATGAATGCATTATTATTTCTTGATGGTCCAAGCAAGATTAACACACCTGCCCAGGTTAATAATGTAGTATGTGTTGAATTTCTTGTCTTGGACAATGATCCGACACTTTTTATTACTATTTTGGGTTGTATGGTTCTTGGATCGTGCGATTCATAGTCTCTTCGACCTCCCTGCATGGAAAATTGTAGATGTACGAAGAAATATCGTAGGGATTTTGCTGAGTCCACAACTATGGATAAGGATGGGTATCCAATTTATCGGCATCGCAATGATGGTTGGATGTTTACTCTTGCAAATGGGAACACAGTTGATATTCGAGTTGTCGTTCCATATAATCCACATCTTAGGCGACTGTTCAATTTCTACATCAATGTTGAAGTTTGTGCCAGGCTCCGATGTGTCAAGTACATACACAAATACATTTACAAGGGATACGATCGCACCACTATGGTCTTATAGGAGGTGTAAATGAGATCCAACAATACTTAGATGCTAGGTATATTGGCCCACCTGAAGCTGCTTGGCAGATATTGAGTAATCCAATGCAAGAAAAGAAACCTTCTGTTAAGCGATTGTAACTGCACCTTCTGGGTATGCATCATGTTCTTTTCAATCCAAGTGAGTCAATGGATGAAATTGTGCGCAGGGCTTCGGTTTAACATATTTCTTTAACGACATTTTTCACATATTGTGCAGCGAATGAATACGCATGTGCATATACATATCAAGAGTTTCCCCAACACTATGTTTGGAACAAGAATTCAGAGACTTGGACTCCCATATTAGAAAATGGGGGTTTTACAATTGGTAGGATGTACCATGCTAGCCCAAACTCGGGAGAAAGATTTTATTTGCGACTACTTCTAACAGTTGTTAAAGGGATGCATTCTTTTGAGTTCTTACGGACTGTCAACAATGTCATACATAATTCTTTCAAGTCCGCGTGTGTGGATATGGGGCTTTTAGAAGATGATGACGAATGTGTGCAATGTTTACAAGAGGCGGTCGTAATACAGACATGCTATAAACTCTGATGACTAGTCTGTGTTTTACTCACCCAGTGTTTACCTTCAAATCCGGGTTTTCTATGCGATCTATTTTCATTGGATATATGTGACGACCTAGCGCACATGCTACGTAGCGTATTCACTATTCCATATCCGACGGAATCGAAAGTAAAAGACTACGGTTTGTATCTGCTCAACGAATTTCTACAAGAGTCAGGCAAAAGTTTGTCTCACTTCCCTTCGATGCCACTCCCTGTCAGAAATTGGAGTACCTCTGGAGAAAATAGACTAATATGGGAGCATCATTAGATTCAAGTTGATACAAACCACTCAATTGTGCAAGCTAATGTTGATCGTCTTAATCCAAGGCAGCAAATTTCTTTTGGATAAATAACTAAGTCTATATTTGAGGGTAATGGAATAACTTTTTTTTTAATGGTGGGGCCGGAAAGGGGAAAACTTTTTTGTATAACACAATTTTTGCGATTTGTCGTGGTCTCAGACATATAGTGATTATTGTTGCCTTTTCTGGTATTGCTTCCTTATTATTGGTCGGCGGTCGAACTGCTTATTCAACATTTTCTATTCCTCTTGACATCCTTGAAAATTATAATTATTGGTTTGCAAAGATGTCTATTCAAGAAGAGTTATTCAAACTAGTAAAGCTCATAATCTGCAATGAAATGCCAATGCAACATCGGTTCAGTGTTGAGGCAGTTGATCGATCGTTACAAGATATATGTAATAATAAAAGACCCTTCGGTGGAATCACAGTGGTGCTCGATGGTGATTTCTGTCAAATATTGCCCGTAATTTCTAAACTCGTTTGAGAGGAAATCGTTGTTGCCTATTTAAGACGGTCCGCGCTATGGAAAGATATACATGTTCTGACCTTAAACTCCAACATACGCCTCAATAATAACGAAGTTGAAACTTTACAATTTTTGAACTTCTTGACCAAGGTATAATCATTTTGACACTATTGTTTACATACAAGATATATATGTATATATATATATATATATTGTTTTTTTTACTTACTTCCTTTTTTTTCTCCAGATTAGGACTAGCCCAGAGGAAACCGTGCTTATGCCCTCAACACTACACCATTATAAAAGCATTGAGGATTTAATGGGGGTTGTATGCCCATTGTTTCACGTGGAGGGAACTGTTACATCTACCTTCTTCAATGAAAGAACAATTCTTTCGTCTTGCAATGACGATGTGAATGCCACAAATACAACCGCGTTGAGTATTTTCCCTGGTGAAACATTTACAAACTTTACTGCCGATAAATTGTGCCCCAATAAAACTAATCCCAGCATAAGTAACCAGTTCCCAAATGAGTTTCTAAATGCTCTTAACCCATCAAGGTTACCGATGTTTAAATTGGACTTTAAAGTTGGAAGCCCAATCATGTTGCTACGAAATATTGCCCCGAAAGATGGCCTCTGTAATGGCACCCGCTTGATAGTTAAAAAATGTTCCGAGCATGTTATTTAGGTCCAAATCATTAGTAGTGAAAATTTAGCTCATTAGTTTTCATTCCCAGAATCTCTTTAACACCTTCATCTGCAGAAATGTCAATTAAGATGACTTGCCGTCAATTTCCAATCATGTTGGCCTATGCCATGACAATGAACAAATCGCAATGCCAGTCTATCAAGTATGTTTGGATTCACTTGTGCACTCCGATCTTCAATAATGGTCAGTTGTATGTTGCATTATCACATTACAAGAGTGCTAATCGTATATCTATCCTACTTACCACCATTAAAGGGAGTTCAACTACTAACAATGTATATCCAGAAGTTCTGCTATAACCAAATTATTAATGTACGTTTAACCATCTCTTCTTCATCAAATTTTTTGCCAGATTAGATATGGATGTGCTTTTTATAATTTGGTTACTGTAAATATGATTCTGGGATTGGAATTATCCACTATAATTCAATTTTTAGTTGCCAAAATTCACTACTTTGCAACAATTTACTTATATAGGTAATTTGGTATATGAACAGATATGAATTGATGGACTGATATAAACTCATATGAATAGTTGATATGAATAGTTAGAAATCTAATTTGACATTAATTTGGTATATCAATTTGATATGAACAATATATATGAACATTAGGGCTTAATAGCAGCTATTTAGTGCTTCATTGTACGTGCACATTAGTGCTTAATAGCTACAGTGCTTGCAGTAGATAAAGATATCACACAAGTGTATTGAAGTGTAAATTTCAATCGTCTTTCTTGATTGTGAGAAGAAATAAGATCTATAGTAGTTCCTGTTTTGAAAAGCAGACCCTATTTTAAAAATCATCTGTTGATTACACATGGATTTCATTTCTTCGGCCCTCGTTTTAAAAATTCCCTGATCGTTCTTCTGATTTCATCCAATCATGTGATATGTTCTAAGTGAAGAGATCATGTTATTTCCTACCAATCATGTTATTTTCAACCAATCGTGTTATTTTCTACTGATATATGCATATTAAATTACTTAATTAGTAAATATGCTTATTCATGTGAAGTGTCTTTTGCTTATTCTACTGATATATTCTTTTTAATAATCGATTATTTTAAAATTACATATGTTCAGTGCTTATTCTACCTGGAGTTCTTTATCATATTTCTAAATTGAGTCATATGCTTTTTGTGTGTCCATACAAAATTGCGATGTAAACCATTATACACGTGGTGTTTATCCCATGTGTATTATATTGCGATGTAAACCATTCATGGTACTTGAATTTCAGGTCGTATAATTTGTGTTTCCCAAATTATCGTTGATATCAATTTCTTACATTCATTAACAAAGACCCTCTCCATTGTTTTTCAGGTATTACTATCAAGCTTGATTGGAGATATGGATGTTGGAGATTTATCTACTCAAGGTAGTCCTAAATTTTTTATTACATCTAAGAAGTAATTACCTAATTATTGATGTTGAAAATATATTTCTTTTAATAAAATGTGTCCGTTTGAATTAATAAGCATGATATTAGATGTTCTTGAAAATGAAAACCATGGAGGTAAAATGTTTTCTACTATTTTCACACATCAATCACAAAATGGGGATGTATATACACAAGAATCTGTTCTTCTAGACAATGTATGATATAAGTTGTTTATGAGAAGGAGCATACTGAAGTAGAAGGAGCATATACACAAGAAACTATTTATGATATTAGTTGTATATGGGGAAATATATGGGGATGCATATGCACAAGAAACTATTGGTGATATTAGCTATGTACACATGAAGTAGAAGGGGCATGATATTAGCTGTGTGCACGTGAAGTAGAAGGGGCATCATATTAGGTGTGTACGCATGAAGTAGAAGGAGCATGAAGTAGACTTAGCTATGTACACATGAAGTTGAAATATGCAGTTCTACTTTGGGCAATTCTCAACATTGGTATGCTCATTATCACATGAATTGATACTGATGTTTTTTCATACATTTTCAGGGAAGTTATTTTTTCTTTCTTTCTAATAATATGTGTGCATTTGCTAATAGTCAGTGAATTTACAAATGTTGAAACATCTCGGGATTGAAATGCCTCACCACAAAAAAACACACAATACAAACATAAAAACAAGCAAACAATGTGTAGTTAGTTATCCCCTATCTTGGAAGTTCACTTGGGTAAATCTAAAATCTCTGTTGCAAAAGTTTTCATGAATAAAAAACTTTGATATGTACTCACATAATATTTACATTAAAAACGACTTTGGATATTTTTCTATATCAACCTCGGATGTAAGTGTTTCTCAATTTCCTAAATATATTCACCTCATGCCTTAATATTAGTGTAAAATATGCTTATCTACCTTTCTGTATACACCAACTAAAGGTTGTTTCTTTTATACACCCATTACGCTAAATATTTACGCTTATTTTGAAACCGGCTCGAGACAAGTGTAACTCAAATTTCGTGGAAGTCTTGGAGGTTTGTCCTGAAAATTATGATACATTACAAGTGAGTTTATATGAGATATTTTGGTTCTTGCTGAGAAACTTTAAACTTTTTTTCAAGTTTGATAGTGACTAAAATTTACTGTTCTTTTATATAGGCAGGCTCTTGGACAAATTTACATTCAGTTTGGCCAGACTGTGAGCCCCCTAGAGGCGGGAGTTTTTTACAGTGGCTGAGGCAACTAATTTTGATATAAATGAGAAAAATTTAGACTGCAGTTCTAACTCCATTAGTGGTTTCATACTGTGGGAAGATTCTATTGAAAAAAGGGAAAGACAAAGAAGGAGAATATTATTAAAGATAGCCATGTTATAAGAAAGGTGGCTTAGGAGAGTGGGGGAGGGAAATGGACCACATCGCTGAAGGTGTCAGGACATCGTCCAGCCACAAGAGTCCTAGCATAATGACCTTGCCAGCTAAAAATAATCAAAGTTTCATAGATATGCTAAAAGATGCTAAGAGTTCGTAAGAAGACGGTGACGATGATGATGAAGAAGACATTTTTTTTTATAAAATGCTATATTCTCCAACCACAAAGGTAATCATGTCTGATTCGACTTCATTATTTGCTTATAAAACTAGGCAATCATGTTATCAATTGTGGATATGAGATGTCTGGATGTGTTGAACAAATGAATACAATGGGACATGTGCAAAGTTTACGAAAATAGAAATTTTGAACAAAATTTAGGAATGCATATCTTTATCATCGTTTGATTTATAATGGGAGTAAAGTATGGGGTTTTTATCATCTGATTAAACCACCATGTGTAAACACTTTCTAAAATCATCAGGTTGGGTGTTTATAATGGGTTTTTGTTTTAGATTGGTATTTATTTTGAAATAACATTTATAATGGCTATCGACATCGAGCCAATAAATATGTTTGGAAAATGCCACGTTTTAGGGAAAAAATATAATACCTTACAGATTGCGGACCAAGCTTATAATTATTTAGCTTAGTGTTCTTATTTGGTTTGGTGGGTAGTTGTTTTGGACTAAATTACAGCATGTATAGATATAACTTTGTGTTTTTTAAAACAGGTATATCCAAGCTCTAAAGGAAGCTCCAAGCTCTAAATTACATCAGGTATAGATCTAACTTTTCCTTTGTTAACTCGAATAAAGTCATACCAAAACTACTCATGAAGTCATATGTAACATGGGCGCAAGTGTTTTCATTAACATTTAAGCTTAGTTATAAGTTTTTTATGGTAGTCATTTTAAATTAATGATTATTCTTGATAGTTTTTGTAATTGTAATGTACTTATACAATACGTGGTTCTTTCTGGTAATTTGAAGTAGTTCAAAATTTGATACTTCTTTATTAAATATCTGTTATATGATAAAATGTGCATGTGAGTATTTTAAAAAACATGAGTAATGTTGATATAAAGGTCATGGATGGTTCACATCTAACGTACATTTAGTTTCTAAGTCATGTGAAATTTCCCAACATTATACATAGCGTTGAATGTGTACTTATAGTGTTGAATGTCACAATAAGTATATGGTTGTAATTCCTAGGACATTGTACATAGTGTTGAATGTGTACTTATATTGTTTACATAGTGTTGAATGTGTACTTATAGGCATTGATAGAAAGTAAATGGGAAGATATGTGGAAGCTTATCACAACTGATATATATACACACTCAAGGGATGTCACACAGTTTCTGGATTAAAACCAATACTTTTGCGGTTGATATATAATACACGTGGGGGAAGATACAGGTACACTTGATATAATTTGTATATTTTTACATATGTTTACCCTTAATTTTTTACCATTTGAAATGTACCCTCTATCCAACAGCAACTTACTTTTTTAAACCTTAAAGAAGCTCCTATAATTTGTTCCTTCAATTCGAAGAAGGGTGAAATTGTTCTTCCTCGCGCTGCCATTGAGCAATGATTGTAAATGATCCTCGCTCTGCCATTCAGTCTCCGAAAGACAAGTTCAATGTGTTTTACGTTGACTATGGGAATCAAGAAGCAGTTACTTACAGTCATTTGCTGCCTTTTGACCCTTTTGTGTCCTCAGCACTACGCCCGATTTATTGATGTTTGCATACATTGTCTTCCGAGTAATAATTTACAGTGGATTCTAATATTGGGTGGATTTATTGATGTTGTGTTCAGAAAATATTGATTCACCATTAAATGGTTCAACACAAATTTTGGTCTAGGATGAGAGACCCGTTTTGAATTGGTATCGGGTTTGGTTTTAGCCAAGACGAAACGATACATGTTTTAGAGTATATCAAATTGACAAATAATAAAAATTACATATTTTTCACAATTGAGTGCAATGTTCTGAAAGTCAAGGCCAATATCAATTTTTTTGCCATCTTCTCACAAGACATCAAATTACGACATAGTGACATACACATATTTTGGCCTATCTTCTATTTGTATCTGATTTTTTCTTCTTTGCCTTTGACCTTACTTACATATTTTGAATTAGAGACATGGATGAGACTAAGCAGTTCAGATTGAAGCAAAAGGCAATTGAAGCACTTCTAGATCATTATAAAGCAGCAGCATTTGTCCCAGATCTAGAGCCATTTCCAGCAACTTAATTCAAGTTAAAGCATGTACTCAAACCGTACAATTGATTCAAACTGCATAATTGCCAAACATTATTGGAACTATTATTTTTGGGCTCTTTTAATATTGTTGGAAGTGTTGTTGCCCCTTAAGTGTGGATTTTCCAATAAATAAAGGAGACTATATCCATTATTGAAAAAAATTGACATTTTGTTTATTTGAAGTACAACGTGAATTCGGTTTATAAATATTGTATATTTCATGAATTGTATTGAATTGATGATTTTATTTGTATGATGTTTAAATTTTTATTTGATGGAAATGATGTTTATGTGAGGTCCAAGATGGACTATTACTATCTTTATTGTGGACAATTTTTATTTTTGAACAGGGTGTATAGTCCTATAAATAAAGGGAAATTTGCCCAAGTTTTCTAAATTGTTTTCACATTTGCGTTCTAAAAAAGTAACGTAAATTTTTTACATATTTTTATACTTTAGACTGCATTATGTTTTTTCGGGGAATGAAATTTTTGCCGTTTTGCAATTATGTACTTAGAAATTTTTCGCCATTGTGCGATTATGTATCTTGGAAATTTTTCATCGTGCTTTCAGTCACGGGCATATACTAGTATACTAATATGGCACCCCACATAAATATACGGTGCTATCATACTCTGTTATCAAGTCCCCGTATCTCTCATACAAAAGGGAAATACTAGTTCGAGATCACTCTCAAACTGTTTTAACATAAAACACACATATTGGAGGCGAAGCATAATTTCCAGTCACTAAAAGGTCAGCACATACCCTCACGTCTCTTAGGACCGCCAAACTATCATTCTCAGATAGCATGTACCAAGGATCTTATGTTCTAGGTTAGAAGTCAATATCACCCATAAAGGTCACATCGAGATAAGACTGTCCCAGCGCGAAAACCTCCATAATAGCAAGTAGCGGGGGTATGATTGAACATAGACGTTCACATAATATATATATTCAAACACTCATATATATATATATATATATATATATATATATATATATATATATATATATATATATATATATTTACATTATTCAGATACGTAATCCCATGACACATAACATATTATAACCATATGCAACACGTAGCACTTGAGTCCTACATATAATTAATTTTTTATTTTACTTTCTCAATTACTGCAAGTTCTTAGGTATTTCTTGACTCTTGAAGTGTTTGATTTTAATAAATATCAAATCAGTAGGAGTACTCTCTTTACCCTATAGGTATAAGTCATCATTGGCTAGCACAACCGTCAATTTATCACACACGCAATCATAACCTATTTTATACCTTCGTAATCCTCATGATTTAATTCCATATGAAATCGTACAACCCAAACTTTGACCACAAACCTACTGGTCCTTCTCAAGTTCCATTATGATTTTTAAATTATGTCTAAGGGTCCTTACACATTGGGTTTGGATTAAATTTAAAAAGGAAGAAGATTAAAATTTTAGGAGGAGTCGATCGATCGATGAGAATGGTCAATCAATCGATCTAGTCGACGATCAACATTCTTGAGTCAATCGATCGATCTAGCAGGTTTTGGCCCAGATTTTGTAATTATATGCCTACAAGTTCCTGTGACACCCCGACTAATTAAACACCGGGTAGCTACTCCTTTATAAAATTAATTCAAAATGCCAAGTTGGCTCAGTTAATAACATCACTGTCGAAAACGTTTTATTATTACTAACCACCTAGTATTTAAAAAGTAAGTGCCAAATTTTATTAAATCTGATTAACATGCAACAAGAGTAATGAATAACTAAATAACACCATTCACCATACTAAAGTAAAAAGAATAACCATCACAATATGTAAATAAAACCTGGAGGAAAAAACTCCTCAATACAAATCCCACAACTGATAAGTAAACTGAAGTAAATAACTAAAAACTGAATACTGAGCAATACATGCTAGAGTCTGAAAACTGAAATGTAAAAATGTCTAATAGAATTGGGCAACATGCCCTACAACTGATAGATGCTGAGACTGGAATCCAAATGAGAGAGGCGTCTAAAAGCAAGTCCCTGTACCTTCCACAAACAGCTACAACCCGTCTTCTGAATGAGAATCCTATGCTTGGTGTCCTTGTGGCTGGGCACCTAAAATGGTTTTACCAGAAAATATATTTGAAAGCAAATGGGTCAGAGCCCGAAAGTGGAAATCATTTTAAAAACCTGCAAGTGCTTTAAAAACATTTAAAACATTAAATGCAAAGTACATGTTAGGACGTGCACTCACATTAAATTCTCACCTCTCGACTAACTGCGCACTCCTAACGTAAGTACCCATCTATAACGACCCATATTACTAGCTAACTGACAACATAACTAGCTAAACTGCCAAAGGTCCTGCCAATAGTACTTGGTTCCATTTACATAATAGTTCTCGTAATTAAATAGAGGTTTAACGTAAACTCAGTTACTAACTATGCCATTGATATAACTATCAGCTAACTCATTATATATCTCGAAACAATACCGTAATATTTTTACAACATTAACATGAGGATTTCCATTAATTTAATGTATATTATTCACATCATAAATATACAATACAAGCACCCCGCAATCTAAGCTATGGTGCACACATACTCTACTATCCATACCGGTACATCACGTACATAAGGATTACATATTTCGAATCTCTCAGGAATAGTTTACCGATAACAACATCACAAATAATGGAGGCGAACACAGTCACCATCACATGGGTCACGCACATACCTACGCTCCCATGGTCATGCAGACTTATTAATATCACAATAAGTCCTTCTATGATCTATGTTCATCAAGGTACCAGTCTAAATCCCCCCCGTAGGCACACAAGGATTAGAGGGTCCTAAGCGAACGCAAACCTCCCGTGATAGCAAGTATGGTAGGTATGTCATACACACAAATACTATATCAATACTAAGTATACACGCATCTTAGTAATCACCGTAGTATAATTGTAATACTCTACATCATTATACCATTTCCAAATTTATATATTTTTCAAGTCTCCCGTTAATATAAAGTTACATTGCCAACACGTCTCACGCTGTAGTCCCTTATCCTTAAAACCTATCTTGAATAGACTATTAAGTTCCCATAATTCCCACATATGACATCTATATACCTAAGGTCTTTACTTCTGCCCTAAACCTTATTTCATCGAATTACACAATTTTACACTATTAACCTAAACGTTATCTCGCTTCACGAATTTCAATAATCTAGAATAATTCCTCGAATTGTATTCTAATTAAAGTCCACTATAATAATCACTCCTACTGGTCTCCTTAAGGTTGAGGGTATTCACAAGTTCTCCAAACATATTCTCCGAGGGTTTCCACCATTAAAATCAAATTAAGGAAAATTTTACTCATTCTAGGAAGGTCGATCGATCGACCTATGAATATCGATCGATCGATCTAGTCGATCGATCGACTGATGAATGTCGATCGATCGATCGAACAGGTATGGCTACGGACTGCTTCGTTCTGCAGATTTGAAAACGTCCCAAAACTTATTTCTAACGTGTGATTCTCAGATATAACGTTATAGTAATGTCATATAACAATCCTACAATATTACTAACGTCCACAAATCAATATTTCAACAACTATAGGCTACATATGGATCAATCTTTATCAAAAACCTAGTTTCCAGATTTTATCTCAAGAACAGTCATAAACTTCATCTAAATCCGTTTTTGGTATAACAAAAGTCGATAATTCTCTTAATATAATCTTCCAGTAACATTCTACATGCAACCTATATCCCAAAATTTAAACTAATAACTCCAATCTTATGGGTTTTTCATTATCTTCAAAGAACATACAAAATTTATGAATAATCTAACATGGAAGAAGCATTCTCTGAAATTTAAATGGAATAAATCACTTGCCTTGGTTTGATTTCGGATTTGGTGTTGATTTGGTGAAGAATCTCTGCAGAATTCCTCTCTCTCTCTCCTTCTCCAAGCTTTCTTCTCCAAAAGGCTATGGTGGCTAGGGTTTGCTTTGGGAGAGTTGGAAGACTAAATGATAACCTACGTAGCTTATGGGGTTAATAAAGGGTTGGTTGGGTCAATTCCTTATCAGATTACAACTCTCAATTTTCGTCACTTTTAATTACCCAAAAATACCAAATTACTAAAATACCCTTTAAGTTACCGGTATGGCTTAAAAATACCCCGGGACCCAAACTATACCCCCGACTAGTGTTTTCTGACTATCTCGACCCTTCCGGACGCGTTGACGCACTCAAAACGACCATACGGATTATAGATTTTAAATTCACTTTTATTAACAAAATAATATACCGTGACGCGGCGGTCCCACGCGTCTCAACAAAATTTCTAAAATGCCGTATATAAATCTCACGACAAATTTTGTAGTACCAAGTTCATATATAATCATATATGCACATAATCAAATACCAATTCGCATCTCATTAGTATTTATAACCCGGATTAATTTCCAATTAATACGCTAATTAATTAATTAATCCCAAAAATAATTATAGTCAAAAATACGGGGTATTACATACTTCCCCCCTAATAACTGAATTTCGTCCCGAAATTCGAAACTAGAAAGTACCTGCTAAAAACAGATCTGGATAACGTTCGCGCATCTCATCCTCGCGCTCCCATGTGGACTCCTCGACATTGTGATGTCGCCACTGAACACGCTCTGACGGGACTATCTTTGACCGCAGTTTCCTTTCGCTTCGGTCCAAAATAGCAATTGGCCCCTCTTCGTAGGAGCTATCCAGCTGGAGATCGATGTCCTCCACAGCAATGTGAGAATGAGCCAAATTGTCCCTAAGGTATTTCCTCAGCGAGGAAATATGGAACACGTCGTGAATCCGATGCAAGTGCTCCGGTAGTCCAAGTCTATATGCAACCAGTCCTATCCGTTCAATAATAGGAAACGACCCCACATACCTCGGTGCCAACTTCCCCTTCTTCCCGAATCGCATAATCCCCTTCATCGGAGATACCCTGAGCAAAACCTGGTCCCCTACTTGGAACTCCCTGAAAAATCTCTTTGCATTAGCATAACTCTTCTGCCTGTCTTGAGCTACCCGAATGCGACTCCGAATCAACTCAATCCTTGCCGAAGTATCCTGGATCACTTCTGGCCCAAGTAATTTGTTGTCCCCCACCTCCAACCAACATGCTGGGGAACGACAAGGTCTACCGTACAATGCCTCAAACGGAGCCATGCCAATCGTGAACTGATAGGAGTTGTTGTAAGAAAACTCCACCAGTGGAAGATACTGCTCCCATCCACCCCCAAAGTCAATAATGCACATGCGTAGCATGTCCTCCAACATCTGGTTGGTGCGCTCTTTCTGCCCATCGGTCTGCGGGTGATACGCCGTACTCAACCGCAATTTCGTTCCCATGGCCTCCTGGAAACTTTCCCAAAACCTCGAAACAAATATCTTGTCTCTGTCAGACACGATATTCAGGGGCACACCGTGAAGTCTCACAATCTCTGAAATGAAAAGCTGGGCATACTGTCCCGTAGTGTAGTCAGTCCTTACAGGTAAGAAGTGAGCGACCTTGGACAACCTGTCCACAATTACCCAAACGGAGTCGTGACCCCTCTGCGACGTAGGCAACCCCGTGACAAAATCCATGGATATGCTCTCCCACATCCACACCGGAACCTCCAACGGCTGTAGCAATCCTGCTGGTCTCTGATGGTCCACTTTTACAAGCTGACAAGTGGCGCATTTCGAGACAAACTCAGCGATATCTTTCTTCATACCTCTCCACCAATATTGCCGTCTCATGTCTTGGTACATTTTGTCCCCTCCGGGATGTACCGCGAACCGTGAGCCGTGCGACTCAGCCATAACATCGTGCCGCAATTCTTCCCCTTCCGGAACTACCAATCTCCCATTGAAGCGCAATCCCCCGTCTGAGCTAACGGTATAGGACTCGGCTCCCTCTGCTACTAATCGAACTATCTGCTCCTGACAGAACGAGTCATTGGCATGTGCCCGTACTACCTTCGTGACAATCTGCGGTGTAACGGTCATCACAGACATGAAAGATCGGGCCACTGCATCCTGGTGTCCCAATTCCTTCCACTTAGCCTTCCACACCTCTGCCACCTCATCTGCTGGCCTGCGGCTCAACGCGTCTGCTACCACGTTAGCCTTACCCAGGTGGTACTGGATGTCGAACTGGTAGTCCTTCACAAACTCAAGCCACCTACGCTGCCGCATGTTCAGCTCCTTCTGCGTGAACAGATACTGTAGGGACTTGTGATCCGTGAACAGCTGAAACTTCTCCCCCAAAAGATAGTGCCTCCAAATCCGTAAGGCAAATACCACTACTGCCAACTCCAAATCATGCGTGGGGTAATTCTTCTCATGAGGCTTAAGCTTACGGGAAGCATAAGCTATGGCATGTCTCTCCTGCTGCAAAACACCTCCAAGCCCTTGCAAGGACGCATCGGTGTAAACCAAATACTCAACTCCCGGTCTCGGCAATGCTAACACAGGTGCTGAGGTCAATTTGTCCTTCAACTCATCGAATGCCAACTGACAGGCATCACTCCAGATATATGGCACACCCTTACGATTAAGATGTGTCAAAGGACCTTCTATCTCCGAGAAACCCCGAATAAACCTCCTGTAGTATCCTGCTAAGCCCAAGAAACTACGAATCTCTGTTGGTGTCGTGGGCTGTCCCCACTCCCTCACCGCTGATACCTTCCCCGGATCGACGGATATTCCCTGGTCAGAAATAATGTGACCCAAGAACTGGACCTCCTTCAGCCAAAACCCGCACTTCTCGTATTTTGCATACAGTTCGTTCTGACGAAGTGTCTGCAAAACCTGCCTCAAATGCTCGGCGTGCTCCTCCTTTGTCTGAGAGTAAACCAGAATGTCATCAATGAAGACAATGACAAACTCATCGAGGAAATCTCTGAACACCCTGTTCATCAAGTCCATAAACACTGCTGGAGCGTTGGTCAAGCCGAAAGGCATAACCCGAAACTCATAAGAACCATATCTCGACAAGAACGCAGTCTTCGAGACATCCTCCTCCCTGATACGCAACTGATGGTATCCCGACCTTAAGTCAATCTTCGAGAAGAAAGAAGCTCCTCTCAACTGGTCGAATAAGTCATCGATTCGAGGCAACGGATACTTATTCTGTATCGTGACCTTATTCAACTCTCGGTAGTCCACGCACAATCTCAGTGAACCATCCCTCTTCTTCATAAACAAAACTGGAGCGCCCCAAGGTGAGGTACTCCTACGAATAAAGCCCTGCCCTAACAGCTGCTCTATCCAATCCCGTAACTCTCGCATTTCAGTCGGAGCCATACGGTACGGTGCACGTGCTATAGGTCTCGTACCCGGTAGCAAATCTATAACGAAGTCTATTTCCCGACTGGGTGGTAAGCCTGGTATCTCCTGAAACACATCTGAATACTCCCTGACAACCGGGATCGAATCTAAAGGAATAACAACCTCCTTAGAGGTATCCTCCTCTATGTAATACAGATGAGCGATCGATCCTCCCTCTGGGCGAGGCATCGCCACTACAAACATCTCTTGCCCCGGAATGGCAAAAACAATGCTCCCGCTGAAGCAGTCAATCATGGCCCTATATGCTACGAGCTAATCCATACCGATGATCACATCGTGAACATGCATGTCTAACACTAACATGTCCGCAGGTAATACCAAACCACCAACCTCTACCCCCACTCCCCGGCATATAAAGAAAATAAGTGACCCACTCCCTAAGGGTGAGTCGACACACGTCACTGTGCTCTCTGCCGTAGCTAACAATCCTAAAGCTTTCGCGAAGTGTGTAGCAATGAAACAATGTGTAGCACCCGTATCAAATAACACCCGACCCATAGTGCCATGGATAGGAAACGTACCCTCGATCGCGGGCGGTGCCTGTGGAACTGTAGCCTGGTGAACGTTGTAGACACGTCCATACTGTAGCTGCCCCTGCTGAGCTGGGACTGCTGGGATGGGTGGCAATGCTGCCATCTGTGGCGATGCGGGAAGAGCGGCGGGAAACATGGGTCTCTGTGGCTCCTGGAGAGCACCCTGCTGCTGCTGTGGGGCCCTGCCCCTATCAGGACAATCCTGCTTCTTATGGCCAGTCTTGCCACAAGTAAAGCACTTTCCTGGGAAATTCCCTCCCCTCTGCCCCTGCTGTCCCCGGCCCTGGTGGCCGTTACCGTTCCTCCCTTGGCCCTACTGGCCCTGGTGAAACTGCTGCCCATTCTGCCCCTGTTGGCCCTGCTGACCGTTTGGACCCTGATGGCCCTGACGGAAACCTCCCTGTCCCTGCCTGTAGTTCCCTGCCCGGAACCTCTTATTGTCCCCCTGCTGGGTACCCTGCTCAGTCTGTTTCTGCCCCTGACCGGTCTGTGCCCCGCTGGCACCATGTCCTCCAGTACTGCCCTGATGGCTAGACTCCCCTGACCGCTTTCCCTCGGCCATATGAAAATGGTGGTCCTGGCAGTGCAATAGTGCAGCGTTAACCACATCAGAATACGTGGCCAATGATAGGTTCCCTAGCAGATGCTGACGGATCCTCCAATTCAACCCATCAGTGAACTTCTCTATCTTCTTCTTCTCCGTTGGAATCTCGTCTGGAACGATATTCAACAGGTTAGTGAACTCGGCCTCATACTCGGCCACTGTCTTGGTCTCCTGCTTCAAACTCATCAGCTTTCTCCTCATCTCTGTATGAACTGCGGATGGAAAGTACTTGCGGTCGAACCGCACCCAGAACTCCTGAATCATGAGGGTATCCCTCTCCTCCACGGTGGTAATGGACTCCCACCACTGCAGCGCATATCCAACTAGCTTGAAAGTAGCTAGCACCTGCTTTTGAACATCTGTGCACTCATGCATCCTCAAATGCCTCTGTATGTCCTTCCTCCATTGGCTCGAGACTACCACATCTAAGCTTCCTGCAAACTCTGGCGGATGCGCTTTCTGAAAAGCGTCGCGTACACGTTCCCAAGCAGACGGGAATGCATTAACCTAGACGGGCGCGGCAACCGGCGCCTGAGGTGGTGCCTGCTGAATCACGGCAATCGCGGCATTCACCGCTTGAGCTACTATAGCTGCAACCTCAGTGGCGTTCAACATGCCCTGAACTGGAGCGGGCTGGGGTTCGGGCGTTGCATTCCTGGGAACTCGTTGTGCACGTCGTGGAGGCATCTGAAATAAGAACAAAGTTTATAAGTGTACAGATAAACTTTAAAATAGCTGAAGAACGAAACGTACATAATAAGAGTACAACAGTCCTAAAATATAGGGCTCTATATCAAAGAAAACGTAGCGGAAACATAATAGCCGTACAGATCCTAAAGGACACTAGAACTTGATGCTCTGATACCACCTGTGACACCCCGACTAATTAAACACCGGGTAGCTACTCCTTTATAAAATTAATTCAAAATGCCAAGTTGGCTCAGTTAATAGCATCACTGTCGAAAACGTTTTATTATTACTAACCACCTAGTATTTAAAAAGTAAGTGCCAAATTTTATTAAATCTGATTAACATGCAACAAGAGTAATGAATAACTAAATAACACCATTCACCATACTGAAGTAAAAAGAATAACCATCACAATATGTAAATAAAACCTGGAGGAAAAAACTCCTCAATACAAATCCCACAACTGATAAGTAAACTGAAGTAAATAACTAAAAACTGAATACTGAGCAATACATGCTAGAGTCTGAAAACTGAAATGTAAAAATGTCTAATAGAATTGGGCAACATGCCCTACAACTGATAGATGCTTAGACTAGAATCCAAATGAGAGAGGCGTCTAAAAGCAAGTCCCTGTACCTTCCACAAACAGCTACAGCCCGTCTTCTGAATGAGAATCCTATGCTTGGTGTCCTTGTGGCTGGGCACCTAAAATGGTTTTACCAGAAAATATATTTTAAAGCAAATGGGTCAGAGCCCGAAAGTGGAAATAATTTTAAAAACCTGCAAGTGCTTTAAAAACATTTAAAACATTAAATGCAAAGTACATGTTAGGACGTGCACTCACATTAAATTCTCACCTCTCGACTAACTGTGCACTCCTAACGTAAGTACCCATCTATAACGACCCATATTACTAGCTAACTGACAACATAACTAGCTAAACTGCCAACGGTCCTGCCAATAGTACTTGGTTCCATTTACATAATAGTGCTCGTAATTAAATAGAGGTTTAACGTAAACTCAGTTACTAACTATGCCATTGATATAACTATCAGCTAACTCATTATATATCTCGAAACAATACCGTAATATTTTTACAACATTAACATGAGGATTTCCATTAATTTAATGTATATTATTCACATCATAAATATACAATACAAGCACCCCGCAATCTAAGCTATGGTGCACACATACTCTGCTATCCATCCCGGTACATCACGTACATAAGGATTACATATTCCGAATCTCTCAGGAATAGTTTACCGATAACAACATCACAAATAATGGAGGCGAACACAGTCACCATCACATGGGTCACGCACATACCTACGCTCCCATGGTCATGCAGACTTATTAATATCACAATAAGTCCTTCTATGATCTATGTTCATCAAGGTACCAGTCTAAATCCCCCCCGTAGGCACACAAGGATTAGAGGGTCCTAAGCGAACGCAAACCTCCCGTGATAGCAAGTATGGTAGGTATGTCATACACACAAATACTATATCAATACTAAGTATACACGCATCTTAGTAATCACCGTAGTATAATTGTAATACTCTACATCATTATACCATTTCCAAATTTATATATTTTTCAAGTCTCCCGTTAATATAAAGTTACATTGCCGACACGTCTCACGCCGTAGTCCCTTATCCTTAAAACCTATCTTGAATAGACTATTAAGTTCCCATAATTCCCACATATGACATCTATATACCTAAGGTCTTTACTTCTGCCCTAAACCTTATTTCATCGAATTACACAATTTTACACTATTAACCTAAACGTTATCTCGCTTCACGAATTTCAATAATCTAGAATAATTCCTCGAATTGTATTATAATTAAAGTCCACTATAATAATGACTCCTACTGGTCTCCTTAAGGTTGAGGGTATTCATAAGTTCTCCAAACATATTCTCCGAGGGTTTCCACCATTAAAATCAAATTAAGGAAAATTTTACTCATTCTGGGAAGGTCGACCTATGAATATCGATCGATCGATCTAGTCGATCGATCGACTGATGAATGTCGATCGATCGATCGAACATGTATGGCTACGGACTGCTTCATTCTGCAGATTTGAAAACGTCCCAAAACTTATTTCTAACGTGTGATTCTCAGATATAACGTTATAGTAATGTCATATAACAATCCTACAATATTACTAACGTCCACAACTTAATATTTCAACAACTATAGGCTACATATGGATCAATCTTTATCAAAAACCTAGTTTTCTGATTTTATCTCAAGAACAGTCATAAACTTCATCTAAATCCGTTTTTGGTATAACAAAAGTCGATAATTCTCTTAATATAATCTTCCAGTAACATTCTACATGCAACCTATATCCCAAAATTTAAACTAATAACTCCAATCTTATGGGTTTTTCATTATCTTCAAAGAACATAGAAAATTTATGAATAATCTAACATGGAAGAAGCATTCTCTGAAATTTAAATGGAATAAATCACTTGCCTTGGTTTGATTTCGGATTTGGTGTTGATTTGGTGAAGAATCTCTGCAGAATTCCTCTCTCTCTCTCCTTCTCCAAGCGTTCTTCTCCAAAAGGCTATGGTGGCTAGGGTTTGCTTTGGGAGAGTTGGAAGACTAAATGATAACCTACGTAGCTTATGGGGTTAATAAAGGGTTGGTTGGGTCAATTCCTTATCAGATTACAACTCTCAATTTTCATCACTTTTAATTACCCAAAAATACCAAATTACTAAAATACCCTTTAAGTTACCGGTATGGCCTAAAAATACCCCGGGACCCAAACTATACCCCCGGCTAGTGTTTTCTGACTATCTCGACCCTTCCGGATGCGTTGACGCACTCAAAACGACCATACGGATTATAGATTTTAAATTCACTTTTATTAACAAAATAATATACCGTGATGCGGCGGTCCCACGCGTCTCAACAAAATTTCTAAAATGCCGTATATAAATCTCACGACAAATTTTATAGTACCAAGTTCATATATAATCATATATGCATATAATCAAATACCAATTCGCATCTCATTAGTATTTATAACCCGGATTAATTTCCAATTAATACGCTAATTAATTAATTAATCCCAAAAATAATTATAGTCAAAAATACGGGGTATTACAGTTCCCTCCAAATTAATCATCTAAACCTCCACAAAAATGTCCCAAACCCCCAACCAAACATGACAAACATTATATAAATAGGTATGGGTGATTTTTAACGTAAAACATTCATAAATTCTCTAAGAATCACCATTAAGTTTGTTTAAATTCATAATTTGGTCTCTAACCCTAGTTTGTAATTTTAATTCAATAAACTACATGATATTGTAATACCACGTACTTTTGGCTATATTTATTTTTGGGATTAATTAATTAAATGCGTATTAATTGGAAATTAATCCGGGTTATAAATACTAACGAGATGCGAGTTGGTATTTGATTATGTGCATACATGTTTTGATATATGTATTTGGTATTATAAAAGTTGTCGTGAGATTTATATACGGCATTTTAGAAATTTTGTTAAGACGCGTGGGACCGCTGCGTCACGGTGTAATATTTTGATTATAAAAAGTGAATTTAAAATCTATAAATCGTATGGTCGTTTTGAGTGCACCAACGCGTTCGGAAGGGTCGAGGTAGTCAGAAAACACTATCCGGGGGTGTAGTTTGGATTCCGGAGTATTTTTAGGCCATACCGGCATCATAAAGGGTATTTTGGTAATTTTACTTTTTGAGGAATTAAAAGTGACGAAAATTGGGAGTTTTAATCTGATGTGGATTTAACCCACTAAGCCCATTAACCAAACCATATTAACCTAGAAGGCTACATAGGTTATTAGAAGAGTTTTCTAATTTTCCCAAAGAAAACCCTAGCCACCTTAAGCCACCATTGGAGGAGAAGCTTGGAGAGAGGAAAATCTACAGAAATCTTCACCAAACCAACACCAAAATCAGAAATCCAATCAAGGCAAGTGTTTTAACCATATTTAAATTCGTATAATGTTTCTTCCATCTTAGAAAATTGATGAATTATAACTGTTCTTGAGAGATAATGAAAACCCATGTAGTTTGGAGCTTAGAACTTGAAAATATTGAGGAGAATTGCATGTAGAATGGTAGGCAGATAATTATTCTTATGATATCTGTGATAGGAAGGAATTAAAACGGATTTATAGTGAGTTAATTCATGATTCAAAAGTTAGGGTTCATGTTCTTGAAATCATTGGGAAAAAAAGTGTAGAGATTTATATTTTGATTGATGTTAACGAGATCTAATCCTTGAAAACATGTTAGGAGTTGACTTGAATATGTTTAGGATGAATTAGAGACCCTAAAACGTTGTTGGGATGAACCTTGGAAGATATTAGGAGTGATAAAATGGATAAAAACGAGATGGGGAAAAATCTGGGACGAAACTGGCAGGTCGTTAGAAGCCCCTACCCAGGTCGTTCGAACGAACTCGTTCGAACGAGCTTGTAACGAGTTGACTAGTCGCTGCTAACGAAAAGGGATTTCGTTCGATATCTCGTTCGAACGAAATATCATTAGAAGGTACAGTTCGTTCGAACGAACTGGAATCTCGTTCGAACAGCCTCGTTCGAACGAGACTTCTAACGAGTTGACAGAGGAATCTCGTTCGAACAGTCTCGTTCGAACGAGACTTCTAACGAGTTGACAGTTTGGTACTTTTTGGACTTTTTTGATTTTTGGAGTCCCGTAAACCTGTTCGAGGATATAGATAACCTTCCTTTGATGATGTAAGGATAGATTTGGGACTTTTGGGTTATTACGAGGAGTAAACAATATACGCGAGTTATATTAAATGGACGGTTTGGGTTGAGACGTGAGTGTCTACTACGACGTGAGAAAATTATGGCGCGTATGATTATAAACCGGAGTAGTATAAATTGTGATAATTATAGTTAGTACGACAATGCGATATGTACTACGATTAAACTACGGTATTACTAAGACGTGTGTTAACTTAGTATTGGTATATGAATTGTGTGTATGACATACCTACCATACTTGCTATCACGGGAGGTTTGCGTTCGCTTAGGGCCCTCTAATCCTTGTGTTTCCCGGATATAGACTGGTTACCTTGATGAACATAGGTCATAGAAAGACTTATTGGGATATTAATAAGTCCGCTGATCGTAGGAGCGTAGGTATGTGCGTGACCTATGTGATGTGACTGTGTTCACCTCCATTATTTGTGATGTTGTTATCTGTGAACTATTCCTGAGAGATTCGGAATATGTAATCCTTATGTACGTGATGTACCGGGATGGATAGCAGAGTATGTGTGCACCGCAGCTTAGTTCTCGGGGTGCTTATACTGTATATTTATGATGTGAATGATATACCCTTAATTAATGGGAACCTTCATGTTGATGTTGTGAATATAATTACGGTATTGTTTCGAGAATGTAACGAGTTAGCTGATAGTGATATATATATTGCATATTGAGCATCTGAGTTTACGTTAAACCCCTACTTAATTACGAGCATTATAATGTTAATAGAACCGAGTAATATGGGTAGGACCTATGATAGTCTAGCTAGCGATGATGTCACTTAGCTAGTGGTTTGCGTCGTTATAGATGGGTACTTACGTTAGGAGTGCACAGTTAGACAAGGGGTGAGAATATCATGTGAGTGCACGTCCTAACATGTACTTTGCATTTAATGTTTTAAATGTTTTTAAAGCACTTGCAGGTTTTTAAAATAACTCCACATTCGGGCTCTGACCCGCTTGCTTTTCAAATCTTTTTCTTGTAAAACCATTTTAGGTGCCCAGCCACAAGGACACCAAGCATAGGATACTCATTCAGGAGACGAGCTGTAGCTGTTTGTGGAAGCTACAGGGATTTGCTTGTAGACGCTTCTATCTTTTGGATTGCAGAGTCACTATCTATCAGTTGTAGGGCATGTTGCCCATTTCTATTTAGAGGCATCTTTTAGATTTCAGTTTGGTTTTAGACTTTCGCATGTATTATTTCAGTATTCAGTTTAGTTGGTTCAGTTGTGGGTTTGTAGTGAGGAGTTTTCCTCCAGATTTTATTTACATTATGCGATAGTTATTCGTTTTACTTCAGTATGGTGAATGGTGTTACTTATTTCTTCATTACACTTGTTGAATGTTAATCAGACTTTAATTAAAATTTGGCAACTTACTTTTTAAATACTAGGTGGTTAGTAAAATTAAAATGTTTTCGACAGTGATGCTATTAACTGAACCAACTTGGCATTTTGAATTAATTTAATAAAGGAGTAGCTACCCGGTATTTAATTAGTCGGGGTGTCACAGGTGGTATCAGAGCATCAGGTTCTAGTGTCCTTTAGGATCTGTACGGCTATTATGTTTCTACTACGTTTCTTTGATATAGAGCCCTATATTTTAGGACTGTTGTACTCTTTTTGTGTATGCTACGTTCTTCAGCTATTTTAAGTTTATAACAACGAACTTATAAACTTTGTTCTTATTTCAGATGCCTCCACGATGTGCACGACGAGTTCCCAGGGATGCAACGCCCGAACCCTAGCCCGCTCCAGTTCAGGGCATGATGAACGCCGCTGAGGTTGCAGCTATAGTAGCTCAAGCAGTAAATGCCGCGATTGCCGTTGTCCAGCAAGCACCACCACAGGCGCCAGTTGCCGCGCCAGTGTAGGTTAATACATTCCCGTCTGCTTGGGAGCGTGTACGTGATGCTTTTCAGAAAGCGCATCCGCCAGAGTTTGCAGGTAGGTCAGATGTAGTAGTCTCGAGCCAGTGGAGGAAGGATATGCAGAGGCACTTAAGAATGTATGAGTGCACGGATGTTCAGAAGGAGGTGCTAGCTACTTTCAAGCTAGTTGGATCTGCGCTATAGTGGTGGGAGTCTATTACCACCATGGAGGAGAGGGATACTCTCACAATTCAGGAGTTTTGGGTGCAGTTCGACCGCAAGTACTTGTCGTCGGCTGTTCATACGGAAATGAGGAGGAGATTGATGAGTCTGAAGCAGGAAGGTAAGACCGTGGCCGAGTATGAGGCCGAGTTCACGAATCTGTTGAACATCGTTCCAGACGAGATACCAACAGAGAAGAAGAAAATTGAGAAGTTCACCGACGAGTTGACTTGGAGGATCCGTCAGCATCTGCTAGGGAACCTATCGTTGGCCACTTATTCTGATGTGGTTAACGCTGCATTGTTACACTGCCAGGACCACCGTTTTCATATGGCCGAGGGCAAGAGGTCGGGGGAGTCTAGCCATCAGGGCAGGACTGGAGGACATGGAGCCAGCGGGGCACAATCTAGTCAGGGGCAGAGACAGAATGAGCAGGGCTCCCAGCAGGGGGATAATAAAAGGTTCCGGTCAGGGAACTACAGGCAGGGGCAGGGAGGTTTTCATCAGGGCAATCAGGGTCCAAACGGCCATCAGGGCCAACAGGGGAAGAATGGGCAGCAGTTTCACCAGGGCCAGCAGGGCCAAGGGAGGAACGATAACGGCCACCAGGGCTGGGGACAGTAGGGACAGAGAGGAGGGAACTTCCCAGGTAAGTGCTTTGTTTGTGGCAAGACTGGCCATAAGCGACAGGATTGTCCTGATAGGGGCAGGGCCCCACAGCAGCAGCAGAAGGGTGCTCGCCAGGAGCCACAGAGGCCTATGTTTCCCGCCGCTCTTCCCGTACCGCCACAGATGGCAGCATTGCCACCCATTCCAGCAGTCCCAGTTTAGCAGGGGCAGCTACAGTATGGATGTGTCTACAACGTCCACCAGGCTGCAGTTCCACAGGCACCGCCCGCGATCGAGGGTACGTTTACTATCCATGGCACTATGGGTCGGGTATTATTTGATACGGGTGCTACACACTATTTTCTAGCTACACAC
Organism: Sambucus nigra; assembly: GCA_949130495.1. Taxonomy (NCBI): domain Eukaryota; kingdom Viridiplantae; phylum Streptophyta; class Magnoliopsida; order Dipsacales; family Adoxaceae; genus Sambucus; species Sambucus nigra. Next base: position 301,107,214 of record OX422217.1, on the reverse strand, counting down.
TTTGCGAAAGCTTTAGGATTGTTAGCTACGGCAGAGAGCACAGTGACGTGTGTCGACTCACCATTCGGGAGTGGGTCACTTATTTTCTTTATATGCCGGGGAGTGGGGGTAGAGATTGGTGGTTTGGTATTACCTGCAGACATGTTAGTGTTAGACATGCATGTTCACGATGTGATTATCGGTATGGATTGGCTCCTAGCCTATAGGGCCATGATTGATTGCTTCAGCGGGAGCATTGTTTTTGCCATTCCGGGGCAAGAGATGTTTGTAGTGGCGATGCCTCGCCCAGACGGAGGATCGACCGCTCATATGTATTACATTGAGGAGGATACCTCTAAGGAGGTAGTGATTCCTTTAGATTCTATCCCAGTAGTCAGGCAGTATTCGGATGTGTTTCAGGAGATACCAGGCTTACCACCCAGTCGAGAGATAGACTTTGTGACCACCCGAATATAATTTTGATAAATTATATTTAAATCATGTTTATATTATGTGATATGAATAATTTGTTATTAGTATATCTAATATTAAGTTCTTATGTTTAGTCTAATCCTACTTTCATAAATCATGAAATGTCGAGTTATGTACGAACACAAGATTTGGTTATTTTCGATAGAAATGTTCCTGTTTAAGACTAGTTTTGACCATTGTAACATTACAATTGACTTGAGGTGAAAACTAGATAGTTGTATACATGTGAGTTAGGGTTGTAACACAACAAACGGATCATCAAATGGATGCCCGAGTAAAGAGTTATACCGAATTTACGAATAAGGGGCAATTTGGTCAATTCCCTTTAAGTGGTAAATTGTCTTTTATTAAACCAAATGGTTTAATTTGATTGGTTGGCTTGGGAGGCAGCCTTGGACGACCTTATACCCTATAAATAGACTTATCCTTCAGCCAAGATCAGCCATGAGAGGGTTTTAAGGTTAAGGAAAGAGAAGGTAGAAGTTTAGGAAGGAAAAGTGAGGAGAAAAGGTGTAGAAAAATCCGTAGAAATTACGTAAAAAGCCCTGAAGGTAATCCTAATTACAATTCTAGTTATTTATATTATATTACTGATTTATATGATCTAAATCATCATAGGTTTACGAAAGTTTCAGCCCTTTATATGTATGTATGGTTATATGCAAGTTTATGTTAAGTTGAATGTAGAAACCCTTAAATTTGCTTTGTATTGAAACCCCTTGTATTCAAACTTGCATATCTAACTGTGTACTTACTGTAATTGAGAAATTATAATTGGATATGAATGTATACTTATATATTCATATCATATCTGAAAATTAGAATTTATCTCCTTGTGGTTAGGCCGTAATGATGATTTCAAGTTGGTACATGGTTTCTGTTTTTATACTTCATTTCGGTATTCCCTGAGTTTAGTCAAGCTTTTGAGATAGCAAATGAAGTCAAACAATTATGAAACTTTAATTCTGTACGATTCAGTATGTTTACTGAAAATGGGTTGAAAATCATGGAAAGTTATATTGGAGAAAAATTATGAAAATTCTTGGAAGTTGAAGGAACAATTGAGGAGCTTGTAGGGCAGATTTCTTGTGTTGTAGAGAAATGATGATAACTTGCCCTAGGAAGCTTGAAAAATTACACCGTCACTTGTGCTGGATAGTATATTCATATATGTTTCATATTGATAAGGTTGGACCCCTGTGTTTATACAATTTAGGAATATAGGATGGTTAAGGGTGTAGTAAAATAATTTCAGGACATACTGGATACCCCTTGAATGAATGTTTGTATTTTGTCGTTACAAAGGGTACTTTGAGTACATATTTCATGTGTATATACATTGACAAGTATAATTTCATATTTACTTGACTTTGGTTATAAATTACTTATAAGGTGTTTCCTATGGTTGAATGTCCGTAACTTTATCAACATGTATATCATTGTTTTGTCTTTAAGTATGTTTTATGGAATGTAACTTAATTGGTATTATATTGTTGATGTATAGTCATGAAACGTTACATAATTATGTTTGAATAATATTTGTGATTGAGGTTCAGTACTGATCTAGTTGGATTAACAGGCGTAAGGTCTAACCAACCCAGTTCAGCTCCACCAGAAGGAAACCTGAATACGTAGTTGTCAACCAAGGTGAGTGTACTCACTGGAATGATGTATTTGTATACTGTTATGAATGTGATCATAATGTTATGAATATAAAATTGTTCATTTCGGTTTACCGAAATGAGGGGTTACTCCTCGACCAGGAATGGGGGAGATTTGTCTATTAATGATAAGGGGTTACTCCTCGACCAGGAATGGGGGAGAATTGTCTATTTAGACAGGATATGTGAATCATGATTGGGAAAAGTTGGTCATTCATTATGAATGAGCTGGATAAGTTAATACATAAGTATATGGACATGATTTATTGCATTTAAATTCATGCAGTAGTTTAGTAGTGATGCATTCACTGGGCTATTTTGATCACGGTTCCTATGTTCACATTTTTCAGGTAACGCGACGTCACTTCCAAATCTAGGAAGTCGATCTGGGTTAGCAAGAAATGGGAGAAACAAATATTTTGTTTTAATGTAAATGATGTAATTAAGTTAAATTATCATTCAAGAAAGTTTGTATAAGTATGACTAGTGTACTGTTGTAAAAAGTTTTTAACTATATGGAATTACGTTGATGACTCTGAAATAAAAATCATTTTTTTTGGTTTGGTTAAATGAATTATGGTTTGACTCACTTTGACTTTCAAACTTAATTATAAGTAACTGGGTTGGGGTGTGTCAGCTTTTGGTATCAGAGCCTAGGTTGTAGAGGTTCTGGAGTGAGAAGAGTCTAGATTTGTCAGTGAATGTCAGAAAAATATTTTATTTGATACTAACGATCATGTTAGGAAAGATATGTATATCTGCATGTTGTTATATCTTTGATCCATTTCAGATATAAAAGAATGGGAGTAGGGAATGTGAATGTGGAAATAGAAGATGAGGCTTCAAACATGGCAGCAGAGGCTGAGGTTGAGCAACCTGTTCATGGAAATCTAGAACCTGACCCAGAACAATTGACAGACATGCAAAAAATGGCACGTGCTATGACTCTAATGGCAAAGCAACAAGCTAGATTTATGGCTTATGTGGAAGAACAACAGACCAGGCAACTGGATGCACAAGCCTTGGCTAGGGCTGAGGAGGTGATACACCGGGAAGAAAGGTGTACTTCACATGAAAAATTTATTAAGATGAACCCACCATCGTTCGAAGGAGCAATTGATCCCGCAGAGGCAGAAGTTTGGGTTAAAGAAATTGAACTTATCTTTGGGGTAATGAAGATGCCTGAAAATCAACAGGTAACCTTGGCGACGTATATGTTGAAAGGAGAAGCTAAGTACTGGTGGGATTCCACGAAACATTTGTTGATTACTCCAGGAGGCGGGAATGTGATCTCATGGGGTGCTTTTGTTAAAGCCTTGTATGACAAGTATTTTCCTCCGATGTATCAAAAACAAAAGGAGAAAGAATATTTCCTATTGAATCAGGGGAGTATGACAGTTAGGGAATATGAAGCCAAAATTACAGCCTTATCTCATTTTGCTTCAAGGTTTATCCGTAATGAGGAAGATATGTGTAGCCGATTTCTTGATGGACTAGAGTTAGTTATTAAATCAAGGCTATCGGCTTTAGAGACTGTTAATTATTCAGCCTTGGTGAACAAAGCCATGTTAGTAGAAAGGAACATGAATGAAGCAAGAGGGAATCGAGAACGAGGTGTAAAGAGAAGCAGATTCGATCCAAGTTATAAAAAGGGTAGTGATACAGAATATTCGAGACTTGGAGGGCAGAAATTCCAACAGGGTAGAGGTGGAAGTAGTTTGCAAAGGGGTGAGGCTAGTGGTGGAAGAGGTTCAAGATTTTCAGCACAAGGAGATCCTAATGTTTGTTTCTTTTGTGGGTCATCGGGTCATATAAAGAGAAATTGCCCAAAGTTACTGAATATAGAATGTTTCAACTGTCACCAAAAGGGTCATCTGAGAAAGAATTGTCCTATGTTGGCAAGAACAGTTTCAGTCAGTAGTGTGGGTCCTCATAAAGGATCTTCTCCAGGCAGTGCCACCAGGGGGAGAGGTACACAACAAGCAACTGGATCGAGGGAAGGAGGAAGAGTGTTTGCGATGATGTTGCAAGATGCTCATGCTACACCTGAAGTGGTTACAGGTAAACTTTCTATTGCAAACAAAGATTTATATGCACTCATTGATCCTGGATCTACGCATTCATTTGTGGCATCAGATATTGTTTCATATTTGGGTAGACCATGTTCATTCCTCAATTGTGCCTTATATATTTCTACCCCAATGGAAAGTGTAATTCTAGTTGAGCATGTATATAAAGATTGTGTCTTACGAATGGGTGAGCGAGATTTCTATGTCGATTTGTTACCATTGGCCATTCGGGATTTTGATATTATATTGGGGATGGATTGGTTATCATCGTATCATGCTTCCATTGATTGTTTTCGAAAAGAAGTTACATTTCATCTTCCTGGTGAACCTGAGTTCCAGTTTACAGGGGAAAGGAATGTTGTCCCTAATTGTCTTATCTCAGCAATAAAGAGCAGAAAGTTATTGAGTAAGGGTTGTATGGGGTATTTAGCATATGTGATTGATGTTAGTAAGGAATCACTTAAAGTTGAAGATATACCGGTGGTTAGAGAATTTTCTGATGTCTTCCCAGAGGAATTGCCAGGACTGCCACCCGATAGGGAAGTAGAGTTCTCCATTGAATTAATTCCAGGTACTGGTCCGATTTCCCTTGCTCCTTATAGAATGTCACCAACAGAGTTGAAGGAATTGAAAGTGCAATTACAAGATCTGATAAGCAGAGGGTTCATTCGGCCTAGTGTTTCACCATGGGGAGCCCCGGTGTTATTTGTGAAAAAGAAAGATGGGACAATGCGATTATGTATTGATTATCGGCAATTGAATAAGGTGACCATTAGAAACAAATATCCTCTACCTCGTATCGATGACTTGTTTGACCAATTACAGGGGGCCACTGTATTTTCGAAGATTGATTTGAGATCGGGTTACCACCAACTGAAAGTGAAGGATAGTGATATTTCCAAAACAGCTTTTCGGACTCGATATGGGCATTATGAGTTTTTGGTGATGCCTTTTGGATTGACTAATGCTCCTGAAGTTTTTATGGATTTGATGAATCGGGTATTCCACCCTTTCATTGATTCATTTGTGATAGTATTCATAGATGATGTGTTGATTTACTCGCGTAGCATGGAGGAACATGAGAAACATTTGAGACTTGTATTGCAGATTTTGAGAGAGAAGAAATTATTTGCTAAATTCAGCAAGTGTGAGTTTTGGTTGAATGAAATTGTGTTTTTGGGGCACGTTGTCTCGAGAAATGGGATATATGTTGATCCAAAGAAGGTGGAAGCAATTGTTGAATGGGAGAGTCCTAAGAATGTGACAGAAATTAGGAGTTTCCTAGGATTGGCAGGTTACTATCGCAGATTCATTAAGGGATTTTCAGCAATTGCATTACCATTGACAAAGTTGACCCGTAAAGAAGTGAAGTTTGTGTGGGATGAAGAATGCGAAAGGAGTTTTAAAGAATTAAAGAAGCGGTTGGTTTCAGCCCCTATACTTACTATTCCATGTGGGAATGAGTCTTTCGTGATCTATACAGATGCTTTATTTCAGGGGTTGGGATGCGTTCTGATGCAAAATGGGAAGGTAATAGCATATGCTTCCAGACAATTAAAGACGCATGAACGAAACTACCCTACACATGACTTGGAGCTAGCGGCAATTGTTTTTGCGTTAAAGTTGTGGAGACATTACTTGTATGGAGAAACTTGTGAGATATTTACGGATCATCAAAGATTGAAATACTTGTTTACACAGAAAGAACTGAATTTGAGACAGAGGCGTTGGATAGAGCTGATTAAAGACTATGACTGTACCATTCATCATCATCCTGGGAAGGCCAATGTGGTAGCAGATGCTTTGAGTCGAAAATCATCAGGGATGCTTGGTTGCATACGGTGTGCCCGTGTTGGAAATATTCTTGACTTGGCATCGATGGGGATTGAATTGAAGTTTTCAAAAAGTGGAGGATTATCAGCACATGTCACAGTGAGACCTTTATTGGCAGAACGCATACGAAGTTTGCAGATCAGTGATCCATTCCTTGAAAAGAAGAAACGAGAAGTTCGGGATGGTAGAGAGAGTGACTTTGAGATTAAGAATGATGAATCGTTGTGTTATGAAAATAGGATTTGTGTACAGAATGATCCACCCTTAAAGAAAGATATATTAGAAGAGGCACATAGTTCTATTTACTCTATGCATCCGGGAGGTACCAAAATGTACAGAGATTTGAAGGAATATTATTGGTCGAACAATATGAAACGTGAGATTGCAGAGTTCATAGCTAAATGTTTGGTATGCCAGCAAGTGAAAGCAGAGCATCAGAAGCCGGCAGGATTATTGCAGTCTTTGCCCATTCCGAAATGGAAGTGGGAGCATATAACGATGGACTTTGTTACAGGATTACCCCGATCACCAAAGGGGCATGATTCTATTTGGGTGATTGTAGACCGATTGACAAAGTCAGCTCATTTTCTCCCAGTTAAGACCACATACACGGTTGACAAGTATGCACGTATGTACGTTGATGAGATTATCCGTTTACATGGGGCACCGGTGTCAATTGTATCAGATAGAGATCCAACGTTCACTTCTAAGTTTTGGCCTCGTCTCCAGAATTCCATGGGCACAAGTTTGAAGTTCAGCACTGCGTTTCATCCACAAACTGATGGGCAATCAGAAAGGACGATTCAAATATTAGAAGACATGTTACGAGCCTGTGTATTTGACTTCAAAGGTAGTTGGGATGATCATTTGCCATTGATGGAATTCTCGTATAATAATAGTTATCAGTCGACTATTGGTATGGCTCCTTATGAAGCTTTATATGGGAGGAGATGTAGAACGCCTTTGTGTTGGGATGAAGTGGGTGAAAGGAAAATTTTGGGTCCTGAATTGATAGACATGACAACTGAAAAGATCAAAATGATTCGGGAACGGATAAAGATAGCGCAAAGCAGGCAGAAATTTTATGCAGATAAGAGGAAGCATCCATTGGAATTTCAGAAGGGAGATTTTGTATTCCTGCGTATTTCACCATGGAAAGGCGTTATGAGATTTGGCAAAAAGGGGAAACTAAGTCCAAGATACATTGGACCATATGAGGTGTTGGAAAGAATTGGGCCCCTGGCTTATAGATTAGCATTACCTCCAGATTTATCCCGTTTACATGATGTGTTTCACGTATCTATGCTTCGTAAGTATTTGGCGGATCCATCTCATCAGTTGAAAACTCAACCAATTGAACTGAAGGAAGACTTGTCGTACATCGAGGAACCGTTGGAAATTATTGATCGTAAGGAGCAGGTATTGAGGAATAAAGTTATTCACTTAGTTAAAGTTATGTGGATGAGCCACGGAGTTAAAGAAGCAACTTGGGAAATGGAGGATAGCATGAGGAAACAGTATCCCCATTTGTTTGGTAAGTGACCTTTATATTAAATTTCGGGGACGAAATTTTCTAAGGGGGGGAAGTTGTGACAACCCGAATATAATTTTGATAAATTATATTTAAATAAGTTTTTATATTATGTGATATGAATAATTTGTTATTAGTATATCTAATATTAAGTTCTTATGTTTAGTCTAATCCTACTTTCATAAATCATGAAATGTCGAGTTATGTACGAACACAAGATTTGGTTATTTTCGATAGAAATGTTCCTGTTTAAGACTAGTTTTGACCATTGTAACATTACAATTGACTTGAGGTGAAAACTAGATAGTTGTATACATGTGAGTTAGGGTTGTAACAGAACAAACGGATCATCAAATGGATGCCCGAGTAAAGAGTTATACCGAATTTACGAATATGGGGCAATTTGGTCAATTCCCTTTAAGTGGTAAATTGTCTTTTATTAAACCAAATGGTTTAATTTGATTGGTTGGCTTGGGAGGCAGCCTTGGCCGACCTTATACCCTTGAAATAGACTTATCCTTCAGCCAAGATCAGCCATGAGAGGGTTTTAAGCTTAAGGAAAGAGAAGGTAGAAGTTTAGGAAGGAAAAGTGAGGAGAAAAGGTGTAGAAAAATCCGTAGAAATTACGTAAAAAGCCCTGAAGGTAATCCTAATTACAATTCTAGTTATTTATATTATATTACTGATTTATATGATCTAAATCATCATAGGTTTACGAAAGTTTCAGCCCTTTATATGTATGTATGGTTATATGCAAGTTTATGTTAAGTTGAATGTAGAAACCCTTAAATTTGCTTTGTATTGAAACCCCTTGTATTCAAACTTGCATATCTAACTGTGTACTTACTGTAATTGAGAAATTCCAATTGTATATGAAATTAGACTTATATATTCATATCATATCTGAAAATTAGAATTTATCTCCTTGTGGTAAGGCCGTAATGATGATTTCAAGTTGGTACATGGTTTCTGTTTTTATACTTCATTTCGGTATGCCCTGAGTTTAGTCAAGATTTTGAGATAGCAAATGAGGTCAAACAATTATGAAACTTTAATTCTGTACGATTCAGTATGTTTACTGAAAATGGGTTGAAAATCATGGAAAGTTATACTGGAGAAAAATTATGAAAATTCTTGGAAGTTGAAGGAACAATAGAGGAGCTTGTAGGGAAGATTTCTTGTGTTGTAGAGAAATGGTGATAACTTGCCCTAGGAAGCTTGAAAAATTACACCGTCACTTGTGCTGGATAGTATATTCATATATGTTTCATATTGATAAGGTTGGACCCCTGTGTTTATACAATTTAGGAATATAGGATGGTTAAGGGTGTAGTACAATAATTTCAGGACATACTGGATACCCCTTGAATGAATGTTTGTATTTTGTCGTTACAAAGGGTACTTTGAGTACATATTTCATGTGTATATACATTGACAAGTATAATTTCATATTTACTTGACTTTGGTTATAAATTACTTATAAGGTGTTTCCTATGGTTGAATGTCCGTAACTTTATCAACATGTATATCATTGTTTTGTCTTTACCTATGTTTTATGGAATGTAACTTAATTGGAATTATATTGTTGATGTATAGTCATGAAAAGTTACATAATTATGTTTGAATAATATTTGTGATTGAGGTTCAGTACTGATCTAGTTGGATTAACCGGCGTAAGGTCTAACCAACCCAGTTCAGCTCCACCAGAAGGAAACCTGAATACATAGTTGTCAACCAAGGTGAGTGTACTCACTGGAATGATGTATTTGTATACTGTTACGAATGTGATCATAATGTTATGAATATAAAATTGTTCATTTCGATTTACCGAAATGAGGGGTTACTCCTCGACCAGGAATGGGGGAGATTTGTCTATTAATGACAAGGGGTTACTCCTTGACCAGGAATGGGGGAGAATTGTCTATTTAGACAGGATATGTGAATCATGATTGGGAAAAGTTGGTCATTCATTATGAATGAGCCGGATAAGTTAATACATAAGTATATGGACATGATTTATTGCATTTAAATTCATGCGGTAGTTTAGTAGTGATGCATTCACTGGGCTATTTTGCTCACGGTTCCTATGTTCACATTTTTCAGGTAACGCGACGTCACTGCCAAATCTAGGAAGTCGGTCTGGGTTAGCAAGAAATGGGAGAAACAAAAATTTCGTTTTAATGTAAATGATGTAATTAAGTTAAATTATCATTCAAGAAAGTTTGTATAAGTATGAGTAGTGTACTGTTGTAAAAAGTTTTTAACTATATGGAATTACGTTGATGACTCTGAAATAAAAATCATTTTTTTTTGGTTTGGTTAAATGAATTATGGTTTGACTCACTTTGACTTTCAAACTTAATTATAAGTAACTGGGTTGGGGTGTGTCAGACTTTGTTATAGATTTACTACCGGGTACGAGATCTATAGCACACGCATCGTACCGTATGACTCCAGCTGAGATGAGGGAGTTACGGGATCAGATAGAGCAGCTGTTTGGTCAGGGCTTTATTTGCAGGAGTACCTCACCTTGGGGCGCTCCAGTTGTGTTTGTGAAGAAGAGGGACGGTTCACTGAGATTGTGTGTGGACTACCGAGAGTTGAATAAGGTCACGATACAGAATAAGTATTCGTTGCCTCGAATCGATGACTTATTCGACCAATTTAGAGGAGCTTCTTTCTTCTCGAAGATTGACTTGAGATCGGGATACCATCAGTTGCGTATCAGGGAGGAGGATGTCTCGAAGACTGCGTTCTTGTCGAGATATGGTTCTTACGAGTTTCGGGTTATGCCTTTCGGTTTGACCAACGCTCCAGCTGTGTTTATGGACTTGATGAACAGAGTGTTCAGGGATTTCCTAGACCAGTTTGTCATTGTCTTCATTGATGATATTCTGGTTTACTCCCAGACAGAGGAGGAGCACGCCGAGCATTTGAGGCAGGTTTTACAGACACTCCGTCAGAACAAGTTGTATGCAAAATATGAGAAGTGCGGGTTTTGGCTGAAGGAAGTCCAGTTTTTGGGACATATCATTTCCGACCGGGGAATATCTGTTGATCCGGGGAAAGTATCAGCGGTGAGGGAGTGGGGACAACCCACGACACCGACTGAGATTCATAGTTTCTTGGGTCTAGCAGGATACTATAGGAGGTTTATTCGGGGCTTCTCAGAGATAGCAGGTCCTTTGACACATCTGACTCGTAAGGGTGTGCCATACATCTGGAGTGATGCCTGTCAGTTGGCATTCGATGAATTGAAGGACAAATTGACCTCATCACCTGTGTTAGCATTGTCGAGACCGAGAGTTGAGTATTTGGTTTACACCGATGCGTCTTTGCAAGGACTGGGAGGTGTATTACAGCAGGAGAGACAAACCATAGCTTATGCTTCCCGTAAGCTTAAGCCTCATGAGAAGAATTACCCCACGCATGATTTGGAGTTGGCGGCAGTGGTATTTGCCCTACGGATTTGGAGGCACTATCTTTTGGGGGAGAAGTTCCAACTGTTCACGGACCACAAGTCCCTACAGTACCTATTCACGCAGAAGGAATTGAATATGTGGCAGCGTAGGTGGCTTGAATTTGTGAAAGACTACCAGTTCGACATCCAGTACCACCCGGGTAAGGCTAACGTGGTGGCAGACGCGTTGAGCCATAGGTCAGCAGATGAGGTGGCAGAGGTGTGGAAGGCTAAGTGGAAGGAATTGGGACACCAGGATGCAGTGGCCCGCTCCTTCATGTCTGTGATGACCGTTACACCGCAGATTGTCACGAAGGTAGTACGGGCACAGGCCAATGACTCGTTCTGTCAAGAGCAGATAGTTCGATTACTAGCAGAGGGAGCCGAGTCCTATACCGTTATCTCAGACGGGGGATTGCGCTTCAATGGGAGATTGGTAGTTCCGGGAGGGGAGGAATTGCGACACGAGGTGATGGCAGAGTCGCACGGCTCACGGTTCGCAGTACATCCCAGAGGGGACAAAATGTACCAAGACATGAGACGCCAGTATTGGTGGAGCGGTATGAAGAGAGATATCGCTGAGTTTGTTTCGAAATGCGCCACTTGTCAGCTTGTAAAAGTGGATCGTCAGAGACCGACAGGATTGCTACAGCCATTGGAGGTCCCGGTGTGGATGTGGGAGAGCATATCCATGGACTTTATTACGGGGTTGCCTACGTCGCAGAGGGGTCACAACTCCGTTTGGGTAATTGTGGACAGGTTGTCCAAGGTCGCTCACTTTTTACCCGTAAGGACTGACTACACTACGGGACAGCATGCCCAGCTCTTTATTTCAGAGAGTGTGAGACTTCACGATGTGCCCCTAAATATCGTGTCTGACAGAGACAAGATATTTGTTTCGTGGTTTTGGTAGAGTTTCCAGGAGGCCATGGGCACGGAATTGCGGTTGAGTACGGCTTATCATCCGCAGATCGATGGGCAGACAGAGCGCACAAATCAGATGTTGGAGGACATGCTACGCATGTGCATTATTGACTTTGGTGGTGGATGGGAGCAGTACCTTCCACTGGTGGAGTTTGCTTACAACAACTCCTATCAGTTCACTATTGGCATGGCTCCGTTTGAGGCATTGTACGGTAGGCCTTGTCGTTCCCCATCATGTTGGTTAGAGGTGGGGGACAACAAACTGCTTGGGCCGGAAGTGATTCAGGATACTTCGACAAGGATTGAGTTGATTCGGAGTCGCATTCGGGTAGCTCAAGACAGGCAGAAGAGTTATGCTGATGCGAAGAGATTTTTCAGAGAGTTCCAAGTGGGGAACCAGGTTTTTCTCAGGGTATCTCCTATGAAGGGGATTATGCGTTTCGGGAAGAAGGGGAAGTTGGCACCGAGGTATGTGGGGTCGTTTCCTATTATTGAGCGAATCGGACCGGTTGCGTATAAACTCGGGTTACCGGAGCATTTGCATCGGATTCACGATGTGTTTCATATTTCCTCGCTAAGGAAATACCTTTGAGATAATTTGGGTCATTCTCACAATGCTGTGGAGGACATCGATCTCCAGCCTGATAGCTCCTACGAGGAGGGGCCGATTGCTATTTTGGACCGAAGCGAGAGGAAACTGCGGTCAAAGATAGTTCCGTTAGTGCGTGTTCAGTGGCGACATCACAATGTCGAGGAGTCCACATGGGAGCGCGAGGATGAGATGCGCGAACGTTATCCAGAGTTGGTTTTAGCAGGTACTTTCTAGTTTCGAATTTCGGGACGAAATTCAGTTATTAGGGGGAGTATGTAATACCCCGTACTTTTGGCTATATTTATTTTTGGGATTAATTAATTAAATGCGTATTAATTGGAAATTAATCCGGGTTATAAATACTAATGAGATGCGAGTTGGTATTTGATTATGTGCATACATGTTTTGATATATGAATTTGGTATTATAAAAGTTGTCGTGAGATTTATATACGGCATTTTAGAAATTTTGTTGAGACGCGTGGGACCGCCGCGTCATGGTGTAATATTTTGATTATAAAAAGTGAATTTAAAATCTATAAGTCATATGGTCATTTTGAGTGCGCCAATGCGTCCGGAAGGGTCGAGATAGTCAGAAAACACTAGCCGGGGGTGTAGTTTGGATTCTGGGGTATTTTTAGGCCATACCGGCATCATAAAGGGTATTTTGGTAATTTTACTTTTTGAGGAATTAAAAGTGACGAAAATTGGGAGTTTGAATCTGATGTGGATTTAACCCACTAAGCCCATTAACCAAACCATATTAACCTAGAAGGCTACGTAGGTTATTAGAAGAGTTTTCTAATTTTCCCAAAGAAAACCCTAGCCACCTTAAGCCACCATTGGAGGAGAAGCTTGGAGAGAGGAAAATCTGCAGAAATCTTCACCAAACCAACACCAAAATCAGAAATACAATCAAGGCAAGTGTTTTAATCATATTTAAATTCGTAGAATGTTTCTTCCATGTTAGAAAATTGATGAATTATAACTGTTCTTGAAAATATTGAGGAGAATTGAATGTAGAATGATAGGTAGATAATTATTCTCATGATATCTGTGATAGGAAGGAATTAAAACGGATTTATAGTGAGTTAATTCATGATTCAAAAGTTAGGGTTCATGTTCTTGAAATAATTGGGAAAAAAAGTGTAGAGATTTATATTTTGATTGATGTTAAAGAGATTTAATCCTTGAAAACATGTTAGGAGTTGACTTGAATATGTTTAGGATGAATTAGAGACCCTAAAACGTTGTTGGGATGAACTTTGGAAGAGATTAGGAGTGATAAAATGGATAAAAACGAGATGGGGAAAAATCTGGGACGAAACTGGCAGGTCGTTAGAAGCCCCTACCCAAGTCGTTCGAACGAACTCGTTCAAACGAGCTTCTAACGAGTTGACCAGTCGCTGCTAACGAAAAGGGATTTCGTTCGATATCTCATTCGAATGAAATATCATTAGAAGGTACAGTTCGTTCGAACGAACTGGAATCTCGTTCGAACGAGACTTCTAATGAGTTGACAGAGGAATCTCGTTCGAACAGTCTCGTTCGAACGAGACTTCTAACGAGTTGACAGTTTGGTCCTTTTTGGACTGTTTTAATTTTTGGAGTCCCGTAAACTTGTTCGAGGATATAGATAACCTTCCTTTGATGATGTAAGGGTAGATTTGGGACTTTTGGGTTATTACGAGGAGTAAACTATATACGCGAGTTATATTAAATGGACGGTTTGGGTTGAGACGTGAGTGTCTACATGACGTGAGAAAATTATGGCGCGTATGATTATAAACCGGAGTAGTATAAATTGTGATAGTTATAGTTAGTAGGAGAATGCGATATGTACTACGATTAAACTACGGTATTACTAAGACGTGTGTTAACTTAGTATTGGTATATGAATTGTGTGTATGACATACCTACCATACTTGCTATCACGGGAGGTTTGCGTTCGCTTAAGGGCCCTCTAATCCTTGTGTTGCCCAGATTTAGACTGGTTACCTTGATGAACATAGGTCATAGAAAGACTTATTGGGATATTAATAAGTCCGCTGATCGTAGGAGCGTAGGTATGTGCGTGACCTATGTGAGGTGACTGTGTTGGCCTCCATTATTTGTGATGTTGTTATCTGTGAACTATTCCTGAGAGATTCGGAATATGTAATCCTTATGTACGTGATGTACCGGGATGGATAGCAGAGTATGTGTGCACCGCAGCTTAGTTCTCGAGGTGCTTATACTTTATATTTATGATGTGAATGATATACACTTAATTAATGGGAACCTTCATGTTGATGTTGTGAATATAATTACGGTATTGTTTCGAGAATGTAACGAGTTAGCTGATAGTGATATATATATATATATATATATATATTGCATATTGAGCATCTGAGTTTACGTTAAACCCCTACTTAATTACGAGCGTTATAATGTTAATAGAACCGAGTAATATGGGTAGGACCTATGATAGTCTAGATAGAGATGATGTCACTTAGCTAGTGGTTTGCGTCGTTATAGATGGGTACTTACGTTAGGAGTGCACAGTTAGACGAGAGGTGAGAATATCATGTGAGTGCACGTCCTAACATGTACTTTGCATTTAATGTTTTAAATGTTTTTAAAGCACTTGAAGGTTTTTAAAATAACTCCACATTCGGGCTCTGACCCGCTTGCTTTTCAAATCTTTTTCTTGTAAAACCATTTTAGGTGCCCAGCCACAAGGACACCAAGCATAGGATACTCATTCAGGAGACGAGCTGTAGCTGTTTGTGGAAGCTACAGGGATTTTCTTGTAGACGCTTCTATCTTTTGGATTCCCGATTCACTATCTATAAGTTGTAGGGCATGTTGCCCATTTCTATTTAGAGGCATCTTTTACATTACAGTTTGGTTTCAGACTTTGGCATGTATTATTTCAGTATTCAGTTTAGTTGTTTCAGTTGTGGATTTGTAGTGAGGAGTTTTCCTCCAGATTTTATTTACATTATGTGATGGTTATTCGTTTTACTTCAGTATGGTGAATGGTGTTACTTATTTCTTCATTACACTTGTTGCATGTTAATCAGACTTTAATTAAAATTTGGCAACTTACTTTTTAAATACTAGGTGGTTAGTAAAATTAAAATTTTTTCGACAGTGATGCTATTAACTGAGCCAACTTGGCATTTTGAATTAATTTAATAAAGGAGTAGCTACCCAGTATTTAATTAGTCGGGGTGTCACAGATATTTCCATATTTCCTCTTCTAATCATCAAAAAAATTCATGGTAAATGTTATTCATGTAATAGGGACATCAGCCTAACATTACTCTATCCAATTATGTGAATTTTAGTCTTCTGAATACATTTAATCTTCATGAAGACTCCTAATTATAATTCCTACTCTAACATGGATGAGATATCAACTCAGGAAAAGAAAGATACATACTTGTCGAAAATCGAAGGTCTGAGTTATAAAAGATTATGTTTATATTTATGCTCCTCTATCTCCGATCTACGCGTTGGTGGTGGAATTGATGGAAACGGTGTAGGATTGATGTTTTCCCCTTGGAAACCTTCTCTCTTCTACCCTACTTAACCTCTCTACAATTCCAGTGTTGCTAACCCTCGAGAACTTCAACTTCTATCAGATATAGCCCTTAAAATTTCTTAATTAATTTAGGCCTAAAATTGGAAATTACCAAAATGCCCTTTGTGGTTGTCGATTAGGCCTAAAAATGTCCCGAGACACAAACTAAACCCCTGGGTACACTTTTCTAACTATCTAGACCCTTTCGGACACATTGGTGCACTCAAAATGACCATACGGGTGACTTAGAATTAATTTACTTTTATTTCCTTAAATTATTCTTGATTCAACTAACACGCGTGTCTCGACTTAATTTTTATAACTACCGGGGTATTCACTCACGACAAGTTTAATAAATTTAATCTCATGTATTACTTTAGTTATTAAGTAATATTCAATATAATTCTTATCAACCATTATTAACTCCCGCATGCTAGTAAATATTAAATTTTAAATCTGGATTAATATTAAATTAATTTATCTCAA
This sequence comes from Sambucus nigra, assembly GCA_949130495.1. Classification (NCBI taxonomy): domain Eukaryota; kingdom Viridiplantae; phylum Streptophyta; class Magnoliopsida; order Dipsacales; family Adoxaceae; genus Sambucus; species Sambucus nigra. Next base: position 301,090,620 of record OX422217.1, on the reverse strand, counting down.
TTTAATATAACAAATCCCATAATTAAAGGCCATAAAAATATGGGGTATTACATACTCCCCCGTAATAATGGAATTTCGTCCCAAAATTCTTAAAAAAAGGCATTCCTAGTAAAAAAAAATCTGGATACTTTTCTTGCATATCTGCCTCACGCTCCCAAGTGGACTCCTCAACATTATGATGTTCCCACTTGACCCGTACAGGTGGAACTACCTTCGACCTCAATTTCTTCTCACTATGGTCTAGATAGCCACTAGTCTTTCCTCATAATAATATTTGGGCTGCGCGTCAGTTTCCTCTATCGCAATGTGAATGTGGGCCAAATCATCCCGAAGATATCTCCACAGTGACGAAATGTGGAACACATCATGAATACAGTACAAGCCATCAACACAAGCATGCGTTCCACCGATCCTATACTCTTGATAATGGGGAATGTTCCTATGTACCTCGCAGCCAATTTCCCTTTCTTCCAGAACCTGATTACTCCTTTCACAAGAGACACTCAAAGTAATACATTGTATTTTTTCAATCTGTCATGGGCTACCCGAATGTGACTCCTGATTAACTCAATCCTGGTAGACATGTCCTGAATCACCTATGGCCCAAGTAACTTATTATCCCCCACCTCTAGCCAATATGTGGGTGAAAGATAAGGTCTACTGTATAATGCCCCGAATATGACCACGCCAATCATAAACTGGTAGGAGTTATTATAATCAAACTCCACCAGTGGGAGGTACTGTTCCCAACCCTCTCCATAATCAAGTACACACATGCGTAACATATCATCCAACATCTTATTAGTACGCTCAGTCTGCCCATTTGTCTGTGGGTGATACGTCATAATCAACCGCAGATCGATACCCATAGCCTCCTCAAACCTCTCCCAGAAGCATGACACAAAAGTTTTATCTCTATAGAACACGATATCCAGGGGAAACCCATGTAACCTCACTATCTCAACAATAAAAAATTGTGAATATTGTCCCAAGGTATAGTCTGTCCACACTGGCAGAAACTGATCTACCTTGGTCAACCGATCCAACACTACCCAGATAGAATCAGCACCCCATTATGATGTAGGCAACCCAGTGATTAAATCCAAGGAAATGCTCTCCCATTTACATATAAGGACTTCTAACGACTCAAGTAACCTTGGAGGCTTCTGATGATCCACCTCCACCAACTGACAGGTGGCACACATGGACACAAACTCCACAATATCCTTCTTCATCCCACTCCACCAATACTGTTGCCTCATATCCCGGTACATCTTATCCCCTCTAGTATGTACCGCAAATCGAGACCCTGTCATCACTGCATGGTGTAAGTCCTCCTCCTCCGAGACCACTAATCTCCCATTAAATGGCATTCCCCTATCTGAACTCACTGAATAGGACTCTGGGTACTTAGAAGTCCTATAATTTGATCCAGGAAAAATGAATCATCTGCTTTGGCATGGATCACTCTGTAACAATCTCTGGTATGACTATCATGACGGACATAAAGGATTGAACCACTACCTCCTGATGTCCCAACTCTTTCCATTTTGCCTTCCACACTTCCTCCACCTCACCCACTGGTCTATGTCTCACTGCATCAACAACTACATTAGCCTTCCCTGGGTGGTAGTGTATCTCGAACTAGTAATCTTTCACAAACTACAACCACCTGCGCTGATGCATGTTCAACTCGCACTGAGTGAACAAGTGTTTCAGTGACTTGTGGTCTATGAACATGAGAAAATTCTCCCCTAATAAGTAGTGTTTACAAATCCTCAAGGCAAACACGACTGCAACTAGCTCCAAGTCATGGGTGGGGTAATTATTCTCATGAGGCTTGAGCTTGCGAGAGATATAAGATATAGCCTACTCCTCTTGGTGAAGTACTCCGCTAAGTCCCTGTAGGGAAGCATCAGTATACACCAGGTACTCCACTCCTGGCCTGGGTAAAGCAAGAACTGGTGACAAAGTCAACTTATCCTTTAGATCATCAAAAGACAACTGACAAGCATCATCCCATACATACGGTGCCCCCTCGCAATTCAGATTAGTCAATGGACGCTTCCTTTTTGAGAATCCTCAAATGAACCGCCTGTTGTACCCTGCCAATCCCAAGAAACTATGGATCTCTGATGGTGTCATAGGCTTCCCCCACTCCCTCACTACGAACACCTCTCCCGGATCAATGGATATCCCCTGGAGGAAACAATGTGACCCTAGAACTAGACCTCGTGGAGCCAAAACCCACACATCTTATACTTACCATATAGATGATGCTCTCGCAAAGTCTAAAGAACCCATTTTAAATGCCCAGCATCCTCCTCCTCAGTCTGGGAATAAATCAGAATGTAAACTATGAAGATGATGACAAACTAATCTAGGAACTCTCTGAACACCGTGTTCATTAAGTCCATGAACACGGCTAGAGCATTGGTTAGCCCAAATGGCATAACCCGAAACTCGTAAGATTAATATCGCATTAATAAACTAGTCTTCAACACATCGTTCTCCTTAATTCTTAACTGATGATATCCCGATCTTGATTTTATCTGTGAGAAGAAGGCAACTCCTCTCAACTGGTCGAACAAGTCATCAATTCGGGGCAATGGATAATTATTATGCATCGTGACTTTGTTCAACTCTCAATAGTATACACATAATCTGAATTACCCATCTCTTTTCTTCACGAACAATACGGGACCACCCCAAGGCGAGGTATTCCTATGGATGAAGCCCTATCCTAATAATTTCTCAATCTTATCTCACAACTCTCTCATCTCAGTTGGGCAATATGGTATGGTGCACGGGCTATCAGTCGAGTGCTCGATAGAAAATCTATAACAAAATCTATCTCTCAGCTTGGAGGTAACCCTAGTATCTCCTAGAACACATAAAAAAACTCACAAAATATAGGAATCGAATCAATGGGAATCACTATCTCCTTATAGGTCTCCTCCTCTATATAATATAAATGGGTTGACAATCCTCCCTCGGGATGAGGCATCGCCACAAGAAAACATCTCCTGACCAAGAATAGTAAAAATAATACTCCTACTAAAGAGTTTATCATGCCTCTATAAGCAACAAGACAATCAATGTCAATAATGGCTTCATGCTCTTACATATCTAAGACTAGTATGTTTATAGGCAAAATCAGGCTCCCAATCTCTATACCTACTCCCCGGTATATAAAGAAAATCAATGACCCATTACCTAACGATGAGTCTACACATGTCATTGTACTCTCTGTCATGTCTAATAACCCCGTGGCCCATGTAAAACTAGTGTCTATAAAGTAGTGTGATGCCCTAGTGTCAAATAAAATGCGCCCCATAGTACCGTGGATAGGAAACATACGCTCGACTGAGGGTGGTGCCTGCAGTGCTGCTACCTGGTGGATGTTATAAACACATCCATACTGTAATTGTCCCTGTTGCATTGGAACTATTGGGATGGCTGGTACGTCTTGTATCTGAGGTAGTGCGAGGAGGGCTGCTAGTAAGATCTATCTTTACATCTCCTGGCAAGTGCCATGCTGTTATGTGGCCCTCTCCCCCTCGGGACAATCCTGATGTCTATCGTTATTTTTACCACAACCAAACCATATGCCCCTAAAATTTCCTCCCCTCTCTCCCTGTTGTCCTCGGCCCTGATGGCCATTACCACCCCTTCACTGGACCTACTGGCCCTATTGATACCGTTATTAGACCACTAACTGAAGTGACCATGTTGGCCCTGTCTGTAGCCCCCATATCCCTGCCTAGAGTCATTAGATCGAAATCACTTATCAGGGTCCCCTGATGAGAACTTTGCTCACCCTGACGGACCTGTCCTTAGGTTGCTAGTGCCCTAATGGCACTAATACCTCCTCTCCGCCCCTATTGCTAGTGATCAAGTTGATCGATCGACATTCTTGAGTTGACCAATCGATCAAACAGCTATTGCCCCAGATTATGCAATTCTTTGCTTATGGGTTCGTTCAATTTTAATCTTCTAAACCTACGTTAAAATGACCCAAACTCCCAACCAAACATCACAAACATTATATAAACATGTATGGATGATTTCTAATGCAAAACATTCATTAATTCTCCAAGAATCATCATTAAGTGGGTTTAAATTCATAATTTGGTCTCTAACCCTAGTTTGCCAATTTAATTAAAGAATATACATGATATTTCCATATTTCCTATTCTAATCATCAATAAAATTCGTGGTAAATTCTCTATATGTAATAGGGACATCAGCCTAACATAACTTTGTCCAATTATGTGAATTCTAGTCTTCCAAATACATTTAATCTTCATAAAAACTCATACTTATAATTCCTACTCTAACATGGATTACATATCAACTCAAGAATAGAAAGATAGATACTTGCCTGGAAATTGAAGGTCTGAGGTGTAGAAGATGATGGGAATATTTACTCTTTGCATTCTCTGATCTACGCGTTGGTGGTGGAATTGACGGAAATGATGTAGGATTGATGGTTCCCTCTTACAAGCGTTCTCTCTTCTCCCTTCCTTAACCTCTCTGCAACTGATGTGATTCTAACCCTCGAGGACTCCAACTTCCTTCAAATATAACCCTTAAATTTTCGTTATTAATTTAGGCCGAAAATTAAAAATTACCAAAATGCCATGTAGGGTTACTGATTAGGCCTAAAAATGTCCCGAGACCCAAATTAACTGCCCGAGTACACTTTCATGACTATCTAGACCCTTCCAGACACATTGGCGCACTTGAAATGACCATACAGGTGACGTAGAAATAATATAATTTTTACTTCCTTAATTTAGTCCCTACATGACTGACACGCGTGTCCCGACTTAATTTCTATAATTATCGTAATATTCAATCGCGACAATTTTAATAAATTAAATATCATATATTACTTTACTCATTAAGTAATATTCAACATAATTCTTATCGATAATTACTCGTCACACTAGTAAATATTCATTTTAAAATTTGAAATAATATTAAATTAATTTATCTCAATTTAATTTAATAAATCCCATAATTAAAGGCTATAAAACACGGGGCATTATAGTACCGAATGTGAATCTATATTTAATGGCATTCCCGGTCCAAATTACTGCCAAGATTGACAACATTCAAACCGAGGTTCATGAGATGGAGCGAAATTGAATCCCAATTTTTTAGAAGGCTGAGGTCTTCCTCCCTCGTGCTGTGGGCCAGCATCCACCTGAGCCTATTTGGGTCTCGAAAGAATATCAGCATGCTCCATGTGCCCCTCGAAGTTTATTTGTATCTCTCGAAGAATCCATAATTCATAGTTGGGAGGATGTTGCCCATGAATTCATGTCGAAGTACAATTATAAAGAGGAGTTAGAGGTTACACACTGCGATCTATAACTTCTCAAGTAAAGCCTTAAAGAAATTGTGAGTAATTTAATAGTAAGATGGTCAGAGAAAGCGTCCACTATGACCAACCGAATTTTTGAAGAGGGGCAAGTTAGTATTATAAAGGAAAACTTTTTACCCCATTTCTGAGGAATGATGGGAGGATAGAATAACCCACATTTACCCACCATATAGGAAGTAGGAGTGGAGATTCAAAAAAAGTATTGTCAAGATAGAAGATGAGCATAAGATAGTATTCAAAAAATTCATTCCAAAAAAATATTAGAACCTTGCAATAGTCTCGACCATCAACAACATCTTTGAACCCGCTACCTTTTGGGTGACATAAAGTCATGCTAGTCTAGCCATAAATGAATACACCGAGATCCATGCTCCCCTCTCTAAATCCTACCAAGACTTGTTGAGATGAAACCTCATCAACTCTTTAGGACCTTGTCCACGACCAAACCCGCTTCCCAAAAACTTCAAACCCGATGCCAATTGTGATTTTCACTAAACTGTCGGCCATACCACTAATTAGTGCTTTCATCTCTAGAATGTAATCCAAGGTTTAATTGACCATGGTGTCATCGCTCCACCCACCAATCCAAAACCCAACACCATTCATGATCCACTTCTTAACCATATAAATTCTATCTTCCTCGAGAATGACCTTGAATTCGAGCCATCTACACAGATTGTATCCAATAAAGCACCCATCATACTCGTACTTTCACCCACCCCCTTGAAGTCTTCTCATATTTTCTCCTACACCCTACCTATTTTATTGACCAAGGTCTGTCACTTCTCATAATATCATGTATTGCAGTTCGTACTTAGTTATAGGGAAAGATATGGAACTACATACAGTACTGAATCAGCTTTTAGAGTTTGGGATAAAATTTCCCCCTCGAATGATAATTGATTGTCACAAGTTTAACACCCTGTTCATGGAAGCTCGAAAGTGGGCTTGGGAGTTAGATAATTGGGTGGTACCCGTTGAAGAAGTTAGTTTAGACGATACAATACATATTATGGTAGGCTTGTGCTAACAGGCCAATGTGATTTTCTATGTATGTGAGTTACTCGATGCCTTAAAGTTACAAGGGCGATTGGTCCCTTCACTTCTGCACCTCCTCATTTAGTGGGAGGATCTATAAGAAGAAGTTGTTTATTTTTTGGAATGCATTGATTTCTCATGGAAAGATGACATCGTTGTCAACAGATGGGGGGAGGAGTTTGATAGCTTAAACGAGGAATAATGCCGAAAAAATGTTAGTTCGATAATCAGTGTTTGTGGGATGATATCTTTTGAACATCTCATAGGGGAAATCAACAAAGTGACCAAATAGTCCAAAATAGATAATGAAATAGTGTTTTGTTATTCCCTTACTCCATGAACCATATGAAAACATCTACGAGACACTGCTAGAGTCCAAATCCCTAGTCAGCAGGGATAGATAAAGAAAATGTAGTTGTCAAGAAAGTCCCATACCATAATTGACCATTAAGGAAAGCATATCATCGACCAACTCAAAGAAACTCTAGCCATCATCACCTTGTGGGGACTCTTTATGTATTCCTAGATACACCAAATTGCTTTAGATAAATTATTTATTGGGCCCATATTTCCTCCTTCCACTACTCTGGAAGAAGTCATGAACCTGGTTGGGTCCTTAACCTCTACTAGATTACTTTCATTCTATGAAGAAGAAATCCCATGTTTGGTCATAATCATAAATATTCTATAAAGATATCGGTTGAGCCTATGGGGTAGATAGTACCGCTCTCACTCGTCAATAATTAATCAACACTCAATGTTCTCCCGTTTAGTATCTTCAACTGTTTTGGTTTGAAATTAAGAGACCTTGATCGAACTTCTGCCACAGTGCATGCCTATGATAACACTCTCAGAGAGGTACTGGGATCCATAACACTCACATTAGGGATCGATCCTATAAATCCCGTTATCAGGTTCCAAGTTATTAACATACCTCCTTGTTTCAATCTATTGATCGATCGATCGTAGCTTCATAACATCAAAGGGGTATCTTACTCTCTCAATTAGAAACTAAACTTATTAACTAAAGGTCATGTCCTCACCACCCTAGGTGACAACGATAATACTGATAATGTAAGCACCAGTGTTCCAATAATATAAATGGAGCATGGGGAGAATGACGTGCTTATTTCCATCTTTTTTAGTCAAACAACTTTCACTCCCAATATGGGATGATTTCAATGACCAATTATGTCCTAAGAACAACCCTCACAGTAATGTCAATGTAATACAAATGGACTGGGGTGTAACACCCCGCCTAATTAAATATCGGGTGGCCAGTCCCATAACAAATTAAAATAGAGTATACAGTTGTCTCATTCTTAGCATCACTGTCGAAATCGTTTACAACTCACCCAATACCCAATTAAGCTTTTGTTAAAAACATTCCAAATTTTAATTTCAACAAAACCATTTTTAGTTTAAGAATAACACTACACATATTATTCTACAACACAAATAACCGAACAGATAACACAAAAGAATTTAAATGAAATTGGAGTAAACATTCCCAAATAATATGAATCCATTACAGTAATCCCAACAATAACAAATGTATTCAAATGACATGAACACAATAGTATATGACACATATAGACAAGAGATAATTGAGTTCCTTTGGTCGACATGCCCTAACTAAAGAATACTATGAATCAAATGAACATATGCATCTAAGCAAAACTCCATAGCTCCATAGCTCGTTATAATCCACTAAGTTTGGCGTTCCTACTACTGGACACCTGATATAGAAGATACAATAGAAAATAAAATATGCAAGGAAATGGGTCAACGACCGATTGTGAAAATGATTTTTTTAAAACAGAAAGTATTTAACAAGTGCAATAAAGCATTTATTATGCACATGTTAGCATCCAGACTCTCACTTGCTATTTTCACCTCTCAACTAGACTGCACACTTAACGTTTCCTATTAACCTCCTAGTTAGTGGCTCCTCTTCACTAGTTCTCATAATATGATTCCATTCCTATATCATAACCCCGTATGTCCCATACCATACATTATATAATCATTCTTATACATTTCTCAATTATGTGAATCGTTTCTCATTAACATGAATTAAGCTCTTTAATAAATATTCATTAACATACTTTAATTCTTTTCTCAATTCACCGTTATCTACAATTATCATACAGTAGATGATTTAACCAAAATATAACTATTCATTCATTTAATTCATTATATATATATTCATATATAATATGGCACCCCGAGTCACAGCTGTGGTGTAATCCATTACTCGGCTATCATCTCCCATCATCGCTGGTCGCCGAATAGGGGACAAAAGGTTCGGTAAGGATTCCTCGAACCACAAACTTGAGAAAAAAAATTTGGAGGTGAACATAGTTCTCGTATCCATGGGTCACGCACATACCTACGTTCCCACAATCAGCGGACGTATCAACTCTCCAATAAGTCTTTCATAGACCTATGTTCTTGAGTGGCAAATCAAAGATCCCATGGATTAATTAGGATATTACTGCCCTCACACGCATACCTCCCATAGATAGCAAGTAAGCTAGGTATGTCATACAAATAATCATCAATCAATCAACTAGGCATTATCATACCTATAATATACTATAAACAAGGTACTCACATTACCCTTAAACTATTCCTATACATAGCATTATATCTCTTTAAATCCCACGTATTAAAATATCATAACTTTACTTCTTAATTTAATTAACCCCGAGCCTCACTCAATATTCCAGGTTCAAATAGGTTTTTCCTCAACATATATTCAGTAAGAAGTCACTAATTCCCTACTGGTCCATATCGTCATCATTACCGAATTACTACGAACTAAACTCTCCCATTATTCAGGTTTAAAACCGATAATTTCAAATCTCTAATAAACACATCTTCTTTCACTTAGGATTAAACCCTCTTTTAAACTTAAGGATACCCAAGTGTTATATTAAATCACCCCTACAGGTCCTATATTTAATCCTCATGCATACCAATTAGAATCCAACAAATGAATCTAGCAACCGAAATTTCTTCCAATTTAATATCATTATTCTAATCAATTAAGTCCTAATCAAATTAATTCAAATCATATCTAGGGCTTACTGATCTTATATATGTCCCACAATATCCAATTAATAATCACCAAATATCTACCAAAGGTTTGGGATAAGAATCAACATTAAAAAGGAACAACTCTAGGAATTCTGGGGAGATCGATCGATCAAAGTCAGGGGGTCGATCGATCGATCACTCAGGTAACAGCCCAATTTTTTTGCATATCTACGACTACGGGTTTAGCCATTTTTTATCATTCAAACCTTCATATTAACATCCAAAATTACTTATAATCCTTATTACATGATATATTAACATATATGAATGATTTCTAATACTTTAAACATCCTAGAATCATTAAGAGATTGAATTAAAAGCATGTTTATATCCACTTTTTCCAGAAAATTATCTGCATATTATCTTCAAGAACACATCAATGGTTTTCAGAAATTCTTCAATAGTTTTGTAATCATTTCGTGGATTACTAACTACCTACAACATGAGTTTGATTCCTATACATTATCAGTCTCCAGAAATCCATTTAACAACTCCATTATTTCTTCCAAACATGTAAGATCATCTCTTTTCATAACTATTCTAACATGGACAATATACAAACTTAAATTGCAAAATATCAAACACTTGCCTCTAATGAAGGTCTGATCCTTTGGTTTAGTATATCTCAGGTGGTTCTCCCTTCTCCGGTCAACCTCCGATGGTGGTTGGTGGTGGTAACCCTTGATTCTTAGTTCTTCTCCTTCCCAAGTAAACTCTTCTCTTCCCAAGCAACCTTTCACTCTCTTTAGGAAGATGACTTCTCTAATTTGTGTGGATGAGATGAATACCCACCGTACACTTAATCTTCAAATACTTATAATAGGACAAAATACGAAATCACTATTCACCCCCTATAAAAATGACCAAAATGCCCTTTTGGGTTGTCTATTCATTTCCAAATGACTCGAGACTCAAAATTAACATCCAAATAGACTTTTTTGACTATTTCAACCCTTCCGGATGCAACGACGCATTCGAAATGACTATAAGATCGATAGAAAATAAATTTCCTTTTTAATTTAAAAAATTAGTCCCGACACGTCCCATACCGCGTCTGATTAAAAATCCAAATTATCAAATTTATATCTTACGTATATTATCAATAATCATCACATTCATATATTACCTAAATATTTTTAAGTAATATTCAGAATTATACATTTTAATATCCTCAAGTCGGATAAAACCCCAATGAATTAATTAATTATAAAATCCAATTAATCCATTAATTTAAAATATAACCCATTTTAAAAATCATTAAAAATCACAAGGTATTACAAACTTCCCCCCTTATAACTGAATTTCGTCCATAAATTCAGGAATATAAATCATACCGGTAAGGTCATCTTTGAGTATAAATCTCACATCGCAAGAAACCTAAGACGTACTGCCCATACAGTACAATATCAAAAATCCCTATTGATGTTATACGCCCAGCCTCACCATATAGTTTGAACTGAATTGAATATTAACTTTACCCAATCTTCCCTATACCATCGAAGTAACCAAGTTCAGAAAAAATTATCCTTATACCTTCACAATTTTGAAAACTACTACAATCCAACCATCCAGGGTGCCCATACACTCTATCGTACCACTTTCATTATAAGATTTATCACAAATGTTATAAACTCATATCCCAAAGACCTAACTTATTTTGACTCCCAACGATTATTAGTTTCATGTGTGGGGTGTCTCGCAAGCGAAATCCAAACAAGGAGCCCCCCCGATGCACTACTACCTAAAGTAGACGGTCATCGAAACTCCTCAGGTCCTTAGTCAATAGTATATAAAAGTCAAGTTTATCGATTTAAAAAAAATATCATGTTTATCGATTTAATAAAAAAATGATTTTATCAATTTCAAATTGATTCCACTCATCTACTCTCTTATAGAAGACAAGATGATGGAAAGTAGTAGTACATACGCTCTCATATACCACAAGTCAATGCACGCCGATAGTCACATCATGCTCGAACATTCCTAAAGTAAGTAATCCCATGATAAAGAAAATCAGACCCACGAGATGACATGAAAAATAAAGGTGTCCCCAAACCCTCGGTGAGTCTACATAAATAACAATGTTATAGGGTAAGTTTAGCAATCCTTTTGCCCAGACAATAATAATTACTACAAAAATTAATATGCGCCTCATAATTCATTAGATATAAAACATACCCTCATTCGCGGGTGATGGTTGTTGATTCTCTGCCTGATGGGCGTTATATACAAGCCCATACTGACCCTGTTGTGCAGGTGCTGCTGGAATGGGAGGTAGTGCTAGCATCGGAGCTGGAGCTGGAAGAGCAGCTTGTGGAAACGCTGGTACCTATGGCTCCTGTCGAGCATTTTGTTCCTGAGGGAATTTATCTTTTTCAGGACAATCTTGTCGTTTATGGCCATAATTGTCACACACGAAACATTTTCCCACAAACTTTCCACCACATTTACCCTGTTGGCCCCGTCCCTACTGGCCATTACCTCCTTTCCCTTGGCCCTAATGAGCCTGTCTCTGGCCCTGATGGCCCTGCTGTCCTTTCCCATTACCTCTATCCTGAAATCGAGAGTCTCTAGATCGCAAATGCTTAGCATAATCCCCGGTACGGGAATCCTGCTCACCCTGACGCTGATGACTCGGCCCTGGCTGAGTCCCGCTAGAACTGCCCCCAGTAGTCTTGATTTGCAGGTTTGATCCAACCCCCCGCTTAACACCCTGAACATGAAATTGATTATCCTGGAAGTGAAGCATTGCAGCATTAAGTAGATCTACATACATACATAGTGAATGATTTCCCAATAAATGCTGGCGAATCTTATAGTTCAACTCATTAGTGAACATTAGAATTTTCTTGTCCTTAATGGGTACCTCTGATGGTACTAAATTAGTTAGTCTCGTAAATTCTTCCTCGTATTCTACCACTATATTAACTCCCTGCTATAAATCAAGTAGTTTCCACCTCATCTCTGTCTGGATGGCGGAAGGAAAGTACATCCCATCGAACCGTATCCAAAACTCTTGGATAGTCATTGTGTCCCTCTCCTCCATAGTGGCCGTAGCTTCCCACCATTGCAAAGCTGCCCCTACTAGCTTGAATGTGGATAGTATTTGACGTTGAACCTGAGTGCATTCGAGCATCCTCAAGTGTCGTTAGATATCTTTCTTCCATTGTCTAGCAGTCACAACATCTGATCCTCCCTGAAACTCAGGTGGGTGCGCCTTCTGAAAGTCATCCCTCGCTCGTTCCCTTTCAGTAGGAAACACTTGCCCTTGTGTGGGTGGCACAAATGATGCTGATGCTGGAGCCTATTAAACAACAGCTAGAGCTGCATTGACTACATGAGCGAAAATTATAGAAACTTCGGCCGCAGTCATCGTACCCAGAGCTGGGGCGGGCTGAGGTGCACGTCGAGGATGCATTTGAAATTATAGAACACTATTAGTAATTAATATATCAAAATAGTTGAAGAACGTAAGCGTAAATAGAATTGCAATAATCCTACTCATAGGGCTCTACATCAAAGAACGCTAAGCTGAAAACACAATAAGCCGTACCGACCCTAAAGGACACTAGAACCTGATGATCTAATACCACCTCTAACACCCCTCTTAATTAAATACCAGGTGGCCAGTTCCATACCAAATTAAAATAGAATATACAGTTGGCTCATTCTTAGCATCACTGTCAAAAACATTTACAACTCACCCAATACCCAATTAAGTTGGTGTTAAAAACTTCCAAACTTTTAATTTCAACATTACCATTTTTAGTTTAAGAATAACATTACACATATTATTCTACAACACTAATAACCGAACAGATAACACAAAATAATTTAAATGCAATTGAAATAAACATTCCAAAATAATATTAATCCATTACAGTAATCCCAACAGTAACAAATGTATTAAAATGACACGAACACAATAGTATATGACTCACATAGACAAGAGATAATTGAGTTCCTTTGGGCGACATGCCCTAACTAAAGAATACTGTGAATCAAATGAAGATAGGCATCTAAACAAATCTCCATAGCTCCATCGCTCGTCATAATCCACTAAGGTTGGCGTCCCTGCTGCTGGACACCTGATCTAGAAGATACAATAGAAAAGAAAATATGCAAGGAAACAGGTCAGAGCCCGATTATGAAAATGATTTTTTTGAAACATAAAGTATTTAACAAGTGAAATAAAGCATTTATTATGTACATGTTAGCATCCAGGCTCTCACTTGCTATTCTCACCTCTCAACTAGAGTGCACACTTAACGTTTCTTATAAACCTCCTAGTTAATGGCTCCTCTTCACTAGTTCTCATAATATGATTCCATTCCCATATCATAACCCCGTATGTCCCATGCCATGCATTATATAATCATTCTTATACATTTCTCATTTATGTGAATCATTTCTCATTAACATGAATTAGGCTCTTTAATAAATATTCATTAACATACTTCAATTCTTTTCTCAATTCACCGTTATCTACAATTATCATACAGTACATGATTTAACCAAAATATAACTATTCATTCATTTAATTCATTATATATATATTCATATATAATATGGCACCCCGAGTCACAGTTCCGGTGTAATCCATTACTCTGCTATCATGTCCCATCATCGCTGGTCGCCGAATAGGGGACAAAAGGTTCGGTAAGGATTCCTCGAACCACAAACATCAGCAAACAAATTGGAGGTGAACTTAGTTCTCATATCTATGGTTCACGCACATACGTACGTTCCCATAGTCAGCGGGCTTATCAACTCCTCGATAAGTCTTTCATAGACCGATGTTCTTGAGCGGAAAATCAAAGATCCCATGCATTCATCAGGATATGACTGCCCTCACGCGCAAACATCCCGTCGATAGCAAGTAAGCTAGGTATGTCATACACATAATCATTAATCAATCAAATCGGCATTATCATACCTATAATATAATATCAACAAGGTACTCACATTACCCTTAGGTTATTCCCGTACGTAGCATTATATCTCTTTGAATTTCACCAATTAAAATATCATAACTTCACTTCTTAATTTAATTAACCCCGAGCCTCACTCAATATTCAAGGTTCAAATAGGTTTCCCCTCAACATATATTCAGTAAGAAGTCACTAATTCCCTACTAGTCCATATTGTCATTTTTCCCGAATTACTACGAATTGAACTCTCCTTTTATTTAGGTTTAAAACCAATAATTTCAAATCTCTTATAAACACATCTTCTTTCACTTAGGATTAAACCCTCTTGTAAACTTAAGGATACCCAAGTGTTATATTCATTCACCCCTACTGGTCCTATTTTTAATCCTCATGCATACCAATTAGAATCCAACAAATGAATCTAGCAACCGAAATTTCTTCTAATTTAATTATCATTATTCTAATCAATTAAATCCCAATCAAATTAATTCAAATGTTATTTAGGGCTTACTGATCTTATATAAGTCCCAAAATATCCAATTGATAATCACCAAAGATCTACCAAATATTTGGAATAAGAATCAACATTAAAACGGAACAACTTTAGGAATTCTGGGAGAGGTCGATCGATCGAAGTCAGGGGGCCGATCGATTGGTCACTCAGGTAACAACCGAGTTTTTCTGCATATCTACAACTACGAGTTTAGCCATTTTTTATCAATCAAACCTTCATATTAACATCCCAAATCATACATATATGAATGATTTCTAATACTTTAAACATCCTAGAATCATCAAGAGATTGAATTAAAAGCATGTTTATATCCAATTTTTCCAGAAAATTTTCAACATATTATCTTCAAGAACACATCAATGGTTTTCAGAATTCCTTCACAGATTTGTAATCATTTCGTGCATTACTAACTACCTATAACATGAGTTTGATTCCTATACATTTTCAGTCTCTAGAAATCCATTTAACAACTCCATTATTTCTTCCAAACATGTAAAATCATCTCTTTTCATAACTATTCTAACATGGACAATATACAAACTTAAATTGCAAATATCAAACACTTGCCTCTAATGAAGGTCTGATCCTTTGGTGTAGTATATCTCAGGTGGTTCTCCCTTCTCCGGTCAACCTCCGGTGGTGGTTGGTGGAGGTGACCCTTGGTTCTTAGTTCTTCTCCTTCCCAAGTAAACTCTTCTCTTCCCAAGCAACCTTTCACTCTCTCTTGGAAGATGACGTCTCTAATTTTTGTACATGAGATGAATAAACCACGTACACTTAATCTTCAAATACTTATAGTAGGACAAAATCTGAAATCACTATTCGTCCCCCTATAAAAATGACCAAAATGCCCTTTTGGGTTGTCTATTTATTTCCAAATGACCCGAGACTCAAAATTAACATCCAAATAGACTTTTCTTAATATTTCAACCCTTCCGGATGCTACGATGCAGTCGAAATGATTATAAGGTCGATAGAAAATAAATTTCCTTTTTAATTTAAAAATTAGTCCCGACACGTCCCAAATTACCAAATTTATATCTTACAACTATTATCAGTAATCATCACATTCATATATTACCTAAATATCTTTAAGTAATATTCATAATCATACATTTTAATATCCTCAAGTCGGATAAAACCCTATTGAATTAATTAATTATAAAATCCAATTAATCCATTAATGTAAAATATAACCCATTTTAAAAATTGTTAAAAATCACGAGGTATTACATGGGGCTGGGACGAAGACATCATGGGATATTGGAAAACGTAGTCATAAAAAAAGCTTTTCCTTCATACGGCCTGGGTTATCAACCATCATCAGAAAAACTTAGAATGCTCCGCCAACCTCGGTTGAAGAGAAGATTAGAAAGTTTTAAGACTATTTTAGGGGATTTCGTGAACGAAAGATTCATCATAGAGGCTGAAGATTTTCACTTTATTGGATTTCCCAAACTACGGTATGATCACGTGAATAAGAAGCTGAATGTAACACATCGTATTTTTGATGATTTAAATAATTATGTGATAAATTATTATTATGGGAATAAGTATACGATTAATTATTATTGTTGGATTAATTAAATTAAAATGCGAGAAATTAATTTGTTATTAATCCGGATTAAAATAATTATTAACTAGCGTGCCAAGGGTTAATACTTATTGTTGAGAATTATTTGAATATTACTGTGTGATATGTAATATGGAATTATAACATTTGATAAATTGTCGAAAGTGAGAAATACGACAGTTTAGTAATTTAAGTCTGACACGCGTGTGAGTCGTGTCGGGACTAATTGAATAAAATAAAAAGAGAATTTATTTTTATTAACTCGTATGGTCAGCTCGAGTGCGCCGTTGATTCTTGGAGGGTCGAGATAGTCAAAATAGTATACCCAGGTGTTTAGTTTGTGTCCCGAGGCAATTTTAGGCCTAACCGGTGTCCCGAGAGGGTATTATGGTAAATTGTATTTTTTGGCTTAATTAATGGACGAAAATTGGGAATTTTTAAATCCACCAAGGAAGGTCCATTGGGGTTAAGAATTTATAGGAAGTTAAGAATGGATATAGGAGGTGTGAGGGAGATCTAATTCCAAGAGAAAAGGGCCGAGATAACACCACCTTGCACCATCACCACCACCACCGTGCAGATCGGGACAAGGGGAACACACCCATACCGTCGTATTCGAGGCAAGTGTTTATTACTTTCTTCCTTTAGCAATAATCATACTCATGTTAGAAGAGATGAAATTGATCATGATTTACATGTAATTGGGTGAAAATTGGAGATTTAAATTATGACTAAGGACTAGGTTAATTAGTGTTTGAAATGCATTCATGTAGGTAGAGGATTAATCACCGAATTGGATTATATATTAATGAATGAATCTGGGTTGATTAGGTTCTTTAAATGAAAATTTGGAAACAAGGGTTCATATGAATTAATTTGGGGATTTTAAATAATCACGATGTTTAATGACGAATTAATGATCCTAGGATGTTGGGAATTATTTATAATATGTTAGGTGTTGATGGGTATTGATGATGAGGCATTAGGTCCAAAAAGGGTAGAAAACGCAAAAATTTGGTGAAGAAGAAGAAACAGTGGGTCTCTCACGAAGTCGCGCGAAGTGGTTCCAACGAGATGGGCATCTCGTGCGAAGTGGTTCCAACGACATGTCATTCTAGTTCAAACGACATGTCATCTGGTTCAAGCGACACAAGGAATTTGGGAATTTTCTTAAAGTCCAGTTTTGAGTTCAACGGTTAATTGGAGTGAGAGAAACTGCCAAATAGTAAATTTAAATAAGACAAAAATTCGGGAAAGTATGTGAGAATAAATACTTTAATTATTTTGGTATAAAGAGAATGTACATTGGAGATTACGAGAAAGATAGTAATCTAAATAATTATACTATATGTAGAGATGAGATTAAAATACGTATGATGAATATATATATATAGGTTGGAGAAATACCTATAAATTATAATAGGTTGTGTGTATGCCTATTATGGAAAATTATTACTAAGAGCACTAATTGGTGATAACCCGGGGGTGCAGGGATCTTATAGTTAAGCGCACTAATGTGTGATAACTCGGGGGTGCTGAAATTCTATTGTTAAGTGTACTAATGGGTGATAATCCGGGGGTACAAGGATGATTATTGTTAGGCACACTAATGGGTTATAACCATGGGAGTGCTGGATTATTATTGATATGTGCATTAATGGGTGTTAACCCAGGGATGCAGGATTCTCTTGATAGGCGCACTAATGGGTGATAACCCGAGGGTGATAGATTATTATTGATATGTGCATTAATGGGTGCTAAACCGGGGATGCATTATTTTCTTAATAGGTGCACTAATGGGTCTTAGCCCGGGGGTGCAGGATTAGTATATATATATATATATATGTATAGGGATTATGTGACTATATATATATATATATATATATATATATATATATATATATATATATATATATATATATATATATATATATATATATATATGAACTTATGAATATTTCTACCGTGTGAAATTTGTAGACTTGTTAATAATAATAATCATTACATTGCACTAAGTTATCTTAACCTAAGGGTGCAAGATTAGTGTATATATATATAGGGATGATGAGACTATATATATGTATAAGTGTACTTTGGGTAACTTCCTACATTGTGAGACTAGTAGATAAAATTGGAAATGAGAAATGAAGTAATCTTAGTAGATAAAAGATTAACCATTAAAACGGTGAATAATGAAGCACAGTGTGTGAGATAAACTATTTGAATAGCGTATTGTATGGGCAATATGGGAATACTTCTAGTGAGCATAGTTAGTAGTAGTATGGTTTCTGACTAGTTAAAATGGTTGGTATAAATAGGGAGATATTAGATGTATGTTAGACGTGCACAATATATGAGATGTGAGAAACTCATGTGAGAGTTCGATAACTAACATGCGAATAAGACTTGTTTTGAGAACTAGTTTTAAATACTTGCTAAATAATTTTTACACCTCGGGCTTTGACCCGTTTATTGTATTTCTCCTTTATTTTGCTATATATATATATATATATATATATGTGTGTGTGTGTGTGTGTGTGTGTGTATTAGTATAGGTGCCTAGCCACATGGCTACCGGTTCTAGATACTTGGATGGTTTGTCGAGCTGCAGTTGTTGGGGAAGTTTTGGGTCATTGAGATTATATGTTTCTCTCACTTTATTCAGTTCCTAGTTCAAATACTTCAGTTCGGGCATGTGTCGCCCATCCTCATTAGTGGGATTGTACTCAGTTCTCTGTAGTTCTCTTCTGTTGCATTGAGTATTTATTTTTGTTTTGTTTTTGACTTGAACTGGAATATTTTATCCAGTCTTAATTATTTAGTATTTAATTTAATCAACATTAATTTCTTATGTGTGGTTTATAGTTCAATGATCAGAAATTATTTGAATTAATTGGTTTCAAATTAAATTGGAATATGTTTTGACACTAGCTTAATTAAATGTTTGTTAATTAATTGGATTTAAGTTTTCGACAGTGATGCTAAGAATGACCCAACCGAACAATCTGTTATAAATTTTATGAAGGACTGGTCACCTAATATTTAATTGGTCGCGGTGTCACATGTGCTATCAGAGCATCAGGTTCTAGTGTCCTTAGGATATGTGCGGCTTATTACGTTTCAACGCATCGTTCTTTGATGTAGAACCTTATGATAGGGTTGTTGTATTCCCTTACGTATGCGGATTACGTTATCCTGCGGTAAATTATAGTGGATGTGACTCATTATATGAAATTTAGTGTGATTCGAACAACAAATATTTTAGGACGACCAATGAGGGCCGTAAGAAGAACTACGGGTGAAGAAGATCAACAGAAGACATAGAGTAATTGGGAAAGAGTGACCGGGACAAAAATCACCATGAGGATTACTTAAGTAAGATATTTTAAAATCGTCACTCAGGAACTGTGGGCTCCCAGGACACAGTCGTAAATAACGGTGGGATGATTGCAGGACCACTTAGCATAGTCGATAAAGGGGAAATCAAAGGGACACTTTTGACAACCCATTAGTGAAGATGCAGAGAAAAAAATGAGAAAGTGTAACAGACCAACGGAAGTAGAAAATTCGAAGGCAATGGTGTAGAGAGGGGTGTGACGACACTCAAAATTAAGTTTGGAGTTAAAAGCTATAGTTTGTAGGAGCATCATGTAGTGATTAGAGACAATCACCATACATGAAGAAGGGTGTTTGAAATTCAGAGATAAATTTGAGTACGATTTGACCCTGAGGTCTTCCATTTGATGTGGTAACAAAATGTGAGTGAAATTTTGATGTTTAGCACAATGGGTAAGATAGAAACTGATTATGAGAGAAATGTTGAATTGCATAATGAACTTCGTACCTGACAGAGGGACATAAATTATCCAAAGGGTCCATTAGTATAACACAGGCATGGATGAGAAATCCAGCTAGGATGACTAATGTTGATGTCATCAAGGTTATACGGTGACTACTTCTTGCGTTATTTCCAAAAGAAGCAAGCCAAGAACGTTAGAGAATCTGGTCGAAAAGAAAAACTTAACTTAACGGTGTTAGTGAAACCCCACATGAGAGTATACCTAGCAGGGAACATGATTAGATGATTTTAAGTTGATTAACATCCTACAAAGTGACGATGAAGTCAATCAAGGTCGTGGAAGCTAACTGTAGTTCCAAAAGGCAAGTGTATCCAGCAAGTTAAGACTACTCAGTCCAAGAGAAGGACATTCCCAAAATGTTCAGTGGGACCAGTTACGGGGAAATGGTTTGTGAAGTTTTCCTTATGTGAAGGAAGTAGAACTACAATTTTTTAAGGTGTACACAATTCATAAGTGAGACGGAAGAGATTAGAAATGGTAAACCATTCCAGTTAGGCATAACAACTGGAGGAGCGAGACTTCCAGCGATAGAATTTGGGGTCAAAAGAATTAGGCTGAAGAAATTTATAACTCAAGAGTGATGGGTTTAGGTTGTACCAGTAGAGTCCTCGTTAATAGTATCATACAGTATGTCAGGGTCTATGGGGCCCGATATGTAAATGGGAGTTCAATAAAGCTATAATTGAGGCCTAGAGAGTTTGGGCCAACGTTTCAATAATGGGCGCGAAACCCACATGATGGAATAAATTTTCCATGATGAGAGAGGGCAACTATAAGATGAAATACTAGGATGTATGACTATTGCATATGTTCATGTGTCATTATGGCAACCACGTGCTGAGACCCTGTGATTTGGCGAGACTGGTGAGGTTTTTCTTCTTCCTTGTGAGTAAAGGATATATTCTAATGAAATGAGTGTGCCACAACTTTTATGTATATTAGAAACCCTAAACGTCGCGTGCGGGTCGAGTTTAGTTGGAACGTTAGTTTTAACAGTCTTGTTAAAATTATATTTCTCGTTGTTAGCAAGGCATTTTGATGATTGCCCGTGAGTGAACCAGGTGGGCCCTAAGAATATGTTTTGTTGTTATAATTTACTACTAAATTGAGTCAGCTTTAGTAGTGTTTATTATGGTAATGTAGAGTGATTAATTACCGTATGGTTGAACGATAGTAAAAATGTAGTGATGTGACTGTCGTGCCGGATACTCCGGGAGGAGAAATCTTTATTTTGTGCGGCTCCACCTGAAATAGGGTTGGGCCCAAATATATGAATATTTGAAAATTTTCATGGTGTTATAGACCTCAGCGAGTATGTTGTCTAGTTATATGTGATTCCGGTGCGTAGAAATTTATTTTAATAATGAGACTCAGGTTTCATTTTTTTCTTCTTCAAGCAGAGAGATAGAACCCGTTATATTTATTACGCTAAGTACTTGGGTTAGTAAGGGCCCTATTCTTCATGTTACATTTTTAGATACATGAGAGTGGATGAGTAGATTTTTATGTCACGATACGTAGATTGTGGGAAAGTACATAGTATGTACTAAAGGCCTTACGAACCTCGACAACCGTCTAGGTTAGATAGTAGTGTATCGGGGGGTCCTTGTTTGGATTTATCTTTGTGAGACATCCCATGCATGAAACTAGCGAACATCGGGAGTTGGAGAGAAGTTTGGTCTATAGTACATAAGTTTTGTATGTTGGTTATTGTACCTAAAGGAGAATATAATTGAGAGTTGATAATTCTTTTACGACTTAAGGCCAATAGAGTCGCCTAGTCTTAGTATCATTCTGAATAGAGGAATGATACCATTGACGGATTGATTAAGTTTTGACTAGTGGGGTGGTTGAGTACACCCCTACCACATCAGCATACCTAGTGTTCAAGAATTTTAGTAATAAAATTTTATGTCATTCGTATAAAAATGTGCGAGGCATAGGGTGTATGGGGGACCTATGTATAATACCCCGTATTTTTGTGATATTTATTTATGGGATTAATTGAATTAAATGGATATTAATTGGAAATTAATCCGGATTAAAATACTAGCAAGATGCGAGTTGGTATTTGAATATAATGTGCATATATGATTATATATGAATATTGAAGTATGAAATTTGTCGTAAAATTTTATTGAGACGCGCGTGACAGTCGCGTCAGGGAAATATTTATTTTAATTAAAAAGTGAATTTTAGTTCTATTAACCGTATGGTCTTTTTGAGTGAGCCAACGCGTCCGGAAGGATCGAAATAGTCAGAAAACACTAGCCGGGTGTTTAGTTTGGGTCCCGGGGCATTTTTAGGCCATACCGGCAACGTATAAGGGTAGTTCGGTAATTTTGGATTTTTGGGAATTAAAACCTACTAAAATTGGGAATTAAAAAGATGACTTGGTAATTCCCCACTAAACCCACTAACCACATCTTAAGACTTATTAGACTACGGGGCTTATTAGAATTGTTTCAAAAAAATTCCTAAGGCAAACCCTAGCCACCTTTAGCACTTTGGAGAAGAAGGCTTGTAGAGAGAGAGAGATAGAAGGATTCTGCAGAGAGAGAGAGTATACTCCATCAAATCGACATCAAAAATCAGATATTCAAATAAGGCAAGTGGTTTAATTTCATTATTTTGCAGAGAATGCTTCTTCCATGGGTAGGAAATTCAAATAAATTGTATTGTTCTTGGAGGATGATGAAAACGCATTTAATTGGATGTAAAGTTTTAAGAATCTATTGAGGAAATTGCTTGTAGAACGTTGATAGGATGATTAGTCAGATGAAAATACATCTTTTACATCATAAAAACGGATTTAGTTATGTTTATGAATGACTTGATTTTTCATGTTCTTGAGATTTGAAAAATAAATGTTGGAGATTTGATAATTTGATGTAGTTTAGGGTGATTTGAACCCATATAAATGTTGTAATACGATTGAAACATGTTTAGGAAAGATTGGATACCTTGAAACATTGTTGGATTGACATTTAGGTGAGATTGGAGGTGAAGAGAATTGGGAAAAACGAGATAGGAATTTCTGGGCTCGAATCTGGCCACTCGTTAGAAGACCTGCCCAGGTCGTTCGAACGAGCTTCTAACGAGTTGATAGTTTGGGTTCTAACGAGAGGGATGTTCATTCGAAGACTTTCGTTTGAACTAGATCTCGTTAGAAGGCCCAGTTCGTTCGAACGAACTCTCGTTCGAACAGCCTCGTTCGAACGAGACTTCTAACGAGTTGACAGTTTAGGCTTTTTAGCCTGTTTTGATTTCGCATGTCCCGTAACCTTATTTAATGGTAGAGATAACCTTCCCTTGATGATAAATTGATATAGTAGGGACATTTGAGATATAATGAGGAGCAAAACCTAGAAGTGCAGTTGAACCTAAGGGAAAATGTGAAGTAGGACGTGAGTGTCTATTACGATGTGAGAACTATTGACGGCATAGATTACTATGTTCATCGGGAACATATAAATTGTGTAGCATTATATGTCGGTACGATATTTAGAAGTGTACCACCAATATATATTATGGTGATTACTAAGATGTGTGCATACTTAGTATATGTATTGATTTTATGTGTATGGCATATCTACCATACTTGCTATCACGGGAGGTTTACGTTCGCTTAGGGACCTCTAATCCTTGTGTTGCCCGGATTTAGACTGGTACCTCGATGAACATAGGTCAGAGAAAGACTTATTGGGATGTTAATAAGTCTGCTGATCGTGGGAGCGCAGATATGTGCATCACCCATGTGATGTGACTCTGTTCGCCTCCATTATTTGTGATGTTGTTATCTGAGAACGATTCCTGAGATATTCGGAATGCGTGATCCTTATGTACGTGATGTACCGGGATGGATAGCAGAGTATGTGTGCACCGCAGCTAGTCTCGGGGTGCTTGTATTGTATATTTTTGACGGGAATAATATACACTTAATTAATGGGAACTTTCATGTTAATATTGTGAATATAATTATGGTAATGTTTTGAGAAAACATAACGGGTTAATTGATAGTGAATTATATTACAAATTGAGAATCTGAGTGTATGTAAAGCCCTCTATTTAATTGATAACATTAGAATGTAATATGGGAATCGAGTAGTAAGGGGTAGAACTTATTACGTTTTTGTTAGATATATGTGTCATTTAGGTGGGTAATGTACGTTAGGAGTGCACATGTAGTCGAGAGGTGATAATTTCATGTGAGTGCACGTCCTAACATGTATTTTGCATTTAATGTTTTAATGTTATTAAAACACTTGTTGTTTTTAAAAATGATTTCCACTTTCGGGCTCTGACCCATTTGCTTTCAAATCTATTTTTATAAAAACCATTTTAGGTGCCCAGCCACAAGGACACCATGCTTAGGATCCTCATTCAGGTGACGGGCTGTAGCTATTTGTGGAAGTTACAGGACTTTGCTTGTAGACGCTTCATCTATCTTGACTCTATATTCAACACTTATCAGTTGTAGGGCATGTCACCCATTTCTTTTAGAGACTTTTCATTTATTTCAGTTATTCGGACTTATGGCATGTAATTAATTCAGCATTCAGACATGTCATTTTATTTTTAGTTGTGGGATTGTTGTGAGGAGTTTTATTCCGGACTTATTATTATTTGTTGATTATTTCATTACTTCATTATGGTGAATGGATTATGTTGTTCTTCCATTATTCTTTTATCGCATGTTAATCAGACTTAAATTAAAATTTGGCAACTTACTTTTTAAATACTAGGTGGTTAGTAATTATAAAAAAAATTTCGACAGTGATGCTATTAACTGAACCATCTTGGCATTTTGTATTGATTTAATAAAGGAGTAGCTACCCGGTATTTAATTAGTCGGGGTGTCACACTATTGGATTGAATCAAATGGTGGATTATTCTTATCTTGTGAATTCGATAACATGTAGTCGGGTAAGCCGAAGATTACTCCGTAAGATTTGTTAGAGACTTATGTTTCAAAATAAACTGGGATTTTTGAGCAGGAAAAGAGACTTGTGTCACACGATATAACAAAGTCACACATATCACGATTAGAAGTACATTAAAGAGAGTATAAAATGTATCAGGATACAAATAACAGTGGTAATGGGTTTAATGTAGAGTGATTTTCAAAGTTAGTCTTGTAGTGGGTCAGCTGACTGTTAGAAAAAGGGAAGACAATTCGAAACTAGTACGGGCTCCTTACACTAGAGAATGGACGAGTATCCCCAAGGATCTTCTCATGTAACTGAGATGGTAAGATTATAGGTACTAAAATGCAATTGAGTACGACCTAATACCCACAAAGGGATGGGAAGGACAAACGGTCTAATCGGATGAAAGAGAGAAAAATTTATGTGGACCCTGAGATCTTAGAGGAGGATGGGAGCAGTACCTTACACTAGTGGAGTTTGAGTCCAAATAACTCCTATAAGTTCAAGTTTGGGTAGAGTGCTAGTAGAAGTATGGCACGGTAAACTTTGTTGTTGTCCTACTTCAGAGTTAGAGGTAGGGGACCAATTATGATTAGAAATGTCGGAGAAGAATCGATATTATCGTACATATTGTGTGTGAAATATATATTGCATAACCAATTTGTTTGTATTAACTAGACGAGACGAAGTCGTATGTATATGAAAACAGGATAAATCTACTAAGGTGCAAATAGTATAAGGCTAGATAGTGAATATCTAAAATAAAGTTGAAGTAGTGAAACTTAAGAAGAAAGGCTTGGGCAAGAGTCTATATGACAGGGTAACCTGGAGTTTAAATCAAACACATGTGAAGTGTTCATTATTATGGGTATTCTATAGCGAACTAAATGGGTGGTTCGGAGTAGCTTACTTGTGAGCGCCGGGATGCGATGCGCAATATTTTTACAGCGTTGTCTGTACCTGGTATACCTTTTATTCGAATTTCGGGACAAAATTTCATTGTAAGGGGGGAAGTATGTAACAC
Organism: Sambucus nigra; assembly: GCA_949130495.1. NCBI lineage: Eukaryota > Viridiplantae > Streptophyta > Magnoliopsida > Dipsacales > Adoxaceae > Sambucus > Sambucus nigra. The sequence goes on along the minus strand of OX422217.1, from coordinate 301,064,258 downwards.
CCTGTATTTTTTACGATTTAAATAATTATGTGATAAATTATTATTATTGGAATAATTATTGTTGTTTGATTAATTAAATTAAAATGCGAGAAATTAATTTGTTATTAATTCGGATTAAAATAATTATTAACTAGCGTGCCATGGGCGAATACTTATGGTTGATAATTATTTGAATATTACTGTGCGGTATGTAATATGGAATTATAACATTTGATAAATTGTCAGAAGTGAGAAATACGACAGTTTGGTAATTTAAGTTTGAGACACGTGTGAGTCGTGCCGGGAGTAATTGAATAGAATAAAAAGATAATTTATTTTTATTAACTTGTATGGTCATTTCGAGTGAGCTGTTGAGTCCGAGAGGGTCGAGATAGTCAAAATAGTATACACAAGTGTTTAGTTTGGGTCCCGGGCCAATTTTTGGCCTAACCGGTGTCCCCAGAGGGCATTATGGTAAATTGTATTTTGGGTTTAATTAATGGACGAAAATTGGATATTATTATATCAGCCAAGGAAGGTCCATTAGGGTTAAGAAGTTACAGGAAGTTAAGAACGACTATTGGAGGTGTTAGGGAGAGATAATTCCAAGAGAAAAGTGCCGAGATAACACCACCTTGCACAATCACCACCACCACCATGTAGATCGGGACAAGGGGAACGCACCCATACCAACATCACCAGTGGATTAGACCGTCATATTCGAGGTAAGTGTTTATTACATTCTTTCTTTTAGCAATAATCATGCTCATGTTAGAATAGGTGAAATTATTTCGGTATAGAGAGAATATACCTTAGAGATTACGAGAGAGATAGTAATCTAAATAATTATACTATACGTGGAGATGAGATTAAAATACATATGAGGAGTATATATGTAGGTTGGAGAAATACATATAAATTATAATAGGATGTGTGTATGCCTATTATGGGAAATTATTATTAAGAGCACTAATGGGTGATAACTCGTGGGTGCAAGGATCTTATAGTTAAGCGCACTAATGAGAGATAACTCGGGGGGTAGAAATTCTTTTGTTAAGTGTACTAATGGGTGATAACCCGGGGGTACAAGGATGATTATTGTTAGGCACACTAATGGGTGATAACCCCGGGGGTGCTGGATTATTATTGATATGTGCATTAATGGGTGTTAACCCGGGGATGCAGGATTCTCTTGATAGGCGCACTAATGGGTGATAACCCGTGGGTGATAGATTATTATTGATATGTGCATTAATGGGTGCTAACCCGGGGATGCATGATTTTCTTAATAGGTGCACTAATGGGTCTTAGCCCGGGAGTGCAGGATTAGTATATATATATATATATATATATATATATGGACTTATGAATATTTCTACTGTGTGAAATTAGTAGACTTGGTAATAATAATAATCATTAAAACAAGTTGTCTTAACCTAAGAGTGCATGATTAGTGTATATATATAGGGATGATGAGACTATATATATGTATGAGTGTACTTTGGTAACTTCCTACTTTGTGAGACTAGTACATAAAAATGGAAATGAGAAATGAAGTAATCTTAGTAGATAAAAGATTAACCATTCAAACGGTGAGTAATGAAACTTAGTATGTGAGATAAACTATTTCAATAGCATATTGTATGGGTGATACAGGAATACTACTAGTGAGCATAGTTAGTAGTATGGTTTCCGTCTAGTTAGAATGAGTGGTATAACTAGGGAGAGATTAGATGTACGTTAGACGTGCCAATTGATGTGAGGTGAGAAACTCATGTGAGAGTTCGATAACTAACACGCGTATAAGACTAGATTTAAGAACCAGTTTTAAATACTTGCTAAATCATTTTTACACCTCGTGATCTGACCCTTCTCTTATATTTCTCCTCTCTTTATCTCTCTCTCTCTCTCTCTTTCTATATATATATATATATATATATATATATATATATATATATATATATATATATACTAGTGGATACCCGTGCCTGAAGGCACGCCAAAAAAATTCAACAAAATACGTAATTAGGAAACGACAAAAATTTTGAAAGTACGTAATCGCAAAACGAAAAAAATATTGTTCCTGTTAAAACGCCAACAAAATTGTACACAAAATAAATCTTGATTTTAAAAAAGGAATTGGATAGATTAAATATTAAGAAAAAATACAATTAATGTTAAAGCATCCAATTACAATTCATTCAAAGAAAGAAATCTAGATTTTACAACTTCAAATAAAGAACATTTGCATTCAACCATATTTACAGAAGAAAGAAAGAAATGGAAATAAACTCTAGTAAATGTACTCTTGCATAATTACATTTTAGCAAGCTGTTGAACTAAATACACTCCAAATGTTTTATTCTGCACTATAATTCGATGCTATTAAGCTAGTTTTGGCATGTCTTTAGCTCCTATAATTCTTTAGTCATGCATGCCCCTAGTCCGAAATGCAAAAATGGTTACAGTTCGACCATTTCTTGAGATCTTCTGCATAGATGGTTGCCCAACCTTGCCAAATATCATTGCCTTAAGCACACCCCGAAAACCCTAACCCCCTTGTGGATCAACAGTTTGTAGCGATAACTGAGGCTTTTGAGGAAGAAATTCATCATCAATTTCTTTACCTCCATTGGTCTTGATAGCATCGGCATCATCACTAAAAGAGCCAGTTGAGTACATAATTCTACCTATCACCAAAAGAGACAACATCGATTTCCATTATTTTTATCTTTACATGACCTACCATAAAATAATAGTATTCATAAGATTAGCGCAATTTGTATCATTCACTATATGACCAACATGGCATACCTGTATCCAATGTTGTGGTTCTAATTTGATTCTAATTAAATAATACACAGCATTCAATGAAAAAAGTTAAATATCCATTAAACTGGTATGAAGAGTAGAAATATTTGTTCATACTAAATAAACAACATTTAGTTGAGTTCAGAAATGGAGAACATATGCACAGCTTCAAATGTTGTGAATATGTTCATATGTTCAAGTAGTTAACCATAATTTAGTGAGAGGTCACAACATAATGCACATATTCAAATTAGAATCAAGTATGCACAGTTGAAACATGAAATTCTAAAAACACTTTAACCGAGAATGTTAACAGAGGCTAATTTTACTCGAGGCTAATTTTAACAGAGGCTAATTCTAAAAACATCTCATGTAAGCAGCATGTGTTTTACCCTATGAAATGTACTTCCAAGAACAACCTCGTCAAAGAGAATACCTTGATAATACTCGAGAGAGATAAGGGGCATTATTGGCTTGCAACTACGAATCACTACTGTTGCGAATGTTTACCAAGGGAGAGACAGTTACCTGGTTAACAGTTTAATAAGTGTCACCTGCGACAAATCACTGCTATTGTGAATCACTTCAACAAATTGTATCAAGGGTCGGTACAGTTGAATCACTGATGCCCCGTCAGGGCCGGTCTGGATAAAGACATCACTTGCAATTAGCAAAGCTAAACAAAATCTTATTATGTATTTTAGAAATTATTATATTAATTAAAGGGTTCTTACCATTGTATACGTTTTTCCTGAACCAGTTTGACCATATGCAAATAGGCATACACTATATCCATCCAGAACAGATTGGGTTGCATATCCGAGTATACCTCCACTGTCAACATACAAATGAGATTTAGGGTCTAATTAATATAACATATATATATAATGTAACTTCTCATATCAAGTACAGTCACTTGTTTTCTATATAACATATTTCATAGAAACATAATCTCACAAATGTAAGGATTAAAACCTTGAGTTGCAGCTAGACCATATACCTTATTAAACCTGAATGACTTTCGGCCCTCTTTTCCTTGTTTCGAAGGATATACAACACTCAGCTGCCCATTCTCACCAATATATTCTATAATTGATTGTTTTCCCTTATGTACAGGATGAAATGGCCTTATCCAATAATACACTCTAATATTTCCTATTTAACACTCCATCCGTCCTTCTTTTTCTCTTCACTAACCACATCAAAGTCGTCATCGCTGAACTCCTCCTCTTCGTAATCAAAAATCTCAATAACAGGAATAACATCTACTAAATTAGACTTAAAAATGCTGTTGAAGTTTTCAGAACCTCCAATTGAGAATTTATGTATCCATTTTAAAGTTATTGTTCAAAATAACTTTAAAATTCCCATGAAAAATAACTTTAAGATGGATACACAAATTAAATAAATAAACTAATTAAAGAAATGAGACGTACCTGAGACTACACTGCCTGCTTTGGCAGCCAATCTGAATACCTGCTACTCCTCTATTTCGTTGGAGAGTTTTAACTCTTCAAAACCATCCCTACAACCTTCTTTCACCTCTGCCCCACCCTCTCTACAACATCTAATCCCACCTCTTACTTCACTTGCTGTTGTTTTAAATACAACTTTACTCGCTGCTACAGAGGTTTTAAATGTTGAATGTTGCTTTATTTCAAGATATGCTGCTGCTACAAAGGTGTATATTATATAGAACTCGCTGACATGTCTCAGCTGCACTGGCATGTCTTACCTGAGCTTGGATGCAAATGATTATGCATATATTTCATATTCTTCTGATGCTCCCCACCCCTGCATATGAAAGAATTTATAAGAAAAGAAGTACCAGAATGAAACTTCTCAAGCACACTCTCTGATTATTTATCAGACTCTACTACAGTGTTGTAAAAAAAACTCTTTAATTCTCCCATGTTTAGGTTTTTCATTTCATTAGAAATAGATTGTGAATAAGAAAAATTCTTAGAAATGGGGTGAGATGATTTTAATTCTCCCATGTTTGGGTTTCTCTATTTTATTTGAAGTTTTGTATGAACATAAGGATATGGGGACTCGTAGCAACAAAATTAAGTTCACGTATCATATCGACTTCATTTATCATATCGTTAAGTTCTTTATAATTGTGAACTTTGTACTAATAAAATAATATATTATAAATAGCATGGCATAAATAAAACATAATATGATATACGATGTTGAACAAAATAAAAGCTGCAAATCCTTATCAACTATAGAATACAAAGTACTTTTTTATTCAAAGAGACTACGAAAAAGTTTAGTATATTGTGAAAATATGGAGAAAACGCGTATCAAAGATCTGCATTACCAAAATATAAACTCTAAATCATTATATTGAAATCACAAAACCCATTAATCTCATAAATATACTTTTATGAAAGATGAAAAAACCTCGTTCGAAACACTTGTAGTCAAAATTAGATTTCACTACCAAATTGAAACTATTGTGAGAACTAATAGAATTACTTTTATAAATGAAAATCTCATGGAAATAATAAACTCACACAATGTTATATAATCAATGATACATTAATGAAGAATATATGTTTAGCTTAATGCATACTTATTGTAATTTTCAAAGTTGAATTTTATCTTCAATACAGAACCACTTCAAATCAAGTTTAAATCCCTATTTTTTTAAACTCTATAACAGAATAATGAATCAAACGGAACATAATAACATTTTATTCATAATAAAAAAATATTGTTTGATAGCATTCCAAACAGTAGTATGCCCACAACTCTCTTTGACTAAAGAAATAAAACTCAGTTTTGAACACAAAAATTAATTTTTTCATGTGGGTGTGTTTGTGATTGTTTAGAGAAAAGTAATTTTAAAACCAAAAAATCCCCAAAAAAATTTTCAAAGGTGTGGAAAAGCTATATACCTGCTGAGTGTGAGTTATATAACTGTTGAGTGTGAGAAATCTACCACATTAGTACCTGCGAGTGTGAAAAAAAGGAGAAATGGGTCAAAAGTAAAAAGTAAATTAAAAATCCCTGAGAAATCAGTAAACAAAAACCAAAAACCTATATTCTCATACCCAAAGGCTTTAATATGAAGGTGAACATAAAAATCTATACAATCCAGACAAAAAAAACCCTACCATCCGTTTACCTAAACCCTTAAAATCTGAAAAAGAAAACCTAAAATTCATTAGCGAGAGAGACATACCTGTTCAGGTGTTGAATCTGCAAAAAAAATCCATTAACTAAAGAATTAGATCTGCAAATATAAGCAAGAAATGGAAGAGGCAAACCTAAAAAATGATTAGGTCTTTGAGGTGAGATATGGAAAATTGAAATATGGGTGCAAATGGTTTGAAATTGAAAATAAAAGGAGAACTGAGAAACAACATAACATTCTTAGGGTTTATGGTTCGGAAAAACCAATTCATATACCCTAAACCCAAAAATCTCATGAAAATACCAAAAAAACAACAATACAATCTGTAAAATCTATAATCAAAAACAAAATCTCTCAAATTTGAAAACTGATAAACAAAAAAACCTAAATCCGTGAGACGGATAGAGGAGGTGACTCACTTGGTTTGGACGGCAAAGATAAGAGCTATTGATCGAGGGAGATAAGTGAGATGGTGAGAGAAATCCAGAGTTAGAGAGTTGTACGAAAGGGTAAGAGAGAGTCGTACAAAAGTTTGGGTAAATGAGAATAGGGAAAATTATTTTGTGTTGCTAATGAGAAGGGGGGAATGAAATGTGGGGGGGAAATAGGAATTTTCAAATTTTGAATGAAAATTGAAGATTTAATCTAAGCCCTTCATTTGTAGTGGGAGATGTGGCAAGATCTGAGCCGTTATTGTGCTTAGACATTTCAAAATCCTTGCTATCTTATTATATGGATATATATATATATATATATATATATAATAAGGAGTAAGGGTGTTTGCACTGTTCAATAAAAAAATAAGACATTTAAGGGTTGAGATTGATGCCAACACGGCACTTGATGGAGGGTTGAGATTGAATAATCTCTATCGAATCTCTGATCTATCAAAATTATCTGTACTAAAGATTTTTGTTGTCATAAAATTATAGGAGATGGACATTTCACGGGTCTCAAAAAATAGATTACAATTCACGTCTGACATGAGCTTGCCGCCTAACTCTAAGAAAATAAAGAATACACGCATCCTAAGAAAACATATTACATTCATCTCTCTCTCTCTCTTAAAACTCAAGGCCCCTTCCAATGGCCTCCTATATCTCAATTAGCGTATGAGAACCTATGGGCGACGGTTGATTATGATGGAGGTTGAGGCTGAGATTCCAACGAGCTCGGTTCTGGATCCAAGATCTTATGGAGGACCCCATATAATTTTAGTGCTCTTTTTTGCAGATAAAAAGTACCTTCCTTCCGATTTCTCTATGTTTTTGGGACGTTTTGAGCAAATAACCATACTGAACAGGGACACGACACGCCGTAAACCACTGATCTCAGGAGAGACCCAACCCAACACCAACCAAGCTCAAATAGAGCATAGCATCCCATGAACAGGGACACGCCGTAAACAAAAGGCCAATCGTTGCAGCAGTGTGAACCAACAAACAAAAGAGAGATCTAGAGTAGCCCAGTTCAAGACCACGAAGATGAGAGGGAGGAGCAAGGATGTCAGACTCGTGCACCCCACCGACCCACCGAAAGAGAGAGCAAGGAAGAGAATGTAATTTTACTTATGTTTCTCCAAATCTGCGATTCTGCCTCTTTTTTTGCTGGAACTCCACGGATTTGAAATAGTGGAACTCCATTTTTTTCTTTGAGAGGTTTAAAGTTATCTGTGGTTTCAATATTATGTAGTTCTCTTCCTGTTTTAACACATAAGATTTTTAACCCTAGGTTATTTGATTCGAAATAATACCCATATCATATCTCTCTCCCTCTATTTTAATAGCTATACCCTTTCCTGTTTAATTTATGTTTGTTGTTTATCTTATATTTTACAGGTCAAAACATGTTCATACAATGGTGCCCATTTCTTTGTGTTTTCGGTTGGGATTTATTGCGAACTGTTTTTTTATTTTATTTTTATTTTTAGTTGGAGATGGACTTAGCATAACCATGACAGTAAAATAAATATTTGAAGAGGTGAAGATGAGAAGAGGCAAGAAGAGATAACTCAGAAGCAGATCTGGCCATAGCGTAACTCGGAAGAAAGAGAAAAAGGGGATAAGGTTGTATCGTTTATGGATTTTCTGATTTATGGATTTGTATGCATCAGGTTGTATCGTTTATGGATTTTCTAATTTATGGATTTTTATGCATTAGGTTGTATCGTTTATATGGATTTTCTAATTTATGGATTTGTATGCATCAGGTTGTATCATTTTTTTAGGTTGGTAGGAGTGGTGATGGGATTGGTTCAAGTGGTGGTGTTTGGTTTTGAGTTTTATTGTTCCGGTGTGAGGTTCACGATGTGGGTTGTGTTTTAAATAGAGATGGTTAATTTTTTTTTCGGTACTAAAATAACAAAATAATGAGCAATATAGTTTTTGATGCTTTATTTCAGGTACCGATATCTCCAGCAATATAACTCTGCTTTTGAACTGAAAAGAGGAGAATTATACTCCCTTTCAGTTTTCTCAGATCTGATATTTGTGTTTATGATGTCATTCACTTTTCTCAGATTTGATGAGGTTGTGAGTCGGATTAAGGAGTTGATCAACCATGTAGGAGAGAAGATATCACCAATAGAAGTGGACTACGTCAAACATAGACGAAGCATAATCTGTTCAAAGAACTACTACACGGGATTTTTTCTTTTCCACAGTTGGTTCTTTTGCCATATGGGAGAAGCAATAAGTATAGATAAAGGTGATTTCTTTTTCACACAGATTTTGTTTCAATTTCAAATGCTTTTGAATTCACATGTAAAGAGAGAAGGTAAAAATGTATTGTCTATTACAAACGGAGAGGGAGAGAGGAATACATTAGCATTATAAGAGTTATAGCTTTGTCAGTCTTCTTCTTTGTATTGTAATTTTTTTTACTTCATGAACTAAAACCTCAGTTCAACCCTATTTCAGTTGAGTTCCATTTGGTTCCTTTTGCCAATTACTCTCTCTAATTTTATTGAAATAATCTTTTAATTTATTACATTATTTCTCTTTTTTTTTCTCTTTTTCTATAGAAAAGAATAAGCATGGGAAGAAGAGAAACACATGGAATGAGGCGTACGATATTTTTATTTTGTGGATTTCTATTGTCTAGGTTTTATCTACTTTTTTATAACTAAATTTTGGACTATTTTTTTAATACGCGTATCATTTTTTACCAATATTATTTATGGTTGCAATATCAAGCCTATAAACATTTTTTTGGGTTTTGAGTGAAAATGGTTATTTGTGTGAGATGTCAAATACCAATAGTGTTTAGGGTTATTGTGGTATTAATATTGTATAGGGAAAAATAAAATAATAATAAGATATTTGTAATGATATTTGGTTGTTGACTCTATCAAGGAGACAAATATTCAGTACATTGAAATTTAAGTTTAATAAGAACAAGGGAATCTTTGTCTAGAATAACGAGTTAAGAAAAATAATCTTTCTTGATTATGGTGGTGATTGTGATGTGCACTCCTTATATCCCAGAATCTTTTAGTTACTTTTTGCCTTTAGTACATTATCTTTAGAGGTGATGTGCACTACTTATAGTTACTTTTTCTTTTAGTTGTTGCTATAATGATGCGTGCAAGGTGTTTAAATGCATATGCTTTACAGCTGACCATCTTTATCTATTTATCTTGCACCCATGTTTTGTTAAGATTAAGATACATTGAAACATTTTTTATCGAACTAATGTAAAATATTATTTTATTTATATAGAACTTTTACCACATTGCCTAATATTTATTGATTGTGCAACGATCCCAGAAGTGTTGTAGACATGCGAGTTGGAGTCAATGCGCACGACTTTGGAAATTATGACCAATTTGTTTTAAAATTACATTGTTTTGTTGTGGAACAAATGTTTTTTTTTGCAATTATCTATTTTGAAAATTTTTGTCGTTTTTTTATTACGTACTTTGGAAAATTTTGACGTGCCTTTAGGCACGGGCATACCCTAGTATATATATATATATATATATATATATATGTATGCATATATATATGTATGTATGTATGTATGAATTAGCACAGGTGCCTAGCTCAAGGACACCGGTTCTAGATACTTGGATGGTTTGCCGAGCTGCAGTTATTGTGGAAGTTGCGAGTCATTGAGATTAGATGTTTCTCTCATTTTGTTTAGTTCCTAGTTCAGATACTTCAGTTCGGGCATGTGTCACCCATACTCATTAGCGGGATTGCACTCAGTTCCTTTGTAGTTCTTTTCTGTTGGATTGAGTACTTATTTTGGTTTTGTTTGTGACTTGAAGTGGAATATTTTATCTAGTCTTAATTATTTAGTATTTAATTTAATCAGCATTCATTTCTTGTGTGTGGTTTATAATTCAATGTTCAAAAATTAATTGAAACAATTGGATTCAATTTAAATTGCGAAATGTTTTGACACTAGCTTAATTAAATGTTAGGTAATTAATTGGATTTAAGTTTTCGACAGTGCTGCTAAGAATCAACCAACTGAACATTCTGTTATAAATTTTATAAAGGACTGATCACCCGATATTTAATTGGGCAGGGTGTCACACTGAAGTTGGGGATGGAGATCTTATTTCATGATAATTACTCTTGGGCCGAGGGCTCCCAACATCATGTCAATAACTCAATGAAAAAGCTATGGTTGTTACCGAGGTTAAGAGGGAAGTGAATCCGAGGACTCGTTCAGTTTACAAACACTAGGGTTAACACTCTGCATGATCCACTCTAGCGTTACATCATCAGATTCATCCATCATGATCAAGGTTGCTGATGAACCTATCTTTAACATGAATGTTGTATCAGTTCCCCCTACTTAAATTCTACCTAGCGTAAATTCTTATGCTAACCCTTCCTCTTTTGTTATTCCTCATTTTTTCTGATAATAATGTAATTGATACATCCTTTGATAAGGTTCTCAATGTTGTATTTCCTAGAAAAAAAAAATAAACAAAGATTTTGAGTATCATGTTGTGCCTTAAATTAAATATCTTTATTCTAATCAAACTCTTGATGTTGATGATCTTGAAAATGAACATTTTTTAATTGATATTAATAAGGTTAATAACAAACAACATAAATGCATTTAAATTAATGTGGATGGATCTGTTATTATCAATCCCGATTATAGTATCCATATGTGCAAGATTAGGATAAGGTCCACCCTTAATAATCATGAGCGTTCACAAATCAAAGAACTGTTGAAGGAGTTTCTGAACGTCTTGGCATGGTCCTTTGATCTCATGCCCGACATTGGTCCCGAATTAGATAAACACGAGATTCCAACTCTTTTGGAATGTAAATTGGCCAAGCATAAATTGAGAAAGCTTTGAACTTAATGGTCACTCAAGGTTGAAGAAGAGGTGATCAAATAGTTGAACATAGGCTTCATTCGGGTGATCGAATATCCCATGTGGCTAGCCAATATTATACTCATGCCAAAATCAGGAGGAAAAGCCTGCATGTGCATTGACTATAGGGATTCAAATAAAGAATATCTGGAAAACATGGTCAGTCATGCTCTAAAGTCGATGGGTTTTTTGGATACAATAAAATCAAGATGCACCATGATCATGAAGAAAAAACTGCATTCATCACCCATTGGGGACCTTTATTACATAGTTATTCCATTCAATTTAAAAAATGCAGGGGCTACCTAGCAAAGGGAACCCACAACCATGTTGCATGATCTGATTCACAAACAGGTCAAGGTCTATATAAATGATATGATCATTAAGTCTAAGACTCGAAAAGTTCACGCTGCCGCCCTCTGAAGTTCTTCGAACGACTACGGTGATACCAGATGCTACTGAGCCCAAAAAAAATTATTTTTGGCGTCATCGAAGGAAATCATTCGGGATTTATGGTTAGGAAGGAATTGAGGCAGACCCTATTAAACTAAAATCCATACCAAAAATTCCACCACCCCGAGCAGAGAAGGATGTTCGCAGATTCTTTAAAGAATTATGGTATATCAGCTAGTTCATTAGCAAGTTAACTTCTATTTTTGTGAATTCCTCTTTAAAGTCATTCGAAAATAATTCACTACGATCTAGAATGAGTCCTATAATGAAGCCTTTGGCAGAATCAAGTAGTATCTTACCCGACCTCGTGTACTCATGCCATCGCAACCTCGTCTCCCTCTACTTATATACTTGACTCTATTAGACACCGCAATTGGGGCTTTGCTAGACCAATACCTTAAAGAATCCTGTAAAAAAGGTCCATCTACTATACCAACCATAAATTGGCCAGCTAGGAATTTAACTACAATGCCTTGGAGAAAGCATGTGTCGCCCTCATCTGGGTCACTGAAAAATTATGGCACTATATGCTCGCTTTTCCCATCAGACATATTTCCTGAATGGATCATATCAAATACATGCTCGAAAAATCCACCATGTTCGGATGAATGGCCCGATGGTTGATGGTGCTAATCAGGTTCGATATTGTGTATGTGATGCAAAAATCCATAAACGTAAGAGCTATCTTTGACTACCTTCCTGACTACCCCTTACTCTTTGGTATATGACATGGAAGCAGTCCTTCCTTTTCAACTAGAAATACCTTCATTACGCGTTATGCTTGAGAGAAAATTTAGAAGAGGATGACGGGAATCAAAGCCGTTTTGATGATTTGTTACTCATAGACGATGGTACCCTTGTACCATCATATAAGGTACCATCGTCAGATAATGTGATAGTTCAACCAAAGGGTCAAGGACTGTGGTGTTCGAGAATAGGACTCAACCGTTTAAGAAATCATAGAACCCTTCTGGAACTCGAGTCGAAAATTTAAGCCAAACTGGAGTCATACCTACATTGTGAAGACGATCGTGTCTGGTGGCACCACTATACTCACTGACCTTGAAGGAGAAGAGATGGCACGACTAGCTAACCTGGGCTATCTCAAGAAATTTGACCCTTAGTTCGAAATCTCAACGTGCTACGACTCCTCTCACCCCCTTATATTCTTTACAAAAAAAGAAACATTTCCCTATAATTAGAACTATGTGGGGTTTGATGCTCTAAGATATTTTTTTCTTTCCAAATAACCTCAAAAAAATTTCAAACCCCAAAGGTACATAAGTAGCTCAAACAATTTACATCGGCACATTCCCCGCCTTTTTAACAAAATGCAATTCTTTTCTTACCTCCATGAATGAAAGTTCATTTTATCATTTACATGAACAAAAGTATTATATATTCCTTATCGATTGATATCGATAATTTTAATGAAAAACTCATCAAGAGGCACAAAAATTTAATTAAAATTCTTTTCTTATTCCTAAAAAAGGAAAATTCAGAATAATTACATGAAATATTAGTGTAGGGAGTCAAACAACTAACCCGTTCACTAACCAAGCAACGCCTAAAATAAAACTAACCCAACATTCCCAAATTTATTCCCAAAAATAAGGAAAAACAAACCAAACACATCTCCTTAATAAACGATTCACTAGAAATAAAAGCCATCTTCCACCAGACCCCATTCGCAGCTCCCGAAAGATCCAACCCCATCATCATCATCTACTCCTTGGGGCCCCTAAACTTGCTCTAATTGATTAGTATGCCGAAGGCACTCCATAGAGAGATAATACCAACCTAGACTGGAGAAAACCACTACACCCCCATAACATCAAACATGATAAACCATCTTCGTCCGATCTACTCTGCCGGGATCTTAGTCACCACCTTCTTACACAGCCATTTTAGATAATATTTAGAAATAGGCCAAACTTGGTCGACATATTAAGAAGGATGGGTTGATGACCGATGATTCTCCCATAGAGAACACAACCGCGTCCACAATCCTCCAGTCAAATACTCTACATGAAAGAAATCAAGGCTACGGGAAGGCATGCTTTTATCCCATCCTAATTGACATAGGAGTCGCCAGGGGAAATCGAATGAGGTTTGTCGAAGGATAACTAACCTAACGTACCAGTATTCCCCCAGTTCCATAATTGGATAAATCTCCCCTAACAATGACATCGACTAGCGTAGACATCGAGCTCCATGCTCCACGAACCTATTTACCTAGTTCTCTATGGAGGGGCCAAAGCTGCAAAAATAACGACTAAAGAAATTCGTCACAATTGCTAAGGGATATTTAGAGGGATTGCCAAATCAAATATATTAGCCATCCGCATGAACATCATAATCGGCCTTCCTCTTCAAAAATCATAACGACATTCCCACCAAGCATATAGACGATATAGGGTCTCTTCCAGTATCACCTGTATAGGGTTACGATGATATGACACCCAAGATGTAATTGTAGCCAACTGGAAGTCCACTAGTATTTCACCCGTCACCAACAAGAGCCTCAAAGTTAGACCCATAGTATCTTCTCTAGCAAACCCAACATCATTATTGTATGCTCAACACACCATATTCGCCTTAATCCAATAAAAGTGACAAGCCCCACTTTACAACCAAGCTTTCTACCCCCTAATCCATATACCAACAAAGCTGCCAAGGCCTTCCTCTATCCAAGAAATTCAAAAAAAAACTCATTGCTCCTAATTATTCTAAAAAATAAATCCCTTCAAAAGGGAACCTATTTTTTAACCAAGCATCTGAGGCCATTTTTAAACCAAGCCCCAATTTCCAAAAAATAGACTTTTCCTACTCTTTCTTGAAGAAAAAACTCAGCAGTAAATTTAAGTGCATACTGAGTAAATGATGAAACAAAATGTGCATCACTTTTTTGCCTTTTTTGTGTCTATTTTTGGGAATAATTTTGCAACATCAAGCATGAAACATGGACGACGTTGGGCTCCCCCAGTAAATAATGAACCGATAAGCAAATCCTGAAGGAAAAAACTAAAATTGGATGTCAACTCATCTGCCCCGCAACCCTCTCTCCAAGGTATCAGATGTACCAAAAATGACCTGCCATGAATCTCTGTATTTGCGTATGCTGGACCGTCACCCTATATCTCAAGGAGCCATACCTCAAGGGTAAAAGGTCACCTAGATCCCCATATCTCCCAATGTTGTATGCACCGCTATCTGAAACCCTTGCAATCAATCCCCAATAGTTACGGAAACCCACCCCAGTAGCTGCTGAGCCCCACCGATCAACACCTGCCTCTTTCCCTTCCAAAGGAATCCCAAAAGACCCTTCCATTACATAACGGTAACCCCTGAAAATTTTGAACGAAAAATTGCAAAAATGGCATAAAATTTATAAAATTCTTTGCAAAATTCCTACAATTACCAAATAAATACTGAAACATTTCTTAACCAATAAAACCATCATTCAAGAACTTAAAAATCCCCATTAGATTAAAACTACATTCTTATTCACAATTTAAACAAGCGCACCTGCATCCCCTAAGTTCACTATAATTCCCCAACGAAACTCATAACCTCAAAAATCAAAGCTTTCTCGAGAAGAACTTCCAAATCCAACCTCACTAGTGGAACTCAAAACCTCAAAAACCAAAAAATTCCCAATCCAACTTCCCTAGTGGAGCTATAAGATAGTTGGATATCTCTCCTCGACAACATCTCAGAGAAACACATTCCCTAGTTGAATTCCAAAACCTCAAGTCAACAACTGTTTCCCGACAAAATTTTCAGAATAAGCTTTCTCCCAATCCATCCACCATAAGAATTTCAGCTCCCCCGGGAAAGCTATTTCCTCTTAAAAAGACATAATCCATATCCAAATATCTCTCCCACAATAGAATCTCAAAAAATATAAATTAAAGTCTCCCAGAGATCACAACTTTAGGTCATCAAAATTCACCACCACTCACATAATTGGTCGTCACTACTTTAGGTCCTCAGAATTGACCTCAACTCGCAGAATTGGTCAGCACAACTTTAGTTCCTCATAATTGACCTCGACCTACAAAATTGGTCTCCCCAACTTAACATCCTCAAAATTTACCTTGACTAGGAAAATTGGTCATCCCAAATTTAGGTCCTCAGAATTGAACTCGACCCGTAGAATTGGTCACCATAACTTTAGGTCATTAAAATTGACCTTGTCCTGCAGAATTGGTCGCCTTTACTTTGGGTCCTCATAATTGACCTTAACCCACATAATTTTTTTCCACAACTATAGGTCCTTAGAATTGACCTCGACCCACAAAATTGGTCGCCACAAATTTAGGTCCTTAGAATTTATCTCGACGCGTAAAATTAGTTTCCATTACTTTAGGTCCTGGAAATTGACCTCGACTTTCATAATTTGGCTCCTTTACTCCAGGTCCATAGAATTGACCTCGGCCCCTCGAAATGGTAACCTTTACTTGAGGTCCATATAATTCACCTCGACCCCGAAAATTGGTCGTCACAACTTTAGGTCCGCTGAATTGACCTCGACATGCATAATTGATCACCATAACTTTTGGTCCTCATAACTAACCTCGACCGGAAGAATTGGTCACCATAAATTTAGGTACTCATGATTGACCTCGACCCGTATAATTGGTTTCCCCAACTTTTCATCCTTAGAATTGACCTTGGCCCATTTAATCGACCATCCTAAGCATTAACTTAGGTCATTATAATCAACCTTGATCCTATGAAATGGTCATCCTTGTCCCTTTGGTCTTCAAAATTGACCTCTTTCTCAAAATATCATGTGGCATCTATTCGATTTATTTAACTTGTTCCAAGATCACCCATAGAGGGGGTTCTATCGACATCACATTCTAGTACCGGCCAAAGTCTCCTCGTAGGTCCCTAGCACCTCCGCATTATCCAAAACCCCTAGGTTATACTCTGAGTACGGATCTAGTGTCCATCAGGAGCTCTCGGTCCAAGTTTGAATCTAGTAAACTTTATCATGGGAGTGAAAGATTAATGAATCTTCAAAAACCAATGAATCCCCTTTCCAATTGCCCACCCCATACACAAATTATCATAACGGTTTGGATGAACATACCATTTTACTACCAAAAACCAATGGAGTGGCCATCAGGCGCTCCCCGACCCCGATTTGACCCCAATCAACTTCATCATTAGAGTGAAAGCTCAAATAATCATAAAAGGGAACTAAAACTACTTTTCAACGATTCACCCAGTGTATAAAATGCCATAATCATTCGGACGAATGAATCGCTTTACCCAAAAAACTAATTTGGAGGCCATCGAGCACTCCCAAGATGTATTTGACTAAAGTCAACTCTTTAGGTCGATTGATATTTGTTAAATCTTTGACGGGCACTGAATACCATGTCCAATGGTCTAACCCACACATAAATCAGCCTTACAGTGTGAAGCAATGACTCATTTTACTGTGAAAGGTCACTTGTAATTTCGAGATCCATTTGACCAGAGTTAACCCTCTGAAAGAAACAAAGATATTTGGATCCTCGAAGTGCCTCATATAAACTTTCCAATGGTCTACTCAAAGTACGATTCATACTTTCGATTAGGATGAGCGATCCATCATCATCCAATGATCTCCTATCTAAAGGATCGATGGGCGCTTCGAGCCCTGTTTGACATAAAGTGAACTCTAAGACACGGGATAAACCCCAAAGCATTGTCAAAGGTCTTCGAATAAAATTTCCAATGGTATGTCCCCCTGCAAAATTTTACAACTATTTTTTCAGAATATCTGCACGAGACTTCTAATTGGCAAGCCAATTTCCCCGGCTCTTGGCAGTGTGTCAAGGCTTACCTATCAACAAATAGGAAAAGGAAAATGCAGATCGGTAGTCCCTTGACCCTATATAAAGAGAGATTGATCTCACCCTGAAACGCAACTGATAAACATCGCATAATGAACCTCGAGGATCGATATGCTTAGGAGTAGTGTAACGGGGGGGTTCCTTATTTGGATTTCTCTTCGGTGAGACGTCCCACACACGAAACGCAGTGCCGTGTTGAGAATCGGTAGGAGTTTAGTCCTTAACTCTTGATGCTAATAACTCATATATAATTATATACATGTTTTCATGCCAAATAAGGGCATCACTAGAATACAAAATTCTAGTAAATGAGAATGTTGTTGTATTGTGTTTGTTGTGGTTATGAGATGGATCTTGTAACTTTATATGTTCAACAAATGAACATTATAAAGATAACTATAAGTATTACATTAAAGTTAATGTATATAATAAATAGATTATAGAAATAAATGTAGATTGGGGGATAGGTTAGATGGTTTCACTTAATCACTTCAATTGGGTTTAAGTTAGAATCCTCTTACCTAAATGGAATTGGGCATCCATTTGGAGATCACGTGCATACGTTTAGCGCGCGCTTTAGTTGAGAGGTGAGTTGAATTGTTATGGAGAGTTCGATTCCACCTTAATCATGTAATAATGCATTTTAATACACTTGCTATAAAATGTTTTTCAACTTGGGCTCTGACCCGTTTATATTTTTTCCTCCATGTATATATATTGGATTACTTTAGGTTCTCCTCCGTAAGGACGCCTTTGATGCACATCCATCCAGTGTATTCGTGGAGCTGTGGTAGTAGCGGACTGTTGCGTCACATGGTCTTAGTCGATTCCTATCTATTATACATCTAGATTAGGATTCAGTTTGTATATTGAGTTTATAATCAAGTGTTGTAGATTAACACTTTTACATTTCTTTCCTCTGATTATTTGTATTGTTTGTGACCTGACAGCATATTCGGGTATTTCATTGTAGAGATTTTATTTGTACATTCTATTGCACTCTTGTATATATTGGATTTTGCACTTATCACTCATCATAGTTAGATGTATATTGTTGGTTATGTTGCATTATTGGTTTTGTTGTTGTTCTTAAATAAAAGTTTTAAATTTTTGACAATTCACTTTTGATAATTTCGGGTAGTTAGCCTTTTATTATTAGTATTGTCAGTTGATGTTGAGACTGTGTCATCTGAGATACCTGATTTAATGTAGTATAGGATTGGCCACCCGTTATTATTTTGAGAGGGTTGTCCCAGATGGTATCAGAGCATCAGGTTCTAGTGTCTTTAAGATCTGCGTGCGGGTTACTACGATCTTTCGTAAGCGTTCTTAATGTAGATCCATATTTCTTCTATAAGCGTTCTTAATGCATTATTAGGACTGTTGTATTCACACATCCATATTTCTTCTGTGATTAGAAAATATTCAAAAGGCGTTCTAATACAATTGTTCTTGCTTCAGATGCCACCGAAGGGGGGTCGTTCAGTCAGGGTAAACAAAGGGGCTAAAGCACAACCCCAA
The DNA here is from genome assembly GCA_949130495.1 of Sambucus nigra. Taxonomy (NCBI): domain Eukaryota; kingdom Viridiplantae; phylum Streptophyta; class Magnoliopsida; order Dipsacales; family Adoxaceae; genus Sambucus; species Sambucus nigra. Next base: position 301,045,156 of record OX422217.1, on the reverse strand, counting down.
ATGCCTTAGAGGAACATGACTACCGATGAAGTTGTCAATATTATGGCTCAAGCGGTAATTGCTGCCATTTCCACGATGGCGCAGTAATCTGCCATTCGAGCAGCCCAACCCCATTTAGGACTGTCTTTATGGGAGCGAGTGAAGGAAGATTTTTGTAAGGGGAATTCTCCCGAGTTTGCAGGGGAAGTTGATGCAATGGCTGCAAGTTAGTGGAAGAATAGTATGCAGAAGCACCTTCGTATGGTTGAGTGTAGTGAGGTGAAGAAGCAGTTTTTAGCCACCTATAAGTTATCGGGTACAGCTCTTCAATGGTGGGAGTCTATCACCACATCTGAACAGAGAGATACTTTGCCTATAATAGAATTTTTGGAGCTTTTTGATCGAAGGTATTTTCCTTCCCTGACTCAGAATATGAAGATTTTCCAAGGTAATAGAACGGTGGAAGCATATGAGGAAGATTTTTCTAGATGGGCGAGATTAGTACCTTATGAGGTAAATACGGAAGAGAAGCGTATATCGAAATTTATTCGAGGTTTAGATTGGAAAATTCGACAACATTTGTTAGAGAGTCCTAAGTTAGTGACTTTCAATGAGGTAGTGAATGCGGCACTATTAAAGTGTCATGAATATCGTCTTCGTTCGCAAGAGGGTAAGAACTTTGGAGATTCTAGTTCATCAAGTAAGTTTGGCGAAGAGAGTGCCAGTAATGCGAGTGGGAAAAAAGGATTTGTGGGTAACTGTTTCTTTTGTAAAGAAATAGGTCATAAAAAGAGAGACTGTCCTCAAGGAGGTAATGTAATACCCCGTATTTTTATGCTATATTAATTTGGGGATTTATTAAATTTAATGTGAATGATTTATTTAATAAAAATCTGGAAATTAATTATGTTATAATTATCAACGTGATGATAGTTAGTAATTATGGGAAATTGGTGGAATATTACTAATGAGCAAAGTAATATATTATATTGGTTATATTGAATGTCATGAGTGAATTAAATGACGATTTCGGAAATTTAAGTCGGAACGTGCTCGTGTCACGTCGAGACTAATTTGGTTAAATAAAAAGTGAATATTTTATAAGTTGTCCGTATGGTCATTTTGAGTGCGCCAACGCATCCGGTAGGGTCAAGATAGTCAGAAAAGTGTACCAGGGGGTGTAGTTTGGGTCTCGGGGCATTTTTTGGCCTAATTAGTACCCCGGGAGGGCATTTTAGTCATTTTACATAATTGGGTAATTAAACCCACGAATTTCAGCAACCTATATCATCAATTAGGTTAGCCTTTTAGGGTTAGAATATCCACAAATCAAGTGACGGCCATTGGAGAAGAGAGGAGAGAGCTCCAAGGCAATTCAAGGCCAAAAAGCCACCGGATTGCACCGCCACCACCACCACCGCGTAGATCACGAGACAAGGAACACAGCCATACCAAAATCAGCCGTGAATCTGCATACCAAAAATCCCAGGCAAGTATTTGACTATCGTATTTTCGTTAATGCAATCTTCATATTAGTCTAGGATTGTTTAGAGATGGAAACTATGGAAGAAAACTAAATTTGTGTTAGGATAATGCATGTAGTTTTGATTATATGGAAATTCTGGAACCCTTGCCATGTAGAGGAATATAACCCACGAAATTTTGATGATATATTAGAAGGAATTTCTGGTAAAAATAGATTAGAACCTTGATTAAGGAAAAATCTAGGGTTCTTGATGATTAGATGGGATTTTGAGTTAATTATCCATGTTTAATGATAGTTATACACATACTTTACATTATAAACACCTGGTATAATGTTATAATGATGATAGTAGGATTTTTGGGACGATTGGGATGGAAAAACATAGTTTTGGATGAAGAAGTTTAGTGAAACCCGTAACTGAATTCTGCAAAAAATTTCCCAAACCTGCTTGATCGATCGATCGAGCCTAGAGCTTCGATCGATCGAAGGTTCGATCGATCGAGCCCCAAGCTTCGATCGATCGACCCCTCCTGGGAGACTCCTAATTCCCTCTTTAAATGAGTTAAATTCAAATTATCGTGATATGATTCTTGGGCATTCTTGATGTAACAACCCTCGCTTTTGGGAGCCCATTTTGTATTTATTTATTATGTTGAGTAGTTGCATATATACAATGCTGCACGTGGGTAAGTATTAATTTGATGAAATAAGTTAATATTTACAATTAAGTTGCATGTTACCATGTGTGTAAGTAGTTGTTACCATGTGGTGTTCTATTTTGTCATGAAAATTAATATGGCAATTTGAATTAAAATGGAACCGGAACTTAATTTGGCTTATAAAATCTCCAAATGATAATTTGGAGGGTGTAGTTAGTTCCGGGAGGTGCGAGACAGTCGAAATGTGTGCCATATTGTATTTTGGGATTTTGGGCACTTTTGACTGGTTTCGGCATATTGCGTATTAGAACTTAACTATTGCGGTATTTTTACTTAAGGGTTGGAGACTTTTAATCTTATGCCACGTTTAGTCTTTCCCCAAGTCTTTCATTTCCTCTTATTTGCCCTAAGTGTTCTAGCCCTAGAGTGAGAGAGAGTGAGAGTGGAAGATTGGAGAAGGAGAGAAATCTTGAGGATTGGTGGTTTGATGTTGCTTTCTTCTTCAACCAAGCCTGAAATTGAAGCCCAAGGCAAGTTTTCTACTTGCTATTGTATGGTTTAAGATGAATAATTAGTATGGGTAGATATGTATAGTTTTGATGTTGTTTAAATGTGGCTGTTGGTTGGATTTATGGGTATCAACATCTTTGGTAGAGATAGATGGTTGATTGAGGTAGAAAAATGTTGTTGGGAGCATTTATGATCTTTTGGTATCATTAAATGTAGTTGGATGATTTTGGTTAGTTAATGATTTTGGGGTTTAGAAGATATTAGGAGAAAGGGGTCTAGGTCTGCAATGGCCGATCGACCGCGTATCTCAGACCGGTCGACCGGGCCTTCGGAGGAGGGCACACTGCCTTCTTTCAAAGGCATGAAATAAGGTCGCGGTCGACCGTGGTTCTACAACAGGTCGACCGGTCCATCCGAAATGAACTTTCTGCTTTCTTTCAAAAGCTAAACTTTGAGACGCGGTCGACCGCGGTCTTGGGATCGGTCGACTGGTCCCCTATTTTCTCAACCCATTTCCTACTTTTGTTTTTAATCTTTTTTTCCCCTAGGAACTTAGGACTCTTCTTGAATGAAGTAAACCTTGGCTTTTAAGGTCCTAGTTGAGTTGGTTGTCACCCTAGTGTTGAATGGGTTCACTTGGGGTTAAGTTGGGAGGGGGGGGGGGGGAAGGGTTGTCCTAAGTGACGATAAGGCATCACTTTTCTTTGTGCATCCTAATAAAAAATGGATGGGAATTGTAGGCCCATACTTGGAGACTTTAGGGGCTTAAATTGAGTTATATAAAACCTCATGTTTGGGAAGTGAATATGACACTTGGAGATTTATTCGAGGCATAACCCAGGATGAGTAATGAACTATCCAAAGATAACGCTTTCAAACAAATGAAACATGTAAATGTAATGAAAATGAAAAATATGGTTTTTTTTATAGTAAATGCTAATTTACTTAAACACACCTCTCTAAATGCTATCATAAGGGAAGCTCGCACATGAGGTGATGTTCCTTGACTAGTGAATGCAGGGAGATTATAGTCCTCGTCCATATGCGGGTTTATTATATGTATTTTTGTGCGCTAGTGAAGTAATTCCGGGTGTGGTTATGACTCACTCGCAGGCATATGGCCACTTCCCGACGTGCATTAGGTACCCAGGCTGCCTTGTTTGATGGGCCCCTGGAAGATGATAGTCATTTAGGGGCGCGCCTAGTGGGGAAACTCGGAGGGGCGGTCTTAGAATCGTTATATGCATAAGAATATAACTTTTCTAAATATCAAGTGGGACTTGAGGGTTGTATAATTCCACTAAATGATATTATGACAATTACCTTCTTGCTAAGGAATGGGAATTGGAACGTAATAAGAAGATAATGTTAGTATATTCCTATTAGGAACTGAAACTGGAGTAAAGTGGAACTTGGGGAATACAAGCTCTTAATTTAGTTTTTAATTTAATCTTTCATAATTTCATCTTCTTGCATAGTCTCATTTAATTATGTCATTTTCACTTGTTTCTTATGATCCATGCTTAGGTTGTTAGAGTGTTGATTTCTACACCCATGTGTTGCTATTCATATCTAGCATGCTTTTTGTTCAATTGGGAACTATATATAAACCGGGTCCTGACCCGTTCTTTTTCCTCTATGTCGTACTTGTTATTGTATCCGCCCAGGTGCTCCTCCGCAAGGACGCCCGTGTTGATATTCCTACTCTTTTGCTTTTAAGGAGCTGTATGAAATTGAGGATATTACAGGATGTTTTGTTAGACACCGTCATTCTTTTGATATCTAGTTATGATCGGGTCTGTCACTCGGGCGAGTGGCCCAATCTTGTAATTGTATAATGAATGTAAAGCATAACATCTAACTGTTGTGATTACTTTTGTGTAGCTGTGAACCGACAGCATATTCGGTTCTTATCTTTGTATATTGTTGTTTTAGATGTATATTAATTATGTTTCTTTGAATTCCACTATTGTTCTAAAATGGGTTGTCTAAATTGTTTTTCTTAACTTAACTTTTAATTGCATAAATTGTTTTGGCAACCCGTTCTCTGAACTATTGGGTGGTTTTCTCGGTTACTCTTACTATATTTGTGGTGCTGAGAATGATTTCCGTCCATGATTACCGTATATATCGGAGTATCGGGCTGGCCACCCCTTATTTTGGAGTGCGGGTTGTCACAGATGGTATCAGAGCACTGGGATCTAGAGTACTAGGATCTATGTGGACTTGTCACGATCTACCGTAGCGTTCTTTGATATAGAGCCTAATGATAAGATTGCTTTGCTGCTATTATTGCGATCTTCTGTGAAATAGATTGTTGTGAATTGTATTCTAACACTATTGTCCCTTCATCGCAGATGCCGCCTAAGAAAGGTCGCCCTGCGAGACGCAATAGAGTCGTAGAAGAGGATGTTGGTCCTCCACCGCCCCACGGAACTTTTAATGCTGGGGACGTAGCCAATATTGTGGCTCATGCAGTTAATGCCGCCATGATCGCAGTAACTAAACAAATGACAATACCTCAACAATGGGCACAGGATGCTCAAGCACCTACGGGACCCTCTTCGTGGGAAAGAGTAAGGGAGTCCTTTTTAAAGGGCCATCCCCCAGAGTTTGACGGAGGTTCTGGCGTTGTTCGAGCAAATCAATGGAAGAAGGATATGCAACGCCATTTACGAATGGTGGACTGTAGTGAGGAGAAGAAGCAAGTCCTTGCTACTTTCAAGTTGGTTGGGGCAGCGTTACATTGGTGGGAGTCGATGACTACGCCAGAACAGAGGGATACTATGTCCATTACTGGTTTCTGGGTCTTGTACGACCGGAAATATTTTCCTTCCGCGATTGAGAGGGAGATGATGAGGAAACTTCAAGATCTAGTTCAGGGAGAACGATCGGTTGCCAAATATGAGGAGGAGTTTACCCGGCTAGCTAGTTTTGTGCCGAAAGAGGTAACCCCGGAGGAAAGGAAAGTCTCGAAATTCATAGGAGGTCTAAACTGGAGAATCCGACAGCATTTGCTGGGTAATCCGTCTTTACAAACTTTTGGTGAAGTGATGAATGTTGCATTGCTTCATTGTCAGGAGCATCGGCTGTTTATTCAGAATAGCAAGAAAGCTTCAGGAGTTGGGCAAGTAGGGAAGCCCGGGGTGAGTGGGAATGGAGGAGGAGGCTTTCCTTCGTCCCAACCAGCGGGTAATAAGAAACGAGAAAGGGATCCCCACCAAGGGGATGGGTCAAAAAGGCAACGCTCTGGCGGGTTTAATGTTAGTGGGAATGCTAACAGGCAAGGTCAGGGTGTCATACCACAGCAAGCGGGTCGAGGTGGCCAGGGAGGTAGGGGCCAACCGGGCCAAGGTTTTGGGCAGTTCAGAAATAACAGAGGTCGAGGTCAGGAGAATATGGTGGGGAAATGTTTCCAATGTGGAGAAGCGGGTCACTTTAAGAGAGATTGTCCTCAGGTGATTGGGGGACAACCTCCACGAGTTCCTCAGCAGCCTTATGTGCAGTTCCCTCCACAAGCACCGAATCCAGCTGTCCCTCTACGGCAGGGCCAACTACAGTATGGGAGAGTCTACCACATTCAGGATGCTATGCTTCCTCCTATTCAGCTAGCACCGCCAGCTATAGAGGGTAAGTTCCTTATTTAGGGACACATGGGTCGCGTTCTGTTTGATACGGGTGCGATGCATTCTTTTATTTCCAGAAGTTTTTCTCAGTCCACAGAGTTGATAAAATCTACGGAATGTACCTTTTCTAGTGTGGAGTCCTCTATGGGTGACGGTTCCCTTATTTTCTTTGTTTGTAAACATATAGGGATCACTCTTGGTAATTTGTGTTTTGAGGCCGACTTACTCGTCCTAGACATGGTCGGGTATGATGTTATTTTGGGCATGGATTGGCTTGTTAAGTATCATGCTATAGTAAATTGCTACGGGAAGAGTATAGTCTTCGCCGTTCCGGGACAAGATATGTTCCTGGTGGTTATGCCTCATTTGGAGGGAGATTATGGTACTTATTTATATTGCATTGCGGATGAGAATTCTCGGGATGTAGTTGTTCCCTTAGATTCTATTCCTGTTGTTCGAGATTTTGAGGACGTTTTTCGGGAGATACCGGGTCTACCTCCTAGTAGAGAGATTGAGTTTGTTATTAACTTAACGCAGGGAACTCGACCGATTGCGCGAACTCCTTATTGTATGGCTCCTATGGAAATGAGGGAGCTAAGAGATCAGATTCAGCAGTTGTTGTAACAGGGGTTCATCAGGCGTAGCACATCGCCGTGGGGTGCTCCTGTGTTATTCGTGAAGAAAAGAGATGGTTCTCTCCGGTTGTGTGTTGACTAGAGAGTTGAATAAGGTCACCATCCGGAACAAATACCCTTTGCCTCGCATAAACGACTTGTTTGATCAACTCAGGGGAGTGACCTACTTCTCTAAGATAGATTTGAGAACGGGGTATCACCAGTTGAGGATACGGGAGCAAGATGTATCCAAAACTGCTTTTCTGACGAGGTACGGGTCTTATGAGTTTTTGGTTATGCCTTTTGGGCTAACCAATGCCCCTGCAGTATTCATGGATCTTATGAATAGAGTATTTCGGGACTTCCTGGACCAGTTCGTCATTGAGTTTATTGATGACATTCTTGTGTATTCTCAAACGGAAGATGACCATGCTACTCATTTGGGGTTGGTCTTGCAAAGGTTGAGGGATCACCAATTGTACGCTAAGTTTGAGAAGTGTGGTTTTTGGTTGCGGGAAGTGCAATTTTTGGGTCACGTCGTGACATCTCAAGGGATATCGGTGTACCCAAGTAAAGTTGTTACGGTAAGGGAGTGGGGTCAGCCCACGACGCCTACCGAGATACGCAGTTTTTTGGGTTTGGCGGGCTATTACCGCCGATTTATTAAGGGATTTTCTAAGATTGCTAGTCCTTTGATAAATTTAACCCGAAAAGGGGTTAGATTTGTGTGGGATGATGCCTGTCAAGCTGCGTTCGATGAGCTTAAAGATAGATTGACTTCGGCTCCAGTCCTCGCTTTACCCAAGCCAGGGTTGGAATATTTAGTCTTCACCGATGCATCTCTACAAGGTTTGGGAGGTGTGCTTCAGCAGGAGCGACAAGCTATTGCATATGCTTCTAGAAAACTCAAGCCTCATGAAAGAAATTATCCGGTGCATGATTTGGAATTAGCCGTCGTTGTCTTTGCCTTAAAGATTTGGAGGCACTATCTTCTCGGGGAGAAGTTTAGTCTTTTCACGGACCATAAGTCGTTGCAATATTTATTTTCTCAGAAAGATCTGAATATGCGACAGCGAAGATGGTTGGAGTTCGTGAAAGATTACCAATTTGATATTCATTATCATCCGGGCAAGGCGAACGTAGTGGCAGATGCCCTGAGTAGGAGACCCGAGGGAGAATTAGCTGATGTGTGGAAAGATAAATGGAAGGAACTCAGTCATGAGGATACGGTTGCTAGGGCATTTATGTCCGTGATGACCGTTACTCTGACAATTGTGGCAAGGGTGGTGGAAGCCCAAGGCAGAGATAAAGAATGTCAAGACCACATTCGCCAGTTATTGACTGGGGGAGCGGATTCCTACTCGGTAAGTTCTGAGGGTGGATTGCGCTTTCATGGAAGGCTTATTGTTTCGGAGGATGGAGATTTGCGACGGGCTGTGATGGCGAAATCTCACGGCTCTAAATTTTCGATACATCCGGGAAATGATAAAATGTATCAAGATATGCACCGTCAATATTGGTGGCCGGGTATGAAACGAGACATTTGGGAGTTTGTGTATCGATGCACTACTTGTCAGTTATTTAAAGTTGATCATCAGCTACCGGCAGGTCTGTTGCAACCGTTGGAAATTCCTGTTTGGAAATGGGAGAGCATTTCAATGGATTTTATAACTGGTTTGCCAACATCACAAAAGGGTCACGATTCTATTTGGGTTATCGTGGATCGCTTGACAAAGTCGGCGCACTTCCTTCCCGTCCGTACTGATTATAATACCGCTCGTTACACTCAATTGTTCATTGAAGAGATTGTTAGATTGCATGGGGTACCCTTGAATATTGTTTCCGACAGAGATAAGATCTTTGTTTCCCACTTTTGGCAAAGCTTCCAAGAGGCCATGGGAAACGATTTGAAATTAAGTACTTCTTATCATCCTCAAACAGATGGCCAGACCGAAAGGGTTAACCAAATTTTGGTGGATATGCTCCGTATGTGCATGCTTGATTTCAAGGGTAGTTGGGAACAATATCTCCCTTTGGTTGAATTTGCTTATAATAATTCATACCAGTTCACTATTGGGATGGCGCCCTATGAAGCCTTGTATGGTAGGCCTTGTAGATCCCCCACGTGTTGGTTAGAAGTGGGAGATAACAAGTTTCTTGGACCTGAAATGATTCAGGATACTTCTTCAAAGATCGAGCTTATTCGAGATCGTATTCGGATAGCCCAAGATAGAAAAAAGAGCTATGCCGATGCGGGGAGAAGGCATGTGGAGTTAGAAGTTGGAGACCAAGTGTTGGTGCGGGTGTCGCCTATGAAAGGCGTTAAGCGTTTGGGAAAGAAGGGGAAGCTTGCACCACGTTACGTTGGGCCTTTTCCTGTACTTGCTAAAGTAGGCCCCGTGGCGTATCAAATTTCCCTACCGGAATCGTTGCAATAGATTCAAAATGTTTTCCACATCTCCTCTTTGAAGAAGTATAAGAGGTGTGATGGTGCCCTTTGGCACATTCCTTTCGAGCATATAGAGTTACAACCCGATATTTCTTATGAAGAGCAACCCGTGGCCATTTTTGAGCATGGGGAACGTAGATTGAGATCTCGTGTGGTGCCCTTGGTTAGAGTACAATGGAGTCATCACAGTGTCGATGAATCTACTTGGGAGCGTGAGGATGATATGCGGGAAAAGTATATGCATCTTTTTATCCACGGTACGCTTGAATTTTGGGGGCAAAATTCCCTCATAAGGGGGGAGTATGTAACAACCCTCGCTTTTGGGAGCCCATTTTGTATTAATTTATTATGTTGAGTAGTTGCATATATACAATGTTGCACGTGGGTAAGTATTAATTTGATGAAATAAGTTAATATTTAAAATTAAGTTGCATGTTACCATGTGTGTAAGTAGTTGTTACCATGTGGTGTTCTATTTTGTCATGAAAATTAATATGGAAATTTGAATTAAAATGGAACCGGAACTTAATTTGGCTTATAAAATCTCCAAATGATAATTTGGAGGGTGTAGTTAGTTCCGGGAGGTGCGAGACAGTCGAAATGTGTGTCATATTGTATTTTGGGATTTTGGGCACTTTTGACTGGTTTCGGCATATTGCATATTAGAACTTAACTATTGCGGTATTTTTACTTAAGGGTTGGAGACTTTTAATCTTAAGTCACGTTTAGTCTTTCACCAAGTCTTTCATTTCCTCTTATTTGCCCTAAGTGTTCTAGCCCTAGAGTGAGAGAGAGTGAGAGTGGAAGATTGGAGAAAGAGAGAAATCTTGAGGATTGGTGGTTTGATCTTGCTTTCTTCTTCAACCAAGCCTGAAATTGAAGCCCAAGGCAAGATTTCTACTTGCTATTGTATGGTTTAAGATGAATAATTAGTATGGGTAGATATGTATAGTTTTGATGTTGTTTAATTGTGGTTGTTGGTTGGATTTATGGGTATCAACATCTTTGGTAGAGATAGATGGTTGATTGAGGTAGAAAAATGTTGTTGGGAGCATTTATGATCTTTTGGTATCATTAAATGTAGTTGGATGATTTTGGTTAGTTAATGATTTTGGGGTTTAGAAGATATTAGAAGAAAGGGGTCTAGGTCTGCAATGGCCGGTCGACCGCGTATCTCAGACCGGTCGACCGGGCCTTCGGAGGAGGGCACACTGCTTTCTTTCAAAGGCATGAAATAAGGTCGCGGTCGACCGCGGTTCTACCACAGGTCGACCGGTCCATCCGAAATGAACTTTCTGCTTTCTTTCAAAAGCTAAACTTTGAGACGCGATCGACCGCGGTCTTGGGATCGGTCGACCGGTCCCCTGTTTTCTCAACCCATTTCCTACTTTTGTTTTTAATCTTTTCTTTCCCCTAGGAACTTAGGACTCTTCTTGAATGAAGTAAACCTTGGCTTTTAGAGTCCTAGTTGAGTTGGGTGTCACCCTAGTGTTGAATGGGTTCACTTGGGGATAAGTTGGGGGGGGGGGGGGGAGGGTTGTCCTAAATGATGATAAGGCATCACTTTTCTTTGTGCATCCTAATATAAAATGGATGGGAATTGTAGGCCCATACTTGGAGACTTTAGGGACTTAAATTGAGTTATATAAAACCTCATGTTTGGGAAGTGAATATGATCCCTTGGAGATTTATTCGAGGCATAACCTAGGATGAGTAATGAACTATCCTAAGATAACAGTTTCAAACAAATGAAACATATAAATGTAATGAAAATGAAAAATATGGTTTTTTTTATAGTAAATGCTAATTTACTTAAACACACCTCTCTAAATGCTATCATAAGGTAAGCTCGCGCATGAGGTGATGTTCCTTGACTAGTGAATGCAGGGAGAATATAGTCCTCGGCCATATGCGGGTTTATTATATGTATTTTTCTGCGCTAGTGAAGTAATTCCGGGTGTGGTTATGACTCACTCGCAGGCATATGGTCACTTCCCGACGTGCGTTAGGTACCCAGGCTGCCTTGTTTGATGGCCCTGTAAGATGATAGTCATTTAGGGGCGCGCCCAGTGGGGAAACTCGGAGGGGCGGTCTTAGAATCGTTATATGCATAAGAATATAGCTTTTCTAAATCTCAAGTGGGACTTGAGGGTTGTATAATTCCACTAAATGATATTATGACAATTACCTTCTTGCTAAGGAATGGGAATTGGAACGTAATAAGAAGATAATGTTAGTATATTCCTGTTAGGAACTGAAACTGGAGTAAAGTGGAATTTGGGGAATACAAGCTCTTAATTTAGTTTTTAATTTAATCTTGCATAATTTCATCTTCTTGCATAGTCTCATTTAATTATGTCATTTTCACTTGTTTCTTAAGATCCATGCTTAGGTTGTTAGAGTGTTGATTTCTACACCCATGTGTTGCTATTCATATCTAGAATGCATTTTGTTCATTTGGGAACTATATATAAACCGGGTCCTGACCCGTTCTTTTTCCTCTATGTCGTACTTATTATTGTATCCGCCCAGGTGCTCCTCCGCAAGGACGCCTGTGTTGATATTCCTACTCTTTTGCTTTTAAGGAGCTGTATGAAATTGCGGATATTACAGGATGTTTTGTTAGACGCCGTCATTCTTTTAATATCTAGTTATGATCGGGTCTGTCACTCGGGCGAGTGGCCCAATCTTGTAATTGTATAATGAATGTAAAGCATAACATCTAGCTGTTGTGATTACTTTTGTGTAGCTGTGAACCGACAGCATATTCGGTTCTTATCTTTGTATATTGTTGTTTTAGATGTATATTAAGTATGTTTCTTTGAATTCCACTATTGTTCTAAAATGGGTTGTCTAAATTGTTTCTCTTAACTTAACTTTTAATTGCATAAATTGTTTTGGCAACCCGTTCTCTGAACTATTGGGTGTTTTTCTCGTTTACTCTTACTATATTTGTAGTGCTGAGAATGATTTCCGTCCATGATTACCGTATATGTCGGAGTATCGGGCTGGCCACCCCTTATTTCGGAGTGCGGGTTGTCACACTTGATAAAATTATTTGGGAGACATTGAGGACCAGTAGGGCATAGGAATAAATGTTTGGACCTTTAATCTTCAACAAGAATGGTATTTATGGGACATTTAATTTAGGGTTGGTGAATTTATAAATTTAAAGGGTGAGGTGCGTAAGAGAGTTACGTTGGAACCTAATAAAGACACTTACTGAATTTCAGATTTGTGAGGATATAGTCCATGAGTGTCAGGTAATGAGTGAGAAAACACTTCGAGTTAAGGTTAGGAACGAAACCTTATACATAATTCTATAAATGTGAATTTTAGGATAATTGGTATAATTATGGGTGACGAGAAGAACCTATATTAATATGATAAGGTGGTATCTTTATATGATTGTGTGTACATATATTATATACTTGTGAAAATCATGCCCACGCTACTTGCTATCCCTGAGGTTTCCGCGCTGGGACAAGTCTTATCTCGATGGGACCTTTATGGGGGATATTGACTTGTACCCTAGAAGATAGATATCCTTGGTACAGGCTATCGACGTGATAGTTCAGACGGTCCTAAGAGACGCATGCATGTGCCATCCTCTTAGAGACTTGGAATCTATTCTTCGCCTCAATATTGTTTGTGTATTCATGTTAATACAATTCAAGAGTAATTCCGATTGTATTCCCCTTAATATGAGTGATATGGGGTTCTGGATAGTAGAGTATGCACGCACCCTAATTTAGTTGGGGTGCTGTTATAATATATATTATACGAGTAGTAAATATATATATGAAATTTTGAAATTTGGAACTGCCTACTGTGATTTTATAAGTAGGACATGGATGATGACACATATAGTAAGTACTTATTTTGTGGAAGTATAATATGTCACTGGGAAACTTTATAAATGAATAAAAGCTAAAACAAGTGTAGTGCTACTAATTGGTAGTATTCTTTTTAAACCAAAAATATTGTTCGGTTTTGAAATCTTATGAGTAAGTTTAAGATACGCTAATTTATTGGGAAGGTTAGTATGATAAAATGTTAAGATAAACCGTTGGGAAGGTTAGCACGATAGGTGTGCACAATAGAAGAGAGGTGAGAATTTCTCAAGAGAGTGTCGCTCTAATATTTTGTTGCATTGGCCTGTATCAATTTAAATACTTGCTAAACGTATTTTTAAATCAAACACACTTTCGGGCTCTGACCCGTTTCTTTTTCTCTCTCTCTCTCTTGTATATATATGTATATAGTTTAGGTGCCCAGCCACAAGGGCGTCTTGCTTAGGATCCCTTGAAAGGAACGTGCTGCAGCTTAGGTGGGAGTTGCAGGTTACTTGCGTAGACGGCTTCCCTTATTGACTCCACTTTTAGCATTCTCATTTATTGGGCATGTATCGCCCTTTCCATTATTTCATTATTGTTGGGACATTTGTATTTCAGTTTTCCAGTATTGTTACGATGGGTTTTATTCAGTTTGTATAGGTGACTTTAGTATTCACGTGTGGACATTCGATTGACGAATGTATTATTATTATTGGACTTTGTGTTCCAGGTTTATTGTGGTGTGATTCTTAATTGTAGTAATGTTGTTAATAAAACAAATGTTTTTCTTTAAATAAAATTTGGAAAGAATGTATGAAAATGGTTTTGACACTTAGCTTAATTATTTAGGGTGTTAAATTGGAAAACGTATTTTTATCGACAGTGATGCTGAGAATGAACCAACTGTTTACCTTGATTTAATTTAATAAAGGAGTGATCGCCCGGTATTTAATTAGGCGGGGTGTCACAGGTAAAGGACCACAGTTTGATTAAATTTTGGAAGTACAACCCCTACAACAAATTCGAGGTCATTTTAGACCGGGAGACTTTGTTTGGGAGCCCATTGATGAGGAAAGGCAATCGGACTAGAGATGGGTAATGTAAGTTAGTTTTCATTTATTAATAGGATGATTACTATGTAATGTTTTGGGAATATCGCATGAGAGATATTTGTGGATGGGTAGTGATATAGACCTACTTGTATGTTTTGACCCTTAGGGGAATTTTAAGCAAGTTAGGCTCTTATGTTAATTATCTTTCGATAAAATAGATAATTTTGTGATATGCTCAAAGAGAGATATAAACCTTGTGGTAAATGTAAGAATGGTTATGGTGTGATAAGTAGTAATGATAAAGCTACTTCTTTTTATATAGTCATGTTAGACTTATAAAATTGTTGTATTCCAAATATGGATGAGCCTTATAAATGGCAATGTATTGAAATGATGTAAGATGTTGTTTTTTGGTAAAAGTTTAGATTGTGGATTTTTGGGATGCAGGAAAGTTTAGCTCACAATTACGCTAATTTTTGTGAGCTACATATTGTTATATGTATGATGATTGTATAAAATGTTTTCAAAATAAACTGTTTTCAAAATAAAACTTTTTATCGGACCTTGGGCAATTTCAAAATGATTTTTCACTCAAATATTTTCAAACTCTAGTCCGGATTTAAAAAATCTCAATCCCTGACGTCTCTACATAGTAGTGTATTAGGAGGGTTCCTTGATTGGATTTCATTTTTGCGAGACGTCCCCCGCACGAAAGTGGCGAATGTCAAGAATTGAGAGAAGTTATTTCTTTGGACCATTCAAATTTTTTTCACACTATTAAAATGTTAGTATACTTTATATATCTATGGAATTGTGGAACTTTGGGGGCAAATAAAGCCTCATTATGATTGTTGTGAGCATAAAGCTCAAATATAAAGGGTGTATGGGCTCGGTAGTTGTGGAAATTGGTTTTATATAACTCATAATCAACTTAAAATAAATTAAATTAAATAAATTTTTCTTGGAAGTTAGAAGTTTGGAGATAGGATTAGTGAGGATGGGTGTAGTAGAATTAGTTGAGCTTTGGAGAATTAGGCTTAGATAATATTTCGAGGATGAAATTTTTGTAAGTGGGGAAGTTTGTAACAACCCAAGGTCTTGGAAACGAGGATTTATTTATTTTGGGAGAAATAAATAATATTTTATTGGAGAATAATTAAATTTGGCACTTGCGGTCAAAACTTGGAGTCGTTAAAAAGTGTATCGAATGGCGATTCCGAGGGTGTAGTTGTGTCTGGAAGGGTCGAGAAAGTCGAAATGACTGTACTTGGGGTCTATTTAGGTTCCGAAATAATTTAGGACCATTTGACTCGAATTAAAGTTACCAGGTCATTTAAAGTGTGTATTATCATTTAAAGATGTGTATCTTTGGGGTTAGGTCTTAAAAAGCCTACGAGAGATTTATTCTCCGTAGAGAGAAAGAGAAATAGAAAGAAAGAAATAGAGAAGAAGAAAGAAGAAGAGAAAGAAGGAAAATGGAGAGAGAAAGTGGAGATTTTCCGGTCAATACGCGATCTCAAGGCGGATTAAGACCCTACGAACCCTAGGCAAATTATTAAACTTGCTAAATAATTGTTATTTACCATTTATTGAATGATTTTTGGATGAAATTTATGGGTTTTAGGTTTAGTTTGTCAAAACATAACTTTTGGGTAATCTTAGATTTGATGTGTAAGTCTTTGATTTGAGGTTGGAAATTAGTTTATATGTATTCTAGGATGATTATTGATGATATATATATGTGATTGGGTTGAAGAGAAATGGAGGGAAAATGATTAAAATGAATTTTGGGTATTTTAGGCTTAAAAAAATTAGCCATTTTCGAGGTTTCTGAAGGGCCGTATCGATTCGAAATTATGCAGGAGCCAAAGTCTGAGTGACCGAATCGATTTGGACCCAACCAAGTCTATTCTGCTTGAGACAGAGTCCCAGGTCTGATGAATTGAATCGATTCGCCTTCCTGGACGAATCGATTCGCTGGGCTGAATCGATTCGAAATTGCCCGAATCGATTTGAAAACAGGGCTTTTTGAGGGAAGTTTTTCCAGGAAGTATTTCATTCCGTTTTGTTTGAGGTTATCAATTGCGAACCTCTATAGGAGTTATTTGGAGTATGTTTTTCATACTTTTAGCGAGTTTCCATTATAAGAAATTATTGGAGTCATATTGATTAAATTTGAGGAATACCGAATAGGTATTAGGGTATATTCTAAGTGGGGAAGCCCAGCTTGATTTGGAGATTCTACTTGGAGATAATAATTTCAATTCATATGAGAAAATGAGAATAACTTTGAGATATCGGATCTTAGGATCCAATCCCAAATGTGATACTTTAAAGGTTCATAAAATGAATTTAACCATATTATGGATGGAGAATTATAAATGTAAACTGAGGTGCAATAGGATAAAGAATATCTTTAACTTAATAAAATTGAGAGACAATTTCTAATTAGAAGCGACATGCGATCTTCAAGCGAGAAATAGTATAGTGTATACTAAGTGGGGAAGATGTGTGAGAAATGACGATTAGTGTATCAAGAGAGAGATATACTAAACAACGACATTAAATCTATTGCGCCTAAGAGTGTATAATGAAAATGAAAATGAAAATGAAAATGAAAATGAAAATGATGTGGCAGGTATACCTTATATGATGGTATATCTTTATTATATGGGATGTATGTATACCATATATGATGGTATATATGCATGGTTAGGCATACCCTCTCCTTGCTATCATTGGGAAGTTACGTGCGTAGAGGGTGAGCATCCTGGCTCAAAGAGCAGGGTGTGGACATTCCCCAGGTCATAGTCGTCCATGTGATTATTATGTGATATACATTTATTTATTTTGGGGGTGAGAAGTCGTGGGTATGTGTCGTTATCACTTGCCGCTTAGGAGCTATGACCGCTTCCTGGGATGTCGTGTGCGTTAGTTGATCACGAGGTGGGTGTCGTTGAACCCCACCAGGTGGCCCCAGTTTGCTATGTATATGGGATGCTGGAAGATGATTGCATGTGAGTCTTTGTCCTTCAATTTATATCTCAGTTGGATGGTTATTATATCTTGTGCTTGTACTTGGGTATCGAGGGCATAATGGACCTCAACGACCTGCATTGCCAGGAGTAGTGTAATGGGGGTGGTCCTTGTTTGGATTTCGCTTCGTTGAGACGTCCCACGCATGAAATGACATGTACTGTTGAGAATTTGGAATATTAATTAATTAAAATTGAGAAATAATAAATTGGGTTACATGCATCATGCATTGAGGGCATAATGAACCTCGAGGATAGATAAGGTTAGGAGTAGTCTAACGGGGGGGTTCCTTGTTTGGATTTCGCTTCTGCGAGACGTCCCATGCACGAAACCCAGTGCCGTGTTGAGAATCGGGAGGATTTTAGTCCTTAACTTTTGATGCTAATAACTCATATATAATTATATATATGTTTGCATGCCAAATAAGGGCATCACTAGAATACAAAATTCTAGTAAATGAGAATGTTGTTGTATTGTGTTGTTATGGTTATGAGATGGATCTTGCAACTTTATATGTTCAACAAATGAACGTTATAACGATAACTATAAGTATTACATTAAAGTTAATGTATATAATTTATAGATTATAGAAATAAATGTAGATTGGGGGATAGGTTATATGGTTTCACTTAAATACTTCAATTGGGTTTAAGTTAGAATCCTCTTACCTAAATAGAATTGGTCATCCATTTGGAGATCACGTGCATACGTTTAGTGCGCGCTTTAGTTGAGAGGTGAGTTGAATTATTATGGAGAGTTCGATTCCACCTTAATCATGTAATAATGAATTTATAATTATTATGCATTTTAATACACTTGCTATAAAATGTTTTTCAACTCGGGGTCTGACCCGTTTATATTTTCTTCTCCATGTATATATATTGGATTACTTTAGGTTCCCCTCTGCAAGGACGCCTTTGATGCATATCCATCAAGTGTATTCGTGGAGCTGTGGCAGTAGGGGACTGTTGTGACACTTTGTCTTAGTCTATTCCTATCTATTGTACATCTAGATTAGGATTAAGTTTGTATATTGAGTTTAGACTCAAGTGTTGTAGATTAACACTTTTACATTTCTTTCCTCATATTATTTGTATTATCTGTGACCCGACAGCATATTCAGATATTTCATTTTAGATGTTTTATTTGTACATTGTATTGTCAGTTGATGTTGAGACTGTGCCATCTGAGATACCTGATTTAATGTAGTATAGCGCTGGCCACCCGTTATTATTTTCAGCGGGTTGTCACCGGATATCATTCAACAAAGGCATGTTTAAGGAAAAAAAACTTTCAAGTGAAACATTTTTCAGCACTTTAATAATATTACAAGACGATCAACTTACAAACTACTTGATAACTGCCACAAGTATAATTCTCTAATTTTTGGAAATCTCCTCGCAAGAATCACAAGATCACAGTCCTCCCTCTTCAGCCTCAATATTTTTCTTTAGTACTGGTTTCCTTCAGGTTTCACAAGTCATGCATATAGATGCCTTGTCCACAAAGGTGTATGCAAGATACAAAACTTTCTAGGGTTTAAATGAATTCACAAAACTAAATATTCAGGATGTTTATTTGTGAATTAAAGAGTTCTTTTGCAACATAAAATATGATGAAATTTTTTCAAAGTATGTGCAAAAATGTATAGCGCAAAAGTATTAATGATAACAAACATTAAATAAATATTTATAGGGCAAGCACAAATTTTGATGAAGCAAACTCGTTTGGACGACATATAAGACTCGTTTGAGCAAAGCAAGAACTTCATTTGAACGAAATTAAGTCTCGTTTAAATGACACATAAATATCATTTAAACTAGATTCAAACGACCTTCTAATGAGATAAAATAATACACCCTCGATTGAAGACCATTAGATAAAACCTTTGAACAATCCTTCTAACAAAATCACAACCTCGTTTGAAAAAGATCTCCATCTCATTTGAATGCGATTTAAACTAAAAATCATTTTCTTTTAAAAAATAAGAAACTCTGTTCATTTTTTATAAAAATAAAACATCCCTGAAATAAATTATGTTAAATAATTTAAACTCTAAATTTCTTTATATCTTTAAGGGATGTTGGGAAGTCTTCAAAATTGAAGATGCTCGAGTTCGATTCTTCATGTTTGTGTGTGATGATTTGTAATGGGATGTGCCAAACTATAATATGGATATTATTATAAAAATTGTTCTTACAAATCTCCCCCTTTGGCTACTCTGGTACAAAGCAAACAAACATAATCGAGCACAAAATTAAAATAAAAAATCTCCAATGAAAAAAACCGTAACACCATTCCTAACCTCTCGATGTTTCTTAAACTGGGGTCAACGATCATCTTACCAACCTTCTTTAATGAATACCCGATAGTTATCTTGACCTCCCAGGCATGTTCAAGATCTTTCCCAAGTTAGTCACGAGTCTCTACAAATGCTTGGAGATATCTCGTAAGACTAGCCAGAATGTTAGTGAAGTCTTTGTTCTCTCTCTCAACTTGGCAAACTATCTTTTCCATAGCTTCGATCACTGAGGACTCACTCTCTCTTGCCTTCCATAACTCTTTTTATGGCACTAAAACTCTCATAACTAAAACTGTATTTTGTTTCTTCTTTTTAAAGGAATCCGTGTAAAGTTCGACGTAGGACGTCTAAAGATCACTCTCGCTCTAACTTTAATCATTATCTTCCTAACTATCCTCAAAATGATTAGACTTAGTGTCGAGGTGTTCATGTTTATTACCTTCCTCATCATTGTGTGGTGTACTATTAGTACTAACATGACTAGCCATGAATGTGGTGAAGTTACATCCATATGGTGACTCTACACCCAAACTCATAAACCTGACCTCGTTGTCACTAACCATGACGTTCAAGGAATATTTGACTTTTCCTTTATGATTTAACGTAGTCGAACACTCGTGAGCTTTGTTACCCTTTCCATCGCACTCATAATATCTCTCCTCGTCCTTCTTTGGGAAATCTTTCCTTTTTTTCAAATTTTTCTTACCCATTATAATTTTTTTATCTTTCTTAACACTCTTCTTATATTTGAAAGTATTTTGCATTTTATGCTTGAGAAATTTCTTCATATTTTTAGCAAAAAGGTCTAAATCAACTACATCATAGTCAAACTCATAATCGGATTATGTTTCATGCCTTTTTAGACACTTCCTCTCTCTTCCTAGATTGCCCTTTAAGTGGTACTCCTTTATCCTTAGGCTTAACTATTTTTGGGAACATATATATTTCGTACTTTTAAAGATATCCTACAAGTTGTTATAACATAATAGTGTCTAATATCTCTAGCGAATTAAGAACCGTAACATTAGGAATTAAGGTGGCAGGAAAAGATCTCAATATTTTCCTAACTACACGTGGCTCGTGTACTCTCTCACCTACATTGAACCTCGAGTTAACAATGATGGATAGTCGTGCATAGAGTCATCGAAGGACCCAGATTCAGGCATTGTGATTGTTCAATATGTTGCGAGATTATGTTGCTTAGAAACTTTCACAGCAATCGTACCCTCGTGAGTGAGTTGGAGGGTATCTTAAGCTTCCTTAGACATGGTGTACGTCATAATGCGATGGAAGTCATCAGGAGTGACAAATCCAGAGATGACACTCAAACCATGTGAATTAAAGTTTCTCCACTTAAAATCATCCTCTGTCCACTGTGAGACATTTTTAAGGCCGATGACATTATCGACTCTGATAGCATGAGGTGTCCATCCTCTTTCATAGACTATCTAGACGTTTTCATCTATGGCCTTTAAAGCAGACCTCATCCTAGACTTCCAGTATGCATAATTAGTACAATAAATATGGGCACTTGATTATACAAATTTCCATTAAAATAAAGTTTTTCAAAGATCAACAACTTTTAAATAAATTATATCCAAGAGAAAAATATTTTTGTAGAAAAGATCACAAAGTAACTTTGTGCTACAAGCTTTGATACCAATTTGAGAGTATGCTTGCGATCTTAATGGATATTTTTTATAATTAACTGTCAAGCACACGCAAGACAAAATTTCATCTTATCAACCTAAATAACCAATATAGGTGATAAAGTAGATAAAATTATGCATGCAAATACGATAGGAAAAATTTACGGAAAAAACCCCTTTCGTGTAAAACCTTTTTTCAGCACTTTAGAAATATTACAAGACAAGCGACTTACAGACTACTTGCTAACCTCCATAATTATAATCTGCTAATCTCATTCAATATCTAAAGAACAACTATGATCCTCGCAACAATCACAAGACCGTATTCCTCCCTCTTTAGCCTCAACCTTTGTCTTCAACAAAAATTTTCCTCAGCGATCACAAATCAGCCATGAAGATGCCTTCTCCACAAAGTTGTATTTAAGAATACAAAACTTTATAGGGTTTAAAATAATTCACAAAAATAAATATTCAGGATGTTTGCTTTTGTATTGTACAATATTTTTGTAACATAAAAAGTGAAGAACTTCTACAAAGTACATAAATAAACATATCTAGACAAAATCTTAACACAAATAAACACTAAACAAGTATTTATAGGGAAAATACAAATTTCGAGGAGACGGACTCATTTGAGCGATATTCAAGGCTCGTTCGAATGAAACAAGAACATTGTTTGAACAAAATTAAATCTCATTTGGACGATAAACAAATCTCGTTTGAACCAGCCAAAACAGTACGCCCTCGATTGAAGCACGCTAGATAAAACATTTGAATGACCCTTCCAATGAAATCACAATCCCATTTTAACGAGATCTCCATATCGTTTGAACGAGATTTAAACATAAAATATTTTTCCTTTTGAAAATAAAAATCCCTATCCATTTTTTATAAAAATAAAATATCCTAGAAATAAAGTTTGTGAATTCATTTCAACACTAAATTACTTTATGCCTTTAAGGAATGTTGGGATCTCTTCAAACATGGAGATGATCTAGTTCGGTTCGTCGTGGTGGTGCCTGACGATTTGTAACGGTATACGCCAAGCTATACTATGAAGAACATTAGAAAAATTGTTCTTACAATATATATATATATATATATATATATATATATATATATATATATATATATATATATATATATATATAATTTCTAGATACAAATATTTAGTAGAAACTCTCAAATTTTATAGCCCCTCTTTCATATTCCCTTTTATGACATAAATTGAATTGATTCACTTGATTATATTTTATTTAAATTCAACTGAATTAAGAATTAATTACGTTGGAGTACTTGGAAATTAGCCATTTATATTAGGGTTTCAAATATAAATGAGGGGTTGTTTAATAATTTATAAGTCATGATTGATAACTGATCCTTAAGTTGAATTTCACTATGGTTGAAAATGGTTATGTTGTGTAAGCTTTTAAATTTAGCTTGGTTGGTTATACTTTTAGGTAGAATCATTTTAGTAACAGATTTCAATGCATGTTTTCCTAATTACGCTTAATTTCATATTTAGAAGTAGAATTGAATAATACCACATGATTATAGTCTCGTACTCCATTTATAATCTCATTTTTTTTTGAATTTATTGGAAATTTTAATTTAGGCCCTATTATATTTTACTTGGAATTAAGTGTAACAACCCGTATTTCTGAGTATTTAAAATTGAGTTTATGCAGTAAATTTTTAAATTACACGTATGACATAATTTAATGAAACAAAATATTATGTGTTGATTTATTATTAGTCGGAGAGAAAATGATTCATGTTTATTGAATATAATTACTCTGTGAATAGAAGAATCTTATTTTACATCAAAATAAGTGGTAGTGACGTGATGGTGATAAATCATAACCGGGTGCCAAGTGTGGACTATATGAAGTCGAGATGGGAAATTATTTTTGAATGACTCGGATGGTGATTTTGAGGTCACGATTATCTACAAAAGGGGTTGAAATAGTCGAAATAGTATACCAGAGTGTGATGTTTAGGTCCCACGACATTTTTAGACCTAACCAACACCGTTAGATTGAATTTTAGTGATTGAGTAGCCTAGTGTTAAGGGAGCTACGAATTTCCATGGGTTATATCTACTTGTAGTTGTTAGAGGCTATGTTTAGAGGAATAGACAACCGTTAGAGTCCAATTGAGAAGAGATGCATAGCATTCTTGGAGCTTAAGAGATAATTTTTGAAGCTTTCAACCTTGTTCTTGCGTCACCGTCTTCTTTAGAGGGTGGATTGGAAGGGAAGACAAATACATAATGATCATAAAAATGAAATAAAATCACTCCCATGTAAGGCAAGTGTTTATCTTTCTTATTTTCAATTAGTTATAATACCCAAGTTTAGAGTTGAGATATCTAGCATGATGTCATCATTTTTAGAAAAATATTGGACCATATTCATGTTAATGATGATAAAACATGTTCGAGGTTTTGATTCTGAAATTAGTATTTTGAAATTTGATTTGTTAGGAAAATATAAGACAATGAAATCTAGTTTCTTGAAGAACTTGTTTGAAATATTAAACTAGGGTTTGCATGAATTAATTAGAGAATTTAATCTTGTGAATTATGGAATTAAGTGATGTTTTGAAGATGAAAATATTTTGGGATTTGTTCCTATACACATATTTGACACTGGATTAAATTATATGAGAGTTTTAACATGAATCATGAAAGTTATGTTAAAGAAAATTATGAATAACGTAATAGAATATTGGAGAAGATGACCCAACACTTTTTGAATCGATTCGTCCCAAGAACGAATCGATTTGGAAAGAGAATCGATTTAGCCTTTGGGAGAATCGATTCGGTTTCCCCAAATTTGTGAAAAAATTTCTTTTCAACCTCGAATGTATGAATAATTAATGGGAAGACTTTTCGTACATACCTAAATGACAAGGAGGATTATATTGAATTCTAGTAAGCCTATGGTGGGGATTAGGTTTACATAAATTGAGATGAGATAAGGCTAGGGAGAATCGGGCACATATCCGTAGTTACTCAACGTATGAGGTTTAAAATGGGTCACGGAGGGATGAGTGAACATGTGACTTCAATCAGCAGAGTAGGCGTGAAATAGCTACTAATTTTAATTGAGGGTTAACTAGGACCCTTAGGGTAGTGAATGATACTCGAAAAGATACTATTTGAGGTTATAATTGTAATTAAGGGTAAATTGAGTATGTGAGAGGTATAAATGACATACGGGTTGGCATAATTGGGTTATGTTTATACTTGTTGAATAAATATGTATATAGGTTGTGTGAATACCTACGATTATGATTTGTTTATATGCGTGAACATACATACTCTACCTATCCGGAGGTTCGCAGAGGGTGATCCAACTTGACGTTTCTAGTGAGGTCGTGATTTTTTCCCCAAAACATGAACTTAGGGTGGCTGACTATGTGTGTGTATTAGTGGGACCATCGCGTATTTTGGGTAAATTAGGTATGTGCGTATCCCAAATGTTTAGAACCATGTTCATCTCCAATGTGTGTTTCTTGATTTTGGGTTCGAAGAGACATTCCGAACCAATAGTACTTGATTTAGTATGTGAGGTACATGAACTTGATAGCAAAGTATGCCAGCTTCACAAGGGGATATTCTAGGGATGTTATAGTTGTATATATTGTATATGTGATAAATATTTACAGTGTGGAGTATATATACTTATGTGTGATATTACAACTAATATATTTTGTGTATGTAAATGTAATTTAAGTAGAGAAACTGAAATAATTGGTTGAAAAATAATACATGGGAATTATTAATTATTAATTATTAATAATGTGGAAGTGAGTCGTATATGTCATACGAGGGAATTAGACCTTTTTAGGTTAGTTAGATACTTTATCTAGTTGTGTTAGGTAGCAAAATTAGGTAGGATACCTTAGGCATGCACATTAGTTGAGAGCTAAGGAACTTGAACTAACACATGTATCTAATGATGGATTTATAATGTAATTTAAACACTTAAAAAGTATTTTCAAACTATTTTCTTGGGATATTACCCATTCAAAATATTTTCAAAACCTTTTAGGTGTCACACCATAGGGACACTTAGCTTATTGATTCTATCCATGGATGCGTAGCTACAACATTTGTGGAACCTTACATGATTTGTTTATACCCTTTAGTTCATCCATTTCTAGATAGGGATTCTTTGGTATCTTATTTGGGCGTGTTCCCCTTCAGACTATTCATTTCTCCACTTTATTTATCAGGTTGTATTTTGATTCAGATTTATTAAGTCAGACTTCTATACGGATTGTTTGGGAACCGATGGATTATTTAGTGTCATTTGTTTATGTCTCTATAATGTGATTGCTCAGATTATGTTTATGTGAACCATTTAGTTAATTTATTTTATTTCTGCATGTCGTTATAATAATGAAAGATAAAATTTCGCAACGAAAAAATTTAACCTAGGTGATTTGTGATAACAAATTTGGACAATGATGCTAAGAATGAACCAGATGGGATTACTGTTTATTTTAATGAAGGACATATCACCCGTGGTTAGAATAGGCGAGGTGTCACATTAAGTCATTAATTATCTATCTTAAATGGTTGGAATTTTAATATTAAGTAGTTGGAATATAAACATCACGTGAATATGTTATTGTCTTATGCTAAGTAGTTGGTGGATTCGAAGTTCTTATTTAAATCATTAAAATCTCATACAATCACCTCAACATTTTTACAACTAGATTTAGTATCTCAATAAACACCCTCTTTTGATTGAAATGTATCGGGGGTTCCTCATTTGCATTTCATTTAGGAGACATTCCACACATGGAGTTTAGAGAAGGGTGGTTTTCGGAGATATAAGAATATCTTTAATAACGTAAATGTTTTAATTGTAAATCTTGATCGTTGAGAAACCACATGATTTGTATATAGAGAAATGTGTATTGATAATTCCCTAAATGTAAATCATAAAATAGTGTCTAGTTTTTTATTGTACAATGGGTGGGGTAAATTGAATATAATGTCATTGTAACTTGAGTAATGAGTTAAACAAGTAACATGAAACGATATGGTTATAATTTATAATTGAAGTGAATGAATCGATACAATTATTTATTTTTGTGGTGGGATAGTACATCATTATTTGTTGCTTTCCCATATTAGTAGCCATATTTGACAGGATGGGAATGATTTTGTATGTGTGCCCTGAGTGAGTAGTAGGACTAACCTACAAAATGGTTGGTTTTGATTCAAAGCAGGTTTTATCTATAAATCACACATATTTTCTGACCATGATATCGAATGGTGGTGTTTCTTTTATGTTACATGATTTATTTGTCCATACCATATGCTATTAATAATCTTGGGGAGACGGGGCACATAGTGGTTACCATTTAATTAATTAATAGACAAATAATTATTGAAACCGATGATTTAATGAAAATGGATTTTGAGGTTCTATTTAGTGTTGAGTAACATTTGTAACTTGTCTGGAACTAAACCGTTTATTATCGTTAAACATTTCAGGCGTTGGGGTTGCACCTCGCGATTATATTTCCTCATAGGTAGTAGAGATTTCATCTATCCTCCTTACAAGACTTAATATTAAGTAAGTTAGGTCCCTTTTGGTATCTATCTATCATTTTACTTGAGTTTGTGTGTATTAAACCATACATCTATTCTTTACATAGATTCGTATTTAGATGATACTTTTATTATATTTTTTTCCCATTTCAACTATACATTGTTGGTGGACTTTTGGAGTTGGTTGGTGATGTTTCATTACATCTGAGGTTTTATCAAATTGTATTTATATCTTGACTAATTCTTTCATTTTAATTTTCTATATGAGATTATTTAGACGGGTTCTAAATTATAATATTAGATAGTGATCAACCCAATTATTAAAATATACGGGTTGTTATATAAGTCATGCCTGAATGAGAGAACATATTAAAAATTTGTATGGTTCGTTAAAGTAATTTTTATTTATCAATTCCTACAATTTGTGCAATAATAGGGCTTTTGGTTTTTCTATGTTATGTGTTTACCTAGGATTACCTACTATATTATAGTTATGCCCAAGTTATGGGTATACGTATTTATTTATGTTATTATATGGGAGTGGCATCGGACTAGTGGGTACCTATGAACATGTGTTGATGATTGGTTAGCTAGTGATGCAATCTCCCATTTGTGGTAGTCTAAAGAGCATGGTTCATTATATCTCAAGTTTTTTTCGGTAGGAGTTCAAGAATGGAGTACTTTTCTGGGGTATGGTGGAGTAGTCAGATCGGTTGTCATAATTGAATTGAAACAGTATAGGTCATTTACCGAATAGGTTGGTGTAACACCCCGCCTAATTAAATACCAGGTGGCCAGTCCCATACCAAATTAAAACAGAATATAAAGTTGGCTCATTCTTAGAATCACTGTCGAAAACATTTACAACTCACCCAATACCCAATTAAGCTGGTGTTAAAAACTTTCCAAATTTTAATTTAACAAAATCCATTTCTAGTTTAAGAATAACACAACACTTTTTATTCTACAACACAGATAACACAATAAATAACTCAAAAGAATTTAAATGCAACTGAAATAAACATTCCCAAATAATATAAATCATTTACAATAATCCCAACAATGTAAATTTATTAAAAAGTCCCGAATACAATAGTATTTGACTCCGACAGAAAATGATAACTGAAATCCTTTGGGCGACATGCCCTAACTAAGAATAATATGAATCAAAAAGATGATAGGCGTCTAAGAAAAACTCCATAGCTCCATAGCTTGTCACAATCAACTATGGTTGGCGTCCCTGTTGCTTGACACCTGATATTGAGATACAATAGAAAAGAAAATATGCAAGGAAACGGGTCAGAGCCCGAATGTGTAGGTGATTTTTAAAACAACAAGTATTTAACAAGTGCAATAAAGCATTTATTATGTACATGTTAGATCCAACTCTATCTTGCTATTCTCACCTCTCAACTAGAGTGCACACTTAACGTTTCCTATTAACCTCCTAGTTAATGGTTCCTCTTTTCTAGTCTCCATATTATAATTCCATTCCCATATCATAATCCCCGTAGGTCCCATACCATACGTCACATTATTATTCATTTACATTTCTCCTTTATATGATTAGTTTCTCATTAACATGAATCATTACTCATTAATATGAATCATTTCTCATTAACATGAGTTAAGCTTTTCAATTCTATAAGCATAAACATTCATTAACTAAATTCCATTATCTTTCTCTATTCACCGTTATCTACAATTATCACCGTACATAGATTTAACCACACTATATCCATTCAATCATTTAATCCATTATATATATATTCATATATAATACGGCACCCCGAGTCACAGCTGCGGTGCAATGCATTACTCTGCTATCGTGTCCCAATATCGTTGGTCGCCAAAAAGGGGACTAAAGGTTCGGTAAGATTCCACGAACCACAAACAACAACAAACAAATTGGGGGCGAACATAGTTCTCATATCCATGGGTCACGCACATACCTACGTACCCACAGTCAGCGGACCTATCAACTCCCCGATAAGTCTTTCATAGACCTATGTTCTCGAGCGACAAATCAAAGATCCCATGGATTCATCAGGATATGACTGCCCTCACGCGCAAACCCCCCACCGATAGCAAGTAAGCTAGGTATGTCATACACATAAATCATCAATCAATCAAATAGGTATTATCATACCTATAAGATAATATCAATAAGGTAATTATCACTACCCTAAGATATTTCCCCTACGTAGCATTATATCTCTTTCAAATTCCACGTATTAAAATATCATATCTTTACTTCATAATTTAATTATCCTCACATCCTATAACATCTCTCCACTCCCGACGTTGTTAAGGTTCATGCGCGGAGCATCTCGGAAAGCGAAATCCAAACAAGGAACCCCTCCAATACACTACTACTTAACTTTATCGATCGAGGAGGTCCGACAACTTCAACTATGCGATCGGGATAACCTCATACCCTCTTTCAACCAAATGTGTTCTAAACTCCCATCTCACAAGATTCAAATAGGATTTTCCTCATCTTATATTCAGTAAGAAGTCACTAATATCCTACCGGTCCATAACATTATTTCTCCCGAAATACTACGAGTTTAGTTCTCCTTTTAATTAAGGTTAAAATCGATAGTTTCAAATCTCTTATAAACACATCTTCTTTCACTTAGGATTAAACCCTCTTGTAAACTTAAGGATACCCAGGTGTTATATTAAATCACCCCTACTGGTACTATCTTAAATCCTCATACATCCCCATTTGGAATTTAACAAATGAATCTAGCAACCGAAATTCCATTCAATATAATTTTCATTATTTAAATCACTTGAATCCAAATCAAATTAATTCAAATCTTATCAAGGGTTTACTGATATTTTCTAAGTCGCATAATATCCAAATAATAATCACCAAATATCCACAAAAGGTTTGGTACAAGAATCAACATTTAAAAGGAATTAACTTTACATATTCTGGGGAGGTCGATCGATCGAAGGCAGGGATCGATCGATCGATCCCTCAGGTCACAGCCTAGTTTTTCTGCATTTCAGCAACTACGGTTTTAGCAACTTATGATCATTTATACCTTCATCTAAACATCCCAAATGACTTATAATCTTTCCTACATGATATATCAACATATATGAACGATTTCCAATACTCTAAACATCCTAGAATCATCAAGGGATTGGATTAAAAATCATATTTATCTCCTTATTTTCAGAAAATTTATCAACATATCATCTTCAAGAACACATCAATGGTTTTCATAGTTTCTTCAACAGATTCATGACTATTTCGTGGATTATTATCAACCTAAAACATGAGTTTAATTCCTATATCATTTCAGTTTCTAGAAATCCATTTAATACTCCATTGTTTCTTCCAAACATAAATAATCTTCTCTTTTCATACTACTCTAACATGGACAATATACAAACTTAAATTGTCATTATCAAACACATGCCTTTATTGAAGGTATGATCCTTTGGTGTAGTATATCTCAGTTGGTTGTCCCTTCTCCGGTAAACCTCCGGTGGTGGTTGGTGGTGGTGAACCTTGGTTCTTGTTCTTCTCCTTCCTAAGTAGGCTTTTCCCTTCCCAAGTACCCTTTCTCTCTCTCTAGGAAGATGGCTTCTCTATTTTGTGTAGAGGAGATGAATAACTCACATACACTTAATCTACCAATACTTATAATAGGACAAAATCCGAAATCACTATTCATCCCCCCTAGAAAATGACCAAAATGCCCTTTCGGGTTGTCTATTCATTTCCAAATGACTCGAGACTCAAAATTAACATCCAAATAGACTTTTCTGACTATTTCGGACCTTCCGGACGCAACAACGCAGTCGAAATGACTATTAGATTGATAGAAAATAAATTTCCTTTTTAATTTAATAAACTAGTACCGACACGTCCCATACCGTGTCTGACTAAAAATATAAATTACCGAATTTATATCATATAGTCATATCAATGACATCACATTCATATATTACCTAAATATCTTTTAGTAATATTCAGAATCATCCATTTTAATATCCACCATCCGGATAAAACCCAAATGAATTAATTAATAATAAAATCCAATTAACCCATTAATTTAAAATATAACCCATTTTAAATGTCATTTAAAATTACGGGGTATTACAGTTGGTACGGTTAGTTTTCCACAATATTGGCAATCCACAAAAAGTTGGATGGTTAGAATTGATATGATTGATGCGCTACATCATGGATAATTTACATAGGTAACGTGATTAATGAAAGGATGGTTAGAGTTTCCATATTGTATTATATCTAGCATTCCAATAGGTAGGATAGAAGTATATACATGGATTCCCTTTTGGATTATTGTCTCAACCTAGAAGTCCATATTGAGTGTTGTGATATGGATCCAATAGCCTATATTTTGTTAATATTGCCTTTCTGATATAGTGTATGAGTTTATAAAATACAAATTGTTTAGGGAAGTAGATAATTTCATAAACAAAATTTCTTTGATAGGGGGAAGAGTGTAATACCCGAAGAATTTAAATAATAAAATTTAAGTCAAATGTTGGCAAAATTATATAGATTGTTGTCATTTGAAATTTTAATAAACTAAAATGGGATGACTATTTAAAAAAAAAAAATAACTCGACATTTTAATAAATCAACTTGTAAAATTTTTATAACAGTTATTTGGTTTTCTCTTGTTAATGTATGAAACTTAATTTATAAGGTAGATTATGTTATGGTTCAAGTTGTAACATGATAGTACAAATGAGTAAATGGGTGGGGTAACTCATTGGAGGTGAGTTTGGACATATCATAGTTAGTTTTGGGGGTCGATAGGCTCACAAAAAGTTATAGTGAAGATTAATTTAGAATTAAGCACATAAAAGGAAGGTTTAAAATAACCTTAATTTACTTTACCACTCAATAAACAAAAAAAGGTACAAAAAAACCCTAGAGAGGACACTTAAGAGAGAGAAGGAGAACTGAGAACCTTAGGAAGATATCTTAAAGAGGGAATTAGAAGTGGAATTAATTTAAGAGAAGCTAGTCAACATAACAATCAACATCGCCTTCAGTAATTAATCATAATGGGATTTTATCATCAAAACCTAAGGTAGTTATTCTATTATTGAACCACTTTAGTTATATAAGAATCTTTTAGAATGTACAAAATTTTACTCATGAGAACATTATAATGTTATAATTATGATTCTTGTCATAGAATTCGTATATTCAGTTGTTGGGTTTTGTTCTTGGAGTCCAATTGTTAGTTTTATGATTACTCTGGATTACTGAGGCTTGGATTGCAATTTTTATGTCGGAATATCATTGAAAATCATATTGGGATTAGGAATATATAAGTGACGGTATTAGTATTTGTATAATTTATAATATAATTAAGGGGTGTGGGTGAACTAGGTTTTTATGGGTAAATTATACTAGTTGACAATTATTATTGAATTTAAATAATATTGCGTGTCTAATCAATTATTGGATTTGAATTCATCTATATATGAAATCAAAATTTTGAAAATATACTTGAAATAATTTGATTGCATATATTTACATTTCATCTTATTGCAATTGATCTTGAGATATAATTGGGTTGAATTAAGGATTTAATTATCCATATACTAATTGGTAAAATGGTATAATTAATTTTGATCTTGAAATTGGGAATCATATCATGTTATGATGTTATAAAGATGATATACCTATTGAAATTATGAAAAAGAAATCATCAAATGAAGTAAAAATAATTTGTGTTCATATGGGGTGTTCTTGGAGGTTATATTTGTTCTTATGCTTGACTTGAATAATATTGATTGTGTTATTGTTAATTAGATATTTTTTTATACGTATTAAAATTAGTTATATTACTTAAAACATATACTAATTATTATAAAATAAATTGAATTGGAATGTATTTGAAATGGGGTAGATTAGGGTAAAACCAATATATTTTTCGACAAATTTTGGGAGAGCTACAAATCTGGATTAAGCCAACCCTGTGGGATTAACCCAAGCTAGTTTGTTCTTAATTTTTTCTATGGATTATTCAGTAGGATTCATGAGTGTTATTAGTACAAATTTAAAATGAAAATAAAGGATATTAGTGCTTAAATTATTTGAGAACTCGATTAGTAAATGGAAAAATTAATTAATGAATTGATATAAATATGTTAATGTAATGTAATAAACATAAATAAGTTAACCTGAAGTAAAGTAAAATGTAGTAACTAAACCAAGGGGTTAGAACTTGAATATCAATGATCAATAAGTCAATAGATGTATAAACATTTTGTGGATGATTTAAGACTATATGTGTAATATAGTTATGTCTATATGTGACATTTTGTGTAGTTTGTTGTGCATGCTTAACCTTTGAATCCTATATTGACAGAGACCATTGTACAATTTGCAGATGGCCAATCCACCTACGGCTAATGGGGAAAGATTTATTTGTATGCAAACTGAGTATCATCTAGACGATATATGGAGTCATAGGGAACTTTATTTGGTCATACATAAGTCTTGAGTATATAACATGTATGTTGTTTTGAGCCATGAGTAGTGGCCATAAATGTTGAACTTGAGCCATGACTGAAGTCCAAGTAATTTACATATACGATATTGAGACCATGAGCTATTATTTTTATTAGTAATTTACATATCTTTGAAGTTTATGAGGACAATATACATATACATGGAAATATTTATTACGTGAATTATGAGTTATAATTTACATAATGTATTTGAACGTATTGTAATGAGGTACAATTAACCTATTGGGTTAGAAATATGTTATATATTGGAAATGGTCATGATTTTAGACTCTTACCTTGGGGCATA
The DNA here is from genome assembly GCA_949130495.1 of Sambucus nigra. Classification (NCBI taxonomy): domain Eukaryota; kingdom Viridiplantae; phylum Streptophyta; class Magnoliopsida; order Dipsacales; family Adoxaceae; genus Sambucus; species Sambucus nigra. The sequence continues at coordinate 301,011,560 of OX422217.1, read as the reverse complement.
GTCAAAGATATGGGTCGTGACTATTTTAAGATAATTCTAAAGGTCACGGTCCAAAATCATGCCCCGAATAGGGGTTATGGTCTCGTTGGTCACATCAACATTAAATGAATGCTCATGATTTAAGATCGTGTCGTAGTGGTCACGACTCAAAATCGTTACCCCATGGGTGACCAAATTGCCATAGTATTTTTAGTGGTCACAATCTCAAACCCTGACCACAAAAGGGGAATTATTTCAATGTTCACAGTTCTGAGCTTTGATAAAATGTATGACCTTACAATAAAAATTAATATATTTTCATGGGTTTCATGCCTTACCACGTATTAATTTTTTGGGGGTCATAGTTTTGGTCACGGCTCAGAACCGTGATTATGTTTTCAAAAAAAGTTTAATTTTCTACATCCCCCCATAAAACTGTACATGTTTTTGAAATTGTATATATTTCCAAAAATAAGTACGAAGCCTTGAAATTTTTCAACACAAATTAAGTAATTATTAAGTCACTAACTAATCCATAAACAGAAAATAATAACATAAAAAAATTAACTAACTAATAACTAGAAAAAATATGAACCTAAATTTAAAATGTCTACTTTGAAGTAAAGCCATTGTTGGCTCTTTTTCCCAGCCTAGTACTTCGACAATTTTTTGCCATCTTTCTAGTGTGCGTCTCTGGCTTTTATGATGGGGAGTTTACTTAAATTTGAAGTCGTGGATTTGAGATATTGTAATGTTCATCCTAGTTATTACCATATCCCCATTAATGGGAATAAATAATTGAACTCAATTTAAGTGAGTTTAGTCCCAAGTCGATACATGTATGAGTTCCAAACTGAAAAAATTGAATTTGAAACTAGATCCCATATGATGGAAAGTTATTGAACGCCCACGACACCCTATCTTTAATTGAGAACTCTTCACCCTTATGAGATTTTAATTTCCTCACGCCTTTATCCGACAACACTTTAATTTCCTAGATTAAACGGGCTACGAAAATCAATATCATCGTTTGTAGCCTTTGTTCTGGGTATCAACAACGACAACGGTGTAAAATATTTTCCCATGCATATTTTGGAAGGAGACTTAAAGGTGCAATGAGAAGTGGCCAATAACTCAGATTATTTATTAAATTATAGAAAGGTTTAAAACCATTGGTTGACAATGCAAGATGGACATTGTGTAGTTCCTTTCCCAATTCAGCGTGTCATATATTTAAAATCTTCCCTATGAGTGAATAAATTGAATGGAACATGATCTTCACACCTACCTCAACTCGAGCATTCCATGCGGTAATATCCTTTCCTAGATTTATGTGTTACTAGTGGTCAATCCAGTCCGACCCAAGCGTTAGTTGTGAAGTGCGATGAGACAACCTAAAAATTGTCGCTAATTCAGTTTTATTTAATTAACAATTAACTTGTTTAGAATGCAATTTCATATTACATTAACCAACGTTAGGGACTCATAGGAAACGTCTCTAGAATCAAAGCATATAAAGCTATTAATGTAAAATAAAAAGATAATTACCCGTACAATGCACTCAAAATACAGATCCCCCACCCACCTTCCGTAACAAAGAGGAGTGGATGAGCCGAATTCGAGTGGGAAAGTACAACAATGCAATATAGAATCGAATGGCAAAAAAACGGCTCTACCACATTATGCCTAGGAGCAAAGGCAACTACATCACACACACACGTACACACACCCACATATATATATATATATATATATATACACATGTCGGTTAAGTAATTTAAACCTACTGTTTAGGGAAACACACTTAGTATTTTACTTGAAAATCACTTTTCGAAACATGCAAGCACCACATTAGAAAATGATAATTTTTCATATAAAACCTTTTGCAAACACACTCTTGTGTTACTGACGGGGTTAAATGCATTTACATTACTTACTTACGCACTTTATCACTTCACTTTTCCATTCCTTTTACTTCATTGACATTAGTCAGTTTTTCACTTCATTAGTCCACATTATCTTTTTCCCGAAATATTTACTAATTTCATTAACGTTAGGTTGTCTTTTATTATTTTTGTTCCACAACCCATTTCTTGACATTTTCCTATTTTCATTATCCTTTTCTTCGAATCATCCAAATATCCGCATATTTAACGAGTTCCACACCGCAGACTATGCTTCCATATGCTCTGGCTAGTGTTTTGGATATTTTACGCTAGATATCTGGGCCTCACTTAATTTGTTATAATATCATCCTAGTACATACTAATGTGTTTTAACATTTCTTAAATGTCCAAATTATTCCATTTTTTACCCGCCGAAGCCAAAACTCAGAGACTTCACTACACCTTGCGGTACACTTTAAAAATCACCATTTCTTGTCCTTTACACATTTACATGGATTTTGTCCCAAAATCACTTTTATTTGGGACTGTTTGTGTAATAGCACTTCCAAAATTTTTAATTCATAAAACTGTTTCACTTTATCTAAAATTAGCTTTTTATCCATTTTTTTTTCAATCATGCATTTTCCTCCATTTTTACAAATGTTATTTTGCCAAAATGATTACTACGTTTCACTACTAAGTCCAAAAATATTTTTAACTCCTTAACACTTATTTAAATCTTTGGAGTAACATTCCCCCCAAGTTAGGAATCTCTTTATTTCATTCCTTTCTTAATGAAGACATTATTTGGCATTTTGGAGACTACTTTACGAGAAAACACCATTTTCCATTAATTGCACAATTATTATAAAAATACCCACTTCCCACATTTTCCCCACCTTTTAACAAACTTTGAGGGTTGAAATTTCTATTTTATTTATTTCATGCCAAAACACATTAACACCTTCATTACATTTGTTTATATGCTCATCATCCAAATACTACAAGTTTATAAACATAATGATATGGATTTTAAGTAAAGAAACTAATCAAATGGGTCTAACATGTGGTTCATTCTAAATATTTCACATTATTCGTATAAACATGTTTTTCAAGATAAAATGTATTTCTATATCTTTAAAATACGATTAAATGTCTATTTTTATAAAAATTCCAATTTTCACAAGAAAAGCATAAAACATTTATTCATAAAATATTTTCAACAAGAGAAATATCATCTGAAACATTTTATTTCATTAAATGTCTAGATATTAAGGTTTCTTGAAATATATCATTTTTTCACAAAAATACTGGTATCTTTCATAAATCATTTCTTCTCACAAAATAATAAGAATTTTTTTTCTTTAACCATATATGTATTATGCTCTAATAAGCTCAAGATACAAGAGCATTAAAATGCAAAATAGATTTCTTAAGCTAAGAATAGATTTTTCCTCCTTAGAGGAAGCTTCAGCATCAGTGGGTGAAGTGTATAAGAACATGAAAACCTCTCACCCCTTAAGGTTTCCTTAAATCGGTTGCCTAGATCGACAAAGCTTGTCTCCTTGAAAGATCTAAGAAAAAACCCTTCAAACCCCATTAGTCTTCTATATTTCTTCTTCACACAACTGTGTAGATGTCTTTATAAGTCTTAAATATGGTAAAAAAAGGTTAGACTATGGTGGTTTAGGTGTAGAGATGGTGGTTCTAAGGTAGTGTGTTATGGTTGGTCGAGGGCGAGCTCCAAGAGCTAGAGAAAGAAGGTCTCATGCTGATTGGAATACGTCAAATGAGTCAAAGACCACATTAAATATTTCCATAACCCTAAGGGTTCAATTCCCCAAACTCCCGTACAAGTAACCTTTTAATGAAAGGCTAATAAATTCTTTTATCCCACGTATTTATTTGTTCCACTAGGAGCTCGACATGTCACCCAATCTGACGGTCCACATCATGACATCACATTAAAAATGTGCATAATTTTCTAGATTTTCTCCAATCATTGGGATGACCTTCCCCTCTTTCAAATAATATCATGTCTCATTCTAAGAAGGATTCTAACGAGGTATTAACGAGTCCAAAATCTAGGTTAAATGGGATCTGAGAAGTACTTCATTCGAATGGGAAGTGCTTGTCATTCTTGTTCGAACGACTTGTATTTTCCACTTAGGCCATAAAACTCTGATTCGATTGGCATGAAGGACCCAAAGTTACCCAAATATGATTCAAGATAGATCATAAAAGGTCTAAAGCCCAATTAGGTCCTACTAAGTTACCAAATCACATGGGTACGATCAAAGTTTTGGGGGCGGGTGTTACATTCTTCCCACCTCAGGAAAATTCATCCTCAAAATTATTAATCCATTAATTCTACGAATTTCCAAGATTATCACTCATCACTGTAAGTCATAAGAGTCTTTCAAGGCTAACTCATCGAAGTCCTCAATCACCAAAGTCATCATATTCCCTTTTAAAAGGGTTTGTCACCAAGGAACTCGACATGCAACATGTTCTAATGCTTACCTTTAGGCTAGCCACCACAATTATATAACATTCACTGAGTCTTCACTTGCTCGACGATCATTCTCAATCAAACCCTAAGTATTCATTTCTAACACCAAAGGATACTGTCTCCTCTACCAGGGCAATACTCTAGTGATTGACACTCACCCAAGAGAAAATGAAATACGACAAATCACCAAAGCTATTATCATAAGTTATTTTAATTATTAGGATCACATATCCTGAATCTCTTCAAATTCGCAGTTTATCATCAGCACACAAGTTCCTTTAAACTCGATAATAACCTCTCATCACTAGTCCTTCACTTCGAGGGGAGGGGGTGACACACTAACTATGTCCCAAATCATGCATCCAATTAATACATTTCCATAGAATCCTTATATGCACCTAGGGTAATTATTGTTGTACTTTTAGCGAACATTGTCCTGGGTATTATACTAATCAACTCACCACGGTAAAATAACACTTCCTGTTATGTTTCCTCAAGTTCTAAAACTATACAATGTTCTCAACTCATTATCCTTCTCTTTATAACAGTATACAATGTTTTCGTTATTTATAATTATGATGGTCAATTTGTAAGGTCGTTAATCTTAAGGAAAAAGCTTACTATGAGCAAAGTGTGGGGGTAGAATGAGAAACATCATGCACAACGAACTTGTGTAATAAAAGGGATGCTTTAGGTAAGGGAGCACCCAATTATCGAGATGCATTGACCATGATCAGTCTAACCGCACTCTACTAGGATAGACTGCACCATACCAAAACATGATAAAAATATCGGCTACCATAAGCGTTAGAACACAATTCATGATTACTAAAATTTAAAGGGACACACAGAATCTAATAGAACAAACAACTGTTCTAAGAAAATCCTATTTGCACGCAATGGGCTATGGATTACAAAAAGAAAATCTACGCCACATGACATGAAGCTTGTAAGGACAAATTTCCATTCGAGTCATTTGTTATAATGACTACATTCCATTGGACAAAATAATTTTGGGTCATTCCTCATCACGCATTATTCAACCGTAAAGGTTCGATCATTGCATTCAAAGTTCACGCGACATCAATATGCACTCCATGTTCTCTCTTCTAAAAGGTATATGACCAAAATCAATTTTCTGTGTTGAAGTATTTTTTCATAACAAGAAATTTTCATATAGAGTAATGTTCGTAAATATTTAATTTTCATAAAGAACCATTTTTAAAATTAATTTGAACATGTTTTTTGAAAATTATAAATCTCGTTCGAAGTTTTCTCCAGGTCGTTCGAACGACCTGGATTTAACGACATTTCCCAGGCTATACTGGAAACTCGTTAGAAGCTCGTTAGAAATGTTGTTAGAACAATCTTGTTCGAACGGGATTTCTAATGACCTATCTAATTCAACACTAGAATTCTGTTAGATAACTCGTGCGAACGACAAGTCGTTCGAACGATCTTGTTCGAATGAGTTCTACAAGATCTAAAATTTTAAACTTATTTTTCAGCAGTTATTTTACAAAAATTGTTTTGGTCCACTAATTTTTCAGTTGTAATATATGGACGAAAATTAGTTTCATATACTCTTGAGAGAATTTTACGTAACTTCCCTCTTTTTGTTAAATCAATCTGCAACACCATTTTCAACTTTTGAAACAAAACCCCTTTAATCATTTTGACATTCAACAAGGAAGTTTACGGTGGATCTCTGCATCCAAGCTTAGTGGTGACGGTGGTTTTGGGCTTCAATGGATACCGCAGCACGAGGAGTGTCGAGCAACGCGAACTACAAATTCGAAGGTCGAGGACGGCATAATCATGTCTTGAGTGAGTCAATGTCTGTAAGTTTTTTAAGTCTCTAGTAAAACATATTTTGTAGTGGATTTTGTCTTGGCCCAGTTGTCCGAGGTTTTTCCCATTTGGGTTTTCCTCGTACATTGGCGCGTTATGGTTGTGATTTTCGCAATTTACATTATTAAATCACATAGATGTATGCTAACTTGTAACCTTGAAAAAAGAATTTAATATTAGAATATATCTATACATGGCATATTTTAATTGGGTTGTGTGTGTGTATTCCACGAATAAAACTAAGAACATATAACCTTGCAACTTCAAACTGGTATCAGAGCTAGTCTCTAAAGTTATTTACATGAATCCTGGAGGTTATATGGATAGTTTTTCATCGAATAGACTACCTTTATTTGATGGAACTAATTACACCTAGTGGAAATGTGCCCTTAAATCTATTGATGAACGTGTTTGGGTTATTGTTGAAAGACGATGGTCCCCTCCTACTATGGTTGTTAATGTTGAAATTATTTTGACTCCTGTTGAATAGTGGTGTGAGGAAGAACTAAAATGGTGTAACTTTAACTCTAAAGGTTTAAATGCCATATTTGGTGTTGTGTCCCCCGATCAATTCCATCGTATGATGACGTGCGAACCGTCAAAAGAAGTTTGGAATATTCTCCAAGTTACTCATGAGGTAACTAGTGTTTTTAAAGCTTCAAAACTTCAAAACTTAACAACTCAATTTGAAACAATCACTATGAAAGAAACTGAAACATTTGATGAGTTTATGCTCGTATATCAGATATTGCTAACTCTTGCTTTAACTTAGGTGACAAAATACCTAAAAATTGTGTTGTTATGAAAATACTTAGATGTCTTCCTAAGTGGTTCATTCCTAAAGTCACTATTCTTAATTCATTAGGAAATCTAAACACTTTAAAACTTGAAGAACTTGTTGGTGATCTTCAAACTTATGAACTAGATTGTTTCCCAAAGATAACAAAAGCAAAGATAAAGGTATTTCCCTAAAAGTTAAGAAAGTCGATGTGTCTTATTCTGATAAGTCTGATATAGATCCTGATGATATAGCCTTATTTGCTATAAAATTTAAAAAATTTCACAAGTTTAAAAAGAAAAACTCTAAATTTAAAAAACCAAAACTTGAGAACAAAAACAAAGGAGGAAATAAAAAATTCAATAATCAGGATCCGAACAAGTTCAACAAAGATAACTTTAAAAAGGATGATTCAGAGAGATGATTTGAATGTGAGGGACGTGGTCATAGAGCATTCGAGTGCCCTACAAAACTTAAAAGACGAGGCAAAGAAAAAAGAAGTTTACAATGCTACTCTAAGTGACAGTGATAATGAGTCTGAAGAATCTGATGACTCTAACCCATCAAGAAATAACTTCATTGCCTTTATGGAAAGCCATGCTAGTAATTCAAGTGTGTCATACCTTAATTTTGACAATTTGGAGAAAATTCTTAAGGTTGTTTCTACTCATTCTACTAGTAGTGATGAAAAAGAGAGGGATAATGAAATAAATGAAAGTGAACTAAAATCCACTTATTTTAAACTTTACAGTGAATCTCTTCGTATTCAAAAAGTTAGCAAAAGATTAACCTTTAAAGTCTTAACTTTAGAAAAAGAGTTGAAATGCCTGAAGGAGAAATAGGCTTTAGTTAGTCAACTCGAGGCAATTAAGATATCTCTTTCTGAGAAGCTTATCTTGATAGGTAAAGAAAAATGTGACTTAATTATCTCCTTAGAAGGTGTCAACAAAGATCTTAATGAGTCTTTAGATATTGGAAAATCTCTCGAAGAAAAAATTGCCCATTTTGAAAAGATCTCGAGTCCTCTCGTGAAGTTAAAGTCACACTTGAGGATAATTCAGGAAGAATGGGAAAATTATTTTTAGGTCCTATTTTAGGATACAAGGAGAAAGGTTATCAAGAGAGAAAGGGTATATGATATGAAGAAGGAGATTCGTCGAAAGTCAAACCCGAACCAGTAGCTAAGTTTGTTACCAAGTCTAATGTTTCTAAAATAAGTCCTAGTAAGCAACCTTTAAAAGTTGTTCCAAAATAACCCCGTGTGTGTACTTATTGTCACAAACGGGGTCATCTTAAAGATTTTTTCTACAAGCTTGGAAAGAACTCTCATTTCACAAATTCTAAACAACACTATAGCTCCTTAGCTAGTCTTAAGAGTCAAGTTGAGTATCTAGTTAATACTTCTAAAGGTCTAATGGAAGAGTTTCTTAGGTTTTATAAAGTCCAAGGAAATAATTCCAATTATAACACTAGATCCAACAAAGAAAGGAAAATAACTCAAGCTTGGGTTAGGAAAAATAATACTAATAAAGCATTTGTTGCTCATGTTGCACATAAGGCTCAAAATACCTAACAAAGGTACTTTGATTGTGGTTATTCGAGATATATGACTGGTGATAAATCTCTATTAACTGTAATACCCGGTATTTTTATGCTATATTAATTTGGGGATTTATAAAATTTAACGTGAATGATTTATTTAATAAAAATCCGGAAATTAATTATGTTATAATTATTAACGTGACGAGAGTTAGTAATTATGGGAAATTTGTTGAATATTACTAATGAGCAAGGTAATATATGATATTGATTATATTAAATGTCACGAGTGAATTAAATGACAATTTCAGAAATTTAAGTCGGGACGTGCCTGTGTCACGTCAGGACTAATTTTGTTAAATAAAAAAATGAATATTCTATATGTTGTTCGTATGGTTATTTTGAGTGCACCAACGCATCCGGAAGGGTCGAGATAGTCAGAAAAGTGTACCCGGGGGTTTAGTTTGGGTCTCGGGGCGGTTTTAGGCCTAATTGGTATCCCGGGAGGGTAATTTAGTCATTTTACCTTTTTGGGTAATTAAACCCACGAAATTCAGCAACCTATATCAGCCATTTAGGTTTGTTTTTAGGGTTAGAATATTCAGAACACAAGTGGTGGCCTTTGCATAAGAGAGGAGAGAGCTCCAAGGCAATCCAAGGCCAAAAAGTCACCGGTTTGCACAGCCGCCACCACCAACGCGTAGATCGCGAGAAGGGGAACGCAACCACACCGGATTCATCTGCAAACCAGACTTCTAAAAATCCCAGGCAAGAATTTAACTTGCGTATTTTCGTTAGTGCAATCTCATATTAATTTAGGATTGATTAGAGATGAAAACTATGGAAGAAAACCCAATCTGTGTTAGTAAAATGCATGTAGTATTGATTATATGGAAATTCTGGAAATCTTGCCATGTAGAGGAATATAACCCGTGAAATTTTAATGATATATGAGAAGGAATTTGTGGTAAAAACAAATTAGAACCTTGATTAAGAAAAACTCTAGGGTTCTTGGTGATTAGATGGGATCTTGGGTTAATTATCCATGTTGAATGTTAGATATACACATGCTTTACGTTGAACACATCTGGTATATTGTTATAATGATAGTAGTAAGACTTTTGGGACGTTTAGAATGGAAAAACATTGTTTTGGATGAAGAAATTTGGTAGAACCCGTAACTACATTTCTGCAGAATTTTTCGCAGACCTGCTTGATCGATCGATCGAGCATAAAGGTTCGATCGATCGAGCCCCAAACATCGATCGATCGACCCCTCCTGGCAGACTCCTATTTCCCTTGTTTAATTAGTTAAATTAAATTTATCGTGAAATAATTCTTGGTTATTCTTAATAAAATGTTTTGGGAGATAGGAAAGACCAGTAGGACCTATGAATAAGTGTTGGGAACTTTATTATAAGATGAGAAGTTTACTTTTGGGGTAATTGTATAATGAACGATGAAGCTACGTATTTCAAGTGAGAGATTAAGGCGAATAGCTACGATAGTAAATAGAGGTATACTTACTGAATTTTCTACTTGGAAGGATAGAGTCCACGAATGTCACGTAATAAGTGAGAAAACCCTTCGAGTTAAGGTTAGAGATGAAACCTTATACGTAATACAAAAAATGTGAAATTTAGGATAAATGTTGTAATTTTGGGTGACGAGAGGAACCCATATTAATATGATAAAAGTGGTACTTTTATATGGTTGTGTGTACATATATTATATACATGTGAAAAACATACCGCGCTACTTGCTATCCTTGAGGTTACCGCGCTGGGACAGTCTTATCTCGATGGGACTTTTATGGGGGGATATTGAATTGTACCCTAGAAGATTGATATCCTTGGTATAGGCTATCGAATTGATAGTTCAGACGGTCCTAAGAGACGCGAGTATGTGCCATCCTCTAAGAGACTTGGAATCTATGCTTCGCCTCGATATTGTTTGTGTATGTGTTAATACAGTTCGAGAGTGATTCCGAACTTGTATTCCCCTTGATATGAGTGGTATGGGGTTTGGATAGTAGAAGTATGCACGCACCATAGTTTTATGTGGGGTGCTGTTATTTTATATATATTATGCGAGTAGTTAATATATATATAAGATTTGGAAATTTGAAACTGCCTACTTTGATTTGATAAGTAGGACATGGTTGATGACTCATATAGTAAATACTTGTTTTGTGAAAGTATAAAATGTCACTGGAAAACTTTATAAATTAATAAAAGTTAAAACGAGAGTTGTGCTGCTAATTGGAAGTATTCTTTCTAAACAATAATATTGTTCGGTTTTGAAATCTTATGAGTAAGTTAAGATACGCTAAATTATTGGGAAGGTTAGTTTGATAAAATGATAAGATAAACCCTTGGGAAGGTTAGTGCGATAGGTGTGCACATTAGAAGAGACGTGAGTATTTCTCAAGAGAGTGACGCTCTAATATGTTGTTGCATTGTCCTGTATCAATTTAAATACTTGCTAAACGTATTTTAAAATCAAACACACTTTCGGGCTCTGACCCATTTCTTTTTTTCTCTCTCTCTTGTATATATATGTATATATTTCAGGTGCCCAGCCACAGGGGCGTCTTGCTTAGGATCCCTTGAGAGGAACGTGCTGCAGCTTAGGTGGGAGTTGCAGGTCACTTGCATAGACGGCTTCCTTTATTGACTCCACTTCTAGCATTCTCATTTATTGGGCATGTGTCGCCCTTTCCATTATTTCATTATTGTTGGGATATTTGTATTTCAGTTATTTCCAGTATTGTTACTATGGGTTTTATTCAGTTTGGATTTGTGACTTTAGTTTTCGTATGTGGACATTCGATTGACGAATGTATTATATTCATTGGATTTTATGTACCAGGTTTTTGTGATATGATTCTTAATTATTGGAATGTTGTTAATAAACTAAATAAATCTTTTTCTTTAAATAAAATTTGGAAAGTTATGTACGAAAATGTTTTGAGACTTAGCTTAATTATTTAGGGTGTTAAAATGGAAAATTATTTTTATCAACAATGATGCTGAGAATGAACCAACTGTTTACCTTGATTTAATTTAATAAAGGAGTGATCGCCTGGTATTTAATTAGGCGGGGTGTCACAGGTGGTATTAGAGCATCAGGTTCTAGTGTCCATAGGATCTGTACGGCTTATTTCGCTTTCAGCTTAACGTTATTGATATAGAGCCCTATTTTTAGGATTGTTGTATTCTTGCTTTTACGTTTAAGTCTTCAGCTATTGAGATTTGATAATAACTGTAGACTAATAAACTTGTTCACGTTTCAGTTGGCTCCGAGACGTGCTCCGAAAGATAGGTGTGCCCAAGCCGAGCAGCCAGCAGCTCCAGCACTAGGCCCAATGAATGCAAACGAAGTAGCCGCCATTGTTGCTCAGGTGGTGAATGCCGCGATAGCGGTGATTCAGCAGGCTCCACCCCAGGTTCAGGCAGTAGCGCCAGTACCAGCACAGCTTCCATCTGCATGGGAGAGGGTTCGGGATGCTTTTCAGAAAGCGCATCCCCCTGAGTTTTCTGGTAGCTCCGATATTATTATAGTTAGCCAATGGAAGAAGGACATCCAGCGGCATCTCCGTATGTATGAGTGCACTTATGTGCAAAAGCATTTATTGGCTTCCTTTAAGCTGGTGGGAGCCGCCTTACAGTGGTGGGAGTCCACTACTACTTTGGAGGAGAGGGACACGATCCCTATTCAGTTGTTCTGGGAGGGGTTTGACCTTAAATATTTTCCACCTGCAGTGCAGACTGAGATGATACGGAAATTACTAAATCTGAAGCAGGAGAACCTTACTGTAGCTGAGTATGAGGAGGAATTCATGAGATTTCTCACCATTGTGCCAGATGAGGAACCTACTGAGAGCAAGAAGATTATGCTGTTTGTCGACGGGTTAGCTTGGAGGATCCGTCAACACCTTATTGGGAACCTATCCCTGAGTACGTTCACAGATGTACTCAATGCCGCATTGCTACATTGCCCGGATCACCGCTTCCATCTTCAGGGAAGCAAGAGAGCAGGAGACTCCAGCCAGCAGGGCAGGGCCGGGGGTAATAGTGCCGGTGGGGCACCATCTCAAGGACCGACTCGTCAGCACGAGTAGAGTTCCCATCAGGGGGACCCTACTAAGCGATTCCATTTAGGTGATTCTAGGCAGGGATTCGGGGGTTTTAGGCAGGGCCATCAGGGCCAGCCTAATCAGCAGGGCCAGCAGGGCCAACACCGACCGCAGGGACAGCAGCAGGGTCAACAGCGTGCACATCAGGGCCAACAGGGCCAGTGGCGTGGAGGTAACGGCCAATAGGGTCGTGGACAGCAGGGTCAGAGGGGAGGTAACTTCAAAGGCCGATGCTTTGGCTGCGGTAAACATGGCCATAGGCGCTAGGATTGCCCAGAGGGCGAAAGGGCCCCACAGCAGCAGGGAGCCCGTAATGAGCCGCAGAGACCACTTTTTCCACCTGCCCTCCCAGCTGCAGCGCAGGTGCCAGCCCTACCAGCCATTCTAGAAGCTCCAGTGCAGCAGGGGCAATTACAGTATGGACGTGTCTATAACATCCACCAGGAAACAGCTTCATAGGCACCACCCGCGATTGAGGGTATGTTTCCTATCCATGGTACTATGGGTCGGGTTTTGTTTGATACGGGGGAAACACATTGTTTTATAGCTACGCATTTCGCGAAGGCCTTAAGGTTGTTAGCCATAGCAGAGAGCACAGTGACGTGTGTGGACTCACCACTAGGGAGTGGGTCATTTATTTTCTTTATATGCCGGGGAGTGGGGGTAGAGATTGGTAGCTTGGTATTACCTGCAGACATGTTAGTCTTAGACATGCACGAGCATGATGTGATTATTGGTATGGATTGGCTTGCAGCTTACAGAGCCATGATTGATTACTTCGGTGGGAGCATTGTTTTTTCCATTCTGGGGCAAGAGATGTTTGTAGTGGCAATGCCTCGCCCAGAGGGAGGTTCGACCGCTCATTTGTATTACATAGAGGAGGATACCTCTATGTAGGTTGGGATTCCCTTAGATTCGATCCCAGTTGTCAGGGAGCATTCTGATGTGTTTCAGGAGATACCAGGCCTACCCCCCAGTCGAGAGATAGACCTTGCTATAGATTTATTGACAGATACGAGACCTATAGCACACGCACCGTACCGTATGGCTCCGGCAGAGATGCGAGAGCTACGAGATCAGATAGAGCAGTTGTTAGGTCAGGGCTTCATTCGTAGGAGTACCTCACCTTGGGGCGCTCTAGTCTTATTTGTGAAGAAGAGAGATGGTTCACTGAGATTGTGTGTGGACTACCAGGAATTGAACAAGGTCACGATACAGAATAAGTACGCGTTGCCTCGAATCGATGATCTATTCGACCAGTTGAGGGGAGCAACTTTCTTTTCGAAGATAGATCTGAGGTCGGGGTACCATCAGTTACGTATTAGAGAGCAGGATGTTTCAAAGACTGCCTTCTAGTCGAGATATGGGTCTTATGAGTTCACGGTGATGCCGTTCGGACTCACAAATGCTCCAGCCGTTTTCATGGACTTGATGAACCGAGTATTAAGAGAGTTCTTGGATCAGTTTGTCATCGTCTTCATAGATGACATCTTGATATATTCACACTCTGAGGAGGAGCATGCCGAGCACTTGAGTAAGGTTCCTCAGACTCTACGTGAGCATCAGTTGTATGCTAAGTACTAGAAGTGTGGATTCTGGTTGTGAGAAGTACAGTTCTTGTGCCATGTTGTTTCTGAGCAGGGGATAGAAGTTGACCCGAGCAAAGTGTCAGCGGTGAGGGAGTGGGGACAACCCATGACACCGATGGAGGTGCGTAGTTTCTTGGGGTTAGCTGGTAACTACAGGAGATTCAATCGGGGATTCTCCAAAATAGCGGGTCCATTGGCCAATCTGACTCGCAAGGGGGTACCATATGTTTGGGATGACGCTTGTCAGTTGGCTTTCGACGAGCTGAAAGACAAGCTTACTTCAGCGCCAGTCCTTGCGTTACCGAAGTCGGGTATGGAGTACCTGGTTTATACCGATGCGTCCTTACGAGGACTTGGGGGAGTACTTCAACAGGAAGAGAAGGCTATAGCTTTTGCCTCCCGCAAGGTTAAGCCGCATGAGAAGAATTACCCCACCCATGACCTGGAGTTAGCAGCGGTCGTCTTTGCATTGAGGATATGGAGGCACTACTTATTGGGTGAGAAATTCCATTTGTTCACAGACCACAAGTCATTGCAGTACCTGTTCACTCAGCGAGAGCTGAATATGCGTCAGCGCAGATGGCTAGAGTTTGTGAAGGACTACCAGTTCGATATACAGTATCATCCTGGAAAGGCCAATGTAGTTGCTGATGCGTTGAGTCGTAGACCGGTAGACGAGGTAGCGGATGTCTGGAAAACAAAGTGGAAGGAGTTGGGTCACCAGGATGCAGTAGCACGTTCTTTCATATCTGTGATGTCATTCACACCCGAGATTGTTACAAGGGTGATATAGGCATAGACCACAGACCCGTTTTGCCAGGAGCAGATTGTACGACTTTTAGTCGAGGGTGCTGAGTCTTATTCTGTTAGTTCTGATGGGGGTTTGAGGTTTAATGGGAGATTGGTGGTTCCAGAAGGAGCAGAATTACATCATGCAGTGAAGACTCATTCTCATGGGTCCCGATTTGAAGTACATCTGGGAGGCGATAAGATGTACCAGGATATGAGGCGATAATACTGGTGGAGTGGGATGAAGAAGCACATCGCCGAGTTCGTGTCCAAGTGTTCTACCTGCCAACTGGTGAAGGTGGACAACCAGAAACCATCAGGGTTACTCCAGCCATTGGAAGTACCCGCGTGGAAGTGGGAGAGCATTTCCATGGATTTTATTACAGGGTTGCCTACCTCACAGCGGGGCCATGACTCTATCTGGGTGATTCTAGACCGTTTGACCAAGGTAGCCCATTTTCTGTCGGTGCGGATAGATTATACATCGGGTCAGTATGCTTAGTTGTTCATCGTTGAGATTGTCAGATTACATGGGGTGCCCCTGAATATTGTGTCAGATAGGGACAAGATTTTCGTGTCATGTTTCTGGGAAAGCTTTCAGGAGGCTATGGGTACTGAGTTGAGGTTGAGTTCAGCTTATAACCCACAGACAGATGGACACACAGAGTGTACTAATCAGATGTTAGAGGATATTCTACGCATGTGTGTTCTCGATTTTGGAGGAGGTTGGGAACCACACCTTCCACTGGTAGAGTTTGCGTATAATAACTCGTATCAGTTCACGATTGGCATGGCTCCATTTGAGGCTTTGTATGGCGGGCCTTGTCGTTCTCCAACTTGTTGGCTCGAGGTGGGGGATAACAAGTTGCTAGGACCAGAGGTGATTCAGGAGACTTCCGCGAGGATTGAGATGATCAGGAGTCGCATTCAGGTAGCCTAGGACAGGCAAAAGAGCTACGCCGATGCGAAACGATTCTTCCGGGAGTATAGTGTGGGGGACCAAGTGTTATTGTGCATATCCCCTATGAAGGGAGTGATGAGGTTCGGTAAGAAGGGGAAGTTGGCTCCGAGGTACGTGGGACCATTTCCCATCATCAAGAGGATTGGGCCGGTTGCATACAGGTTGGGACTACCAGAACATTTACATCGCATCCACGATGTATTCCACATCTCATCGTTGAGACGATATCTTCGGGATGATATGGCCCATACTCAAATTGCGATAGATGAGATCGACTTACAGCCTGATAGCTCTTACGAGGAGAGACCAGTAGCTATTCCAGACTATAGTGAGAGGAGATTGAGGTCCAAGATAGTTCCACTTGTGCGAGTCCAGTGGGAGCATCATAATGTGGAGGAATCCACTTGGGAGCGTGAGGCAGATATGCGCGAGAGATATCCAGAGTTGTTCTTACCAAGTATGCCTTATTTTCTGAATTTCGGGACGAAATTCCGTTATTAGGGGGGAAGTATGTAATACCCCGTATTTTTATGCTATATTAATTTGGGGATTTATAAAATTTAACGTGAATGATTTATTTAATAAAAATCCGGAAATTAATTATGTTATAATTATAAACGTGACGAGAGTTAGTAATTATGGGAAATTTTTTGAATATTACTAATGAGCAAAGTAATATATGATATTGATTATATTGAATGTCACGAATGAATTAAATGACAATTTCGGAAATTTAAGTCGGGACGTGCCCGTGTCACGCCGGGACTAATTTTCTTAAATAAAAAAATGAATATTTTATAAGTTGTTTGTATGGTCATTTTGAGTGCGCCAAAGCGTCCAGAAGGGTCGAGATAGTCAGAAAAGTGCACCCGGGGGTTTAGTTTGGGTCTCAGGGTGGTTTTAGGCCTAGTTGGTACCCCGGGAGGGCAATTTAGTCATTTCACCTTTTGGGTAATTAAACCCACGAAATTTAGCAACCTATATCAACCATTTAGGTTAGTTTTTAGGGTTAGAATATTCAGAACACAAGTGACGGCCATTGGAGAAGAGAGGAGAGAGCTCCAAGGCAATCCAAGGCCAAAAAGTCACCGGTTTGCACCGCCGCCACCACCAACGCGTAGATCGCGAGAAGGGGAACGCAACCACACCGGATTCATCTGCAAACCAGACTTCAAAAATCCCAGGCAAGTATTTAACTTGCGTATTTTCGTTAGTGCAATCTCATATTAATTTAGGATTGATTAGAGATGAAAACTATGGAAGAAAACCCAATCTATGATAGGAAAATGCATGTAGTATTGATTATATGGAAATTCTGGAACCCTTGCCATGTAGAGGAATATAACCCACGAAATTTTGATGATATATGAGAAGGAATTTCAGGTAAAAACAGATTAGAACCTTAATTAAGAAAAACTCTAGGTTTCTTGATGATTAGATGGGATCTTGGGTTAATTATCCATGTTGAATGTTAGATATACACATGCTTTGTGTTGAACACATCTGGTATATTGTTATAATGATAGTAGTAGGATTTTTAGGACGTTTAGAATGGAAAAACATGGTTTTGGATGAAGAAATTTCGTAGAACCCGTAACTGCATTTCTGCAGATTTTTTCGCAGACCTGCTTGATCGATTGATCGAGCCCCAAACATCGATCGATCGACCCCTCCTGGCAGACTCCTATTTCACTTGTTTAATTAGTTAAATTAAATTTATCGTGAAATAATTCTTGGGTATTCTTAATAAAATGTTTGGGGAGATAGGAAAGACCAGTAGGACCTATGAATAAGTGTTGGAACTTAATTATTAGATGAGAAGTTTACTTTTGGGGTAATTGTATAATGAACGATGAAGCAACGTATTTCAAGTGAGAGATTATGGCGAATAGCTACGATAGTAAATAGAGGTATATATACTGAATTTTCTACTTGGAAGGATAGAGTCCAAGAATGTCACGTAATAAGTGAGAAAACCCTTCGAGTTAAGGTTAGAGATGAAACCTTATACGTAATACTAAAAATGTGAAATTTAGGATAAATGTTGTAATTTTGGGTGACGAGAGGAACCCATATTAATATGATAAAAGTGGTACTTTTATATGGTTGTGTGTACATATATTATATACATGTGAAAAACATATCGAGCTACTTGCTATCCTTGAGGTTACCGCGCTGGAACAGTCTTATCTCGATGGGACCTTTATGGGGGATATTGACTTGTACCCTAGAAGATAGATATCCTTGGTACAGGCTATCGAATTGATAGTTCAGATGGTCCTAAGAGACGCGAGTATGTGCCATCCTCTTAGAGACTTGCAATCTATGCTTCGCCTCGATAGTGTTTGTGTATGTGTTAATACAGTTCGAGAGTGATTCCGAACCTGTATTCCCCTTGATATGAGTGGTATGGGGTTTGGATAGTAGAAGTATGCACGCACCATAGTTTTATGTGGGGTGCTGTTATTTTATATATATTATGCGAGTAGTTAATATATATATAAGATTTGGAAATTTGAAACTGCCTACTGTTATTTGATAAGTAGGACATGGTTGATGACTCATATAGTAAATACTTGTTTTGTGAAAGTATAAAATGTCACTAGAAAACTTTATAAATTAATAAAAGTTAAAACGAGAGTTGTGCTGCTAATTGGAAGTATTCTTTCTAAACAATAATATTGTACGGTTTTGAAATCTTATGAGTAAGTTAAGATACGCTAAATTATTGGGAAGGTTAGTATGATAAAATGATAAGATAAACCCTTGGGAAGGTTACTGCGATAGGTGTGCACATTAGAAGAGAGGTGAGTATTTCTCAAGAGAGTGACGCTCTAATATGTTGTTGCATTGGCCTGTATTAATTTAAATACTTGCTAAATGTATTTTAAAGTCAAACACACTTTCGGGCTCTGACCCGTTTCTTTTTTTCTCTCTCTCTTGTATATATATGTATATATTTCAGGTGCCCAGCCACAGGGGCGTCTTGCTTAGGATCCCTTGAGAGGAACGTGCTGCATCTTAGGTGGGAGTTGCAGGTCACTTGCGTAGACGGCTTCCTTTATTGACTCCACTTCTAGCATTCTCATTTATTGGGCATGTGTCTCCCTTTCCATTATTTCATTATTATTGAGATATTTGTATTTCAGTTATTTCCAGTATTGTTACTATGGGTTTTATTCACTTTGGATTTGTGACTTTAGTTTTCGTATGTGGACATTCAATTGACAAATTTATTATATTCATTGGATTTTGAGTTCCAGGTGTTTGTGATATGATTCTTAATTGTTGGAATGTTGTTAATAAAATAAATAAATATTTTTCTTTAAATAAAATTTGGAAAGTTATGTATGAAAATGTTTTGACAC
This sequence comes from Sambucus nigra, assembly GCA_949130495.1. Taxonomy (NCBI): domain Eukaryota; kingdom Viridiplantae; phylum Streptophyta; class Magnoliopsida; order Dipsacales; family Adoxaceae; genus Sambucus; species Sambucus nigra. The sequence continues at coordinate 300,992,170 of OX422217.1, read as the reverse complement.
TTAGCTTAATTATTTAGGGTATTAAATTGGAAAATTATTTTTATCGACAGTGATGCTGAGAATGAACCAACTGTTTACCTTGATTTAATTTAATAAAGGAGTGATCGCCCGGTATTTAATTAGGCGGGGTGTCACATTAACCACTCTTGAGACTATAAATATGGTAAAGTCACTTTTGGGGATGGTAGCCAATCTCGAATCATTGATAGAGGATCTATTGTAATCTCGGGGCTTCCTAAACTTGAAAATCTCCTTTGTGTTGATGGTCTCAAGGCTAATTTGATAAGTATTATCCAATTATGTGATGAAAATCTTGATGTTAAATTTAGTCAATCGGAGTGCACCGTTATGATCGGTCGGGTGAATCTATTTTACAGGGTGTTAGAACTAGTGACAATTACGATGGAATTATTCCTAAATCCTCTTCAGTTTGCAATAGTGCAAAAGCCTCATCTGCCAATCTTTGGCATCAAAGATTATGTCGTGTAAAATTTAGAGATCTTGATAGAATACTTAGAAAAGAGCTAATTCGAGGCTTACCACCACTAGGAAAGACAACCTCCACCATTTGTGGGCCGTGTTAATTAGGAAAGGAAATTAAAAGTCCTCATAAGAAGTTAAGCTCTTGTAACAACCCGTCCTTTTGGAGACAATTAAATTCCATTATTGAGTATAAATTGGAATTTGGAGATTTTCTCGGAATAGTGATTTCTGGGATTCTCGAGGATTTGATGATTATCGATAGGTGATATACTTACTTTTGGGGTTAAGTAGATATGTTGAGGTATTTTAATTATATGTCTTCGTTGAGTAAAGGGACACGAGGTGATATTTAAATTAGAAAACCCACATTAAGTCGTGTGGGGTTAAAATGGCGAGTTGCAGTCAAGTACCTCAGATGGGAATTTTGACTGCGTCGTGAGTCTGGGAATGTCCGAGATAGTCGAAAAAGAGTGTCCAATTTTCAAAAATGAGTTTCGGGTAATTTTGGAGTTAAAAGTAACTCGTAATTGGATAAACGAGTCATTTTTGGGTTTTAAGGGTTAAAACCCTTTTCTCCTTATAAAAGGAGGGTGAGAGGAAGAAAAGAGAAGAGAAAGAGAGAAAGAAGAGAGAGAAGAAAGAGAAGAGAGAGAGGAGGAAGAAAAGAGGAGAAAGGGGGAGATTCCGGCCAGCCTCCACGAGATTCGGCTCGAGGACGTCAGATTTTATCTACGAGGCAAGTGTTTCCTTTCTTTATTTAATTTTTGCATAAATATATCATACCGTAGTTTGGTATAAACAAACCCTAAAGATTTTGGGTTGGGTTTTCGTCGATAAAACGGGTTCTCGGGAGATAAAACGAATAAATCCCTAAAATTGAATAATTAGAGAAACTTAGGTTTTAACTGAAATTAATTGGTGATTTCGGGTTCTAGGATGGTTAGAACCCTATTATATGTGTAATTATCGTTGGTTGATGTTGTGGGCCGTTGGGTGAGGAGATGGAAGTTGGGGGGAGGCTTCCATGGTCGAAACAGCTTCTCGGAGAAGAAGCTGCCCATCATGATCGATTGATCGATCATGGGCGCTCGATCGATCGAAGCCATCGATCGATCGAAGCCATCGATCGATCGATGGCCAACGGTCGATTGATCAACACCTGCTGAAAGTTGGCAATTTTTCTAGGGTGATTTGGATGGGATGGATTCCATTTCATCTTTTTTCGGGGTTAATTATGTGATAACATAAGGGACCTTTTAGGACTATATGATCCTCTAATTGAAGGAATTTAGGAGGGTTAAATGAGGGTTTAAATGTATAACCCTTACATTTTATTTTCGAGGAAAATAGTATAATTGTAGAATTTGATGGTTTAGGGTTCCTAAATGATAGTGGGGACCTTTAAATGATTATATGGACAAGATGTAGTCCTTGGGTTCATGGAAATGAAAACCGTAACCCATTAAATTTAAGGTTATTCGAGAAAGATAAATCTCTAGGTTATTTCGGCGGGCATTTAGTCCTATATAATTATGCGTATAGGAAGCATAATTATACACGATTGAGGAGTTAGTATATCCTACGAAAAAATTAGGATAATTTGGGAATATAGATATATAAATTTCACTTAGAGTGAAATGGTATAATTGGAGATATCCTATAAATCTTTAAGAGATGATTGAGGTAATTAGTATTAATCAAAGTAAGGAAATACTTTGGGTATAGTATCATGCTTATATGAATGCATGATTATGATTCTTTGAGAGAATATTTGGGATTATTGTTTATCGCTAGATGAGATTGGCAAATATGGCCATTCATATATATTCGGGGAGGAATATATAGTATGTGTACATATTATGTGAATAAAGTATATATATGATATGATGCAAATTATTTTAAAAATAAAAAAAATGAATGTTTTCAAAATGGGAAAGAAAATATTTTCATAATTAATAAATTATGGTTACACACCTCCTTAAATCGCTATCATAAGGGAAGTTGTGTGCGTATGGTGATGCCCCCTGGATAATGAATGCAGGTTGGATATTGTCCGAGGCCATATGAGCGATTATATTTTACTGCGCTGGTTAGGAGATTCTGGGTGTGGTCTTGACTATCCCCCAGACATATGGCTGCTTCCCGACGTCTGTAGGTTCCCAAGTTGTCTTGTTTGATGGCCCTGGAAGATGATAGCCATTTAGGGGTGCGTCCAGTGGGGAAACCCGGAGGGGAGGTATTAGATTTGTTAAAGCATTTTATGATAATCAAATGGCTTTAAATACATTTCCTGAATGTAAGAAGGAAAATGGGGTAAATGAATTGGCTTCGGAAACACTTTTCGGATGGAAGAAGGGAAGTCGAAGCATATGATATGATAAAAGCATTTTTATGATAATAAAAATGGCTTTTAATTACATTTCCTGGATATAAGAAGGGAAATGGGATGTTATAAAACGGAAAAGCATTTTTATGATAATAAAACTGGCTTTTAAAAAAGTTATATGATAATAAAACTGGATATAAGAAGGGGAATAGAAGGTTTTGATATGAGTATAGAATACACCTCAGTCCGGGAGATAGATTCGGATGTATATTGAAAAATGAACATATATATATGGATAAATTGGGTAGAGGGTCTAATGGATCCCGATGATCGACCTTGTTGCATAGTAGTGTATCGGGGGGGTTCCTTGTTTGGATTTCTCTTTGCGAGACACCCCACGCACGAATATGGCATTGTGTTGAGACTGGGGAGAAGTTTTAACCTTAGTGCTCTAATATTTAATATTTCTTATATGGTGTATGTATATATATATGTTATGTGATGAGGGTCTAATGGATCTCGACGATCGACCTTGCCACTCAGTAGTGTATTGGGGGGGGGGGGGGTTCCTTGTTTGGATTTCTCTTTGTGAGACACCCCACGCACGAACTTGGCACAGTGTTGAGACTGGAGAGAGGCTTAGCCCTTAGTACTTGGACTATCTATGGTTGATGGTGGTTGAGTAATAGACAAGTTAATAGGTTAGCTTGACTAGGATGTTTAGAGGGATGCGCTAGGAGTGCACTGCTAGAAGAGAGGTTAGGGGTATCTCATGGGAGTGCGATACCAAATTTAAATATGAGATAAAACCTTTTTTTTTTAAATAAGGAATTTATGCACTTGCTAAATACTTTCAAAACTCGGGCTCTGACCCGTTTATCTACTTTTCCTCTCTTGCTACATATATATATATATATATATTATTGGTGTCCAGACACAGGGATGCCTGGATGGCACTTCCTTTGAGTCAGACGTTAGCTGCAGCAGCTGTGGATGCATGCAGGTTCTCGATAGACGCTTCCATCCTTGTAATCAAGATAGGAGGTATAGTATAAAAATTTGGGTTAATAGACCAATTGCATTTATTTATTCCTTTAGCACATCATTCGATATGGTTGCATATTTTGACCGATTGTTCGGTTATTTTATTTCATTTCAGTTTCATTTACGCAAAAGGGTGTGGATGTTTTAATTATCTTAGCTTAAAAAGAATAGTTAAGTAAAATTTTGACACCGGACTAATAGGTTATTAGTAATTAAATGGATTTTCGACAGTGATGCTAAGAATGATCCATATGAGACTCCTGTTAACATTTGATATAGGAGTGATCGCCCGGTATCTGATTAAGCGGGGTGTCACTACTCTATAACAACCTCTCGTGTCATAGAATTGATACACATGGACCTTATGGTTCCCACTCGTACTGAGAGCATAGGAGGAAAAATATATATCTTAGTAATGGTGGATGATTTTTCTAGGTACTCCATTGTAGGCTTTCTAAGATAAAAATATGAGAGAGTTGATTTTCTTACTGTTAAGTGTAGAACTCTTCAAAATCAACACGGGTTACCATAAACCGCTTTAGGAGTGACAATGGAACCGAATTCAAGGAATTCAGTGTGAATGCCTTTTGTGATGAAATAGGAATTAAACATGAATTCTCGGCCATTCGAACTCCACAACAAAATGGTATAGTTGAAAGAAAAAATCGAACGATCCAAGAAATAGCAAGATCTATGCTCATAGGAAGAAATGTGCCTCGTAGATTTTGGGCCGAAGCGGTTAACACCGCATGTCACGCAGTAAATAGGGTTTATTTGCATCCTAACACTAACAAAACCCCATATGAATTGTGAATGGGTAATAAACCTAATTTGTCCTACTTTATAGTCTTTGGTAGTCCGTGCTATATTCTTCGAGATAGATAACTTCTTGGCAAATTTGTATCAAGGAGTGATTAAGGTATATTCCTAGGGTATTCTCAAAATAGTAAAGCCTTTAGAGTGTTCAACTTAAGTAGCTCTAACGTCATGGAATCAATTAATATTTTCATAAAAGATGATGGATCAATTGATAATGAGGAAGATTTGTCATGTGAGTGTGATGTTGTGTCCAATGTTGAAAGTATTGAATCTCAAAGTGACATGGTTATTCCCAAAACCGAGAAAAAGGATCCTACTCCTTGGGTGCGTAAAAGTCATGACAATTCAAAAATTATAGGAGATCCCGAGGTAGGTGTCAAGACTAGGGCGCAATTAGAAAATGAAGTTACCTATTTATGATATACTTCTAAAATTGAACCTAAAAACTCTAAAGAAGCATTAAAAGATGAAAATTGGATTAATATTATGCAAGAAGAACTGTTTCAATATAAGAAAAATGATGTTTGGGAATTACTCCCTAGGCCTTCTAATACAAATGTCATTGGTACCAAATGGATTTTCAAAAATAAAATGGATGAAAATGGTGTCATTGTTCGTAATAAAGCTAGATTGGTTGCACAAGGATACACCTAAATAGAAGGTGTTCACTTTGAAGAAACTTTTTCTCCAATTGCTAGGTTAGAATCAGTTCGCCTTTTACTCGCCATAGCATGTCACCTCCAATTTAAATTATATCCAATCGATGTAAAAAAAGTGCCTTTTTAAATGGTATTATTCAAGAAGAAGTCTATGTTCAAGAACTGAAAGGGTTTAACGACCCAAAGCATCCTAACCATGACTTCTTCCTAAAGAAAGTTCTATATGGCTTGCTTGGTATGAAAGACTCACTTTTTTAGAGGGGGAGTAGATATGACACTTTTCGTTCGTCGTGATGAAAAACCTATCCTAGTTGCTCAAGTATATGTCGACGACATAGTGTTGGGTCTACATGTGATAAACATACTCAAATTTTTTCGAAAGAAATGCACAATGAATTTGAGATGAGTATGGTAGGTGAACTTTCTTTCTTTCTAGGTCTTCAAGTTCGTCAACTCTAAAGTCGGATATTTTTATCCCAAACTAAGTATGCTAAAGACCTTGTTAAGAAATTTAAAATCGAATTCTCTAAATATGCTCGCACTCCTATGAGTTCATCGATTAAACTTAGTAAGGATACTGAAGGAAAGGATGTAAAGCACACACTTTTTAGAAGTATGATAGGTAGTTTACTTTACCTAACCGATAGTCGTCCGGATATTTCCTTTAGTGTAGGAGTTTGTGCCCGTTATTAAGATGGCCCAAAAGAGTCTCATTTACATGCTATTAAACGTATTATCAAATATGTTAGTGGGACCCTATCTTTTAGAATTTGGTATTCTTTCGACACAAATGATTCCTTATAGGCATATTCAGACGCTGATTGGGCAGGAGATGTTGATGGATGCAAAAATACTTCTAGCGGTTGTTTCTACTTTTGAAGCGCAGTTGTCTCATCGATGAGCAAGAAACAAAATTCTATTTCTCTATCCATGGCAGAGGCCGAATACATAGCCGCTGGGAGTTGTTGCACTCAAATCATTTAGATGAAACTACTGTTGGAAGATTACGGTATCTCTCAAGGCACTATGACTATCTATTTCGACAATACTAGTGCCATTCACATTTTTCGTAATCCTATTCCACACTCTATAACCAAGCATATTATGATCCGTGAACATTTTATTTGAGGATCCGTGAACCTAGCAACTTGGTTGATGAGAAAATAGTTTCTCTAAGCTTCGTTTCTGCTGATCAACAATTGGCTGATATCTTTAATAAACCTCTAAATGCCCTTAGGTTTGAAAACCTTGGGAAATCAATTGGGGTTTGCTCAATTGATTGAGATCGAAGCCATTTATCTAGTTTAGGTTGTTTCTCTTGTATATTTTTATTCCTATGAACTAGATTACTTTTGTATATATTTTATTCAAAATCTCCAAAAAAAATTCTCTTATTTTCAAGGAAAAACAGGAATGGTTAGAAAAGCTTTCAATTTTTTATCCATATGGCTTTGTGGTCGATGTATTCAGATCACTATCTTTTTTCGTGTCCACATGGCCTTCGATGAGTAGTTAATCCAGAACTTGTTTATCTTGTGCACAAAAAATGCTCTTTTATGATATATATTTATGAGATTTCCTCACACCTTTGCCTTTTTGCACATACCGTTCACGAAATATTGCGGATATCTTGTTCACATTGTACATGCAAAGTAAGATTTGGTGTTTTCTTCTCAATACTATCATATATATTATAAGCAATCGAAATTGCGCATGATCATCCATTGCTCGAATTGAAACCAAAATGATTATATTCTTCTGGTTGGTTTCCGTTTCAAGCAATGGACTCGGGCTGGGAAAAACATAAAGTTTTTGCGTGAATAGCCTGCACTTGCATTCTCGAATTAGTGCCTAAAATAGAATCATTGAAAATGATAAATAATGCCAAGGCCAAAATAATAAGCTTGATTGATTCTTCAAAAAGGAATAGTCTCAATCCTTTGTTGCTCATGGGAGATATAAGTTGATGATCAATGGGCATGCACATTTAATCAATTGATTGCTTTCTGAATGTGACATTATTGGCGAGAGAAACATCTATTTTGTATGCTTCTTGCATTCGTGTTTAAGTGTTCAATAATATTATCTTTTTGACACAAGGCTAATGTGAGTACATATTGCGCTTATATATTGTTTGGCATTCCACACTTGTACATTGTTTTGGCTAAAAACTCTCACTCGTATTGTTCACACCCCTACATTCTCGCTCCCACTATTTGGATATGTTGCCACAATCTAGGACTATTAAAATCCACATTTTGGCATCTTTCTGGTCTTCCCAATTCCTGTTCTTGTTCTATTTTTAAAACTATTTTATGTTTCTTTTTATATTAAAAGATTTATTTTCCTCATAAATTATCGTTCGAACGAGATTTCTAACGAAATTTCTGACCCCCTTTCTGGATCTTCGTTCATAATGTCGTTCGAACGAACTTCTAACGATATATCTAGTGAAATACCCAATCCGCTTCTGGAACTTCGTTCGAAAGACATTGTTCGAATGACATCACTCATTCAAATGACATGGGTTTAAAATTTGCGATTCCATTTCCCAAGGATCTCCCGCCCAACCACTTTTTCCCCTTATTACTACACATGTTTCCCATTTCCCTACATTTTCCCCACTTCCCCAACACTCTTCCACTCTCTTACATTGTCCCTTATACCTTACCCATTATCTATCTCTCCCATACTCTCTCATTTTCCCAAGCTTCAACTTCTCTTCACCTCCTCCATTAACCCCATTTAGTTCCCCCCTATATATATGCTATTGGGTCACATTTTTAAACCAAGTCAATTTTTTTGTTATCCAACTTTCATATATAAATTTATATATATGTCTACAATTTCTTTGGGGCCATTGTATTTTCTCTGATTTTTGTTTATGTTTGGTTAAGCTATATTCCATGATAATATAAGTTTTCTCAAATTAAATTTTTTAATTTCATGGAATTTATCTTAAATAAATTTTTTATTTTCATTTATACCTAACGGAGGATGGGATTATTACAGATTGGTTTGTTGAATTGTTGGTGTGTTGGGTGGTTTGGTTAAAATTTTGTTTGGGTAGGTTCCAGTCTCATTCTAGTTTAACATGGCCCAAAACTGTTGCCCACGTCGCATTCGTGACTCTCCCGAGGAACGCTCATCTTCCTCTAATGAGGAGTGCAACGCCAATGGAGTTATCCCTGACCTTAAGCTGTTTTGGGGGTCACTCATTGTACACACTCCATATCACACCCAAGGTTTCTCTACACGCTCTATTATTCGGGAGAAACTTTTTAATATTCAATCCCTCCACGGCACCACTGTGCATTCATGGATTTCTGATTTAAGGTGGGACCCTCTATTTTGACTCACGGACCCTATATTTCCCGATATCATTCGAGAGTTTTATTTTGGCATGCATGATAAGGAGAATTATATATCTTTTCGTGTGCGCGGTAGGGACATTATTGTCTCTCCCGAGTCTATTGCTCATCTCCTTCTTTTACCTAGGGTGAATAATCCCTCCTTCCCATGGATATCCGATACACGTCCTGACCCTTCCCTCGTTATAAGCACCATTTTTATGATCCTCCCTCCCGGCACTGTCACCATATTTCACAGACACTTACATCCCGGTTTTATGGTCCTTAATTGGATCGTGTGTGCGTGTCTTATTGCTCATCCAAACACCACCCAAATTAAAAAAATGCATGTGAACGTAATGTTTGCCATTAGCATTAGGGCTACCATCGATATCCCCGTCTTTATCTTTAATGTCATTCGGACGGTTAGGATCCTCCCTTCCAGTCCGCATGCCAAGCCCTCCCATTTGCCTCTCTTATTACCCATTTTTGTCTTGCCGTCGGCTGCCCCCGCCTATCCACCGATGTCCCCATCACCAAATACCAAACCATTTACATATCCTCGGTTAGCCGGTCTCATGGTCATTTACCCCCCGAGACCCCTCACATCACTCCTTCCACTTCCTCTCACTCTACCACTTCCTCCCACCCTACCCCCAGTCGTCCCTCACCCTCTTGTACTACACATCGACCCTCTTCTTCCTATGATCCCTCACCCGTAGAGCTAGAGAACCTTTTGTTTGTCCGTTCAGAGGTTGAGCAGATTCAGGAAGATATACGTCAAGACAAGGAACTGTTACAAGATCTTTTTGTTTCAATGAAGTAGGATAGAGAGGCACAAGCTCGGCGAGAGGAGGCTCAAGTGCACAGAGATGAATACCAGGCTCGTCGGGACTCTCTTCTGTTAGAGAACCTTGATGCCATTCGTCTCATGGAGATGCGCCGAGGTGCCAGTTCATCCGGTTCCGGCTCTCTTCCCGATGATTCTCATGATGATGCTCCTGCCCTTGATGTACTTTGTTTTTAATTTCCTTTCTCAATGTACTTATAAGGATGAGTGGATATTTTCTTTCTGGTATTTGGTTTGGATTTTTTTTCTTTAGGAGGTATGCACCTTGAATCTTTAGCATTTCCCTTATTGATTAATGCATTATCATGTTATTTCCTTTATCCATTATTCTTATTGGATTTATTGCCTATTGTTCTCTCGATTATTTTTTAACATGCAGGCTATTCATCCCTTTGTCTTTTTTGGACAAAAAGGGGGTGACACATTAATTAATGGGAATTCATATTTAGGGGGAGTTGTATTAATTAATGGGATTTCATAATTTAGGGGGAGTTAATTTCTTAATATTCAACATATGCATAGTTTAGGGGGAGTTCATTTACTATTCACAACCTATGCTAACACATTGTTTTATATATGTTACATTCTCTACTTCCCCATGCGTTTATGAATTTGTTGTCTCATGTGTGTAGGATACATCACCTGCTCTCTTATAGCATCGTCAGTCATGTCACTGAGTCTGTCTTTTTTTGGTGGTTTTGGGACGGCCGTTAGAATCGGTTTGACGGCTAGTTTAGTAAATTCAGTCTTTTGATTTCTTTTTTATTATTCTGTTTTTTCCCGGAATAGACAAAGGGGGATATTTGTAAGGACAAATTTGAAATCGAGTCATGTACTATATTGGCTACATTCCATTGGACAAAACAATTTTTGGGTCATTCCTCATCAAGCATTATTAAACCTTAAAGATTCGAGCATTGCATTCTAATTTCACGCGACATCAATATGCACACCATATTCGCTCTTCTAAAAGGAATATGACCAAAATCAATTTTTTATGTTGGAGTATTTTTTCAGAACAAGAAATTTTCAGAGAGTAATGTTCGTAAATATTTAATTTTCATAAAGAACAATTTTTGAAATTAATTTTAACATCTTTTTTGAAAATCATAAATCTCGTTCGAAGTTTTCTCCAGGTCATTCGAATGGAACTTGATCTAACGACATTTCCCAGGCTATACTGGAAACTTGTTAGAAATGTCGTTCGAACAATCTCGTTCGAACGAGATTTCTAACGACCTATCTAATTTGACACTGGAATTTCCTTAGATAACTCGTTCGATCGGCAATTCGTTCGAACGAGTTCTGGCAGATCTAAAATTTTTAACTTATTTTTTCAGCAGTTATTTTACAAAAACTGTTTTGGTCCACTACTTTTTCAGTTGTAATATATGGACGAAAATTAGTTTCAAAAACTAAGGAAGTTTCATATCCTCTTGAGAGAATTTTCCATAACTTCCCTTCTTTTGTTAAAATCAATCTCCAACACTATTTTCAACTTTTGAAACAAACCCCTTCAATCATCTGGACATTCAACAAGCATGTTTGCGGTGGATCCCTGCGTTCAAGCTTAGTGGCGACGGTGGTTTTGGGCTTCGGTGGATACCGCGACACGAGGAGTGTCATGCAACGCGTTGGAGCTTCACGTACTACAAATTCGGAGGTCGAGGACGACATATGCATGTCTTGAGTGAGTCAATGTCTGTAAGTCTTTTGAGTGTCTTATAAAACATATTTTGTAGTGGATTTTGTCTACGCCCAGTCGTCGAGGTTTTTCCCATTTTGGTTTTCCTCGTACATTGGCGCATTGTGGTTGTAATTTTTGCAATTTACTTTATTAAATCACATAGATCTATTCTTAGGAAAATATGGATAAAATTGGATAATTGTATTTCAATTAATCAAGTTATCAATCTCATCGCATTAATTGGAAATTGTTTATGCTCACTTGTAAACTTGCAAAAAGAATTTAATATTGGAATATATCTCTACTTGGCATATTTTAATTGGGTTCTGTGTGTGTATTTTGCGAATTAAACTAAGAACATATAACCTTGATACTTCAAAGCTTATGGGAACGCTAACTTTGTACTAATCTAGCCACACACCCTAGATCAAGCCACCCACTAGAACCCCTCGAATCACAAATCATGCATTCACTTGTTTAGCGTGCAATTCCAATTTACATTAATCTATGTGAGGGACCCGTGGGAAATGTCCCCAAAATACAAGAATATATTTCTTTAAACATAAAATAAAAAGGATACTTACCCATACAATGCACTAAAAAATGGAACCGCACCCCACCTACCCTAACATACAGGAGGAAATGAGTTGAATGCTTAGTGGGAAAATGCAACGATGCAATATAGAATCAAACAGAAAAAAGAGGCTTTAACACATTCTATATACATGCATATACAACTACAACACACACACACACACACACACACACACACACACACACACACACATATATATATATATATATATATACTTTAATACATGAAGTCATTTTTATTCCAAAAATGTTAGTTATTTTGATTAATTCGCCCTAATCTTGTAAAAGAACCTCCTTTTACTTCACTCGACATTTATTACTTGATTTGACATGCTCGATAAGTATTTAAAAAAAAATACCCATTGTTAAAGGCAAAACTCCTTTTATAGAAATTACCCATTTGCTCATACCACATTCCCCTTAGTATTTTTCTTGAAAATATCCTATCGACACATGCAAGCACCGCGTTAGAAAATACTTATTTTTATCGAAAACCATTTATAAACATATTCTTGTGTTACTAGTCGGTTAAACCTCATTACATTGTTTAATTACGCACTTTATCACTTCACTTTACCATTCTTTTCATTTCATGGACATTAATCCATTTTATGCTTTATTAGTCAACGTATTTTTACATAAAACACTTATCAGTTTCATTCAATTTAAGTTGTAATTTATTCTTTTTGTCGCACAACCCATTTCTTGACATGTTCATATGTTCATTATATTTTTCTCAGAATGTTCTAAATATCTGAACACTTTAACGGGCTCCACATCGTCGGCTATGCTACAATATATTGTAGTCAATGATTTTGGGATGTGAACCTGAGGGCTCCAGGCTCATCTTAATTATTCATGGTGTCATCCGATTCCATATTAATATGTTTTAAATTTATCGAGTTTCCACAATATTCTAGTTTTTACCGACCGCGACCAAAACCCAAGGACTTCACCCCCACCTTGTGGTACACTTTAAATTTCACCACTTCTTGTCCTTTGCACACTTACGTAGATTTTATCCCCAAATCACTTTTATATAGGATTATTTGTGTAACACCTCTTCTAATATTTTTATTCCAAAAAAATATTACACTATATGTAAAATTACCATTTTACCTATTTATTTCTAATCTTTCATTTTCATCCCTTTTCACAAATTTTATTTATAAAAAAACATTACTATGTTTCACACACTAACTTCTTAAATGTTTTTAACTCATTAACATTTATTTAACTCTTTGGGGTAAGATACGTCTTATGTTATAAATCTCTTTATTTCCTTACTTTCTTTATTAAGAAATCATTTGGCATTTTGGAGATGACTTTATTAGAAAACACCATTTTTTTCTTTCATTTCACGTGTAGTTTAGATATACCCACTTACTTCATTTTCCACACCTTTTAACACATTTTTAGGGATAATAATTCCATTTTATTTATTACATGCTAAAACCCATTAAAACCTTGCATATCCTTATTTATAAGTTTGTCATGAAAATACTACAAGTTCATATACATGAGGAGATGTATTTTAAGTCTAAGAATCACATTAATTGTGTCTAACATATGGTTCATTCGAATAAATTCACATTATTTTCATAAACATTATTTCATACTCAAAGACATTTTTATTTCTTAAAAACTTGAGTAAATGTCTATTTATATCAAAATCCAAATTTTTTACAAGCTAAACTTAAGACATTTGTTCATAAAATATAGGTTTCTTTTTCAAAAACCCACCAACAATATCTCCAAAATTCGTAGCGTTGCCAAACAATGGTGTAGATGGGTTGATAAAGAATATGGTAGAAAAGGGTTAGACTACGATAATCTTGGGTGGAAATATCATGGTGCTAGGGTGGTTTGTGGTGATTGGTTGAGGGAGAGCTCCTAGAGCTAGAGAGAGAGAGGTTAAAACTAAATGGAATAGCCCAAATGAGCCAAATTTCACATTAAATGCTTTCTAAACCGTAACTGTCAAAATTCCCCAATTGTCCCTATATTTAACCTTTTAAACAAAGGTCAATCAAGCCTTCGTCCCATGTTTTGATCTCAGCTGTTGAGGTCTCGACATGTCATCCAATCCAACGATCCATGTCGTGACATCACGTTAAAAATGTGTAAAGTTTTTAAGATTTTGTCCGATCGTTTAAATGACATTCTTCCACATTTAAATGAGATCATCTCTCATTCGAATGAGACTCCTAAGGAGGTACCAACGAGGCCAAAATATATGGCTAAATGGGATGTTAGAAGTACCTCATTCGAATGAAAAGTGCCCCCTCATTCGAGTAATTAGGCACCTCGTTCTAATTTGGGCATCCAATGAGATTTCAGAGAGTGAGGGAAATCAACCATTTCCTAGTTGATAGAAGTTTTTTCGAATCTCATTCAAAGGACTCATTCGAATAACATGAACACCTCATTCGAATGACTTATGTTTTCCACTATATGAACTTTAGGCTAGAAAACTCCGATTAGAAAGACATGAAGGCCATGAAGTTATTGAAATCTTATTTAAGGTCGATCTTACTAGGTATAAGACCCAATTGGTCCTAAAAAGTTACTAAAAAACATCGGTACGATCAAATTTGTGGTGTTGGGTGTTACATATGCCATGGCCATTACTATCCATGGTACAGTGAAATTTATTTAATAAGTACCCCGTGGGTAAAATGCTTTAATACCTTTTGTGGAACTAGTGACCTCTTGTGATAATTTTCATGTTTATCTTTTCCACACCCAAAATTCGTATATATTGGCTTCTTTCTTGTAGGACAGTCATTTGTCTGTTTGTGGTCATTGCGATACCATACTTTATCATACTTTCATGCATTAATTGATATGTACTTCAAACCCAAAACCTTCAATCTCTTCATCCTAGGATAACTATCTAGTATTCTCTTTCAAAATAATGTATTTATCCCACTTCATTTTCGATTACCCTGTTGATCAATAAACCAACTGTTTTCCATTAATTCTTTCGAAAATATTTTCCATTGTCTAATCCTAAGAAAAAAATTAATTTGTCCGGTAATGTAATTTTTTCATAATATTTTTACCGGGTCCTTCACTATTCTCTACATGCATTGGAGCATAACCATCATCATCAAATACTTTATCAACCAATACAAAAGCCTCACCCCTACAAAGGGGTGATTGTTGACAAGTGTTTCGGCATTCATGGAAACTATCATGCACGTGCCAATGACCATGATATTAGAAATTTTGGTATATAATACACCTAGAAATGGTCACCGTGTATCGATGATGATCCAAGATATGTTACAAGAGGAATATTTTGACAGGGTAATGTTGCAAGAGGAGGCACTTGGGGGTGGGATACTATAGGAGGAGGCACTTGGGAGGGGAAACCCTGAGGCATAGGATAGATTAACTTTTGAGGAGACTTATAGGAGCATAAATCATGTTATTTATTAAAAAATTGGACTAACCCCTTAATCTTATTCATTAGCATTCCCATGTTACTGATAACATGGACCACCTCCCTCGTAATCTCTAACACCGTTCCCTCTATCTTCTCCTATTCTTTCGCTTGTCTCGACATATGTCTTATCCCTAAAGATATCTCATCCAATATAGGTGTAGTGTGTTTTATTTTACTACTTGGCATATGTGACACCACACCTCTTGGACTTCTCCTTTTGTCCATCCCAAGTACCTTGATAAGGCATTTGCTTCAATTTCATATGGTTTGCACTTGGACTAACTACTCGAGGAGTTTTCTATCATTTACTGTAACAATATATTATATTTTGGACTATGATTTTAAAGTTTTTTTTATTATAATGTGTATATATATTAGAACTAAATTATAACTAACCCGAGTCGATTTCAATTTGTCTTGGAATTAATTGGTTTCTTTTTCTCATTAGGGAGGTAAGTACAATTTCACCCGATTCAGGTCTTTACCTTATTCCGAGGTCCCATTTACCTTGTCCACACCTTTACCCTTTACCCTTCATATAATCATATGATTTTTCTCCATGTTTATGGAAAAATACACACCTCAACCTACTTAGTTTACTTTACTCCCTATCTCTCAGTTTTCCCTCATTGACCTCATTCTCTATGAATTAAATCCATTATCGGCTATTTTTCCCTGCCTAGTACTTCAGATCTCTTTTGGCCCATTCTTAGTGGTCATCTATGGGTGTGATGACATGGAGTCTACTTAAATTTGAATTCATGGGTTTGAGAGATAGAAACATTTTTACTATTCATTAGAATATCTAAAACATAAAAAAAACAAATATTTGAACTCAGTTCAATCAAATCAATACATTTATGCATTCCAAACTCAAGAAATTGCATTCCAAACCATGTCCCATGGGTAGTAAAATTATGGATCGCCCACAACACTTTATCTTTAAGTGTGAACTCTTCACCCTTATGAAAATCAAATTCCCATGCCTCGTTCCCACAACTCTTTAAGTTCTTAGATCAAGGAGGATAAGAAAATATAAATCTCGTGGTCACGGGCCTTTGGCCAAAATATCAAGAATGTAAAAAAATTGAAACTAAGTGTGGTAGGAAGAACTAAAGGCGTGATGAGAACTTGACGAATAACTCTCATGAGTTTTTAAGTTACAAAAATAGTTAAACCCTTCAATTAATAATAAAACATAAACATTGTGTGGTTTCTTTAGAAATTTAGGGTGTCGTGCATTTGACCTCTTCAAGATGAGTGAATCAACTGGATGACACATGAGATTCAAATCGACCTCAACTCGATCATTCCACACCATAGCCTCTACTACTCATGGTACAATGAAAAATATTTATAGATTTTCCCCAAAGGGAAAATACTTCAATTCCTTCTATGGAACTAGCGATCCTTAGCGATACTTTTCAAGTTTCTCTTTTCCACTCCAACAAGATTTATATATATTGACTCATTGCATACTCGATAATCATTCGTTTGTTCGTGCTCATTGCGATACACGATGTAATCATCCTTTCGTGAACGAATAGATTTGTATTTCAAACCCAAATCCTATAATGATCCTCTTCATACTTTGATAAATATCTAGTAAAGTGTTTCTTTTGTGGAGGATGTCTTTAGCCCACTTAATAATTCCAATTACACTATTGCCCAAGAAACCAAATTTAGTCCTCAAATTGTGAAAATCAATAATTGTGTACAACAACACATTATCTTATTTATAATTCTAATAAAAAAGGATAGAATCATTGACTACCAACCATACGTACTATCAATCTTTTTATGTAGACACCACATTTAAGGAGACCATAAGTCTCTCCTTAGGTCTGTAGCACCTCCCATTTCACTACAAACCCTAAGTGATACTCTGAGTATCAATCGATGGGCCATCGGGCTCTTTTGATCCCCATTTGACTCCGATAAACTCTATCATCAGAGATAAATATCAATGTATATCATAAGGGAACTAAAATCCCTTTCTAATGGTACGCCCCATGTGCGAAACGGCATAAGCCCTTGGACGAACGATCTGTTTTTCTTCTAAAACTGATTTGGAGGTCATCGGATTCTCCCGGGCTCCGTTTGACCAAGGTTAACTCTTTAGCTCCAATGGCAGTGAATGAATCTTCAAAGTCCATTAAATACCCTTTCCAACGTTCCTCCTCCCGCACAAATAAACCTTACGATATAGAAAAATGACTTATTTTATTGCAAAAGGTTATAGAGTGCTTTCAGGACCAATTGACCAAATATGAATTTCCAAAATGAGGGAAGCTCTTTGTAATGTATAAGTAATGCGTATAAACTTTCCAACGATATGTACCATGTTCGATTATAACTTACGATTTGGATGAACGATCCATTTCCATCCAGCGATCTCCCGTCCAAAAGACCGATGAGTACTTCTGAGCCCCGTTTGACCAAACTTCAACTCAAGGACCTGAGAGAGGACCAAAGGACTCTTGAAGGTCTCTGAATTACCTTTATAAGGTATCCCCCATGTGCGATTTGGATTAATGAATTTCATTCTACTACCATTTTCCAAAATAATCTGCACGAGACTATCAATTTGCAGGTCCCTTTCCCTGCTTATTAGTATTGTGTCAACGGTTACCTATCTATTTGCAGGGCTAGGGATATGCCGATTGTCACCCCCATTACCCGATAAATAGAGGGCATGACCTCACACCCAAGGCAAACCTCAGATCCATCAATATTAGTGATCCCAACAGCATTCTCTTGAAATCAATGAAGTTTCCTTATGTGAAACTCTTTTCCATCTTTCATTACCATCCTTTTCATACCCAATTTAGCAAAATATCATTCCCTATCATCCATCATTTATCTCAACACTCAAGAAAGATCATCAAGGATCAAGATCAATCCTCAATTCTTGAATGAATGTCCAACAATTCTTATATCTCTTTAAATTCTTTATTTTCGCATTAGTTACATAAATTCTTAATCTAGCTTTTAATTTAGTTTATATGCATTAATTTCCCATCCTTTATTAGTTATATTGCATATACTTTGTTTTTTATAATACATTTTAAATTCATACATGATTATCCACCAAAATTCATACATGATTATCCACCAAAATTTCCCAAAACTAAAATACATTTTCTACACATGCATATAATAAATTCCTCTTCGAATCTATGGGATAAACCCCACCCCTTATGCCTCATGTGAACTATGTGGACTTTGATGCCTTTATAGGCTACATAGGCATCTCGAGCTAAAACCTG
Source organism: Sambucus nigra (assembly GCA_949130495.1). Taxonomy (NCBI): domain Eukaryota; kingdom Viridiplantae; phylum Streptophyta; class Magnoliopsida; order Dipsacales; family Adoxaceae; genus Sambucus; species Sambucus nigra. Next base: position 300,973,638 of record OX422217.1, on the reverse strand, counting down.
AGACTCGAGTCCAATTTTCCAATTTCTCAATTTTCCATCTTTCTTATTTGTATCCATTTTATCTATAAATTATTTTGATACATGTAATATTTGTGACCCTTCTTCGCATTTTATTCAATATACATTATCGTTTCATTATAACGAGAAATATCTCGATAAAAGCATACATTATATTTTCTAAATATTATTTTGGGAACATTCCTAGGGATGAGCTCACTTCATCTTTTTCATGATGTGAGTTGGGCCATTCTAATCTCCATTTATATATACACTCACAAAAACATCACAGAGAAACAAAGGAAAACAGTAACACAAGCCCATGAGAGACCAAAAGGGCGGTATGGGTGCCTAACACCTTCTCATTCTGTAACTTAGCCCCAGACATCTAAAATATTAGTTTCGTAAGCATCAGTTTGTCTTTGATGCCGCTCTCTTGAGGTGGAGACATGTTCTTATGCCTATTTTTTGAAAAATAGGTTGGTGAATCCATCTCTTTACATTCACCCCACTCCAACGATGGCCACACCAGGTAACTCAACATCAACTTGCTCATTAACTTATCCATAAATCATCTTATTCGTAGGATGGTGGTTTTGATGGTGGTGGAATTCATGAGCATCATCAACTATATCGATTAAAGGATGGTGTGCTGAAAAATCTTTCATCACTTCCACCTTCATCATTAAATCAGGTACCACTATTCTTCCAAAACACATGGTTCACTATTTTCCCAATGGAATCTCCATATCTTATAGTCTTGCCACAAATCCCATATTAACGAATATAATTCCATGTTTTCCAAAGACTTAAATTTGTCATTAATACGATGGTTGCATTGATAAGGAATCTTATAATTCTTAAGATTTGTATCTACATATTTATCAAATTTATGAATTCCCTTTCCATGATTGTCAAAAACATCATAATCTCTCCCATCCACTGTTTTTATTATGGGAAACCCATTCAATAGTGTTCAGAATTTCGGACACCTATATAAATAGGTTGAAAAGACGATAATGTTAAATACAAGAAATATCAGTTTATAATTCAAGTAAATTCATTTAACTCAAGAAAATCCATTTAAATTAATTCAACCCAAGAATTCAATAAATATTAAATAAAAAATAAAAAATTTAAGTTGTCCTTAAGTTAGAATAACACCAAATTTAAACAATTTCATTGCCTAATCGAAAGCAAAAAATTAATTGGATAGGAAATATAATTTTTTTATAATATTTTAACAAGTGGTCTTCACCGTTGTCGACATGCATGGCCTCATATATGTAACCATTAAATACTTTATTAACCAATATCAAAACTTCACCTATCGCCAAATGGTGATTGTGGATGTTGTTCCAACATTCATGGAAACTAGCGCACGTTCTAAAGACCTTGCCATTTTATAATTCCATAATATAATACACCTTCTCATATTCATTGTGCATCGACAATGATTATCCACAAAGTTCTTTAGGTCGACGTTCTTGGAAGGAAAATATTGCATAAGGAGGCCCTTGGGATTGGAATATGGCAGGAGGAGGTACTTGGGAGGCAAAACCTTCAGGCCTAGGACAAGGTAATTATAATACCCCGTATTTTTATGCTATATTAATTTGGGGATTTATTAAATTTAATGTGAGTTAATTATTTAATAAAAATTCGGAAAATAATTATGTTATAATTATTAACGTGACGAGAGTTAGTAATTATGGGAAATTTGTTGAATATTACTAATGAGAAAAGTAATATGTAATATTGGTTATATTGAATGTCACGAGTGAATAAAATGACAATTTTAGAAATTTGAGTCGGGACGCGCCCGTGTCGCGTCGGGACTAAACATTGATAAATAAAAGTGAATATTTTATAAGTCATTCGTATGGTCGTTTTGAGCACGCCAATGCACTCGGAAGGGTTGAGATAGTCAGGAAAGTGTACCCGGGGGTTTAGTTTGGGTCTCGGGGCATTTTTAGGCCTAATTAGTACCCCGGGAGGGCGTTTTGGACATTTCGCAATTATGGGTAATTAAGCCCACGAAATTCTAAGGGTTATATTAGATGTCTAGGTTTTATTCTAGGGTTAGAACAACCAAAGACAAGTGACGGCCATAGGAGAGGGAAGGAGAGAGCTTCCAAGGCAATCCAAGGCCCAAAAGCCATCTGTTTGCACCGCCACCACCACCAACGCGTAGATCGTGCGACGGGATACGCAACCACACCAAAAACATCTGCAATTCAGAACACCAAAAACCCCAGGCAAGTGTTTATCTTGCTTATTTCGTTGGTGCATCTTTCATATTAGTTTAGGAGTAATTAGAATGAGTTTTTATGGAAGAAAACCAAGGATTTGAGATAGGAATTGCATGTAGTGATGGATAAATTGATAATTCTAGAAACCCTTGCCATGTAGAGGAATTGCCAACGAAATTTTGATGTTTATAAGAAGAAATTTCGGGAAATACTTGTTAGAACCATGTTTGAAGAGAATTCTAAGGTTCTTGATAATTATGATAATTTTTGGGCTATTAATCCATGTTTAGTGATAGAAATCCACATGCTTTACGTTGGAAATACCTAGTACGACGATATAATGTTAGTAGTATGAATCTTTGGACGTTTGGGAATGTAAAACTTGAATTTTGATGTAGAAATGTGTTAGAACCCGCAACTGCAAAATTATAGAAATCGTAATACCTGCTTGATCGATGGATCGAGCCCAGAGCTTCGATCGATCGAAGGTTCGATCGATCGAGCCCCAGACCTCGATTGATCGACCCCTCCTGGCAGACTCCTATTTCCCTTTTTAAATGAGTTAAATTCAATTTATCATGAGATAATTCTTGGACACCCTTAATAAAATGTTTTGGGAGTTTGGAAGACCAGTAGGACATATGAATAATGTTGGGGCCTTTAATGTGAGACGAGAATTGTATATTTGGGATAATTACATAAAGGACGATGAAATCTTGTATTAAAGGGAGAGATTACGTAAAAATGATTACGATGGAAAATAGATGAATACCTACTGAATTTTTATACTTGGGAGGATAGAATCCATGAGCGTTATGTAGTAAGTGGAAGGGTTCCTCAAATTAAAGTAAGATGTGAATGGTTATACGTGATAACTAAATAATGAGAAATAAATACAAATATGGGATTTGAGAATATACCCAATATTGATATGGTAATATTAGAATAGTTATATGATTGTGTATGCATATGCTATCTATGTGCGAAAAACATGCCCACGCTACTTGCTATCCCCGAGGTTACCGCGCTTGGACAGTCTTATCTCGATGGGACCTTTATGGGGGATATTGACTTGTACCCTAGAAGATAGATATCCTTGGTATAGGCTATTGGAATGACAGTTCAGACGGTCTTAAGAGACGCGGGTATGTGCTTTCCTCTTAGAGACTTGGAATCTATGCTTTGCCTCATATTGTTTGTGTATAGATATCCTTAGTACAGGCTATCGCAGTGATAGTTCAGACGGTCCTAAGAGACACAGACATATGCCATCCTCTTGGAGACTTGGAATCTATGCTTCGCCTCAATATTGTTTGAGTATGTGTTTATACAGTTCGAGAGTGATTCCGAATTTGTATTTCCTTTAGTACGAGTGATACGGGGATTGGATAGTAGAGTATGCCCGCACCATAGTTTTTATTTGGGGTGCTGTTATGATATATATATATATATTTTATGAGTAGTTAATATATATATGAAATTATGAAATCTGGAACTGCCTACTGTGATTTGATATGCAGGATATGGTTGATGACTCAAATTGTAAATACTTGTTTTGAGAAAGTATAATATGACACTGGAAAACTTTATTGATTAATAAAGTTAAAATGAGAACTTTGGTTACTAATTGAAATATTCTTTTCAAATAATTGAATTGTTAAATTTTGAATCCTGCGAATAACCTAAGATAAGTTAAACCATTGGGAAAGGATAGCGTGATATATGATGAGTTAGACCACTGGGAGGGTTAGTGCGATAGGTGTGCACATGATAAGAGAGGTGAGAATTTCTCAAGAGAGTGTCACACTAATATGTTTTTACATTGGCCTGTATCAATTTAAATATTTGCTAAACAATTTTTAAATCATATACACTATCGGGCTCCGACCCATTTTTCTCTCTCTCTCTCTCTTGTATATATATGTATGTACTAGAGGTGCCCAGCCACAAGGGCGTCTTGCTTAGGATCCCTTGGAAGGAACGTGTTGCAGCTTAGGTGGGAGTTAGAGGCCACTTTCTTAGACGATTTCATTTACTTGATTCCACTCCAATGATTCTCAGTTATTGGGGCATGTGTCACCCTTTCCACTATTTATCTGTTTTGTTGGGACATTTGTATTTCAGTTATTTCTCGTACTGTTACTTTGGGATTTTTTTAGCATGTATATTTTAGATTAAGTTTTAAATGTTGGGATTCTAGATGTTCAATGTTTAAAGTATTTGGATTATTTTCCAGGATAAATGTTGTATGATTCTTACTTATTGTAAATGTTGTTACTTATTAAATAAATAATTTTCCTTTAAAAATAAAATTGGTCATAAATGTTGAAAAATGGTTTTGACACTTAGCTTAATTAATTGGGTGTTAATTTGGAAAAAGTTATTTTTACGACAGTGATGCTAAGAATGAACCAACTGTTCACCTTGATTTTTAATTTAATAAAGGAGTGATCGACCGGTATTTAATTAGGCGGGGAGTCACAGGTGGTATCAGAGCATCTGGTTCTAGTGCCCATAGGATCTGTACGACGTATTTTCGGTTTCAGCTAAACGTTTTTGGTATAGAGCCCTATTTTTAGGATTGTCGTATTTCTTCTTTAACATTACGTCTTCAGCTATTTGAGATTTGTTAATAACTGTAGGCTAATAAACTTTTTCACATTTCAGATGCCTCCGAAATGTGCACCAAAGGATAGGCATGCCCAGGCCGAGCAGCCAGCAACTCTGGCACAAGGCACTATTAATGCTAGTGAAGTAGCCGCCATTGTTGCTCAGGCGGTGAATGCCGCGCTAGCGGTTGTTCAACAGGCTCCACCCCAGATTCAGGTAGGGGCGCCAGTACCAGCACAACTTCCATCTGCATGGGAGAGGGTTAGGGATGCTTTTCAGAAGGCGCACCCTCCTGAGTTCTCTGGTAGCTCAGATATCGTCACAGTCGGCCAATGGAAGAAAGACATCCAATGGTATCTTTGTATGTATGAGTGCACCGATGTGCAAAAGCAGTTGTTGGCTTCCTTTAAGTTGGTGGGGGCCGCTTTGCAGTGGTGGGAGTCCACTACCACATTGGAGGAGAGGGACACGATCCCTATTAAGTTGTTCTGGGAGCGATTTGACCGTAAGTATTTTCCACCAGCCGTGCAGACTGAGATGAGGCAGAAATTACTGAATTTGAAACAGGAGAATTCTACCATAGCTTAGTATGAGGAGGAGTTCACGAGACTTCTCACCATCGTTCCAGATGACGCACCCACTGAGGGCAAGAAGATTATTTTGTTTGTGGACGGGTTAGCTTGGAGGATCCGTCAGCATCTTATAGGGAATCTATCTCTGAGTACTTTTACTGATGTACTCAATGTTGCGTTACTACATTGCCAGGATCACAGCTTCCATCTACAGGGAAGCAAGAGAGCAGGAGAGTCCAGCCAGCAGGGAAGGATCGAGGGTAATAGTGCAAGTTAGGAACCATCTCATGGACAGACTCGTCAGCACGAGCGGAGTTCCCATCAGGGGGACCTTGCTAAGCAATTCCGTTCAGGTTATTCCAGGCAGGGATATGGGGGTTATAGGCAGGGTCAGCAGGGTAGCCTAATCATTAGGGCCAGCAAGGCCAACATCGACAGCAGGGTCAGCAACAGGGCCAACAGCGTGTTCATCATGGCCAACAGGGCCAGTGGCGGGGAGGTAACGGCCAGTAGGGCCGTGGTCAACAGGTTCAGAGGGGAGGCAACTTTAAAGGCCAATTTTTTGGGTGTGGTAGACACGGCCATAGACGCCAGGATTGTCCGGAGGGAGATAGGGCCCCACAGCAGCAGGGTGCCCATAATGAGCCATAGAGGCCACTTTTTTCACCTGCCCTCCCAGCTCCAGCCCAGGTGCCAGCCCTACCAGCCGTTCCAGTATCTCCAGTGAAGCAGGGGAAGTTACAGTATGGACGTGTCTATAACGTCCACCAGGCAGCAACTCCACAGGCACCACGCGCGATTGAGGGTATGTTTCCTATCCATGGTACTATGGGTCGGTTTTTGTTTGATACTGGGGTGACTCATTGTTTTATAGCTACGCATTTTGCGAAGGCCTTAGGGTTGTTAGCCACAACAGAGAGCACAGTGACGTGTGTAGACTCACCACTAGGGAGTGGGTGGCTTATCTTCTTTATATGCTGAGGACTGGGGGTAGAGATTGGTAGTTTGGCATTACCTGCAGACATGTTAGTCTTAGATATGCATGACCATGATGTTATTATTGGTATGGATTGGCTCGCAGCTTATAGAGCCATGATTGATTGCTTCGGTGGGAGCATTGTTTTTTCCATTCCGAGGCAAGAGATAATTGGAGTGGCGATGCCTCGCCCAGAGGGAGGTTCGACCGCTCATTTGTATTATATAGAGGAGGATACCTCTAAGGAGGTTGTGATTCCGTTAGACTCGATTCCATTTGTTCGTGAGTATTCCGATGTGTTTTAGGAAATACCAGGCCTACCCCCCAGTCGAGAGATAGACTTTGTTATAGATTTATTACCAGATACTAGACCTATAGCATGCGCTCCATACCGTATGGCTCCGGCGGAGATGCATGAGTTACGAGATCGGATAGAGCAGCTGTTAGGTCAGGGCTTCATTCGCAGGAGTACCTCACCTTGGGGCGCTCCAATTCTATTTGTGAAGAAGAGAGATGGTTCACTAAGGTTGTGTGTGGACTACTGGGAGTTGAACAAGGTCACGATACGGAATAAGTATCCGTTGCCTCGAATCAATGATCTGTTCGACCAATTGAGGGGAGCAACTTTCTTTTCGAAGATAGATCTGAGGTCTGGGTACCATCAACTACGTATTAGAGAGCAGGATGTTTCAAAGACTGCCTTCTTAATGAGATATGGGTCTTACGAGTTCAGAGTGATGCCATTTGGTCTCACAAATGCTCCAGCCGTTTTCATGGACTTAATGAACCGAGTTTTCAGAGAGTTCTTTGATCAGTTTGTCATCATCTTCATAGATGACATTTTGATATATTCACACTCCGAGGAGGAGTATGCCGTGCACTTGAGGCAGGTTCTTCAGACTTTACGAGAGCATCAGTTGTATGCTAAGTACGAGAAGTGTGGATTCTGGTTGCGAGAAGTAAAGTTCTTGGGGCATGTTATTTCTGAGCAGGGGATAGCAGTCGAACTGAGTAAACTGTCAGCGATGAGGGAATGGGGAAAGCCCATGACACCGACGGAAGTGCATAGTTTCTTGGGGTTAGCCGGATACTACAGGAGATTCATTCGTGGATTCTCCAAAATAGAGGGTCCATTGACGAACCTGACTCTCAAAGGGGTACCATATGTTTGGGATGACGCTTGTCAGTTGGCTTTCGACGAGCTGAAAGACAAGCTTACTTCAGCGCCAGTCCTTGCTTTACCGAAGTCGGGTGCGGAGTACCTGATTTACACCGATGCTTCTTTATGTAGACTTGGGGGAGTACTTCAGCAGGAGGAGAAGGCTATAGCTTTTGCCTCACGCAAGCTTAAGCCGCATGAGAAGAATTACCCCACCCACGACCTGGAGTTAGCAGTGGTCGTTTTTGCATTGAGGATATGGAGGCACTACTTATTGGGGGAGAAATTCCGCTTGTTCACAGACCACAAGTCACTGCAGTAACTATTCACTCAGCGAGAGCTGAATATGCGACAGTGCAGATGGTTAGAGTTTGTTAAGGACTATCAGTTTGACATATAGTATCATCCGGGGAAGGCCAACGTAGTTGCTGATGCGTTGAGTCGTAGACCGGTAGACGAGGTAGCGGACATCTGGAAAGCGAAGTGGAAGGAGTTAGGCCACCAGGACGCATTAGCCCGTTCCTTCATATCTGCTATGACAGTCACACCCGAGATTGTTATGAGGGTAATACAGGCCCAAACCACAGATCCGTTTTACCAGGAGCAGATTGTACGACTTTTAGCTAAGGGTGTTGAGTCCTACTCTGTTAGTTCTGATGGGGGTTTGAGGTTTAATGGGAGATTGGTGGTTCCAGAAGGAGCAGAATTACGTCATGCAGTGATGACCCAGTCTCACGGGTCCCGATTTGCAGTACATCCTGGAGGAGATAAGATGTACCAGGATATGAGGAGGCAATACTGGTGGAGTGGGATGAAGAAGGACATTGATGAGTTCGTGTCCAAATGTTCTAACTGCCAGCTGGTGAAGGTGGACCATCAGAAACCGTCAGGATTGCTTCAGCCATTGGAAGTACCCACATGGAAATGGGAGAGTATTTCCATGGATTTTATTACAGGGTTTCCTACAACACAGCGGGGCCACGATTCTATCTGGGTGATTTTCGACCGTTTCACCAAGGTGGCTCATTTTCTGCCGGTGCGGACAGACTATACCATGGGTCAGTATGCTCAGTTGTTCATTGCTGAGGTTGTCAGATTACATGGGGTGCCCCTGAATATTATGTCAGATAGAGATAAGATTTTCGTGTCACGTTTCTGGGAAAGCTTTCAGGAGGCTATGGGTACTTAGTTAAGGTTGAGTTCAGCTTATCACCCACAGACAGATGGACAGACATAGCGTACTAATCAGATGTTAGAGGATATGCTACGCATGTGTGTTCTTGATTTTGGAGGAGGTTGGGAGCCACATCTTCCACTGGTAGAGTTTTCTTATAATAACTCTTATCAATTTACGATTGGTATGGCTCCATTTGAGGCTTTGTATGGCAGGCCTTGTCGTTCTCCAACTTGTTGGGTCGAGGTGGGGGATAACAAGTTGCTAGGACCGAAGGTGATTCTGGAAACCTCCACGAGGATTGAGATGATCAGGAGTCGCATTCGAGTAGCGCATGACATGCAGAAGAGCTACGTCGATGCGAAACAGTTCTTCCAGGAGTTTAATGTGGGGGACGAAGTGTTACTGCGTGTATCTCCTATGAAAGGAGTGATGAGGTTCGGGAAGAAATGGAAATTGGCCCCGAGGTACGTGGGACCATTTCCCATTATTGAGAGGATTGGGCCGGTAGCATACAGATTGGGACTACCAGAGCATTTACATCGCATTCACGATGTATTCCACATCTCGTCGTTGAGACGATATCTTCGGGATGATATGGCCCATACTCACATTGCGATAGATGAGATAGACTTACAGCCTATCAGATGTTACGAAGAAAGACCGGTGTCTATCCTAGACTATAGTGAGAGGAGATTGAGGTCGAAGATAGTTCAACTTGTGCGAGTCCAATTGGAGCATCATAATATGGAGAAATCCACTTGGTTGCGCGAGAGATATCCAGATTTGTTCTTACTAGGCATGCCTTGTTTTCGGAGTTTCGGGACGAAACTTCGTTATTAGGGGGGAAGTATGTAATACCCCGTATTTTAATGCTATATTAATTTGGGGATTTATTAAATTTAATGTGAGTTAATTATTTAATAAAAATTCGGAAATTAATTACGTTATAATTATTAACGTGACGAGAGTTAGTAATTATGGGAAATTTGTTGAATATTACTAATGAGAAAAGTAATGTGTAATATTGGTTATATTGAATGTCACGAGTGAATAAAATGACAATTTTAGAAATTTGAGTTGGGACGCGCCCGTGTCGCGTCGGGACTAAACATTGATAAATAAAGGTGAATATTTAATAAGTCATTCGTATGTTCATTTTGAGTGCGCCAACACGCCCGGAAGGATCGAGATATTCAGAAAAGTGTACCCGGGGGTTTAGAGTAGGTCTCGGGACATTTTCAGGCCTAATTAGTACCCCGGGAGGGCGTTTTGGACATTTCGCAATTATGGGTAATTAAACCCACGAAATTCTAAGGGTTATATCAGATGTCTAAGGTTTTCTTCTAGGGTTAGAACAACCAAAGACAAGTGACGGCCATAGGAGAAGGAAGGAGAGAGCTTCCAAGGCAATCCAAGGCCCAAAAGCCATCCGTTTGCACTGCCACCACCACCAACGCGTAGATCGCGCGACGGGATACGCAACCACACCAAAAACATCTGCAAATCAGAACACCAAAAACCCCAGGCAAGTGTTTATCTTGCTTATTTCGTTGGTGCATCTTTCATATTAGTTTAGGAGTAATTAAAATGAGTTTTTATGGAAGAAAACCAAAGATTTGAGATAGGAATTGCATGTAGTGATGGATAAATTGATAATTCTAGAAACCCCTGCCATGTAGAGGAATTACCCACGAAATTTTGATGTTTATAAGAAGAAATTTCTGGAAATAATTGTTAGAACCATGTTTGAAAATAATTCTAGGGTTCTTGATAATTATGATAATTTTGGGGCTATTAATCCATGTTTAGTGATAGAAATCCACATGCTTTATGTTGGAAATACCTAGTACGGAGATATAATGTTAGTAGTATGAATATTTGGACGTTTGGGAATGTAAAACTTGAATATGGATGTAGAAATGTGTTAGAACCCGTAACTGGAAAACTGCAAAAATCGTAATACCTGCTTGATCGATCGATCGAGCCCAGAGCTTCGATCGGTCGAACCCCAGACCTCGATAGATCGACCCCTCCTGGCAGACTCCTATTTCCCTTTTTAAATGAGTTAAATTCAATTTATCATGAGATAATTCTTGGACACCCTTAATAAAATGTTTTGGGAGTTTGGAAGACCAGTAGGACATATGAATAATGTTAAGGCCTTTAATGTGAGACGAGAATTGTATATTTGGGATAATTACATAAAGGACGGTGAAATCTTGTATTAAAGGGAGAGATTATGTAAAAATTATTACGATGGAAAATAGATGAATACCTACTGAATTTTTATACTTGGGAGGATAGAATCCATGAGCGTTGTGTAGTAAGTGGAAGGGTTCCTCAAATTAAAGTAAGATGTGAACGGTTATACGTGATAACTAAATAATGAGAAATAAATACAAATATGGGATTTGAGAATATACCCAATATTGATATGGTAACATTAGAATAGTTATATGATTGTGTATGCATATGCTATCTATGTGTGAAAAACATGCCCACGCTACTTGCTATCCCTGAGGTTACCGAGCTGGGACAGTCTTATTTCGATGGGACCTTTATGGGGGATATTAACTTGTACCCTAGAAGATAGATATCCTTGGTACAGGCTATCGGAATGACAGTTCAGATGGTCTTAAGAGACGCGGGTATGTGCTTTCCTCTTAGGGACTTGGAATCTATGCTTCGCCTCATATTGTTTGTGTATAGATATCCTTGGTACAGGCTATCGCAGTGATAGTTCAGACGGTCCTAAGAGACGCAGACATATGCCATCCTCTTGGAGACTTGGAATCTATGCTTCGCCTCAATATTGTTTGAGTATGTGTTAATACAGTTCGAGAGTGATTCCGAATTTGTATTTCCCTTAGTACGAGTGATACGGGGATTGGATAGTAGAGTATGCCCGCGCCATAGTTTTTATTTGGGGTGCTGTTATGATATATATATTTTTTACGAGTAGTTAATATATATATGAAATTCTAAAATCTGGAACTGCCTACTGTGATTTGATATGTAGGACATGGTTGATGACTCAAATTGTAAATACTTGTTTTGAGAAAGTATAATATGACACTGGAAAACTTTATTGATTAATAAAGTTAAAATGAGAACTTTGGTTACTAATTGAAATATTCTTTTCAAACAATTGAATCGTTATATTTTGAATCCTGCGAATAAACTAAGATAAGTTAAACCATTGGGAAAGGATAGCGTGATATATGATGAGTTAGACCACTGGGAGGGTTAGTACGGTAGGTGTGCACATTAGAAGAGAGGTGAGAATTTGTCAAGAGAGTGTCGCACTAATATGTTGTTGCATTGGCCTGTATCAATTTAAATACTTGCTAAACAATTTTTAAATCATATAAACTATCGGACTCTGACCCGTTTCTCTCTCTCTCTCTCTCTCTCTCTCTTGTATATATATGTATGTACTACAGGTGCCCAGCCACAGAGGCGTCTTGCTTAGGATCCCTTGGAAGGAACGTGCTGCAGCGTAGGTGGGAGTTGCAGGCCACTTGCTTAGACGATTTCATTTACTTGATTCCACTCCTATGATTCTCAGCTATTGGGGCATGTGTCGCCTTTTCCACTATTTATCTATTTTGTTTGGACATTTGTACTTCAGTTATTTCTCGTACTGTTACTTTGGGATTTTTTTAGCATGTATGTTTTACATTAAGTTTTAAATGTTGGGATTCTGGATGTTGAATGTTTAAAGTATTTGGATTATGTTCCAGGATAAATGTTGTATGATTCTTACTTATTGTAAATGTTGTTACTAATTAAATAAATAATTTTCCTTTAAAAATAAAATTGGTCAGAAATGTTGAAAAATGGTTTTGACACTTAGCTTAATTAATTGGGGTGTTAATTTGGAAAAAGTTATTTTTATGACCGTGATGCTAAGAATGAACAAACTGTTCACCTTGATTTTTAATTTAATAAAGGAGTGATCGCCCGGTATTTAATTAGGCGGGGTGTCACAGTAATGTTTGAGGAGGCATTTGGTATGGTAAACCCTGTTATTGATCAAAAATTGGATCAACCCATTAATTTTATTCATTAGTATTGCCATGGTCCTATTAACATGTCCCACCTACTTTGTAATCTCTAACACCTCTCATTCTTCCGTTTCCTATTCCTTCGCGCGGCTATGCATTTGGCTTCTTACCAAAGAGATCTAATCTAATAGTGGTGCAATGTAATGTATTTTTCTATTTTCCATATGTGAGACCACACCTTTCATTATACCCATTTTATCCTTGCCATGCACCTTGGTTAGGCATATGCTACAATGTCATACGGACTACACTCAAAATAATTAGTAGACATGCTCTTTATCATTTCATGTAAGATAATATTCTATTTAGGTATATCATTTTAAATTTATTTTATTATAGCATTTATATATATGATCACTAAATTCAAACTCACTAGAGTCATTTTCAATTTATCTAGGAATTGACTGGTCCCCTTTTTGTAATTAGGCATGCAAGTACAAGTTGTCCCGATCATTGCCCTCTCAAGATTAAAAAGGAAAAATATATTTTCTATTGCCTAAACCAAGCTTTCTGGTAAGAAAACATAATATGATTTAATAAGTACGCTTTCTTGAGATAAATTCTAGAATTTGTAAGGTAATTAAAATTTTAGATTATCCTATTCACATAATTGTATATATGAGTTCCATATATATGGCGCACAATAGAAAAAAATGTTTTAGTGGATCTAAATGCACTCCCATACTCTTGTTGAAAGTAATTATCTCCGTGACTCAGTTTCCTGATAAAATATATAAAAGGAATGTAAAATATGGATCGTAGAGGTAATGGATCTAATTGATCCTAAAATCATTATTGTCTTTCCAATATATCAATCACACACAACAAGTCTAATTTTTGTTCATTTTAATTAAATTTGTTCTAAAGTTACTATGTTTCCACCAAATGTGCAAGTCCTTCCACCAAATGTACATCAACAACTTAAGGAAGGACTGACCAAGACTACAATAGCTAATAAAATAAACATATGCATTAATATTCAATCACAGAGTATGAACTAGTCCAATAAGTTACAATTATATAAATTATTGTTACATAAAAGAAATGCAAATAAAAGTAGCTAAATAAAGAATGAACTTCACCTAGAATCAATTAATCTTCAATATTTTTTCTACAATTTCATGTGCTCATATAATCAGAAGAAAACATATTAACATATTATTCAATCTAAAATGTTACCAAAAGTGTATATATGTGTTTATGGGTGTGTATCTTTGCACGTGTGAGTACACAATAGACCTCATGTATACATAAGAATTCATGTTTTGTGAGCTTGTGTATATGTGTATATATATGTGCGCGTGTGATTATGTCTATCTCTATATGTGTGCATGTGAGTATGTGTGCATATTTCTGTTCAAGTTCCATTTTATTCAATGTTTTCTTGACACACTATAAAAATTTCAATGAAGATGTAATTATCACTCCAACACTTTTCATATGTAATTACAAAAATAATGCATTCGGAAACATATTTATAAATATATTGCAATGATTAAATTCTCACCCGAGTGATGCAAACATAATTTTGAATTTACATCCATGAGATGGGAATTAAAATTAAATTAGAGAGATCATTAAATTTTAATGTGATAATAAAATTCGCAACACCAAAATACGTGCACACCATATCTTTTGATTGCGAATCCACATATATATAGTCAATGTAGTTCACATTTGATACTATGGTGGGGTTTATCCCATAAATTCAAATGGGAATTTTTTTATGTGTGAAAGAAAAAGGTGTTTTTAGTTTTGAGAAAATGTGGTGAAAAATCCCATTTGGAATTTATAAGTGTAACAGTCTTTTCCTTGTTTTGGGGTTTTTCATAGAAAATATTTTGTGTGAAATATTACTAAAGGAATAAAGGATTGAAAATTAATATGTGTATGATATAAAGTAAAAGCTAAATCAAGAAGTTATATAACTAATGCAAAAATAAAGAATTTTAAAGTGAGAGAAGAATGTTTGGACCTGCTTTGGAGACATAGAGATTGATCTTAATTGATGACGAGATTCCTTGCATGTGAATGAAGAATTTAGGCTAATTACGCTAAATTGGGTGTGAAAGTTATTAAAATAAAATGTGGAGAAAGGTTTCAAATAAGAAAAACCCCAATGACTTGAGAAAAATGTTGTTGAGATTGCCCTCAATGCACGACGCATGTAACCCAATTTATTATTTCTCAATTTTAATTAATTAATATTCCCAATTCTCAACAGTACACGGCGTTTCATGCGTGGGACGTGTCGCCGAAGCAAAATCCAAACAAGGAACCCCCTCGTTACACTACTCGTGGAACTGTCGATTGTCGGGATAGGTGTTATATATATAAGTATGAGCATTAAGGACTAACTTCTCCCCAATTCCAATATTACACTGCAGTTCGTGTGTGGGACGTCTTGCCGAGGTGAAATCCAAACAAGGAACCCCCCCGATACACTAATCCTGGAAATGTTGGTCGTTGAGGTCCATTATGCCCTCGATACCCAAGTACATGCACAAGCAATAATAACCATCCAACTGAGATATAAATCGAAGGATGCCAGCTCACATGCTATCATCTTCTAGCAGCTCATATACGTAGCAAATTGGGGCCACCTGGTGGGGTTCAACGACACCCACCTCGTGATCAACTCACGCACACGACGCCCCGGGAAGCGATCATAGCTCCTAACCGGCAAGTGAGAATGACACATGCCCACAACTTCTTACCCCCAAAATAAATAAATGTATATCACATAATAATCACATGGAGAACTATGACCTGGGGAATATCCACACCCTTCTCTTTGAGCCAGGATGCTCACCCTCTATGCACGTAACTTCCCAATAATAGCAAGCAGAGGGTATGCCTAACCATGCATATATACCATCATATAGGTTATACATACATCCCACATAATAAAGATATACCATCATATAAGGTATATTTCCACATCATTTTCATTTTCATTATATGCTCTTAGGCGCAATAGATTTAATGTCGTTGTTTAGTATATCTCTATCTTGATACACTAATCATCATTTCTCTCACATCTTCCCCACTTAGTATACACTATACTATTCTTTTTTGAAGCTCGCAAGTTGCTTCTAATTATAAATTGTCTCTCAATTTTATTAAGTTAAGGATATTCTTTATCCTATTACACCTCAATTTATATTTATAATTCTCCATCCATAATATGGTTCAGTCCATTTTATGAACCTTTAAAGTTATCCCATTTGGGATTGGATCCTAAGATCCGATATCTCTAAGTTATTCTCATTCTCTCATATGAATTGTAATTATTATCTCCAAGTAGAATCTCCAAATCAAGGTGGGCTTCCCCACTTAGAATATACCATAATATCTATTCGGTATTCCTCAAATTTAATCAATATGTATCCAATAATTTCTTATAAGGTAAACTCGCTAAAAGTCTCCAAAACATACTCCAAATGACTCCTATAGAGGTTCCTAATTGATAACCTCGAACAAAACGGAAAGAAATTATCCCTAGAAAAACTTCCCTCGAAAAGCCCTATTTTTGAATCAATTCGGGCAAATTCCGAATCGATTCGGCCCAGTGAATCGATTTGCCACGAAGGCGAATCGATTCTGGTCATCACACCTGGGACTCTGTCTTAGGATGAATCGATTTGGCTGGGGTCCGGATCGATTCGGTTACTCAGACCTGGGCACCTTCATAATTCCGACTCGATTTGGTATGAGGCCGAATCGATTCGTCCCTTCAGAAACCTCGAAAATGGCAACTTTTTGTAAGCCTAAAATACCCAAAATTCATTTAAATCATTTTCTCTCAATATCTCTTCAACCCAATCACATATATATCATCAATAATCATCCTAGAATACATATAAACTAATTTCTAACCTCAAATCAAAGATTTACACACCAAATCTAAGATTACCCAAAATTTAGGTTTTGTTAAACTAAACCTAAAACCCGTAAATTTCATCCACAAAGCATGCAATACATGGTACACAACAATTATATACCAAGTTTAATCACTTACCTCGGGTTCGTAGGGTCTGAATCCTCCTTGAGATCGCGTATTGACCGAAAAATCTCCACTTTCTCTCTCATTTCTCCTTCTTTCTCTTCTTCTTTATTCTTCTTTCTTTCTTTCATTCTTTCTTTCTTTCTATTTCTCTTTCTTTTTAAGGAGAATAAATCTCCCGTAGTATTTTTAAGCCCTAACCCCCAAAGATACACATCTTTAAATTATAATACACACTTTAAATGACCCGATAACTTTAATTCGAGTCAAATGGTCCTAAATTATTTCAGAACCTAAATAGACTCCAAGTACAGTCATTTTGACTCCTTCTGGACACAACTACACCCACAAAATCTCCATTCGATACACTTTCTAACGACTCCAAGTTTTGACCTCAAGTGCCAAATTTAATTATTCTCCAATAAAATATTATTTATTCCTCCCAAAATAAATAAATCCTCGTCTCCAAGACCTCGGGTTGTTACATTTCCTTTATTTATCTATATTGTAACATAGATGTATGTTTATGATAAAAAGATATAATTAATTGAGATTAAAATTTCTAATTTTGAACCATCCTTGATGAGAACATTTACTTCCGGAGTCACAAAGTGGTATTAGATCCTTCCACTCTTTCAATGTAGTGTCAGAGAATATTTACTTATTTCTTTTATATATAAATAGGATAGTACATCAACAATTTTCCTAAAAAATAACAAAATATGATGTTAAGGTTGGGTACACTAGTCTCTTTGAAAACAACCACGGAATCTCCTAAAAGACTTTTTGAAAACCTTCTCGACTTGTTTGAAATGATATAATTTTACTGTTGAATAATTTTTTGAAGTTGTATTGATAAAAGCTATGAGTTGATTATGTAATTTGGGTTTCCTAAGGAATGGTGTATCGAAATAAATAGGGGTTTCTGGAGGGAGAATGTTATAATGAGGCGGATTATGTGATGAAAAATAAATTTTCATGTAATATAAGTCATAAAACAAAATCCATCTAGTATACCCGACAACCTGGTTAGGATTCAATCGCAGTTGGACACCACCACTGCCATAGGGTGTTTTCATGCGATCGTGGATAAGGTCCTACGCTCAGGGCCTAGAAATGTTGCAGTCACGTCTTAAGGTTTTATAAAGGGCGACTAGTTTGAATTAATACTGTCCTCGTTTTAAATTTTCTTAAACCCTAATCTTTTCCTATAAGAAAAGGTCAAAATACTTATATATCATACTGGTTTTACACAAATACCCCCTATCATTTTGAAAATGTGATAATAAGAAGGCCCGATCCCAAATATTATTAAACTAAGGACAAAGTCATGTCTCCATTTAAAATTTAGTTCCATAACATAAATTTAACGAATTTGAATTTGGGTTCAAATAATCTCATCGAATTATCATAGTCCTATATCTAAGTTGTTTCAAATGCAATATTAAATTATTGTTTATAAATTATTCTCAATTTTTTCTTTTACTCTTTTTATGAAATATTTTTAAATACTGGGCTTTAGAGCTTCACATTCGCCCGACAAGTTGCCATACGCTCAACAAAGTCACACGAAACCTACAGCTACTATTCAGTTACCTATATGAATGATAATGGTGATAAAATCATATACTAAAAAAAATATTCAATTGAATCTCATATATTTCTTATGCCAATATAATATATCACTTGACTTGTCTATACCTCAATGTCACATAAATGTTTTGTACACATAAAAAGTAAATCACATTACGCAACGTAATATAAACGACTACCCTGCCGAATCAACAAAATCCTCAAATTCCTCTTCTCAATTTTAACCTAATAGTAATAATTATTGTCTTTCTTGTAAACTATGATTCATATTCAAAAAATATGTAGTGACCCTACGTCCTAGGTTCAATACTCTATTATCTTTTCTAATCGTGTCCCACTCGAACACTCCTAATCACTCCACTCAATATAAAACAAATTTATCTCAAAATATTCCTCGCTCGGAATATACGCCCACTTTTTATCCTACATAGAGTCTCTCTTCTAATAAATCCTATTAATTAACAACTTATGTATACCGATATCCTCAATGGTATGAAGGAAATTGCATAACTTTACACCCACTAAAGGAAATTATAACATGCTTGAAACTTCAAAAATCTTATGGATATAGTCTCATTGGCTCAAAACTTTCTCCTATAATTTAGGCAACACAACGTGTGAAACTAAATCTATTAATGCCTATGGAGGTCCCCCAACCACAATCATACATTGAAAAATTCCAACTAGATTTATTCTATTTACAAAGTGTGATGAATGTTCGGTCCCAACCCTGTAGTCAATCCTGGGCCCAAAATCCTTTACTCTTAAATTATCCTCGAGTTCACTAATTTTCTATACTGAGATAAACCATGTCGAAATGAATCATCAGGATACAAGAGTACAAAATCCTTTGACAGAAGATTATCTTATCAAAGGAACTTATCCCTAAAGAGATATAACTCACATGGATTCTAAGGCTATAAATTATGCTCTAATACAAACTTTGGCACTCTGTAAATTCCATATTTATATTGGTTTATTCTAAGGATGATATTTATGATAGTCAACCCATTAAGGGCCTTACAAGCCAATGGAATAACAATAAAGTGCAATAAGTATGAAAGAAATAAACCATATGAATATGTGAGTAAAAACAAAAATATGAATAAATTTTATACATGTCACTTATATATAATTTCTCTGTATACAATAATTGTAATTGATAAAAAAGACAAGTCAATAAATAAATAACACAGATATTAGTAAAATTATATAATACCATAATACTGGACCATTAAACCATTATATGAGAAAACTCACTTATCAAAACTAAAGCCTAACAAAGGTCATGGTCAATGAAACTTGGTTGAATGCTTGTAAGAAATCTTTTATTTTACCGAATAGTGATAAGAGTATAATATAATATAGATGATGTAAACATCAATAATCATAAATATGAAAATCTAACATATTTTTAATGATTATAAAATAATATTCCTTTTATTACAAATCCTAAAAGTAAGAATAATTACTAAGATAATATCTTAACACTATATCATGAATCTTGTCTATTTCAATTTTTAAGGATGTACTTATCATCATAGGATGTATACTAAACTAAATCAATCAAATGAAACACTACTCAATAAACTTGAATATCACAAGAAACACAATATAATTATTTTCTCTCCAAACTCCTAACAATCTTTATACTCTATGCGTAGGACATCCCATAAATGAAGCCCAGACAAGGAGCCTTCCTAATACACTTTGTCTAAAGCAAGTAGTCAGAGAGAACTAGGAGTTACTAGACCACGTTCAAATTTACATAGATACCATTTCCATACATATGAACTATTATAAAAACAATTAATGCCACCTAACCGATCCTTCGATACCCTAGGCAGTCTAACCCTGCCCCGTCCAAATAATATGTATACTAAATAGTTTCACTTATTAAAATTTCAAATTTTCAAGAAATGATTATTCATTTTCTTTATTCGAAGGATATAGCTATAGCATAAAAGTTATGAAACCTTCTTAGGTAAAATTCTCTTGTTTATTCTTTTCTCATAATGAAATCTTCTAACTTAAGGCATTATTTGATTTG
Organism: Sambucus nigra; assembly: GCA_949130495.1. Taxonomy (NCBI): domain Eukaryota; kingdom Viridiplantae; phylum Streptophyta; class Magnoliopsida; order Dipsacales; family Adoxaceae; genus Sambucus; species Sambucus nigra. Next base: position 300,953,179 of record OX422217.1, on the reverse strand, counting down.
AATAAATAATATTAGCTTAGATGCCTCAATTATTTTGTTAATCACATAATTTAATTATATCGCATCACAATTATAATTCCCATACATTTTTAAAGCCTTATATATTGTTCACATAGTAAAATAGTGTCAACCCATCTTCTCTTAATTAGGTGATTTCTCCCAACACAACTATAGTTATCTTATCCTTATGCACTCGACATATTATTATTATGAAATAATTTTTAGATTACATATCATACTATACTCTTAACAGTTATCATAGGCATTTATGTCACATCTCAGATATAATAATTACCTCCAATAGTACAACTAACAGATCACAATGTCAATACTATTTATATCAAATCCCTGGCATATACTCACGGATCAAGTACAACATGCAAGGCCTTCACACACAGATCAAGGATGACTTAGATGGCCTGTAATCACACATCATGTATATAAATATAAAGTGCACGAGGACTCAATATATATTAAAGGATATAGTCAACGCGAATATGGTGCAATCTAGCATCACCATGTTACTAACCTATATTTTTTTATTTCATATATTTAATTGTATAGTTAATTATTTGATTTCCTATTCTGAAATGCAATGTGTCACTTTATATATATATATATATATATATATATATATATATATATGTGTGTGTGTGTGTGTGTGTGTATGTATGTATGTATGTATGTTGGGGTATATGAATTCGTATATTTTAAGAATTTGATAAAATGCACCATTATGCATTGAGTAAAAACTTCAATTACCTTAGTATAACGGTAAACATTGTAATGGTTAGTGACTAGGTGTCGGGGTTTTCCTTGTTTGGATTATTCCCTTTGTATACGATTCCACCAGTAGTGAAGTAGTTTCTTATAATGCAGAGACATGTTTAAATTTAATCGACTCGTACGAACTAATAAACTAACTTATGGGATAAGAAATTATTAAAATGTGATACCTTTTGTATTTAAATTTTGGGATGTGTAAAAATTCCATTTTTGATTCAAATCATGGATTGTATGTTTGTTGTGTTAGTATATGCGTTGGGCAAAGATTCAGGCCATTTGGAGCATTTTTAGGCTCATTAGGTAAAGTCTATTTCTGGACTAGGGTTTATTTCGGAATTAGTGCCTTTAATTCAATATTTTATAAGAACCTAAACATTTAGAACACATTATATAATAACACTATCAACTAATGAGGTTGGAAAAAAAGGCGAGGTTCAAAATATTGTGGATTTAGGGCTCGATTTGGACAATCGGTGACAGGAAAGTCTACTTTGATTAGAAATTTAATTATGGTTATGTTAGAGTAATAAGTGATCATTGAAATATAAACATAATTCATGAAATATTATTTGAATAACATAATCCCAATTTTTTGTAAATAGATTAATTAGTTTTTTATGCCCTAATCACATGTTGATAAACTAGTTTATTTGTGACTTAGAATCCCCTAATTGAATTATGAAACTATGCAATCAGATTATAATAGCTTGATATGAATTATAGTATTGTTAATCTACAAAAAAACCTCATATTTTATTAGTTATGTAATCGAATCAGGGAATGAATTTTATAAACCTTATTTAAAGAATTAAGTTAGGGTTAAAATATTTCCATTTGTAATTAGATCATAAATGATTGGCTTTGTAAAAAAGGTGATATCTTAAATAAGTTCTGATACCAATTTGTAAAAATATGACTATGTGATAATTGATTAAATTCGCAAATTTCTAACTTGGCACACTTATTTAATTAGAGTTTATTTTTAAACCAAATTAATTCATCCCCTAAACATGCAACTACGTGTGTGCATGTTTCAACCCGTAAATAAATAAAGCATGCGATACAAATTTCAAGAAAAATCCCAGAAGGGAAAAATCTTTTATTTCTATAACTCTGACAAGTTTACAAGACCATTTACTTACATACCATCTTGCTTTCTCCCACACGAGTAACGCACGGTGTCTTTGTTAAATCTTCAAGGCAACTGCTAGAAATTAAAAGTGGTTCACACGCAGCTATACCACAAGGACGTGTAGTCCAGACACGCAATCTTAAATCTTCACAAGGACTCCCTCCATAATACCACACAACTCTCCGGTCGTAGAGTTCTCCCCATAAAGAATGAGCAAGAGAAAAATGTGCTCTTGAACACCAAAATAATTAACCAAATCATATGGGATTTTTGTGAATTGAAAACAAAAAGGATGAAAACCCTAAAAGAATAAGTCAAAAACAATTCTCCAGATTCGCAGTTTTCTATCTTTCGGAACGATGGGACTTCATAATGAAAACGAAACCATTTAATGAGTATTTATAGAAAAACGGATTGCCTCGGTCGTTTATACGAAAAAGGGATCTCGCTCGAACGAAGGACATGTGTCATTTTAATGACATCGCCTGACATCTCCATGTCGCTCGAATAAGATGAGATCTTGCTTGAACGACCTGGGCATCAAAATCGAGGAACGCTTCAGGACTTAGAAAATTACTCATTCTCAAATTTTGACAAAAAAGTCCGCTCCAACACTTGGAAAATATTTTGAAAAAATATTCCAAAGCTCTAAGTGGAAAGTTAAGGTATTTACAACATAACCTTACCAAAATAAACTTTGCGAAGTCTTTTTGATGAAGAACGTTGGTATATTCGGATCCGTCTTGATGTAGATTTCTCTTGAACTTCTTTGAAGGTTGTAACGGTATACGACATAATTAATTGTGACATAAATTTATAAAAATATGTACTTGCAAATCTCTCCCTATGTCTATGCCGGAACATACATAAAAACATCTGAATTATCAAATACCAAAATGACTATACGAATATATCTTTCCATAAATCTCAAAACTGAAAAGCTACAAATTTGCAAGATCTCAAACTATTCTTCAAACATCTTCATCAAATCTAAAAGCTTTTCTCATCAGGGTGTGTAACATAATGATCTTCAATCTTTGTACCTACACACAAGAGATAAAGCAAAAACCATCATGATGTATTGAGTTTGAAATGTTAAAAGAATTAATCAATCAAAATAATCAAATCTCCCCCATAATGCAAAAACTCCCCCATAACATGATAATTCTTTCCCGCTCTTTTTCTGATGTCCCCAAATAGAGAGATAACAAGAAACAATCAAAACATGGAGTGTCACGATAAAATGCATAGCAAACATGAATCAGACTACGCGCATGCAAAGGTATATCTCAAAAACATTCACAAACTATTTTTGATTTTTCAATTTTTTTTCGTACAAAAATAAGATACCAAAAATCACACACCATGGATTTATACTAGAAAACAAAGTCATGGAAATGGAATGAATGGGTGTGATCACATTTGATATGAAAATCAACTCAATTAATCATATGTGCACGATGCATACGTGCACTCCTAACGAATGAACATCAAAAGTATCCTTAGGTGTTAAAATTGTTGAATATAGATGACATGGTCTTATGTAAATCAACAAATCAAAGTCAAAGTGATTTCCACACCAATAACATCCCAAAACTATTTAATGCTTTTTCACGACTTTCAAGGACGTGCAAAACAGTTTTAAATTCCATCCAAACTCCCTCGTATATATTTTCTTTTAGAGGTGTATAAACTAAATTCTTAAACTTTGGAGAATTGGTGCGAAGACCTATTTGGCCCATAATTGGCATGAATTTTTTTTATTGCCTATAAATTTTTTCGGATCTTTTAAACCTCCTTGGACCCCAGATAATAAAATTCCTCAATTTTTAAGGTCTGATATAACGGAGGCTTAGTATTCATAAAGGTTAAATGTGAACCTTTTGCATCCCTTCCAAATTTTCAAATAAAGCACACAAACGGCTCATACATGCACAACTTTATTATCAAGTACTATCGTGCTTTGTTCATTTTAAGGACAGGATTGAAGTAAAAACACCCAAAAAACATGTGATAAAACAAGCTCAATAATCAAATAAATATGTGTACAAGTTCAATAAAGGAAATCATGAGTCAAGTTTGTAGGAAGTAACACTTAATTCCATCTTAAGGACTCTAAACATTATAAATCACAAAGATGACATGATGTATTGTCTCAAAATACTATCAAATAGTCACTTGGATAAATGGAATGAAATTGTGACGTGGTCATCCTAAGTGTTCTTCCATAAAAGGTGTAAAACAAAATACAAAACTTTTTTTGGATTTTTCAAAAAATTAATCAAAATAAAATCTTTTTGCATTTTTCAAAATTTTCAAAACTAAAAATCTAATAAAAAAAACATGTTAAAACACTAGCAAATATGTATCATGAAACCACAACTAGTGCAAGACAAACAAGCAAACACAATCATCTATATGATATGGCAAGAGAAGAAGAATGTGCAAGCATGTGAGAATCAATACGTCTAAAATCTAGCATACCCAAAAGAGATTTCCTAACCGAAATGGATGTGACATGACTCGTGGGAGTTTTGGAAACAAAAAAAACACTAGACATCCACTTCCTAGGACTTCTTCAAAGATCAAAACATAATCTCCTAAGGTGACCTTTCCTACCACAATGTGAACATTTGTAAATGGGAGGAATGCTACCTAAAGTGTGATCTTTTCTAACGTCCCTGGGATTAATTGACCATCTAAAATAAATAATGGTTTTGACTTTAGCACTAGAAGCTTGAGAACAAGATGAGCCATTACAATCACTATCAAACCTACTTGAGTCGTTTAAATCATTTTCCAACTTCAAAATATTTGATTCAAGCAACAAATTAGACTCTTCCAAAGACAGGATTTTTTTTTCAAATTTTCAACAATTCCTAAAAGGGTATCTCTCTCCCCCTCAACTAAAGCAAACTTTTCCCTAAGAGTCTCTTCACGTGCCACAAACTCATTGATTAAAATAGTTTTGTCCTCTTTGGAACAAACACAACCACTAGAATTTATAATGCCCTCCAATGTTTTTTCTAAAAATAGGCCTCTATCATCACTCTCCTTCCTGGACAATTTTAAGCATTAAATTCATGGTCCAAAGAAACAAATTTTTCACTATAAAAATCTCTTTGATTTTGAATCGTTTGCAAAACATCCATCGCGTATTTAAAACAAGAATTTTCTTTTTCTAGAAAATCAATTCTTCTAGCAAACATCAGATTCAAATGATTTATATCATCAAAACTCTGACTCGTGTCATCAAACGGGGCATCCGATTACATAAGTGCTCCATCGAAAAAATTGCAATTTTTCACAAAACAAATTTTTCAAAAAAATCAATATCACACAAATTTTGCGAAAAATAGAAATACGCGATAAATTAGCGTAACCCGCTCTGATACTAATTTGTAAAAGTGGTGATCACTTAAATAAGGTCTGATACCAATTTGTAAAAAATATAACTGTGTTATAATTTATTACATTCGCCAATTTCTAATTTGGCACACTTATTTAATTAGAGTCTATTTTTAAACAAAATTATTTCAACCCCTAAACATGCAACTACGTGTGTGCGTGTGTCAATCCATAAATAAATAAAGCATCTGACACAAATTTAAGGAAAATCCCCGTAGGGAAAAATCTTTTATTTTTAGAACTTTGACAAGTTTACAAGACTATTGAGTTATAAACCATCTCAGTTTCTCCCACAAGAGTAGCGCACGGTGTCTTTGTCAAAGCTTCAAAGCAACAGCTACAAATCAGCAGTGGTTCTCACGTAGATATACCACAAGAGCGCACAGTCCGGACACATTGTCTTAAATCTTCACAAGGACTCCCTCCATAATATCACACAGCTCTCTGGTTGTAGAGTTCTCCCCATAAAGAATGAACAAAAGAAAAGTGTGTTCTTGAACACCAAAAAAATTCACCAAAGCATATCGGATTTTTGTGAATTGAAAACAAAAAGGATGAAAACCCTAAAAGAAAAAGTCAAAAAGAATTATGCAGATTCACGGTTTTCTATCTTTCAAAACGTTGGGACTTCTTAATGAAAATGAAACCATTTAATGATTATTTATAGAAAAACGCATCGCCTCCGTCGTTTTAATGAAAAAGGGATCTCGCTCGAACAAAGGACAGGTGTCGTTTGAAGGACGTCACGCGACATCCCCATGTCGCTCGAACGAGATGAGATCTCTCTTGAAGGACCTGGGCATCAAAATCGAGGAATTTTTTAGGACTTAGAAAAATTACTCATTCTCAAATTCTCACGAAAAAGTCTGCTCCAACACTTAAATTTTTTTTTGAAAATATGTCCCAAAGATCTAAGTGGAAATTTATGGTATTTGAAACATAACCTTACCAAAGTAAACTTTGCAGAGTCTTTTTGATAAAGAACCTTGATATATTCGGATCCGTCTTGATGTAGATTGCTCTTGAACTTCTTCAACGGTTGTAACGGTATATGACATAATTAATTGTGACGAAAATTTATAAAAATATGCCCTTACAGGCTTTATCCTTTCAAAATATGTTTGTATATTATATACATTTTGTAATATAAGGATAACGGATATTAGGATGTTTAGAGGATTTAAAGTTATGTTTTTGTGTGGTTATATCTTTTTATGCATAATGTGGACATTAACATTTTGATGTTCTAATTTGAATGACATTGGGAATTCATTTGAATGAGGAAAGAAAACTAGTTTAAATGACAAGGGTTCGTAGATCGAAAAATATTGGCTTATGATTCGTACAACTAAGTATTTTGGTACAAATGAATTAGAGGCTTTACTTAGAACCACTTTAGGAGCTCGTTCGAATGACTTGTGATCGGTTTGTGTATTAACTTTTAATTAATTAGATATTATTTAATAAATATCGAGGAAACCATTTTAGTAATAAATAATTAGATGAGGTTTCTAGGGTTAGAAGTTACAAAATCAAAGAGAGGCAACTAGAGGAGGAACAAGAAGAGTTCCTAGGTTTAACCCACCATTGTTGCATCACCACCACCACAGTTGTGGACATCGAAAGGAGAGGAACGTTGACCTATCACCATTATGTGGAAATTCAAACTTACATATAGAGGCAAGTGATTATTTTGCTGATATATGATTTGATACACCATCCATGTTAGAGTAGGATGATTACCTTATGAATTTCATGAATTTTAACCTTAGATATGCATCCTGTTCTTGGGGATGAATTGGGATAGACTTGATTCCTTATACATGTACGATGAATTTGATGAGTTAATATCAAAAATTTGTGAATAAATCTATAGTTATGTTAATGTTCTTGAACAAATTTCATAATCTATGGTTTTTAAAGATTAATCTTGAATTAATCCAATTTTAAGTTGTTCTTTAAAGATTTAATGATTCTATTATGTTAAAAATTATTTATACATGCTACTTTGATGTTTGAGATGTTTGGTTAGGAGTTTCGGATAGTGTAATGGTCGTATAGAGGATTAAACATGGTGAATTCCCATAACAGTTTAATGGAGAAGATGATATATGTTGCAACAAATCGATTAGGCTCCTTCATCGAAATCGATTCGGAAATCGAATTGATTCGGACCATGGCCAAATCTATAAGGTTTTATAGATTTGAACATTTTCCCCCCTTCTTGATTAGAGCTCATAGGAAACGATTGGGTTGACCTTTGAAGTAATTTTAAACCCTAATGAGAGATATAATAATTACAAGTAGGTTAATGTTGGGAATGAGGTTAGTTACACAAGGAGATCTTAAGCCTATAGTTTATTAGGTTTAATGGCATAATAAAACCTAATTCGGATAATGATTTCGAGTCATGGAAAATCCTGGGAATGTATGACCTAAAATAGTTGGTCATGAATGAGATGCTAACTGAATTTACTTAAGGGACAATTGATAACCTTTTAGGAATTAGGAAGCACTCAAGATTATACAATGAGAAGTATTAGGATAAAGTAATGATAAAAAATATTCGAGAGTTACTATACTACGTATGGGGTATATGATATAGGTTATGTGTATACCTATAATGATTATATATATATATATATATATATATATATATATATATATATGGGTGGTGTGAATACCAATTGTTAAATTTATTATGTGTAATCATGCCCAAGCTATTTGCTATCACAGGAGGTTTTGCATCGTGGACAGTCTTATTCTGATGAGACCATTAGGGGGGATAATTAATTGTATCTCAGAACATAGAACTTAGGGATTGATCACCACTTATGTGAATAGGGGTGTGACCGGTCATTTGGGTGCATTAGGTATAAGCCTATCCCAAAGGCTTAGAATTATGTTCACTTCCAATATGTGTGATTTGATTTATTATTCAAGGGAGATTATCCTAACCAGTGTCCTTATTTAGTATGTGATGTACAAGGACATGATAAATAAGTATGCCCACACGGCTAGTCTCCATCTAGGGGTGTTGTATATGTATATATGATAAGAGTGATGTGTGAATATATATATATATATATATATATATATATATATATATATATGTGTGTGTGTGTGTGTGTGTGTGTGTGTGTGTGTAATTAACTCTATTACGAGTGTATTAATAGATAAGATAAATAGTGATATTTAAATTCCTCCAAGTGTATGAGAACATAATTATTTACGGGTAACTCTTAATGAATACATAGAATTAGAAAATGTAGTATCATATTGTATGGGAAATATGGGTGGGCACAATAACTTATTTGGTGCGAGAAGAGATTGTAAGTCAAACTAGTTAGGTGGGTAGCATAAGTAGGTGGGTTGGAGTAGTAGGTTTGGCGTGCACAATAGCTGAGAGGTGAGGATTTCAAGTGAGTTCACGTGGTTCTAACATGTATATTATATCTCATCTTGATACATTTTAAATACTTTCTAAACTTTTTGCAACTGCTTTACTTTGGTTGTACCCCGTTTCAAATCTATTTTTGTACAAATAATTTTAGGTTCCCAGCCAGAGGGATGCCATGCATAGAAGTTCTTACATTTGACGTGTTGTAACTACTATGAAAGTTTTAGGACCTTGCTAGTAGAGGCCTCAACACTTATTAGTTCTTATTTATCTTTTTATCTCTCTCGGTTGGGCATGTTGCCCATTCCTAGTTAGTTATTAGTTACAGAGATATTTTACTTCCAGTTATTTCCAGTATTTGATTTAAATTTTATTTATGGATGATTGTATGAGAATTTTATCTGGATTATTATTCGATATATATTTATTTATGTCGTTATCTCATTATTCATTATTATGTGTATAGGAATGGTGAATGTAACTTATTCCATTTTGATATAATGCGTGTTAATAATAAGAACTTAAAATAACTGACACTGGGACATTAGGGTATTAGTAATTAATTGTATTTCGACAGTATGCTAAGAATGAAATAATAAATGATTCCTATTTAATTAAATAATGGACTGATGATACGAGATTATAATAGGTGGGGTGTCACAGATGGTTTCAGAAATCATGTTCTAGTGTCCTTAGGATCTGTACGGAATTTTATGTTTCAAAGTAGCGTTCTTTGATATAAATCCTTATCATATGGATTTTATATTCCTCTATATATGCGAATTACGTTCTCCTACTAATAAGTATTGTTGTTGTGATTCATATTCAAGTTCGGTTGGCTTTCGTACACCGAATAATATAAAATGACCAATGAGGGACATTATAACGACTACAAGAGGAGGGGTTTAGAAGAAGCCATAGAGTATTCCAGAAATGGTGATCATTATAGAAGTCCACATGATTATTGTTTAGGCATACAATGATAGGATAATCATTCGAGATAAGTAGCATCCAAAAGCACTTTCGTAGATAACAATAGTGCAAATTAAGACTTATCTAGAGTAGTTGGTAGGGTAGAGTCGAAAGGAACTATTTCCAAGAGACCCCGGTAAGGATTTAGCGAAGAGAGGAAGTATGATGGGACAATGGGAGAAGACAGCTCAAATGAAGTTACACAGGATTACATTTTGAGCAAAATTTTTAGCTCATAGGAGCAACATAGAGTCATGGGAGTCAATTACCAAATATGAAGAAGTATATAAGAAATTAAATGAGAAATTTGGGTGAGGTTTAACAATAAGACCATCCATCTGTTGTTTAGACAAAGACGTGAATGGAGTTTTGAAACTTTTCACAAGTGGTCCTGATAGAGACCGATCGTGAGAGATAAATTGACTTGTTTAGCGAACTTCGTAGCTGACAAAGTGAATACAAAGAATATAAAAAGGGTTCGTATGTTAATAATGGACTCGTGGGTAGAATACACAAGTGTGGATGGAAAATCCATCTAAGATTACTACTATCGATTTAGTCAAGGTCGTATGTTTACAAGTTTATAACAATGCTTCCAAGATAAGGGAGCCAAGAGGGTTGGAGAATCTAGCCAAAGGACAAGACTGGAGTAAAATGGTGTTAGTGAAGCATCACAAGAAAGTGCATCTATTAGGAGATCCATTTAAATAACTGAGACCAATGGAAGTCCTACCAAGAGAAGGTGGATTCAATTAGGTTCGTCAATACCGACATCGATTTCAATGGGGATAGCGTAGCCAAAGGGAGAACGAGGGTAGTAATTGGGGCTAAGACTACTAGGTTCGAGAGAAGAACATCCTGAGATTGCCAGTCGCACTAGAGATAGGGGGATGATAGTGGAAGGTGTCTCATATGTTGGGAGTAGGGCCACATGTACTGAACTTGTCCAATGCAAAATAGTGACCCTTTAAAAAAAGAAATGTGGATGACAACTATGTCAATGGGTCACAAAAGTAGCAAGAACGAGATTTCCAGCAAGAAAACTGGGCTAAGAGATTTAGGCCCAGAGTTTACCAACCAGAGAAATGATAGGTACAGGTAGGACTAGTAGGGGCCTCAGTAGCAATAGCATCCCGTTCCTCAGGCCTGCTAGGGCTAAAGGAAGGGCAAGGGATGCCAACACGGCCAGGGAAAAAGGCAGGAGATAGTTCCTTTGGTAGTCTCTACAATTGTGGAGAGACGAGCAACAAAAAGAAGGATTGAACCTAAACGAGGCATGAGGCAACTATAGGATGAGAATCCTGATTAAAAGTCATTGCAATGGATCATGGCTCAGTTCTAGCATGAGGGTTATGCTCAGGGATCCGTTGACCAGGAAAGGTAACTGACAAATAAAAATGGATTTTTGTTTTATCCTTATGAGCGTAAGGTAGGTTTTGGGTGATATGGGTGCATTACAATATGACATGTAACATTATTATTCGACTCTGAGTCGATTTTAGTGGGTGCATTTGCAGTATCAACGTTATTACAAATGTATCTACCGTTAGAGCATATTATTATCAACTTGTGTAATAACTGGATACTGAGGGTTTGAATGGTTGTATATTGTGTGATAAGACTATCATATTTGTTATTCTAGGGCGAGTTATATCATTTTTGTGAGGCATCACCTAAAAGTTGGTTGGGCCTATATATATACTAGGGTGTACCCGTGCCGATGGCACGGTGACAAATTTGTTCCCTATTATTGGTGTTTAAGATGATGTCACAGTTGCACATTAGTTAGAGTGCATTTTTTTGGGTAGCATACCATGAGGTGTCTGAGCTAGCTTACAGGCACTTCAACTAATCCGCATTCGTGGTTCGTGGATTTTGTTGTCTAAAAATTATTTTGACAGTGTCGGGGATCGAACTAGGGACTAAACCCAATCCATCCCCAAGACTGTCCCAGTGGAAGCCTTATACCACTGGGCCAAGAGGCTTTGTCATTACAACGCATTTCTCTATTTGACAAATCAATATGTATTTTTTACAAATCGAGTTAATTGGTCAATAAATTTTAAAATGAAAAATTATAATCTTACTCAAGTTTTGTTCATAATTGTGACAAACACATACTCTATCTATGACACACTCATAATATTGCAACATGGCATGCATCATATTTCTGGCACACTACATATTTATTGGCTACAACATAATGGCACGATAACAATATCATTCTCAATGTACTAATATGGTAAGTTTTATTACAACATAAAATACACAATTTACATCTTTTTTATAAAAAATTGCCAAAAAAATGTATTTTTGTACAGTATACACTTCGAGATTATAAGCATGTATGTTTACCGTGACTACGTTTGCCAATATAGATAAATTCCCAATGATGTTAACAATTAACTATGCATACAAAGGACTAATAAAATAATACTTCTTCATATCCGATTTTAGGATTGCTCACCCATATTGTATATTTGAACTATTCAAATTGTTTGTAATATACTCCAATGTAAAGTAGGTAAATTTAAAATTTGGTTAAAAATTAAGTGTAACTAAAAAACAAACAATTCCTTTTTAATAATTTTAATAATAAATTTTAATAATTAATTTTAAAATGAAAAAAACAATTTTAAATATTAATACTGTTTTACTTAATTTTTCAATGTCTAATTATTTGCATTTATTAAGTTTAGGTACATCATTCGTTAGAGGAGACCACACACTTTATTGTGTTTACTCAACTGTAAACTCCATTACCTACATAACAACGGTTATATCAAAGAGATGGGAAAATAAGGCACGAAAGCCAATAAATTATTTTTAGTAATAATGATGAAGGTGTGAAAACATCAGAATTTATGTTGAATTGAATTTAACATTGGAAATGATCCAACAACACAAACAAAAATAGAGCATAGGAAAGAAGGCTCACAAATGGAGAGAGGCTGTGTTTTTTTTTATTTTGAACTTATATTTTGTCATAATGTGTATTGAATAGACTACACGATCCAAAAACACCAAAACAGTTGTAATGCTCACAAATAAATACTCCACTCAATTAAAAACTCATCATCGCTATAGTGTATAACAAAACTCCAAAAAAATACAAATGCAAAACTTGAGGATCTGGATTCGGACTAAACATGTGAAAACTAAGTTGTATTCAAGGAACAAAAATATTAAAAAAACAAAACCAAAAACAAAATGATAGTACAGACCCATCATCTATATATATAAACAACACAAAAATATTACGACGCATGATGTTTGCATATAATATCAATATATCAGTGGAAGATCCATCCCAGGTAGATAAATATAGAAAACAAGTGTATGGAGATAACTCATATCTAGACCTGGACTAAAAATATCTTGTGTTAATCATTATTGTTATGGATTACATCTTCAATATTAACAGGGATTACAAATTTCATGATTGGGCAGCGGGGAGAAAATTCTGACGTCAGGGAGTCTACCTTTAATCTCCAAAATCAAATCACACAATATAATATGAATATATATATATATAGGGAAAAAAAACTAAATCTCAATAGGAGCGGAGTACCAAATCACATAAGATAATATGAAAAATGGTAGAGATTCAGGATTCAAGAAATCTGTGAATGATGAACATAAAATCGAAATAAAAAAGTAAAGTTTATGGTAAAAAAAAAAGACCTTCCCAGATGGTGGAGGGGCGGTGACACCGCTGCCTTCCTATTATAGAGACTCATTTTTGTTCCTCACAACGGATTTGTTATATATAAATTTTTGAGATATGATCCTCGAAAATAAGTTAGGATTTTTTGAAATAATGGGGTCCTCATTTTGCATAAGATTTTAAATTTTCACCCTGGATTGATTGAATGAGATATACATAATTTTGTCTCCACAAAACAAACATATCTACTCATAAATTTACCAAAACAAAAATCAAAGAATAAACATGTTTTCAAAAGTTGAGTTGAAAACTTGAGCAAGAAGTTGGGTACTAACGCCTATGTGTATTGTATATTCACATCAATTTCATTGGGTCCGGGTTTGTCTACCTATCAATGCCTATGCCAAAAATAAAAATAAAACTAAAAATGTAAAATTACAAACCCATCTACTAAATTCGAAATCTAAAAACAAAAAAAGTTAGCCAGAACCATTACATCTGTCGGCCATGGCGCCGTGACACTCTCCCGTCCTTATGCAAATTGATGCATGCCACGGTGAATACTTCCTGTAGTGTAAGTTAGGTTTTTTTCGATAACAAAACCAAAACTAAAACACCATAAAAATAAAACAATTTAAACGAACAATGTTCGGATTTGAGATGAGTACCTCACAAGATGAAACCCACCCCACCGGAGCTGGCGAGGGCCGAGAAAATCCGTTTAGGGCCAATAACACCCATGTATTGTATATTCAAGATCCAAACCGGAGTAAGAAGTTGAAACAAAATCAACAACTTATTTCTTAAATAGCAACTTCAGTAGAAGAAGGTGTGTGATGGAGGTGAATCTTGGCCAGAGGTGTACGATGGCGGTGAGTCTTTGCTAGAGGTGTGCAATGACACTGTTTGGGATATAAGTGTGACACCGCGCTTAAAATAATAATTGGTGGCCAACCCTATACTAAAAGAATCAGGAATATCAAGTGGTTCATTCTCAGCATCTACTGACGGTACTATAACAAACATAGCTAACTACCCATTACTATAAAAAGACGGTGCCAAAAATTTAAAACTTACAAAGTAAAAGCCAACTAACAACACAACAACTACCGAATGATAAAGACCACACACAAGCTATATAAAACAAAAGAGTATTCGAGTACAACCAAATATACAAAAAGTAAATACCCAAATATGTTGTCGTGTCACAGACAATACAACAGTATAAAGAAAGAAATGTATAAACAAAATGCTATAACTACAACTCTTTGGTGTAAGCCCGATATACAAACTGAATCCTAAACTAGATATACAGAAGATAAGAATTTGCTACATTAAAATCATGCAACAGTTCGCAACTGCCACAGCTTCCTCGAATGCACTATATAGACAACATCAATGGCGTCTTTGCGGAGGACCACCTAAAATAATGCAAGATTTATAGCAAGAAGAAAATATAAACATGTCAGAACTCGAGGTGTAAAAACATTTTTAGCAAGTGCATTAAAATGAATAATAATTATAAATGCATTACCATGATAAAAGTGGAGTCGCACTCCCCAAAAAAATCCAACTCACCTTTCAAATAAAGTGCACACCTGACATATGCACATGATCCTCCAATAATTGCCCAAACTATCTAAGAGCAAAATTAAATCTAACCTACATCCTAAATTTATACTCAATTAAGCTACACTCTAAAACATAACCATCCACTTCAAATTCTACTATAATCCTCCAAATGTGCATCACTTACTAAACATATAAATAATCATATACGTATTCTTTTGCTAGAATTCATCATATTCTCTCTATTGACATAAGTGAGTTAATAGCATCAAATGCTAAGGACTAAACATCTCCCAATTCTCAATACTGCAATTCGTTTCGTGCGTGGTACGTCTCGCAAGAGAAATCTAAACAAGGAACCCCCCAATAGACTACTCCTTGATAGTATTGAGTATCGAGATTCACTATGCCCTCAATGTACGATGCATATAACCCCAATTACTACATTAATATAAATAATTAAATTATTCCCATCTCTTAACAGCGCATTGCGTTTCGTGCGTGGGACGTCTCGCAAAGCGAAATCCAAACATGGAACCCCCCCCCCCCCTGATACACTATTCCTTAACACTATCGATTATCGAGATATACTAATATATGAATCTGAGTACTAAGGAATAAACTTTTCCCCACTAGCAACATTGTAATACGTTTCATGCATGGGGCATCTCACAAGCGAAATCGAAACAAGGAACCCATTCGATACACTACTCCTTGACAATGTTGGTCATTGGGGTCCATTATGCCCTCGATACCCAACAAAGTATATACTCATTTTGAAATATAAGTTTCATATTCACTTCAATATATTCATCAAAATTTAGGCCGGATAAAATATCCCGAAATGAGATTCAATCATTATTCTTGTGTCTCTTTAAATTAGAGACATATATATAATAACTCATAATCATATACAAATAAGATACTATTCACATAAGTATAATAATAACCATCACAGCGAGCTATAACTCGAGGACGCAGGTTCTCAATGCTATTATCTACCAGGGAATCGCTCAAGTACCATCCTAGGTACCAACTGTTGGAATATCACACCGCCTTGGTAAAAATAAAATCACAACATATGGGAAGCGGTCATAGTTCCTCCCCGAAAGTGAGACAAAACATACCAACCACGTCTCACCCCTAATAAAAGTCACACAATAATAATGGACGCTATGACCCGGGGACTATACGCTCCCTGATCCTCAAGCCAGGGGCCTCACCCACATCGCGCAACGTCCTATGATAGAATAAAGAGGGTATGGTTCACACACACACACACACACACACACACACACACACACATATATATATATATATATATATATATATATATATATATATATATATATATATATATATATATATATATATATATATATATATATATATATATATATATATATTACACACTAGATATACATACAATATCACATCATCTAACTGTATACCATCACAGAAGTATATATAATTCACGCCATATAAATATACATTGTCTTATTACGCTCGTATGCGTAAATGAATTAATTTCATTTATATATGTATATTTCTTTCTCTCGATATTCTAACCGTTCCTAACTCGCGCACTTTCCCACTTTATATACACGATACGATCTCTCACTTGATTCTCGCCCATCACTTCTATTATATGATAAATCTCCTAATTCAAATAGCGTTAAGGATATTCTCTATATCCAAATTTACATCAATCAACAATCATCATCCCATATCCATATTACGATTCAATCAATCATATGAACCCTTAACGGTGTCATATTTATGATTCAATCCCAAAATCCAATATCACTAAGTGCATCCTACCTCTCTCTTATAGACCCATAATTATCTCCAAATCAAAATCTCAATAATAGTGGGCTTCCCCACTAGTCGCTACGATAATTTCCAATCGGTATTCTCTCGAAATAAGCCAATATGACCCCAACAATTTCTCATAAGGGAAACTCTCTAAAAGTCTCCATAACGCACTTCTCATAAGTCATATATAGGTTCCTAATCGATAAAATCAAACGAAACGGGATGAAACTCGCTCTAGAAAAACCTCACTAAAAACTTCCATGTTTTCGAATCAAGTCGGACCAATCCGAATAGATTCGGCCCAGCGAATCGATTAGCCCTTGAATGCGAATCGATTTTGGGCCAAAAGACCTGGGCATCTATCTTAGGATGAATTGATTCGATCACTCAGACCTTGAAAGCTGGAACATTCTGAATCGATTCGGGTTGGGAGCCGAATCGATTCGGCCTGTTCAGAAGCGATGAAACTGGCTATTTTTCTTCAAAGAGAATAATCCCAAAAATCATATTTGTCATATTCTCACCATTTCTCTTCAACATAAACATATATATATAACGCAAAAACTCATTATATAACTCAACCCAACTAATTTTATACCACCAAATCCATATACAAACCTCAAATGAAAGATTAAAATGTCAAAAATCTAGATTTTTGACATTTTAAACCAAAAATCCATAAATTTATCCACAAATCATGAAATAAAAGATGCACAATAACTATTTAGCAAGTTTAATCACTTGCCTCAAAGTTGTAGAGGTTGAATCTTCCTCGAAATCACATAATGGTCGGAATCTTCAAGATTTTCTCCTCCTTATCTTCTTCCTTTCATTTTCTCTCTTTCTCTCTCTCTCTCTCTAGGGCTTTTCTCTTTCTCTTAAGTGAGAATGACTTCTTACGTAGGCTTTTAAGCCTTAAATTAAAGATACCCAACTTTAAATGATGGTACACACTTTAAATGACTCAGTTACTCCAATTCGAGTGAAACAAACTAAAAAAAATATTTTGAAACCCAAATAAGACCCCAGTACAGTCATTTTGACTATCTCGACCCTTCCGAAATCAACCGCACACTTAGAATCATCATTCGAATTACTTTGTAACATCCTCAAATTTTGACCTCTAGTGCCAATTTAATTATTATCCACTTAAAATAATATTTATTTCTCCTAAAAATATTAAATTTATTGGTTCAAAAATGACGGGGTATTACACTAAGTAATCAATAACTGTTTGGGGTTGGTAAGATCCACTCATACTAGAGAAAAATACATAGAAAATGATAGAGGTATTTTTATTGTAACACCCCGCTTAATTAAATACTGTATGATCAGTCTTATACCCAATTGAAAAAAATTTATAGTTGGTTCATTTTTAGCATCACTGTCGAAAAACATTCTTGTTTAATCGATCAACTAATTGTTACACCCCGCCTAATTAAATATCGGGTGATCAGTCCTTTATTAAATTAAAATCAAGGTGAACAGTTGGTTCATTCTTATCATCATTGTCGCAAAATAAACATTCCAATTAAAACACCCTAAATAATTATGCTATGTGTCAAACCAATATAAAGCCTCATTCCATATTAAATTCCGTTGTAAAAACCTTTTAAAACATAAAAAAATTTATGAATAATGAAAATGATATAGATATTAATCATCAAACGAACTATTCCAACTAGAATAGTCAAATCAAAATAATTAACCACAATCCACAGATAATGTAAGAGATAAATAATCCCAAATGAAAACAGTGTACGGAAGAGATAGAAATATGAAATCCCTATCAAGTCCAAAGAAGTCTGGAAATGGACGACACATGCCCTAACTAAAAGAGATAAACAGGAGTATGAGGAGCCTAAGGAGGAAGCGTCTACTGCAATGACTTGCAACTCCCACACATGCTACATCATGTTCGGCCAAATGATTCTACACCTCATGCCCCTATGGCTGAGCACTTGTAATATATACATATATATGCAAAAGAGAGAAAATTGACAGAAAACGGGTCAGATCCTAATTGTAAAATAGTTTAGCAATTATTTAAAATGCTTACTGGCTAAATGCCTCTCATCTAGTGTGCACGCCTACCGTACTACTAAATGCCTCATAAGTCAATCTAACTTATCTCCCGATGATTTTATTCTGAGAAGTCACAGGGCTATGATATTTGGTTTAGAGATCAATCTCTTCATGATTACTTATGTTAATTAATATAACTCAGTACCGTTATAAAGTTCCCGAATACTTATTATAAAATTTGGAGCATTTATTCAATACTTAACTACTTATACACACAATAGAATATTTCCATATATATGTATATATATTAGTCACTCATATAATATATATACTATCGGCACCCCACATAAAATCTATGGTGTTGGTATACTCTTCTATCAAGTCCCCGTATCACTCGTACTAAGGGAAATACTAGTTTGGAATCACCCTCGAACTGTATTAACACAATACACACAAAAAATAGAGACGAAGCATAGTTCCAAGTCCCTAAGAGGTCATCATATTGTAACAACCCGTCCTTTTTGGAGACCATTAAATTCCATAATTGGATATAAATTGGAATTTGGAGAATTTCTCGAAATAGTGATTTTTGGGATTTTCGAGGATTTAATAATTTTCGAAGGGTGTTATAAATTATTTTGGGACTATATAGGTCGAAATAATTTAATTATATGTCGCCATGGAGTATTGCGACAAAAGAGGTAAGATTTTGAGTGGAGAACCCGCATTTATTTATTTCGGGTTGGAATAGTGATTTGCGGTCAAATACCTCGGATGGGAATTTCGACTGCGCCATAATTCTTGGAATGTCCAAGATAGTCGAAAAAGAGTGTCCGATTGTCGAAAATGAGTTTCGGGTAATTTTAGAAGTAAAAATAACTCGTAATTGGGTAAACGAGTCGTTTTTGGGTTTTAAGGGTTTAAAACCCTTTTCTCTTATAAAAAGAAAGAGAAAGGGAAAGAAAAGAAAAGAGAAGAGAGAAAAGAGAGAGGAAGGAAGAAAGTGGAGAGAAAAAGGGAGATTTGGGCCAAACTCCGCCGGATTCGACTCGAGGTCGTCGGATTTTATCCATGAGGCAAGTGTTTACTTGCTTTATTTACTTTTGTGCATTAATTTCATATCATAGTTGGTAAAAATATGACTTTGGGGTTAGAACCCTTAAAATAAATTGGGTAAAAGTTGATTATGAGTTTACACATTGATGTAGTGTAAACTCTTAATGATTTCTAGTATTAAAACCATGTTAATGGAGTAATAGATGGAATTGAAATGGGAGAAATGTCAAATCTAGCGTTTGGGGTTTTAAGATTCAAAAACTAAGAGAAATGACCGAAATAATTGATGTGTTAGTTGTAAAACATAGATTAGATGTTTATTGAGTTGTTGGGTGAGGTTAGAAACAACAAAAATGGAGTTTGGGATTTTGGGAGAGATAATGAATAGTAACCCGCAGCCTTTGGGGTCATTTTCGGCCAAGAAGATAAGTGATTTAGCTTTCGGCCGAAGCACGAAAGTTGTAGATCTTTTCGATACGGTCGCGTGGGAGCCGACCGCGTATTTTTCTGATTTTTCCTTGATTTGATATGATTTTTACAAGATGACAGCTCCCGGTTGAAAGTACCAACTCGGAAATCAAATCGGGAATTGGAAAAATAAAGGCTAGAAATTATTGTGTAGATGTTTGGGATGATTTTTTAGTGTAGAGTAGAAACCATAAAAATGAATTTGTATTGGTTTTTGGGTATTTTGGAGTTTGAGAAATCGCCCAAACTGTGACCCTCGAACAGGCCGAATCGATTCGGGTACAGGCCGAATCGATTCGCCTAGGGGGAATTGGGTTTCTGCAATGGGCCGAATCGATTCGGGTACAGACCGAATCGATACGCCATTTACAGACCTGTTTGCAGAATACTTTCCGAATCGATTTGGATTGGGAACCGAATCGATTCGCCGATCCGAATCGATTCGCTAAAGGGACGAATCGATTCGCTTAGGCCAGAATTTCTAGTTTTCTCCCTTTAAGAGTATGGGGAGTTGAATTACCATTTGGGATTTTTATGGGGATTCCTAAATAAGGGTTTTGAGGATAAATAAACCTTTAAGAGATGATTGAGGTAATTAGTATTGAACAAAGTAAAGAAATACTTTGGGTTTAGTATCATGCTTATATGAAAGCATGATTATGATTCCTCAAGGGAATCATTGGGATTAATGGTCATCGCTTTATATAGTTGGCAAATATGGCCATTTATGTATATTCAAGGATGAATATAGGGTATATGTATATACTATGTGATTAAAGTATATATGATATGATGAAACTGATTTTGGAAATATTATATAAATGTTTTCAAAATGGAAAGACAAATGATTTTCATAAATAATAAAAATGAGGATACACACCTCTCTAAATCGCAATCATAAGGGAAGTTGCGTTCGTATGGTGAAGCCCCGTGGCTAATGATGCAGGGTGGATATAGTCCTATAGGCCATGTGAGCGTTTGTTGTTATATTTTCTGCGCTGGTTAGGAGATTCCGGGTGTGGTCTTGACTATCCCGCAGGCACATGGTCGCTTCCCGACGTCTTTCGATATAGGATCCCAGGTTGTCTTGGAGGCCCTGGAAGATGATAGCCATTTAGGGGCGCGCACAGTGGAGAAATCCGGACGGGCGGTCTTAGAACGCGTTTATTAAAGCAGTTCATAATAATGGATTTGCTTTAATTACATTTCCTGGATATAGGAAGGGAAATGGGTTATATATAAATTGGCTTCGGTAACACTTCACGGATGGAAGAAGGGATGTGGAAGCATATGTTATGATCAACGCATTTTTATGATAATGAAAATGGCTTTGAATACATTTCCTGAATATAAAAAGGGAAATGGGATATTTTGAAAAGGAAAAGCATTTTTATGTTAATAAAATTGGCTTTCAAAAAGTATATGGTTTGTTAAAGCAATTCATGATAATGAATTGGCTTTTATAAATACATTTCCTGGATATGAGAAGGGAAATGGAAGTTTTTGAAATGAAAAGGATAAGTATTTATAAATACTTTATATCAAGTAATCCTCAGTCCGGGAGATATTTATATTATCCGGAAGTATATTGTAGATGTATGTATATGTATAAATTGGGTACCGAGGGTCTAATGAATCCCGACGATCGACCGTGCCACATAGTAGTGTATCGGGGGGGTTCCTTGTTTGGATTTCGCTTCGCGAGACACCCCACGCACGAATATGGCATTGTGTTGAGACTGGGGAGAAGTTTAATCCTTAGTGCTCTTATATCATTAAACGTTTATGGTACATATATATTATATATCTTTATATACTGAGGGACTGGCGGATCTCAAAGATCGACCTTGCTGCATAGTAATGTATCGGGGGGGTTCCTTGTTTGGATTTCTCTTCGCGAGACACCCCACGCACGAACATGGCATAGCGTCGAGATTAAAGTGAAGTTAGTCCTTAGTACATCTATTTGACTATCTAGGTTAGATAGTGGTTGGGTATTAGACTAGTTTAGTAGGGTAGCTTGACTAGGATGTTTTTCGGGATGCGCTAGGTGTGCACTGTTAGAGGAGAGGTGAGGGGTATCTCAAGGGAGTGCGATACCAATTTAAATATGAGATAAAACTATTTTTCTAAAAATAAAGCATTTATGCACTTGCAAAATATTTTCAAAACATTCGGGCTCTGACCCGTTTGTCTACTCTCCTTTCCTTCTCTATACTATATATATATAGGTGTCCAGACACAGGGACGCCTGGATGGAACTTCCTTCGAGTCAGACGTCTGCTGCAGCAGCTGTGGATGCTTGCAGGACTTTCAGTAGACGCTTCCCTTCTTGTACTCTAGATAGGAGGTACTGTATACACATTCGGGCCAATGGTCCAACTGCATTTATTTATTCTTTTAGAGCATTCGATATGGTTGTATATTTGGACCGAGTGTTCGGTTATTTTAGTTCCTTTCAATTTCATTTCAGTTCATTACGCATTTAATTGTGAATGTTTGAATTTATTCGTTAAAAAGAGTAGTTAAGTAAAAGTTTTTAACGGCCACCTAATAGGATATTAATAATTAAATGGATTTTCAACAGTGATGTTAAGGATGATCCATTTGTGACTCCTGTTTTAATTTAATATTGGAGTGATCGCCCGGTATCTTATTAGGCGGGTTGTTACAGATGGTATCAGAGCATCAGGTTCAAGTGTCTTTAGGAATCTGTGCGGACGTACTACGCTTTCAGCGTTGCTCTCGATTTGTATAGAGCCCCAGGATTAGGATTGTTGATATCTCTTGTGAGATTTCGTTCTCCTGCCATATTATGAGATTATAGAAATCTTTTGCGCGCTCGTTTGAGAATCGTGTGCGGAGCTTGGATGGCAGCAGGAGGTGAGGCTTAGCTGGTGTAGCTGGTAGAAGGTTGGGATGAGTACCTTAGTAGAGGTCACTCTCTCTATGGCAATTGGTAAGAATTATCTCAATGACTACTAAAGCATAGTAGTTACGAGTATCATAGTGCCGCCGTAATAGAGTGTGGTACTAAAGTTGGATTTCCCCGTGGAGATAAGGATTAGAAAGGGATCTTACGGATAGTTCTAACCGTGAGTCCCCATGAATCAGCAGGATGAGAAGAATGCAGCTTTGGGAATTATTCGCCTAAGGTTCAGCAGAGGTATATGGTGTGAGTATTTGGCGTGACTAGATATAGTCGCGGTATTAGTTAGCCCTAGACTCGTGTGTGTATTTTGAGTTGTGGCGGTCTCGATAATATTTTAATGTATGACTATGTGTTTTCTGCAATAGCGGAATTTTATTTCCCTTCATTCGCCATAGAGGCGGGTGCTTATATTTTGTATATATACGTATACGGTATATGGTGTAACGGAGCGATATAAGGCTAATAATGGCAAGTCTATCGTGTCCGCAGTTCCTAGAGGGAACATGTTGTTATTCTGGTGTCTCACCTTGATACAGGTTGAGTACACCTTTGCTATTATGGATTTATGGAACCTCGATGAGCAGAGGCTTCCTTATTTTGGATAGTATATGTGGCAACCTTATAGATATAATTTAAGGCCCACAGAATTGTTGTTGAGCGGTAAGATTTAGCTCAGTATTGGTTTGCGCAAGGACTTAGAAATGAGTGCGAGCGCAGGGTAGTATGACTCTTAGTTAGAGATAGGAGTTCAGATCACCTTTTGTTGGATTAGGGGATAGGGTTATCCCGGTTGCATGTTGAAATGACTGAACTCCACAACCAACGAAGTCAAGGGTTAATGTGTGGAGGGGTTCCTTGTTTGGATTTCGCTTTGCGAGACACTCCACACATGACTCTTAACGGCGTCGGGAGTGGGGAGCTGTTATGGGATGCAAGGATGTTGATCTTGTGGAAAGGTCTTATAGTGTGGATGAACCACTATAGGCTATGAACCACATAATGTTAATATACTTATGGAAATATTGTGCTATGGAGAAGCACTAAAGTGGTCCCTTCGCCACAAATGGGTGGGAGAGGTTGGACTTAGAGAAATTTATTTGAGGACAATAGTCAGGCCTTAATGAAAAGGCAAGTTTTGAGGAGCTACATTTTGGGTGAAATGTTCGTGACACTTTCTACAGAAAGTGGGCACTTGATTAGTTAGGTTTCCTTCTGTATGGGTGGAAGGATAAGATAGTAGGAATGCGTTCGTAGGCTAGCCTGGTAGGATTTAGGACGTCCCGCTGCTGTGCCTTGGGTCGTTATATCTCGATGACCGACTACGCGAGGGAGTAGTGTAACGGGAGGGTTCCTTGTTTGGATTTCTCCTTGGCGAGACGTCCCACGCATGAAACCAAGCAATTGTCGGGAGTTGAGAGAGGCCTTGGGCACTAGGGACATACTTAGGATTATATTAGTTTCGTGTAGGTAGGGTAACGCTTAGATCGTAGCATTTTTAGGATATAGGTTCGCTAGTATTAGCAGCGCCAAGTTTAGGAGTATTGAAATGCGCGGATTCGGAGGACCCATAGGTGAGTATTACACCGAGGAGAGGAGACCCTTATTGGGAGAGAGTGTTACGTGTCAGACATTCTCTACGAGCGTGCAGATGTGCACAAGTTAGAAAGGTGTATGGGCACCTTGGTAAGTTTGTTTATATACCGCCTGAAATAGAATGGGCGTAGTATATAAGGTTGAAATTCACGCCGATAGGCATTATAGATGATGGGTATTCTGTGACGTATTAGAGTCACTTTATGATTTCGGTAGCCGCATAGTGTATGGTTGGGAACCGTTGGGTCAGTATCGTTTCCCTTAAGGTATTAGGAGTTGAAGTGATCCTAAGATTGGTGGTGTAGGTCGCATCTGAATTTCGAGGACGAAATTCCGTTGTAAGGGGGGGAGTGTAACAACCCGTCCTTTTTGGAGACCATTAAATTCCATAATTGGATATAAATTGGAATTTGGAGAATTTCTCGAAATAGTGATTTTTGGGATTTTCGAGGATTTAATAATTTTCGAAGGGTGTTATAAATTATTTTGGGACTATATAGGTCGAAATAATTTAATTATATGTCGCCATGGAGTATTGCGATAAAAGAGGTAAGATTTTGAGTAGAGAACCCGCATTTATTTATTTCGGGTTGGAATAGTGATTTGCGGTCAAATACCTCGGATGGGAATTTCGACTGCGCCATAATTCTTGGAATGTCCAAGATAGTCGAAAAAGAGTGTCCGATTGTCGAAAATGAGTTTCGGGTAATTTTAGAAGTAAAAATAACTCGTAATTGGGTAAACGAGTCGTTTTTGGGTTTTAAGGGTTTAAAACCCTTTTCTCTTATAAAACGAAAGAGAAAGGGAAAGAAAAGAAAAGAGAAGAGAGAAAAGAGAGAGGAAGGAAGAAAGTGGAGAGAAAAAGGGAGATTTGGGCCAAACTCCGCCGGATTCGACTCGAGGTCGTCGGATTTTATCCACGAGGCAAGTGTTTACTTGCTTTATTTACTTTTGTGCATTAATCTCATATCATAGTTGGTAAAAATATGATTTTGGGGTTAGAACCCTTAAAATAAATTGGGTAAAAGTTGATTATGAGTTTACACATTGATGTAGTGTAAACTCTTAATGATTTCTAGTATTAAAACCATGTTAATGGAGTAATAGATGGAATTGAAATGGGAGAAATGTCAAATCTAGGGTTTGGGGTTTTAAGATTCAAAAACTAAGAGAAATGATTTAATACCCCGAAATAATTGATGTGTTAGTTGTAAAACATAGATTAGATGTTTATTGAGTTGTTGGGTGAGGTTAGAAACAACAAAAATGGAGTTTGGGATTTTGGGAGAGATAATGAATAGTAACCCGCAGCCTTTGGGGTCATTTTCGGCCAAGAAGATAAATGATTTAGCTTTCGGCCGAAACACTAAAGTTGTAGATCTTTTCGATACGGCCGCGTGGGCGCCAACCGCGTATTTTTCTGATTTTTCCTTGATTTGATATGATTTTTACAAGATGACAGCTCCCGGTTGAAAGTACCAACTCGGAAATCAAATCGGGAATTGGAAAAATAAAGGCTAGAAATTATTGTGTAGATGTTTGGGATGATTTTTTGGTGTAGAGTAGAAACCATAAAAATGAATTTGGATTGGTTTTTGGGTATTTTGGAGTTTGAGAAATCGCCCAAACTGTGACCCTCGAACAGGCCGAATCGATTCGGGTACAGGCCGAATCGATTCGCCTAGGGGGAATTGGGTTTCTCCAATGGGCCGAATCGATTCGGGTACAGATCGAATCGATTCGCCATTTACAGACCTGTTTGCAGAATACTTTCCGAATCGATTCGGATTGGGAACCGAATCGATTCGCCCATCCGAATCGATTCGCTAAAGGGGCGAATCGATTCGCTTAGGCAAGAATTTCTAGTTTTCTCCCTTTAAGAGTATGGGGAGTTGAATTACCATTTGGGATTTTTATGGGGATTCCTAAATAAGGGTTTTGAGGATAAATAAACCTTTAAGAGATGATTGAGGTAATTAGTATTGAACAAAGTAAAGAAATACTTTGGGTTTAGTATCATGCTTATATGAAAGCATGATTATGATTCCTCGAGGGAATCTTTGGGATTAATGGTCATCGCTTTATATAGTTGGCAAATATGGCCATTTATGTATATTCAAGGATGAATATAGGGTATATGTATATACTATGTGATTAAAGTATATATGATATGATGAAAATGATTTTGGAAATATTATATAAATGTTTTCAAAATGGAAAGACAAATGATTTTCATAAATAATAAAAATGAGGATACACACCTCTCTAAATCGCTATCATAAGGGAAGTTGCGTTCGTATGGTGAAGCCCCCTGGCTAATGATGCAGGGTGGATATAGTCCTATAGGCCATGTGAGCGTTTGTTGTTATATTTTCTGCGCTGGTTAGGAGATTCCGGGTGTGGTCTTGACTATCCCGCAGGCACATGGTCGCTTCCCGACGTCTTTCGATATAGGATCCCAGGTTGTCTTGGAGGCCCTGGAAGATGATAGCCATTTAGGGGCGCGCACAATGGAGAAATTCAGACGGGCGGTCTTAGAACGCGTTTATTAAAGCAGTTCATAATAATGGATTTGCTTTAATTACATTTCCTGGATATAGGAAGGGAAATGGGTTATATATAAATTGGCTTCGGTAATACTTCCCGGATGGAAGAAGGGATGTGGAAGCATATGTTATGATCAACGCATTTTTATGATAATGAAAATGGCTTTGAATACATTTCCTGAATATAAAAAGGGAAATGGGATATTTTGAAAAGGAAAAGCATTTTTATGTTAATAAAATTGGCTTTCAAAAAGTATATGGTTTGTTAAAGCAATTCATGATAATGAATTGGCTTTTATAAATACATTTCCTGGATATGAGAAGGGAAATGGAAGTTTTTGAAATGAAAAGGATAAGTATTTATAAATACTTTATATCAAGTAATCCTCAGTCCGGGAGATATTTATACTATCCGGAAGTATATTGTAGATGTATGTATATGTATAAATTGGGTGCCGAGGGTCTAATGAATCCCGACGATCGACCGTGCCACATAGTAGTGTATCGGGCGGTTCCTTGTTTGGATTTCGCTTCGCGAGACACCCCACGCACGAATATGGCATTGTGTTGAGACTGGGGAGAAGTTTAATCCTTAGTGCTCTTATATCATTAAATGTTTATGGTACATATATATTATATATCTTTATGTACTGAGGGACTGGCGGATCTCAAAGATCGACCTTGCTGCATAGTAATGTATCGGGGGGGTTCCTTGTTTGGATTTCGCTTCGCGAGACACCCCACGCACGAACTTGGCATAGCGTCGAGATTAAAGTGAAGTTAGCCCTTAGTACATCTATTTGACTATTTAGGTTAGATAGTGGTTGGGTATTAGACTAGTTTAGCAGGGTAGCTTGACTAGGATGTTTTTCGGGATGCGCTAGGTGTGCACTGTTAGAGGAGAGGTGAGGGGTATCTCATGGGAGTGCGATACCAATTTAAATATGAGATAAAACTATTTTTCTAAAAATAAAGCATTTATGCACTTGCAAAATATTTTCAAAACATTCGGGCTCTGACCCGTTTGTCTACTCTCCTTTCCTTCTCTATACTATATATATATAGGTGTCGAGACACATGGACGCCTGGATGGAACTTCCTTCGAGTCAGACGTCTGCTGCAGCAGCTGTGGATGCTTGCAGGACTTTCAGTAGACGTTTCCCTTCTTGTACTCTAGATAGGAGGTACTGTATACACATTCGGGCTAATGGTCCAACTGCATTTATTTATTCTTTTAGAGCATTCGATATGGTTGTATAGTTGGACCGAGTGTTCGGTTATTTTAGTTCCTTTCATTTTCATTTCAGTTCATTACGCATTTAATTGTGAATGTTTGAATTTATTCGTTAAAAAGAGTAGTTAAGTAAAAGTTTTTAACGGCCACCTAATAGGATATTAGTAATTAAATGGATTTTCGACAGTGATGTTAAGGATGATCCATTTGTGACTCCTGTTTTAATTTAATATTGGAGTGATCGCCCGGTATCTTATTAGGCGGGTCGTTACAGATGGTATCAGAGCATCAGGTTCTAGTGTCTTTAGGAATCTGTGCGGACGTACTACGCTTTCAGCGTTGCTCTCGATTTGTATAGAGCCCCAGGATTAGGATTGTTGATATCTCTTGTGAGATTTCGTTCTCCTGCCATATTATGAGATTACAGAATTCTTTTGCGCGCTCGTTTGAGAATCGTGTGCGGAGCTTGGATGGCAGCAGGAGGTGAGGCTTAGCTGGTGCAGCTGGTAGAAGGTTGGGATGAGTACCTTAGTAGAGGTCACTCTCTCTATGGAAATTGGTAAGAATTATCTCAATGACTACTAAAGCATAGTAGTTACGAGTACCATAGTGCCGCCGTAATAGAGTGTGGTACTAAAGTTGGATTTCCCCGTGGAGATAAGGATTAGAAAGGGATCTTACGGATAGTTCTAACCCTGAGTCCCCATGAATCAGCAGGATGAGAAGAATGCAGCTTTGGGAATTATTCGCCTAAGGTTCAGCAGAGGTATATGGTGTGAGTATTTGGCGTGACTAGATATAGTCGCGGTATTAGTTAGCCCTAGACTCGTGTGTGTATTTTGAGTTGTGGTGGTCTCGATAACATTTTAATGTATGACTATGTGTTTTTCGCAATAGCGGAATTTTATTTCCCTTCATTCGCCATAGAGGCGGGTGCTTATATTTTGTATATATACGTATACGGTATATGGTGTAACGGAGCGATATAAGGCTAATAATGGCAAGTCTATCGTGTCCGCAGTTCCTAGAGGGAACAGGTTGTTATTCTGGTGTCTCACCTTGATACAGGTTGAGTACACCTTTGCTATTATGGATTTATGGAACCTCGATGAGCAGAGGCTTCCTTATTTTGGATGGTATATGTGGCAACCTTATAGATATAATTTAAGGCCCACAGAATTGTTGTTGAGCGGTAAGATTTAGCTCAGTATTGGTTTGCGCAAGGACTTAGAAATGAGTGCGAGCGCAGGGTAGTATGACTCTTAGTTAGAGATAGGAGTTCAGATCACCTTTTGTTGGATTAGGGGATAGGGTTATCCCGGTTGCATGTTGAAATGACTGAAATCCACAACCAACGAAGTCAAGGGTTAATGTGTGGAGGGGTTCCTTGTTTGGATTTCGCTTTGCGAGACACTCCACACATGACTCTTAACGGCGTCGGGAGTGGGGAGCTGTTATGGGATGCAAGGATGTTGATCTTGTGGAAAGGTCTTATAGTGTGGATGAACCACTATAGGCTATGAACCACATAATGTTAATGTACTTATGGAAATATTGTGCTATGGAGAAGCACTAAAGTGGTCCATTCGCCACAAATGGGTGGATGAGGTTGGACTTAGAGAAATTTATTTGAGGACAATAGTCAGGCCTTAATGAAAAGGCATGTTTTGAGGAGCTACATTTTGGGTGAAATGTTCGTGACACTTTCTACAGAAAGTGGGCACTTGATTAGTTAGGTTTCCTTCTGTATGGGCGGAAGGATAAGATAGTAGGAATGCGTTCGTAGGCTAGCCTGGTAGGATTTAGGACGTCCCGCTTCTGTGCCTTGGGTCGTTATATCTCGATGACCGACTACGCGAGGGAGTAGTGTAACGGGAGGGTTCCTTGTTTGGATTTCGCCTTGGCGAGACGTCCCACGCATGAAACCAAGCAATTGTCGGGAGTTGAGAGAGGCCTTGGGCACTAGGGACATACTTAGGATTATATTAGTTTCGTGTAGGTAGGGTAACGCTTAGATCGTAGCATTTTTAGGATATAGGTTCGCTAGTATTAGCAGCGCCAAGGTTAGGAGTATTGAAATGCGCGGGTTCGGAGGACCCATAGGTGAGTATTACACCAAGGAGAGGAGACCCTTATTGGGAGAGAGTGTTACGTGTCAGACATTCTCTACGAGCGTGCAGATGTGCACAAGTTAGAAAGGTGTATGGGCACCTTGGTAAGTTTGTTTATATACCGCCTGAAATAGAATGGGCGAAGTATATAAGGTTGAAATTCATGCCGATAGGCATTATAGATGATGGGTATTCTGTGACGTATTAGAGTCACTTTATGATTTCGGTAGCCGCATAGTGTATGGTTGGGAACCGTTGGGTCAGTATCGTTTCCTTTAAGGTATTAGGAGTTGAAGTGATCCTAAGATTGGTGGTGTAGGTCGCATCTGAATTTCGAGGACGAAATTCCGTTGTAAGGGGGGGAGTGTAACAACCCGTCCTTTTTGGAGACCATTAAATTCCATAATTGGATATAAATTAGAATTTGGAGAATTTCTCGAAATAGTGATTTTTGGGATTTTCGAGGATTTAATAATTTTCGAAGGGTGTTATAAATAATTTTGGGACTATATAGGTCGAAATAATTTAATTATATGTCGCCATGGAGTATTGCGACAAAAGAGGTAAGATTTTGAGTAGAGAACCCGCATTTATTTATTTCGGGTTGGAATAGTGATTTGCGGTCAAATACCTCGGATGGAAATTTCGACTGCGCCATAATTCTTGGAATGTCCAAGATAGTCGGAAAAGAGTGTCCGATTGTCGAAAATGAGTTTCGGGTAATTTTAGAAGTAAAAATAACTCGTAATTGGGTAAACGAGTCGTTTTTGGGTTTTAAGGGTTTAAAACCCTTTTCTCTTATAAAAAGAAAGAGAAAGGGAAAGAAAAGAAAAGAGAAGAGAGAAAAGAGAGAGGAAGGAAGAAAGTGGAGAGAAAAAGGGAGATTTGGGCCAAACTCCGCCGGATTCGACTCGAGGTCGTCGGATTTTATCCACGGGGCAAGTGTTTACTTGCTTTATTTACTTTTGTGCATTAATCTCATATCATAGTTGGTAAAAATATGATTTTGGGGTTAGAACCCTTAAAATAAATTGGGTAAAAGTTGATTATGAGTTTACACATTGATGTAGTGTAAACTCTTAATGATTTCTAGTATTAAAACCATGTTAATGGAGTAATAGATGGAATTGAAATGGGAGAAATGTCAAATCTAGGGTTTGGGGTTTTAAGATTCAAAAACTAAGAGAAATGATTTAATACCCCGAAATAATTGATGTGTTAGTTGTAAAACATAGATTAGATGTTTATTGAGTTGTTGGGTGAGGTTAGAAACAACAAAAATGGAGTTTGGGATTTTGGGAGAGATAATGAATAGTAACCCGCAGCCTTTGGGGTCATTTTCGGCCAAGAAGATAAATGATTTAGCTTTCGGCCGAAACACGAAAGTTGTAGATATTTTCGATACGGTCGCGCGGGCGCCAACCGCGTATTTTTCTGGTTTTTCCTTGATTTGATATGATTTTTACAAGATGACAGCTCCCGGTTGAAAGTACCAACTCGGAAATCAAATCGGGAATTGGAAAAATAAAGGCTAGAAATTATTGTGTAGATGTTTGGGATGATTTTTTGGTGTAGAGTAGAAACCATAAAAATGAATTTGGATTGGTTTTTGGGTATTTTGGAGTTTGAGAAATCGCCCAAACTGTGACCCTCGTACAGGCCGAATCGATTCGGGTACAGGCCGAATCGATTCGCCTAGGGGGAATTGGGTTTCTCCAATGGGCCGAATCGATTCGGGTACAGACCGAATCGATTCGCCATTTACAAACCTGTTTGCAGAATACTTTCCGAATCGATTCGGATTAGGAACCGAATCGATTCACCCATCTGAATCGATTCGCTAAAAGGGGCGAATCGATTCGCTTAGGCCAGAATTTCTAGTTTTCTCCCTTTAAGAGTATGGGGAGTTGAATTACCATTTGGGATTTTTATGGGGATTCCTAAATAAGGGGTTTGAGGATAAATAAACCTTTAAGAGATGATTGAGGTAATTAGTATTGAACAAAGTAAAGAAATACTTTGGGTTTAGTATCATGCTTATATGAAAGCATGATTATGATTCCTCGAGGGAATCTTTGGGATTAATGGTCATCGCTTTATATAGTTGGCAAATATGGCCATTTATGTATATTCAAGGATGAATATAGGGTATATGTATATACTATGTGATTAAAGTATATATGATATGATGAAAATGATTTTGGAAATATTATATAAATGTTTTCAAAATGGAAAGACAAATGATTTTCATAAATAATAAAAATGAGGATACACACCTCTCTAAATCGCTATCATAAGGGAAGTTGCGTTCGTATGGTGAAGCCCCCTGGCTAATGATGCAGGGTGGATATAGTCCTATAGGCCATGTGAGCGTTTGTTGTTATATTTTCTGCGCTGGTTAGGAGATTCCGGGTGTGGTCTTGACTATCCTGCAGGCACATGGTCGCTTCCCGACGTCTTTCGATATAGGATCCCAGGTTGTCTTGGAGGCCCTGGAAGATGATAGCCATTTAGGGGCGCGCACAGTGGAGAAATCCGGACGGGCGGTCTTAGAACGCGTTTATTAAAGCAGTTCATAATAATGGATTTGCTTTAATTACATTTCCTGGATATAGGAAGGGAAATGGGTTATATATAAATTGGCTTCGGTAACACTTCCCGGATGGAAGAAGGGATGTGGAAGCATATGTTATGATCAAAGCATTTTTATGATAATGAAAATGGCTTTGAATACATTTCTTGAATATAAAAAGGGAAATGGGATATTTTGAAAAGGAAAAGCATTTTTATGTTAATAAAATTGGCTTTCAAAAAGTATATGGTTTGTTAAAGCAATTCATGATAATGAATTGGCTTTTATAAATACATTTCCTGGATATGAGAAGGGAAATGGAAGTTTTTGAAATGAAAAGGATAAGTATTTATAAATACTTTATATTAAGTAATCCTCAGTCCGGGAGATATTTATACTATCCGGAAGTATATTGTAGATGTATGTATATGTATAAATTGGGTGCCGAGGGTCTAATGAATCCCGACGATCGACCGTGCCGCATAGTAGTGTATCGGGGGGGTTCCTTGTTTGGATTTTGCTTCGCGAGACACCCCACACACGAATATGGCATTGTGTTGAGACTGAGGAGAAGTTTAATCCTTAGTGCTCTTATATCATTAAATGTTTATGGTACATATATATTATATATCTTTCTGTACTGAGGGACTGGCGGATCTCAAAGATCGACCTTGCTGCATAGTAGTGTATCGGGGGGGTTCCTTGTTTGGATTTCGCTTCGCGAGACACCCTACGCACGAACATGGCATAGCGTCGAGATTAAAGTGAAGTTAGCCCTTAGTACATCTATTTGACTATCTAGGTTAGATAGTGGTTGGGTATTAGACTAGTTTAGCAGGGTAGCTTGACTAGGATGTTTTTCGGGATGCGCTAGGTGTGCACTGTTAGATGAGAGGTGAGGGGTATCTCATGGGAGTGCGATACCAATTTAAATATGAGATAAAACTATTTTTCTAAAAATAAAGCATTTATGCACTTGCAAAATATTTTCAAAACATTCGGGCTCTGACCCGTTTGTCTACTCTCCTTTCCTTCTCTATACTATATATATATAGGTGTCCAGACACAGGGACGCCTGGATGGAACTTCCTTCGAGTCAGACGTCTGCTGCAGCAGCTGTGGATGCTTGCAGGACTTTCAGTAGACGCTTCCCTTCTTGTACTCTAGATAGGAGGTACTGTATACACATTCGGGCCAATGGTCCAACTGCATTTATTTATTCTTTTAGAGCATTCGATATGGTTGTATATTTGGACCGAGTGTTCGGTTATTTTAGTTCCTTTCATTTTCATTTCAGTTCATTACGCATTTAATTGTGAATGTTTGAATTTATTCGTTAAAAAGAGTAGTTAAGTAAAAGTTTTTAACGGCCACCTAATAGGATATTAGTAATTAAATGGATTTTCGACAGTGATGTTAAGGATG
The DNA here is from genome assembly GCA_949130495.1 of Sambucus nigra. NCBI lineage: Eukaryota > Viridiplantae > Streptophyta > Magnoliopsida > Dipsacales > Adoxaceae > Sambucus > Sambucus nigra. The sequence goes on along the minus strand of OX422217.1, from coordinate 300,918,468 downwards.
ATCCATTTGTGACTCCTGTTTTAATTTAATATTGGAGTGATCGCCCGGTATCTTATTAGGCGGGTTGTTACACATATACCCCTCATGTCTCTTATGACCGTCTGACTATCAGTCTCAGATAGCTTGTACCAAGGAGTCCTATGTTCTAGTGTATAAGTCAATATCTTTCATAAAGGTCCCATCGAGATAAGACTGTCCCAGCGCAGCAACCTCCGTGCTAGCAAGTAGCACGGGTATGATTATTCAAAAATAGTATTTATACATGTACACAGTCACACGCCCATATATATAAATATTCACATTTTCCAATTAGGTTCGCCCACGCCCCATAATAATTATTATTAACCGTACTTAGTACAATTTTACCCAATTATCTCGCATAAAGGATTCATCTCTTTTATTCTCAATCATAATCATTTCATACTTACTAATCATCTCTCGAAATATTCTCTCTCACTAAAGATAATTTCAGTAGGTTCACCCTTTCTAACCTACTGGTCTAAGTCATTTATAAACTTCTTAATTCCGTAGCTAATGTGCGAACGATTTTCAATATGTGTTAAACCCCCTGTTAACCCACGGTTTCATCCCATATAAGATTGTAACAACCCGAGGTCTTGGAGACGAGGATTTAATTTATTTTGGGAGAAATAAATAATATTTTATTGGAGAATAATTAAATTTGGCACTTGAGGTCAAAACTTGGAGTTGTTAGAAAGTGTATCGAATGGCGATTCTGTGGGTGTAGTTGTGTCCGGAAGGGTCGAGAAAGTTGAAGTGACTGTACTTGGGGTCTATTTAGGTTCCGAAATAATTTAGGACCGTTTGACTCAAATTAAAGTTACCGGGGCATTTAAAGTGTGTATTATCATTTAAAGATTTGTATCTTGGGAGTTAGGGCTTAAAAAACCTACGGGAGATTTAATTCTCCAAAGAGAGAGAGAAATACAAAGGAAGGAGAAGAAGAAAAGGAAGGAGAAAAGAGAGAGAATGAGGATTTTCCGACCAATACGCGATCTCAAGATAGATTCAGACCCTACGAACTTGAGGCAAGTGATTAAATTTGCTAAATAATTGTTGTGTACCATTTATTGCATGATTTGTGGATTGAATCCTTGGGTTTTAGGTTTAGTTTGATAAAAACCTAACTTTTGGGTAAATTTTAAATTTGATATGTAGATCTTCGATTTCATGATAGAAATTAGTTTATATGTATTCTAGGATGAATATTGATGATATATATGTGATTGGGTTGAAGAGAAAATGATTAAAAATAAATTTTGGGATTTTGTCTTAAATAAAAAGTAGCCATTTTCGAGAGTTCTGAAGGGCTGAATCGATTCGGCCTCCTACCGAATCGATTCGGAAATATGCAGGTGCCTAGGTCTGAGTGACCGAATCGATTCGAACCCCAGCCGAATTGACTTGGCCTGAGACAGAGTCCCAGGTCTGATGATCTGAATCGATTCGCCTCCCTAGCCGAATTGATTTGCTGGGCCGAATCGATTCGAAATTGGCCCGAATCGATTCGAAAATAATGCTTTTCGATGAATGTTTTTCTAAGGAGAATTTCATTCCGTTTTGTTCGAGGTTATCAATTGGGAACCTCTATAGGAGATATTTGGAGTATGTTTTGGAGACTTTTAGCAAGTTTCCCTTATAAGAAATTTTGGAGTCATATTGACTAAATTTGAGGAATACCGATTAGAGATTTTGGTATTTTCTAAGTGGGGAAGCCCACCTTGATTGGAGACTCTATTGGGAGATAATTATTAAACTCATACAGGAGAATGATAATAAGTTTAGTGATATTGGATTTTAGAATCCAATCCCAAATGGGATAACTTTAAAAGGTTCATAAAATGAATGGAACCCTATTATGGATGGAGAATTATAAATGCAATTTGATGTGCATATGGATATAGAAATATCCTTATTGATGTTTGATTTAGGAGATGTCTCACACAATGAAAATTTCTAATTGAAGAGCATTAGGATAAAAGAATATCCTTAACGTGAATTGAATTGAGAAACAATTCATAATTAGAACCGACATGTGAGCTTCAAGCGAGAAATAGTATAATGTATACTAAATGGGGTTAATGTAAGAATTGATGGTTAGTGTATCAAAAGAGAGTGATATACTAAATAATGATATAAATTCAACTACGCCTAAGTGCGTAATATTGATAATGTAAATGATGTGGCAGGTATACCTTATATGACGGTATATCTTTATATAATGTGATGATGTATGTATACCTTATATGATGGTATATATATATATAGTGAAGCATACCCCCTCCTCGCTATCATTGGGAAGTTGCGTGAGTTGAGGGTGAGCATCCTGGCTCAAAGAGTAAGGTGTGGATATTCCCCAGGTCATAGTCGTCCATTGTGATTATTATGAGATATGTATATGCATTCTTTTGGGCGTGAGAAGTTAGGGGTATGTGACGTTCTCACTTGCCGCTTAGGATCTATGACCACTTCCCGGGACGTTATGTGCGTGAGTTGATCACGAGGTGGGTGCCGTTGAACCCCACCAGGTGGCCCTAGTTTGCTACGTGTATGGGATGCTGGAAGATGATAGCATGTGAGCCTATGTCCTCGAGTTATAGCTCGGTTGGATGGTTATTGTTTATTGTGCTTGTACTTGGGTGTCGAGGGCATAATGGACCTCAACCACTAACATTGCCAGGATTAGTGTATTGAGGGGGTTCCTTGTTTTGATTTCGCCTCAGTGAGACGTCCCACGCACGAACCGCAGTGTAATGTTGGAAATTGGGGATAAGTTAGTCCTTAATGCTCATAATTATATATATATATATATATATATATAATTAGTGTATGGATGGGGTTCCTTGTTTTGATTTCGCCTCAGTGAGACGTCCCACGCACAAACCGCAGTGTAATGTTGGAAATTGGGGATAAGTTAGTCCTTAATGCTCATATATATATATATATCACTAATCCCGACAATCGACAGTGCCAGGAGTAGTGTAACGGGGGGGTTCCTTGTTTGGATTTCGCTTCGGCGAGATGCCCCACTCATGAAACGCCGTGTACTGTTGAGAATTAGGAATATTAATTAATTAAAAATTGAGAAATAATAAATTGGGTTACGTGCATCATGCATTGAGGGCATAATGATCCTCGAGGATCGATACGGTTAGGAATAGTGTAATGGGGCGGTTCCTTGTTTGGATTTCGCTTCGACAAGACGTCCCACGCACGAAACGCAGTGCCGTGTTGAGAATTGGGAGGAGTTTAGTCCTTAACTCTTGATGCTAATAACTCATATGTAAATATATATTGTTTACATGCCGAATGAAGGCATAACTAGAATATATGAAATTCTAGTAAATGAGAATGTTTATGTATTGTGATGATGTGGTTGATTATGCAACCTTATATGTTCAACAAATGAACAAATATAAAGAGAATTATGACACATTAAATGTAAAGCATATTTTTAGATGGGAATGTAGATAAGTGTAGATTTCGGGATAAGTTAGATATCTTAATCGAATATTCATTTTGAGATCTAGTTAGATTTATGTGCCTAATTATAATTGGGCATCCATTTGGAGATCACGTGCATACGTTTAGTTACGCGCTTTAGTTAAGAGGCGAGGGAAATTATTATCGAGAGTTCGATTCCAACTTAATCATGTAATAATGCATTTATAATTATTATGCATTTTAATACACTTGCTATAAAATATTTTTCAACTCGGGCTCTGACCCGTTTATATTTTCTCCTCCATGTATATATATTGGATTACTTTAGGTGCTCCTCCGTAAGGACACCTTTGATGCACATCCATCAAGTGTATTAGTGGAGCTGTGGTAGTAGCGGACTGTTGCGGCACTTGGTCTTAGTCGATTCCTATCTATTGTACATCTAGATTAGGATTATGTTTGTATATTGGGTTTAGACTCAAGTGTTGTAGATTAACACTTTTACATTTCTTTCCTCAGATTATTTGTATTTTCTGTGACCCGACAACATATTCGGGTATTTCATTGTAGATATTTTATTTGTACATCGTATTGCACTCATATATATATTGGAGTTTGCACTTTTCACTCATCATAGTTAGATGTATATTGTTGGTTATGTTGCATTATTGGTTTTGTTGTTGTTGTTAAATAAAAGTTTTAAATTTTTGACAATTCACTTTTAATAATTTCGGGTAGTTAGCCTTATATTATTCGTATTTCCAGTTGATGTTGAGACTGTGCCATCTGAGATACCAGATATAATATAGTATAGGGCTGGTCACCCGTTATTATTTTGAGCGGGTTTTCATAAAGATTTCATTCAACGGTATTCTACTTAAACCCTATTGGTCCTCTTCATGACCCAATGTGTTCTTTAAATAATATTCAAGGGTTCCTATGCATTTTATCCGGATTAAAAGAAAATGGGAAAAACATGCATTTTTCCAGGAGGGATCGGTCGATCGAGGAAAGGGGTCGATCAGTCAATCGATTGACATTCTTGGGTGGATCGATTGATCAAGTAGTCCTTGCCCAGAAAACTGCAAATTCGACCTATGGGTTTCATCCAAATATTTCCTCCAAAATACAATTAATGATCCCCTAACTCCTAAAAAAATTTACTACTGATTAAATACATCTATATACATGATTTCCTATATGAGGCATGTTCAAATTCATCATAGGTATCTAATTAAAGGGAAAATTCTTCATAATTATCAAGAACCCTTAGTTTACATTAAATTTGCAATCTTCTAATCCTTTTTCCGGATTTCTCACTTCTAAATCAATACAATTTCTTGGGTAATCCTCTACATATGTTGAGATTTCTAGAATACACTTATTTCCTCAAATGAATGTGATTTAAATTCCCTAAATCATCAAATTCTTCCATGAAACATATATTTATCAATCATATTATAACATGGGTGAAACATTAATTAGAAAAGTAGCAAGATAGATACTTTCTTAGGATTTGAAGGTCTGATTTGTTGGTGATAGGGATGTGGCTACATTCCTCGTCTTAAGATCTATGCCCCAGTGGTGTTAATCTTGAAAGAGGTGCTACGGTTTGTGATCAATTCTTGAAAAGCTCTCTACCTTTCTTCTCTAATGGCCGTTGAATGTTGCTGTGATTGTTAACCCTAAAAGCTAAACTCCAATAACTGATATAACTTAAGAAAATTTGTGGGTTTAATTACCCAAAAATACAAAATGACTATAATACGCTCCCGGGAAGCCAGTTAGGCCTAAAAATACCCTGAGACCCAAACTAAACCCTCGGGTACACTTTTCTGAATATCTCAACCCTTCTGAACATGTTGGTACACTCGAAATGACCACACGAAAAACTTATAATTTAATCACTTTTTGTAATAATAAATTAGTTCCGACACAGCACAAGCGCGTCCTGACTTAATTTCCATAATTGTCATGTTATTCACCCGTGACAAATTTTAATAAAATGAGCTTTTCTATTTGCGCATAGAATTTTTGTACATAGGATGTACATAGTGACGTGGCCACATAGCTTCCTTTTTTAAGGTTCTTGTTCTTTTGTATTCAACAATGGATATAAAAACAATTTTTCATATAAAAAAATTAGTTTTCTATTAATATAAAAAAAAAAAGATTTTTTATTGAAAGTAAACGGTTTCCTTTTTTTAAGAATGTTTTGGCTAAGTGCCATTTAAATATATTATTATATATTTTTCATATGCATTTACACTTCATTTTTAAATACATTACTATATAAAAAAATAGTTTTATAACATTATATTTTTTTTATCAAAAACTTTATGTTTGTCTAAAAAAATGAAAAACAAAATTTATATAAAAGAAAGTTTATTTATCTAAAAATGGAACGTTTTTCAAATTAAAAAAATTTGTTTTTCAAATTAAAAAAAATTTCTTGAAAAATGAGCGTTTTGAAGAAAAAAAATGATGTAGAAAATATTCTAAAGAATGTTATTGTAAATAAAAAGGTTAAGACATTGTTTTTATAAAAAAGAGCACATTTGGTTCTGTATTCAGAAAAATTGATTTAAACACTATTTTTAAATACAGTTTTAAAAACTTATGAAAAATAACATTTTCAAAAAAATTCTAATTTTTTTTTATTAAAAATAGGAAAACTTTTTTCAAAAAACTGATGCGAACCCACACCGTCATCATTGGTTAGTGCCGCTGATACCGACCCACACCATTATCGCGATTGGTTAGTGGCGCTGACACAGCCTACATAATCATCGCGATTTGGTAGTGCTGCTGGCCAGGACCCACATCATCATCTGGATTGGTTAGTGCCGCTGGCGCAGACTCACGTCATTTTAAAAAAAAAATAGTGAAATGTTTTTCTTAAACATCTACAAAAAGTTAAAAACATATGAAAAAATGCATTTTTTTTAAAATACGAAAAATTATTTTTTAAAAGCTGGCGCGGACACATAACATCATCGCGATTGGTTAGTGTCGCTGGTGCGGACCCACATCATCGTCGCCTTTGGTTAGTGCCGCTAGCACGACCCATGTGATTAAATATTTTTTTTTAAACATTTATAAAAGTTAAAAACATTTTTTTTAAATGTTTAAAAAATGTTTTTATTAAAAATACAAAAAATTTATTTTTATTAAAAATAAAATCAGTTAGACAAATCTCAATAAAAGTGTCAATGAGCTCTTCCTTTATCTTTTGTCTTTTAGCCCTATGTACAAATCTCGGTCAAAATGTCTCGGTGCAAATAGATTTTTTCTTAATAAACTCAATTCTACACATTACTTTACTCATTAAGTAATATTTAACAAATTTCCAATAATTACTAACTCTCATCACGCGAATAAATATTTAAATAAATTTTTGGATTAATATTAAATTAATATCTCAATTTAAATTTCATAAATCCCCAAATTTAAAAGCCATAAAAAATACAGGCTATTACACTAATATCCAACTAAGCAAGTGTTAAAATTATTCAAATTTTAATATAAATAAAATTTTCACTTTTTAAAACATAAACCATAGAACACAATCCATTCACACAATGAATAATAACTGAGTAATATCAAAACTGAATGACTTACAACTAGAATAAAACTCTCCAGTTTAAATGTCTCAATACAATAACACCAGTAAAACCAAATGTATCAAAAACAGACATCGAACTGACTTGAATATAATGCAAATACTAAAATTATCTTGGGCTACATGCCCTAAATAGAAGATCAACTACGGAGCATGAATCAATGAATATAAAAGCGTCTAAACAAAGTCTGAGACTCCATAGTATCCATAACTTGTCAAAATCTCAATCCTCTACGGTTGGCAGCCATGCGGTTGGACATGTGATATAGGAGATACAAGAGAAAATATAATATATAAGAAAATGGGTCAGAGCCTAATGTAAAAATAGTTTACAAAACAACAAGTGAATAAATGCTATATTCAACCATTAATATAATCATGTTAGATTTATCAGACTCTCTCTTGAGATTCTCACCTCTCATCTAGAGTGCACACCTAACATACAATAAAATCATACTAATTACAATTACCTTGTTAACTAGTTCATATCAATTCCAACTAACCATAACCCATATCTTTCCCACGTATTTCTCTCGCAATACAGGTAATACATATATATATAATTCCTCTATAACATGGATAATGCTTTTTACAATTCATTATTATTAAGTATTCACCTACTTAATTCATTTCAAATTTTATTTTCTTTTATGTCTACCTAATTCACACAGTAAACACTATAACAAGTATATATTCACATTCACTCTACACTATAACAAGTATATATTGCACCCCTAGGCTCAGTTGTGGTGCATGCGTACTCTACTATCATGTCCCAATATATCTCGTCAATGTATATGGGACTATTGGTTCGGTAAGGATCCCTCAAACTATAAATATCAAACACAAGTAATGGAGGTGAACATATTCCTAAGACTTTGGTCTACGCACATATCTACGCACTCAAGAGATCGTTCAATACCATTGTTCTCATTAATGGCAATCCAATCTATGTCCTATGTTCTGAGGCAATAGGTCAAAGATCCTCCTTAAGGCTCATCAAGATATGACTGCCCTCGATGTGTATACCTCCCATCGATAGTAAGTAGGCTAGGTATGTTATACACATAAATTAAACAAGCAGTAGGTATACACATCAACCTATACAAAATTAGGCAGTCACACGACCTATATCATATTAGGAATTCATCTTATCCTAACTACCCGTCGTATTTCTCGAATACCACTCGTACAAGTAATTCACGATTATCATCCTACTTTTATTATGTAATTATCACTCACATAATCTTTTATTCAACCCATGTACCCATATATATATCCTCAATATTACTCATACTTGTTATAGTGATCATTCTCCTATAAATAGTATCATAATTATGTAGATATCTCTCAAATAATTTTAATCCTCAATATCATATAATTTTCCATGATTAACCTGAGCTCGTTACTCCACTTTAATGATAAAAAATTACTTAAGTCTCATCCAGGGCCAAAATATAATTTTATAAACTTTTTCCGCTAAACTAAGAAATTTTGAAATCTCGTTCGAAGTCCCAAAATTCTCATTTGAACAATTTCGTTCGAACGATGTCCTTTGAATGACATTTATTATGAATTATGGTTGGAAATTTCTTTATTAATCTCGTTAGAATGATGTCGTTCGAATGACGTGGTTCAAACGAGTTCCCCTGGTCGTTCGAATGACTTTTCAGCAGTTCAAAACCAACCCCCAGATATCTGCATTTTTCTTAATTTCTTACACCCAAATACATATGGATTCTATTCTAACCAAAATCAAGATATTCCAACATTATATAAACATGTTCAAGGGTATTTTCACATAAGAGAAACATCAAATTCATATGTTCATAAGGGTATTATCATCAAATCCATTAAATTCCTAAAATGTCAATTATCTAAATTCTCCATTTCTAACACTCATATAAACCCATAATTTAGGATTTATAATATCTTATGTAAATCATCAATTTACATATTCAACACGAGCAGTATTTATCTACGTGCAATACCTATCATCATTTTCATGTTCTCAGTAAATATATATCTCATCTACATGTAAAACATATCACTTTCATCATGTTTATAGCTTCTACATGTAAATATTTCAAATACGTGAATTTTTCCAACCAAAAACATGATTTATCAATCATTTTAAATCCCAAACTCATAAGTTCCATTGATTCTTAAGAATCCTATTCGAACATGGATAATATAAGCACCAAAATAAAGAAATAGTTACACTTGCCTCTTAGTGTACGGTAGAACCTTTGGAGAAGATACTATTATAACTTGCTCGTCCCTTTTTTCAACGATTTTTTGACAACCCTTCGGTGGTAGTGCAAGCTGTAGAGATGGTTGTTGTCCCTTGGTTTCCACTAGATGACTCTTCCTCCCCCAAAAAACCCTTTCACATTCTCTAGATGACTTTTCACTCTTTCTCAAAAGTCTCACAAGTGATTTGATGAAAAATGAACATTATGTAGAGTCTAAACCCACATATATAACAAGTCACCAAGGCTATCTAAAAGGAAAAAAACGGAATTGCTATTTATCACCCAAGAAAATGACTAAAATACCCCTTTGTGTTGACCTTTCATCTTTCAATTAACCCGAGACCCAAATTAAACCTCCGAGTTGACCTTTGTCAATATTTCGACCCTTTCGGACTCAATGGGGAACTCAAAATAATCATCTAAATGACTTAAAAATAAATCGCACTTTATTTCGCAACTTTAGTCTCGACACTACTCTAAAGCACGTCTCGACTTAATTTCCAGTATTACCATATTTGTAACTCCATACAATAATTATTCTTTTCACATATTACTTTTATAATGCTAAGTAATATTCAACATCATCTACTACGTTAATCGCTAGTAATATTAAATATAGACTAATCCTAATTAATTAATTCCAATTAATCCCCATTTATTTGACACTAACTTTTCATTAATCTCGTATTAAAAGTCTTTAAAATTACGGGGTATTACATACTTCCCCCCTTATAACAGAATTTTGTCCTGAAATTTTGAAAATAAAATCATACATGATGAAAATAAATTCCGGTATTTGTCACGCATCTCATCCTCGTACTCCCAAGAAGACTCCTCAAGAATATGGTTCTCCCACTAGACACGGACCAACAAAGCTACTTTTGATCTCAACCGTCCCTCGTTGTGGTCCGAGATCACTACTGTTCTCTCCTCGTAAGAAATATGTGGCCGCAAATCGATCTCCTCTAATGCAACATGAATGTGAGCCAACTCATCTCGGAGATACCGCCTCAGTGAAGAAATATGGAATACATCATGTATCCTATGCAAGTGCTCTGTCAACCCCAATATATAAGCAACCGGTCTAACTCTCTCAATTGTAGGAAATGGTCCTACATATTTGGGCGCCAATTTCCCTTTATTTCCAAATCTCATGATCCCATTCATAGGAGATGTCCGCAACAACACCTGGTCCCCTACACTAAATTCCCAAAAGAACCGTTTCACATCAGCGTAGCTTTTGTATCTATCTTGGATATACCCAAACACGACGCTGAATCATCTCAATCCCGGAAGACATGTCCTGAATTACCTATGGCCCAAGTAAATTGTTGTACCCCACCTCTAACCAACATACAGGCGAACGCCAAGGTCTACCATAAAGTGCCTCAAATGGGGTCATACTGATGGTAAACTGATAGGAATTATTATACGCAAACTCCACAAGTGGAAGGCACTACTCCTAAACTCCCCCAAAGTCTAAGATATACATATGTAACAAATCTTCTCACATTTGATTTGTACATTTTGTCTGCCCATCTGTCTGTGGGTGATAGTCACTATTCAAACGCACCACAATACCCATGGATTGATGAAAACTATCCCAAAATCGAGATATAAAAATCTTGTCCCGATCGGACACAATGTCTACTGGTACCACATGTAACCTAACAATATCAAGTGGTACCCCATAGAACTTTATTTCCCAACTTTAGTCTTGAAACAACTCAAAAGAGCGTCCCGACTTAATTTCCAGTATTGTCATATTTGTAACTCTCGACAATAATTATTATTTTCACATATTACTTTTATATCACTAAGTAATATTCAACATCATATATCACGTTAATGGCTAGTAATATTAAATCTGGATTAATCCTAATTAATTAATTCCAATTAGTCCCCATTTATTTGACCCTGTAACTTTTGATTAATCTCATATTAAAGTCATTAAAATTATGGGGTATTATAACCTTCACCTACCACTCCGACGGCCGTGGCTCACTTGTTTTATGTGGAGAGGGTTTACTAAAAAAACAAAAAATGCTCAGAATAAGGATCATCCATCTTGGTTACGGAAGCTGTGAGCGAGAGAGAGAAAGAGTGAGAGAGAGAATTAGTACCTTCGCAAGTGGTATAGCCGCTTTTTGAGAAGAGAGGAGATAGAGGTATAGTTGAGTTTGTTGTCGGGGTATGAGGTCTCAAAGGTTTAATCTCAAAACATGATTAGTTTTCAACCCTTAGATTTAAATCTCTCCCATTCAATCCCAGCCATCAGTTGATAAAGACCAAACTCATCAACTTTCAATCTCAGCCATCAGTTGGCCTAGACAAAAAAAAACTCCCCCTTTATTTTATTTATTTATATATAATATATATATAGTGTGTGTGTGTGTCTATATATATATATAGAGAGAGACACACACACTATATATATATATATAATAAGATAGGGAAGTTTTTGAATTATCTACACATTTTAACGGTCAAGATGTGTGCCACCTCCTTACACATTTTGAGGGTTCAAATCACCTCCTCTTTTTTTACCAACCTACCCCTTTTTTTTTCCCATCCAAGTTACCCTTTAATTCAAATTTCAGGGCTATTTTAGGTCCAACACATTCCATCTCAATCAGTCATAGCCGCCCCTCACTCTCTTTTTACCAAAACCTCTCTCTCACCTCTCACTCTCTCTTTCGCAAACCCTCCCTTCTCTCCTCCCTTCAGACATGGCCGCTCCCTCCCATGCAGCCACCCCCTTTCCTTAATATTTACATTCTTAGCTCGATTCAGACTCGAAATCAACTCTCACCCAAACAAATCCACTTCTAACCCTTTGCTCTCTCTTTCTTAACCTCTCTCTCTCACACTTCGAACGCAAATTCCTCTCTTCTAAACCATCAGGAGGTGAGTTTTATTTAATGAAAACTACTTGATTTATACGAGACCTACAAATTAATCGTAACTGATATTAGTGATTTTTTTTCCAGATTTAATTTTTTGCATATCTAACGGCTTCTAGATTTGATTGGAAATTTTTTTTGTCTGTGTTTTCGTCCACAGATAATAATTAAGGCTTATTTTTGTGTTTCTGACCACTGATAATAATCAAGGCTTATTTTTTGTGTTTTCGACCACTTTAAATAGAGAGACGATGTTGACAGCGACAGTAAAGGGCTTAAGGGATACATGAGGATCAAGCCAAATCCTCTATCTGTATCTTAGATCACTTGATTTCTTTGGATAGTGAACGTATAAGGAAGAAAACATGTTACGATTTATTGTAAAAATAGCTCAACTATATGGAACCCCTGTTTTTTTATTTTACTATGCAGTGTGGAATTGACGCAACAATAATTCTCAACTTGGGGAACTTGCTCCATTAATTATGTTTAAATTTTTTCTTTTTAACATTTCATGTTTTCTACCCCTGTATCTGATCTAGCCTTTTTAGAGTTTGTTTGATCATAGTTATAAATTTTTTATGTTTCCTTCATTACTTATTTACTGGAGTAAGTTGATAACAAAGAGTTCTACTACAGATATGGCATCGCTTTAAAGCTTAGTGTTGACTGGTTTAGATCTTTCCATTTGATGATCAAAATTACTATTTTTTCTGCTTATTACATGGTTAGAATTATTTGTATTTGCTTCCTAAATAAATTCGTAATATTTTACTCATACGGTGGGTTTTCATAATTTTTTTTATTGTTTTTACATATCTAATGTTTTTGTTTGTACTGTTCTGAATATTGAATATTGTGATTTCTTTTATTTATTTGAATGTCTCGGGTTTCGGCTACATTAACCATCTATATGAAAAAATATTGGAGGTAATATATGGCTTAGATTATATTTTTGATTGAAACGATATGTTTTTATGTATGTAAGCATAATGATGTAGTTTTTGGATTCAATATCCATGATAATTATTTTCTAATTCTCATTATCATGATTTGTTGGTCTTTGGGAACTTTAAAAACTAAATTACCTGTTAAAGGCGGATCTATATAACTACGCATACAAACACACGCGCGTGCACACACACAAAACACCCCTGTTAAAGGTAGATTTTGACTTTTGAAAATGGGTTTTCATTCTAGATTTTTCTTTGAATGTTGGTTGTATTCTTCTTTTTGAATTGGAATATGCCACATTATATTACTTTTACACCCATTGTTCTCGGCATGTCTAGGTCCAGTTTAATGAAAAATGCCTTATTTTTCCCTTCACACTTCAACCCTGAATTTTAATTGTTTTTCAAGTTAGGTTTTTTTTGTTACATCATAGTTTAGCATTATATGTTTGATTAAAATGTAAGATTGCATAACTTATCCTTTTACTTGATTAAGTACGATTTTGAAGTTGACTTGTTGAACATGAAATGACAGTTTGATGGGCGTGGGAAGGTTGAGGGGGAAGAACCAAATTAGGTCTCCAGTGTGTTATAACAATATGAAAAGGGCAGAATATGTGTACTTATTGTATTCATTGTATAAACATCTTTTGATTGTTTGGTCATACTTCAATGTGTGTATGATTATTTGTTTAAACATATTGAACCTAAATTAGTTCATTGTATTTTATGTTTTATTTTATAGGTTCATTGATTAATGGAACTACATAAGGATCTACAAATGCATACAACATGTTGGACAAGGTCTGCAAGGTGAACCTTTTCGGTATTTTACTACACTATACTTATGTGTTGTATAGTAGTGTTTTCCAAGTCTTAGAACTGAAAGTCTTGGGGTGGTGTTTATTCTTTTTCCCTCAGTCTAATATGGTTATATGGATTTTCTTAAGAACTTCTACCATAAAATGTGTGACTTTACAAAAAATGTCTTAGCTTAAGATGGCTTCCTTTTTAAAAAAAGAAAGGATAGAACCTTGAATTTAAAGTGGTTAGGTTTTAAATTGTTAGGCCATGTAGATTGGGTGTTGTATAAGTGGTTTGGTTGGATAAAAGATTAAGGAAGAAATTAAAGTAACAACTTAATTATGAGAAAATCTTTATTTTAATTGGAAGCAACTCTTGAAAAATATTTTTCACGGTCTCTTTATAAAATTTCCTACATCTCCTCTAAATAATTTTACTACCGATCTCATTAACATCACAAGGAAATAAATATGGCTTTTGGAAAACATGGGAAGCAAGAACACTGGAGTCATAATTTTAAATGTTGAATGAGGTTGATAGCCTTGGGAAGCTGTGATATGACTGTGGGAGTAGGCTGGCTAAAAGGCTACAACCAATGTAGCACGGGAGTTACAAAACATAGACTCTCTCTAAAAATGTAATTTCTTTTCTTTAAAAATTCAATCATTCCATATTCTCTTATTTTGGTACATGATGCCAAGCATGGCTATTCATTAGTTTGATTCAACGCATCTCTTTTTTTTCAAATTTTCAGTTGTATTTTGGGAGTTTACTTTTGGATATAATTTTTTTGATATTTAATCAATAAACTAAGAAAAAATGTTTTCTTTTCTATGATCACACACTAGGAATTTCACACTTTCACGAATGGTGAACTATTTTAGTTTTTTTAGGTATCCTAGAGTGTAACAACCCGTCATTTTGGAGACCATTAAATTCCATAAATAAATATAAATTGGCAATTTGGGGAATTTCTCTAAATAGTGATTTTTGGGATTTTCGAGGATTAAATGACTTTCGATGGGTGCTGTAATTATTTTTGGGACTATATAGGTCAAAATATTTTAATTATATGTCGTTGTTGAGTAAAGCGACACGAGGTAAGATTTTTAATTGGAAAACCCGCATTTATTTATTTTGGGTTGGAATAGTGATTTGCGGTCAAGTACCTCGGATGGGAATTTCGACTGCGCCATGAGTCTCGGAATGTCCGAGATAGTCGGAAAAGAGTGTCCGATTGTCGAAAATGAGTTTCGGATAATTTTAGAGGTAAAAGTAACTCGTAATTGGGTAAACGAGTCGTTTTTGGGTTTTAAGGGTTAAAACCCCTTTTCTTCCTATTTAAAGAGGGAGAAGGGAAGAGAATATAGGGAAAAGAGAAAGAAAGGAAAGAAGAGAGAGAGGAGGAGAGAAAAGAGGAGAGAAATGGAGATTCGGGTCAAACTCCGTCGGATTCGACTCGAGGTCGTCGGATTTTATCCATGAAGCAAGTGTTTACTTGCTTTATTTATCTTTTTGCATAAATATCTCATACCGTAGTTTGGTATAAACAAACCCTAATGGTTTTGTGGTGGGTTATCGTGGATAAAATGGGTTTTTGGGAGTTAAAAAAATTAAACCCCAATAATATTTAAATTTTGTGGAACTTAGGCTTTAACCTAAATTAATTGATGGTTTTGGGTTCTAGGATGTTTAGAACCCTTAATATATGTGTAGTTGTAGTTGGTTGAGGTTGTAGGACGTTGGGTGAGGTGACAAAAGCTTGGGAGAAGCTTTAATGGCCGAAATCGTCTCGGAGAAGACGATGAATAGTAACCCATCACTTTAGGGGGCCTTTTTGGCGAGGAAAACAATTGATTTAGCTTTGGGCCAAAACACAAAAGTTGTAGATCGTTTCGATACGGTCGCGTGGGCACCGACCGCGTATTTTCTGATTTTTCTACGATTTGATATGATTTTTACAAGATGACAGCTCCGGGTTGAAATTATCAACTCGAAAATCAAATCGGGAATTGGAAAAATTACGGCTAGAATTAATGTCGTAGATGTTCGGGATAATTTTTGGGGTAGTTTAGAAACCCCGAAAATGAATTTGGGTTGTTGGTTAAGGGAATTGAGGAATTAAAGTTTTGAGGACCTGGTGTGTCTTGTCGACCGCGCCCCTAAGGCCAGTCGACCGCGTCAAGGAGAAAGGGCTTACTGCTTTGTTTCGTAGGCTTATTTGCCACCCGCGGTCGACCGGGGGTCTAGGACCGGTCGACTGGTGCCCTGTTTTCAGCCCAAGATTTTGGAGATTAGGATTATTTCTCCTTTTTGAGTTTAATGTTTAAGGCCCTTCCAAATAAGAAATTATGGAGGGTTATGTCCTAAAGAACTTGAGGAATTGGGAATTTATATATGTGTATATTCACTTAGAGTGAATTGGTATAATTGGAGATATCCAAATGAATCGTAGATGGGATTTACGTATGTATTACTTATTAAAGTAAAAAAAATGCTTTGGGTGTAGTATCATGCATATATGAATGCATGATTATGATTCTTTGAGAGAATCTTTGGGATTATTGGTCATCGATAGATGGTTTGGCAAATATGGCCATTTTTATATATTCAGGGAGGAATATATGGTATATATATATACTATGTGATTAAGTATATATGATATGATATAAATGATTTTGAAAATATATATATGAATATTTTCAAAATGGGAAAAAGGTAAATGATTTTCATAATTGATAAATTATGGTTACACACCTCCCTAAATCGCTATCATAGGGAAGTTGCGCGCGTTGTGGTGAAGCCTTCCTGGCTATTGAGCAGGTTGGATATAGTCCCTAGGCCATATGGGCGGTTATTTGTTTTTCTGCGCTGGTTAGGGGATTCTAGGTGTGGTCCTGACTTTCCCGCAGGCAATATGGCCGCTTCCCGTCGTTGGTAGGTTCCCAGGTTGTCTTGTATAGATAGGCCCTGGAAGATGATAGCCATTTAGGGGCGCGTCCAGTGGGGAAACCCGGAGGGGCGGTCTTAAATTTATTGAAGCAATTCATGATAATGGATTGGCTTCAATTTACATTTCCTGAGTATAAAAAGGGAAATGGGATAAAGGTTTGGCTTCGGTAACACTCCCGGATGGAAGAAGTGATGTGGAAGCATGATTTGATCAAAGCATTTTCATGATAATGGAAATGGCTTTGGGTACATTTCCTGAGTATAAAAAGGGAAATGGGATGACATATAAAGGAAAAGCATTTTCATGATAATAAAACTGGCTTTTAAAAGTATATGATTTGTTAAAGAAATTCATGATAATGAATTGGCTTTTATATTTACATTTCCTTAGTATAAAAAGGGAAATGAGAAATTTTGAGAAAAATAAAGGTATTGATAAATACTTGATATATGAATCCTCAGTCTGGGAGATAGATCCGGATGGTTATGGTAAAATATGATTATATACATATGGTTGAATCGAGTACCGAGGGTCTAATGGATCCCGATAATCTACCTTGCCGCATAGTAGTGTATCGGGGGGGGTTCCTTGTTTGGATTTCGCTTTGCGAGACACCCCACGCACGAATATGGTAATGTATTGAGACTAGGTAGAAGTTTCATCCTTAGTGCTCTTATATTGATATTTATTATATGATGTATATATATATATATATATATATATATATATATATATATATATATATATATATATATATATATATATATATATATATTCTGTACTGAGGGACTGGCGGATCTCGACTATCGACCGTGCCGCGTAGTAGTGTATCGGGGGGGTTCCTTGTTTGGATTTCTCTTTGCGAGTCACCCCACGCACGAACATGGCATAGCGTTGAGACTGGGGTGAAGTTTAACCCTTAGTACATTACTTGGACTATCTAGGGTTGATAGTAGTTGGGTGATAGACTAGTCTAGCAGGGTAGCTTGACTATGATGTTTAGAGGGATGCGCTAGGAGTGCACTATTAGCGGAGAGGTGAGGGGTATCTCATGGGAGTGCGATACTAAACTTAAATATGAGATAAAATCTTTTTTAAAATAATAAGGCATTTATGCACTTGCAAAATATTTTCAAAAACTCGGGCTCTAACCCGTTTATCTACTTTTCCTTTCTTTCTATCTTATATATATACATAGGTGTCCACACACAGGGACGCCTGGATGAAAATTCCTCCGAGTCAGACGTCAGCTGCAGCAGCTGTGGATGCGTGCAGGTTTTTGATAGTCGCTTCCATCCTTGTACTCTAGATAGGAGGTACTGTATAAACATTCGAGCCAATGGCTCAATTGCATTTATTTATTCTTTCAGTACATCATTCAATATGGTTGTATATTTTGACCGAGTGTTCGGTTATTTTATTTCCTTTCAGTTTCATTTACGCATTAAATTGTAGATATGTTATTTATTATTGTTAAAAAGAGTAGTTAAGTTAAAAGTTTGACACCGGCCTAATAGGTTATTAGTAATTAAATGGATTTTTCGACAGTGATGCTAAGAATGATCCATATGAGACTCATGTTTTAATTTATATTGGAGTGATCGCCCGGTATCTTATTAGGCGGGTTGTTACAGATGGTATCAGAGCATCAGGTTCTAGTGTCCTTAGGAATCTGTGCGGACGTACTATGCTTTTAGCGTTGCTCTCGATTTAATATAGAGCCTCAGGATTAGGATTGTTGATTTCTCTTGTGAGATTTCGTTCTCCTGTCATATTAGAAGATTATAGAAATCTTTTGCGCGCTCGTTTGAGAATCGTGTGCGGAGCTTGGATGGTAGCAGGAGATGAGACTTAGCTGGAGCAGCTGGTAGAAGTTGGGGACGAGGGCCTTAGTAGAGGTCACTCTCCTTATGGTAATTATTAAGGATTTTGGTGGCAACTACTAAAGAATGGTAGTTAGGAGTACCACAGTACCGCTGAAGTTGAGAGTGGTACTAAAGTTAAATTCCTCATTGAAATTGAGGGTCCAAAAGGGATCTTATGGATAGTCTTTTCCGATAGGAATAAGGACAAGGTTAGGGTGCACAGATGGGGCCTGGAGTTAAGAAATTCTAGTAAGAGGTGTGGCTAGATGAAGTTGTGGAGTTCGTTAGCCCTAGACTCGTGTGTGTAATTTGAGTTATGGTGGTCACGATAACATAATATCATTTATGCCTATGTGTTTTTCGCGATAGCGGAATTTTATTTTCCTTCATTCGCCATAGAGGCAAGTGTTTATATATTGTATATATATATATCTGGTTTGGGATACTCATTTTGTATGTCTATACGAGTATGGTATTATGGTGTACATATATGTATTGGTTGATTGAAATGATAGCAGGCTAATGATGGCAAGTCTATCGTGTCCATGGTTCCTGAAGGGAACAGGTTGTTATTTTGGTGTCTCACCTTGATAAAGGTTGAGTTCACCTTTATTGTTATGGAATGATGGAACCTCAATGAGCAGAGGCTTCCTTATTTTGGTTGGTATATGTGGCAACCTTATAGATATAATTTAAGGCCCATAGGATTATTGTTGAGCTGTAAGGTTAAGCTCAGTACCGGTTTACGCAAGGACTTAGAAATAGTGCGAGTGCTGGGTGGTGTGACTCTTAGTTAGAGATAGGAGTTCAGACCACCTTTTATTGCTAGGGATAGGATTATCCCGGTTGCATGTTTGAAATAACGGGACTCCGTGACCGACGAAGTCAAGTGTTAATGTGTGGAGGGGTTCCTTGTTTGGATTTTGCTTTGTGAGACACTCCACACATGACTCTTAACGGCGTCGGGCGTGGAGAGTTGTTATTGGATGCAAGGATGTGGGTTAGTCTTATAGTGTGGATGAACCACTATAGACTACGAGCCCTATGATGATGGTATGTTTATGGAAATATTGTGCTATGGAAAAGCACTAAATTGGTCCTCTCACCACAAGTAGTTGGGTGGAGTGGGACTTAGAGAATTTGATTTGAGGATGATATCCCTGCCTTAATAAGAAGGCAAATTTAGAGAAATTATGTTGAGGAATATAACCAGCCTAAATGAAAAGGCAAATTTTGAGGAGATAAATTTTGGGTATTATGTTCGTGACACTTTCTACAGAAAGTGGGCACTTCTATTGGTTAGCTTTCCTTCTGTATGGGCGGAAGGATAAGATAGTAGTAACGCGTTCATAGGTTAGAGTAGACAGGATTTAGGACATCCCGCTGGTGTGCCTTGGATCGTTACATCTCGATGACCGACAACGCGAGGGAGTAGTGTAACGGGAGGGTTCCTTGTTTGGATTTCGCCTTGGCGAGACGTCCCACGCACGAAACCGAGCAAATATCGGGATTCGAGAGTGGCCTTGGGCACTAGGGACATACTTATGATTATATTAGTTTCTCGTAGGTAAGGTAACGCATAGATAGTAACATTGTAGGATGTAGGCTCGATAGAGTTAGCGATACCGAGGTTAGGAGTTTGGAATTTCGCGGGTTGGAAGGACCCATAGGTGAGTATTACACCGAGGAAAGGAGATCCTTATTGTGAGAGAGTGTTACGTGTCAGACGTTCACTAAGGATGTGCAGATATGCACAAGTTAGAAAGGTGTATGGGCACCTTGGTAAGTTGGTTTATATACCGCCTGAAATAGAATGGGCGTAGTATATAATGTTGAAATTCATGCCGATAGGCATTATAGATGATGGGTATTATGTGACGTATTAGAGTCACTTTACGATCGTGGTAGTCGTATTGTACATGGATGGGAACCGTTGGGTTAGTGTCATTCCCTTTGAGGTATTAGGATTTGGAGTGATCCTAGGATTGGTGGTGTAGGTCGTATCTGAATTTTGAGGATGAAATTCCGTTGTAAGGGGAGGAGTATGTAACAACCCGTCCTTTTGGAGACCATTGAATTCCATAAATAAATATAAATTGGCAATTTGGGGAATTTCTCTAAATAGTGATTTTTGGGATTTTCGAGGATTAAATGACTTTCGATGGGTGCTGTAATTATTTTTGGGACTATAGGTCGAAATATTTTAATTATATGTCGTTGTTGAGTAAAGCGACACGAGGTAAGATTTTTAATTGGAAAACCCGCATTTATTTATTTTGGGTTGGAATAGTGATTTGCGGTCAAGTACCTCGGATGGTAATTTCGACTGTGCCGTGAGTCTCAAAATGACCGAGATAGTCGGAAAAGATTGTCCGATTGTCGAAAATGAGTTTCGGATAATTTTAGAGGTAAAAGTAACTCGTAATTGGGTAAACGAGTCATTTTTGGGTTTTAAGGATTAAAACCCCTTTTCTTCCTATTTAAAGAGGGAGAAGGGAAGAGAATAGAGAGAAAAGAGAAAGAAAGGAAAGAAGAGAGAGAGGAGGAGAGAAAAGAGGAGAGAAATGGAGATTCGGGTCAAACTCCGCCGGATTCGACTCGAGGTCGTCGGATTTTATGCACGAGGCAAGTGTTTACTTGCTTTATTTATCTTTTTGCATAAATATCTCATACCGTAGTTTGGTGTAAACAAACCCTAATGGTTTTGGGGTGGGTTATCGTGGATAAAATGGGTTTTTGGGAGTTAAAACAATTAAACCCCAATAATATTTCAATTTTGTGGAACTTAGGTTTTAACCTAAATTAATAGATGGTTTTGGGTTCTAGGATGTTTAGAACCCTTAATATATGTGTAGTTGTAGTTGGTTGTGTTTGTAGGACGTTGGGTGAGGTGACAAAATCTTGGGAGAAGCTTTAATGGCCGAAATCGTCTCGGAGAAGACGATGAATAGTAACCCGTCACTTTAGGGGGCCTTTTTGGCCAGGAAAAGAATTGATTTAGCTTTCGGCCAAAACACAAAAGTTGTAGATCGTTTCGATACGGTCGCGTGGGAACCGACCGCGTATTTTTATGTCTTTTATACGATTTGATATGATTTTTACAAGATGGAAGCTCCGGGTTGAAATTATCAACTCGGAAATCAAATCGGGAATTGGAAAAATTACGGCTAGAATTATTGTCGTAGATGTTCGGGATAATTTTTGGGGTAGTTTAGAAACCCCGAAAATGAATTTGGGTTGTTGGTTAAGGGAATTGAGGAATTAAAATTTTGAGGACCTGGTGTGACCGGTCGACCGCGCCCCTAAGGCCGGTCGACCGCGTCAAGGAGAATGGGCTTACTGCTTAGTTTCGTAGGCTTATTTGCCACCCGCGGTCGACCGGGGGTCTAGGACCGGTCGACCGGTGCCCTGTTTCCAGCCCAAGATTTTGGATATTAGGATTATTTCTCCTTTTTGAGTTTAATGTTTAAGGCCCTTCCAAATAAGAAATTATGGAGGGTTATGTCCTAAAGGACTTGAGGAATTGGGAATTTATATATGTGTATATTCACTTAGAGTGAATTGGTATAATTGGAGATATCCAAATGAATCGTAGATGGGATTTAAGTATGTATTACTTATTAAAGTAAAAACAATGCTCTGGGTGTAGTATCATGCATATATGAATGCATGATTAGGAATCTTTGAGAGAATCTTTGGTATTATTGGTCATCGATTGATGGTTTGGAAAATATGGCCATTTTTATATATTCAGGGAGGAATATATGGTATATATATATATATATACTATGTGATTAAGTATATATGATATGATATAAATGATTTTGAAAATATATAGATGAATATTTTCAAAATGGGAAAAAGGTAAATGATTTTCATAATTGATAAATTATGGTTACACACCTCCCTAAATCGCTATCATAAGGGAAGTTGCGCGCGTTGTGGTGAAGCCTTCCTAGCTATTGAGCAGGTTGGATATAGTCCCTAGGCCATATGGGCGGTTATTTGTTTTTCTGCGCTAGTTAGGGGATTCTGGGGGTGGTCCTGACTTTCCCGCAGGCAATGTGGCCGCTTCCCATCGTTGGTAGGTTCCCAGGTTGTCTTGTATAGATAGGCCCTGGAAGATGATAGCCATTTAGGGGCGCGTCCAGTGGGGAAACCCGGAGGGGCGGTCTTAGATTTATTGAAGCAATTCAAGATAATGGATTGTCTTCAATTTACATTTCCCGAGTATAAAAAGGGAAATGGGATATACAAACTTATATCACATATTAGCAAGTACCTATGGATTGTCTTCAATTTGTATGATAGTTGTATGAAAATACACAACTATCATACAAATTATTCAACTTATATCACATATTAGCAAGTAGAAAACTTGCCTTAGGGTTGTAAATTCAGATTTCATGGTGGTAGAAGCAATCTCCCATCTTCAATCTTCATTTTCTCTCTTCTTTCTCCACTTTTCTCTTCTTCTTTCTTTCTCTCTTTATCTCTATGTTCAAGACATAAAAATGGGGAAAATAAGGGATTTTAGAAGACTTAAATCGTAGCTTAGGTTAAAGCTCCCAACTTAAATGGTTAATACCACATTAAGATGACTCCTAAATACGCATATAAGTTAAAACCAGTCAAAAGTGCCCGAAACCCAAAAATATAATATGACACTTATTTTGACTGTCTCGCACCATCCGGGACTAACTACACCCTCTAAACTGGCATCCGGAAATTTTATAAATTATTTCGAGTTCCAATATCATTTAAATCAAAATGTCAGTTTAAATACCTGACACTACAAACATGCAACCCGATGATATTTACTTTCACCTACGGTAAATATGCATCAAAATAGTAAATATTAACTTCAAATTCATTAAATTAATATCTACTCCAATCCCAACATTTTATATAATTACCTTATGCGGTAAAATTAGTATAAAATGAGCCTCCCAGAATCGAGGGTTGTTACATACTCCCCCCCTTAAGAGGGAATTTTCCCCCCAAAATTCGGGAATACCCAACTCTCATAAAGGGTATACTACTCTAAACTAGGATTCTACCATCCTAAACAAACCCCTGGTTAACATAACATCCTAAATGGATCTGGACTAAGATCGACCCTATCGATCTCAGCCTACAGCAATTGTGCTCTAGTATAGCACAAAGCTTTCCTCACTAACTATCGATTCTAGCTTCCTACGGCGGAAGACGATGCCCACATGACTCAGCACAAATCGCCCAACATCCAGAATCATGTTACGTCTCCCCTCGGGGTACCCATACCGACTCTAAGTGGCTTAACCCCAACGCTACTGAACTCATCCTCACATTGACGTATCTCATCAAGGTGTATGGCTTAAAATCCAAATCTTTAAAGAAATGTCCCGAGACCACTCCAAGTCCAAGGAACATATTACCTGTTGGTTCCTTCCAACGAGTATGCGAATTACTCAACCGACTCCACTAGACCACTCACAAAGCCAATGCCTTAGGAAATGATCCATAAGGCCATTCAAAAGCCTCAAGGTTGTACAGGGATTTCCATCCATACGCCCTACGGCTCCGTCAGTCATATATTCTAAGGCGTACATTCAAGATATGCCTTTCGACATTAAGCCGGCCTCCTCCATTCATTCATCCGTGTTAGGGGGGTAAGGTATACTCCATTTCCATACGGTTCCCATTACTTCATGGAAATTTGTACCAAACTTCCGACACGAAAATCTAGTCTCGGTCTACCCTATTTTAATAGGCACATCCCACGGTTCGAACATTCTTCCATAAAGAGTGGGCCGTACTCATCCACATGAAGTTCGTCCATAATGGCCGGAAATGCAACAGTCTGGTCAAACGATTTATAATTTTCTCAAATAGGATCATGACCAGAACGCTGCCTAAAATTCAATACAAATGTCTATGAATCTACCCTTCTTCATTCCACTGATACTCTTCTTCGCACGAGTAGGTGAAATGGTCGATCACAGACCGGAATGCCCTTGCTACAGAGTCTTCCGAGTCATGCTCGTTTCATTTGGCTTTCCAAGCCAGCACAAATATCCCTGACGATTCTCTTACTCCATCCATCTACTACCCTAAATCGTATTTCCTTAGCGAATGAGAAAATATCCAATCACTAGTCCTTCTGAACTCCGAGCACCAACTCGATTTCTCCCACGACATATTGCAACAACTCGCTGCTAGCGAGAAAGACTAGATTTCCTGCCCAGGAAGTAGTGCCTTATCTATTTAATGTGATCACTACCACGATGAAATTTTAATTCAAGCATGGACTAATACTTCCCACAAGTTTAAGCTTGTGAGATGCATGAACAATGGGTCTATGCTCCAATATCATTATTCCCTGACCTAGCAGAAGCTTCTCCGTTACGACCACTCTCGAGCTCACTATCATGGGCTCAGGAGTGAGGGTTCACCCGTCCTTTTAACTCCCCGGAAGAGAAGTTCCAACGTAACACTATTTCTAAGAAAGGCCTCATCTATTGCGGCCAAACCTACCAAACCTCTCGAGACCCCATAAATCTCGTTCCTAGGGATCTAATCCCAACCCACGACTTACTCGTGGTCCACTCCTCACCACCTTCCTGAATAACATCACATGCCCTAATAGCCCTAAAGTTCTAATGAATTCTAAGGTCTATCTATAGATATCCTATCTAAGTTGTATATATATAAAATACTAAGTATATCCCTAGTGTCCAAGACCCATCTCAACTCCCAACGTTCGCTCGGTTTCATACGTGGGATGTCTCGCCGAGGCGAAATCCAGACAAGGAACCCTCCCGTTACACTACTACCTCGCATCGTCGGTCATTATGATGTGACGGTCTAAAACACATAATCGGGATCAATAAATTTTAACTTGCAATCATATCAACAAAATTCTACTTCTACGTCTTACCATAGCATTATTAAAGATTTTAACTGATCAGACATTCACTTTCTGTGAAGTCTCACAAATTTTATCCCATAACATATATACATCTTTTCAAATAGCCTTCTTATCAAGGCATAACTCGAAGTCTAAATACGACATCGTATCTCAGTCTCCCTCACATCGATCAGAGGAGAGAACTATATACAGTGCTTCTATCTCGCACTTCAATAGCCCTTAATCACTCTACTACGTGATTCTCGGCTAATCCTTCCAATTCCCACACCTAACAACAAAATAAATAAAATAAAAGAGAAATAAAAGGATAGCGTATCTCCAATCACAACATCGTTAAGTGTTCATGCGGCGGAGTGTCTCGCTGAAGCGAAATCCAAACAAGGAACCCCTCCGACACATGCCTACTTAACTAGTTGATCATGGAGATAAGCATAACATGCATGAACAGAACAAAAAAATAATCAAACACTCACACATGGAAATAAAATGAACAACAAAATCTCCTACCTACCTCAATCCACTTCTATAAAGTCTCAACCTGTATCCAGGAGAGAAATTATAGAACAACTAGTTCCAATTGAGCTAGAAGTAAGATAGCCTTACAATTTTTTTTTTGCTTGCTATCACCCCAAACCAACCAAGGTATCTCTACTCGCATTTTATACATAAATTAAAAGAAAGGAAAATGGCATCTCTCCACTCCCAACGTCGTTAAAGTTCACGCGTGGAGCGTCCCGCAAAAGAGGAATCCAAACAAGGAACCCCTCCTATGCATTACTACTTAACTTTGTTGGTCGTGGAGATAAGTCATAACACCCACATACAATGCGACAAGCAATAGAACACTCATACCACACATTACATATAACACATATACCTTTAAAATATCATCACTCATTTCATAACGAGTGAAGAAATCATAAATTTGCCTACTACGGAAGGCATATATTTACTCTTATATAATCGCATCAATACTACAATGAGCTCAAACTACACACCCGAATCTACAGTAGATATAATACTACTAAGTCTTATAATAAGGAATACACCACCCACTAATAAGGGGGAATTCCCATCCACATACTTACCAACCACTCCGCATCCTAGCCATTACTCCGACTCTGGTCGACAACAATTACCCACGCAGTCCCTCTTACTTCCTCAGTAAAAGAGGACACGCTCTCGGCCTCCTCTTCCTCAGTTCAATGAAATCTCCCCAGGCGGATGTCCACCAACGGGGTTTCATGAATCTTACTCCATTAGAAGTGTTAACGATACCTATTCTGGAGCCCATCATTTCCTGGTGCAGGGTCTCCCTAACCGTACAACACCTTATTCCCCATCGGTCTTCAACCGAACATTTGTGAACCTTCGAGAATCCACCTTCTCCTCAGTCCAGTTATCCCAGAGAAACTCTCCATTGCAAGTATCCACCGGGCTTCTCTATGGGCCAAACATCCGGCACCCATGAATATGGTGACCACATTTTCACCATCCCAACACTACTCCTACGGGTGAAGGATTATCCTCAATCCTACTTCAGGGCACTTCTCCACTTCGATTTAACATCGCTTGAAATCTCAAGCTCAGTACCACTCTCTACTTCTCGCGGTACATGGGAAAACTACATCAACTGAAATTAGTAGCCGTAGTAGCAAGACAAGAAAATGCTACGAAAAGGGAGCGACCTCCAAAGCGGTCCTCATCCCCGACTACAATGTACAGTTCTCAAAAGTCCTTCCCATGACTCCCTTCTCCAATCAACCCACTGATCTCACACGAATGCGCAGAAGATTCTATAGATTCTATCTCATGGCAGAAGAACGAAATCTCACAAAAGAAACCAACGATCTTAATCCTAAGTCTTTATGTCAAATCAAGAGCAACGCTGAAACTTAAGGCGTCCACACAGATTCCTAAGGACTCTAGAACCTGATGGTCGGATACCATCTGTGACAACCCGCTCACCAAAATAGGGGTGGCCAGCCCAATACTCCAATATAACGGAATCATAGATGGAATCATTCTCAGCATCAAAATAAAAATATAGAGTATCCAGGAGAACCACCCAATATTTCAGAAAATGGGTTGCCAAAAATTTGATTTGAAAGTAAAGAAATGAAAACAAACAACCCAATTCTTGAAATATAAGGGAGACCCCAAGACTTATATAAATAATATAACAAGAATACAATTAAAAAAAAACCGAATATGTTTCTGGTCACCAAACCGATACACCAATAATACACAAGTTCAATAAGTTACTTATTACATATCATTAGACATTTACAAAAGCTTGGGCACCTCGCCCGAATAAAAGACTTGAGCTTAACTAGAATGCAAAAGTGAAAATGTCTATACCAATTGTTTCCCGTAACACCCGCAATGCATCACGGCTCGCCAAGGACATCGGAATAGGAATTCAAATCAGGCATCCCTGCGGAGGAGTACCTGAGCAGAGACAAGATGCGTATGCAACAAGAAGTGTAAATGGGTCAGGGCCCGGTTCTATATGATTACCGGATGAATAAAGAGTATGACAGCTAAAAATATCAATATGCTAGAAAAGACAAAAGGAAACAAATCTATCTACACAGACAAAAGGAAACAAAAGAAAAGCATGAGTTTTAAACTTAACTAAGAAAGAGGAAAAGAAAGATTAACATAATTAAAACTTCTATCATATACTCTGATTCATGTCATAGTTTATTCCTCAACAGGAAAATAAATCTATAACTATAAGCTCTTTATGGCTTTTACCTCAATTTTAAGCTCTTTGTGGCTCTTATTTTATTTATATGCCCATCCAGGCATTACCATTCCTTAGTAGGAATATAATCAACATTTAATGCTCTTTATGGCATTTATCATACATCAAGTCCCACTTGATTTAGAATGGTTATATTCTAATGCATACAACGATTCTAAGACCGCCCCTCCGAGTTTCCCCACTGGGCGCGCCCCTAAATGACCATCTTCTTCCAGGGCCTATCTATACAAGACAACCTGGGCTCATAACGCAAACGTCGGGAAGCGGACATATGCCTACGGGAGAGTCAAGACCACACCCGAAATCTCCTCACCAGCGCAGAAAATATAACATAATCGCTCATATGGCCTATGGACTATATCCACCCTGCATTCATTAGCCATGGGGCATCACTAAGAGCGCGAACTTCCCTCATGATGTCATTTAGAGAGGTGTGTATTAACAATTTATTTTACCATTTTCAAGAATCAAGTAAATTATCATTTACTAAAATCAATACCATTTCCACGTACATGTTTCATTTTTATCCGAAACCTTTTCCATTTACTTTATTTGTAAATGATATAACTTATTATCCGGAGCCATACGTATATCAAAACGGTATCACAACCTCAATGAATAAATGAAATATCAATTTATTCTCCCAAGATTTACTTGCAAAGTTATTATAAACCATCAAGACGGATCATAGCTCTATTGAGCTTCTAAGGTCTCTCAAACGTAATACTACATCTCCTAGTCTTATATTAGTCAACTAGAAGAAAAGAATGCCCTAACATTAATTGGCATAACCCCGAAAAAGTTCCCACTTGATTTATTTCTAATGTAGGGTGGATAACTAATTCATCTAGGACTCTAAAACTCTAAATTTAATTCATTCAAGAAGGATCCTAGTCCCTATTGAAGAAAATAAATGTAGGAAACAAAATAAGATTTTAAATTTGAAAAATAGGGGACCGGTCGACCGGTCCCAAGACCGCGGTCGACCGCGTCTCAAGGTTTTGCCTACGGAGAAAAGCAGAAAGCTTAAAATAGAGGGGCCGGTCGATCGGTAAAGGAATCGCGGTCGACCGCGCTCAAAATTTATGCCTTTGTAGGAAAGCAGTAAGCCCTCCCACGAAGGCCCGATCGACCGGTCCCAAGACCGCGGTCGACCGGTCGTAGAAGACCTAGGGTTCTTCTTTCTTCCAAAATCGAAACCCAAAACTCAAATCTCTTTCATTCTGAACACAACCAACAACTTTTATCTACCCAAAGATCATCCTACATGATTTATAACCATTAATACTCACCATTTATCATCAAAACTAATATTAGGGTTAAAATCCCATAAATTCCATTTGTGATCCATAAATGAAAATACACAACTATCATACAAATTATTCAACTTATATCACATATTAGCAAGTAGGAAACTTGCCTTAGGGTTGTAAATTCAGATTTCATGGTGGTAGAAGCAATCTCCCATCTTCAATCTTCAATCTTCATTTTCTCTCTTCTTTCCCCACTTTTCTCTTCTTCTTTCTTTCTCTCTTTCTCTCTATGTTCAAGACATAAAAATGGGGAAAAATAAGGGATTTTAGAAGACTTAAATCATGGCTTAGGTTAAAGCTCCCAACTTAAATGGTTAATACCACATTAAGATGACTCCTAAATACGCATATAAGTTAAAACCAGTCAAAAGTGCCCGAAACCCAAAAATACAATATGACACTTATTTTGACTGTCTCGCACCATCCGGGACTAACTACACCCTCTAAACTGGTATCCGGAAATTTTATAAATTATTTTGAGTTCCAATATCATTTAAATCAAAATGTCAGTTTAAATACCTGACACTACAAACATGCAACCTGATGATATTTACTTTCACCTACGGTAAATATGCATCAAAATAGTAAATATTAACTTCAAATTCATTAAATTAATATCTACTCCAATCCCCACATTTTATATAATTAACTTATGCGGTAAAATTAGTATAAAATGAGCCTCCCAGAATCGAGGGTTGTTACAATGACCAAGGTAAAACGCGTTTGTATCATCGGGGTACCAATACAGTCTACATCATATTCGTCCCATAAGTATATACCATCTAGTGCGTAATACCATATCGTATGGTTTGCATAATAAACAAGTAACAATATATAACCCTTCACTAATGGGTTAAAGAAAATAAATAAAAATTGATATATACTACAGGGTGGGTCGTACTTAATATCTCTAATACATAAATTGATACATGTTGATAAATATAATTATTCATATCCTTAACTCCAAAGTTCGTCAAATCTAGAACTAATCTGATACCTAATGTATATAAGAACCACGTCCGATAACTATATCCATTCTCATTGAATCCTAGTCCAATTTCCCAAGGATTCATATATAGGTATTATCACATGCCTAACATATGTAAGAACATTGAATATGAAAACATAACCTAACATGGACTTGATTGACTTAATCCAAGTCTCTCCAAAGGATAAATGCCCTACCAATATCCTACCATGACTTCTATTAACTCAGCCAAATATTCTAATTCCCTAAGCTTAAAAAATCCCCGTGTGATATCCCGTAATGTTTAAAAATAGATTGATTAGTTGTAAATTAAATAGCACAAATGTCCAACCAGTCGAGGACCGTTATAAAAATCCAAATAAAATAAATAAACTCAATATCCATAACAAAAGATATTCCAAAACTCTGATACCATCCACATGAATCAAATCTACAAGCCAAAATAACTAACTACAGGCTACACAAAATGTATCTTTCTCAATTATATTGGAACAACAAAAGAATTGATAGGAATGTCATGCAGGCTAGTGAATCCTACATCATAAACATGAAAAGAACAATGAATGACAATAACACAATCGATTGAAGTTGCAGAATGGGCAGTCTGAGTCTTAAAATTTTAAATCCACAACGTTAACAACAATTTTAAAGAGAATAAATGTATAACATAAGTTAAAATAATTCATTACTATGATTCCGCCTCTAGCTTTTTAACATATTTTACATTACCCCCCTTGACAACCCTAATATCTTGCAGATCTAAGATCCCAAATACCATTTGACCCCATGATGGAGTTTTACTCCACACATGTTAAAATAACAATTGAAATAACGTTAGGCTAATCAAATCAAGGGATATAAAGTAATTATATTAATCTTAGAATTTATGGATAACTTAAGTAAGTCAAGAAACAAAGTCTTGTATTTAATGCCTTTGGGGATCACTCGCATATACTAAGTATAGTCTTAGGTCGGCCTCAACCTATGACCTCCCTATGGAAAGGGATAGATTAACATGTATTTTCATCAATAATATATCCTACTGTACAAAGGACTATATGAAGGAAAGAGCCATGTAATACATCTCGGACATTGGTATATAGTTGTGTGACCTAGGGGTAAAGATTGATTAAGGTATCTCCTCTACTCAACGAGGTACCATACCGATCCAAGTTATACGTTCCCCTTTTTAATTGAATATCCCCTAGTCGTTTTCCACGAGTACTCACGCATGGTATTCATAGCATGAAAAACACAACAATTAATAGCCATCATAACCACGAAATTCGAGTCCCAACTAGACTTAACCACTTCAATAAGAAATTCATACATTACGTTAAATTAAAGTCATCCAATACATATAATAAACAACTCATATATACAAATTTAGATCATAAATCATCCCCAAAACAAAACCCTAAACACTAAATTCTTTAAAAAAAAGAGAAATTTTTGAATAACTGATGGCAGCGATCGACTACGTGGACACGATCGGTCGACCACGTGTTTAGTGTTTTGAAATTTTTCCTATGGGCGTTATCTTATCCAACTGAATAAAATTAATTTTAAACCTTCATTATAGACTATAAAACCTCGATACAGTAGTCATAAAACATATAAATAATGTAACAACATAGAAAACTGTAATACCCCGTATTTTCTGTGATATTTATTTTTGGGGATTAATTGAATTAAATGTCTATTAATTGGAAATTAATCCGGATAAAAATATTAACGAGATGTGAGTTAGTATTTTATTATAATGTGTATACTTGGCATTATATGAATATTGATAATATTGAAATTGTCGTGAGATTTAAATACGACAATTTGAGAATTTTGCTTGACGCGTGTGACCGCCACGTCATGGTATTTTGTATTAAATTAAAAAGTGAATTTTAGTTCCATTAAATGTATGGTCATTTTGAGTGCGCCAACGCATCCGGAAGGGTCGATATAGTCAGAAAACACTAGCCGGAAGTTTAGTTTGGGTCCCGGGGTATTTGTGGGCCATACCGGCATCAAAAAGGGTATTTTGGTAAATTGCATTTTTGGGAATTAAAAAGTGACGAAAATAGAGATTACAATCTGACTATTTCCTCAACCCACTTAACCCACTAACCACACTATATGCCATTATGGGCTACGGGAGAAGTTGATATATCATTCCAACTTCCAAAAACCATTACACACCTCCATACTCCATTATCTTCAACCTTGGAAAAAGCTTGAGAGAGAGAGAGAAGGAAACCTTGAGAAGAGCTTGAGAGAGAGAGAGAGGGAAGAGAATTCTGCAGAAAAACAGAGGGAGGACAACCTAACTTCAAGATTCTACACCAAATTCTGAGATAAATTAAGGCAAGTGATTTAAACTCTTTTGATTCAAGATATGTTTCCATGTTTAGGAATTTTCGAAATTGATTTTTGGAGATAAATTAGACCCATGAATTGGAAGTTAAAGGCCATGATTTATGTAGGAATTGCATGTAGTATATTCTGGACGAATTTATATGTTATAAACAGAACCTTGATGATCTAAAAGTGGTATTAGAAGAAGTTTAATGATATTCTTGAATGGAAGAATTCTGGAAATTATTTTGATGTAGTTTTGATCTAAACCAAGCCTTTAAATGATGAATTATGGGACTTAGAATGTAAATACTGTTGTAGGATTATAGTATAATGTTAGAGTAACCTTATCTTGGTGTTTCATGCTTAAAAATGGAGTTTTGGGTCGAAACTGTAACTGCAAAACGAAGCAGTCCGTAACCATACCTGTGCAATCGATCGATCGACATTCATCAGTCGATCGATCGACCACCATCGATCGATCGAAGGTAAAGGTCGATCGATCGACCTTCCCAGAATGAGTAAATTTTTTCCTTAATTGAATCTTAATGATGTTAACCCTTGATTAATATTATTGGTGACATTATGAATACCCTTAACCTTAAGGAAGACCAGTAGGCATGATTATGAGATTGGACCTTAATTGGAATTTAATTTGAGGAAATATTCTAAATAAATGAAATTCGTTATGTGAGATAATATTTGGGTTAATAGTGCAAATTTGAATGATTTGATGGAATAAGGTTTGGGGCAGAAGTAAAGACCTTAGGTATATGTGGGAATTATGGGAACTTAATAGTCTATTTGAGATAGGTTTTAAGTTTAAGATATTACGACGTGTGACGTGACGACTATTTAATTTATATATTATCGGGATACTTGAAATATATGAAATTGGAATAATGGTATAATGATGTAGAGTAT
Organism: Sambucus nigra; assembly: GCA_949130495.1. Classification (NCBI taxonomy): domain Eukaryota; kingdom Viridiplantae; phylum Streptophyta; class Magnoliopsida; order Dipsacales; family Adoxaceae; genus Sambucus; species Sambucus nigra. Next base: position 300,884,394 of record OX422217.1, on the reverse strand, counting down.
ACCTTTATTAATATCGAGATATCTAAGATGTGTAAATGCTTAGTATATAATTTTATGTGTATGACATACCTACCATACTTGCTATCACGGGAGGTTACGTTCTCTTAGGGCCTTCTTATCCTTGTGTGCCCGGATTTAGATAGGTACCTCGAGGACATAATTCAAACGAACGACTTATTTGTGAGTTAATGAGCCAGCTGACTAAGGAGCGTAGGTATGTACGTGACCATGGATATGATTGAATTATGTTCGCCTCCATTTTTGTGTGTGGTGTTTATTCCAACAATTCCTGAGAGATTCGAAATTTCTAATCCTTATGTACGTGATGTACCGGGATGGATAGCAGACTATGTGTGCACCGCAGCTTAGCCTTTGGGTGCTTGTATTGTATATTTATGATGCGAAAATATACGGTTAATTGAGAAGGAATTTACTATGTTAAATTGTGAGTATAGTTATAGTAATGTTTTGAAAAGATAAAAAGGGAACTTTTATCAATAAATGGTTTTGTTAATGATTGGGAATCCGGGAATTAACGTAGAACTCTCTATTCAATTGTTAGGTTGGTAAATAAACGTGAACCGAGTAGTAGTGTTAAAAACTCTTTAGATAGTTATGAGATAACACATGAATGGGTACAGGAACGTTAGGAGTGCACAGTTAGACGAGAGGTGAGTATATCATGTGAGAGCACGTCCTAACATGTACTTTGCATATACTGTTTTAAATGTTTTTAAAGCACTTGCAGGTTTTTTTTAAAATATCTCCACATTCGGGCTCTGACCCGTTTGCTTTCAAATCTATCTTTTTGTAAAACCATTTTAGGTGCCCAGCCACAAGGTCACCATGCATAGGATTCTCATTCTGATGACGAGCTGCAGCTGCTTGTGGAAGCTACAGGGATTTGCTTTTAGACGCTTATATCATTTGGATTCCTTATTCAGTATTCCTCAGATGTAGAGCATGTTGCCCAAATTCTATTAGATACATTTCCATTTCAGTTTTTCAGACTTTGGCATGTATTCATTCAGTATTCAGTATTTCAGTATTTACTTCAGTTGTGGGATTTTGTTATGAGGAGTTTTTCCTCCAGATTTAGTTATATCATGTGACGGTTATTCTATTTACTTCATTATGGTGAATGGTGTTTTTATTCTTCTTTACACTTGTTGCATGTTAATCAGACTTTAATTAAAATTTGGCAACTTACTTTTTAAATACTAGGTGGTTAGTAACAATAAAATGTTTTCGACAGTGATGCTATTAACTGAGCCAACTTGGCGTTTTGATTTAATTTAATAAAGGAGTAGCTACCCGGTATTTAATTAGTCGGGGTGTCACAGGTGGTATCAGAGCATCAGGTTCTAGTGTCCTTTAGGATCTGAACGGCTTATTATGTTTTCCGCTGAGCTTTCTTTGATATAGAGCCCTATATTTTAGGACTTTTGTATTCTTTTGTTTATGCTACGTTCTTCAGCTATTTTAAGTTTATAACTGCGAACATAGAGACTTTATTCTTATTTCAGAATGCCTCCACGACTTGCACCACGAGTTCCCAGGAATGCGGCGCCAGAACCACAGCCCGCACCGGTTCAAGGCATGATGAACGCCGCTGAGGTTGCAGCTATTGTAGCCCAAGCGGTAAATGCCGCCATTGCAGTAGTTCAGTAGGCACCGCCTCAGGCGCCGGTTGCCGCGCCAGTACAGACTAATGCATTCCCGTCTGCTTGGTAACGTGTACATGACGCTTTTCAAAAAGCGCATCCACCAGAGTTTGCATGTAGCTCAGATGTGGTAGTCTCGAGCCAATGGAGGAAGGATATACAGCGGCACTTAAGGATGTATGAGTGCACGGATGTTCAGAAGCAGGTGCTAGCTACTTTTAAGCTAGTTGGATCTGCATTGCAGTGGTGGGAGTCTATTACCACCGTAGAGGAAAGGGATACTCTCACTATTCATGATTTTTGGGTGCGATTCGATCGCAAGTACTTTCCGTCAGCTGTTTATACGAAAATGAGGAGGAGATTGATGAGTCTGAGGCAGGAAGGCAAGACCGTGGCCGAGTATGAGGCCGAATTTATTAATCAGTTGAATATCGTTCCTGATGAGATACCAACAGAGAAGAAGAAGATTGAGAAATTTACCGACGGGTTGACATGGAGGATCCATCAGCATCTGTTAGGGAACTTTTCGTTGGCCACTTATTCTGATGTGGTTAACGCTGCTTTATTACACTGCCAGGATCACCGTTTTCATATGGCCGAGGGCAAGAGATCGGGAGAGTCTAGCCATCAGGGCAGGACTGGAGGACATGGTGCCGGTGGGGCACAATCGTATCTGGGGCAGAGACAGGTAGAGCAGGGTTCTCAGCAGGGGGATCAAAAGAGGTTCCGTTCAGGAGGTTTCAGGAACGGTCAGGGAGGATTCCGAAATGGCCAGCAAGGTCATAACGGCCATCAGGGCCAACAGGGTCAAAATGGTCAACATCAGCAGTATCAGCAGGGCCAGCAGGGCCAAGGGAGGAACGGTAACGGCCACTAGGGCCGGGGACAGCAGGGGCATAGAGGAGGGAACTTCTCGGGGAAATGTTTCATTTGTGGTAAGATTGGCCACAAATGTCAGGAGTGTCCTGATAAGGGCCGGGCCCCACAGCAGCAGCAGCAGGGTGCTCGACATGAGCCTCAGAGGCCACTCTTTCCACCAGCCCTCCCAGCTCCAGCCCAGATGCCAGCACTACCAGTGATTCCAGCAGTTCCTGTGCAGCAGGGGCAGCTATAGTATGGACGTGTCTACAACGTCCACCAGGCAGCAGTCCCACTGGCACCGCCCGCGATTTAGGGTACGTTTTCTATCCATGGCACTATAGGTCGGGTACTGTTTGATACGGGGGCTACACATTGTTTTATAGCTACACATTTTGCGAAGGCTTTAGGGTTGTTAGCCACAGCGGAGAGCACAGTTACGTGTGTCGACTCACCATTGGGGAGTGGGTCGCTTATATTCTTTATATGTCGGGGAGTGGGGGTAGAGATTGGTGGTTTACTATTACCTGTGGACATGTTGGTTCTAGATATGCATGTTCACGATGTGATTATCGGTATGGATTGGCTCGCTGATTATAGATCCATGATAGATTGCTTCGATGGGAGCATTATTTTTGCCATTCCGGGGCAAGAGATGTTTGTAGTGGCGATGCCTCGCCCAGAGGGAGGCTCGACCGCTCATTTATATTACATTGAGGAGGATACCTCTAAGGAGGTTGTGATTCTTTTAGATTCGATCCCAGTTGTCAGGGAGTATTCTGATGTGTTTCAGGAGATACCAGGCCTACCCCCCAGTCGAGAGATAGACTTCGTTATAGACTTGTTACCAGATACGAGACCTATAGCACGAGCACCGTACCGTATGGCTCCAGCTGAGATGAGGGAGTTACGGGATCAGATTGAGCAGTTATTGGGTCAGGGGTTTATTCGAAGGAGTACTTCACCTTGGGGTGCCCCTGTGTTGTTCGTGAAGAAGAGAGATGGTTCACTGAGATTGTGTGTGGACTACCGGGAGTTAAACAAGGTCACGATACGGAACAAATATCCGTTGCCTCGAATCGATGACCTATTTGACCAGTTGAGAGGAGCTTCTTACTTCTCAAAGATTGATTTGCGATCTGGTTACCATCAGTTACGTATCAGGGAGGAGGACGTCTCGAAGACTGCGTTCTTATCGAGATATGGTTCCTACGAGTTTCGGGTTATGCCATTTGGTTTGACCAACGCTCCAACAGCATTTATGGACTTGATGAATAGGGTGTTCAGGGATTTCCTAGACCAGTTTGTCATTGTCTTCATCGATGATATTTTGGTTTACTCCCAAACAGAGGAGGAGCACGCCGAGCACTTGAGACTAGTTTTGTAGACACTGCGCCAGAATGAGTTGTATGCAAAATATGAGAAGTGCGGGTTTTGGCTCAAGGAGGTTCAGTTTTTGGGGCATATTATTTCCGACCGGGGAATATCGGTTGATCCGGGGAAGGTATCAGCGGTGAGGGAGTGCGGACAGCCCACGACACCGACAGAGATCCGTAGTTTCTTGGGCCTAGCAGGATACTACAGGAGGTTTATTCGGGGTTTCTCCACGGTAGCGGGTCCCATGACACATCTTACCCGAAAAGGTGTGCCGTTCATTTGGAGTGATGCCTGTCAGTTGGCATTTGATGAGTTGAAAGACAAGCTAACCTCAGCACCTGTATTAGCATTGCCGAGACCGGGAGTTGAGTATCTTGTTTACACCGATGCGTCCTTACAAGGACTTGGAGGTGTACTGCAGCAGGAGAGTCAGGCTATAGCTTATGCTTCCCGTAAGCTTAAGCCTCACGAGAAGAATTACCCTACCCATGATTTGGAGTTAGCGGTAGTGGTATTTGCCCTTCGTATTTGGAGACATTACCTGTTGGGGGAGAAGTTTCGATTATTCACGAATCACAAGTCCCTACAGTACCTATTCACGCAGAAGGAGTTGAATAAGCGGCAACGGAGGTGGCTTGAATTCGTGAAAGATTATCAGTTCGATATTCAATATCACCCGGGGAAGGCTAACGTGGTGGCAGACGCGTTGAGCCGTAGACCGGTAGATGAGGTGGCAGATGTGTGGAAGGCCAAGTGGAAGGAATTGGGACACCAGGATGCAGTGGCCCGATCATTTATGTCTGTGATGACTGTTACACTGCAGATTGTCACGAAGGTGGTGAAGGCACAGGCAAATGACTCATTATGTCAGGATCAGATAGTTCGATTATTAGCAGAGGGAGCCGAATCCTATACCGTTAGCTCAGACGGGGGATTATGCTTCAATGGGAGATTGGTAGTTCCGGAGGGGGAGGAATTGTGGCATGAGGTGATGGCAGAGTCGCACGGCTCACGATTCGCGGTACATCCCGGAGGGGACAAAATGTACCAAGATATGAGACGCCAGTATTGGTGGAGCGGGATGAAGAGAGATATTGTCGAGTTTGTTTCAAAATGCGCCACTTGTCAGCTCATAAAAGTGGATCATCAGAGACCGGCAGGACTGCTACAGCCTTTAGAGGTCCCGATGTGGATGTGGGAGAGCATCTCTATGGACTTTATCACGGGATTGCCTATGTCGCAGAGAGGTCACGACTCCATTTGGGTGATTGTAGACATGTTGTCAAAAGTCGCTCATTTTCTACCCGTACGGACAGACTACACTGCGGGACAGTATGCCCAGCTCTTTATTGCAGAGATAGTGAGACTTCACGGTGTGCCCTTAAATATCATGTCGGACCGAGACAAGATATTCGTTTCACAGTTTTGGGAGAGTTTTCAGCAGGCCATGGGCACGGAGTTCAGGTTGAGTACAGCGTACCACCCGCAGACCGACGGGCAGACCGAGCGCACAAATCAGATGTTGGAGGACATGCTACGTATGTGCACCATTGACTTTGAGGGAGGATGGGAGCAGTATCTTCCACTGGTGGAGTTTGCCTACAACAACTCCTATCAGTTAACCATTGGCATGGCTCCATTTGAGGCATTGTACGGTAGACCTTGTCGTTCCCCAGCATGTTGATTAGAGGTGGGGGACAACAAACTACTTGGGCCGGAAGTGATTCAGGATACTTCGGCAAGGATATAATTGATTCGCAGTCGCATTCGGGTGGCTCAGGACAGACAGAAGAGTTATGCTGATGCGAAGAGATTCTTCAGAGAGTTCCAAGTGGGGGACCAGGTTTTGCTCAGAGTATCTCCTATGAAGGGGATTATGCGTTTCGGGAAGAAAGGGAAGTTGGCACCGAGATATGTGGGACCATTTCCTATTATTGAGCGGATTGGACCGGTTGCGTATAGACTTGGGTTACCGGAGCATTTACATCGGATTCACGATGTGTTTCATATTTCCTCGCTTAGGAAATACCTTAGAGATAATTTGTCTCATTCTCTCATTTCTGTGGAGGATATTGATCTCCAGCCCGATAGCTCCTACGAGGAGGGGCCGATTGCTATTTTGGACCGAAGTGTGCGGAAACTGCGGTCAAAGATAGTTCCGTTAGTGCGTGTTCAGTGGCGACATCTTAATGTCGAGGAGTCCACATGGGAGCGTGAGGAGGAGATGCGCGAACGTTATCCAGAGTTATTCTTACCAGTTACCTTCTAGTTCCGAATTTCGGGACGAAATTCAGTTATTAGGGGGGGGAAGTATGTAATACCCCGTATTTTCTATGATATTTATTTTTGGGGATTAATTGAATTAAATGTCTATTAATTGGAAATTAATCCGGATAAAAATATTAACGAGATGTGAGTTAGTATTTTATTATAATGTGTATACTTGGCATTATATGAATATTGATAATATTGAAATTGTCGTGAGATTTAAATACGGCAATTTGAGAATTTTGCTTGACGCGTGTGACCGCCACGTCATGGAATTTTGTATTAAATTAAAAAGTGAATTTTAGTTCCATTAACCGTATGGTCATTTTGAGTGCGCCAACGCGTCCGGATGGGTCGAGATAGTCAGAAAACACTAGCCAGAAGTTTAGTTTGGGTCCCGGGGTATTTGTGGGCCATACCGGCATCAAAAAGGGTATTTTGGTAAATTGCATTTTTGGGAATTAAAAAGTGACGAAAATAGAGATTACAATCTGACTATTTCCTCAACCCACTTAACCCACTAACCACACTATATGCCATTATGGGCTACGGGAGAAGTTGATATATCATTCCAACTTCCAAAAACCATTACACACCTCCATACTCCATTATCTTCAACCTTGGAAAAAGCTTGAGAGAGAGAGAGAGAAGGAAACCTTGAGAAGAGCTTGAGAGAGAGAGAGAGGGAAGAGAATTCTGCAGAAAAACAGAGGGAGGACAACCTAACTTCAAGATTCTACACCAAATTCTGAGTTAAATTAAGGCAAGTGATTTAAACTCTTTTGATTCAAGATATGTTTCCATGTTTAGGAATTTTTGAAATTGATTTTTGGAGATAAATTAGACCCATGAATTGGAAATTAAAGGCCATGATTTATGTAGGAATTGCATGTAGTATATTCTGGACGAATTTATATGTTATAAACAGAACCTTGATGATCTAAAAGTGGTATTAGAAGAAGTTTAATGATATTCTTGAATGGAAGAATTATGGAAATTATTTTGATGTAGTTTTGATCTAAACCAAGCCTTTAAATGATGAAGTATGGGACTTAGAATGTAAATACTGTTGTAGGATGATAGTATAATGTTAGAGTAACCTTATCTTGGAGTTTCATGCTTAAAAATGGAGTTTTGTGTCGAAACTGTAACTGCAAAACGAAGCAGTCCGTAACCATACCTGTGCAATCGATCGATCGACATTCACCAGTCGATCGATCGACCACCATCGATCGATCGAAGGTAAAGGTCGATCGATCGACCTTCCCAGAATGAGTAAAATTTTTCCTTAATTGAATCTTAATGATGTTAACCCTTGATTAATATTATTGGTGACATTATGAATACCCTTAACCTTAAGGAAGACCAGAGGCATGATTATGAGATTGGACCTTAATTGGAATTTAATTTGAGGAATTATTCTAAATAAATGAAATTCGTTATGTGAGATAATATTTGGGTTAATAGTGCAAATTTGAATGATTTGATGGAATAAGGTTTGGGGCAGAAGTAAAGACCTTAGGTATATGTGGGAATTATGGGAACTTAATAGTCTATTTGAGATAGGTTTTAAGTTTAAGATATTACGACGTGTGACGTGACGACTATTTAATTTATATATTATCGGGATACTTGAAATATATGAAATTGGAATAATGGTATAATGATGTAGAGTATACCTTTATTAATATCGAGATATCTAAGATGTGTAAATGCTTAGTATATAATTTTATGTGTATGACATACCTACCATACTTGCTATCATGGGAGGTTACGTTCGCTTAGGGCCTTCTTATCCTTGTGTGCCCGGATTTTGATAGGTACCTCGAGGACATAATTCAAACGAACGACTTATTTGTGAGTTAATGAGCCAGCTGACTATGGAGCGTAGGTATGTACGTGACCATGGATATGATTGAATTATGTTCGCCTCCATTTTTGTGTGTGGTGTTTATTCCAACAATTCCTGAGAGATTCGGAATTTCTAATCCTTATGTACGTGATGTACCGGGATGGATAGCAGAGTATGTGTGCACCGCAGCTTAGCCTTTGGGTGCTTGTATTGTATATTTATGATGCGAAAATATACGGTTAATTGAGAAGGAATTTACTATGTTAAATTGTGAGTATAGTTATAGCAATGTTTTGAAAAGATAAAAAGGGAACTTTTATCAATAAATGGTTTTGTTAATGATTGGGAATCCGGGAATTAACGTAGAACTCTCTATTCAATTGTTAGGTTGGTAAATAAACGTGAACCGAGTAGTAGTGTTAGAAACTCTTTAGATAGTTATGAGATAACACATGAATGGGTACAGGAACGTTAGGAGTGCACAGTTAGACGAGAGGTGAGTATATCATGTGAGAGCACGTCCTAACATGTACTTTGCATATACTGTTTTAAATGTTTTTATAACACTTGCAGGTTTTTTTTTAAATATCTCCACATTCGGGCTCTGACCCGTTTGCTTTCAAATCTATCTTTTTGTAAAACCATTTTAGGTGCCCAGCCACAAGGTCACCATGCATAGGATTCTCATTCCGATGACGAGCTATAGCTGCTTGTGGAAGCTACAGGGATTTGCTTTTAGACGCTTATATCATTTGGATTCCTTATTCAGTATTCCTCAGATGTAGGGCATGTTGCCCAAATTCTATTAGATACATTTCCATTTCAGTTTTTCAGACTTTGGCATGTATTCATTCAGTATTCAGTATTTCAGTATTTACTTCAGTTGTGGGATTTTGTTATGAGGAGTTTTTCCTCCAGATTTATTTATATCATGTGACGGTTATTCTATTTACTTCATTATGGTGAATGGTGTTTTTATTCTTCTTTACACTTGTTGCATGTTAATCAAACTTTAATTAAAATTTGGCAACTTACTTTTTAAATACTAGGTGGTTAGTAATAATAAAATGTTTTCGACAGTGATGCTATTAACTGAGCCAACTTGGCGTTTTGATTTAATTTAATAAAGGAGTAGCTACCCGGTATTTAATTAGTCGGGGTGTCACAAAAACGTTATTGGAACATAGTTATTTCATCATAATCTTAATCAAAGTTGGGGAACCCAATTTCAATTATCAATAATTTGATTTCAGTCATGAACATAATATACATAAGATCCTATGGTTTTTCTTTGATTATGTTAACAAACCAGAACCTATTCAGGATCTAATTATTGAGTCAAAATGATATTAAGTCACTCCTAATTATTTCCAAATTGGGTAATTACTAAATTACATAATTCAATTCCCTTAAATCAGATTTTAATTACTTAATTTGGATTTTGATTCAAATGAATTGGCATAATTTACAAAAAAAAAAATCAATTATAGAAGATTCTAATTAAACTAGCCTCCAAATTGGTGTAGAATAAGGGTTCTATTCTTCAAAATCCTCCCTCTTCCTTTTATCGTTCTTATCACCAAGATCTTATATCCCCAATTGCGTTTTGTTTTAAATGATTTTACTAATGGATCAATACTAACTCTTGAAAACCTAATTTGTCTTGGGTCTAATTTAGGGTCTTATGTAATTAACCCAAATGCCATATTTTAAATCCTTTTCAATCATCCTCATAATCAATTATAGAAAATAAAAAGTACCGTAATCAATATTCCCATTATTCATATAGTAGTTAAATCATAATTAGAGTATTTATTAATGTTTTATCGCTCTTAATTTCAAAATTTATTTAATACGAATAAGTAAGTTGTGACATTACATGTCACTCAAGCATATGTAAAGCCTACATATTATTTTATTTATTACAATGGGAAAATTTTGGGTATTAAACCCCATATAACAACCCGTCTATTTTTTGGATTTGCAAAAACCTCATATTCAAATTAACCACTATAAACCAATCGAGGTCAATTACCCAAGTAGACAAACCCGAAATTCCAAAGCCCCATAATAATAATAATAATAATAATAATAATAATAATAATAATAATAATAATAATAATAATAATAATAATAATAATAATAATAATAATAATAATAATAATAATAATAATAATAATAATAATAATAATAATAACAACAACAACAACAACAACAACAACAACAACAACAACAACAACAACAACAACAACAACAACAACAACAACAACAACAATAATAATAATAATAATAATAATAAGAATAATAATAATAACAATAATAATAACATTATTCCACAAGTTTAAGATTTCAAAAAGGCCAATCTAACCTAGCCCTACGGTAAAAATACAACCCAAATAAAACCTCGGGCAATTCGCAGGACAAAGGGAGGTCGATTGGTCACCTATAAGGGACCGCTCAATCGATTATACCAGGTCAGTTGTGATTCTTCCTTATGGGACTCAACCCCCAAAACCTCCATGAAAGCCACTCCAATTTTCAAATTTAGATTCAAACCAAACCTCATTTTATGATATTTGTCCTAATATCAATCAAAATATATATCTAACTATTATATACATCCTTAACATGATTTGAAGATTGAATTTCATATTAAACATAAGAACCCTAGTTTTACAAAATCTTATCCAATTTATTCAGATTTACATAGGATTATTACATTAGAATGGGGAATTTTGATGTATTAATAATATATAACAATGTTCTAACAATTCTATATCAAGCCTCAGTCTAATTCATGGAGAGTTTATCATATTTCACATTATGCACTGAAGATGATTATTATCTCAATTTAAGTTAATTACCAATTTAACTCATTAATCTTCTCATATCAAATTATAATTTAGATTAGGCTTATATTTACATGAGTATGAATATCGTAAGAAAAAATAAATAAATCAAATTTTAAATAAACTTTCCTTAGGCCAAATGTGAGAATTCAGACCTTAAATACCCAAATCTCTTCTTCCCCTTGAGCACCTCCTCTTTCCCTAACGTCCTAGGGTTTCACCCACGCTAGAATTGTTTTGAAATTTAGTCTATTGACCATATAAACCTACTATCCACGAAATTAGGCATTGGCCGAACTTAAGACCTAACATAATTAGCCTAAACGATATTATAAATTATTTGAAACTCAACCCAAGTTATCTACTGACCTAATGGGCATAAACCACAATATATTAATTAAAATGGACATTGTAAATGTCCCCAAAATCCATATGAAATATGACAATATATATTAAATTAGTTTTCTCATTATCTCGAGTTATGATCATGAATTATATAACGGATATACATATTAAATACTGACATCAAATGTCATAACAAGCACACATAATTAATTTCCATAATTAAATAATGCATAGAAACTACTAGTTATTACATTACTATTCCAGGTTCTAGTTTCATAGGGTTTTCACTGTGTCCATCGCATGTCCATAATAAGCCTTTGATACTTTAGAGATAAATTGCTTATGCTTCGTATTATCGATCTAGTACATTACTATTACACTCTTCTTTATCGTCTTACAAACTGTGAACACAAGGAGAGGATATAAACATTACCAAAAGTACATGACTGTTTATTTAGAATCATCACAACCATAAAGGCAAGCACTGACACTTGCGTCTACTCACTTGGATTCCATTATAACGCAGACCATTGTAGCTACTATGTCCACCATACGACAGGACCAACCATTTCCTCCAGCACACGTGTTTGTATTTACATCATGTATTCAACATGAGCAAAAGTGAATAATGCCTTCAACAAAGGAAATAGGATAGAGTTTGTCGAATTCGCTGACCCTATTATCTCTTAGCGGTGGAAGTAAGATATCGCGAGGCATATACGTCTAGTAGATTGCTCATATTTTCATAAACATATGTTAGATAGTATCCAATACAGCTAAGTGGTGGTAGTCAATAACCACTAAAGATGAGAGATTGATGATGACCATCTTACTAATCTGGATTAAGTTTCATGGTTCAAACCATTGATTTAAGAGGGTATGAGGGTTGGTTTTTTTAGGTTTCCTTATGATGAGAGAACAATGCTAGAATAACATTAAGAGTTCACCCAAAGATAATGTAGATGGTTCGATACTAGGTGCATCACTTAGAGGATTGGCTTGGTGTTACTTAGAAATTCGACCTTCACTCCATATACTCACATACAGTATGCCTTATTTTTTTATTTCTAGTAACAACGTGAATTTTAGGGAGAAAATTTTCATAAATAGGATTATTTTACAACAAACAAAGAGTCCAAGACTGGGGAAAGCCTTAATCCATCCCGAGGTCATGGATATTTATAGTAAAAGAGGGGACAACCATAAGAGTCGTTACACCCTTAGAGGTTTCGTGTTACAGAGGATTTCCATCGTTAGAGCCTTCAAGTTTAGAGTCCGCAAGGCCATCATGGTTATCAATATCCTGGTTAGTGGGGACAATAATATGAGGGGAAATATATCTATGAACAAACAGTTTAAGATCGATAGGGTAAGGTTTAGCAAGATCGAAGCTTGGTCTAGGGAGAATATGACTTTTCCTTCCTAAGTTCATGTGGTTAGTGGTTCTATTCATTCAAGATGTGCTTACAGGTAAATTAGGAAAATGAGGGCTATTTTAAGAAGGGGGTGTAGTAGATTTTACTTGACCCACATGAGTTTTTAGCATTGACACCACCACACAGTATTTGGCATTTCCACGATCACTCCTTAGAGACCTAGTGTAGGTTTACCTCAATTGTATTACACACATATCTTTAACGTCTATAAGTAAGACCAGTGGTCCCGACAACATGTCATAGAGTGTACATTTTATGTTTACATTAGCTATGCACGAGTTTTATTTTAAATGGGAGCTTTCATGGCTTTAGAGTCATTAGATATTTTTGCTGAAGTATGTATGCCTTTATAGATCCAAGTGGGCAAGGAATGTACCTTAAGTTAAGGGATGGTATATAACTAAAATATATTATATCATTGTCAGTAGATCAGAGGAGGAATACATATCACTAAAGTCGATAATACTTGTTCAAAATTTTATAGATGTATTTGATGAGGTACTAGTGTTACCAGCTACATGAGAGATAGATTTGTTTTTATAGATTTGGCATTATTCACTAGGACTACAATGATGTAATTTTACCAGATAGATCCATTTGAGATAAGGATGTTGTGGGAGAAGATTCAACAACACTTGAGTGAGGGGTTAGTAAAGAGGAGTACGTCTCTATGGGGAGCTTTAGTGTTGTTTTTGAAGAAGAATGACAGGTCACTAATATTTTCCATGTAATATTGGGATATGAATACGCTCATGATATGGAATAAGTAACCACTATCTATATGATTAGTTGAGGGGTGTTTCACTCTTTTGAAGATTAACTTTTGCTCAAGATACGATCATTTATAGATTTGATGTCATATTATCTCGGAGGATAGTATTTTGGTAGATCTTATCAAGGTGTCATATACGATGGTGTAGGTCACCCCACAAGGCCTACTGAGGTTTGGAGTTTCTTTTGATTTGTTATGCATTATAGTAGGTTTCTTCAGAGGATCTTAAAGACTGTTGGTCCACTAACTCACCTCCTGAGTACCCTGACTGTCAGAGAGCTTTTGAGGATCTAAAGGATAGATAAATCACCCCTGCTTGCTTTATAACGGGGAAGAGTGAAGTATTTTTTTATGCTTATACGTCGCCATAGGGACTTAGAGGAGTTTTGATTCATGACGAGAATCCCACGTATGATTTGGATTTAGCTTATGCTTACTGTAAGCTTATGATTAATGAGGGAAATAACCCAACCCATGATTTGCAGTTGCCTTCATCAATCCTTGCTCTTTGTATGTAGAGTAACAACTTGTTAACTGATACATTTGTGTTTTTTATGACTCACACAACTCTTTAACACTTATTCACTCGTGGGAGTTGAATATAGGACAAAGGAGATAATTGGATTTTGTAAAATATGACCACTTCTCTATTCAATATTATATGGTAAATAGGAAAATGGTAGTATATCCTTTGATGCATTAACTGACCTTGCATTTATAAGGATTATGGATAGAGGGTGGAATGATTTCTTGACGTTCTTCGTAAAGTAGAGGAGTACCTTTCATATCGTGGATGTGTATTAGGAGTATTTGGTAGTTATGTTCATTACTCCCAATGTTTATTAAGGGACAAACTTTCAACTCTTTTTTCCTCAGGAGAAGGTTCTTGAGATCTTATCCAAGAGGGTTGTTGTGACACACCTTTATTTTCCATGCCTAATTTATAATGATGTAAATTGAAAACCGGGAGCGTTATACAATTTATATCATCTTCACCATCGAGGACAAATAAAAAGGATAGTAATAAAAGCAATCAATGATAATATAACAATAATGGATTACAACAATAATAATTTTACTGAGATAAAATGAAATTCCAGTAAATATGAATCCACTAATATAAATCTCTTTTATAGAAAAGTCGATACGTAAATATAAATATACTTATAACCACCTCTGAATTAAATACTACTAATTGAAAGTGAGTACTGAATGAAACAACTCCTACTCTATACAAAATAAGTTAAAGCTCCAACCACTACAAGTCTGACTTCTCAATCCAACTATACTTTTAAATAAAAATAACAATACCTCTGAGTGAAATAATTATTAATATGTATCAGTGCCATAAAGTTACAAGAAATAACTTGCAGTATCAAAACATTAATAATCATTAGACACATTTATGAAAAACATGTAAACCCATTGAGACACTCGTGTAAGAGATAAACATGTCAACCAAATTACACTCACATGTAAGTGATACGTCACCCCTAATCGTAAATGAAATATTAGACAAGTATTCCAACCAAAGTCATAATCAATACAAAAACATCGCCTCATTAAACTAATATGTAATATCACTCAATGAACTGTTAACATATTATGCAACTAATTACTCATGTGCAGTTTACAACCCACTACATATATTTTATTTGCAAATATACTCACAATATCCAACTAATTACTAGGATGGTCACTCGGCATCCTAGATTATAGCAAGAGGAAACCAAGGTCAAAGATAGTTTCGTTACTATGAGTGTAGGGGCGACATCATAATGTCGAGGAGTCTACCTAGGAGCATGAGGATGACATGAGGGGACAAATATCCAGAGTTATTCCTACCAGGTATACCCATATTTTTATTCTTTTCCAAATTTCGAGGCGAAATTCCGTTGTTAGGGGGAAGTATGTAGTGCCCTATATTTTTGAAATATTTTTGTTTTAATTACGGGACTACAATTAATTAATTTAAATGGAGAGAATTGATTTTTAATTATTTCGAATTTAAATTAATTAATTACTAGCGTGATGAGAAAAACTATATATAATTTCCTGGTGATAATGATGTTGAATATTACTTAGCGAGCAAAGTAATATATAATTGTAAACATATATTAAAGTTGTTGTGAGTGAAAAATACGAGAGTTATAAAAATTAATTCAGGATGAGCGTGTCAGTCATGTTGGGACTAAATTAATGGAATAAAAAGTAAAATATTTATAAGTCGATCATATGGTCATTTTGAGTGTGTCGTTAAGTTCAGAAGGGCCGAGATAGTCACAAATGTCTACTCGGGGGCTTAGTTTGGGTTCCGGGGAAGTTTTAGGTCGAACCGGCACCCCATCACGTAGATTAAACGACAAAAATTAAACGACAAAAATTAGAGAAATACAAATGTCCTCTATGTGGGTTATATTTGGTTGTCTACTCTGAGAAAGAGGGAGACACAGAGAGAGGCCAAAAAGAAAGAAAGAAAGAGGAAGAAAAGTTTAAGTAAGAGCCATAATAAGAACGAGGGTTGCAACCATACCAACAAAACAAAAGGATCAGACCATATTTTGTAAGGAAAGTGTTTAAATCTTGCTCTTTTAGCATTAAATGTGTTCATGTTTGTGTAGATAATTAAACCCCTTGAATTGCATGTAATTTGATGAAGAATCCATGATTAAAAGATATATTAGGGTTAAATTGTTACCAAAATGAATGGTCCATGTAATTTGAAGATTAACAACGAATTTATGTTGATAATAATTGAATATATCTTGGATTAAATAGGGTTAATTGGAAATCTTATGAACTATGGTTCTATGAATCTGAAATTTGTTTTTTTTTTGGGTTTGTGGCTTAATTAATAAGGAATTTATGTGTTTAAGATGTTAGAAATCATCCTTTTATGTGGAAAAATGAGTTGGAATTCTATGGAAGGAGTTGGGGAATGATTTATAGAGGTTTTAGGACTATTTATGGATGGAAAATATAGCAGGTGCAGATTGGGAAAGAAACTTCTCAATCTCGTGAAAACGAGTTTGAGCCTGGTTCAAACGAAACCCTATCGCGTGATATGTCGTTCTAAAGTATCTCATTCAAATGATATATCTTCAGGTTCAAATGATAGGTTAAGTTCAAAGACATTTTCTTATGTTTCAAATCTGGGTAACTGATTTATTTGAAGTGATGCTTCGTAGTAAAATTGTGATTCAGGTTAGAA
Organism: Sambucus nigra; assembly: GCA_949130495.1. NCBI lineage: Eukaryota > Viridiplantae > Streptophyta > Magnoliopsida > Dipsacales > Adoxaceae > Sambucus > Sambucus nigra. The sequence goes on along the minus strand of OX422217.1, from coordinate 300,867,762 downwards.
TAGAATTATTGGATAATAAAATGTGTATGATATTTTATGACAATTGGAGCGACGAGTTATCTGTAAGTTAAGAGCGGGAGAGTATTCTTAATCTAGTATATTGGATGCTCATTGTTCAAGGGTATAATGAAAGCTATGTACTTTGAATCTCTAATTCAGTCTATTGCCTCCAAAATTCAGAGTTGGAAATCTAAATTTCTTTTTTCATATGGTAGAGTTACCTTCATCCAATCTATTTAAATTCTATTCCTATCTTTACTTTATTTACTTTACAACCTCCTATATTGGTGATCAAATCAATTAATCAATTAATTAGTTCATTCTTTTGGGGGATAAATAAAGATTGGGAAAAAAACTCATTGGATCAAGTAGGATTCCATTTGTTTTCCAATAAAAGAAGGTGGTTTAGGCATAATTTTTTTTTTCTTATATCAGAGAAGCTTCCAACATCAAATTGGCTAGGAATATGAAGAAGAATACTAGTTTATGGGCTAAGTTTATGAATGCTAAATATCTGAATGTCTCTACTTGAAGTGGATCTATGGCTTTTAGAAGAATCCGATCTACTTGGAATACTATAGAGGCTAATTCTTTATGGTTATATAAGGTTCTGATATGGAAACGCTCATCTAGTGGAAAATTCCCCTTTTTCGCTGCTTATGAGATTATTCGAAAGTCTAAACTGTCCTCTTTAGCTTTTAACTTTATTTGGGATCCACATATTCCTCCTAACATATCTACTTTTGTGTGGAAAAACTTATCTAAACGTGTTCCTGTTGAAGATCTCATTCAAAAGGTTGGAGTGCAATTAGCTTCAAGATGTTAGTGCTGCGATAAGAATGGTGAATCTCTTAGTCATCTGTTCATATCAGTTCCTATAACTGCTGAAGTTTTGAATCCTTTTTGCTCCTGATTGGGAGTTACTCAAAGACCTTTTCTATTCATGGATCGATAATTCAATGGTGGTTACATTCAGGTAACTCACATATATCTCAATGGTTGCATAAGATCATTCCAGTTACTATCATCTGCGAAATTTGGCTTGCTAGTAAAAAATCTCTTTTTGAAGGTATATCAATGAGAGCTAACTTTGTTACTTCAAGGGTGATATCTAGAATTACTGAGGTATTTTGAAATTCCAAATTCAAAAGTGGGAGAGGTGATTTAAGTAATGAGGTCATATTGCCTTTTCTCTCAACTTCAAGCTTTCCATATCTTCTTTCAAAGTTGTTCCTTGGAAATGTCCTCCAAAAAGGAAGACTCAAAGTCAACTGTGCTGCTAAGATAGGGAACAATATGGATATTGGTTCTATTATTCGAAATGATGTGGGTCAATTGATTTGGGATTTTTCAAAAACCTTATCTATAGGTTCATTGATTGAAGTTCAAATTCAAGATATTTTGGTTGGGATCAATATCTGCAAGGTGAAGTTTATTTCTAACATAAAAATAGAAGTTGATTGAGAAAATATTTTTAATTGTCTTTTATCTTCTTTTTCAACATCTCTGTGGCTTATAAGGGTTGATATTAAAGAAATCAAATATTTTCTTCAGACTAATCATTATCTTATCAAGTTATGTTCCTTAGAAGCCAATAGAACTGCAATCTTGCTTGCCAACCATGGGTCCGGTCAATAATGCTCTTTAAGCTTTCAAATTTATGGTGATCTCCCTAGAGCTATTAGAGCATCTATTTTAGTTGATTAAGAAAAGTTATCTGTAATGTATCTGTGAATTTTGTATTTATAGTTTGATATTTGCTTGTAAGCCATGCAAGATGACTTTTCCTTCTATTGATCAATAAAAATCAGTTTCTTTTAAAAAAAAAATCTTGTATGTGTAATGCAAGTAATAATGGGAGATATTATGTATAAGTTAACTATTCAAGTTGTGTGTATACCTAATTAACTTGATAGGTTGCATGAATGCCTATAATGATATTTATTTTGCGTATGACAAACCTACCATAATTTCTATCACGGGAGGTTGTGAAAAAGGAAAGTCCTATCTTGAGGAGCCTTCGGTGGGATATTTGAGTTTTACCTCAGAGCATGGAGACTAGCTACGGGCTATCTGAGAATGATAGTGATGACTGTCACATGGGTGCATAGGTATGTGCGTAACCCATAGGCTTGGAACCATGTTCACCGCCAATATGTGTGATTTCTACTTTTTGGTTTGTGGGAGATTCCGAGTCGATTGTCCTTATGGAGTGTGAGATGTACCGGGACTGGATAACAGAGTTAAACGGCACAGTAGTTGTGATATTATGTATATGAAAATTTATTGAAAGTTTTTGAGTAATTTAACTAAACGAACACTTTATCTGATATAAAAATACTTCCCAAATTAAGATATAAATTGTGACAAACATTTAATATGGTAGTTTGGGGGAAATAAGAGTTGGTATTGGGGGTAGTAAATAGAAGGATTTTATCTAGAGACTAATTAGGTGATAAATAATTAACATAAGTTTAGAGGTGCGTTAAGCATGCACATTAGTTGGGAGGTGAGAATCTCAAGTGAGTGCCTTAAGAACTAACATGCACATACTATTTAGCTTTCCTTAATTTTTTAAATACTTACGAAACTTTTAGAATAATTTACACTCGGGCTCTGACCTGTCTCATGCAAATATCTTCTCTTTTGTCAAATTATGTTTAGGTGTCATCCACAGGGACACCAAGCATAGGAGTTCCGTTCATTTGACGTGATATAACTGTTGTGGAAGTTATATGACCTTGGTAGAAAATGCCTCCATATTTATTATTTCTTCATTTTGAGTAATTTTCTTTTGTTAGGGCATGTTTCCGCTTTTTATTAAACTGTAAGAGATTTATAGATTCATTTATTCACTCATTTCAGTTGTTGGACTATTTCGGTTTAATTATTGTGTTTGGTATTTAAACTGCACGTGTTTACTCTATATGCATTTATTATTTTACTTATTTCCTTTCATATAAGTTTGGTTTGGATGGTGAATGTTTAATTACCCATTAATTTAGTTTTGATTAATTAAAAGACTAAATGTTGACATCAACCCTTTTCATATATGAGTTAGTTAGTAATTAATAATAAGTTTTCGACAGTGATTCATTAATCTGGACCAACTAGGTATTCTGATTTAATTAAATAAAGGACTGATCACCCGATATTTAATTAGATAGGGTGTCAGGGGTGTTATCAGAGTATCAGGTTCCAAAGTCCTTAGGATTTGTGCGGCTTATCATGTTTCCAGCATAACCTTCTTTTATATAGAGACCTATTATTAGGACTGTTGAATTCAACTTTATGTATTGGAGATTACATATTCCTTCTATTATTATCTGGCATCGATGGTAAACTTATATACTTCAATTAAATTATAGATGCCGCTTAAAGAAGGACGACAAACTAATGTCACTGAAGAAATTGAGGTGGGACAAAATCAACAAGTATCCCGAGAAGTAGTGACAGTCACAGAGGTGGCAAGTATAGTTGCACAAGTAGGTACTTATACCATATTGAATTCCCAAGATTAACATGCCCAGCTTATAGGTGGAAGGAGATCAAGAGAATTTAATCAAGCTAGTAGGACAAAGATTAATAATAGTGGAGAAGCACCATTGAAACAATGACAAGTTCCTCAGAGACATCAGAACCAAGGGAACGAAGGAAATGGTGGACAAAACCGAAATCTCTAGGACCAACAAGGCCAAGAATAAAGAGGTTCAACAAAAAGGCGTTTTAGATGTGGAAGATGTGGCCATAAGATTCAAGCTTGCCATAACGGGCCATAAATGAGCCCTGGCTTAATCACCAAAAACAACGGATCCAATGAAAGAGAAGACTGTTGGGGCAGTGCTTTAATTGTTGACAACTGGGCCACAAGTGGAAAGTCTACCCGTAACAAGCTAGAGCAGTACACCAGAATTCCTAGCAAGGACAACAAGCGACATTACCCCCTACAGTACCAAATCCACAGTTGCATGATAATATGCAAAATGGGTGCACCTATAAGGTTCGATACGCGGTCATTCCACTAAAACCACAACTACCACTCGTATTCGAAGGTACGCTAATTTGAATAAATAATGTGTCCTTTGGGAAAATGCAAAAAAAATTTAGTAACGCAAGTAGAATAACATTCAATTTGAGTAGTACCTGGACTATATTAACATAATGAGCAAAATATATAGTTTTTGTGGGTAGATAAACCTTCATGTCATCTGCAAGGGAGTGGGTGTGCTCACTAAGAAAATTCGTATTTTCATAGTGACGTTTACCCTTTTTTGTGTTGTAATGATAAATAATATTAGCATTATATTGTGTAGTGACTGGGAACCAGGGGTTTAAGCAATATAAAAATGTGTGGTAAGACTATCATACTCGTTATTTCAAGGTTAAATATATTTTGTGATGAAACATCGCTTGAAAGGGGATTGAGCCTACATATATATATATTTTATCGTAGACTTAGGTGAGTGTGTTGTATTGTGATATTTGATCCTGGCGAAGTGAGGACATTTAATGATGTGATTCAAAGTATATTGACTTAAGGTTGAGCTTAGAGATATAGCTCGTTGATTATATAGCGCTGAGAATGTAGTGACACTGAGAGCGCCATATTGGAGGTCGTCTTATAAACAGGAGAGTGGAAAAGTAGACTTTTAATGTCCGCAAATGGGAATTTGGGGGTAAATGTTATGGACTAAGGACTTAACTAATCTCGAAAATCAACAATGCTAGATAGTAGTGTATCGGGGGGGGGGGGGGGGGGAGGGGGTGGGAGGGGTCCTTGTTTGGATTGCGCTTTGGGAGACATCCCACGCATGAAACTTTTGGAATGTTGGAAGTTGAGAAGTGCTTTGTCTTTAGTAAATGGGTTTAGTACCGTAGTGGTTACACTTATTTGTACTATTAATTGTGAGTTAATATTTCAATTGCAAATTAAGGCCGGTAGAGCCGTATAGTGTTAATATGCAAAAATATTGGTAATCGTTGACATAGCGAGTAGAACAATGATACAACCTGAGGCATAATAGAATGGAAAAAGGAAGGGTAGTTGTGTATGACCTTACCATCTATTCATGCCAATCATGTGAGGCATAGTTTGATATAAATGTAACACATCTAGTATGGGTATACAGAAATGCGCAAAATAGAGGGTGTATTGGCACCCTAGTTCGTAGTGTCTTTGGTATTCGTCACGGGAAAAGGCGTGAAAGTGTAAAAGTATACATAAACGAATTAATATATTTAATGTAGATCTAGAATGTGATAAAAGGGTAACAGAGTTACCTTATAAACAAGTGTCTCTCAGGAGGCCTTTTCTGACAAGACTTAAATCTTGCGAGTTTAGGATTATACCATTCGGACTAACCAATGATCCGGTTATGTTCACGGACCTGATGAATATGGTGTTCAGGGAGTTGTTAGATCAGTTTGTCATCTCCTTCATAGACGACATCTTGATTTATTCCCAGACTAAGGAGGATCATGCCGAGCATCTGCACAGGATCTTGCAGACACTAAATGAGCAACAATTGTATGCTAAGTATGAGAAATTTGGGTTCGGATCACGAGAGGTATAATATTTAGGTTATAGAATTTATGGGTTTGGTATATTAGTGGACTCGATCAGAAGTGTCATTAGTAATGGATTGGGGACTTCCCACGACCCAGATTTAAGTGTCAGCCATAAGAGTGTAACATTCGACTGTGATCATGCGTGGCAGTTGGAGGACAAGATAGCTTTAGCAGCTGTACTAACACTCCCCAGGGTATGAATGGAGAACCTGGTTTTCACTGATGCATCATTACAGGGTCTTGGTGGAGTGTTGCAGTAGGAGGATCAGGCTAAATCTTACTCTTCCCACCAGCCTAAGCCTCACGAGAAGAATTACCCCACCCACGACTTGGAGTTAGCGGCATTCGTGTGTAACACCCCTTACTTTTGAGTAATTAGTTTTTTATATATTAAATTGCCTTATGGGTTGGTTATATAAAATAAAGAAAATGAAATTAAATATTAATTTAACTAATTAAAGAATTAATATTTATGAATATTGCATATTTAGCGTTACGCGAATGTAAATAGTGTAATGTTATGATTATGTTGCGTCGTTGGCCTTTAAGCGATGGTTATGGTTTATATTCCAATCGGATTATTATTAGAAAGTTAATATGAAGTCGGAATGAGAATTAATGAATGATATCCCGGATGTTAGTTTAGAGGGCACTGGTAGTCCGGGAACGGTTGAGATGGAAAAAAAATTGCCAGGTGTGTTTTTGGGTTCCAGGGTACTTTGGGCTAGTTATAACTTAAATATGATGTTACGAGTCATTTAAGCATGCAGTAGCATTTAATGTTAGATTTTATGTATTAGAGACATTTATATATATATACTCTTGCAAGAGCATTTTATATCTCATTAGTGCATTTCTAAACCTAGAAAGATAGAGAGAAGTGAGAACTTGAGAGGAAGGAGAGAAAAGAGGAGATTTTGCCATTTCGGGCTTGGAATCGTTGCTACGAAGAAGAATCTGAGCCTACAATCTTGAGGAAAGTTATTAAACTTGCATAAACATATGATTGTGTTGAATAAATTTCATTTATGGTTTGTGTTTTTCAGTTTGAACCAAAAACGGTTATAGATGATTTTGGCGTTTATACCCTTAGGTATTTGATTTAGGCATGATTTGAGTTGGTCATACTTGTGGGTTATTATGTAGGAATGATTTGGTAATGTTATTAATGCATGAAATTGGGTATAGTGTAAGAAAAGAGATTTGGAGGATTTAGGGTTTATATCAACTCATAGCCCCAACTGGGCATTTTTAACAGAGGGAATCGATACGCCATCCTTAGCGAATTGATTCGCTAATATGGTGGCTACAGGTCTGAGGAACAAAATTGATTTTTGTTAAGACCGAATTGATTCTGTCTTAGAAAGAATGTTTCTTTTCATAACCGAATCAATTAACTTTTAGGCGAATCGATTCCCTTTCAGGGGCGAATCGATTTGGCCCTAGGCGAATCGATTTGAAAATCCTGTTATTTTATAAAAAAAATCCAACTTGGTTTCTACTACTTTTCTTTTTGGGTTAAGACTTAGGGACATTATCTTAGGATGTATTAATAAGTATTATGACCAAGTATAAGGAGAATGTTACTCTGGGATAGTAAGGGAGTGTCTGGGCTTATTTCGAGCACTGTTCGTACGGGTATATTGTCTCATTTTTTTAATAAACTAGTGTATGACTAGTATAGGGTTGGATTGGGTTGGACCTTCGGGTGTGTGTGTGTGTAGTGGGGGAGTATGATAGCAATTATATCTTTTAGCCCAATTCTTTTGCACATATGGGTTCAGAAATAAGAATCGTATGTTTAAACTAATATATCTTGTCTCTACGACATATTTTTACATACCTCTCTAAATTATATCATAGTGTAAGTTACGCGAAAAAGGTGAATCCCCTACCTAATACTGCAGGGAGAGTATAGTCCTCAGGCCACTGTACCAATTATTATATTGTATGATTGTTTTATTCGAAGTGAGGTAATTCCAGGTATGGTTATGAATCACTATCGAAGGTATATAGCCATTTTCGACGCGTTGTGATTTAGACTACCCATGTGGTCTTGATTTTAGGCCCCGAAAGATGATAGCATTTAGGGGTGCATCCAGTGGGGTGACTCCCGGAAGGATGGTCTTAGAAGCATTATTATATGATTCTAACTATTCTCACTGAAATGGTATTTTACCCGAATATTTAATTTATTTAAGGAAATTGTGAACCAACTTTAATTGCACATGGTCCCTAATGATTATTGACTGGTGAATATATATTAAATTGGTAAACTTGGCATGTGGAATATGGTGGTTTACTCCTATTAAGTAGATGGGTACTTTAACATACCATGAATTATACGCGTTAGGATGTGCACGTAGAAGAGAGATGAGGAAGATTCCATGAATGAAGAGATAATTTAACTTGTTTATGAATGTTAGCAATCATAAATGTAATGCAACTTATTCACATATATATCATATCAAACCGGGCCCTGACCCGTTTATATTTTTTCTTACTTGTGTGATTCTTATATATGTTCAGGTGCCTCGTCGCATGGGTGACCGCTTTGACTTTCCTTCCCAATGTTAAGGAGCTACGACATTTTGCGGATGTTGTAGGATTTTTTTAGTAGACGCATCATTTCCTTTTCATACTCTATCTATGATTTGTCTGTATATTCGGGTGTGTTTCCCAAGTTTAGTATTCATACATACTGTCATACTTGGTGTAATCTTTGGTATTTAGTCTGTTAACCGACAACTAATTCAGTTATGCTTTCTAGAATTGTTGTTAAACTATTATATATTATATACGTCAATCTTTTAATATAAACTCGATGATTGAAATTATTTTTATCAAATTTGCAAAATATATATGACATCCGTTTTAAAATTTTTGGTGGTTATCTCCTATTGTTATTATGCGACAATGATACTAAGAATGGACCATTTTAGATTCCTATTTTTATTGGAGTAGTGGGTTGGCCACCTCTTATTTTCAAAACTGGGGTGTCACAAATGGTATCAGAGCATCGGGTTCTAGAGTGATTAGGATCTATGCAGACTTATCAGGTTCTACCATAGCGTTCCTTGATATAGAGCCCTATTATTATGACTATTTTGCTTATGCGCGTTTACAATTTTCTCTTAAGGATAAATTGTTTTAACGCCACACTGATTTAGTTTATTTTTATCTCAGATGCTCCCTAGACAAGTTTTCCTGGTGTGGGTGAATTGAGTAGAATATGATGTAGATCCCCCACCACCGTAAGGAACTATAAATGCGACGGAGGTGGTTATTATTGTGGTCCAAGCGGTAAATGTGCAATGACCGCAATGGCACAAAAATTTCCCCAAGCTCAACAACTGATAGCACGGGTGGCTCAAGCCCATTCTAGACCCTCTGCGTGGGAACGAGTTAGAGAATCCTTCCTGAATGGTCACCCTCTGGAATTTCAGGGTGGTGCTGATGTGATTGTTGCAAATCAATGGAGTAAGGATATTCATCTCCTTCTTGGCATGGAGGAATGAAGCGAAGCGCAAAAATAGATTCTTTCCACTTTAAAACTAGTGGGAGCATCTCTCCAATGGTGGGAGTAGGTGACCACTCTAAAATAAAAAGATACCATGACTATCTCAACATTCAGGACTTTATTTGATCAAAAATACTTTCCTCCAGCAATCCAGAAGGATATTAGGAGAAAGCTACATGATGTTATTCAAGGATATCGAATAGTGGAGGAATATGAAGAACAATTTACTCTCTTGGAAAACTTTGTGCTGGATGAGGTAAATCCAGAAGAAATGAGGATTTCAAATTTTGTTGGGGGTTTGAGTTGGAGGATAAGGCAGCATCTGTTGGGGAACCCGACTTTGCAAAATTTTGGGGATGTGATGAATACATCTTTACTCCATTACCAGGATCACCAAATTTATTTGAAGGAGAGTAAAAAGATAGGAGATACGGGTCAATCAAGTAAACAAGGAGGGAATGGTGCCGGTGGAGCACTACCACCACCACAATAGTCTCGGAATAAATAAGAGGAATGGGAAGTCCAACAAGCGGACTCGACTAAGATGAAATGAATTAGGGGTTTCAGTTTGGATGGAGGTGGTTTTAGGCAGGAATAGGGTTGTCAGCAACAACAACGGCTAGGCCAACAGGGCCTAGCGTGGAGAGGGAATAATGGAGGTAAAAGCCATCAGGGCCAAGGTGCGGGGATGTTTTGAAACAACAATCGAGGCCGACATATGGAGAATTTTTTGGGTCGTTGTTTTTAGTGCAATGAACAGGTTCATATGAAGAGATCTTTTCCACAGTTGAGCAACGGGCAATCGCTAGGACGTCCTCAGAATTTGCAAGCATATCAAAAACCCCCAGCCCCTATTCTAGCCGTCCCATTGTGGTAGGGACAACTTCAGTTTGGGCGTATGTATATTATTTAGGATGCTTTGTTTCCTCTAGAACCATTAGCACCGTCAGCTATTGAGGGTAAGTTTCCCATCCATGGGTTGATGGGTCCGGTGTTATTTGACACTCGCGCCACACACTCATTTATTGCTAGGAAATTTTCTCTTTCGACGAGATTTTTTATGTGTATCAAGAGTACTTTCACTTTTGTAGAGTCTTCTATGGGGAATGGATCACTTATATTTTTTATTTGTAAAGGGGTGGGAATATATTTTGGTAGATTGCATTTTAAGGTCGTAGGGTGCCCCTATTGGGGCAGGGGTTCACTCGATGTAGGACGTCGCCACAGGGTGCCCCTATATTATGCGTGAGAAAGATAGATGGTTCCATCCAGTTATGCATCGACTATCGTGAATTGAATAAGGTAACCATAAAAAATAAATACCCGTTACCTCGAATCGATGATTTGTTTGATCAATTAAGAGGATCATCATACTAATCTAAAATAGATTTGAGGAAAGGTTACCACTAGTTGCAAACCTAAGAGAAATACGTGTCGAAAACTTCATTCTTGACAAGGTATGTGTCCTGTGAGTTTTTGGTTTTGCCTTTTGGACCTCATGAATCGAGTATTTTGGGACTTTCTAGAGTAGTTTGTGATAGTATTTATTGATGACATTCTAGTCTATTCTCAGACTGAATCTAATCATGCTGAACACTTGTAATTGGTCTTTCAGTTATTACGGGATCATCGACTTTATGGCATGTTCGAGAATTGTGGCTTCTAGTTGTAGGAAGTGAAATTTTGGGGCATATTGTGACAATTGAGGGTATTTTCGTAGACCCGAACAAGGTTACAGTGGTGAGGGAATGGGATCAACCCACGACACCAACTGAGATCCATAGATTTTTGCATTTGGTAGGATTTTATCGTCATTTTATTAAGGGTTTTTCCAAATTTGAGGTCCGTTTAATGAACTTGACCCGAGAAGGAGTGCGATTTGTTTGGGATAACTCCTGTCAACTAGCTTCTGAAGAGATGAAGGAAAAGTTTACCTTTGCTCCTATCCTCTCATTGCCAAAATCAAGAGTAGACATTTTGGTCTTCACGGACGCTTCTCTACGGCCATTGAATACAGATCTCGCAAGTTTAAGCCCCATGTAAAGAATTATCCCACTCATAATTTAGAGCTTGTCGCCATGGTGTTTGCCTTGAAGATATGGAGGCATTACCTCCTCGGTGAGAAATTTAGTCTATTCATGGACCACAAGTCCTTACAATAATCGTTCTCACATAAATATTTAAATATGTGGCAACGTCGGTGGTTGGAGTTCGTAAATGACTAATAGTTCGATATTCACTACCACCAAGACAAGGAAAATATGGTAGCTGACGCGTGATGATACGCAAATATTGCATACTTCATCCTCTGAACCTATGCATTTTATCCTCCTCGGGTATCTTATTCCCTGTAGTTATGCTCATTAACCAGACAACCTCGTATTTCTACGTTAACATGTTTTGGAGGGGTTAATTGAGATTTTATAGGTATTTGGATGCTAAATGTGACGTTCAGACACATTTCGCTCAATTTTTTTAGACGATCGCATGTTCAAGGGGAAATTTAGTCTTTTCACAGCTTGTGCACTGACCCAACATCTTCACATAAGTTGTATCCCTCCTAGTAAGCTTCGCATGGCCGCGAACGGTGCGCTATTTTGATTCAAAATGAAGAAGTTACATCAATTTCAGCAGAAGGAAAAATAATGAAACCAAAAGAGGGGGAGAAGAAGAGGAAAAGGATTGTAGTAGGTTGACTTGGCTGTTACCTTCTTGATCGATTGATCGATCAAAATAATCGTTCAATCGATCCTTCAGTTTTTTGCCACGATTTCAATGATCGATCGATCGACCAATGGGGTCGATCGATCGAGCTCCTATTTTCTGCAAATATTTTGCTCTTTTCTTTTCTTTTCTCTTTTCTTTTCTAATTTAATTCCTTTTACTATATAAAGGATTTTTTTATGTAAAAACAGATATAAATCATTTTAGGTGGGATAGGTTATGGTTTTGGAGGTTTGAGAGCTCATTTTTTCATTTCTTTTTGGATTGACACCCAATTGGGCTTGTAATTTGTGCTACCATCTTCTATCTCCGTTAATATAGTTTTATTTCATTATTTCTTGCTTTGTAGTGTAATTTACATGCTTTCTTAATTAGATTCACATGCTTTGTTTACTTGTTTTCTAGTGTAGAATTTATCACATTTATTTATTGGATTTATTTACCGCGTTTTTAGTATTCTTTCTAGGTAATTTAAATTAGGTTGTGTTTGAATGGAACTCCCTCGAGTTGACGCATTTCTTTGCTTTGGTGATGGCGTTTACGGGTCTATTTCGGGTGCATTGTCCAAGTTATTGCACCTAGGAGATTTGACGGGGCATATCATGTATGTCCCGTTCTTACGACCATTCGTGCGCAATTTTCGGGGTATTTATTGACGCCAAAATCTTATTAGGCTTTTACGCGGATTTAGGGGCATAACAACCCTTGATTCAATTAACTGTCGAAACGAGACGCATTCTAAATAACTCGTTGACCCATGTATCCATTTTATACAAATTAACTCGGGTGAGGGATATTCGACGCAACCTATAGTTTTTACCGCTTTGTTAATCTAGTTTCATTTCCCTCGCCTAGTTAATCAGTTCCCTTTTATGCATCTTTTCTTTTTATTTTGTAATTTATCTATTACACTTTTATTTAGGATCACTAAATCAATTGAATTCTAGCAACTCGTCCCTGTGGATTTTCAATAACCGACTTACCGCTGTGCTTGCCTCACAAGTGTAGTCGTAATTTTGGTTTGTTTGTATTATCGCGGTGAAACGAAAATAACGACTGTGCCCTTATATGAGCACAATTTTCATGCATAATCAAAATGGCGTTGTTGATGGAGACTTATTTGTTTTAGATTTTATTTGATTTAGTATTTCGTAGTATTTTCTTTCTATTTGTATTATTTGCTGATATTATTTGTAGGACTTCTACATTTGGGCACTTAGAAACGCTCGAATTTTTCCCACATGCACTTACTTTGTGGAATCCGCCATTTCGAGCCATTTTTGGGTTAAGCATTTCTTATTCCAATTATTTCGGTAATCATTGTTATAATTCTCAAAATGCTCATAATCCTATGACTTTCGGTCAGTACTTAGAATCTGAAAGTATTCCAAATTCAAATATGACTTTGGACGAGTATAACGAAAGCCAAAGCTTGGGTTATTGGAATTTTGATGGCGATGATAATGATTTTGGGCCTTTACCTCCTTATAATAGGAATTTCTAAACGAATTGCAATAGTTTTCAAAATTCCTATAATAATGAGTTTTTGTTTAAGTTCGATTGTAATTTTCAAAGTTCCCATTTTCATGCATCCGCACCTCGACCTATGACATTCGATGAGGGCTTGCGTATGTATGAGAATGAGATAATTGAAAATCGTTACCGTGAAGAAAATCATTCGTGGGAACATGAATTGGGTTTATTATTTGAGTCCGACGATGATTTTGCTTCCGAGACTTTCAAAGTCGAAGAATGTTTTTAACCAAATGAGTTACTTTTACCTACTTTGGAACAAACCATTGTATACTTTGCCCATTTCATAATAGATATTGAAAGTGAGGATGCAAATTATGTAATATCTATTTGCAATGAAATGATTTCTTTGTTTGCCCCAAAAGAAGAACATTTCGTTGAAAATGATATTATTTCATTCGAAACTCAATCTTCATGCGATGATGATTCATCTCATGAGTTTGAATTTCTTTCACCCCCATTTTCAGTCTCTATTATCACACCGTCACAAGTACCCGATGATTCAGTTTTAAACTTTATTGTTTTAAACCTTTTTGCTGATGACGAGTACTTGATCGAGTCACCTTCCATGATCATTTGTGCCTTTGTGTGCGCCGCCTCCCATTCCAATTTCAAAATCCTTGGGAGGATATTCGGATTTTCTTGGTCCCCACATGATTTTGCACCCATTCAATCCAAACCCCCTCATCGTCCCTCCAAAAATTTTAATTGGCGATGGTTCCTTTCTTAATACTTGCACATGCCTTTCGTTGTTAAAATGGAATCCATATTTTCCGAAAGGCATGCTTGTATGTGAGGGTACACCGGTTTTCCTCCAACGTCAAATCGTTTTTGTGGTGGACCCTTGGTCATTTAGACTTCTACTGTAAAGTTAGTGTGAAGCCTAAATAATAGGTTATATATAGTTAGCATTTTATTCTTTCTTTCTTTTTATTTTAGTCTATTGTAATTAGTTAATTTTTTATTATTTGTTTTTGCTATGCTCCGTACTACCTCGTTTTGTAGATTCTTTGGACTTGTTCCTATGGGGATCGCTCCACTTTTGGGTAATATCTCCCTTTTCCTCTCTTTAACTTGGTTCTTAATTAACATTGAGGACAATGTCAAGTTTTAAGTTAGGGGTGTGGGATATTCTATCCATTTTTTTATTTAGTCCACGTTTTTTCTCACATCTTAATTACTTAGTATTAGTATGATTTTCTTAGACAAATTCAAAAATTTCAAAAAACATTTTCTTTCCTTTTTCTCCTTTTTTGGGCATCTTGCCTTTGTTTCCGATGATAAATTTCAATAATTTCCCGATCCAATAGACAACCCAATGATGCATGTTCTCTCTTTTAGAAGTTATTAGACTTTAGTCTCACTTACTGACATTGTGAATAACTTCATGATTTAAACTTTAATCCCATGAGCACATGCACTTTTATCATTTTATTGATTTGCTTTATGATGTTTATAACTCAGTAATCTTTGTTGCATTGTATCTACTTACACCGAGTAAGCTTTGTACCTTTCATCGTTTGTGAGTGTATACACTATTATTTTCTCCTTGAAAACGTTGAAATCCGTGGTAATCTCACTATTCTTTCATTTGATTGTTCATTAATTGTGTTCATACTTGAAATGTGTTACTTGATCATAATTTTCATATATTGTTTTGACTCGAGAATTGCGTAAACTTTTGAAATGATCATAGGCATTCTTTCTTATATCACCCATATTGACCTTCACCTCACCCTTATATGTTTATCCTCGTTAACCCCTTTAAGCCTAAATATACCCTTTCGTTTCACACTCCAAAATCCCATACCAACTCCGCATTGGAGTTGTAAACCATACATACACTTTTCGTACCTTTATTTGGAATGTTTCTTGGGATTGAATGTTGTTGTTTTGATGTCGGTTGCAATTTAGGCATGTGAGAGTTTGAAAAGTAAAGAAAAGAAAGCAGTGAAAAAATTTATGAAAAAGAGAAAGCAAAATAAAACAAAAGAAAAAATGAGAAAAAGAAGAAAAGACAAATAAAAAGAAAGTTGTAAATGTTGTATATGGTTCAATAAGCTTTGATTACTTTCACCGATGATATATTTAATACCATTTTGGAACTTGTTTTCCAATTTTTCTATTGCCCGCATTTTCCCATTATCCCGAGTTTTCATTCCAAACAATTTGAATCCATACATACATTCCTTCATTCTGTACTTTAGCCTACATCTTAACCCTATTAAATTCCTATGTGATCTTAGGTTGATTTAATTTAAAAGTCATAATAGTTTTGATAATCTGTGAAAATACATTTCTCATCCTTTAATGTGCGGTATTGTTCATTGAGATTATAGTTTTTCATTTTAGATATTTCGTTCTTCATTTGTGACATGTGTGCGGCCTAGTTTCCATTTATATTTACTCTTTATGCCCGCATCTTCCGTGTGTTACCTCCCTGTTTCGAGTGAATTTATTTGATGAGGGTAATGCCCGTGAGGATTGAATGTATGCTTGCTTTATTTAGTATTCGATTTATATAAGTTATTCGCAACTCACTCCCCTCCCACATTTTAACGTTTAAATTCTATGAGGTTCATTCTCTAATATTAATGATTTGGACTTTTGTTTGGATTCATTCAATGTGCTAATAATGCGTATGAAATCTTGTTCGCTATTATTGGGCTCGTCGCATGTTGGTTTGGGCATATTTTGAGGAAAGCATGTGATGTTTGTGGGGACGACACTCGTCCACTATGGTGACCTAGGGGTTTAACGGCTTATTGCATACGCTAAATGCAATCTAATTGCCCGTGAAAGTGGCCTTTTTGCTTTTAGAGCATACTTTTGTACTTATCCTACTTTTGGTTTCCTTGTAGTTCTTGTTGCATCATATTTCATTGCTAGGGACTAGCAATGTGTAAGTAAGGGGGTGTGATGATACGCAAATATTGCGTATTTGAACCTCCAAACATACACATTTTATCCCCCTCGGGTATCTTATTCCCTATATTTATGCTCGATAACCAGACAACCTCGGATTTCTACGTTAACATGTTTTGTAGAGGTTAATTGAGATTTTATACGTATTTGGATGCTAAGTGTGAAGTTCGGACCCATTCCGCGTGATTTTTGTACACGACCACACGTTCAAGGGAATTTTAGTTAATTCAAATTTTGGGCACCTAGCCCATCATCTTCACGGAAGTTGTATCCCTCCTCATAAGCATTACGTGGTCGTGAATGGTGCACGATTCGGATTCAGAATGAAGAATTTACAGGAGTTTCAACGGAAGAGAAATCAAAACATCACAAAACATCATGCATCTTAGCTCACCCCTACTTGATCGATCGATCGATCTTTCGTATTTCTTAAATCGTGGGAGACAGTGGGCTGATATTTTGGACATCGATCGATCGATCACAAGGGATCGATCAATCGATCCCCTGTTTTCAGTTGATATTTTTCCTTATATTTTCTTTTTCTTGTTCTTTTCTTTACTTATTCCAACTTACTATAAATACCAATTTTGTTGTAATAATCAGATATTAAGTTTTAGAATAGATTTTAGAGAGTTCTAGCTTAGGGTTTGAGGGTTTTTGGTTAGTTCTTCTTCATTTCTTCTTGGACTAACACCCTTTTGGGTTTCTAAGTGGATTATTCATTCACCCTCTCCATTTAATATAGTTGTATTTCCTTTATTCTTGCTTTCTATATTAATTTACATGTTTTATAATTAGTTTACGTGCTTTCTTTACGCGCTTTCTCGTATAACTTGAACACGTTTATTTAGTGCATTTTTATCATGTTTTCTAGGTAATTTAAATTAGGTCGTGTTTGAGTGGAACACACTCGAGTTGACACATTGCTTGGCTTTGGTGATGGCGTTTATGGGTCTATTTCGGGTGCATTGTCCTAGTTATTGCTCCTAGGATATTTGATGGGTCATATCATGTATGTCCCGTGCTTACGCCCTTTCGTACACAATTTTTGGGGTATTTGTTGACGCCAAAATCTTATTAGGATTTTATACGGATTTAGGGGCGTGACAACCCTTGATTCAATTAACTGTCGAAATGAGACGCACTCATAATAACTCGTCGACCCATGTATCCATTTTATACAAATTAACTCGGGTGAGGGATATTCGACGCAATCTATAGTTTTACTCGCTTTGTCTAGTTTCGATACACTTGCCTAGATTAATATTTCCCTTTTATGCATATTTTCCTTTTTATTTTGTAATCACCATTTTTCCTTTTTATGTAGAAGTTTCAAATCAATGGAATTCTACAACTCGTCTCAGTGGATATTTTTGATACCCGGCTAACCGATATACTTGTATCGCAAGTGTAGTCATAATTTAGCTTTCTGTATTGAGGAGGTGAACTGAAAACAACGATCAGCATTTGACATGCACTACTTTTCGCCCTCGATCAACGCACTGAGTTGAAGACCCGTGGGACAACTAGTGGAAGTGTGGAAAGAAATGTGGAAATAACTTGGGCAAGATAATGCATTAACAAGAGCATGCATGTCGATGTTGACCATTACGCCTGCTATAGTGATGCGTGTGGTAAAAGCTCAATGAGGGGATAAAGACTGTCATGACCGAGCATGCCAATTGCTAACTGAGGGAGTGGAGTCCTACTCGATTAGTTATGAGGATGGGCTATGTTTCCACGGAAGACTTATAGTCCTAGACGATGGATACTTGAGACGTGTTGTCATGACGGAAGCCTATGGTTTAAGATTTGCAGTACACCCCGGTGGGGACAAAACGTACCAAGACATGCACCGTCAGTATTGGTGGGTGGGAATAAAAAGGGATATTTCTGGCTTTATCTCTGAATGTGCCACTTGTTAATTGGTGAAGGTGGATCATCAGCGGCCAACTAGATTATTGTAACCGTTATAAATACCGGTGTGGAAATGGGAAAGTATATCAATGGATTTTATCACTGGCTTGCCAACGTCATGAAGTTGTCATGTTTCTATTTGGGTAATTATCGATCGTTTGCCAAAATAGGCTCACTTTTTACCGGTATAGGCATATTAGAATACAACCCGTTATGCCCATCTCTTTATCGCCAAAATTATGAAACTTAAAGGGGTGCCTATTAATATAGTCTCAGATCTAGACAAAACTTTTTTATCCCATTTTTAGCAAAGCTTCCAAGAGGCGATGGGCACTGAATTGCGATTGAGTACATCATACCATCCGCAAACCGATGGGAAAACGACGAGGGTCAACCAAATGATGGAGGATATGATTCACATGTGCATACTTGATTTTAAAGGAGGATGGGTACAATACCTTCCACTGGTCAAATTTTCATACCATAATTCGTACCAATTCACGATAGGTATGGCACCATATGAGGCATTGTATGGCCGATCATGTCAATCACCTACTTGTTGGTTGTAACTGGGAGAAAATAATCTCCTTGGACTTGACATGATCCAAGACACCTCTTTGAAGATTGAGATCATTCGAAATCGTATACAAATTGCGCACAATTGCCAGAAGAGCTATGCCGACGCAAATCAGAGGCATGTCGAATTGCAAGTGGGGGATCAAGTTTTAGTGGGGGTATCTCCGATGAAAGGTGTGATTTGATATGGTAAAAAGGGCAAACCTGCTCCACGCCATGTAGGTCCTTTTCCCATTATTGCAAAGGTAGGTCCCGTAGCTTATCAACTTCCTCTACTGTAACACCTACAGTAAATTCATGATGTATTCCATGTTTCATATTTAAAGAAGTATAAAATATGTGAAGGAGCCCATTGGAATGTTCTGTTAGGCGAAATTGAGTTGCAACCCGATATTTCCTACGAGGAACAATCGATTTCCATTTTAGACCACGGTGAGCGTAGATTAAGATCGAAAGTGGTTCTGTTGATCCGAGTTTAGTGGGGATGCCACAATGCCGAGGAATCAACTTGGTAACGAGAGGACAATATTTGAGAAAAGTATCGACATCTCTTTTTACCAGGTATGCATAAATTTTGAGGGCAAAATTCCCTTGTAGGCGGGGGGGGGGGGGGGGGGGGGGGGGAGGGGGGAGGAGTATGTAATACCCCTTACTTTTGAGTAATTATTATTTTTATATATTAAATTTCCATGTGGGTTGGTTATATAAAATAAAGCAAATATAAGTAAATATTAATTTAAGTAATTAAAGAATTAATATTTATGAATTTTGCATATTTACCGTTACGCGAATGTAAATAGTGTAATATTATTATTATGTTGTGTCGTTGGGCATTAAGCGATGGTTATGGTTTATATTCAAATCGGATTATTATTAGAATGTTAATATGACATTGGAATGAGAATTAATAAACGATATCCCGGATGTAAGTTTAGAGGGCACGGTTAGTCCGGGAATGGTTGAGATAGTAAAAAAAAGTGTCAGGTGTGTTTTTGGGTTCCGGTGTACTTTTGGCTAGTTATAACTTAAATATGATGTTACAAGTCATTTTAAGTAAGCCATAGCATTTAATGTTGGATTTATTGTATTGGAGACATTCTGGGTATTTACTCTCGCAAGAGCATTTTATATCTAATTAGTGCATTTATAAACCTAGAAAGTTAGAGAGAAGTGAGAGCATGAGAGAAAGGAGAGAAAAAGGGATATATTTTCATTTCGAGCTTGGAATCATTGATATGATGAAGAATCCCAGACTTGCATAAAAATATTATTGTGTTGAATAAATTGCATTTATGGTTTGTGTTCTCGAGTTTGAACCAAAAAAGGTTATAGATGATTTTGGTGTTTAAACCCTTAGGTATTTGATTTAGGCATGATTATGGTTGGTTACATTTGTGGGTTATTGTGTAGGAATGATTTGGTGAGGTTATTATTGGATGAAATTGGGTGTACTGGAAGAAAAGAGATTTGAGGGATTTACCCGTAGCCCCAACTGGTCATATCGACCAGAGTGAATTGATTCGTCCTCCTTAGCAAATTGATTCGCTAATATGTTGGCTATAGGTCTGAGGAATAGAATCGATTTGGGTTAAGCCCAAATCGATTCGGTCTTAGACAAAAGGTGGGTTTTCTCAATCGAAAGTGGTGCTCTTTTAGGCGAATCGATTCGAAAATCCTGCCGTTTTATAAAAAAATTCCAACACAGTTTCTACTTCTTTTATTTTTGCTTTAAGTCTTAGGAACTTTGTCTTTGGATGTATTAAGAACTAGTATGACCTCATATAAGGAGAGCGGTACTCTAAGATATTAAGGGAGTGTTCGGGATTTTATCGAGGACTGTTTGTAAGGGTATAATGTCTCATTTTGTCTAATAAACTAGTGTACGACTAATATAGGGTTGGGTTGGATCTTGGTGGGGGGGACTAGTATGATAGAAATTATCTCGTGCAGCTCAATTCATATGCACATATAGGTTTAGAAATAAGAATCGTATGTTTAAATTAATATATCTTGTGACTATGGCACATTTTTACATAGCTCTCTAAATGCTATCATATGGGAAGTTATGCGAAAAAGGTGAATCCCCTGGATAATAATACAGGGCGAGTATAGTCTTCAGGACATTGTACCAGTTGTTACATTTTATGATAGTTTTGTTCAAAGTGAGATAATTTCGGTAATGGTTATGACTCACTATCGAAGGTATATGGACGCTTCCCACACTTTTTGATTTAGGCTACCCACTTGGTCTTGATTATAGGACCTGGAAGATGACAGCATTTAGGGGACTTCTAGTGGGGTGACTCCCAGAAAGATGCTCTTAGAACCGTTAGTATATGATTGTAACTGTTCTCACTGAAATGGTATTTTACATGAATGATTAATTGATTTAAGGAAACTGTGAACCTACTTTAATTGCATATTGTCCCTAATGTTTATTGACTTGTAAATATATATTAAATTGGTAAACTTGGCATGTGGAATATGGTAGGTTACTCTTATTAAGTAGATGGGTAGTTTAACTTAACATGAATTGTATGCGTTAGGATGTGCATGTAGAAGAGAGGTGAGGAAGATTCCTTGAATGAAGAGCGATTTTAACTTGTTTATGAAAGTTAGAATTCATAACTGTCATGCACCTTATTGAAATATATATCACATCAACCCGGGACCTGACCCATTTATATTTCTTCTTATTATGTGATTCGTATATATGTTAAGGTGCTCCGCCGCATGGGTAACCGCTTTGACTTTCCTTCCAAAGTGTTAAGGAGATACGACATTTTGCAGATGTTTTAGGATTTTTGTAGTAGACGCATTATTTCCTTTTGATACTGTAGCTATGCTCCGTCTGTATATTCGGGCTTGTTGCCCAAGTTTAGTATTCGTATATACTATCACACTTGGTGTAATGTTTTGTATTTAGTCTGTTAACTAATAGTAATTCGGTTATGCTTTCTAGAACTGTTGTTAAATAATTATATATTTATATACATTAAGCTTTTGTTATAAACTGGATGATGGAAATTGCTTTTATCAAATTTACAAAAATATATATGACATCCGTTTTCAAAAATTTGGTGGTTGTCTCATATTATTATTATGCGACAGTGATGCTAAGAATTGTGCATTTAAGATTCCCATTTTTATTGGAGTAGCGGGATTTTCACCTCTTATTTTAATAAATGAGGTGTCATATCGTGTTTTCACTACAGGTATGGAGATATTATCTCTTGAGGAGAGATATCGCCTGTCCACATATCACAAGTTACTATAGGATTTGTTCATGCAGTAGGACATAATTATGCGTCAACGGAGGTGGATTGAATTGGTGAAGGATTATGAGTTTGACATCCATTACCACCCAAGGAAGGCTAACTTGGTCGCAGACGCATTGAGTCGTGGGCCAGTAGGTGAGGCAGTTAAGGTATGGAAGGCAAAATGGAAGGAACTCGAACATCAAATTGCAACTACGCGCTCATTCATGTCAGTGATTATGGCTACACACGAGATAGTTACCAGGGTAATACAGGCTCAGGCAGCAAATTCCTTTTGTCATGACCGAATTATTCCACTTTTAGCCGAGGGGGCATAATCTTTCTCTATGAGCTCACACGGGGGCTTACGCTTTAATGGAAGACTAGTAGTTCTAGATGGGGAGGATTTACGACATGTAGTGATGGCAGAGTCACACGGTTCGCGATTTTTGGTACATCCCAGAGGGGATAAGACGTAGAAGGATGTGAGGAGAAAGTATTGGTGGAGTGGAACAAATAAGGACATTACCTTGTTTGTTTTGAAATATGCCACTTGTTAGCTAGTGGAAGTGGACCATCAAAGACCGGGAGGACTACTACATCGATTGGATATTCCTATGTGGAAATGGGGCTCATTTCCATGGATTTCATCATAGGGCTGCCTACATCATAGAGGGGTCATGATTCCATAAGGGTGATTGTGGATCGATTGACCAAGGTAGCTCATTTTTTGCCAGTTCGGATCGATTATACTACATGGAAGTGCACTCAGATCTTCATTTTCGAGATAGTGAACCTCAGTGGGGTGCCCCTTTATACTCTATCCGATCGGGATAAGATATTTGTGTCCAAATGTTGGGGCAGTTTCCAGTAGGCCATGGGTACTGAGTTACAATTGAGTTTGGCCTATCAACCGCAGACAGACAGGTATATAGAGAGGACGAAACAGATGTTGTAGGATATGTTATGGATGTGTATCCTTGATTTTTGCAAGGGTTAGGAGCAGTACCTTCCACTGGTGGAGTTTTCTTATAATAACTCCTATGAATTTACTATTGGCATGGCTCCATTTAAGGAATTATATAGTATACCTTGTCGTTCTCTAGAATGTTAGCTCAATGTGGGGGATAACAAGTTACTTGGGCCGGAGGTGGTTCAAGACACCTCGACTAAGATGGGTTGCTCAAGATAAGCAGAAGTGTTACGCCGATGCTAAGAGGTTCTTCGAGGAGTTCAGTGTGGGGGATCAGGTTGTAACAACCCGGGTTTTTGAACGACTATTTTATATTATTTGGCCCGATGGGCTAATTTTATAAAATAGGGAATGTTGGAGTAAAGGTAGTTTCCTGTGAGATTTAGGGATGATATTTACTATGTTCTGTCTATTTACCGTATGAGAAGGTAAATAACATAATATTGTGATATATTGCGTCGTTATATGTAAAACGACGGTTATGGTTTATAAATAAATTTGAGCATAACTAAGGAAATAAAATGAATTTAGAACACAAAATTTGTTCATGTTATCCCAAATGCCAAAATAAGGGGTGTGGTTGTTTTTGGAATAGTTGAGATAGTCGAAATAAGTGCCACGTTTTATTTTTGGGTTTCGGGCACTTTTTACGCGTTATGGTTCTATTATGTGGTTATGAGTCATTTTAAATGGTGTATTTGCAATTAAGAGGGGAATTGTGTTTTATAACTCGTTTAAGTCCCCCACCCCTTTTTCTTTCTTCATTTGTGAGAGAAGCCAAAGGAGAGAGAGAGAGAGAGAGAGAAGAGAGAGCTTGGGAGAAATGGAAAAAAATGAGAGAAAATGGAGATTTGAGGCCGAAAATCATTGCCACTGGAAGAGAATTTGAGACTACAAACCCGAGGCAAGTTTCTTACATGCTAGATATTTATTTAATGTTATAAATTGCATGTTTTGTTAAGTTTTGGGAGATTTAAACCATAAATTTGGTTTTGTTGATTTTGATGATTAAACCCTTAATTATTGGTTTTAATTGATTTGAGGATAAATTCTTAGTTAGTAATGGTATAGAAATGATTTGGGTTGAATTTTTGTTGTTGATGTTGGGAAGAATCAAGGGTTTGAGGGATTTGGGATTCTAGGGTTCAAACAACCCGTAGCCCAACTTAGAAATTGTGCAGGGCCGAATCGATTCGCCCCTAGGGAATCGATTTGGTAAGAGGGAAAGTGTTAGGTCTGGGTTGACCGAATCGATTCGGACCATCCGAATAGATTCGGGGTTATGCAGAATGCATGGGTCTTCTTGACCGAATCAATTCGGACCTACCGAATACGCTTTTGGGACGGAATCGATTCGGCAAGGGCGAATCGATTCAAAATTTCTGCATTTTTGTGAGATTTTTACAGCTTAGTTTGTAGCCCTTTTCTTTTAGGTCCAAGGCTCAGGATCCTTCCTTTGGGAAGTAACTAAGGGTCCTAGAGGGTTGTTTTGGGTAGACTAATGTCCTAGGCTAAAATAGGATAATTGGGCTTACCCGAGGGATACTTTGTATAGTGAAATGCCCGAATGATTTAGGAATTTAACCTAAAAGTAATTTGGACATAAAATATTAATGTGGGACTTTTGGGAGATATTCCTTGAGGGAGACTCACTTTGATGGTTTATGAAGTTATATGATCTTTTGGAGGCTAGTTTGAGGATGATGGCACTTTGGGTTTTAGGTCATTTATAAAATATGACTTAATAAATAAGAAATGCATATTATAAAATATGGTATTAAATGAATAAGTACAAATGATTTTCCAAATGTAAAATTGGATGTTTTCAAAAAGGAAAAGTAATGTTTTTCATAAATGTTAATTTATGATTACACACCTCCCTAAATCACTATCATAAGGGAAGTTGCGTACGTGTGGTGAAGCCCCCTGGCTAATGAATGCAGGGTGGATATAATCCCTAGGCCATATGGGCATTTATATTACTGCGCTGGTTAGGAGATTCTCGGTGTGGTCTTGACTTTCCCGCAGGCAATATGGCCGCTTCCCGACATTGGTAGGTCCCAGGTTGTCTTGTACAGATAGACCCTGGAAGATGATAGCCATTTAGGGGCGCGTCCAGTGGGAAAACCGGGAGGGACGGTCTTAGATTTATTAAAGCAATTCACGATAATGAATTGTCTTTAATTACATTTTCTGTATGGAAGAAGGGAAATGGGATACGTGGTATACAAAAGTATTTTTATGCTAATAAAAATGACTTTTGACTACATTTCCCCGATGGAAGAAGGGAAGTGGGGTTTTATGATAAAACATTTTTATGTTAATAAAACTTGCTTGTAAAAATGTATTCTTCCTGGATGGAAGAAATGAAATAAAATCGGTAAAGAAATTGTATAAATGAGATAAATTGGTAAACATTTGATAAAATGTTGTACCATTTATATATATTCCTAAGAAAGAAATAGGAACAGTACATAAAGAGTTATGAAATTGACATGGTAAACATTTGATAAAATGTTGTACCATTTATATATATTCCTAAAGAAAGGAATGGGAATGATGATTTAGATGGTGAATGGATTTACTTATATTTTCGTGAGTAGTTGTAGATAATATGCGCACACTTACATACATATTAATTTCGTGCTTAGGGTCTAATGGATCTCAACGATCAACCTTGCCTAAGTAGTAGTGTATCAAGGGGGTTCCTTGTTTGGATTTCGCTCTACGAGACACCCCACGCACGAATAGGTCATAGTGTTGAGACTGGGGAGAAGTTAGCCCTTAGTACTTTGGGTTAACTAGATCATCTCATGGATATTACGCTAGGTTGCTTTTAGATTGAGAGGTGAGAAATGTATTGTTAATTGCGAGAGAATCATGCACTTAACTGTCATGCATTTTAGTCACATGGGAATCATATCAAATCGGGCCCTGACCCGTTTATATTTCTTTGTTTCTGCATATAATTTTTTCCGTATAGGTGCTCTACCGCATGGACACCCATATTTGCATTTCCATTCCGGTTGTCATGGAGCTACAACACATTGCAGATGTTGTAGGTTATTTGTTTTAGATGCCGCTATCTATTGTACTCTAGTTATGTCAAGTTTAATCATTCGGGCGTGTTTCCCAAGTGTTGCACTCATTTATTATATTGTAAATATTGAAATGTGATACTCGGTGTAATTATTTGTATTGTTCTATTCACCGACAGCTTATTTGGTGATTATTTATTATATTGTCATTCTTTATTCTTCATTTTTTATATGCACCATTTTTACAAATGTGATTGTCCAACTATTTTTCTTTTACTTACTAAATTTTTAAATTTATAGTTCATTTTCTAAAATGATTGGTGGTTATCTATTTATATTATTTTAATCGACAGTGATGCTGAGAATGGACCATCTATGATTCCTATGATTATTAGAGTATTGGGCTGGCCACCTATTATTTTAGTACGCGGGTTGTCACACAGGTGTTGTGACGATTATCTCCTATGAAGGGGATAATGAGGTTTGGAAAGAAAAGGAAGTTCGCGCCGACTTATGTAGGGCCATTCCCTATTATTAATAGTACTGGGCCACTCGCTTAAAAATTTGGGTTACCAGAGAACTTGCATAAGATTCATGACGTGTTTCATATTTATTTGCTAAGGACATATCTTCGAGATGACTTGTTCCACAATCCTATTAACTTGGAGTATATTGATCTACAACTCAACAGTTCCTATGAGGAGGGGGCAATTGCCATCCTAGACCGTAACGAGGGGAAATTTAGGTCAAAGATAATGCCATTAGTACTAATGCAGTTGCGGCATCATAATATCGAGGACTCTATCTGGGAGCGTCAGGATGACATGCGGGACAAATATCCAAAGTTATTCCTACCAGGTATGCCTATATTTTTATTCTTTTATGAATTTCGAGATAAATTTTTGTTTTTAGGGGGGAAGTATGTAATACCCCATATTTTTGAAAGATTTTATTTTAATTATCGGACTAGGTTTAATCAATTTAACGAAGAGAATTTATTTATAATGAATCCATATTTAAATGAAATAATTACTAGTGTGATTTTATTACTTACCGAATAAAGTAATATATAATTGGGAAAATATATTCAAGTTATCGTGAGTGAAAAATATGACAGTTATAGATATTATGTCGGGATGCGTGTGTCAGTCGTGTTGGGACTAAATTAATGGAATAAAATATAAAATATTTATAAGTCGCTCATATAGTCTTCTCGAGTGCGTCCTTATGTCCGGAATGGTCGAGATAGTCTGAAAAGTCTACCCAGGGGCTTAGTTTTCTTTTCGGGGCAGTTTTAGGTCGAACAGGCACCCCATACGGGTTTTTTGGTCAATTGTATTTTCGGAGTAATTTAAAGGAAGAAAATTAGAGAAATAAAAATGTCTCCTACATGGGTTAGATTAGGTTATCTATTGTGAGAAAGAGGGAGACACATAAATAGGCCAAAAAGAAAGAAAATGGAAGAAAAATCTAAGGAAGAGCCACCCCAAGTGCACCTCTTCCACCACCGAAACCACCATCGTGTGGATCGAAGAATAAGGGTCACAAACATACTAACAACACCAAAGGATCAGACCATCTTTCGTAAGTCATGTGTTTAAATTTTGCTCTTTTAGCATTAAATGTGTTTATGTTACCGTAGGTAATGAAACCCCTTGAATTGCCTATAATTTGATGAAGAATCCATGATTTAAAGACATATGACGTTTAAATGGATATTAAGATGAATGGTCAATGTAATTTGAAGATTAATTACGAATTTATGTTGATAATTACTAATTAAGTCTGGGATTAAACAAGGTTAATTAGGAATCTTCTGAACTAGAGTTCTATGATTCTGAAATTTGGGGATTTTTGGTTTCTGGGTAAATTAATCATGAATTGATGGGTTTAAGATGTTAGAAATCATACTTGTATGTGGAAAAATTAGTTAGAAATGAATAGAAGGACTTTGGGAATGATTTATAGACCTTTTGGGACTATTTATGGATGAAAAACGTAGCAGGTGCAGGTTGGGAAAGAAATTGCACAATCTTGTTCAAATGATTTTGAGCCTAGTTCGAACAACAACCCCTATCGTGCGATATGTCGTTCTAACGACATGTAATCTCGTTTAAACGAGATATCTTTAGGTTCAAATGATAGGTCTAGTTGAAGGAAGTTTTCTTCTGTTTCAATTCTGGGTAGCTGGTTTATTTGAAGTGATGCTTAGCACTAAAATTGGGATTCAGGTTAGAACACAAATATTGGATAATAAAATAGGTATGATATTTTATGACAATTGGAGAGACGAGTCATCTCTAAGTTACGAGAGAGAGAAAGAGAGAGATAGAGAGTGAGAGAGAGATTAATCATTATCTAATATGTGTAATGCAAGTAGTAATGAAAGATTTAAATTTTCAGGTTGTGTGTATAATTTATTAACTTAAAAGGTTGTGTGAATGATTATAATGATATTTATTTTGTGCATGACATACCTACCATACTTGCTAGAATGGGAGGTTGTGAAAGGCGGCAGTCCTATCTTGAGGAGCCTTTGGGGGGATATTTGACTTGTACCTCGGAGCATGGAACCTAGTTATGGGTTATATAAGAGCGATAGTGACGAGGGTCATATAGATGCGTTGGTATGTGCGTACCCATAGGCTTGGAACCATGTTCGCCTCCAATATGTGTGATTTGTACATTTTGGTTCGTGGGAGATTTTGAGACGATTGCCCTTATGTAGTGCGAGATATTCTGGGACTGGATATCAAGTTTTAGAGCACAGTAACAGAGTGTAGATGTGCCTTTTTAGTATATATAACATACGGTGTACACACACACATACACACACACACACACACACAACACACACATATATATATATATATGTGTGTGTGTGTGGTGTTACTTCCTATGCGATATTATGTAAACGAAAATATATTAAAAATTTCTGAGTAAATTTAAGTAAGCGAACACAATGTGATTTGCAAATGCTTCCCAAATTAAGATATAAATTGTGAAAACACTTAATAAGGTACTTCGGGGAAAATATGAGTTGGTATTATGGGTAGTAATTAGAAGGATTATGTCTACAGGCTAGTTAGGTGATAAATAATTAACAAGAGTTTAGAGCTACGTCAGGCGTTCACATTAGTTGAGAGGTGAGAATCTCAAGTGAGTGCTCAAAGAACTAAGACGCACATACTATTTTTCATTGTTGCCATTTTTTAAATACTTGCTAAACTTTTAAAATATTTTACCCTCGGGCTCTGACCCTTCTCTTACAAATCTCCTCTTTTGTGAAATTATTTTTATGTGCCTAGTCACAGCGACACCAAGCATACGAGTTCCATTCGTTTGACGTGATGTATCTATTATGGAAGGTACAAGACCTCGATAGTTGAGGTTTCCATATTTATCAGTTCTTCATTTCAATCTATTTCCTTTTGTTAGGACATATTGCCCCTTTCTATTAAATTTTCAGAGATTTATATATTTATTTATTCACTCATTTCAGTTGTTGGATTATTTCAGTTGAATTGTCGTATTTGGTACTTTAACTTGAAGTGTTTACTATAGTTGGATTTGTTATTTTAGTTATTTACTTTCATATTAGTTTGGTTTGGATGGTGAATGTTTAATTACCCATTAATTTAGTTTTTATTAAGTAAAACATAAAATTTTGACATCAACCCTTTTTAAATATTAGGTGGGTCGTATTTAATAATAAATTTTCAGTAATGATGCATTAATCTGGACCAACGGGATACTCTGATTTAATTTAATAAAGGATTGATCACACGGTATTTAATTAGGCGGGGTGTCACAGTAGTACCATACCAAAACTCCACCAAATTGATCACATCGTCTTCCCCTCACATTACCAATCTTACACTAACTAATTGTATGATCAAATTATATCACCATGAAGTCCTGTACCACCGACAATAAGCCAACTCACCGAATGGATCAGGTCATCACGCTTTGAATGAAGTAAATACAACCGAATGAACTAGTTATATCAACCTCTACAAATTCCTACATCATCATCCATGATTGCGTTAGACAGTTATAACTATTGGAATCAAAACTTTGACCGATAGATTCCGCATGAGTAATAATATGTATATGAAATCAATTCATACACACACACACACACACACACACATATATATATATATATATATAGAGAGAGAGAGAGAGAGAGGATGTGGTATCACTCTCAGGCATACCAAAAATTATCCCAATCCCCAACACTTGGTTCTAAATAAAAGTTAATAATTCTTGAAACATTATATTTATACTATCTTGCTGTCTGCTTGGTTTATTTTCTTTAAACCTATAATACTTGGTGTGCATACATCCTAACACAATTTTAATGTCAAACGTGAACCCAAAACAAAATTGCTACGAATTCAAAATATATTTTTTATAGGGTCCTTTAGGAAGCTCAAGCCTACCTCCTTATCCGACGACCACTCATCCCAAAAATTTGTAAAAAGATCAAAAACTCCCATTAATTCTGACCTAAAGCTTTTCTACAACCTTCAAAACTTAACATGCAACCCCAAAACTCCTATATTTATAGCCCTAATCCCTTTTTATACATTTTAGAATAAATCCAACTTGAATGAGGATCGAATTATACAATTCCCGAAATCAAACCAAATCTCGATCTTTAACATACAATAAAATAATGATAGAATGTGATTTATTATCTGTAGCCTTAAATTATTACGGGGATTCAAATTAACATGTGAAAATCAATCCTAAAAAAGAATTATAATCACATACTCATAATACAACATAAGTCAATTTAAGGTTTCCCGTCAAAATCTTCCATCCTTTAAATAAGATTTAAACCCAATGATAACTATCTAAACCCAATTACTCTCCCTAAAAATGTGATTAAGAGATCAAATAACACTTTAGAATGCTTTTAGATCCAAAAACAAACACATAATAAAGAAAGACATTAATAAAGGAATATATTGCAATCCTAAATGATATGAATAGAGGTTTCTCATCTTGATCCTTTATTTCTCCTCTTCAATGAGCTTCCCAAATTCTCCCAAATATCTACAAAAACTAGGTTTTGTGCTTTTGTGTAATGTGTTCAACTAATTACGGTTAATACCCATATAATAGGTCAAAATTACCAGGTCATAAGAGGTCTAATTTTGGGCCTCTAAATGATCCCCAAATAATACCCAAACTAATAAAAAAAGCCCAAACATATACCTGCTAAATAGGCTCAATCCAATGCGTTAAAACACATCTCCGAATATCAATGTCTCTCTAGAGTTCAATCCAGATGGCAATATCTCATAACACACGGTAGTACATCAAAACTTATATAAAATACAGACTTAATTATTATACTCATAAAATATAATTAATATCACCAATTAATTACATATAACATGCAGAACAAAAATCACATCTCATGTAAATTGTAATTATCCTCTAAATTATACATTTTATAATGAGTATATCACACAAGTGATAATTAATCTCATTTATTTCTCAATGAATATATCAAAAAATATTACATTCTTTCCCACTAATTCATGAATTTCATCCTTAGAATTCGCTAAAGCATAACGTTGAAACTTAAACCACTACAAGAACAATTACTTTCTGTTTCGTGGAAAGTATTTAAAGATGACATAATCATCAATAGTGTCATAAATAATTCGATTATAACAAATACCACGACATATAAAATAAATATGTCATGTTTTTTGAAAGATGACACTTTATGAGGTGTCGTAATTTTTTACACTACTTTTTTTAGAGAGGCGTCGTGTAATGAAAAAGAAATGAGAGGAAATTTTTTGGCGCCTCTTTTTCAATTCACTTTTATCGCCGTATCCAAAAAAATGAAAGAAAAAACATTTGCAACAAACCACCCGGTAACCTCCGAAAAAATCTCTCACCTCTAACCTCCCATATCTACAGCCGTAAATGAACAAATCTCTCACCTTTAACCTCTCACGTCTACAGTCGTAAAGGAACAAATCTCTCATCACCTGTAACATCTACACATCTCATCTTTGTTAGAAATAGTAAATTTTGAAGCTTAATTGGCATCGCCCAGAAGTTCGTTGGAACATCTCATCTCTATTTGGCTATTGTTAATGTGACATTGCCTACTTTACCATTATGGGTGGTCAGTTCTCTCTCTCTGTTGTTATTGTTATTGATGCTATTATGTGGAGTAGGAATAGCTGGATAAATTATTGGATACTTGTAAATATCAGTGATTGGGTTCATGAATAGGTTGTTATTGATTGTAGCCACAAGTGGCCAGCTTCTCGAATATGTTTCATCTTCTATTTTCCCTATTTACAGGGCTATTACAAGACTGGGTTCCAGATGTCATGAATTTAAATATTTTGGGCAAATAATATAAGTTGATGGCTATTTATCTTGAATTGAATATTATTTTCTTTTCATTTTCACTTCCACATTTAGATCCGACAACTAGGGGGTTGAGAGAGAAAGAGGAAGAGGGGTATTAATTATTCTGTTCTGACCAAATACTGGTATTGGAACTAGAAATAATTTATTTGGTTTTGTTGTTTAATCCATTGTTATCGAGTATGTTGTATATTTCGTTAATAGAATATGTACTATTAGTTGATAGAATATATAATAACTAATCATCCATGTATAAATGTGAAAGGTCCAACGCTTTTTCGATGAAAATACGAAACAAGAGACATTTAGTTCCATATCAATTAAAATAAACAGTAATAGATATTTAGTTCCAGATTTCAACCTAGTCAACTTAGAATTTTTTTATGTTTTTTTCGAACTCTAAATGCCCCACAACAATTGTGTTTTTGATACTTAACTATTTGTTTCCTACCAGCAATCTGTTGGATATAGATCAATCATCAAAACGATCAATATTTCTTAGACGGTGGATTAACAACAACCCGATTCGTCCATGTACAACTCCTGAAGTATTGGACTTGTTCTTGGGGGTAGGTTTAAGCTGATACCAAGATAATCAGTTAATTCATCTAAGACAGACTTTCCACAGTGTTATAGCTTATCAATTAATTCATCTTAAATTTTTTGTGTTTTGTAATATTAAAACCCCAACAATAATTGTGTTTTTGATACTTAAGTATTCATTTCCTACCAACAATCTGTTGCAAATAGATCAATCATTAATAGGATAATATTTCTTGGATGTTTGTGGTCAACTACATAAGTTTACTGATATCGTTTTGACCAATGGGTTCTTCAAGAATATGGCTTAAGAAAGACGAGTTTGATCTATTTGACAAGATGAACGTTAATAGGATGTTGCATGACTTGTATAAATATAATTCCTTATTTAATGTGTGTAGGAATAATGGTAATGTGATGTAGGCATTTTAGTTATTCGATGAAATGTGTGAGAGAGGAGTGACACGTAATGTTGTGACTAGATTATGTGATGTGAGGGAATTACGTGGAGGAATGTCATAGAATAGCTTGAATATGGGTTCAATTTGTGTATATATTTTCAACTTTAGTATTGACAAATAATAAATTTATTCCTAATTCTTGTATTACGAATAAACAATAAAATTATACGTAGAAAAAAAGTGCTTAAGACAATAACTAAAAAAAATATTGTTTGATGAATATAAGTGTTAGTATGTTTATAGTACATTCAACGGGGGATGTTTCTATATGTTGCAATTAGCCAACTATATGCTTGTTGTTTTGAGAGAAATTATTCACCTCATTTAACTATTTAAATATTACCTTGGTGTATTTCATAACACATCAGAGGATATTTCTTTATTTGGCTTTATTTTTTAAGATTGAGTATTGATCTAGTTAGGCGGGTATATGATTCAATTAGGCATACCCTTATTGCCTTATCTTGTTCTAAGACCGTGTGGAAAAACATCAACACTTATTGCTAGACCAATATCCATCCCCTTTACATCTTTGACCGACTAAAAGTTATTATAGGATTTATCTGTTTGGTCACAATTTTAAGAAAAAGAATCTTGTATCGTATGAAAGTACCCTTTTTGGCTTTATTTTCTGTTTGTTTAATCTATTTAGTTGATAAATATCTTAATGGAAGCATCCATGGTTCTCTTCATTCACGCTCTTTTTATCTTCCAATATCTCTCTGGCTCACACACACACACACACACACAAATACACAAATGAAAAGATATGCACAAACGAACGCTGAATTGAGGGAGTTTCCTTGTGATTTTTGATTTAGTAGGGGATGATGGTGGTGGTGGAGGGGTGGTTGGGAGTGGTGAGTTTAAATGTTGTTTTTATTTACTCTATTCTAGTTTTTGGTTTCTGGTTTTTGATTTTTTGGAAGCTTGATAGTGGTTATGTAAGGTTTGTGGGAGTCGGTCGATGGTTGGAGACGGTGTTGTCGACACCGATTTGGAATTTCACATCTGGTTTCGGGTGTTTGCAGCACTGATTTCAGATTTAGATTTAAGTGATTCTTAATTTTTTTTATATAGTTTACAATATGTTTTTCTAACAACAAATATCTCACCTGTTGGAATATGTTTTTGGTGATCTCATAGTAGGAGATAAATGCATTATTCATCATTTAATTTCCGCTATAATGCCTCAATCGATAATATGATATTGGAGGTTCATCTTCCTCTTATTCAAGCTGCAGAAAAGCAAATTTGGCCATTTAGTATGGATGGAAACTTAAAATTCAAGGATGCTTACTCCATCCATGTATATCTCCTGAAGTGTTGGGCTTGTTCTACGAGATAGGTTTAAGTTGATGCCATGCTTATTAGATAATTCATCTGAGACAACCTTTGCACAATGTTGTAGCTCATACCCTTCCTCTCAGGTAAGGTAGTTCTAGTTTAGTCCAAAATTCCCCTACCCCCCACCAGTGGTACTTGGATTCAACAAGACGGGACTAGTGAGAATTAAACCAACACCAACATGAGGGCTCCTAATTTTTCCATCAAGGATATTACTATTAAATATGAATTACAAGAGAACAAGAAACTCTTTAGATAGGAATTACAAAATCAAGGCCCGAAGACTCCTAATAAAAGAAGGAACTAGAGAATTATGTACCGAAAATATATCTACTCATTAGTTAACTCAATTTAATAAATCATCCAAAAAGTAATGTTCAAATATCCCCTCTCTTTTGCTAGATTTACCCCTGGCCCAAAATTCTTGTCATTCTCCCACTCGAAGGCACGTCCTAAAGCTTATAGGGGCTATCCTTCTGTCTCAGGTGGGACAAGATTAGGGTCTAACGACAACTTTTTCTGAACTTATACATTCATACCATTGCTGACGGGTAAGGTGTGCTTTTTCCTCTTCTTCAGGCAATAGACACATGCGTAACACTTAAAAAATTATCTGAAGCGGTGGCGTAACATCCGTTGTCATTGCCTTAGTTTCTTATATTGTGGGTCCTCCTCCCTTGTCTGATTCTTGGATACCTCATTTTTAAACCGTGAAAATAACAACCATCTTTTATTCCCTCCTCGCATTCAACCTTTCATGTGTACTCAACAAACAAAATTTTTTTGCTTCTCTCTTGACCGACATTAAACCTTGTACCCGAACAAACAAAACTCACTCATAAGGTAGGGTAGGAATTCCAGGCATATGTGTTGCTTCATCATGGGCAATGATCTGATCGGTCCCTTTTATCACCTCGTGATCCTGTAAAAATTCATCCCACCATACAAGAGCATACCCTTGTCGTTCAATTGAGGCCAACTTTACACAGTATACCTAGTGATGTTCTTGCATTTGAACAATTTGTGTATAGCGTTTAGCCAATCATCAGAGGAGTCCGAATTGATACTGTTGTAGTGTGACTAAAATGTGTGGTCGATGGATCCAGACTTTTAATTAGAAGGACTTATGTTGACAGATTATGAACCACAATGTTCCCAGATATCTTATGGGGTTGTGGATCAGGATTAGGATTCTTCCTCTCTTTTTTTGGCCTCGCATGTTGATTGGCATTAAAGGCCACTGAGAGAGACTTAATGGAATGTTGTTGTTCAAATATAGGCCACATTGTAGCAAGCTGATGACCCAACCGGACCCCATGACTCCAGACCCCCTCTTATCGTCACCACATCCTGCATGCGCAACTAAATGTTTCGTTACTGCTGGTAATGGCATTTAAGGTTTGTGATGTGGCAAAAAGATGACCTGATACCATAAAATGCCTAAAATGTGGTCCCAAAGCTAATCTGATATGTTGGAGACTTTTTTTGATTATTTATTTTATAAGTGTGTTGTATTTTTAAATACATTTTATATGTTCATCACAAAACTTGTTAAATTGAATAGTGTGTTTGATGATCTATGTTCGGTAGACTCTTGATCAAGGGTTTCATTGAGTCTTTTTGTGGGACAACTCAGTTGATACGAAGTTCCACTTCCTCATTCATTACAATTTTGATCATGGATTATATTTATTTGTATGAGACCTCAAAATATTTTTTTTTCTTAAATTAAAATATCATTGGTTAGGAAAGTAAGAACCATCTTGATTCAGGGCTTATATAAATGCCCACTAGGTTGGGTAGGTGGGGTGGTCAAACAGGTGGGCTAAGAAGAAATAGGATAAATTTAGAGTTAGGCATGCTTGTTTTA
This sequence comes from Sambucus nigra, assembly GCA_949130495.1. Taxonomy (NCBI): domain Eukaryota; kingdom Viridiplantae; phylum Streptophyta; class Magnoliopsida; order Dipsacales; family Adoxaceae; genus Sambucus; species Sambucus nigra. The sequence goes on along the minus strand of OX422217.1, from coordinate 300,831,105 downwards.
AACAAAAAGAACAGGGCCTGATTTTAATTTATACTGATTGTGGAGGTACCAATCTCTAACTAAATTATCCATGTAACTTTAGATTTGGTGGTTGAATTAATATATTCATATTGAATTGCAATAGACGTGTATACAAATCTAAACTAATATTTCTTTTTATTTTAGGAGAAACTAAATTGAAATGCATTTGTTGGGGTAGCAAGTGATCTTAGACATATTATGATTGCATTCAAGGGAACTTAGGAATTCATTACATCTAGTTTTCTTTTCAAGATTTGGCACCCCACCGGATACTTGGGATTTCTTTCAAGATTTCGTTCATTACATCCATTTTTCTATGATAAATGATTATTCATGATCTTTTTGGAATATTGGCATATTTCCATGAATAGGAAAAACATACAAAGGACATAAGATATACCCATATATACCCTCGGGCAGGCCGAGGGTGTCCTCCACCCAGACGAGGGCTCAGGCCTAGAACAAGTTCAATGACCACAATAACTTTGCATGAAGGATCGTCCAGGATGATCCCTCAGCCAAGATCAGATGACCCTTCAAGGGGACAATCCCTCATCATGGTCTAGACTACCATACAAAGGGCCGACCTCTTAGAGTGGCCCAGACGACCCTTTAAGGGGCCGACCTCTCAGAGTGGTCCAGATGACCCCTCATCATGACCCAGATGACCCTATGAGGGTACGACCCCTCATCATGGACCAGACGATCCTATGAGGGGACGACAGTAGGATGCCCACACCGACGGATAAGGGCGAGGTTGACGTCATCATATCGTTCGAATGAATGGCTTTGAATGAACTACAACCTGATTAGAAGGGGTACTGTCATCTCGTTAGAAGTCTCATTCGAACGAGGTTGTTTGAACGACCTGGGCCGGTCTTCTAACGAGATGGAAGTTTGTAAAAATTGGTGTTTCAATTTTTCTTTTCTCTAAATTCATCCAAAGATCATCCCAATTGCATTTCAATGTTTGTAAACTATTTTTAGTCAGCCTAGATAATTCCTTTACATACTTTTGGGGTCAAATCTTACAAATTAACATGCCAAAGTCATGAATCCCCAATTCTTGCCCCAAACCCTATGAACTTGAACCCAGAATTTAATTTCATAAAAAGACTCCTTATTAATCTGTTTTTAGATCATTAAAAGTTATATTTTGTATATTGAATTCGTCCATAATCATTCTACATGCAAATTCCTACCAAAAACCACAAGTTTCACAACAATTCCATTGGGTGTTCTTCATCAAAATTTCAAAGACATAAAAAGTTTTCCTACACTACACATGGAAGAAATATTCAATGAAGTTAAAAATATGAAATCACTTGCCTCAAATTTGTTCTTCAGATGTGTTGTCCATGATTCAAGGTTGATTCTCTCATTTTTCCGATCACAAATCCTTTCCAATTTGATGGTGGTGAGTGTTTTTGGTTTGGAACCCTATGGTAAATCTTCTATAACTCTCGTAGCCCACTTCTAATGCTATTGACTGGTAATGGCCTTAGTGTCCTCTTTAAAAATATAAAAATAACCTCTCAATTTCGTGGGTTTTAATTCCCTAATTTTTAAAATTACCAAAATACCCTTCTAGGTTGCCGGTTTGGCCTAAAGATGCCCTGGGACCCAAACTAAACCTCCGGCTAGTGTTTTCTGACTATTTTGACCCTTCCGAACACGTTGGCGCACTCAAAATGACTATTTGGTTGATAAAAATAGAATTCACCTTTTAATCTAGTTAAATTCATTCCTGACGCGACTGACACGCGCGTCCCAACTTAATTTTCCAAATTATCATATTTCAGCCTCGCGACAACTTTAATATTTTCAATACTCATGAAATATTCAATTTTTAACATCATAATCAAACACCAATTCACATCTCGCTAGTATTTACATTCGTAATAATTTCCAATTAATTCTCATTTAATTTAATTAATCCCTTAAATAAAAATCAGTAAAATTACGGGGTATTACATACTTCCCCCCTAATAACAGAATTTCATCCCGAAATTCGAAAATAAAGAGTACCTAGTAAAAATAACTCTCGATAACGCTCACGCATCTCATCCTCCCGCTCCCATGTGGACTCCTCGGCATTATGATGCTGGCACTGAACACGTACTAATGGTACTATCTTTGACCTCAGTTTGCACTCGCTTTGGTCCAAAATAGCAATCGGCCCCTCCTCGTAGGAACTATCAGGTTGAAGATTGATGTCCTCTAAAGCAATGTGAGAATGAGCCAAATCGTCACTAAGATATTTACTTTGAGAGGAAAAATGTAACACATCATGAATCGTATGCAAGTGCTCCGGTAACCCAAGTCTATACGCAACTGGCCCAATCCTCTCGATGATAGGAAATGGCCCCACGTATCTTGGTGCCGGTTTCCCTTTCTTCCAAAAATGCATAATCCCCTTCATAGTAGATACTCTGAGTAACACCTAGCCCCCACCTTGAATTCTTTGAAGAACCTCTTGGCATTAGCATAGCTCTTCTGCCGGTCCAGAGCTACCCGAATACGGCTCCGTATCATCTCTATCCTTGCCGAAGTGCCCTGAATCACTTCTGGCCCAAGGAGTTTGTTATCCCCCACCTCCAACCAACATGATGGGGAACGACAAGGTCTACCATACAACGCCTCAAATGGATCCATGCCAATGGTGAACTGGTAGGAGTTATTATAAGCAAACTCCACCAGTGGAAGGTACTGCTCCCAACCACCTCCAAAATCTAAGATGCATATACGCAAGATGTCCTCCAACATCTGATTTGTCTGCTCTATTTTTCCATCAGTCTGCGGGTGATAAGCCGTACTCAGCAGCAACTCCGTGCCCATGGCCTCCTGAAAACTCTCTCAAAATCATGAAACAAATATCTTGTCTCGGTCAGACACGATATTTAGAGGCACCCCGTGAAGTCTCACTATCTCTGCAATGAAAATATGGGCATACTGTCCCGTAGTGTACTCTGTCGTCACGGGTAGAAAATGAGCAACTTTGGTCAACTGGTCCATAATTACCCATATGGAGTTGTGACCCCTTTGTGACGTAGGTAACCCCGTGATAAAGTCCATGGATATGCTCTCCCATATCCACATCGGAACCTCTAACAGCTATAGAAGTCCGTCATTTTTTGATGGTCCACCTTTACTAGCTGAAAAGTGGAGCATTTAGAAACAAACACGACGATATCCCTCTTCATCCCGCTCCACCAGTATTGTCATCTCATGTCTTGGTACATTTTATCCCCACCAGGGTGTACCGTGAACCGTGAGCCGCGCGACTCAGTCATTACCTCATGTCGCAAGTCTTCCCCTTCCGGAATGACTAGTCTCCCATTGAAGCATAATCCCCCATCTGAGATAACGGTATAGGACTCGGCTGTCTCTGCTAGTAATCAAACTATCTACTCCTGACAGAACGAGTCATTTGCCTGGGCCTTTACCACTCTCGTAACAATCTGAGGTGTAATAGTCATCACAGACATGAATGATCGGGCCACTGCATCCTGGTGTCGCAACTCCTTCCACATAGCTTTCCACGCCTCGTCCACCTCATCTACTGGTCTACGGCTCAACGCGTTAACTACCACATTAGCCTTCCCTAGGTGATATTGGATATGGAACTGATAATCCTTCACAAACTCAAGCCACCGACGTTGACACATATTCAACTCCTTGTGCGTGAAGAGGTATTGTAGAGACTTGTGGTCTGTGAACAATCAAAATTTTTCCCCCGGGAGATAGTGTCTCCAAATCCTAAGAGTGAATACGACTGCCGCTAACTCAAAGTCGTCTGTGTGGTAATTCCTCTCGTGAGGCTTAAGCTTACGGGAAGCATAAGCTATGTCCTGACTCTCCTATTGCAGCACACCTCCAAGTCCTTGTAAAGACGAATCGGTGTAGACTAAATACTCAACTCCCGGTCGGGGCAATGTTGACACAGGCGCTGAGGTCAATTTTTCCTTTAACTCATCAAATGCCAGCTGACTGGCATCGCTCCAGATGAATGGCACACCTTTGCGAGTTAGATGTATCAAAGGCCCCCTATCTTTGAGAAACCCCGAATAAACCTTCTGTAGTATCCTACTAGGCCCAAGAAACTATGGATCTCAGTCGGTGTCGTGGGCTATCCCCACTCCCTCACCGCGGATACTTTCCCCAGATCCACAGATAGCCCCCGGTCTGAAATGATATGACCTAAAAACTGAACTTCCTTCAGCCAAAATCCATATTTCTCGTACTTTGCATATAACTCGTTCTGACGTAGCGTCTGCAAAACTTTCCTCAAATGCTCGGCGTGCTCCTCTTCTGTCTGGGAGTAAACCAGAATGTCACCAATAAAGACGATGGCGAACTGGTCTAGGAACTCTCTGAACACCCGATTCATCAACTCCATAAACACGGCTGGAGCATTGGTAAAGACAAAAGGCATAACCCAAAATTCATAGGAATCATACCTCGTTAAGAAATCAGTCTTTGAGACGTCCTGTTCACTGATATGCAATCGATGGTATCCCGATCATAAATCAATCTTCAAGAAGAAGCAAGCTCCTCCCAACTGGTCAAATAATTCATCGATTCAGGGCAACAGATACTTATTACGTATCATGACTTTATTTAACTCCCGGTAATCTACACATAATATCAACGATCGATCCCTCCTCTTTACAAACAACACAGGGGCACCCCACGATGAAGTACTCCTTTGGATAAACCCCTGAACCAACAACTACTCTATCTGATCCCTTAGCTCTCTCATCTCCGCTGGAGCCATACGGTACGGTGCGCGGGAAATGGGTCGAGTGCCCGACATCAAATCAATAACAAAATCAATCTCCCTACTAGGGGCTAATCCAAGTATATCCTGAAATACATCAGCAAACTCTCTAACGACTGGAATCGAATCAAGTGGTATCACCACTTGCTTAAAGGTCTCCTCCTTTATATAGTACAAGTGAGTGGAAGATCCTCCCTCGGGTCGAGGGATCTTAACTAAAAACATCTCCTTCCCGGGAACGACAAAAATAATACTCCTACTGAAACAATCAATCATGGCTCGATACGCAACTAGCCAATCCATACCAATAATCTCATCGTACTTAGTTATCTCTAATACTAGCATATCAGTGGGTAAAGTAAATCTCCATATCTCTATACCCACACCTCAACAAATAAGGGAAATCACGGAACCCCTACTCAACGGTGAATCTATGCAAGTAACCGTGCTCTCTGTAGTGTCTAACAACCCCAAGGTGCGTGCAAATCTCGTGGAAATGAAACAATATGTGGACCGCGTATCAAATAAAATACGACCTATAGTCCCCTGAATAGAGAACATACCCTCAATAGTAGGTGGATCCTGTGGGACTGCTGCATGATGAAGTTGATAAACTCGCCCGTACTGAAGCTGTCCCTGCTGAACTGGGACTACTAGGATGGGTGTCAAAGCTTGCATTTGTGGTGCTGCTGGGAGGGCGGCGGGAAAAATAGGTCTCTCGGGCTCATGTCGAGCACCCTGATGCTGCTGCTGTGGGTCCCGGCCCCTATCAGGACATTCCTGACACTTGTGGCCAACCTTGCCACAAATGAAGCATTTCCCCTGAAAGTTCCCCCCTCTCTGGCCCTGATGCCCACGGCCCTGGTGGTCGTTGCCATTCCTCCCCTGGACGTTCGGGCCCTGATGAAACTGCTGCTGTTGGCCCTGTTGGCCGTGTTGTCCCTATGGGGCGTACTGACCCTGCTGGCCCTAACGAAAACCTTCCTGACCATTTTTGAAACCCCCAAATTTGAAGCTTTCAAAATCCCCCTACAGGGAAACCTGATCTCCCTGCCTATGCTGACCTTAAGCAAATTGTGCCCCACTAGCACCATTTCTCCTTGTCCTTCCCTGATGGATGGACTCTCCTGATCGCTTACTCTCTGACATATGAAAGCGGTGGTCCTGGAAGTGAAGCAGTGCTGCGTTAACCACATTAAAATAAGTGGCCAATGAGAGATTTCCCAACAAGTGCTGACGGATCCTCCAAGTCAATCCATCCATTAACTTCTGAATCTTCTTCTCCTCGGTTGGAATCTCATCAGGAACGATGTTCAAGAGATTAGTGAATTCAGCCTCATACTCGGCCACAGTCCTCCCCTCCTGCTTGAGGTTCATTAACTTCCTCCTCATTTCAGTGTGAACGACTGATGGAAAATACTTGCGGTCGAACCACACCCAGAACTCCTGTATAGAAAGGGCATCTCTCTCCTCGGGGGTGTTAATGGACTCCCACCATTTCAACGCTGATCCTACTAGCTTAAAAGTAGCCAATATCAGTTTCCGTACCTCTGTGCACTCATACATCCTCAAATGTCTTTGAATGTCCTTTTTCCATTTAATCGACACAACAACATCGGAGCTACCTGCAAACTCCGGAGGGTGTGCTTTCTGAAAAGCATCACAAACACATTCCCAAGTAGACGGGAATGCATGAGCCTGAACTGGCGCTTCTGCTGGCGCCTGGGGTGGTGCCTGCTGCACAACTGCGAGGGCGGCATTTACCACTTGGGCTATAATAGTAGCAACCTCTGCGGCATTCATGGTGCCCTGAACTGGTGCAGGCTGTGGCTCAGGCTGAGCATCCCTAGGAACTCATTGTGCACATCGTGGAGGCATCTGAAACGAGAGTAAAGTCTTATAAGTTCACAGTATTTATCTCAAAATAGCTGAAGAGTGAAACATATACAAAAGAATACAACAATCCTAAAATATAGGTCTCTACGTAAAAGAAAGCTCAGCGAAAACATAACAAGCGATACAGATCATAAGGACACTACAACCTGATGCTCTGATACCACCTATGATACCCCGACTAATTAAATACCGGGTAGCTACTCCTTTATTCAAATTAATACAAAATGCCAAGTTGGTGCAGTTCGTAGCATCACTCTCGAAAACATTTTTTATAATTACTAGCCACCTAATATTTAAAAAGTGAGTTGTCAGTTTTAATTAAATCCGATTAACATGACATCCAGTTAAATTATGAATTACTGATACCATAACCACATCACAGTCTCAAATAAATAACGATGAAATAAACTAAATCTGGAGGAAAACACCTCACAACAATCCAAATAATGAAATGAACAAATATAAGCCTGAATCCTTAATTTAATTACAACCCAAAATATGAAATAGAGACTGAGTAAATAAGATGTCTGTGAAAGGAAAGGGGTGACATGCCCTACAGATGAATGAATCTGAAGTATAGTCAAGATATAAAGTGGAGGCGTCTACTATCGAAGTCCTGTAACTTCCACAGCAGCTACAACACGTTGCGGGAATAGAAATCCTATGCTTGGTGTCCTTGTGGCTGGGCACCTAAAAAGGTTTTTAAAAAAATAGATTTGAAAGAAAACGGGTCAGAGCCCGATTGTGAAAATAGTTTAAAATATAACAAGTGGTTTAATACAATTAAACAATGAATATAAAGTACATGATAGTGCGTGCACTTACATGAGTTCCTCACCTCTCAACTAATTGTGCACTCGTATCGTACCCGTACCCGTTATAAATATTCTAATATCTAATTAGTCCAATACACATTCTAACATTACTATACGATTCACGATTTATTATACATTACCTTAATTTAAACAGAGAGTTTTACTTTTCTTCTTAGTTCCCAATATTAGTAGTGCTAGTCACGAGCGATTTCCATTTTTAACTCTACTAAAATGTTACTATTTTTCACACTTACATTTATTCATGACCATTCATTTCAATTAGCAGTATATTATTATCATCATAAATACACAATACTAGCACCCCGAGTCTAAGCTGCGGTGCACCTATACTCTGCTATCCAATCCCGGTACATCACGTACATAAGGATCACATATTCCGAATCTCTCAGGAATTGTTTTCAATAAACAACAATCATACAAAATGGAGGCGAACATAGTTCACATAACATGGGTCACGCACATACCTATGCTCCCATGATCATCAGACTTATTAACTTCTCAATAAGTCCTTCTCTGACCTATGTCCTCGAGGTACCAATCTAAATCCCCCCGTAGGCACACAAAGATTAGAAAGCCCTGATCGAACGCCGACCTCCCGTGATAGAAAGTATGGTAGGTATGTTATACACAAATAAATACATATACCAAGCATTCAAACATCTTCGGTATCCCATAATAATAATAGAGGTATATTTCTCATTCTTATACCGTCATTTAATGTTACACTTTTACAAGTCCCCGATTTATATGTATTATAGTTATCAACTCTCCTCACGTCGAAGTTTTAGATATTTATATCCTAACCCATAAACATAATACAGTTTACCACAAAACTCTAAGTTTTAATCCCGACATACTTCCAATCTCACAACTATATCCACAAATCAACAAGGTAAGGATTACACTCAATTATATAAGTCTTCTGGAAGTTTTAAATAAAATCAGACTTAAAAAGGCGTTATGTCAACTCGTTAGAAATCTCGTTCGAATGAGAACGTTCGAACGAATGTCTTCGAATGAACTACCAACTCGTTAGAAGGGGTACTATCATCTCGTTAGAAGTCTCATTCGAACGACCTGGGCAGGCTTTCTAACGAGATGGCAGTTTGCGCCCAGAAATTCTTAAATTCATTTTTCTTCATTTTTCTTTTCTCTAAATTCATCCAAAGATCATCCCAAAAACATTTCAATGTTTGTAAACTATTTTTAGTCAGCCTAGATCATTCCTTTACATACTTTTGGGGTTAAATCTTACAAATTAACATGCCAAAGTCATGAATCCCCAATTCTTGCCCCAAACCCTATGAACTTGAACCCAAAATTTAATTTCATAAAACGACTCCTTATTAATCCGTTTTCAGATCATTAAAAGTTATTTTTTGTATATTGAATTCTTCCATAAGCATTCTACATGCAAATTCCTACCCAAAATCACAAGTTTCACAATAATTTCATTGGGTGTTCTTCATCAGAATTTCCAAGACATAAACAGTTTTCCTACACTACACATGGAAGAAATATTCAATGCACTTAAAAATATCAAATCACTTGCCTCAGATTTTTTCTTCATATGTTTTGTGGATGATTCAAGGTTGATTCTCTCCTAAATCCGGTCACAAATCCTTTCCAATTTGATGGTGGTGAGTGTTTTTGGTTTGGAACCCTATTGCAACTCCTCTCTAACTCCTGTAGTCCACTTCTAATGCTTTTGACTGGTAATGGCCTTAGTGGCCTGTTTAAAAATATAAAAATAACCTCTCGATTTCTTGGGTTTTAATTCCTTAATTTTTAAAATTACCAAAATACCCTTCTAGGTTGCCGGTTTGTCCTAAAGATGCCCCGGGACCCAAACTAAACCTACGGCTAGTGTTTTTTGACTATTTCGATCCTTCCGAACATGTTGGCGCACTCAAAATGACCATTCGGTTGATAAAAAATATAATTTACCTTTTAATATAATTAAATTCATTCCTGACGCGACTGACAAGCGCGTCCCAACTTAATTTTCCAAATTGTCGTATTTCGGCCTCGCGATTACTTTACTATTTTCAATACTCATGAAATATTCAATCTTTAACATCATAATCAAATACCAATTCACATCTCACTAGTATTGACATCCGGATTAGTTCCTACTTAATTCTCATTCAATTTAATTAATCCCTTAAATAAAAATCAATAAAATTACGGGGTATTACAGGACATTCCTGAGAAGATAAAGGCCCTCCTAGAAATGAAGACCGCCAGGACCATCAAAGACATTCAGAGGCTCACAGGGAGAGTGGATTCTTTGAATAAGTTCATATCCAGAACCACAAACAAGTGTTTAGTGTTCTTCAAAATTCTCAGAAATGACTTTTAAAGGAACGAAGAGTGTGACCAGGATTTAAAAGAACTAAAGTCGTACATAGGGTCTCCCTTGCTGTTGTTATGGCCAGTGTAGGGGGAACTACTACATGTGTGCCTATCCATCTCAGAATTAGCCATCAGCGCAACCATTGTAAGAGAAAAGGATGGGGTACAGAAGCTCGTGTATTTCAATAGTAAGTCACTCCAGGGGGCAGAGAAAAGATATCCTAAGATGGAGAAGTTAGCCTATGCCCTTATCCATGCATCAAGTAAGATGAAGTCCTACTTCCAGTCCCATATAATGGTCATCCTCACTGACTCTCCTCTTAGGCAGGTCTTGCACCAGCCAGAAAAATCGGGGAGGCTAATGGCCTGGGCCATAGAGGTGGGAGAGTTTGACATTGTATATCAACCAAGGGTGGCCATTATGGGACAAGCATTAGTTAATTTTGTGGATGAATTTACTTCGGAAGATGATGAGTCTGATGATGAGAGCCTCGAGCAGACAGATACCTGGTAAGGAAGAATTGTTGACCCACCCACGGATAAGGTAGAGACAAGAACCACTAGAGAAAAAATTGCCGAAAATGAGGAGAGAAGATATTTTATGAGGGAAATTTCTGAGAGGAATAGGCTGTATCTAACCTCTTCGTTGACGGGTCCTCTTGCGAGAGTGGAAGTGGTGCTCGATTAATAGTATTAGCGCCTGACGGCACAGACATTGAGTACGCCCTGATGTTTAACTTCAGAGCCTCAAACAAAGAGTCTGAATATGAGGCCCTGATAGCAAGCCTCTCCTTGGCTAGGTCTCTTTGTGTTGGTCAAATCTTGGTCCATACTGATTCAAGACTTTTAATGAATCAGATACTAGGAGCATACAACGTAAAAGATGAGAGAATGGACAAATATCATGAAAGAGTGAAGTAACTATTGAAGCGCTTCAGGGAAGTGAAGTTGAAGAGGATACCTAGGCTTGATAATGTCCGAGCCTATGCGCTTGCTAGGCTAGCATCAGCAACTAGGATAGATATCAGGAGGACAGCCCCAGTGGAAATCTTGCTTCGACCAACGATTGAAGATACAGAGGGAACACTTGGATCTCGCTTAAATATCAAGAGGGAAGCTTCATGGAGGGACCCTCTAATAAGATACATTAAAGAGGGGGAGATGCTAGAAGCAAAAAAATAAAGGAAGAAGTTGAGAGACAGAGCCGTGAAATTCACTATCATCGGTGACACCTTGTTCAAAAAAGGGTTTTTGCTCCCTTTTTTGAACAAGGTGTCACCGTGTTCAAAAAAGGGTTTTTGCTCCTTTTTTTGAATAAGGTGTCACCGATGAATGGCCAATATGACATTCAAAAAAGGGTTTTTGCTCCCTTTTTTGAACAAGGTGACACCTTATTCAAAAAAGGGTTTTTTCTCCCTTTTTGCAAGATGTGCACGAGGGGTCATGTTCAAGCCATATTGGGGGCATGTCGTTAGTAAAGATGATAGTAATCCCGGTATACTGGTGGTCGTCCTTGGGAAAATATGCCACGACATACATACAAAAGCATGACAAATGTCAAAGATTCGCCATAATCCCTCACCAGCCCCACCATCCTCTTACCTCCATCACATCCCCATGGCTATTTGCAGTATGGGGAATCGATCTACTACGACCATTGTCTAGGCCCATCAATAACTATCGATACTTGATCATAACAATTGACTATATCTCAAAATGGGTGGAGGCAGAGCCGATGGTAACGATAACTGAGCAGAAGACCTTCCAATTTATCTTGAAAAACGTTACATGTAGATATGGTCTCCCTAATAGCCTTATCTCAGATAACAGGACTTAATTCAAGAATGCATCCCTGGAGGAATACTGCAAAAGGGTCGGTGTCAAACAATTCTTCTCAACCCCAGGTCGACCTCAGGCTAATGGGTAAACTGAAGTTATAAACAAAAAACTCGTACATGGGATCAAGAAAAAACGCGAGGAGGGAAAAGGAAGGTGGGTTGAGGAGTGGTACGTTTTATTGTGATCCTATAGGATGAAGGCAAAGACTCCTATCGGAGAAACCCCATTCATGATGGAGTATAGCTCAAAAGTTGTCATCCTCACCAAGATTGAGTTTTCTACACATAAGGTCCAAGTGTATGACCCCCGGATAAATATGGTAGAAAGTAAACTTGACTTAGACCTGATCGAGGAAAGGAGGGAAGACGTCGAGATAAGGAAACAAGACTATCATCAAAGGACGACCTGGCTTTATAAACATAGAGTGAGTCAAAGTCGAATCGTTGTGGAGAAACTAGTCCTCAAAAACACTTGGCAAAAGCCTAATAATATCCACCGAAATTGGCATGGCCCATATAGGGTCATTGATGAAGTTGTCCCTGGAACCTACAAACTAGAGAACCTTGAAGGGGAGCCCTTTTGCAACCCCTGGAATGCAGATCATTTGAATGTGTTGCTCTTACAGAACACTTTGAATGTTAATGAGAATATCATATTGGCCATTCATCTCGTGTTTTCTAATTCTAGTGTGATTAGGGTTATCCACATGAAACCACCCTCGTCTATGATGAGGTTATATGGTGGGGATGACCCCCCATTCACCCTCAATAAAGACCAGGGGGGACTTGAAATAATTGAAAATGTCATTAAGTTGGTGGAAACCACGCTCGGCTATCATGAGGGGTCAATGGTGGGGATGACCCCCCATTCACCCTCAAGAAAGACGAGGGGGGACTTTAAATATTTGAAAACATCATTAAGTACGTGGAAACCACCCTCGGCTATGATGAGGGTCAATAGTGGGGATGACCCCCATTCACCTTCAAGAAAGACGAGGGAGAACTTGAAATAATTGAAAACATCATTAAATTTGTGGAAACCACCCTCGGTTGTGATGAGGGTTAATAGTGGGGACGACCACCATTCACCATCAAGAAAGACGAGGGAGGACTTTAAATAATTGAAAACATCATTAAGTTGGTGGAAACCATCCTCGGCTATGATGAGGGTCAATGGTGGGGATAACCACCAATCACCCTCAAGAAAGACGAGGGGGGACTTTAAATAATTGAAAACATCATTAAATTGGTGGAAACTACCCTCGGCTATTATGAGGGTAAATGGTGGGGATGACCCCCCATTCACCCTTAAGAAAGACGAGGGAGGACTTGAAATAATTAAAAACATCATTAAATTCGTGGAAACCACCCTCGACTATGATGAGAGTCAGTAGTGGGGACGACCCCCATTCACCCTCAAGAAAGACGAGGGGGGACTTTAAATAATTGAAAACATCATTAAGTTGGTGGAAACCACCCTCGGCTATAATGAGGGTCAATAGTGGGGACGACCCGCATTCACCCTCAAGAAAGATGAGGGGGGGCTTTAAATAATTGAAAACATCATTAAATTGGTGGAAACTACCCTCGAATATGATGAGGGTAAATGGTGGGGACGACCCCCCATTCACCCTCAAGAAAGACGACGAAGGACTTGAAATAATTGAAAACATAATTAAATTGGTGGAAACCACCCTCGGCTATGATGAGTTTAGTGGTGGGGATGACCCCCCATTCACCCTCAAGAAAGGTGAGGGGGACTTGAAATAATTAAAAGCGTCATTAAGTTGGTGGAAACCACCCTTGGTTATGATGAGGGTAAATAGTGGGGACGGTGAGGGGGGACTTGAAATAATTGAAAACATCATTAAATTGGTGGAAACCACCCTCGGCTATGATGAGAGTAAATGGTGGGGACCACCCCCATTCATCATCAAGAAAGACGTGGGGGGAGTTCATAGGATGGTTAATTCAAAAATCATAAGCTAAGACAAGCATAGAAGACATGAATAGGCATTATATTATAAATCAAGTGTTAAAAATCATTGTCCAACAAAAATAACGTACAAAAATGTTTTTCAAGAAGGGGGTATTGTCTATAGGCAGCTACCCTACGGAGCAATATCGGTAGGCAAGGTATCAACGTCAATTAGAAGAGTTTCTTTGGTGACCAAAATAGGCCAATCCTCAGCTATGAGGGGGTCTTCCATCTCAACTGCTTCAACAGAGGGACGGATAGATGATACGACGTCAGTAAATTTTAAGACGCCCCACCGACAGGATATCTTCATCCCTATTTCTAGGTACTCAAGGCCAAAGCCCTGAAACTCGTCCAAAAGCTTGTGGGCATCCATGGCATCAACCTCATCTCTTTTTACTACCTGAGGAAGTTCAGCCTTGAATTGGGCCACCTGATTTGTCAAGGACTCTTCCTTTTCTTTGATGAGGTAGTCCTTCACATTCAAGTCGGCCTCATGCTACTTTGCCAGCTCATCTAGGATCCTAGAATGCTCGTTCCTCTCACTCTATGACTCTACCCTTGCAGTATCGAGTTCAGTCTTCAGATTGGCCTCATGCCGAATAGCTCTCTCAGCCTCATGAAACTTGTGTTGATTCTCAGCCATCCACTTGGGGGCCGAGGTGAAGGCAAAGACACACTATATAAAAGAGGAGAAATCTCATTAGAAAGATGAGGGAACACTTCATAAAATATATGCGAATCAAAGATGGAGAGATAGATAAGATACCCGAGCCAGCATTTGAAGATCATAATCATAGAACTTGGTCGGGGCATCCTTGATAAGAATTCATAATCCACGGCCGAGGGTGCAAAAAACATTGAGGCTTTGGCCGTCCTCAAGTTGCCTATGAGTGATAAGGGCTCAGCCTTGAGGAAAGCATGATTCTAAGACAAATAGGCACCCATTCGAGAAGTGGAGCGGGTCCCCTCAATGTGTGCCTGGGACACCACTACCATCTCCCTCATCCGTGAGTCAGGTCAAGAGCCCTTAGGAACTTTGGGCTCATTCCTTTTGCGACTGTCAGAGGTCAGCTCCACTTTTGTTGGCCTCGTGGCCTTTGTATTCTTTCGAGCCTGTTGAGGCTCTTCGCCTTTTTTCTTTCCCAAGCCAGGCAGTAAACTTGGAGCAGTCATCTCCCAGAGTTGATCAGATATATTTACAGGACGACCTGAAAAGGAGATGATATATCAGAAAGATATAGTGTCAAAGAGGAAACACTTGGATAAAATTAAAAATTGAGCAAAAATCTACTCACATAATTATATCAAGGGGCCGACCCTCAGACCCACTTCTTTGAGGAAGCGAGGGGTCATCAAATCTTTAAATTTATGAAGTTCACCCTATTTCCTTTGTTCCCTCAGGTAGTCAATAATGACCCTCTCCTCCAAGTTGAGCTGGGGGTCTAACCGTGCTCTCATAGAAGGGTTAGACCATGACCTTGGAACCCTCGGACTGTCTTCTACGATATCATACCCATCGGGGAATTCCCAATCCCTAGAGATAAAGAAAACCCTCTTTTTCCAGTCATGATTGGAAGTCTGAGCTATGTGAACAAGTTTCTTCTCGAACTTCCTGGACCCCAAATAAAAATACCCAGGATACTTGGACGACGAGGTCATATTATAACAGTCTATGAACAAATCGTCTGAGAGGTCATCGATGAAAGTATTCTTCCAAAGGGAGACTTATCCGAGGATAGGCCTCCATGAATTAAGAGGAAGTTGAAAAGGAGAAACCCCAATGCTAGATAATATGTCAGGTATAGCAGGGTGCACAGGGAACCTAACACCTACCCTGAGCATTTGCTCATAATTGGCAACTTCCCCCTCATTCCGCTAGAAGACTCTCTCATCTGCACTTGGGACCCTCATAGTCACATTGGTGTTTGATACCAAACACGTGCCTCCACAGCAAGAGATCATGATCCGTAATGGATGAGACATATGCTGGGGCACTAGAAGTGTCAACCTCCAGATCCTCACTATCATCCTCATGTCCCTCGTCCCTAGACCTCTCAGCCTCGACGCTTGTTGGTGGTCCATCTGGAATGGACACCTGGAAGGCAAGAGGGGATATGGTTGTTACAAGTACAACCTCATAATGTATTGTTCCCTCGGCAATACAGCTTGGGATAAGAGTGGGCGTCTCTTTCCTCTTAAAAGGCCCAGCACCTGTTGGTGATGATGTTTTATCATTCATTTATCCCTCATATGTCTAACTCTCAGTTGGACGAGAGGAAGACCCACAAGACTCATATGGAATTATTATGGCTAAATGTACGGTGGAGATGGGTCATACCCAGTTAGGGTCAGCCCTTTTATCTTCGCTCATCCTCCTCATCTAAATGCCTGATCTCAGCGAATAATTTATCTCTCAAGGTTGGGAACTCCTCGGCTAAATCATAAAGACTTCTAAGCATTAACGGGAGGACCCTACACTTAAAGGAATTTGTTTAAGCCAACTACAAATAAGTCCACAATTGACTAAAGTTGACTTCTCGATCAAACCAAAGAAATAAAGGGTTTTTTGTTGATGAAATCAAAGAACAAAGGAAAACAGTTCGTCGGAGAAGAACGCCGAAAAATGCAAGAAAGACTTAGGGATGCCACAAGGGGGCACTAAACCACCATTGAAATATGGGGGATAAACCCTGGGGAACCTAAAGTCTAAATTCTTCCCTACAACCGCCACAGCAAGGTGGGCCTACAGGCCGAAAAAGCGAAGCTATGAAGAAAAGCGGTGAAAGAAACCCAAATGCAAGAAACAAAATGAAAATAGAAGATAAAAGAGAAATAAATGGTAGAAGAGTTACCTGAGGAAGAATACGATGACTGAATGAAGCTTGAAACGCAAAAGCAAAGGCTAAAATTTTAGAAAAAAATAATTGAGCTGTTAAAAAGCTAGAGAGAAAGCCTGGCCAGGAAGAAGAAGAAAATAGTGATTATTTAAAAAAAGTTTAAGTAATTTGTTATTTGTGGGCCCTTAAATCAAGGCGGAGCACAACCCATGAGGAAATACATCATTAGGGCACGAAGCCCCACACATAGAGTGCAATCGTCATATTTCGGGAACACAAACAATGATGGACACCTGATAATATGATAGATGCCACTCATCCACCTAACCACTCAGTCGACATTTCCATGGCAACCTTACCCCTCATCTGTCTCAATAAACATCGATGGATAAGGGATGGGGGTGATTGATATACCCATATATACCCTCGGCTAGGCCGAGGGTGTCCTCCAGCCACACGAGGGCTCAGGCCCAGGATGAGTCCAATGACCATAATACCTTTACAGGAAGGATTGTCCAGGATGATCCCTCAACCAAGATCAGACAACCCTTCAAGGGGCCAACCCCTCATCATGGCCGAGATGACCATATAAGCGGTAGACCTCTCGGAGTGGCCCAAATGACCCTTCAAGAGGATAACCTCTCAGAGGGGGCCAAACGACCACTCATCATGACCCAAACGAACCTATGAGGAGACGACCCCTCATCATGGCCCAGAAGACCTGATGAGGGGATGACAGTACAAGTCCCATATCAAGCCGGGCCCAACGCCAGTGTGAACTTTAGCCTCGGTCGGGTATCTTAGGGGGAGGGTGACATCATCACAATGCATGACTTGGGAGATGAATGGAACAGTGCGCGTGGGACTCATATAACACATGGAATAGACTGTTATAAAAATATCATCCTCTGATGAGAGGGGATATTATATCATCATTAAGGAGGGAATAATCTAGATCATCATTCACATGCTCCATGCATGCTTCGGGGTACACTGCACCCCCCAAGCCCTATATGTACTTGTCATCTTCAACCTTGTAATGGTATCAATAATTGTAACCCTAGATAAAACTCTTCTTCTACACACAATAGAGAGAGAGTGAGCTTATATGCATTGTATCCAAGGCCATTAGTGCCTATATTTAGTGAATCACACACTTATAGTGGATGTAGGCCTAATTGGCTAAACCACTACACATCATTGTCTTATTCCTCTTATACTCATCCCCTTCTATGAACTTATATACACAACTATCAGTATGACTGCCATTTTTATCACTGTTTGAGCTCTCACCTCTTATCTGGTGGTGCTGAATCTTAGCATCATCAGCATATACTAGTTAAATGTGAAAATGATACTCGTACCTGTATTAAGATGATATTAAATTTTAAAATACCAAGCACGTAATGTTTGTATCTATTTCGGTTAGTAATATTCAACGAAAGTTTTTTCCTTTAAGTGAGTGTACTTGAGTCAACTATAGGTAGAGGGCATCAATACCACTTAACTTACTGGTCAAATTACGATCGTTAGAATTGCTTGCATCCCCATTACTATTATTCGTGTTCAGTCTAACATTCGCAAAAATTTGGGTTAACCATTTTACTCCCTTTATTTTGATAATGGATCCGTCAGGTTGGATTAAGCCCAATAATAATGGATTATCTCTTGGTAAACCAAAAAATGCAACTACTTTCTATAAAGAGATGATGGAAGTTATTCATGGTATTGACCTTGATCACAAAAATGGTTGGAGAAATATTTTGTTAGAGATTAGCTCTATGTTAGTGTTGGCTTGTATTCCTTGCGCATCTGTTCGAACTCTTTGGCATGTCATATGCTTTCTTTCATTTGTAGCACTATAGGAAAATATTGTGAGTCGTGGTAGTGGTGATGATGAAATTTTATGGAGGACATGATTTAGTTATCCTTCATTTTGATGTAATATGCTTTTTTCCCTCTGTTTTTGTGAGAATTTTTCGGAGAGAATTGTGTCGAACTTTCAGGAGGTCCTATTAAATGATATTATGATAGAAAATTTGTTGGTTCCTTGGTTTTTTTCTTTATATATTTGTACATACATACATATATATGTATACTTATTTTGGTGAAGGCTTTCAGCGGATATATGTTTATTTTGAACATTATCTCGAGAATTTGACTTTTTTAATCTGCATAGATTTTCCTCTCCTTTTAGAGATGGGAAACATATATACATGTTTATTATCCCGGTTGGCAGAAAACTCTGAAAGCTTGGAAACGTACCGAGAATATTTTAAAGCTTTTCATTGCGACCGATGAAGAAGTCCCCTCTCACATCCGCGCGCTTAATATTCAACATGTCATCACCCCTGTCCTTCCCACAAGTAATTTTTTTTTTTAATTTTTGAAAGGCAACTAAAAGCCATCGCTAACTATTATTGGTGAAAGAAAACCATTGAAGTATGAATTTCGTTACAAAGACCCCTCTAAAGTGTTAAAAATTTGTTTCTAAAAATCCCCTAGAAGGGAGTATTTGCAAGAAAATGTGTAGTTCAGGGGTTTCGTGCACTTTAGCCTTCAAAAAATATCCATCCTAGTCGAATATAGGGTAAATCTTTTGCGATATTTTGAATATTATTGACATAATATTTAGGATTGTAAGGCCTTTATCACATCAATTTGAACTTTCTAATAAATTTTATTGAAGTCCATATAATTTACACTACATTGCATGTATATTCTATCTATGCAAAATAGGTTGCTAGGGGTAAAAGATCGAGATGAAGTACATGTAAGGAGAACTAGGGTGCAATATTAATTCATTTCAAGGGATAAGGTGAAAATTGACATCAAGGATAAAATATGGGAGTTTTCTTACCGTAAGTATTTTATTTCTCTACTCTTTGCGAGTTTTTAAAGATAGTGTATTTGTTGACAGCTCTTGGATTTTTTAATTCATTTTTCCTTGACAGCTTTGTTTAACATTTGAATGAAATGAATTTATTCAAAATCAAACCTTGGTAATTATTTGAATTGGCTTCAGTATGGTATCTAACTTTGAGCTTTTGGATGATAATTTGAAACTTATTTTACTTTGTTATGGATAGAAACAACCCTCCAAAGCTTTATCATTCCTTTGAATGCAATGCTAGTACTTTATAATTAATTTAGTAATGCCTTTGCACTATTGTGTAATATTTTGAAAGTAACTTTGCACATATTGAATTGTAACTAATATAATGTATTTGTTCTGAATGATGCATCAGAAATATAACTTTGAAGAATGCTGGAAGGCTATTGTTTTGGGTTAGACGGGAAGTTCTTGGAAAGATTATAAATGCATATATGAGAAGAAGCTAAAGGACCAAATTCCACTCGCTATCTTACATTGATCAAGCCCCCAGGAATGAAGTCAAATGAATGGGATGGATTTGTTAAATCTCATTTTTCACCTGAATTTGATGTAAGTGAATTTTATTTTTTTATTTTTTATTTTTATCAATAGACTAAAGTCCCCTTTTAGTATTCCCATATTTCTTGAAATTATATATGTTTTCTCTTATTTTATTAGGAAATAAGTGAAAAGCGTAAGGAGGCTAGAGCAAAGCAAATCCATCCACCCATAACTCGTCGTAGAGGCTCTGCAAGACTTGAGGAAAACATGGTATGCTTCCCCTCTTGAAGTTGTAAACTTCATAAATAGCTTACATTATTTGGAAATTCTGTGTTATAGAAAGATGAAGACCCAAATAAAACTATACATCGTGTTGATATTTGGATAATGGGACATACGAGAGAAAATGGCAATCTGGTTAATCAAGTTATTGGTGAAGAAATACTAACGACTTAAACACTTACACAACACTTTAAGATTTATTATTTTTAGCTTTAATGTGTTTATTATATTTTTTAATATGTTGAATTCTTATATTTGCTTTAGGAAAAGATGGAAAAAATTTCATCTCATGACGCAACATCATTGAGAGATGACGCAGTAGTAAAGGTGCTTGGTCTGAACATCCAGGCATGTCCGAGGTCTTGTATTTATGGTGACGCCTACGAAGGTAGATGCATAATTACATAGCAATGCAAGGGTCATGTCTTTTGAAAATCAAATTCAACAACTTCTGGAATGGAAGATGAACATGGAAAGTCGAATGACATAACGAAATGAACAAAATGTGGATTTTTTTTAAAATTAAACATGATTCAATACGTATTATCTTTCCCTTATGTTGTTTTTATCTACTTCACTTGCAATTTCTGTATGATCAACATGAGGGTGGGGGGACGCCTTGCGTAATCACGCACATACTCCAAAGCTTATTGTTAATAAATTATCTAAGTGTAAATTGTTTTAATAGTTCCACTAATAATTATTTTCTCAGTACTATTTTTTAGTTAAATCAAGATTGTGCATGTGTACAAAGTGTTCAAAAAATTTATTCTCCCTGCAAACTGTTACATTGGTTGGGGACTGGAGAAGAAGTGGCAAGCGTGGAACTTGATTCTACAGAGCCGAAGTCATTAGTTCGCCATCAAATCCTGGGACCTAATCTCTATAAAGTATGGGTTTTGTTAAATTTTAGTGCTAAAAGTTCCATTATAAGGTACTCGGATGCGTTTTCCACACTTGAAGATGCAAAAGGAAGTGCCATAGCATGGCCACACTGATACATTTAATTTGACTAATTGTATGAGTGAAATAGCTATAGTTCTTGAAATTTATTGTAAGAATTTTATTTTAAATCTCTCGTATCAATGTCAAGAAAACTTATGGAATTAAGTGGGTATGGTTTTTCTTCATTGCCTTTTGGATGGAAGATATATTTTTATTTTTAATTGTTTTATTACAAGTGTGTTTTTAATTTATGAGAGTATTTACTAAAAAAACTTCTGAATAGGTACTTATTTTTGGAAGATGTTGAAGACATTTTGGGAGGAATGTTTTTGAAGGATGGTATTAGTTGTTTTTTGAAGGGGGATTGAATTTTTAACTTGTTAGATTATGCTTTTTTCATCCTAATCCCATGTTTCTATGTGATTTGTAACACTCAAATTTTTATTACTTCTACTATTTTGAGCATGATTTTTTTATTATGATTATGAGTTCCTCTTAATTATACAAGTTTTGTTTTTAATTCTAATAATCGTGGAACTACAAATTGTGATACAATCTTATATGTGGATACTTTAATGTTAGTATAAGCAATGGGTATTTAAGAAGCGATTTTTTTTTTTAAATTATACACCTTTAAAGATATGTTTTATATATCATAAAATGATAATTATGACTTTTTTATTTAGTCATGTACAATATTAACGACATGTAGGTTTTGTCGTAAAGTAGCATTCACGACACATAATAAGTAGTTGTGGAAGGTTTTTTTAGGGAATGACTTTTACGACTAATAACTAGGTGTCATGGATATTTGTTTCAACGACACTTGGAAGTTGTCGTGAAATAGTTTTATGACAGCAAGGTGTCGTGGATATTCATTTCAACGACATTTGTAAGGTGTGGTAAAATAGTTTTACGACACTACAAAGGTGTCGACGTAGCAGGTAACTTTCTACGACATCCCTTCAACGACTACAGTAAATGTGTCATGGAAACAGTTTCACGACACATATCTGGTGTCGTGGAAAGTACATTTTCTTCTAGTGAACCACTCTAATATGATAAGATTATATATACAGAGCCCATATCCATATGACCACAAGATAAAGAAAAAAGGATCACATATGCCTACTAAAGTATGCTATGACTGGGGCACCCACACACCTAATACAATGTCTACACAACCCACAAACATAAAAAATGTATGTTCATACATATATATACAAAACTCAACAATATATAAGGTTTACCATAAAATAAGGGCATGTTTTAATACTCAATTGATCACGACGAGGATCTTCCTGTGATTGTCCCACATATGCACTTGGTGGAGCAAAGGTTCCTGAGTGTTCCCGATCATGTATATCCTTAGACCTAGTGGCCCTAAAAATTGGGAAATCTCATCTCGTGATTTCTTATTTTTCCATATGAAAAATGCATAAGGTACTCTAAAAAATTTCAAAGAACCCAGTCGTTTCTTGATTCATGATCTGTACTAAGTTTTGTGTGTGGGTAATCTCCTAAGAAAAATCCAAAAATGGAACCCTCCTAATACATTACAAACTATATTATTTAGTTATTAAAATTGTGTTGTCCCAATACAAAACATGTAGCACATATCCACACCAACCAAATATTCATATTCATGAAAATATGAACTTTGAGTATTCAAACAAAAGGCTTATACATTCTAAGAGCGATATATAAACTCCCTAGGTTAATTGATCTAACAACCCTTGAAAAATTTCACATTCCCAAACATCTTATAGATAATATTAAATCTAAAATGAATTTAATAGAGTGCTTGAACTGCTCAGTTACATCAGAACATATAACCAGTCCAATAAGGGGATAATATCGCCAGTCACCCTAAAATATCAATATGCTCCACCCACACATGACCATACACTTATTAATGCAACCAGTCATCCTTATACATACAATTATCGAAACACCTCAGTTGTTCACAATATAAATTCTTCTCATCACATTCATCCTTACACATTAAGAGAAATCCATCGTTGCCTAACTATACACATAGTCATCCCAATAAGTGTGCATCCACTAAGATAAATCCTATCTAAGTACTTCAAACTCAATAGTAATATATAATTTGTGTAACACCCTTATTTTCAACAAATTGGTCTCCCATTCGAATACGCCAAAGATAGGGTGTGTTATCAATATATATAATTCTCAATATCAACAAGATATTAGGGTTTATTTCTCTAAGGTAAAGTATGTGGTTAATGAGGTCCAACACTGCTAGTTAATCCTAAAATTTGATTGTTCTTATTAGTCCTATTTTTAGGCCTCCAAATGGGACTAAAAGACTACACAAAATAGTACAAAACTTAAACTAAGGGTATACCTATCCTATGTGTTGAACTTAACACAGTAAAACCACATAATCGGGCTTCCATATCGCTCTAGAGGTCACTCGAAATCGTAGTACCTAGTAACCCGTGGTAATACCTCCTGGTAAGAAAAAACATTTATATTTTGCCCGTAATCACATATGCTCCAACTTAATTAATTCCAACGATTAATTAACTATAATAGGTGACATAAATAAATCAAATAACATACCAATTTAATCACCATCTAAACATGGATTTTATTATTTCCAATTATCTCATATAATAATTAATTCCAAATTATTAGTTTATTCTCACAATGAATTGTCATTACACATAAACCAAAAATAAAAGGCATTATAGCCTTCCCTGCTAATGAAGGAATTTTATCCTCGAAACTTTACATGCACCTAATTATAAGTGTTCCAAAAAAAAAAACAATCGCACGTCATCTCCTCTCCCACGTTGACTCTATAAGAGTATTCTCATACTCATATGAGCCCTTATAGGTAGTTTTATTATTTATGTATTGCAAAAAATAATGAGTTCTCGATTTACCTCTCCATAAATCTTCATAAAAGTTCAAGGTAGTGAAGCTTATTTTATTATCCTCATAATATCACACCTCTTATTTTTAAACAATTCATAATTTGATTAATATTGGTATTTTAAATTACACGTGTGTGATAATTTAATTAAAATGAAATATTGAGGGATTATTAAATATTAATTAGTAGCGATTATGATTAATATTTATTAAAAAAATTACTTAAATTACTTAGTATGTAGTAGATAAAATGTGGTAAATTACAATACGTCATAGTGAGTGATAACCACAGGACTGTGTTAGTATATCAATCGAGGCTTGTGTTTATAATATTTTTAAGTTGAGATGGGGAAATTATTTTTAGTGACTCGAATGATGATTTCGAGTGCACGGTTCATTCCAAATAGGTTGAGATAGTAAAATATGAGTACATGGGGTAGTAATTGGATTACAAGGGCCTTTTAGAATATATCGAGATCTCACAGGCGTATTAGGGTCATTTGGGACTGGCTCATTATCCTAATTTTGGGATTTAGGTTTTTAAACCAAATGTTAAGTGTTTGAGCCAGCCGTAACTAATATTCTAAACCCTAAGATATGGAGAGAAGAGGGGGAAAAGAGGAAGGAAGAAGGTAGAAAGCTTTTGGATCCAAATTCAAGGAGGATTCAAGGACTTCTAACATCGATCCGTCGTCCACAATGAAAATCATAACCTACGAATATGTAGAGGAAAATGATTAACTTTCTTTAATTTAAATTAGCATCAATTCGTGTCCATATCATGGTAGGTTTAGAGAAAACCATTTTGGGGGAGGGTTCTCTTATGAAAAAAGGGGTTTGGGGATGTAATTGACCTCATGTGTTATTCAAATGATAAATTGATAATTATAGACACTTTATATTGGCTGATGATGAAATGTTGTAAAGATATATGGGATGTATAATCTTAACTCGGGTCTAGGAATTGAACATATGGTTTTGTTGGCAGATTTTGATGTAAACCCATTTGATTTACTTGGTGGGAGATTTTTAGTTCAGTCTTTAGTGTAAATAATATTTATGATTGTTAGAATCATCATATTGGCATCCCATTAAGTTCTATACATTTTAGTAGGGTTTATGATCAGGTAGAAGGAAATATGTTTGAATTTTGGATTTCATTTCTTGGTTTGGGTTTGGGAATTTAAGGCAGAGAACCGGTTAAGTACATAATCAAATTGGTTCGGATTTCTGGGCACTCGAATCGGTTCTCTACAAGTGGAAAACAGGTTCAGTTATCTAGCTGGTTCAAGTTAGGGAGTTTGATAAATGGGTGATTTTGGGAGGGTTCCAATGAATTTGATAAACCCATAAAAAATAGAGGTATTTATTAAGGAGGTTTTAAAAATATTATATTACCTAGGGATGAGTGGGAAATCAAAGATAGAACTGAAAGAGTGAGAGAAATAATTAGCAGGTAATTCTAATAACGAATTGAGTTGGGTGATTTCGTAAATATCAGTTCTACTGGTTGGTTGGGTGAGTTCGATTAT
This sequence comes from Sambucus nigra, assembly GCA_949130495.1. NCBI lineage: Eukaryota > Viridiplantae > Streptophyta > Magnoliopsida > Dipsacales > Adoxaceae > Sambucus > Sambucus nigra. Next base: position 300,805,522 of record OX422217.1, on the reverse strand, counting down.
ATTATCGAATTGATGTTATTTTATATAATTAATAGATGAGAACTAAAATAAAAGTAATAGTTAGGGTGTAGACTTTCGACAGTAGGATAGTGATTTGAATAATAGGCATCGTTTACCCGGATTATATATATATATATATATATATATATATATATATATATATATATATATATATATAGATATATAGATATATATAACAGTATATATACGAATAAGAATAAGTTCTGTGTGTATGAGATTTATGTGAAACATACCCCTCAAGTGCTATCATGGAAGGTTTCACGATGTAGTTGATCCCTCTGGCTAGTGAATGCATGGTGAGTATAGTCATCGGGTCATAACACCACACATGTGACCTTGTGAGTGTTGAACATCGAGGTGAGGTAATTTTGGGCATGGTTATGACTCACTATCAAAATACTATGGTCACCTCCAATACTTTTGTGATTTTAACGAGTTGTGTGTGAGCTAGTTCGACGAGTGATAGCCGAGGTGAAGTGAGTATGACTTGGATTATGATAACATTGTAGAGAAAAGCATTATATGGGTTATTACTCAAAATGATGGAATCAGGTGAGATATTTCTCTGAAGAATAGAATCCAGCGAGTCGTTACTCGAAGGGATGGTAACTATACGCGACATATGTGGGCCTGTTGAAGCATATCTTTACATATATGCAGGGTAATAAATCATCTACGGACATAATTCATTAAGTGGGAATGTCATAAATCACTAGGGTAAAGTTATGAGAAGATTAATGATGTGATAATTAATTAATCCAATGAGTAAAATAGCTTATGAATAAATGATAGAAAACACTTGGGCTAGAATAGTATGTTAGTGAGATTTCCAATAGGATTAGTTAGGTGATGTAGCATAACTAGGCGGGTTAAGATGTATGGCCTAGGTGTGCACTATAGTTGGTATGTTAGGAGTATATCGTGGGATTGTGACACACGATTAAATATTTATCAAAGGTTTTGTACTCTGAATGATTGCAAAATATTTTAAAAAAATTTTAGGTGTCGAGCCATAGGGACTCTAAGTATGATGACTCTTTCTAGGGATATGAAAATGCAACCCAAGTGGAGGTTTATAGGACTTTGAGTAGACATTTCACTTATTTCAATATAGACTAGATCTTCATCTTAGTTATCTAGTTTGGACATGTTCCCCCTTTTATTTCAGATTAAGTACTATTGGATTTATTATATTCCCTTTGGATGTTGTTATTTGGATTATTGGGAATCGATGGTTTATTGAGTACTTGATATTTATCTATTTGATGTTCTAGACTCCATTAATTGTGTGAATGGTTTATTCAATTTATCAGCACATTATTTTAATTAATAATGTAATTGTTAGCGTTTAATCAAAGATAAAATTCGACACCAACTTATTTAACTTAGGTGGTTAGTAATTTAAAAAATTTTCGACTATGTTCCTAAGAATGAACCATATGATATTCCTATTTAATTTTAGTAAAGGACTGATCACCCTATATTGAATAGGCGGGGTGTCACGGGTGGTATCAGATCACCAAGTTCAAGTGTCCATAGGATTTAACGCACTTACTGAGAGAATAATAAGCTAGGATAGATGGAGGAGCTAATGCTGAATAGCTTCAATAGGTACCTCGGGTACTTCAAGAAATGGTGACAACCACAAAAGTGGCTGGAATAGTTGAATGTGTGGTCACTACTGCATTATCACACTGCTAAGATCATCATGCCCAGCTGATAAGGAACAAAATATCTAGATAAAGTAGCACCTCGAGCAGGGAAAAATGGTGTTAGAGGAACACCGCAAAATAGGCCGGCCATCAGTAGTGGTTAAATTTCCATCCAGAGGATCCTACTAATAGATTTCGTTCGAAGGGCTTTAGTTCTAATGTTATAAAAGTTAGGCAGAACTAGTAAGGCCATTTGTATTAGTAGTAGCATCAGTTTCCCTTGCTAAAAAATGATGGGGACTTTCTTGGTGATTGTCACACTTACAGAGAGATGGGCCATAAAAAGAGAGACTGCCCATAGCCATGCAGAGGGCCATAGCAGGGCCAACATTTGGGATAACCCTAATAGAGTTGTCAAGGCAAAAAATCAGGGGCAATTCCTTGGTCATTTCTATACTTGTGGAGATAAGGGCCATCGAAAGAGGGATTTCCCATAGCAACACATGAGGGTAGCAGGGTGCCCAATAAAGGAAAGCATTGTAGCATTTCTCGAGACGATTCCAACAACATTGGTACATCCAAAATCCAATGGTGTATCCAATAATATTGGAATGTAAAGTATAATTTATTTTATTTTTGGGTAAGTGAATTAAGTTATGGATGCCACGAGTGCATCACCACATTTTTTTAATGTCACTAGATTCACACGGGAGATAAGTTAGTGGATTTATCATAAAATCACCACTATATGTATATCTATATTCGCCATTTGGAAGAAGGTCCCTTATATGATCAATTTATAGAAAAGTAGATATAATTGTTAGGAGATTTTGATTTGAAGTCGACCTACTAGTGTTAGATAGGGTCGGGTGCGATGTTATCTTGTGGCCATGCATCTTCCTGATGAAATGTCGAGCACACATATGTACTACATTAAGGAAGAGATCTCACCAGAGATGGTTATCCTTTTTTACTCGATTGCAGTTGTAATTGAGGTCAAGGATGTGTTCGAGGTGATACTCGGGTTGCCACCCCGTCGGGAAACTAATTTTATCATTGATTTAGTGCCTGGTATGAGGTTGATTGCACGAGAAGCTTATTACATGTATCCTTTGGAAATACGAGAGTCAAGAAAAGAGATTTAACAACTTTTGGGGCAGGTCTTAATCCGACGGAATTCATCACCATAATATGATCGACCAGTTGAGAGGAGTAGTGTACTTCTCTAAGGGAAATCTAAGATTGGGGTATCATCAATCACGCATTAGAGAGGAGGACATTCCTAAAGACCACCTTACCGATGAGGTATGGATAGCATGAGTTCAAAATGATGCCATTTGGGCTAACGAATGTGCCAACAATGTTTATGGATCTCATGAACCGAGTATTTAGAGAGTTCCTTAAATAGTTCACGATTGTATTCAGAGACAACACTTTAGTCTACTCTCCAATGAGCATGCAAGCATATATGTATGATTCTACCGGCATTACGGGACCATTAGTTGTATCCCATGTTCGAGAAGTCTGGATTCTGGTTATGGTAGGTATAGTTTCTAGGACATATTATGGCAAACAAAGGCATTATTATTGATGTGAATAAGGTTTTCATGGTGAGGGAATGGGGACAACCCACGACACGGACCGAGATTCTAAACTTTCGGGGGTTGGTAGAATATTATCATTGCTTTATTAAGGGCTTCTCAAAGATCGCGAGTCCTTGGACGAATCTGAATCGAAAATGGGTGTTGTTGGTCTGGGATGACCACTATTAGTTAGCTTGTGATGAACAAATGACAAGTTGACTGTATCAATGTGCTCGCATTGCCTAGGGTAGGAGTGTAGTATTGTGTTTTCATAGATGTAAGCCTATAGGGAACTGGGGATAACTACAATAGAAGTATACTGATGTAGATTATTCATCTCCTAAGCTTAAGCCTTACGAGAAGAATTATTCCACGCGTGAAACTTAGTGAGAGGAAAAAGTTGGGAGACACATGGCCATTAAGGCATGGAAGTAATACTATTATTTTTTCAGTAGATGATTATCAATTTGAATAAAGACATATTTTTATTTCAGGTCTGTGAGGCCGAGAAGTGTAGTGTAGAAAGCATTGTGGGACATTTACACCACTAGTGGATCAGAGGGGCTTTCTTAAGAATAATTAAATTGTGAGTGGGTAATTGAGTATAACATCATTATCGATTCACACTAAGTATACGAGACCAATTTGTATATAAATATGCTATGTTTCAAATTTTTTTATGAAGATTCATGGAATATACAGTTTATGGGTGTCCTAGTTAATTGGGTTTTTCATATTTTCCATGATTCAGCGAATTTGAAATGCCTGTGTTGAATGTATACGTGTGAGTAAGTTAGAAGTAGAATTGGAAAAGTCAGACGGACTGAATCTCTTTGAGGAAAAAGATAGTCTGGATATGTGTACACTATGAATATCTATCACACAAGTGATGGATAAAATCGTAGGTGTGACTAAGATGTTATAGGATACACTAGAAATATGAATCCATATATTTTTGGGTAATTGGGAGTAGTAATTACCATTGGTAAAGTTACATGTAATAACTTGTAGAAGTCTATTATCGGCATGGTGCCTTCTGAAGCTTCATATGGAGAACTTGTTATCCACCTTTAGTTGGTTGGAAGTTGGGAATAACAAGTTCCTCTGACCCAAAGTGATTCAGGGTCCTTCAACAAGGATTGAGTTAATCTACCTAAATTTTGTATAGTTCAGGATTGTGGTGAGAGTTATGTCACCACGAACCAAAGAATTTGGTAGTCTGACTTGATTGGTCATGGGTTATTGTGGGTGTCTTTACTCTAGGGAATTGCATGATCTGTGAAGAGAAATTCGAACTTACGGAATCTAGGCCTTTTTGCAACCTGTAGACGATAGAGGTAGTAGAGTATAAGCCTGTCTTTGTGAAGTATCGATAGAGCATTCACGATAGATTTTCATACCATTTGATGAGTGAGACCTTGAGAAAAAGGGAATAAATTGGTATGTAAGAGTTTAAAGGCACTAGTTGGTAGTATTGTGTTTTTGTGAGTAAAATTTCAACCAAAATGGAAACATTAGCGTGTGTATAGGGGAAGGACCAAAATATTTTCATGAGTTGAATAGGAATAGATTCGGATGCAATGCGTGTAAGGAATCGAAGTTTTTAGTATCGGGCATATCCAAATTTTGAGGACGAAATTCGTTTGCAAGGGGGGAAGTATGTAACTCCCCATATTTTTTAGCAATTTAGAATTTAATTAATTCTGGTATTATAAATTACACGTGTGTTGTAATTTAACTAAAATGAAATATTGCGAGATTATTAAATATTAATTTGAAGAGATTATGATTAATATCAATAGAATAAATTTTACTAAGCTTCTAGTAAATAAAATGTTGTAACTTATTCTACATCGTACTGAGTGATAACGACATGATTATGTCAGTATCTCCACCGGGGCTTGTGTGTGGACTACTTTTAGGTTAAGATGGGGAAAATATTTTTAGCGACTCGAATGGTGATTTCGTGTTCATAATTGGTTTCAAATGGATCAAGAGAGTCAAAATCGAGTACCTAGGGTAGTAATTGGGTTAGGAGGCTTTATAGACAAGACTGGTCTCTCACGGTGGTATTTGGGTCATTTGGTCCTGGCCCATTAGCCTAATTTCGAGATTTAGATTTTCAAATCAAATGCTAAATGTTGTAGGCATACAACTCATATTCTAAACCATAAGGGATTTAGAGAAGAGGGGCAACAGAGGAAGGAAAAAGGTAGAGAGCTTTAGGAGCCAAATTCGAGGAGTATTCGTGGAGTTCTAACATCGACTCATCATCTACAATGAAGATCACACCCTATGAATATCTAGAGGCAAGTGATTAACTTTATTTAAATTAAATTATAAATAATTAATGTTCATATCATGGTAGGTGTTGATAAAACCATTTTTGGATTGTTATTTAAATGATAAATTGATGATTATAAACAATTTATATCTGTTGAAAATGAAATCTTATGGATATATATGGGCGAAATACTCTTAATTTGGGTTTTGGGATTGAACCAGGGTTGTGTTTTGAGATTTTAATGTAAAACCGTTTTATTTAATTAATTAATTTAAGAGTGTTAGAATCATCATAGTCGTATCCCATTAAGTTATATATATTTTGATGAAGGTTGATAATCAGGTAGAATAAGATATGGTCGTATTTGGTATTTAATTTATAGGTCTGGGTTTGATAATTTCAGGCAGCGAAATGCTTCAATATAGAAATAAACCATTTCAGATTTTTGGGCATGCGAATTGGGTTTCTACTGGGGGCTAAGCGGTTCGCTTCTTTGGCAGGTTGAAGTTTGGGTGTTTGATAAATGGTTGATTGCCAGAGAGTTACAAAGAATTTGATAATCATATAAAAATCAGAGATATTTACTAAGGAGATCTTAAAAAGATTATATTACCAAAGGACGAGAGGGAAATGAAAGTCAGAGTTGAAAGAGTGAGAGAAACAATTAGCGGGGAATTCTAATAATGAATTGAGTTAGGTGATTTCATAAATATTAGATGTATAAGATGATTGGGTGAGTCCGAATATTATAACATAGTGACATTATTTTATTTAATTAATAGATGAAATTAAAATAAGAGAGAGGGTGTAGACTTGGGATCGTAGGCTAGTGATTTGAGCGATATGCACGGTTTTGCAGTATATATATATATATACAGAGAGAGAGAGAGAGGGGTCGTATATACAAGTAAGAATAATATATGTTTGCATGATATTTATGTGAAACATGCCCCTCTAGTGGTATCATGGGAGATTGCGTGTCACACCCTAACCCCATTAAGATATAATTAACTAAAGAGTTCACAAACCACACTATTTCTTTCATTATTTATTTAGTAATACACATTAAAATAAAAATTCAAGGTTAAAATGCGGAATACTAACAATCAAATCGTTTTAAGGAGACATAATTTAAACAAAACTCCCATACCATTTAACTTAATTACAACTAGTACAATGTATAAAAAAGAACTAACGAGACCCGACTACTATTTAACCAACCTCCTAGACCTAGCAGTGGCAGCATCAAAACCTGAAAATGTAAACATATAAAACCATGAGTTTAAAAACTCAGTGAATGTACTACATCTCTATATAGTAAAAGTACTATATTAACATTTCAACATTGTAATACCCCGTATTTTTGTGATATTTATTTATGGGATTAATTGAATTAAATGGGTATTAATTGAGAATTAATCCGGATAAAATACTAACGAGATGTGAGTTGGTATTTGACTATAATGGGTATTATTTGATTACAATGAATATTGAATATATTGAAATTGTCGCGAAACTGAAATACGACAATTAGGAAATTTAGTTGGGACACACGTGTCAGTCGCGTCGGGAAAGTAATTATGTGAATTAATAAGTGAATTTTAGTTTTATCAACCGTATGGTTATTTTGAGTGCGCCAACATGTTCGAAAGGGTCGAAATTGTCCGAAAACACTAGACGGTGGTTTAGTTTGTGTCCTGGGGCATTTTCGGGCCATATCGGCAACTTAAAAGGGTATTTTGGTAATTTTGAAATTCTGGGAATAATAACCAACGAATTTTGGGGCTTAATATTAGGTTATTTTGTAACCCACTAGGCCATTACCATCACTTAACTAATTTGAGGGCTACTGGAGTTATAGGAAGAAGTGGGAGAGATGTTAGAAGAGGTTCCCAAAGAGAAAACCACCATATTCAACCTTGGGAGGAAATCCATAGAGAAAGGGGAGAATCAACCCATTCACCAACACCAAATTCGGAGAACTATCTAAGGCAAGTGGTTTAATTACGTTAATTTCAAGCGAATGTTTCTTCCATGATTAGAAAACTATATATAATCGCATTGTATTGGAAGATTTATAAAAAACCCATGAGATTTGAGTTATAAATTCAGAGTTTGATATAGGTTTGCATGTAGAATTGTTATTGCGTCATTGAACTAAAAGAATTACTACTCTTTATGTTACAAAAACGGATTTATTTATGGAAATTTATGATTTTATATTCTAGGGTTCTTACTCATAAGATTTGGGGAAAAACTTTGGGAGATTTGATAATTAGATGATGTATAAGAAGATTTGGCCCTATATAAATGTTGTGTTATGACCTATTAATGTTTAGTGATGATTAGAAACCTTAAAATACTGTTGGGTCGACTTTTAGATGAGAATAAAAGTGAAGAAAATTGAGAAAAATGAGATAGGAAAATTCTGGGCTCGAAAGTGTCACCTCGTTTGAAGACCTGCCCAGGTCGTTCGAACGAGCTCGTTCGAAGGAGCTTCTAACGAGATGACAGTTTGCCTTCTAACGAGTTGGATGTTCGTTCGATGCCTTTCGTTTGAACGAGATCTCGTTAGATGCCCCTTTCGCGCGAACGTCCGCGTTCGAACGAGACTTCTAACGAGTTGACAGATTGGCCTTCTTGGCCTGATTTGATTTCTAATGTCCCGTAACCTGGTTTAATTGTAGAGATAACATTCCCTTGATGACTAATTAATATAGTTGGGATATTTGGGATATATTGAGGAGTAAAACATAGAAGTGTGATTTTAACCAAATGAAAACTCTGGATTAGGACGTGAGTGACTAGCTACGATGTGAGAATAATTAATGATTCAAATGTTAGTATTAACCGAGGATATGTGAATTTCATGACATTATAAGTTGGTATAAGAATGAGAAGTATACCACTAATAAATTATGGTAATTACTAAGATGTGTGCATGCTTAGTATATGTATATGATTTTATGTGTATGACATACCTACCATACTTGCTATCATGGGAGGTTTACGTTCGCTTAGGGACATCTAATCTTTATGTGCCTGGATTTAGATTGGTACCTCGAGGACATAGTTCAAGAGAATGACTTATTTGTGAGTTAATAAGACAGCTGACTATGGAGCGTAGGTATGTACGTGACCATGGATATGTTGAATTATGTTCGCCTCCATTTTTTTGTGTTGTGCTTATTCTAAAAATTCCTGAGAGATTCGAAATTCGTACTCCTTATATACATGATGTACCGGGATGGATAGCAGAGTATGTGTTCACCACAGCTTAGCCTCAGGGTGCATATATTGTATATTTATGATGTGAATAATATACGGTTAAATGAAAAGGAATTGTTATGTTTAATTGCGAGTATGATTGTAGTAACGTCTTGATAAAGATAAAAAGGGATAACCTGTTGTGAAATGGAAATGCTGATAATTGAGAATCTGAGTTTAAGTAAAGCTATCTATTTAAGTGATAACATTGGGAATTCATATTGTGAATTGAGTAGGAAGGTTATAACTTATGTCGGTTTAGTTAGATATGAGAATCACTTGAATGGGTACGGTACGTTAGGAGTGCACAATTAGTCGAGAGGTGAGTATTTCATGTGAGTCCACATCCTAACATGTATTTTGCATTCATTGTTTTAATGTTATTAAAGCACTTGCTATTTTTAAAATACTCTCCACTTTCGGGCTCTGACCCCTTTTCTTTCAAATATATTATTGTAAAAACCTTTTAGGTGCCCAGCCACAAGGACACCATGCATAGGACTTCCATTCAGGTGACGAGCTGTAGATGTTGTGGAAGTTACAGGGCCTTGCTAGTAGACACTTCCTTTGGTTTTGATTCCATATTCAGTTCCATCATTTGTAGGGCATGTCGCCCATTTCTATTAGAGATATTTTATATTTCAGTTATTCAAATTGTGGATTGTAATTAATTCAGGATTCAGATTGTTTTATTATTTCAGTTGTGGGATTGTTGTGAGGAGTATTTCCTCCAGACTTATTATTATTTGTTGGTGATTCTATTGCTTCTTTATGGTGAATGGTTACATTACTCTTTCGTAAATCCCTTATTGCATGTTAATCAGATTTAATTTAAAATTTGACAACTTACTTTTTAAATACTAGGTGGTTAGTAATCATTAAATGTTTTCGACAGTGATGCTATTAACTGAACCAACTTGGCATTTTGAATTAATTTAATAAAGGAGTAGCTACCCGGTATTTAATTAGTCGGGGTGTCACAGGTGGTATCAGAGCATCAGGTTCTAGTGTCCTTTAGGATATGTGCGGCTTATTATGCTTTTAGCGTTTCTTTCTTTGATATAGAGCCCTAATACTTGGAATGTTGTGTTTATCTCTACAATTGGAAAATTCATGCTTCTACGATTGTTTATACGAATGATGAACTCATCCAAATTAATTAAATTTTCTGATGGATAGTCAAGAAGTGAACCTCTGAGTTAGTAGGTATCGTGGCACAAGAAGTTACCCCTGCAGTTTTACAATACCAAGAACGCAGCATACAACTTAAAGGAGACAAAAGACCTAGAGAGGTTAGCCAAATATATGTGACTAAATCTGACAAATGTGCGAAGACCCCGAAATTTCGACAACAAACTACCCAAGACCGAGTCAGTTCTAGTCAACAACGTGGTAAAATGAAGAAGTTTCGAAAGAGGAATAAAGTCCCAAGTCAGCAAGGCCGACACCGACAGCAGTTGGGTCAGAGGGGGAGTAACTTCATAGGCCGATGTTTTGTGTGTGGCACGCATGGCCATAAACGCCGGGATTGCCCAGAGGGTGTTAGGGCCCCATAGCAGCAGGGTGCCCGTAATGATCCACAGGGGCCACTTTTTACAGTCGCTCTCCCAACACCAGCTCCGGTACCATCCCTACCAACCTTTCTAGTAGCTACAGTGCAGCAGGGGCAGTTACAGTACAGACATATCTATAATGTCCACCAGGAAGCCTCCCCACAGGCACCACCCGCGATTTGGGGTATGTTTTCCTATCCATGGGACTTTGGGTCGAATTTTGTTTGTTACTGGGACAACGCATTGTTTTATAGCTACATATTATGCGAAGACCTTAGGGTTATTAACCACAGTAGAGAGCACTGTAACGTAGGTAGACTCACCATTGGGGAATGATTCTTTTTTTTTATATGCCGGGGAGTGGGGGTAGAGATTGGTAGTTTGGTATTACCTGCAGACATGTTAGTTTTAGAAATACACGAGCATGATGCCATTATTGGTATGGATTGGCTAGTTGCATACCGAGCCGTGATTGACTGTTTAGTAGGAGTATTATCTTTGCCATTCCTGGGCAGGAGATGTTTTTAGTGGTGATGCCTTACCCTGAGGGAGGATCGTCCACTCATTTGTACTACATAGAGGAGAAGACCTCTAAGGAAGTGGTGATACCACTTGATTTGATACCCATTGTTAGTGAGTTCGCCGATGTAGTTCAGAATATACCTGGACTACCTCCGAGTAGGGAGATAGATTTTGTGATTGATTTGACGCCGGACACTCGGCCTATTGCCCGCGCACCTTGCTGTATGGATCCAGCTGAGATGAGAGAGTTATGGGATCAGATTGAACAGTTGTTGGGTCAGGGATTTATACGGAGGAGTACTTCCCCATGGGGTGCCCCTGTGTTGTTCATTAAGAAGAGGGATGGATCGTTGAGGTTGTGTGTGGATTACCGGGAGTTGAATAAGGTCACGATACGGAATAAGTATCTGTTGCCCCGAATCAATTACTTATTCGACCAGCTGAGGGGAGCTTCTTTCTTCTCAAAGATTGATTTGCGATCGGGATACCATCAGTTGCGTATCAGGGAGGAGGACGTCTCGAAGACTTCTTTCTTAACGAGATATGGTTCCTATGAGTTTCGGGTTATGCCTTTTGGTTTGAACAATGATCTAGCTGTGTTTATGGACTTTATGAATAGGGTGTTCAGAGAATTCCTAGATCAGTTTGTCATTATCTTTATTGATGATATTCTGGTTTACTCCCAGATAGAGGAGGAGCACGCCGAGCATTTGAGGCAGGTTTTGCAAACGCTACGTCAGAACGAGCTGTATGCAAAGTATGAGAAGTGCGGGTTTTGGCTGAAGGAGGTTCAGTTTTTGGGGCATATTATTTCCAACCGGGGGATATCTGTTGATCCGGGAAAGGTATCCGCGGTGAGGGAGTGGGGACATCCCATGACACCGACTGAGATCCGTAGTTTCTTGGGCCTAGCAGGATACTATAGGAGGTTCATTCGGGGTTTCTCAAAGATAGAGGGTCCTTTGACACATCTTACTCGTAAAGGTGTGCCGTTCATTTGGAGTGATGCCCGTAAGTTGGCATTCGATGAGTTGAAGGACAAGTTGACCTCAGCACCTATGTTAGCATTGCCGAGACCGGGAGTTGAGTATCTAGTTTACACCGATGCGTCCTTACAAGGACTTGGAAGTGTATTGCAGCAAGAGAGTTAGGCGATAGCTTATGCTTCCCGTAAGCTTAAGCCTCACGAGAAAAATTACCCCACCCATGATTTGGAGTTAGCGACAGTGGTATTTTCCCTTCGGATTTGGAGACATTACCTTTTGGGGGACATGTTTCTATTGTTCACGGACCACAAGTCCCTACATTACCTATTCACGCAGAAGGAGTTGAATATGCATCAACGGAGGTGGCTTGAGTTTGTGAAGGACTATCAGTTTGATATCCAATATCACCCGGGGAAGGCTAACGTGGTAGCAGACGCGTTGAGTCGTAGGCCAGTAGATGAAGTGGCAGGGGTGTGGAAGGCAAAGTGGAAGGAGTTGGGACACCAGGATACAGTGGCTCGATCGTTCATGTCTATGATGACTGTTACACCGCAGATTGTCACGAGGGTGGTAAAGGCACAAGCAAATGACCCGTTCTGTCAGGAGTAGATAGTTTGATTACTAGCAGAGGGAGCCGAGTCCTATACCGTTAGTTCAAATGGGGGATTATGCTTTAATGGGAGACTGGTAGTTCCGGAAGGGGAGGAATTGTGACACGAGGTGATGGCAGAGTCGCACGGCTCACGGTTCGCGGTACATCCCGGTGGGGACAAAATGTACCAAGACATGAGACGACAGTATTGGTGGAGCGGGATGAAGAAGGATATTGCCGTGTTTGTTTCTAAATGCACCACTTGTCAGCCAGTAAAAGTGGATCATCAGAGACCGGCAGGACTTCTACAGCCATTAGAGGTCCCGATGTGGATGTGGGAGAGTATATCCATGGACTTTATCACGGGGTTGCCTACATCACAGAGAGTTCATGACTCCATTTGGGTAATTATGGACAGGTTGACCAAAGTTGCGCATTTTCTACCCGTAAGGACAGACTACACTACGGGACAGTATGCCTATCTCTTTATTGCAGAAATAGTGACACTTCACGGGGTGCCCCTAAATATAGTGTTTGATAGAGATAAGATATTTGTTTCACGGTTTTGGGAGAGTTTTCAGGAGGCCATGGGCACGGAATTGCGGTTGAGTACGACTTATCATCCGCAGACCGATGGGCAAACCGATCGTACAAATTAGATGTTGGAGGACATGTTGCGTATGTGCATCATTGATTTCGGGGGTGGATGGGAACAGTATCTTCCACTGGTGGAGTTTGCTTACAACAACTCCTACCAGTTCACCATTGGCATGGCTCCATTTGAGGCGTTGTACGGTAGACCTTGTCGTTCCACAGCATGTTGGTTGGAGGTGGGGGATAACAAACTACTCGGGCCTGGAGTGATTCAGGATACTTCGGCGAGGATAGAATTGATACGGAGTCGCATTCGGGTAGCTCAGGATCGACAGAAGAGCTACGCTGATGCGAAGAGATTATTCAGGGAGTTCCAAGTGGGGGAATAAGTTTTACTCAGAGTATCTCCCATGAAGGGGATTATGCGATTTGGAAAGAAGGGGAAGTTGGCACCGAGATATGTGGGGCCATTTCCTATCATCGAGCGGATTGGGTCTGTTGCGTATAGACTTGGGTTATCGGAGCATTTACACAGGATTCATGATATGTTTCATATTTCCTTGGTAAGGAAATATCTTAGAGATGATTTGGCTCATTATCACATTGCTTTGGAGGACATCGATCTCCATCCCGATAGCTCCTATGAGGAGGGGCCGATTGCTATTTTGGACCGAAGTGAGCGGAAACTACGGTCAAAGATAGTTCCGTTAGTACGTGTTCAGTGGCGGCATCATAATGTCGAGGATTCCACATGGGAGCGCGAGGATGAGATGCGCGAACGTTATCCAGAGTTTTTTTTACCAGGTACTTTCTAGTTCCGAATTTTGGGACGAAATTCTGTTATTAGGGGGGAAGTATGTAATACCCCATATTTTTGTGATATTTATTTATGGGATTAATTGAATTAAATGGGTATTAATTGAGAATTAATCCGGATAAAATACTAACGAGATGTGAGTTGGTATTTGATTATAATGGGTATTATTTGATTCTAGTGAATATTGAATATATTGAAATTGTCACGAAACTGAAATACGGCAATTTGGAAATTTAGTTGGGGGCGATAGTTTTTTACATGTGAGAGACATGATTGTTGATCCTACAGTGAATCCAACTGACAATCAATTTCATATGCGCGGTAGTATCCATGGTCCGATAGAGGTGTATGCTTAATTATCCCATATTCCATTTGTGCTAGCAGCCACTGGAAATTTTGGTTTTAGTCATTTATTTAGCAAAACTTTTCTTAGATCCGACAACCAATTGACTGGAGCGCTCGTAAGTAGGTGGTCAGAAATAACTCATACATTCCATCTACCGAGTGTGGAGTTGGGGATTACCCCTTAGGATTTTATGCATTTATGAGGTAATTATTTCAGAAATATTTTTTCGCACTATATTTGTATTTTTATAAATTATTGTTGAATGTGTCCATATCTAATACTTCTTAAATTATATGGTTTTAGGAATTCCAATTGGAATCCATCCAATTTTGCCTAGTTTTTCAAGTCGCGTCGGGAAAGTAATTATGTGAATTAAAAAGTGAATTTTAGTTTTATCAACCGTATGGTTATTTTGAGTGCGCCAACGTGTTCGGAAGGGTCGAAATAGTCAGAAAACACTACCCGGGGGTTTAGTTTGGGTCCCGGGGCATTTTTGGGCCATACCGGCAAATTAAAAGGGTATTTTGCTAATTTTGAAATTTTGGGAATAATAACCAACGAATTTTGGTACTTAATATTAGGTTATTTTGTAACCCACTAGGCCATTACCAGCACTTAACTAATTTGAGGGCTACGGGAGTTATAGGAAGAAGTGGGAGAGAAGTTAGAAGAGGTTCCCAAAGAGAAAACCACCATCTTCAACCTTGGGAGGAAATCCATAGAGAAGGGGAGAATCAACCCATTCACCAACACCAAATTCATAGAACTATCTAAGGCAAGTGGTTTAATTACGTTCATTTCAAGCGAATGTTTCTTCCATGAATAGAAAATTATATATAATCGCATTGTATTGGAAGATTTATAAAAACCCATGAGATTTGAGTTATAAATTCAGAGTTTGATATAGGTTTGCATGTACAATTCTTATTGGGTGATTGAACTAAAAGAATTACTACTCTTTATGTTACAAAAATGGATTTATTTATGGAAATTTATGATTTTATATTCTAGGGTTCTTACTCATAAGATTTGGGGAAAAACTTTGGGAGATTTGATAATTAGATGATGTATAGGAAGATTTGGCCCTATATAAATGTTGTGTTATGACCTATGAATGTTTAGTGATGATTAGAAACCTTAAAATACTGTTGGGGCGACGTTTAGATGACAATAGAAGTGAAGAAAATTGAGAAAACCGAGATAGGAAAATTCTGGGCTCGAAACTGTCACCTCATTAGAAGACCTGCTCAGGTCGTTCGAACGAGCTTCTAACGAGCTGACAGTTTGCCTTCTAACGAGTTGGATGTTCGTTCGATGCCTTTCGTTCGAATGAGATCTCATTAGAGGCCCCTTTCGTTTGAACGACCTCGTTCGAACGAGACATCTAACGAGTTGACAGATTGGCCTTCTTCGCCTGATTTGATTTCTATTGTCCTGTAACCTGGTTTAATTGTAGAGATAACATTCCCTTGATGACTAATTAATATAGTTGGGATATTTGGGATATATTGAGGAGTAAAACATAGAAGTGTGATTTGAATGAAATGAAAACTGTGGATTAGGACCTGAGTGACTAACTACGATGTGAGAATAATTGATGATTCAAATGTTAGTATTAACCGAGGATATGTGAATTTCGTGACATTATAAGTTGGTTTAAGAATGAGAAGTATACCAATAATAAATTATTGTAATTACTAAGATGTGTGCATGCTTAGTATATGTATATGATTTTATGTGTATGACATACCTACCATACTTGCTATCACGGGAGGTTTACGTTCTCTTAGGGCCATCTAATCTTTGTGTGCCCGGATTTAGATTGGTACCTAGAGGACATAGTTCAAGAGAATGACTTATTTGTGAGTTAATAAGATAGATGACTATGGAGGGTAGGTATGTACGTGACCATGGATATGTTGAATTATGTTCGCCTCCATTTTTGTGTGTTGTGCTTATTCTAAAAATTCCTTAGAGATTCGGAATTTGTAATCCTTATGTACGTGATGTACCGGGATGGATAGCAAAGTATGTGTGCACCACAGCTTAGCCTCGGGGTACTTATATTGTATATTTATGATGTGAATAATATACGATTAAATGAAAAGGAATTGTTATGTTTAATTGCGAGTATGATTGTAGTAACGTCTTGATAAAGATAAAAAGGGATAACCTGCTGTGAAATGGAAATGCTGATAATTGAGAATCCGAGTTTAAGTAAAGCTATCTATTTAAGTGATAACATTGAGAATTCATATTGTGAATTGAGTAGGAAGGTTAGAACTTATGTCGATTTAGTTAGATATGAGAATCACTTGAATGGGTACGGTACGTTAGGAGTGCACAATTAGTCGAGAGGTGAGTATTTTATGTGAGTGCATGACCTAACATGTATTTTGCATTCATTGTTTTAATGTTATTAAAGCACTTGCTGTTTTTAAAATACTCTCCACTTTCGGGCTCTGACCCGTTTGCTTTCAAATATATTTTTGTAAAAACCTTTTAGGTGCCCAGCCACAAGGACACCATGCATAAGATTTCCATTCAGGTGACGAGCTGTAGCTGTTGTGGAAGTTACAGGGCCTTGCTAGTAGACGCTTCCTTTGGTTTTGATTCCATATTAAGTTCCATCATTTGTAGGGCATGTCGCCCATTTCTGTTAGAGATATTTTATATTTCAATTATTAAGATTGTGGATTGTAATTAATTCAGGATTCAGATTGTTTTATTATTTCAGTTGTGGGATTGTTGTGAGGAGTATTTCCTCAAGACTTATTATTATTTGTTGGTGATTCTATTGCTTCTTTATTGCGAATGGTTACGTTACTCTTTCGTAAATCCCTTATTGCATGTTAATCAGATTTAATTTAAAATTTGACAACTTACTTTTTAAATATTAGGTGGTTAGTAATCATTAAATGTTTTCAACAGTGATGCTATTAGCTGAACCCACTTGGCATTTTGAATTAATTTAATAAAGGAGTAGCTAACCGGTATTTAATTAGTCGGGGTCTCACAAACATATCAATATGTATCCATCTATGTTCCAAATTAGGCCATATATATATCTGGAGTTAAAAAACCCCACATTTCCTGCCCGTAGGCTATAATCATATCCATAGGTTCTAATAACCTAACATTTCCTATATTGCATAGTAATTCAACATGTCTTGACTTTTATAAAGTCATAACATCTCAAAATCTCTTAACTTTTAAAAATTCATAACATCCCATGACTTTTAATAATCCAAATCATCTCAACATATAATACATAAACATCATATCCATAATAAACTCAGTAAGTACACTCACATTGGGTTGTCAACTAGGTATTCACATTTCCCTCAGGTGGAGCTGAACTGGGTTGATTTGACCTTACACCTGTTAATCCAACTAAATTAGTACTGAATTTCAATCATAAATATTACCTTAATATATCTATGTAACTTTCAATGACTATACACCCACAATATAATTCTACTCAAGTCATATTCCATGAAATATGTGTAAAGACGAAACAATGGTATACATGATAAGGTCATGAACATTCAACCCTAGAATCTACCTCGTAAGGAATTTATAACAAAAATCAAGTAAACATAAAATCATACTTCTCAACATATATACACATGGAACATGTAATCAAAAATACCGTTGGTAAGGAGCAAAAAAAAACATTCCTTCATGGGGTATCCAATATGGCCTCAAATTATTGTCCTCCATACTTAACCATCCCATATTCATAAATTGTACATATATAGGTGTCCAAGATTATCAATATGAAAACATATCTGAATATAATTTTCATTACAAGTGACGGTGCAATTTTTTCAAGCTTCCTATATCAATTTATGACCATTTCTTTACAACATCATAAATCTTCCCTCTAAACTCCTCTATTGTTCCTTCAACTTCCAAGAATTTTCATAATTTTTCTCTAGTATAACTTTCTATGTTTTTCAACCAATTTTCATGCACATACTAAAGAGTAAAAAATTAAAGTTTCATAATTTTTTGACTTCATTTCCTATCTCAAAAGCTTGACCAAACTCAGGGCATACCGAAAAGAAATATACAAACAACAACTATATACCAACTTGAAACCATCATTAAGGCCTAACCACAAGGAGTTAAATTCTAATTATAGTATATGACATGAATATAGGAGTCTACTTTCATATCCAATTGGAATTTATGAATTCCAGTAATCGCACAAAGATATATGCAAGTTTGAATACAAGGGGTTTCAATACAAAGAAATATAACCTATTAACACTACTTATCTCACATAGGAACCAATACATATTATCACAAAGGATGATGGAATTTTTATCAATAATTCACGATTTATATACTTTGAAATAAGTTTAATAAAAGATTAAAATAATATTAAAACATAATTTTACTTTGGAAACACTTTAAGGATTTTCCTGGAATTTTCCTAGCTTTTCTTGAAATCTTTTCTTCCTTAAACTTCTACTTTCTCTTTCCTTAAGATAAATCTCTCAAAACTAAACCTAGGATTATATTTGTTGAAGAAATAAGTTAAAGGTAGAGGTTTAAGTCGTCCAAGTCTTCCTCCCATGCCAACCACACAAATTAAAACATTTGGTTTACTAAAAGACAATTTTCCACTTAAAGGAAATGGACAGATTTACCCCTTCTTCGTAAATTCGGCCTAACTCCTTACTCGGACATCCTTTTAATGCACCGTTTTTTGTGTTTCAACCGTAACTCACATATATACAACTATATAGTTTTCACCTCAACTCATTTGTATGTTATAAGGGCCAAAACTTGTCTTAAACCGGAGCATTTCTATCGAAAATAGAAAAATTTTGTGTTCATACATAACTCGACATTTCACAATTTATGAAAGTATGATTAGGCTAAACATAATCACTTAGCATTAGATATATTAATAAAAAATTATTGATATCACTTAAGATAAGCATGACTTAAATATAATTTATCATAATTATATCCGGGTTGTCACAACTTCCCCCCCTAGAAAATTTCATCCCTGAAATTTATAATAAAGCTCACTTACCAAACAAATGGGAATACAGCTTCTTCATGCTATCCTACGTCTCCCAAGTTTCTTCTTTAATTCCGTGGATCATCCACATAACTTTAACTAAGGTAATAGCTTTTTTCCTTAATACTTGCTCCTTACGATCAATAATTTCAATCGGTTCCTCGATGTACGACAAGTCTTCTTTCCGTTCAATAGGTTGCATTTTCAACTGATGAGATGGATTTGCTAAATACTTACGAAGCATCGATACATGAAACACATCAAGTACATTGGATAAATCTTGAGGTAATGCTAATCTATATGCCAGGTTCCCAATTCTTTCTAACACCTCATATGGTCCAATGTATCCTGGACTTAGTTTCCCCTTCTTCCCAAATCTCATGACACCCTTCCACGGTGAAATACGTAGGAATACAAAATCTCCCTTTTGAAATTCTAATGGGTACTTACTTTTATCTGCATAAAATTTCTTCCGGCTTTGCACTATCTTTATTCGTTCCCGAATCAGTTTGATCTTTTCAGTCGTCATATCTATTAATTCAGGACCCAAAAGTTTCCTTTCACCCACTTCATCCCAACAAAAAGGTGTTGCACATCTCCTCCCATATGAAGCTTCATATGGAGCCATACTAATGGTGGAGTGGTAACTATTATTATACAAGAATTCCATTAATGGAAGATGACCATCCCAACTACCCTTGAAGTCAAATACGCAAGCACGTAACATGTATTCTAATATTTGAATCGTTCTTTCAGATTGCCCATCCATTTGTGGATGAAATGTAGTGCTGAAGTTCAAACTTGTGCCCATGGCATTCTGTAAACGAGGCCAAAATTTAGAAGTGAAAGTTAGATCTCTATTTGATATAATTGACACTGGTGCCCCATGTAAATGGATAATCTCATCAACGTACATACGTGCATACTCATCAACAGTGTAGGTGGTCTTAACTGGAAGAAAATGAGATGAATTTATCAATCTATCTACAATCACCCAAATACAATCATGCCCCTTTGGTGACCGGGGTAATCATGAAACAAAGTCCATCGTTATATGCTCCCACTTCCATTCTGGAATAGGCAATGACTGTAATAATCACACCGGATTTTGATGCTCCACCTTCACTTGCTGGGATACTAAACATTTAGCTACAAATTCCGCAATCTCACGTTTCATATTATTCCACCAGTAATATTATTTCAAATCTCTGTACATTTTGGTACTTCTAGGATGCGTAGCGTAAATAGAACTATTTTCCTCTTCTAATATATCCTTCTTTAAGGCTGGATCATTCGGTACCCAAATCCTATTTTTATAACACAATGATTCATCATTCTTAATTTCAAAGTCACTTTCTTTACCATCCCGGACTTCCTATTTCTTCTTGTCAAGGAATGGATCATTGCCTTGCAAATTTCTTATACGTTCTGCCAATAAAGGTCTCACTTTGGCATGTGATAATAAGCTTCCCCCTTTTGAAAAACTTATTTCAATGCCCATCGATGCCAAGTCAAGGATATTTCCCACACGTGCACACAGTATGAAACCTAGAATCCCCAATGATTTTCGACTTAAAGCATCGGCTACTACATTGGCTATACCCGGATGATAATGAATGGTACAATCATAGTCTTTAATCAGCTCTATCCAATGCCTCTGCCTCAAATTCAAGTCTCTCTGTGTAAATAAATACTTTAAACTTTGGTGGTCAGTGAAAATTTCACACATCTGTCTACATAAATGATGTTTCAAGGCAAAAACAATAGCTGCAAGTTCTAAATCGTGTGTAGGATAATTGCTTTCATGCGTCTTCAATTATCTAGATGCGTAAGAAATTACCTTTCCATGTTACATGAAAACACAACCCAGACCCTGTTGTGTAGCGTCAGTGTAAATCGCAAAACCTTCTCCACTGGATGGAACCGTGAGAACTGGAGCTGATACTAGCCTATTTTTCAACTTTTCAAAGCTGTGCTGACATTCATCAATCCAAACAAATTTCACTTCCTTTCGAGTTAATTTAGTCAACGATAAGGCTATAGATGAAAACCCCTTTATGAATCTTCTATAATATCCATCCAATCCTAGAAAACTCCTTATCTCCGTTACATTTCTTGGTTCGTTCCATTGCACAATTGCCTCTACCTTCTTAGGGTCAACATAAATTCCATCTCCCGAAACAACATGGCCCAGAAATACTACCTGATTTAACCAAAACTCACATTTTCTAAACATAGCAAACAATTGACTATCTCACAAAACTTGCAATACAATTCTTAGATGCTTCTCATATTCCTCTTGGATAGGTGAGTATATCAAAACATCATTAATAAAAACAATCACAAACAAATCTATGAAAGAATGAAATACCCGATTCATTAAATCCATAAACACTGCAGGAGCATTTGTTAAACCAAATGGCATTACAAAAGATTCATAATGACCATAGCGAGAACAAAAAGTTGTCTTAGGTATGTAACAATCTCTCACCCTTAATTGATGATAACTCGATCTCAAATCAATTTTTGAAAACACTTTAGCACCCTGTAATTGATCAAACAAATCATCAATATGAGGCAATGGATATTTATTTCAAATAGTTACCTTGTTCAATTGTCGATAATCAATGCAAAGTCGCATGGTGCCGTCTTTATTTTTCACAAATAATACCAGAGCACCCCATGGTGATACACTGGGTCAAATAAAACCTCTATCTAGAAAATCTTTCACTTGAACCTTTAACTCCTTTATTTCCACAGGTGCCATTCTATATGGAGAAATAGAAAGAGGAGGTGTACCAGGCACTAAATCAATAGTGAACTCTACCTCTTCCCTAGGTGGAAATCCAGGTAATTCATCTGGGAACACATCTGCAAAATCATTAACTACTTGGATATCTTCTAATATTTGCAGTTCCCTATTTTTATCCACAGTATATGCTAAAAATGCTTGACAACCCTTATTTAATAATTTCCTCGCCCAAAGGGAAGAAATAAGGCAGTTTGGAACCACACGTCTTTCCCCAGTAAATTTGAATTCTTCCTCCCCCGGCAAAATTAAATGTAACATCCTTACGTCAATTGATGCATGGTAGGAAGATAAGCAATCCATACCTAAGATAATATCAAAATCTTGAATATCTAGTGGAATTAAATCAATGGTCAACTCCCTCTCCTCCACATATAATACATAATTTTTATACACACGCTCCACTAACATCACATCCCCTATAGGTGTAGAAATATATAAACCACAATCTAGATAAGAACATGGTCTACCCAAGTGCATGGTAAATGATAGTGATACAAATGAATGAGTAGAACCAGGATCAATAAGCACGTAAGCATGTTTGTTCATAACAGAAAATGTACCTGCCACCATCTCTGGAGTAGCCTAAGCATCCTATAAAATCATAGCAAATATCCTTCCCGGAGCCCAGGATCCACTAGCCTGCCCTCTACCTCCTCCTCTCCATATGACTCTAGGTGATGAGCCTCGACTAGTAGTAGCTGATTGAATCCATCCCAATAGCATAGGATAGTTGTTTTTGGTATGACCAATTTGATGATAGTGATAACACTCTACCCCCTTTAACTTGAGACAATATGGACTGATATGGCCCTAAGCTTTGCAAAAATAGCATGTAACAGGCTTAGACTGCCCATTATCAATCTCCTATTGTCTATTATGTTGGCCCATCGATCCTGTACCCATAAAACTACTTGGTGTCCTATTCTGAACATAATTTCCCGTCCCTTTACTGTGCTGAAATCTTTGACTCCCCTGTTTTGAGTATTCTATATTGCCTTCCTTTTGCTGATATGGATAAAATCTACTCCTCTTTCCCCTTTGTTCCCTATTCCTTATTGCATCATTAACATCTCCTTCAACCATTATAGCTTTGTTAACTAAAGAAGTATAATCTACCATTTCAAGTGTAGTGAGTCTAGAGTTGATAACCAATTTCAACCCATCCTGAAATCTGGTGCATTTGTCCTCCTCATTGTGCAAGAAACGTAATAAAAATCGAGACAAAGATATAAATTTAGTTTCATAATCCCTGACCGACATATTCCCCTTAGTCAATGCTAAAAATTCTCTCTTTTTTTGCTTCCGATACATGTGAGGAAAATACTTTTCATATAAGACTTTAATAAAGGAATCCCAAATAATTACCTCACCTCCTTTCGGAGTAAGTAATAAATATTTGGAAGACTCCCACCATCATTTAGCTTCACCCTTTAACATGAAAGTAGCCAAAATTACCTTCTGCGCGCCAGGTACATTCATCACCCCAAAGATAGTTTCGGTATCTCTAACCCAAGGCTCAACTTCTAAAGGATCTACAGAACCTGAGAATGATGGGGGGTCAATTTGATAAACTTCTAGTAAAGAGTGTTCTTATCCTCTAATTGTATTTCCCTTTATATTCTGGCAAAAGTCTGCTCCTCCAAGTACTTGGCTTGTTTTTCTTCAATTTGCGTTATAAACATGTTTTGTTATTCTTTCATTAAAGTCATGGCACGAGCCATTTTCTGCATATTTGTAAGATGTTCAGGAACCCCTTCTACATTATTTGGATTTTTTTGGTTTACTGTATTTGAAGACTCCTCATCCACCCTCTTATGAACATTTGCGACTTCCATATCTCATTATCTGTCATAAACCACAATTGTAGAAAAAAATTACAACATTTATATCAAACATAATGGTTAGTATTTCTCACAAGTTAATATAAATGACCCACACCACACTATTTCTTCCACTCCCACACCGAGACTCTCTAACCTCAGAATATCAAAACCTAAAGCTCTTATACCAAGTTGTCACACCCTAATCCAATTAAGATATAATTAACTAAAGAGTTCACGAACCACACTATTTCTTTCTTTATTTATTTTGTAATACACATTAAAATAAAACTTCAAGGTTAAAATGCGGAATATAAACAATCCAATCATTTTAAGGAGACATAATTTAAACACAACTCCCATACCATTTAAGTTAATTACAACTAGTACAATGTATAAAACAGAACTAACGAGACCAGACTATTATTTACCCAACCTCCTAGACCTAGCAGTGGCAGCTTCAAAATCTGAAAATGTAAACATATAAAACCATGAGTTTAAAAACTCAGTGAATGTACTACATCTCTATATTGTAAAAGTACTATAATAACATCTAAACATATCAATATATATCCATCTCTGTGCCAAATAGGCCATATACATATCCAGTGTTTAAAACCCCACCTCTCTTGTCCGTAGGCAATAATCATATCCATAGGTTTGAATAACCTAACGTCTCCTGAATTGCATAGCAATTCAACATATCTTGACTTTTATAAAGCCATAACATCTCAACATCTCTTGACTTTTAATAAGTCATAATATCTCAACATCTCAGGACTTTTAATAATCCATATCATCTCAACATATAATACATACACAGCATATCCATAATTAACTCAGTAAGTACACTCGCATTGGGTTGTCAACTAGGTATTCACGTTTCCCTCGGGTGGAGTTGAACTGGGTTGATTTGACCTTACACCTGTTAATCCAACTAAATTAGTACTGAATTTCAATCATAAATATTATCTTAATATATCTATGTAACTTTCAATGACTATACACCAACAATATAATTCTACCCAAGTCATATTCCATGAAATATGTGTAAAGACGAAACAATGGTATACATGTTGATAAGGTCATGAGCATTCAACCCTAGAAGCTACCTCGTAAGGAATTTATAACTAAAATCAAGTAAACATAAAAGCATACTTCTCAATATATATACACATGAAACATGTACTCAAAATACCCTTGGGAAGGAGCAAATAAAAAAATTCCTTCATGGGGTATCCAATATGGCCTCAAATTATTGTCCTCCATACTTAACCATCCCATATTCATAAATTGTACATATACAGGTGTCCAAGATTATCAATATGAAAAAATATCTGAATATACTTTTCATTACAAGTGACGGTGCAATTTTTTCAAGCTTCCTATATCAAGTTATGTCCATTTCTTTACAACTTCATAAATCTACCCTACAAGCTCCTCTATCGTTCCTTCAACTTCCAAGAATTTTCATTATTTTTCTCCAGCATAACATTCCATAATTTTCGACCAATTTTCATTACACATACTGGATAGTACAAAATTAAAGTTTCATAATTTTTTGACTTCATTTCCTATCTCAAAAGCTTGACCAAACTCCGGGAATACCAAAAAGAAATATACAAACAGCAACTATATACCAACTTGAAACCATCATTAAGGCCAAAGCACAAGGAGTTAAATTCTAATTCTTGGATATGACATGAATATTTGAGTCTACTTTCATATCCAATTGGAATTTCTGAATTCCAGTAATCACACAAAGAGATATGCAAGTTTGAATACAAGGGGTTTCAATACAAAGCAATATAACTTATAAACACTACTTATCTCACATAGGAACCAATACATATTATTACAAAGGATGATGGAATTTGTATCAATAATTCACGATTTATATACTTTGAAATAAGTATAATACAAGATTAAAACAATATTAAAACATAATTTTAGCTTGGAAAAACATTAAGGATTTTCCTAGCATTTTCCTAACATATCCCTAAGTCTTTTCTTCCTTAAACTTCTACTTTCTCTTTCCTTAAGTTTAAATATATCAAAACTGAACCTAGGGTTATAATTGGTGAAGAAATAAGTTAAAGGGATAGGTTGATGTCGGCCAAGGCTGCCTCCCATCCGAACCAATCAAATTAAAACATTTGGTTTACTAAAAGATAATTTACCACCTAAAAGAAATGGACAGATTTACCCCTTCTTCGCAAATTAGTCCTAACTCCTTACTCGGACATCCTTTTGATGAACCATTTATTATGTTACAAACTTAACTCACATGTCTACAACTATCTTGTTTTCACGTCAAGTCATTTGTAATGTTATAACGGCCAAAACTAGTCTTAAAGAGGAGCATTTCTATCGAAAATAGTAAAATTTTGTGTTCATACATAACTCGACATTTCACGATTTATGAAAGTATGATTAGAATAAACATAATCACTTAGGATTAGATATAATAATAACACATTATTCATATAACTTAAGATAAGCATGATTTAAATATAATTTATCAAAATTATATTCGGGTTGTCACATTGCGCGAAGTGGCTGATCCCCCTGGCTAGTGAATGTAGGGTGAGTATAGTCCCCAAGTCATAGCGCCACGCATGTGAGCTTGTGAGGGTTAAAGTTTGAGGTGAGGTAATTTTTTGTATGGTTATCACTAACTATAGATGGAGTATGGCATCCTATAATACGTTTCGGGTTTTAACTAGTCCGACTAACGATAATCGGGGTGACGTGAGTGTGTCTTGGATTTTGATATCATTGTGGAGAAAAGCATGCAATATGATATTACAATGAAGGATGGAATCAATAGTGATATTCCTCTATTACTCATAAGGATGGAATCAAGTGATTTATTCCTTTGAAGGATGGAATCCAGTGATTTATAACTAGGAGGGATGGTAACTATACACGACATATGTATGCTTGTTATGGTATATATTTACGTAATTATAGTATAGTAAATTATATACGGGCTTATCACATTAAGTTTGACTATTATAAATAACTAGAGTAAAGTTATGAGAAATATTAAGGATGATATAATTTATTAAGCATATGAGTAAAATAGTTGATGAATAAATCACAGAAAATGCTCGGGTTAGAGTAGTATGCTAGTGAGATTTGCAATAGAACTAGTTCGGCAGTGTAGCAAAACCAGGAGGGTTAAGATGTATTATCTAGGTGTGCACTAGATTTGAGAGGTGAGTATTATCTCACGGGAGTCCGACACCGACTTAAATATGGAAAGTTTAACTGCATATTTATTTTTCTCCATCTTAATTACTTGAAAATGTTTTTAAAAGGTTATAGGATTTGAAAGGTGTTAAAATATTTCACAAGTTTTTGGTTTCCAACCACAGGGACGCCAAGGATGATGACTCTTTCCCGGGATACATAGCTCTAGTACATGGGGAGGTTTGTAGGAATTTGATTAGATGTTTATCTTATTTCATTCTAGACAGGATCTTCATTTCAGTTATCCAGTTTGGGCATGTTGCCCCTTTTATTTCAGATTTAGTACTATTGGATTTATTATGTTCCATTTGATACTGTTATTTGGATTCTTTGGAACAGATGGTTTATTCGATATTTGATATTTATGTATTTTATGTTCTAGAGTCCATTATTTGTGTGAATGGTTTATTAAGTTTATCTCCGTGATATTTGAATTAATGTTGTAATTGTTGGCTCTTAATGAAAGATAAAAGTTGGCACCGACTTATTTAATTTATGTGGTAGCTAATTTAAAGTGTTTTCTACAGTGATGCTAAGAATGAACCATATGAGATTCCAAATTTATTTCATTTAATGACTAATCACACTATATATAAATAGGCGGGATGGGACACATAAATTCATAGATCACATTTTGGATTAAATCTGTATTGGAGATACCTCACACTCACATCACTCGTTGCCACATATTTTTTCGAACTCCTTCGTAAAAATGTTTTTTTGTGTAAAACTTCTATTTTTCTATGTTCATCTTGCTTATAAAAAAATCTTCTAAAAATATAAAGATAAGAAAAATTGAGAGAAACTTATCATTTTCATTACAACGATGTTTTACATCACTAAATGGAAAATGGTGAGTGTTATTCGACAAATTCTCTCACTTTTCACAAGAGAACAATTATCGCAAAATAATCATCGCAATACTTCCTCATTAGCTGCCAAGATCTGAGAAGTCTCCATCAGAAATCTCTTGAAATTCCCATAAGTTGACTATCACAACAGGTTTGCCACATTGAAAATTTTCCTTGCTATAACTGTGCTCTTATGATATGTAAATGTCCCCAATTCATGTTTTGAGATCTTTGAAGATCTCTTAGATTTTTATGCAAAAGTCACTTATGGGGTACTCATTGGACATGGCAACCCCCATAATCTCTCTCATATATTTTTTATGTAAGATATGCGCCCATGGGATTTTTTTGGTATTGGGTAAACCCATTTGTGCGGTTTTCATTATTTAAAAATTTAATTATCTTCATTTGAAAATAAGATCTCAAATCTTTGAAGCGAAAAATACCCAAAGACCTTTCACTGTGCATTCATTTCGTATTTTTGTCTTAGAATATAAGAACACACTTGTGAAAAAGAGTAAACCCATTTTCAAAATCTAGTGCATCTTTTTTTTTTCCTTCTTTCCATTAATTTAATCACCTCTCCTTTTAAAGGATGATTAATATCAAATAAGATGAAGCTTTTTACTAAGAACTCAGTTTTAAAAATCAAAATTTTTATACACTTTGTGTGTTTATTTGAAAAGAAGTATTGTGATATTTTATGTTCTTTTTTGGGGTCCAAAACATTTGTAATCTCCAAAGTTTGAAGTTGAAGGCTTGCAACACTATCGACATGTGTCCAAACATAAAAGATATTTGGAACTTCTATCAATGTGTATTGATCTTTGTATTATTTTGAATTAGTGAAAAATTGTTAGGTGGGAGTTATAATGGAA
This sequence comes from Sambucus nigra, assembly GCA_949130495.1. Lineage (NCBI taxonomy): Eukaryota > Viridiplantae > Streptophyta > Magnoliopsida > Dipsacales > Adoxaceae > Sambucus > Sambucus nigra. The sequence goes on along the minus strand of OX422217.1, from coordinate 300,776,651 downwards.
GGAATGTTAGGCGATTAGTCCCCTTGATAAGTCATTACCATCTTTTAAGGAGGTTGTTTAATTAGGAAGATTTTTTTCCCATATGTGGGGTTTTGTCCTTATACATATGTTATTGTTCTCTTATTTACCTCTTATATGTATTATTTATCATCCATATGACTAAACAAGATAAAAAAAGACCGTTAATTAAAATTTCGGTAAACCTTTGAACTTTGAATTTAGATGTGCAAAATATTTTTTTAGTCCATATTCATTTCAATAGGTAATACGCACTCTCCAATGATATCATATTTTGGTCCTCTTTAATTAAGATTTAAAAACCTAGAGGTATATCGTGCATTTTTATGTTAATATGGATAATAACTTTGTGTTTAAGTCTACGAACACTTAAACATTGTTCAACCTACATTGGTTCTTTAGATGATATTTCAGCAAATGATAAAGATTTTCGTCAACCTGCATCCATTTATGATAAATGTTTTTCTAAGACTCATACATTATTTTCTTCTGGATACTCTAGTGACGATTCTTTTAATGAAGAAGATAGTGACCTTTTAATAAGCTTATGAGAAAAAAAAGTCCTTAAAATTCTATATTTAAGAAGAACATGTTAAGAATTTCCATTAAACTAAAAAATGGGAAAAGTAAAATGCCTCTTTAAAAATGGAAGGGTATTTATTAAGAAATGTTGAAGCTCAATGTGCATCTATTAGTTCAAGCTTCCTTTTGATGGAAAATGTGAATGATGTTTTTTCAGAAAAGGTTGAAAGTTTTAAAATGTGATTTGGAAGAATGTAAGATTTTGGCACTTTAGAATATAAAATAATATATCTTGAAAATGAGTTAATCTCATGTAAGAATATCAAGGATACCACTGAAGATACATCCAAGATGATGGGAAAATATCTTTTTGACCATATTAAATCTTTTGTTGGTAAACATAGTATTGGTTTTGAAAACCTTCGTGTTAAATATCTATATTTGAGTACTAAACTATTTTTGCAAAAGATTCTTAAAAGAGTCAAGCATTTTAAAAGTCTTCATCTTCCATTGAGAAAAAAACAATTTCAAAGCCTTATGTTTTTGTGTATCATTCCACTTTTTTCTATCGCGATTGTCATTTGAAGGGTTATCATTATTGGCTTATGAAAAACACCCTCGAGATGACATTTTAATTCCTTTTTCTGAAAAATATAAAACAATTTGATCAAAATTTTTGATAATTTCATTATCTAAACATCTTTATGATAGTATGAAGATTTAGGGAAAAGTAACAAGACCAATGTTATTTTGGCTAAAAAGAAAAGTTTCTTGTTAATCACACTACCTTAGTCAGCAAAAAGGATTCATAATAGTACTTAGATAGCGGGTTCCCATATACTAGATATTTTACACATGGACCTTATAAGCCCATTGCATAAGGATAGCATAGGTGGTAGATGTTACGTTCTTATGATTGTCAATGAATTCTCTAGATTCACCTTTGTAAAAAATTTGCATAGCAATTCCACTTCTAATTGAATTTTTATTTTCAAGTGAAAGAAACATTAAAATAAAAAAATCATTCCATTTCGTGAAAATTAGTAGTGATCACGGAAGGGAATTTGAAGGAATGAGTATACGAACTAATGTAGTGAAGTTTAAATACACCATGAATTTCTAGCTCCCAGGATCCCTCAATAGTATGGAATATTTGAAAAGGAGAATGGAACTTTTTAACAGATGGATAGGTTAATGTTTAATGGATAGAATGTTATAAATCCATTTTGGCAACTTACCACACCGCCAACCTAGTGTATAAGAGGTACAGTACCAACTAAACCCCGTGTGAGATTTAAAAAGGAACGAAAACCACACTCAAAGACTTTAGAGTCTTTGACAAAAAATGTTACATAGTCTGGTTTTGACAATAATTTACTAAGATTTACTCTAAAAATGATGTAGGTATTGTTTTACACATTGACAATTGTGTTTTCAATTCTGTTTCTTAAACAATTATGAAAGAAATTAACGTTCTCATTCGCGATAATAATTATTTTACTTTATTGAGAAAAATTGTGAAATTGCAATTTATGTATTTCCATATGCTGAAGAAGAGGGAGAAGAAGGAGGGGGGAAATAATATGAAAAGGTGTACTCACCACCTAGTGCGGTTGTTCGTTTCGGATAAATGCCTCATTGGGTTAACCAAATCACTCGTAGTCCTAATGTTGGAATTAATACTAGCTCTCAACTCCAAAGAAATGTTAACTTTCTTTCATACACTTCGACGATCAAACCTAAGAAAGTCAAGGATTCCTTCTTAGATGAATATTAGGTCGATATTATGCAAGAAGAAATATACCAATTCGCAAACCCTAGTTGTCCCCCTGCCTAAGGATGTTCATGTCAATGGTACTAAATGGGTCTTTAAACAAAACTGTGATGAATATGGATATATATTGAGGAATAAATCAAGGTTATATCTCAAGGATATACTCAATTTGACGGTATAGATTTTGATGTGTCTTTTCCGTCGTTACTGGGCTAGAGTCGGTTCTCTTACTCTTAGTTATAGCTTAGGCCTCAGACTTCAAGCTTCATCGGGTCGATGTGAATAGAGACTTTCTTAATGGAAATATGCAACATGAATCCTTATGTGTCACAATTAGAGGGATTTGAGGATTTTAAATTGTCAACAAAAGTTTATCACCTAAAAAAGGAATTGTATTAGATAAGACAAGCACCTAAAGCTTGGCATCAAAAACTTACCTCATATCTTGTGGGGAAAGGCATCAAAAAATAAAATATGGATAAATCCTTATTTTTTATACCTTGTGAAAAATATATTGTGGTTGATTAAGTATACGCTGATGATATTTTTTCCACCTCAACAAATGAACAACATGCTCAAGATTTATATTTGATTATGCAAAAAGAATTTGAGATGGCCATGATTGGGAAACTCACTTTTTTTGACCCTCCAATTGCGACCATAGGATGGTACAATTCTTATTTACCAATACAATTATTCAAAGAACCTTATAATAAAATTTGACCTCAACTCTTATAGGCCAAAAATTACCCCCATGGATGTTTTCGTTAAGCTTGGAAAGGATATCGATGGAAATGTTCGCGACGAGATGCTTTATTATATGATGATAGAAAATTTATTATAACTCCCATATAGTCATCCCGATATCTCTTTTAGTATATTATTTTTTGTTATCTTTGAATATTGTCCTAATGAGTACCACTTGCAAGTCGTCAAATATATTATCAACTATATTTGTAGGACCATGTGATTTAGTATTTAGTATCCTAGAAATATGAATACTTCTTTATCAACCTATTAGGATATTGATTGGTCAGGTGATGTTGATGGTAGGATGAGAATGTTAATAGTATTCTTCCATATTGGATCTTCTTTGATCTCTTGTCACTCCAAAAAACAACATTGTGTTTCACTTTCCACGACCAAAGTGGGGTAAATTACAGTAGGAAGTTGTTATCGACAATTACTTTGGATAAAGCGAATGTTGGAAGATTACTTTTTTGGTAAAGATTAAATAGTTTGATACTAGTGCTATTAATACAAAAAAAATTCAATTCAAAACTCTAGCACTAATTATTTAGACATACACCGTCACTTTTTTAGAAATCTTGTAGAAGAAAAAGTCAGGTGTGTAAGCTACATATCTAACAATAGTTAATTAGAGGATGTTTTAACTAAACCAATTGAATTAAATATATTTGAATATATTGACCCATTATTATGTATTTGCATTACTGATTGAAGGTTTTGATAACATGTTAGGATTTGTGCTTCTGTCATTTCTTGCATTTTTATTTTCTAATGCCATGTTATTCTTTTTTGTAAGAGTCAGTTGCATTCTTTACCATAAAAATATTATTTAAATACAATCATTTCTATGTTCTTTAGATGATATAATCCTTGCTATATTTGTTTAAATCAAATCGTTATTTTTTAATACTTTTTCTTTTTATTTGGATAAAAATAATTTTATGCATGATAAGAAAAGTTTCTATTTTCTTTTAAAGTTTTATAAACTTTGAAAACCTTATTATTACGGGCACATGGTAATATATTATTTCACTTTACACCTCAAAACAAATTTTATATATTCCACTCTATACGGAATGTCAAAGTTGTACAACTTTTACAAAATGTTCAAATCTTCAAATATTTGTGAGAGAGAGTTAATTATCCTCAAATGTGTATGGGTGGAAATTTATTCATGATTTGAAGAAGTTAAAAATCAAGATTCTATAGCAAAAAATCATGAGACCAAATGTGGTTATGGCTAAAACTTTTATTGGATGCTACAATTGAAAATTGTAAATACTATCCTAACTTAGTAATAAATGAGTGGAAGTCGTCAGGTGTAAAAAAATTTTAGACAACGAAATGTTTTAAATATATGTAAGCATATAATAATTAATTAACATCAAGGATGTGATGCATATGTTTTAAAAAAAATGTTCATTGAGTAAAATTAAAGTGTTAGGTGAAAATATCTCAAAAGGTGTTGGAAGGTTTCACAATTATTGAAGCTTTGAATCATTTTTTTATACATTTTACAGTGTTTGGTAAGGAGGAAACTTTAATCTATATATTTCCATAACTAAATAAAGGTTTTGGGAGTTCCGTTCACTATGTTCTGCATATCTAAATTGTCAATAAAAAAAATATTCGTATAAAGTATGTTACCTTAACTTTATTCAAATGACTTCATTTCCTCCGTATGATTTCTTTATTTTCTTTTGTTTTTACTTTTCTTTGTCTACTTACATGACCAGAAGGGGACACGTTATACGGAGTAATTTTCATATAAAGAGGGAATTATGACTAATATGCTAGTTAGTATAGAATCTCATATATATTTCTTTTATGACTAACCTTTCCATATTGTGGATTTTTTCGCATGTTGGTATTTGATGAAGTTCCCCTTGTGTTTTAGGAAATCATACTCTGAGTACTTTGAAGAAGTATCTTGTATTATTTGGGTTGTAAGAATTTAATATTTCTATCTTATTGTTACTTTAATCGGGCCTTATGTCATAATTGATTGTTGTCTCATTGTGTTACGTGTACTCTTTAGTTGTTGTGTTTTATCAATGGGATTGACAAAGGCGCAAATTATATGAGTACTCACATACTCATTTGATCCCTCATAAGTACTTTTCTTATTTTGATTTTCCAAAACCCTTTGGGTTCTCAATTTTCCTCTCCAAAGAGCCTCAACAAAGTTCAAGATCTTGAAGCTAGTTTTATCATCCTCATAATCTCAAAGATCGCATTTTGGATTTTAGGTATATCACAAATTCCCTACAGGCATGTCACATTTATTTAAAAATATTTTCAAACTCCTTACTAAGAACATTTGTGTTCGTTTGTGTATTTTCTATCTTGATCTTACATGTGAAAAAATCTTTGAAAAATAAAAGGAAACGAAAATTGAGAGAAACCCATCAATTATACTATAACGATGTTCTACCTCGTTAAAGAGAAAACTTAAGTGTTTCCTTTGCAAATTCTCTACATTTTTGTCTGAACAGGATTATCGCTGAAGCTTCGACACATCGACATTTTTTTGTTCTAGTGACACTTCCTCACCGTCATCCAAGATATGAGAAGGCTCCGTAAGAATTCCTTCGAAATTCTAGTGACTAAACTTTAACTAAAAATTTACCACATCAAGGTATTCCTCAGTACAATAATGCTTTAGTGACACACGTAGGTCCATGAATATAATTTTGAGATCTTTGAAGTTATTTTAGACTTTTGGGCAAAAAGTCAATTTTTGGATGTCAATTGCACTTGGAAGCCCCCAATAACTCTCTCACACATGCATTGTGTAATATATGCATCATTTGGATTATTTAGGTATTAGGTGAACCCGATTGTATGGTTATCCTTATTTAAATCTTGATTGATCTTCATTTCAAAACAACCTGTCAAAGTTTTCAATAAAAAATACATGGAGATATTTTTATGTGCAATTTTTCCTTCTTCTTTTTTAAGAAGATAAGAACAGATTTATGAAAAAGAGTAAAAACATTTTTAAAATCTTGTTCATCTTTTTTTTCCTCTTCTTTTGATTAAATCATTTATTATTTTATAGGTTAATTAATATAAGAGAATACGAAGCTTTTACCAAGAACTTAGTTTCAAAAACAAAACTTTTTATACAGTTCGGGTATTTCTCCCAATAAGAAGTTTTCTGATCTTTGATTTTCCTTTTCATGTTCCAAATCATTTTTGATCTCCCAAGTTTGAAGATGAAGGCTCATGGCACGTTATCGATGTGTGTCGATGTGAAGTTGAGGGAACTGAATGAGCTGCGTGGCACGCTCGAGGTGAAGGGAAATTTGTCTAATGATAGATGTAGGATTTCTATATACCATTCCTCTTATCCTCATAGGTTGAGTTATTGTTTTGAAGTTTGGTCTTGATGTTCTTTACGATTTCGTTGGGTTTTCAGATTTGCTAGTTTGTTTTATATAAAAAAAAATAGAAAGGTTCAGGCTATCCCTTTAGAGGTAATCCTAAGTAAGGTTTTAATGTCCAAGGGTTCTCTGAAAATTCTAATTATAGGGGTTCAAGAACTGAGTTAGGAGGGGGAAGATGTTAGGCACCCCACTTGTTCAATATTCTTCTATAATTATATGCTTATTATTTCTTTTTACTTTAATTGATTACTTATTAGTTATTTTAGAATGTTTTCAGAGATCTTAGCATGATGAAACCTATAAATGTAGATTGGTGTTGTTGTTGGAATATGGTATCAATGAGAGATATAAAAAGTTTCACTCCAACTAGTGTTGTAACATAAGATTGCTTGTGTGTGACTTTGTGTTTTTATACGCGTATAACAGATTGTTGGTATTTTCTATGTATGTGTGTATGAAAGCATAGTTATGAGATACTTTTTATATCCCCTTACATATTGTGATAAGGGATAGGAAGGCGAGATTTGGGTACATCTCTATCGTGGATGATGTATACGTATTTGTATATTTTTATATAGGAGTTTGTGTTGGAGGTCCTATTTTGAGATAAATTGATATCTCTTTTGTAGTATGTGATGGATTAGAGATGAATGAATCCCAGTGGGACAATATGTAAAAAAACATATTTTCGAGGCTCGAGCTCATGCGCAGGACTTGATATTACTCCTATGTACCTAAGAGAACTTGGGATTAAATCCTATATAGTTAAATTTTAACACATACTTACATGTTATGTGTGTACAAGTTTAGAGATGTGCAAGAGATCACGTCTTTGTAATATTTTGATATCTCATTAATAGTATGTATGAGAGAGGGTGTAAGAGAGAGGTGACAGATAATTTCATCTTTGTGGGGACAACATATCATGAGATATATAATTTAGGCTCGAAATCATGAGGACTTCTTATTGTTCTTACGTACTTATGTATTCACAATATCGAATCCTACTTAATTTGGGCGTATAGTTAGTATATGCGTTTGAATATTTTTGTATGTATATTTTCGAGATCATGACTTAAGATAGTTTTATATCTTCTTTTAACTCGATAAACATTAGATTTGAAGGCATCCCTATGATATAATATGCTGATAGATGTATTATGAGGATCGGGATTCATGATTTTAGCTTGGTACATCGCCTACGTACACAAAGAGACTTTGGATTAAATCTAAAGTAATACATTCAGAACATGTTCATTTACACGTGTAGGAAACGGGATACCAGTTATACACACAACGTCAATGTGGTATTTATGTAGCCTACACTTTAATATACCATTTCCATTATGTTTGAATGATATTTTTACATATAAAATAATATGCTGATCAAATGAGCATTTTTTAAAGGAATTGAAATGAAAACACATATTTATGGTTCCTTAGAAAAATGGGGATTTGTTAGCTCAGAGAAGTGGTGTGCGTTCACTAATTTAAGACTTTGGCCTGCAAAGTTTTGCACTGAACCTGGCTCAATGGAACTTTCCTAACAACATATTTTGAAAGGAATGTTTTCATTTTTCTATTTTTCAACATGACATTTGATTTTTATCAATTTAGCAGATGAGAGTATCAATCCATGACACAAGTGGGAGTGTTGGGTAGTAAAAAGTAGGCATAATGTGTAACCGGTCCCTTACATAGGGGATGGGTTAAAGAGGCTACAAAAGTATGCACAATTTATAACAATATATAACTGTGGGTTATTTCCCTAAAATTCGGGCAGAGGTTTTTTGCCCCCACAATGAAAGTCAAACTTTTTTGTCGTATGTAAATCCCCACATTTTGTGCTTTCTATTTGGGCAGAGCTTTGGCTAGAAGTATTGAATTTTGAACAATTTTTGAGGGGGTTTGAATCTACTTATTTCTCGGAGGTGACTTTTCAAGACTACGAAACTATTATTTGGGTGACTTTAGGAATGCACAAGCATTTCCTTTTGGAAAAGAGAATTTTTTTAAGTACGAGACCTTCATTAATTTATTATTCAATCAAAAATAGGATGGAAAAAATTGTTCATGGAAGAAAAATCTAATTTTTAAAGGGATGCAATAGAAGATGGGATAAGGGGGACTCTTTAGCTAACATGATAGACTTAAATGGCCTCAGTTTGATTGGTGTTGGCATGTATCGAGTAGAGGTACAATTTTTTGGTGTTGGGATTCCCTTGATGTTAGATATAGGGTGAGCAAGGTTTTGTCGAGATACATTACGTGTGACCTTTGGGAACTTTATGACCTATATACTATCTCTTAACTACGATGGGCGGTGTTTATTCAATTAGTCTTTTCTTCTGTTAAGGGAAGCTTTTGGGTATTTAAGGGGGTCCTCATCAGGGTTACTATGAGGTGGAGCTTCACAGAGGGTTATCATCAAGATTTGGAAATTTTCATCATTCCTAAAATAGTCACATCGGATTTCGATGGGTGTGTCATTATATTTGATCAAAAGTCTCACATGGGAGAATAGTGGAGTTTTGCTCACGGAGGTATAGATTTAGTTTATGGATTTGACCAACCATTATTTATCGATAGTGGTCTCTTGATTTTCCAGGGTAGTTTAAAATTTTTTGAATCATTCCACTGAGGTCGAATCAATGGGGCTTAGCAGAGCTATTAAGACAGTCTTATTGAGAAATAGTTACAGAAATTGCCATTCTATTTTTGCCTGATTTTTTTTACTCTTCTTTGGTAACCCATGACATGTTCCCTAGTGGACTACATGGATTTTCTCGTAATCCACATATAATTCATCCATGTAAGGGATATCCATTCCAGGTTATAAGGATTTTTTTCTCTTATCCCACTTGATTTTTGGTAGTCCGTGGCGAGGTAAGTCCTCTCCTTGGAGATGTTAATGCCCAATTCCCACATGATGAGGTTGTTCAGGGATATATGTTAGTTATTTTTCATCGTGGTTGTACACAAGACCGACCTTTCCATTATATTTTACACGGTCAATAACCTTAATGGTTACCTACTATTTTTTCTGAGATTGAACACTGTCATTTTCCCCATATTTTCAATGATTCGGGTAGCTATATTTTTAATTATTGGCTCTTATTATATGATGTGAGAACGTGGGAATTATCTGAGATATATGTCGTTATTGTTGTGATGGGTGTCTATATAGGGGTAGTGCTATAATTGGCTACAGTGACCAAACATTGTCTCGTTGAATGCTGATTACCTCGGTGTCGAATAGGAACCTAACATTCATATGAATGGTGAGGGTAATGACCTTATATATTTTATCCTAGACCTCCTAAGTAAGACATTTATACTGGCCAGAATGGTGAGTACTTGAAATTTGACATCGCATTTGATAGGTCCTATTATGAGAGTAAGAGTGATAAACCTGATGACCTCTTGAAGAGTGTTATTATAGCCATAATTCCAAGATGGTGTAACCTAGATCAATAATGATGAAAAGAGGGCATATGTTGATGGTGGAATCCTTGTTCACCAGTATCATGGGTACTATCTATCCACAAATGTTAGTAATGATGTGAAATGTGAATCCATATTTGAGGCATTACATGGGGAAGTCTTCATTATAGAAGCTTCCGTTTTATTTCATGATGATGGAGATGATATTGGCTGACATTTAAGTCAAAGTTACATCCATAGAAAAACAAACAAATATATTAAAAAAAATGGGAGAAGATCGATCCACAAGAGATGTAGCAATCAATTCCTAAATGGTGATATTTGATGAGGTCCTCCGGAGTTGATGCCTGATTTTTTTTATTTTCCCAATAAAGCGGTACGATGGTTACTTTAGGGGAACCTTTCACCTTTTCGGCAAGGCTTGGCAGAGCGTAGTATCGACCTATCATAGGGAGGGAGTCGATTTCCTTATTTGGACAGGATGATGTATTTTCTTCATTCAGTCTCTAGTCGTGAAAAATAATCATTCAAGGGTGCATGGTTAAAGGTAGGATGTGTTGGCATTGTATCCATCATCTCAGTCCAGTTTAGAATAGGGTTCTTGAGATCCCCATTTAGGTTCTTTGACGGGTCTCAGGACATGAAATTATATAACCACTACGACTTAGTCATCTCTCTAGTTAGGTTTTATGATTAAAGGTTCAATGGACATGGAGGATCCCAATCAGATGTCATCGTTTGAGGTAATTTCTTATTTCCTTTTATCATTGACGGGGGTTTGTGGATACTCCGGGTCCATTTCCTTCACTATGCTAAAGGATTCATGAAATATGTCTCCATAGTAACACCAACTTCGTCATATTCACACCTGGCAAGAGTTAGAGAAAATACCATATATTGTAGACTTATAAATTTCTCTTCACCATTATCATGGAGAGAATGGTGGACAAGTTTCCTTTCGATTGTGTATGCGTATATTGGTGAGGGAAGACCTTCTAGTGGGGAACGAACTTGATGGGCCATCTCATCTTATAATTCCATGATACTAAAAATATGGGTTATGTCTAGGTACGAGTTATGATAACTTTTCCCTTTGTTTGTGTGATGTTTGGGCCATGGTGATATCTCAAGGACAAAGAGGTCTAAGCCCAATTATGAGGCTAGAATGTCTAGTTCATCTTAAGTCCTAAATGGGTATTCTTCAAGTGAGTGGGGAAGGGGGGAGGTCTAAGGGGTATCGTTATCTACTTTTATGAAGTTAACCATAATATCATGTATTTCTAATGGTAGTTCTCCCCACCCAATGGATCGAAAACTCAGATATACATCAATGATGGGATGTCGGAGCCATCCATGGCTATCAATGATGATTCTATAAATCATCCTCTAGGATTCAACATATTTGATACCTTTCTTACAAATGGATAATATAATAATAGATGTAAAGTAGTAAAGAGATGAGAGAAAATGGATGAATAAAGGCACATAAGTGGCTCATCTTTATCCTATGTCCATTATGAAAAGTTTGGAAGTGATCTCACTATAATGAAGGGTAAAATGCCATGAAATATGAGCAAACACTTCTCTCTCTTTAAAAGTTTACAATATAATAGTAGGGTTTTTTGGCATTCTATCCCTCCGGAAGGATACATAACATGTATTTTATAGGTATGGGTGAACATTGTCAACCCCTAAACATGTACTCCATGTGTTCATGTTATAACAATTAATGAGCATGTGACCCCTGTAGAAAAAGATATAAAAGTCAGGATGGAGAATATTCTCCACATGAGATGGTTAATTTTTCATAATTATTTTAAATGTATATGTCAACAATAACCTTGTCACAATTTCCATGCCTGCACGAGATATCTAGGGTAGAGTGTCTCAGCCAGCCAAGGCAAATATAACTTCAGTATCCTAAGGTTGGGCTGAGACAAGATTGGATGGATGCTTGACTGATAGATGACGATGACGGGTTAGCTTCCTAGTACTACTCACGATCTATAATGTAAGCAGGATATAGGTGACGCCGACAATGTGAGTAGAATGTGGGTCAATACTATGAGTTGACTACCCTTGTATGCGAAATGTCCTAGTATAAAATATTATCATTGAGTCCAAGAACATCTAAGGAGAGATTATATATACGATTTTTTGAGAGGTGATGATTATGGTGGCATATATAAAGGAGACTCTTACGTAGCAGTCACTGTTGTGACGAGACCAAAATGATGTATAAATTGAAAAATTAGAGAGATGGTCTCCCATACGAATGGCTTAACTATAGGTTTTTTTTCTTTATAACATCACTTTTTCATGCGGCAGGTCCAGTGTTCATGTTGTTTTAGTTGATCGAGATCATATGCTATATCATTATAACCTATCCTGAATCTGATGTATCTGAGATCAGGGCTTTATAAGTGGTGGGTCCTTGTACATTTGTCATGAGTCCTTTTCAAGGGAAGTAGCCTCACTATTCCATCATTTCCCAAACCTCAGGGTGAGGTTGAACCCATTGCTAGGACCAGTGGAAGTGTTTCCTTCTGGGATGATAAGGTGGTGAATGAAATATATAATCCCAAGTTATGGTAGGTCAACATAGTACCCATGCTGGGGACTACGTGCAGGGTGTTTATGAGTAAGACCTAACAGGTCGAACGTAGTGTTTCATAGGGGAAGGGTCGATCGTGGTCCTATCAATCGTGAAGGGGTGGTTAATGTCACCTCTAGAGTCAGTTTGTATCATGTCGATGGTACCTAAGGGGTATATATCCATTTTTGGTCTAGGTAAAAGGATCGGTGGAGTAATCCATTTTGTCAATTATATTTAAACTCGAATAAGACATTAGAGAACATGATCCTTTATTTCTCACGCAATCTATTATATATATTCTATTGGAAACTTTGGGTTGGCTTTGTACTCAATAGTCCATGATTTCCCTTCATATTGGTTTCCCATGAAGTGTCTCTTCGGATGTAGACATTACGATTAAGGTCAAATGGTCTATGGTGGGATTATTTTTGGTGATGATTTTTTATAGAGGTATATGTCATGCTAAGGGGTTAGATATTTACTTTAGGACACGTGTCCTCATCTTTAGGTTGTCGTGAATAGGGACTATCAGAGCGGAGTGATCTATGTTTGGCCTTAGATAATCCAACATGGTATTGGTTCCAAGGATCGAAATATATGGAAATGGGTTGCTAATTACATTAAGCCTTGGTGGGATTGGGATATCATTGTCAATAAGGTCCTATAAGGTGTACCGTATGGCCCAACATTTATCGGTGATGGGATCGGGTAATTGGTGGTACTTACATTGTGAGTTCAATTTCTAATTTTTATGCGTAGTTGCTTAGAGTGGTCTGGACTAAGTGGTTTAAGATGACCATCTAACTTTAGAGAAGTGATGTCCTGATAAAGAGGATCCTATAAGTTATTGAAGGTTATCGATCAAGCAAGAAAATATTTTGGAGTATGCATGGTTTGATAAATTCTAGAACGGGATCCTCATGAGAGCTTTACAATAGTGGATACCCTGGCTAGGGTAGTACAAATAACCTACATGATTCTATTGGAAGAATGAACACAAGGGCAGTGATATGATATGTGGAAGTCCCTTGAGGGTTCTTACGGGTGGAGAATTTATTAGTAATGCAATGAGATTCATCAATGGTTTTAGAAGCTTTAGTGCATAGGAATTTAGCTATTTTACTCCCTATATGACTGAGGACATTGAAATTTGGGATTGAGGTGAGCCCAAATTTGGTTTGACCCTTTTGAGATTTCTTATGATAATCTTTATCTTTTTATGTTCCATGGGATGATTAACCATCTGATTGTCTTACTATCTTCAGCGAGTGATGAAGATGCCAATTTTTTCTTCCTTATTTAAGCATTTGTAAATCGTAAGGGTGACGCTCAGTTATTTATTCTAATCCTACTGCTTCAAGAAAGCATGACATACCACATCCCAAGTCTTGGCAATACCCACATGTTTAAGTCACAAGTACCAGGTGATGGCTCCTCTGACCAGCATGGAGAAGAACATACTTTCCAATAACCATTGGTAAATGTTTTGAACCTGCATCTAAAGGTTGTAGTTGGATATGTGTGGATGCGGGAGACTACCACTTTATAGATTTAGAAGACTATAACCATGAATTTATCGAGGAGTTGAATGTCATAACAAAGAGAGATGTTCTTGATATTAGTAATCCCATATAAGGTTTGCATTGGAATTTCATTATCTCTTGGTTTGGTGACTGGGGAGTGGCATATTCAATTGATAGGAGGCAGTAATTCGACCCACAAAGGACTTTATAAGTAGTTGTTCGGATACTTAGGATGTTGATGGTAAGGATCGAAGTAGCGACACCATTTTCACCATTTTTCATGGTGTTTTTAGTATATGGACTAAATTTATAAAATTATGTTGATTTTCCTATTTTTATACACTTAGAGAATTATGAGGACGTTTCCCCAAAAAAACCCTTTAAAAAATGAACATGGTCTCATTCGCAAGTAACATTACACTATTCAGACATTTGAAGTCCAACCAACTCTTTAACCAAATTCAAATGTTTAAACCTCATCCTATTGAAAACAACAACAAAAAAATATCTCTTAAAAATCTCGTATGAAATCATAAATGCGTTAATAAGCCCTAACAACTGAAAAAATAGTTATGGGAGTAATGATATTGAACAAAAAAAAAGACTTTTTTTAGCTACAAAGGTGTAAACACCAATATTTTGAAAAGATTTGTTAACAAAATAGGCAAAAGAACCAATAATCACTCATAATAAAGCATCAACACATAAAGTGTTATCTGTCATAAAAGATAATGCTAAGACATAAAAAGAGTGAAGGAAGATAAAAATAATGGTTGGAGTTGCCTTATGTAATGAACTAGAGCTTCATTTAGCTAGTTTTTAATAGGAACAAAGGAAAAAAAACGATTAAAGATGAGGAAGATAAAACGAAATTTATGACCCCTAATTTATGTTTTAAAACCCAGGTCCCAAATATTACATTTTCATTGTTGTTAAAGAAGATAAAAGATGATGAAGGTAAAATTCATGTGCCTTTTCATTGATCGTATACGTAATTAATAAATGTAAATAACTAAAAAGGGGGGAAAAGGAAAAAAGAGAGAAGAAAATACCTACGATGACGTAATGTTGGTCCAAATCACCACGTAAAGTTTCTGAACCTGATGAACTGTCACTCAAAACCTCAATTTGACCCATACACTTAGGCTCGGACAACTGTTGCACCCAAACCTCTTTCGAGGAATGAAACAAAACCCCCGTATTAATTACAATTAAAAAACATTGAATATTATCAAACACACCAAAACGATCACTATCATTATTCTTTATTTAGAAGCCAAATGCACACAAACATGAAACCATCAAAGCTCTTAGCTTTCTCCCCAACTATGTACATATTGTTATACTTCCTTTATATTTAATTTCATTTCTCCTTTTATGATCATGATCGGAATATAATAAGTTTCATATCGAAGCTTATTCACAATCATCCTCTCCAAAAAACAGATTATATATGAGAAATATATTAAGCTGATGATGATTGGACCTCCAGTTCGATGTTTAGTGTATCGAAAAAGAGGTCAATAATGAGACAAATATGGAAGCAAGCGATGGTTTACCCTGATTGTGGACATTTGTAAGGTTAGTCTCTTCGGAAAAGTTTCGTTATCCACTCGTTCTTGCTGATTTGAAGATCTTTCTTTTGATTTTGAATTCTTGTTAATGCTTGGTTGAAGGATCAGGCTCGGATTCTTTAGAGAAGATGATGGATCCTTTTGAAAGATATTTGATCCTGCTCTCAATTTTGATTTGCCTTCTTGACTTATGAGAGTCGATCTTTCTGTTGGGAGAAATCGTATAGGAAAGAATATTCAAAACAAAACTAGTTAAAATTTTAGTAACCATACCTATAAATATTATTCGTATAGAATAAGCTATGGTCATTTGGTTAAGAAAAAAAGATCAGCAGATCTATACAAAAGTGGTCTCAAAGAAACTATGGTGATGAAGGAGCATTAACAGAATATAAAGGTGGGTCTTCAAAGTAGATGAAATTGGCAGACCTTGAGAAAACGAAAAATGGTGGGTTTAGATAGAGAGATAGGGGTTTGATAAGTTGGCAATTGCGTAAGTGAAATTAATTTCAAATTAAAATTATGTCATCACATGCTCCTCGAGCCACGTGTATGGAGGCTCAAATAGGATCGATGTTAGATAGCTAAGATGTGGGTCAATCGGTCAAAATAGTGTGTGAATAGTAAAACACAATATAGATTTCTCCATGTCATAATGTGTAAATGGTGACATGGGACAATCTGAGACCCTTAGATCGTCCCAAAAAAATCGCTCCTAATCATTGATATTTTGGAACAGTAAAACACCCTCCTCTCATATTATATATATATCGGATGTATCTTCTCTCACTCGCACACCCAACATTGTCACAATCCCCAACATTGGATTGTACTGATCATTTTTAGGTTTATTCTAGTGCAAAACTATGTAAAATTGTCACCACATTGTTATCTATTTAAAATCTCATATTAAACTCTAATTTAGTTTATCAATGAAGAAATTACATAACTAAACCAAAAAATTATCCTTAAGGCACAAACATATGTTGTTTCCTAACTCATTTGAACGACTTACTAACTCGTTCGAATGAGAATGCCCACCTTATTCGAACAAGACAACAATGAGATTGAAGAAATGCATCTCCTTCATCCTTGAAAATCCAAATCCTAATCAAAACCTCCATTACTGAACCGTAAGCTTTATCCTAATGATCAACACATTGTCGTATCCAAAAGTAATTATGGGTTTATAATCATAAATGATTTCCAACCATTATTTAAGATATAAAAAATTAAATAAGGTTTAATTCCTCAAATTTCCCATATTTAAACTTGGTTCGTCTTTTATGTGATGAAATCTAAATAGATATATGAATTTACATCAAAGCATTAAATTAACATAATGATTTAACTATACATGCAATTAAATCTTAAGCATGATTTCTAATCATAGAATCATATGCCACTGAAATTAAATTTAGGTCTTCTCTTAAAAAATCTTAAGTCTTTCAAAATAAGTGTTAATTACACTAATCTCCACTAACCTAATGAGAAAATGATTTGAATATCAAACTCAAATCCTAAACATGCGTTCTAAATCCCATAGTTAACTATAATATGTATTATAAGTAACTTACATATTATTAAAGTGATATGGAAAAAGATTTGTTTCTTTAAAGTAAGAATCATGAATCTATCCAAGAAATTATTTTTCCTTTTTCTCCTAACTTAGGCTCTCCTAAAGGTCTAAATATATTAGTTTTTCTATTACTGATGTGAATTATGCCATTATTGAGGTCTCACATTTTGAATTAATTCTTAAATTTTTAGGTCCCTATTTATCCTGTTTTAGGCCTCCAAATAAGATCAAAGTCCTATGCAGAAGAGTCCAAAACTTAGCCTAAGGGTATACCTATCTCACGGGCCAAACTTAACATAATAAAAACACATAGCTAGGCCTGTGTATTGGGTAAAGTTGTCTTTCAGGACAAATTTAACGCACTAAGAAAACATAACTAGAACTCTATATTACTCTAGAGTCTGGTCCAAATGGTAGTGTCTCATAACTCATGGTACTACCCCACAAGTAAGATAACGGAAACATATCTTATACGTGTAAACAAATAAAGTCCAATTTAATTAGTTACACTAATTAATTATATATACAATGCAAATTAATCATCATCTAAATATGCATTTTAGTTTTATTAATTCTATTAAGTAATAACCAGTTCAAATTTGATAATTTATTCTCACAAATAACAATCATTAAAATTTTTAAAAAAGATGGGCCATTTAAATAGGCACACTAATATCATATGTAAATATTATTATCATCACATTCCTCTATGTGAATCCATATTCAGGAATTTTCATCGCCCCCAAAATAACTAACAAAGTTCATAGGGCACTTACGAAACCCATCACTAACTAGGGTCCTCCTATAACTTATAAATAAACATTCCAATGTATGAGACGTTGATATGTCCACGACTATAAAAATGTTTGTAGAATTCATGTATAATATAATCATACAAAGGATCTCATATACACATCCATATTCTTGACACGACATTCTAGGATCCACTAACTCTCTCCTTAGGTCCCTAGCACATCCCCATTTCACTATAAACCCTAAGTCATACTCCGAGTATAGATCTAGAGACAAAATGAGTACTCTCGAGCCTCGTTTGACTCTGGTCAACTGTATTGATAGAGAGAAAATGCAATAAATTTTCAAAGGGCTTTGAATTACGTTTCCAGTGGTCCACCTCGTGTAGAAATTAGCATAACGATCCGGAAGAACGAAACATTTTACCACCAAAAATCGATCTTCAGGCAATTGGTCGCTCCCAGGCCCTTATTTTTCCTCAGTCAACTTCATTGTCAGCGCAAAAATCACTTTGAATTTTCAAAGGTCACTAGATCACCTTTACAATGGTCCACACTATCCATAAAATGATGTAACCATTAGGACGAACGATCCGTTTTCTTTCAAAACCTGATTCGGAGGCCACTAGGCACTCCCAGGTTCCATTTGACCAAGGTCAACTCTTTAACTTGAATGATACTAAATGAATCTCCAAATTTCATGAATACACTTTGCAACGATCCACCCCGTGCAGGATTCTAACTGAAGGTAGAAAAGAATGACTCATTTTACTCCGAGAGGTCACCAGGTTCTTCAGGGCCCCCGATTGACCAAGGTCAAATTTAATAATGGAGAAAAGCTCTTTCGAATGTTGAAGTAACTCTCATAACCTTTCAATAGGTCCACCTCTGTGCACGATTCGGACTTACGTTTTAGATGAACGATCCATTGTCGTCTGACGAGCTCTTTCGAGCCACAATTGACCCAATTTGAGCTCCCGGACATTGGAGTTGTCCAAACGACTCTTAAAGGTCTCTCAATTATCTTTCTAAGGGTATGCCCCATGCATGATTTGGATCGACTCATTACGTTCTACGACCATTTTTCAGAAAAATCTGCATGAGACTGCAGATTGGCAGGTCCATTTCTTGCCAATCTACAGCGTGTCTATGGCTAGTTGTCGATTGGCATGACCTCACGCCCAATGCACACCTCAGATCCATCAGCATCAGTAATCTCGGGAACATTCTCTTGAAATCAATGAAGTTTCCTAATGTGAAATTCTATTCCATCTTAAATTCCCATCTTTTCACACCCAATTTGGCAAATTTTCATTCTCTCTCATCCAACATTCATCTCAACTTTCAAGGGAGTTCATCCAAGATCAAGATCAAGCTTCGATTCTTAAAATAAGGTCCAAATCCTTAACTCTCTCTTCAAATTTCTTGTTTTTGCATTACATATATAAATCCTTAATCTAGTTCTTTCTTTATTTCATGTACATTAACATCTCACCTTTTTATTAGTTATACTGCACATATTTTATTTTCTATAAAAATCCCAATACAAACAAAAAGATGGTTACACCTATAAATTCCAACGGGATTATCCATCACACTTTTTCAAAACTAAAACACATTTTTTACACACACACATAATAAAATCCCCTTTGAATCTATGGGGTAACCCCCACCCTTATGCCTCATGCGAACTATGTGTACTTTGATGGCTTTATATGCTACGTAGGGGTTTCATGTTAAAACCTAAGACTCGAGTGAAATTTTACAAATTTTTTATTTTTCGATTTACCAAATTTCCAATTTTAAAAAATTCTCCATTTTCACGTTTATTATATTCTTGCATTATGTTAATACATATTATGTTTGTAATCCATTTTAGCTTTTATCCAACACATATTATCATTTCACCATAAAGATCAATATTTCGAAAAATTTAGGGAACATTCATATGGATGACCTCACTCTATCTTTTCCATGATATGAGTCGGCCAATTCTGATCTCCATTATATATACACGTGCACACACTTCATGGAAAAATTAAGAAAACAAATAACACAATCCCTTGAGTGATCGAAAGGGTGGGATGGGTGCCTAACACCTTTCCATTACGTAACATATCCCCCGAACCATTGAACTATTGGTTTCGTAAGCATAAGTTTGTCTTTGATGCCTCTCTCTCGAGGTGGCAACATGTTCTTTTGCCAGTTTTGAGAAAAATAGGCTGGAAACTCCCTCTTTTTACATTCACCCCACACCGATGACAATTGAAGCCATCCGATAGTAGCAGGGTGTGAGACCTTTATCCTACCCCCTTTACCCCTTCCCTTATAAGAGGAGGTGAGGATGTACATATCGAGGATGTCCGCATTGGCGACTCTGCTGGGGATAATTTTCATAAGAGGGGTAGACTCTGTTTGCAAGGGTGTTTTGTTTTTCTTCTTACCTGCATATAAAAATACATGTATGTTCCCTTTTTCTCCTCTATTATTTCTTGCACATATCTACCTCATGCTTATATCAATACTCACTCACACACTTGTAGATTCTCTCCATGAACACTTCACACTACTTACACATAGGATCACGTATATGCAGATGTTTCACATACCACTTAGAATATCCATGCTTATGTGTCACTAATACACTCCTCCACTTATCACGCTCGTATATATCCATGTTCACTCACACTTGTCACACACCAATTGTAGTTAATTCATGGTTATGTTCACTACCACACACTCACTTGTAGATAGTCACACATCACCGACTCTCACATATCCCTGCTTAGTATAATCGTCATGATCCACGTGAGATTTACACTTTACACTTGCACATTATCCCCTTCTTAGTATAATGTTAATCATGCCCAATAAAGATACTCTCTCCATAATATACAAATCCATAATAATGCATTTTCCACACTACATCACCAAAGAGCATGGGTATTGACCAAATTGTATCATGTAATCGGGGGTCACTTTGTGATATGTGCTGGTCTGGTAGGCCGCAATTAGCTTATGCGATATGAATCTCACAATCCATTGTCCAATTACCTTCGACGTATATCGAACGGTTCCCCTTGCATCGTACCGCTTGACCAAAGTCATGATGGGAGGTACATTGTAGGGAATTCATTCACATACGTCGAGTATATAGAATTCTCTCTCAAACGTACTGTCCCCATGATGTATATAGTGCGGCAATTTACGTACACTCGGGTATATCAAATGTCTTGTCCACATGTACCAATTGACCTCGAAAGCATGATGTGTATCGTGTAAGTCATGCCAATTGGGGAACCCTTCCAATAAACCCAACAACTTCATACCCTCATATAGGTGTCAAATCTAGGGCACTCATAATTAGTTCGTCAGTTTCTACCCAAAACACTGCCGAAATGATGGATCGGCATGCCATCAAAATTTTCGCGTAATTTCATCTTTTTTAAATGGGACCCTATCCATGACCATGACAACAAGTCCAACCATATTTTTTGCATATTTTACAAACCCAATTTTCTTAGGCCCGGGTCCCATCAAACATTTCTTTTGGCATTCAGCGAAACCTAATACAAGTGAGAACATATTAAATATATTACTACTATTAATTTTGAGACCCTTTTTCTCATTTTTCCACTTTCTTTACCAAAAGTGTCAAAACATTTTTTCCTTCTTTTATCAAAGTACCGAAAGCATTTTTCCTTCCTTATACCAAAAAAATCCCCTTTACCCAAAAAACATCTCATCCGCCCTTTTCCAAAAAGGTCAAAAACATTTTCATTCCTTTTCAAAAACTAATATTTTTTCCCCTTTCTCTTTCGAAAATAAATTTCAATTTTTCTCCTTCTCAGGTCAATTGATTGCCCGACCCTTGGCCTATCTCATTATTACCTTTTATCTTCCTTAGAAATGGCCCCGAGGTTCCTTTAATTACCTCGCTACTTCCTCTGAGTCAGGAATTCACTTTCATCCAATTTCAATGGAGAACACAAACCAAGTACCTATTGTGAAGCTAGATTTGATGAAGGTCGTAACCCAACTCACTCCCAATATTTTGAACCTTCAAATCGAGGTTCAGAAGAAGCAACAAATCTGTACTACACCAAAATGGCCAAAATGTCACCTTTCAGTCGGCCACCCTTGTTAAGGTCATTGACGGTGACAAGAAACACGCGTTTTATGTCACGGTCATTGACCTTGATACGACCGTGACAAATAATTGTCACGCTCAATGGCCGTGACAAGGCCGTGACAAATTTACTTGTCACGGACTTGTCACGGTCAATGACCGTGACAATTCTTTAAATAATTGTCACGGTCAATGACCTTGACACGACCATGAAAATATTTCCAGCAAAAACCCATTCCCCCTTCTTTTTTCCCTCCCGCCATTCCCTCCCTCTCTCTCTCTCTATCTCGACGCTGCTCTCTCTCTCTCTCTCTCTCTCTCTCTACCTTCAGGTTTAATTCTCTCTCTCTCTCTTGCATTTATATATATGTTTCTGTGTATATATGTGTGTATGTGTGTATATATGTGCGTGTGTGGGGGGTGGGGCAGGGTGGGGGTAGGGGGTGGGGCAGGGTGGGGGTAGGGTCGGTGTAGGGGGTGCGGCAGGGTGGGGGTAGGGTGGGGGTAGGGGGTAGTGGGTTAAAAATGTAAATAAATAAGTAATTTTCTATAAATTTCCAAAAATAATATCCAAAAATGTAAATGTAAATAATATCCAAAAATAATATCCAAAATTGTAAATTTAAATAATATCCAAAAATATTGGATAACAATTTATTTTCATTCAAAATAAATAAGTAATTTTCTACAAATTTCATAAAAAAATGAAGGCCGGCTTAATATGTGATTTAAGTGTGAAAAAATCGCTATATACTTATACTAATGGAGAAAAAAACCATATATGGCGTTTTTTTTTTACTTTATATGTTGAAATAATCACATGACTTTATATCCATCAAATAAAAGCATGAAAACTAAAAAACTACAATAAGGGTTAAAATGGCATCCGAAGTTGCTAAAAGCATGAAAAATGAAATATTTTTTAAAATTTGTGGTGAATAACTAAAGTTAAAAAAAGTATTACTTTAGTCATTAAATTACTTTTTGAATTCGAGCGATGCGCATAAATTTGTAGCCATTGTCTTATAATAAAGATCAATTAGTCTATGTTGTTGAAAATTTTGATCAAATTGGTGACCCCTTCATATTTTAAAAATGTTGTTTTTATTCCTATTTAACTTTTCTCTCTATACACCCCAAATTATATTTAAAGTTTAATAAAATAGGAGTTATAGAAAGAAAAGTGGGGTTTCCATAATCTTACTTTGTCACAATTAATTCATATGCCTCAAAGTTATTTTATCATTCTTAGTTTATATTTGTGATAATACTTTAATAAAGATTTTTATGGGAACTTTTTATACTAGAACTTAGATGAACACTAAGTGATGAAAATAGTCCTTAAAATTGAAAATTAAATAAAGTTTATAAAAGTAAAGATGCTGGAAATACATCAAAGATAAATTAATAAGGACTAAATAACAAAACGTGTTCAAGTGTATAACAAGAAAGAAAATGTGGTATTTAGATTCGGTAAAATTCTTAAAGTAATGTTAAGGGACTAAAAGACCCAAGACAACTGGCAAGTAAGTCACGGACCGAAAAATTTATGACGGGTGATGAAAGCCCGTAAACATGTTGGGGTGGGGGTGGGGGTGGGGTATGATTTATAAAAAGCACAAAACAATAGTAGAAATTAAATACCTGAAATTAACATTGAGATTATTTTAAATAGACAGTCACTAATGTGTGTGTGTTTAAATTGAAAGAAGATATGAGAATTTTATTAAAGATTTTTATGGGAACTTGTTATACTAGAACATAGATGAACACTAAGTGATGAAAATAGTCCTCAAAATTGAAAATTAAATAAAGTTTATAAAAGTAAAGATGCTGGTAATACATCAGAGATAAACTAATAAGGACTAAATAACAAAACGTGTTTAAGTGTATAACAAGAAAGAAAATGTGGTATTTAGATTGGGTAAAATTCTTATAGTAATGTTAAGGGACTAAACGACGCAAGAGAACTGGCCAGTAAGTCACGGACCGAAAAATTTATGACGGGTGATGAAAGCCCGTAAGCATGTTGGGGTGGGGGTGGGGTGGGGTGGGGTATGATTTATAAAAAGCACAAAACAATAGTAGAAATTCAATACCTGAAATTAACATGGAGATTATTATAAATAGACAGTCACTACTGTGTTGTGTTTAAATTGAAAGAAGATATGAGAATTTTATTAAACATTTTTATGGGAACTTGTTATACTAGAACTTAGATGAACCCTAAGCGATGAAAATAGTCCTTAAAAGTGAAAATTAAATAAAGTTTATGAAAGTAAAGATGCTGGTAATACATCAAAGATAAATTAATAAGGAATAAATAACAAAACTTGTTCAAGTGTATAACAAGAAAGAAAATGTGGTATTTAGATTGGGTAAAATTCTTAAAGTAATGTTAAGGGACTAAAAGACCCAAGACAACTGGCCAGTAAGTCACGGACCGAAAAATTTATGATGGGTGATGAAATCCCATAAACATGTTGGGGTGGGGGTGGAGGTGGGTGGTGGTGGGGTGGTGTTGGGGTATGATTTATAAAAAGCACAAAACAATAGTAGAAATTCAATACCTGAAATTAACTTTGAGATTATTTTAAATAGACAGTCATTACTGTGTGTGTTTAAATTGAAAGAAGATATGAGAATTTTATTAAAGATTTTTATGTGTGTGTGTGTGTAATTCTCACTTTATTAATGCCAAACCCGACTCTCTTATAAGATATGCATATTGTGATAATATTATATCTGTACTAATAACATTTTTTTACAGCAAATGTCTCCTTCAGATATTAAGGCGAAGATGATGATGCTGTTTATGATGATGTCATCTGGGGTCGGTAGTAGTGGAGGCGACGAGGGCTCTTCCGCCCCTAGGATCCCCAAATATGGGAAATATGGGATTACCGTCGAGAAAAAATCGGAGATATTAGCGAGATCCCTTGTTCTGCTAAAGACGGTCATCGGCCCGGGGTTTATGAGTTGGAAGGAGGTGCCATATGAGCTCAAATTAGTTGTCAGGTAATATACTTATATTTATATTTATATGAATATTTCAATTTCAATTTCAATTTCAATTTATATTTATATTTATATTTCAATTTATATTTATATTTATATTTATATTTATATTTATATTTATATTTATATTTATATTTATATTTATATTTATATTTATATTTATATTTATATTTATATTTATATTTATATTTATATTTATATTTATATTTATATTTATATTTATATTTATTCGCAACTAGCATTGTATTTGTTGGACAGGAACAATTCAACTTGGATCCAAAGCTACGCGATCCCGTGTTGGAGCAGATTAGGGAGCAACTCAAGTCGTGGAAAAAAAATATGCGGGCACGGTACTTTGGGAAAACACGAGAGTCGATTATCCAATGGCGTGAATCCGTCCCCTCCCAAGGAGCCGATCTCATTGGTACAATGGCATAAGTTCATTGACAATGAGATCGAGGATCGCCAATTGGCATCTCACCAATCGGGGAGGGAAAATCGGGCAAAAAAGACGGACATGCACTACTCCGGCCGGACCTCTTACGCCGAGGTGAAGCATAGGATGCAGGTAAAATTTAATTTTTCTATAACTACAGAAATATATTATTCTTCATTATTTTACTTTGCGGGGCCGATACTAATTTTACTTTACTTTATTTTATTTCAAGGGGTAGGGAGTGGGCCAGGGGTAAGCCACATAGGCTCGATACTTATGTGGCTCTTCGGACGAAGAAGGGAAAGGACAAGGAGGTGTCGCCGAGCGTCGCGGCCATGATTGTAAGTAATCTGACAGTTTAATTTATTTTAATTACGTTATAATTTTTTAGTTTACTTATTTTACTAATCATGTGCTTTTTGTCATTTCAGGCAAAGCTTAAGTAAGTGCATGAGTCGCAGTCTGATGCCGACAAGGCATCTTTGTCCACAGATGCACTCAGCCAAGTGCTTGGCTCTGAACGCAAGGGGAGGACAAGGGGGTGAGCTCACGGGTGGCCAAATCTAGGATCATCAGATTGGAGACGAGCGACACCGGGTTAGCTCGAACGGTGTATTCACATGATGCGAAGCTGTCCCGTTTGGAGGCGATGGTCCAATATATGTATGCATTCATAAAGCGTACGTTGGGAGGAGACTGTAAAGGGAAAGGGAAAGGGAATGAGAAGGCGGTGGAGGAGGAGGTGCGGGAGGACGAGGCGCAGGATGACAAGGATGTGGATCTCGCTGCTTCATCACCGACACGTTCGTACTTCGATGATCCACTTCCCTTGGCGCCCTTCAATAGACCAATGTCGACACTTGGTTGGCCGAGCGTGTTCATATTGGACATATTTGATGGCCAGCGGATAGGGCGGGGGTTGAGGGACCCGAATATCGTCTAGGGTGGAATACTTCATGGACGTGCGCTTTAAGAGATGGAGTCCAGGGTGCTCGTCACGCATGTCATACCCCGGAAGGAGAACTCCCTATTGTGGTTACGCGAACAATGCGGCACGATGTATATTAGTGGGTGCGTCAATTCGTATGTCGTGTGGCCTACTCACCTCCTCAGTTTTAACAATACACCAGACATGTAGTGACATTGTTTTAAGTTTGAATTGAAATGTTATAAGTTTGAATTGAATTGTTTTAAGTTGTTACATTTGAATTATATCGTGATGCATATTGTCTCTATTTGAATATATATTTGCATTATCTTTAGTTTGTTTGGATATATGATGTTTGGAATAGGTACAACGTTGCTATAATAGGTACAAATATACTGTTGGGCAGTGGCAGTGGCCATACTGCCTAGCAGATATTTTTTAAATTCTGCCCAGAATTGTCACGGTCATTGACCGTGACAAGTCCATGACAAAAAGTTGTCATGGACGTGTCACGGTCATAGACCGCGACAATTTTTTTAAAAAGGGTCACGGCTTTGTAACGGTTTATAACCGTGACAAAAGTGTCACGGTCATTGACCGCGACACGACCGTGACACAAAATGCGAGTTTTGTGTCAAGGTCAATGACCGTGACACGACCGTGACAAAAAAAGTTGTCTCTGCTCGAAATGTCACGGTCATTGACCTTGACAAGTTGGATTTGTCACGGTCAATGACCTTGATAATAGTGCAGATTTGGTGTAGTGATGGGTCCCTATTCTTGAAGATCCCTAGGTCCTTTTGACTAGAGCTATAGGTCTCCCCTCACCTGAGCTTATTTGGGTACCCAAGGAATATCCGCACACTCCACATCCTCCTAGTATTAATGGGCCACCACAACCCAGCTCCTTATGCCAAATCATACTCAGTTAAGGGATAACCTACCCGTAATTATTGATCCGAAGGAGGAAGAATTTAATAAGTTCAAGGAAGACCTAAAGATGTTGACTAAGAAGTTTGACAAAGTTCGAATCTATAGAAATTACATAGATTATACCCACATGTCTCCCTAACATAAAGAAAGTTTGCCAAAAAAGTTCAAGATGCCTAACATCAATAAATTTGAGGGTACTGGACCCGTAATTATTCATCTCCAAAGTTACCACCGAACCATGACTCTCCTAGAAGCCTCTGAGGAAATAATGGCCCAAATGGTCCAACAGACTTTGAAGGAAACTGATATTAACTGGTTCTTATCTCTAGAGGAGTCAGGAATTCGTAGTTGGGAGCAAATTGCTCGAGAATTCATGTTATAGCACAAGTATAAGAAAAATTGGAGGTTACCCATTGTGATTTAGAGTTGTTGAAACAAAATTCTAGGGAATGAGTCAATAACTTCACAATAAAGTGCAGAGACAAAGAAGACACCATGACCAACTCACCTTCCGAGGAGGAGAAAGTTACTATCATGAAGAAGAATTTATTACCCCATGTCCGAACGATGATGGGAGGATACTACTGCCCTCATTTATGTGCCCTTCGAAAAGTAAGAGTAGAGATCGAAGAAATTCTTACCGAGACAGAAGTTGAACCAAACAAAGTCCCTGGATAGTTCACTCATAGAAAGTACGAGAAGCCTTATAGTTTCACATTTTCAACCATTGATAACAACTCTCAGCCTTCCACTTTGAGGACACCAGAAAACCACCCTAACACAGTCAAGAAATAATACACCGAGATTCATGCTCCCATCTCCAAAGTTTACCAAGCCCTTTTAAGACAAAATCTTATTAAACCATTGAACCCTCATCCAGTACCAAACCCACTTCCCAAAAATTTCAAGCCAGATACCCATTACGACTTTTACCAAGATGTCGGCCATACCACTGATTAATGTTTCCACCTCTGAAATGTAATCCAAGGTCTGATTGACTAGGGTGTCATCACCCCACCAACCAATTCTAAACCAAACAATATCCATAATCCACTCACAAACCAAATAAATGCCATCTTCCCGGAAGAAGACCTAAAATTTGATCCATCTACCTACCTCAAACCCAGTAAATCACCCATCATACCCATATATTATCCTAAACCTCTCTAAGTTTGCCCATACTTTCTCGTACATCTGACCTATTTTTCCAATCAGGCTCTGTCACTCCTTTTAAAAGCATACATTGGTATTCGTACCCATTCTGGAGGAAAGAATATGGAATTATCAGTAGTGTTGATAGAGATATTGAACCATCGTCGAATGGGAGGATCTATACAAAAAGGCTATTGAGGTTGTGGATTGTATTGACTTCACGTTGAAAAATGATGTCGTTTTCATCAATAGGGGGACAAATTTGATAATTCAGAACAAAGCCTAAAAAGGACTAGCCTAATAGTCAACATATGTGGAATGATATCATTTGAGGAGCTTTTAGTTGAAATAAACAAGGTGGTTAAAAAACTAGAGGGGGATGAGTAAATGGAGTTTCTATTTTTCCCTTCTTTTGTGAACCTTATGCCTAGATTAAGGAGGCATTACCAAG
Source organism: Sambucus nigra (assembly GCA_949130495.1). NCBI lineage: Eukaryota > Viridiplantae > Streptophyta > Magnoliopsida > Dipsacales > Adoxaceae > Sambucus > Sambucus nigra. Next base: position 300,747,683 of record OX422217.1, on the reverse strand, counting down.
TTCCGAGACCATAGTCATCAACAATCGACATGGGAAAAGGCGTTGAGAATCTTCCTATACCATAAGTGATCATCGAGGAGAGGAAGATCCTTTATCAGTTGAAGATGACCCAGGATAACATCATCTTATGGGGAATCTTTATGTATTCCCATCTTCATAAGAATGACTTGATAAAAACTACTCATAGGCACACAGTCCCTCCTTCCACCATGCCAGAAGAAGCATTGAATCTTTTCGTATCCTTAACCTCTACTAGAATGCCTTTTTCTCCAAATAAAATCCCTAAGATTGGTACGATTCATAACTATGCTCTCAATATCAATGTTGAAGTCATGGGAAAGACTGTTTCACTCTCCCTTGTTAATAATGGATCAAGTTTTTATATTTTACCGTTGAGGACCCTTATTTTCTTGGGAATTAAAGGTAGTAACCTTACTTTAACCTCTGCCGTGATGTACGCTTATGATAACACTTATCGAGAAGTAATGGGATCCTTAAAGCTTACAATAGGGGTCGGTCCTATAAATCCTATTATCGAATTCCATGTCATCGACATCCTCATTTTTTTTTATCTCTTTCTAGGATGACAATGGGTCCATAGTATCAAGGGTTCATCTTCTTCACTTCATCAGAAGATGAAGTTCTTTACCAATGGGTAGATCCCCACCATCTTGGGCGATGACGATAATGTCGAGAATGCAAGTAACAGTAGTCCACTACTTGAGATACAATATGTGGTAAATGATATGCTTGTGTAATGTTTTATAGTTGAACCACTTCTACTCCTAGCAGGGGAAAATTTCAAAGATAGTGTTTTTCTAGAGTATAAACCTCATGGCAATGCTAATGAGATATAGATGTTCTGAAACATGCACTTCATAACCAAACTAGGACTTGGATGATGACCACCGAGAATATGACAACCCATAGTATTGAAGAAGTCCTTTCCTCCATATGGCTTGAGTTATCAACCCTCAACATAAGAATTCGAAATGATCTGCCAACCTCAGCTGAAAAGATTCCTTATATAGAAGATTCATCAGAGTGGGTGAAGATTTACCCCTTCGTGTCTTTCTCGAACCATGGAATGATCTTGTGTAGAAGAAGATGAGACTATAAATGGTGATATTTTTCAAGGACAACTACTTATGGGCCAAAAGTTGCCTATATCATGTGCAACCACTCATTGAGAAGATCGTAGATTCCTAAGGAAGTGACTCCGAGGATTCGTTCAATTTCTATATACTAGGCATGACACTCTTCATGGTCCATTCAACTACTACATCATCACAACCATCCCACCTGATCAAAGCTACTGATGAACCCCTTTTTAACTGTCATTATGTGCCGATTCCATCGATGGGAATAATACCCAACTCTGATGTTTATCCCATTTCCTCTTCTTTTGTTGTTCCTCCATATTCTCGTGTAATTGAGACCTCCTTCAATGAGTTTCTCAATACTGTAATAATGAAATAAACGAAGATTTTGAGTAGCTTGTTGTAACTTACAGTAATTGTCTTGATTCCAATTAAACTCGTAATGATGATGATTTTGCAAATGAATAATTCTTAACTAATCTAAACAAGGTTAATGACAAACAACATAACCACATTCAAGTTAATTAAAATGAAATTATTATTTTTAATCTTGATTTTAGTAGCTAACTGTGTGAGATTCGAATAAGTTCCACCCCTGACGATAAGGAGCATGCGCAAATCGAGGAATTACTGAATATATTTGGGGACGTCTTTGCATGGTCCTATGATAACTTGACTCGGATTGATGCTAAAATAGCTTAACATGAGATAGCAACTCTCCAAGAATGCAAACTAGTCAAACAAAAACTATGAAAGCTTTGCAGCGAATGGTTGCTCAAGGGTAAGGAAGAAGTGGTCAAATAGTTGAAAATGGGTTACTTTGTGTGATCGAATATCCCACATGGCTAGATAATATTGTATCCGTTACAAAATCAAGAGGAAAGGTTCACATGTGCATTGACTATTGAGAATTGACCAAGGCATCTCTAAGTGATGATTACTTGCTACCCAATGCCGACATGAATGTGGACAACACCAACAATCACAGTCTCAAGTACTTTGTTGATGGGTTTATAGAATATAACCAAATCAGGATGCACCTGAATCATCAAGATAAAACCGCCTTCATTACCCATAGGGAAACCTTATGTTACACAATTATGCCATTTGGTATAAAAAATGCAGGGGCTACTGCAACCATCTTGCATGATCTAATAAACAAAAAACTCGATGTCTATGTGGATGATATGATAAACAAAAAATTTGGCTAAAATCATCAAACTTTTATCCCTAATGGATTCAATCAAATCCCTACTTGAGACACTTGCCCTGTCTAGCTGAGTGGCCCTATGGTTGATGATTTTAGCCAAATTTAAAAATATGTATGTCATGCAGAAGGCCGTGAAAGGAAGATCCATCTCGAACTACCTTACTGACTACCCTATGGAATAAGTAGATGTTTGGATTTCAGAATTCCCGGATGAGAACATCATTTGTACCTCCAAAGAAGATCTCGGGTGGAAATTTTTTATTGGCGGCATCACTTATAAGAAATGGTATGTCATTAGGATACTCCTAATTGCCACTTATAACTTTAAATTTTCCCTAGACCAACAACATGACTGAATACGAAGCTTGCACAGTAGGCCTTAAAGTTACGCCCAACAAAGGAATTAGATACCTAGATGTCTATGGGGATTCCTCTAGTCATCGATGAAATACTCAGAAGATCGAATGTTAAGGACGAGAAACTCTTACCCCTTCCACGACCACCTTGAAGAGCTTGCCTCCAAATTCTGCGATATCACCTTTAACTACTTGCCCCAAGGAAAGAATAACCTAGCCAATTCCCTTACTAACCTATCCTCCATAGTTGAAATGCCAGAAGGAACAATAATACCCCTTCCTAGTCGAAATGCAAGATAAACTAACCCACTACTACCACATTGAGATCATCACACAAGAAGACCCTGAAATTGGAAATTTCGGTACTATGATATTTAGCTCCTCCTCAAGAATGGTAGGTAACCCAAGGTTCTAATAGGAAGATCGAGCAAATCTCTAAAAATAGGCAGCCTATTATATTTTCTATGATAAAGTACTGTTGAACAAGAACTTTGATGGAACCCATTTACACTGCATTGTAGGGGCTGATGTTGAAGATATGATAAAGATAATCCACAATGGAGAATGTGGACCCCACATGAATTACCATATGATCACAAATAAAATCATTTGATAGGGTTACTACTAGACTCCCATAGTTCAGGACTACACTGCCTATGTTTGAAAATGCATTAAATGCCAACAATTTTCCAACCTCCGGCACCAGCCCCGTCGGGAATTTTATAATTTGACTTCTTCCTGGGTGTTCTCCATATGGGGCATTGATATCGTAGGAAAACATACACCCAATGCCTCAAACGGGCATGAATTCATCTTGGTTGCCTTTCACTACTTACCCAAAGATTCGAAGCTGAATCATACGCAGTTCTGAATGCTAAGAAAGTAGCCATGTTCATTGACAAAAATATCATCTACCGATATGAAGTCCTCCATGAGCTAGTGTCAGATAATGGATTACATTTCTAAGAAGAGGTAACATAAGTGGTTGACGAGTATGGGATTCAGCGGCACAAATCTTCTCCTTATCGAACTCAGATCAACGGAGCTATGGAATCCGCTAATAAAGACCTCAAAGCCATCATCAATAAGATGACTGAAAGTTGTTGAGATTGGGATAATAGATCCCTTACGCCCTCTGGGGCTACCGCACTCTAGTTCAAACATCTACTTGGGCTACCAGTTACTCTCTGTTATACATCGTGGAAGAATTCCTACCCGTGGAACTAAAAATACCTTCACTGTGTATCATGCATGAAAGCAAAGTCAACAAAGAAGACTAGAATCAAAGTTATCTTGACAAGTTATCACTTTTGGACGAATGGAGACTGAAATCTCTGTATCATACACAAGGTTACCATCGCCAGATAGCGTAATAGATCAATAAGAGAGTCAAGGAATGTGGTGTTAGAGAAGGGGATTTAACCCTTAAAGAAATTCTAGCACCCATCTAGGACCCTAGAGGGAAATTCAAGCCCAAATAGAACAACCCTTACATTGTGAAGAATATCTTCTCTAGCGGTGCCACTATGCTCACCGATCGTGATGGGGAAGAGATGGCCCGTCCAGTCAACCTCAACCATCTCAAGAAATTCAACCCTTAATCTCAATGCACTATGACTCCTCTCATCCCCCTTCTACTCTTTAAAAACAATTCTTCATTTCCCTGTTTTCATAACTACATGGGGCCTGATCCTGTAAAGATATTTTTACTTTGAAACATAATTTTTTTTAAACCACCAGAGGTACGTAGGAATCTCGTACGCTTCACATGAGCAGGACCCCTTATTGTTCACGAAATTCTATTTTTTATCTCCGATAATGACCGTTCATTTTTATCATTTACATGAATAAAATGATGATGTATGCCTTAGCAATTGGTATAGGTAATTGAAATAAAAAACTAATTAAGAGGCAAAACAATATAATTAAAATTTTCTTTATTTCAATGATGAAAAATTTCGTCACAATTATATCGGCATAGGGACTCAAACAACATCCCTTGCCAACCTACTCCTACATTCCTAAAACCCAATATAAATTAAAACCAACTAGTCCTAACAAACCTTCTAAATTTCTTCCCATGCATGACAAAACATCATAGAAAAATATTCACAAATAAATTCCCTGGGGATCCTAACCTTAGCTTCCAAAGGAACCGACCCCATCATCATCCACATCCTGGAGTCCCCAACCCTCCCTTACTTGAATAGATTTTCGCTGGCATTCCATGGAACTGTTAGCCTAAACCAACCTAGCGAAAAAAAAAACATCCCTCCATTATGTCAGATATGTCAAACAACCTCTACCTAGTCTCCACAACCATTATTTTGGCAACTACCGTCCTCCAAAACCACTTGATGTCGTCCTGAGAAACATGCCAAACTCGGCCAACAGATTGGGAAGGACGGGTCAATGATAGATAATTCTCCCATAAAAGCCCAATCGCATGCCCAATCTGCTATCAAATTCTCCACATGAAGAAGTCTAATGTCTGAGGTGGCACAATCTGGTCCTAGGAAAATTCGCACAAGAGACACCAGGGAAAGTAGAAAGAGGTATGTCTAAGGCCAACCAACCGAACATATTAGTATTCCCCCACTTCTATCACGGGCAACAATTCTCCCCACCAAGGCACTTACCAACATAAGCCTTGATCCCCATTCTCCACAAACTAGTTATCTTAGCTCTCCATGTCCAAGCCCGCACTGATAAAGTATTGGTAAAAAAGTTTGGCACAACTACAATGGGATATTCAAGAGGTACTGCCATACAAAATCTCTCTCACAACCACATGAACAACATAATGGGCTACCCCTCAAGAAGCTGAAATGGCCTTCCCGCTAGGTATTCGGACCATTTGTAGTCTCCGCTAATATCACTGCCGGAGGATTATGATGGTACGACATACGTGAAGCAATGGCTGCAAGTTGTGGGTCCACTAATAGTTCCCCAGTCACCAGAAATAATTTTGAAATCCAGTCGAGGATAATAGCTCCGTCATAGATCGTTTCACCAACATCTTGTAAATACCCATAATGCATCATATTAGGGAAAGAAATCATTCCTCCTGTAACTAGTGATCGAGTCTCCGAGGGCGAGATATAGAGAAGTCTCGCTAACAACTCCTGAGGAGATCAAGAAAATCCAGGCATAGTTATCGCAACACTAAGATTTATCCCCAATATGGAAAAAAAGTCTTCATAAGTCGAACAAACTTCGTCCAACCCAAAGCAAAAGACATGGTTTTCTCTGTATCATAATTTCACCACTGCCATCAGCATTTTCCATTCTATAGGCTAGTTGCACCAGAATGAAACCCAACACATGTTGAAAGTATCATAGTCGATTTTGTATGAGCACGTCGCCTCCAGGTTTTCAAGGTAAGTATAAAATTCAACATTTATGAGGAGATCCATGTCATAAAATGTTGAGACAGGAAGCAAGAAGAATGAAAAAGAGAAGAATATTGGAGTGGCGAAGAAAATGCTCCACCCTTACCCCCTATTTATACTTGGAAAACCACAACCAAACACAAAAAAAAAACTGCAGATTTTGGAGGAAAACTTGTCCCACCCAGTACCAAGTAATTGAAGAAAGTGTAATAAAATCCTTAGGTTGATTAGACTGGACTGACATACCAATAGGCAGGACAAGGGGAATGCATATCGAAAAAACCATATTTTTGGAAAATTACCTTTTTCCTCTTTTGTCAAAATAAAAAAAACATAACAAAAATATTTTTTATTCTTAAAGATTTCTGAATTTCATTTTCCATATATTTCCTCACTCATCCTGTTTTAATATAGATTTTCTCTTAAATCATTATAAATCCTTTGTATGGTCTCAATAGCAATGTAAAAAGTTCTTATGAATTAAATCATTAAAGAAAAAGTTAACGAAATCTCATTTGCTTGCATATATATTGTTGCATTACATTTTTCTTCCAGGAATGGGAAAATACAATGGGACTTAGCTCGAGCTCCCCAAACCACCTCTCTATTCTCTCTCTCTCTCTCTCTCTCTCTCTCTCTCTCTCTCTCTCTCTCTCTCTCTCTCCATCTCTCTCTCTCTCTCTCTCTCTCTCTCTCTCTCTCACACACACACACACACACACACACTCACTTTATCTTTCTATCTCTCTCTCTCTAATAACCTTCATCCTTGCAGCTCGTTCACTTTCCCCGGTGATGAGATACATACCTCCACTCCTCAAAACAAATCCCTACTCAGACGAGGAAGATGACACCAACAAAGACAGAACCAGGATCGATTCCCAAATATGACCCGTTGCGAAAGCTACTGAATCCCGTAAAGTTCCTAAAAATTCCCAAAATTCCCAAATGAATTGTCGAACCTTTTTCACCAAGAAAAACATTTTTAGCATTCTTATTTCCCAGTAGAAAACTTATTTCCCGAGTGGAATTCCAAAAATCAATTGATATCTCCCCAGCAACGTCTCCAAAGGACATCACAAAAATTTCCCGTCAAGGGAACACCAAACCTTCGGACGAATTATTCTTCCCCAACAGAACCAAAAACTCAAAATCAAATACGTTCCCAAAATCCCCATCGAAACCAGTAGGTAAATTCCCCAATGAAGGCTCCAAGTTTCCCCAAAAAAACTATAACTTCTTTTAGGAACATTTCTATGGATGACCTTGCTCTATCTTTTCCGTGATATGAGTGGGGTAATTATCTCTCCATTATATATACATGCACACATACTTGATGGAGAAATTAAGGAAAACAGTAACACAAGCCCATGAGAGATCGAAAGGCAGGGATGGGTACCAAACACCTTACCATTCCATAACTTAGCCACTAAACCTTTGAACTATTGGTTTCATTATCACCAGTTTGTCTTTAATTCCACTCTCTTAAGGAAAAGACATGCTCTTTTGCTATTTTTTTTATCAAAATAGGCAGGCGACTCCATATCCTTACATTCACCCCTCACCGACGACGATCAAAGTGCTCTGAGAGTACGAGGGTGTTAGACCTTTATCCTTCCCCCTCTCCCCTAGGAGGAGGAGAGGACTAACATATCAGGTTGTCCACACATACGAGATGTCATTACTTACCCCCCAAACTGGTATCCTAGTGAACACTAAAATCATAACCATGGGATTGTGTCAACAACAAATCCACACACAAAGAGATAACTCCGAGAAAAAAATATGCCCAGGTAAAATACAATATCATACAACATATAAGTACTATGAAACGCACGCTTCATTATATCCACGATAAAAGAATTGGGTCAGTAGAGAGTGATATACCCTAGTGTAACCACATCCTGGCTTGAGCCTTGCTCGACTCCAGTCGACCATGCAAAATACATTTTCTACAATGAACTCAACATCGGCAGTCCTGGTCTCATATGCCCTCTTAGGTCGATACCCTACCACATCCATGATCATCTTTAGGTCTCGTCTCTATTTCCATCCCTAATAGTCGAGACTTCATTGGACTAGTTACAAGCTCATCTTGGCCATATTCCTGCCCAGCTGAGACTACACTTCATCATTCTCCAGTGCATGATAGAACAAGGATCTAGGGGACTCATACTCAGCCTGGCCAAGATCGCTCTAGACTATATTTCCCCCATGTGTGATGCAAGACTCAACTATGGCTAGTACACGTGGATAAACAGTTATAACTAAATCCAATCTTCACATGGGGGGAATATTTGAATCATCATTACTTATACTCTTTAAAGGACATGTGTCAAGATCTTATATGTGACTCTACTAAGGACATGTATTTACATGTTTGGGGTGTACTATACACCCTAATAACTATTTAAACCCTTCTTCACCGGAAGGGAGAATACAAATATTCAAACTCTAGCCAAAGCTTTGTTGCTATCACAGTAGAGAGAGAAAATAGTATGAATTTTATCACTAAGTCCATTAGGACCATTTTTATAGTGAAGTTTATACTCACCTACACAATGGAGTAGGACAAATTGACTTATATTATAGTATTTATTCTCTTTGCCTCATATCCGTCCTTATTTATACTCCTCCTCAAACACCATTGTTACACTTCAAAGCTATTATGGATTTATTTCATACTATTTTACATGGTGGTATAATATTTGCTACCATTAGAGAGTTTGAAACTTCGATATGCCACATATGCCCAATAGACCAATTTAACCACTAATAAAGGCACAAAAATAGGAGTAATCTAAGCCCATACCTCCATAGCATAGTCACACACATTGATCTATATACTCCCCAAACTATATATCATAAAATTATTTCTCAACCTACATATAGGTAGGAAAACGTAACCATTTACCTTCATTGGGTGGTGGGTTGCATAAACTCCACACTCTAGCTAAAAATACACCACAATATTACATCGTAGGTTAATGTTCAATCCATGAGTCACAAAATCTCACTATCCCATGAGTGGTAGGAAATTGAAAACAAAAGTACTATAATAAGGTAGGTAAATCATACACGTTTGAATCCCCACATTGTTTCACCCACTCTTAAAAATGTGTTATTTCTCAAATCACATAAAACCTTTAGATATCAATCAACTGCCAGAAATGAAACATGCTACATCAAATATGTAGGCTTAAATTCAACTATCCTTAATCTTCATCTACAATTTAAGAATCAACATTCGGGCTCATTCAAACTACATGGTCATCATTTGAACATATTAAATGAAAATAACCATTCACCTTTGGAGATATGTCCAATGTCTCACCTCATTATCTTGTAGCATCCTCTTCAATGTTTTTTCGTTATCTCTAACAATGGTACTTTTGGTCTTCACACTCATAATTATGATTCTCACTCAGAACTCTCTCTTCCCTTTTGGCTATTAGAAATTACTCGTTCCTAAATCTTATGTATAAGAATTACATACACAATAGATACCCACAACACTTCCTAAATCTTGTATAAGAATTTCATTCAAAATATTTACCCACAACACGTAGCCAAATCGTTTTTATATTAATCCCTTATTAAGTCATCTTAACTCAAACAATAGAAACATCAATCCTCTCATCTCTAGTTTTCTCATGATTAGTTGTATAGATAAATTAATTATAGATAGCTCTAGTGCATTCTCCACAACCACATGGTGACCCTACTTCTAGTTCAAAAGTCCTCGCATTATCATCACCATCCACATCATCATAGGTAAAACCTAAATCTATAATCGAATTCTCAAAACTCAAATTCCTCAATGTCTACAAAATGAACTCAATGTGAAACACATTCACTACTTATACTTGAAAAAATATATAGTTGAAAAAATAACATAGTTGTGGTGAATGCTTTTGTCCAACCACTCATTCTATTTTCATAGATAACTCACAATCGTATTCATTCACATTCTCCTCCAAGATCGAATGATCGTTGATTCTGTCGCACACTCAAACCGCAACCAATGCGTTGTCATGACATTAGAGTATAAAACCCTAATACAAGTTCTAAACACATTAAAGAATTTATCATAAAACGGATTGAACACATCATAGCTCCTAAAGACATTAGAGACTGGATGCTTTGATACCAATTGTAACACCCATATTTTTCATGCATAGTTGATCATGCTTACACAAAATATAGTGAGCACTGTACAATTTGTACCGTCCTCGACATCTACGATGTATAAGAAATACTACCATCAAAGATAATATAACGATAAAGGATGACAATAAAATTACTTAACTGAGATAAAATGAAACTCCAGTAAATAAAAATCCACTAATATGAATCTTTGTTATACAAAAAATATGAAATGAAATAAAAATACAACTATAACCACCTCTGGATTAAAAACTCCTGAATACAAGTGAGTGTTGAATGAAACATCCACTCCCGCTCTAAGGATAATAATTTGAATCTTCAATTGGTGTAAGTCCGACTACCTTGGCATGATATACCTATATACAACAATAATAATACATGTGGGGATAAATTATATGTACTTGGGTTAATGTTCTAAAGTTGCAAGAACTAACTTACAACATCAAAACGTTATTACTCTTTTCAGTCATTTATGATAAACAAGACAACCAGTCGACACGTACGTGCAAGAAACACCTCACCCCTCATCATCAGTGAAATACCACACGAGTGTCCCAACCCATCTCATAATAAAAACTAAAAGTCTATATAACTATACTAGTATGTACTATCACAAAATGAATTACTAATTTGGGAATCCACTAACAATTCATGTACAAATTACAACCCACTACCCATCATTTACCTCCTAAGATACACACAATCTCGTAATGTAATTGTAGACGCCCCATTATAGCACCCCCTAACCGCTCTGTAGATCCCTAGAACCCCCCTTCATCACTATAAACCTATGTCATACCTCGGGTACTGACCTAGAGGTCATCGGGCAGTCCCAGGCTCCGTTTGACCAAAAGTTAAACTCTTCAGCCCAACTGATACTGAATGAATTTTCAAAGGACCCTAAAACCCATTTCGAATGATCCATACCATGCGCGATTATGACTTATGGTGCAGACGAACGACCCATTTTCCCTCAAAACCTGACCTAGAGACTATCAGATGCTCCCATTATCCGTTTTATCAAAGTCAACTCTTTAGATCAACTGAGACTAAATGAATCTTCAAAGGGTGTTAAAACCCCTTTCCAACGGTCTTTGGCATGCATGATTCTGACTTATGGTACAGACGAATGATTTATTTTACTTCGAAAGGTCATCGAACGTTTTCAGGCCTCGGTTGACCAGAGTTAAATCCCTAAACCGATTCAAACTCTTTGGAATGTGGAATTCCATCTCCTAACCTTTCCAATGGTCCATCCCATGTGTGATTCTGACTTACCATGTGGACGAATGATCCGTTTGCGTCAGACGATCCCATGTTCAAAGGACCGACGAGCATTTCCAAGACACATTTGTCCCAAAGATAGCTCCTGGAATCAGGAGCGGTCCAAAGGACTTTTGAAGGTGTCTAAATTACCTTTCCATCAGTTTCCCCATTCAAGATTCGAATAAATGGTTTGCATTTAGTAACCATTTTTTTTAAGGAAACTGAAAGAGACTGCCAAACGACAGGTTCTAAATCCTGCCTATCGGCAATGTGCGTAAACACGTGTCGATTGGTAGGACCAGGCCTATGTAGATCGACAATGCCCTGGACATATAAAAAGGATGGCATGACCTCATTGCAAAAGGAGCAAGATCCTCTCACCATGGAGATGACCCTCTTCTCACTCTCGGCGAGGATCGGGGGTAGCCATAGTGGCGACTCCACTGGGGAATTTTTTTAAGAGGGCTAGACTCTATTTACATGGGTGTTATATTTTTTTATACACTCCCCTAATTTTTCTGTTCCTTTTTCATGTGTACCTCATCCTTATGCTTCTACTCACACACTTGGAGAAAATTTTCCACGTACACTTCGCACCACGTGCACCTACGATCATATATGGTATATATTACATACTCCTTTCTTTCCAAAAATCAATAGGCATGACTTTGACCACGCTATACTGATCCACCAATTTGATCAAAGTCATATTAAGCTTTTCAAATTGAGGAGCCATGCGTTGATTCATTTCTTCAAGTAAAGTTTGAGGTTCCGGGTTCAACTAGTATTCAATGTCTCTTTTATTTTTGAAAAGGTTGATTTGTAGAGTATGTTAACATGAGGGCATTCAAGTTGTAACATGACACGGTCCACTTTGAATTGTTTGTGTTTACTCAAAGTTTTTGTTAAGTCTTCAAAATAGAATTCATGGATTTAGATTTTGGTCCAATAGATACAAATTTAAATTTGTGTGCCCTTATAGCCTTGGGCACCCCTTATCAATATTATCATGTAAACATCGCGTGGATTAGACTTTCAGTATAAATATAGTTGTGTTATAGGAATGTGGGATTCATTAATATTACCATGAAAACTATGTACTTATGTAAAATCAAAACAGTTCCGTTCAATATTATGTAAACTCTAAGAATGTAAACTTTGTACTTCTCCAAACAGTTGCGTTCAATATTACCATGTGAACTCTGTTATAGGAATGTGGGATTCATTGATAAAAGTAATTTTTTTTTCATTGTTAGTCTTTGTACTTATGTGTTTGATAGTTCATCTCTTTTTTCTAGGCTACTATTCTCCACAACCGATGCCTATGTTCTTATTTAATTTTACTTCTTTAATGAGGAAAATAGGGAATGGTTGACAACAGGCATTAGATGGAACTCATATCAGCAGTTGCGGACGCAACTGATTAGGGGTTGTGTCGCAACTCATCTTATATTGTTTATTCGAACTAATTTTTAGTTATTATATTTCACTTCTTTTAGCAGATTGATCTACTGTTATTAAAATTAAATATTGGATCTATTTATTTTTCATATAGGCTTTCTTACTTTCTTTCGTCTATTTTTTTAGCACGTCATGAAGCCTGCCATATATGTACTAAATATTTGAGGTTAGCCAAAAAACAAATGAGTACCGTGTCAACTCCTCTTGACACAGTGCGTGAGTGTGGCTCGGTACGTTCGAGACTGCGAAAGAGTCTTCTTTGGCTTATGACAGAGCAACATTGAAGATGACAGGTTTAAGGATCTCCTTAAGTTTCCAGGTGAAATTTTTTCCGCAATACCCATCTACATTTCTTATTTCATTCTTAATTTAAATTGACACTTTTCACCTAACTATAGTAGCAAATAGAGTACTTGCTGAGATACTTCTAACTATCAGTGTAGCTTGTTGCGTTCTCACAATTAGAGTAGCAACAAGATACTTTTCACCATCATTATTTTTTTAGTTATATCAGGGATCAGAATACAGATTTTAGGTTCTGGTTTTTTTGCTTCAAATGTTTTCCTAGGATTGCTTTCTTGAGTTAAAAATGGGCTCATTTTTGGGCTTCAAAATAGAATTTGTAGTATTGGACTTTGGGGCTAGTATGTTTCAAGGCTGAGATGGACATCTTGGACTAATAATTTAGTAACTCATTCTGTAGGTCTAATTCCTATTGCATGAGTAATTGTCATACTCTTTGTTATGACGGTATTTTGTAGGTTTTGGAAATAGTTTTAGTTTTTTTATCAAACAAATATGCCAGATTTATTTATTTATTTATTATATTTTATCTATGTTTCCTTATTATATTGAACATTTTATCTGAGTTTTTCTAATCGCATAGATTTCACTATTAAACAAAATATTTGTCTTAATGAAAGAAGAGACGAGCTTTATTTGAACATTTAATTTTTTTGAGATGACATTCACTGATGTGCCAATATTTTTAACATGCATTGTGAATTTGACAATAGTAAAAATTGCATTTGTGTTATTTTCTTGCCTCATTATTGTGTTTTTTGTATTAGTTTTTTTTCCCTCTTTTCAACTAATGTTTTTTATGAAAAAGAACTTATTGTCATGTCCTAAAAAAGAATGTGTCCCATAATAGAAATGTAAGTTGATCGAATCTGACCAGATAAGTAAACATTGTATTGGAGTGAGATATGGCCAAGGGAGGTGGAGACTTTAGCAAGGAATTTTTTACAAAATCCATAAAAGGTGATAATTGGGTCAGAAGTTTTGAAAACTAACCAATTTATAAATCAAATTATGGAATTTGTGACAGTTTTGAAGAAATACAATATTTTGATTACACTGATAAAGAAGTGATGGATGGGAGATGGATTCTAATATTTGTTGAGACAGAAAAAGGATGCGATCAAGTCATTAAATAGCTAATAAGGTGTTCAATTTTACGGCATCATCACTTCTGTTGTAGAAGGTGTTCTTAAAAAGGACTAGAAAATGTTTTATCTAATCCAATTTATAGGTAATCAATGCTCTTTTCTACATATTTGTATTATTATTTGCCACTTTATTGCAAGGTTTGTAATATTCTTTCGGTAATTCTTACATCTTCACTTTTTTAACTATTATGCAACCTGCCTAGAGGAAATGTCCAGGGCATCAATAAGTCTCCTAGGAAGGAAAGGGGAAAGAAAATAAAGAGGGTCGCAGAAACAAATGTTGCTACTCCATCAAATGAAGTACCAACCGAGTCTGCAATAAACCTTTCAAATGTGCAAGAGGTAGGTAATATCGCAGAGACAACAAGTGATGTGGATATTTCTCCAAGTGTTATGAAGAGGAAGAAGAGTTAAGAAAACTTCGAGCCTTTTGACTTCAGTGCATGAAGGATCTAAAAGAGGATGCAAAACTGGATAGGAAACAAATGGAAGAGGATAAAGTAGCTGCTTCTTTAAAGGACGAAGATAATGAGACAAGCCTGGATGAAGATGGAGATATTGAAAAGGATGCTACCTCACAAATAGTTTTTTCATATTGTTATCCCATATTATATTGAAACTTTTGTTCTTGACTTGTCGTTAATGAATAATTGAGTTTTTTCTTAATGAAGGAAACCTTCTTTTAATTCTATGGCCTTATAAATTTTAATGGATTGAATTTACTTTTCTTGTGTTACACTATTTTCTTACATAACTTATTTTTGATAAGCCTATATAGTCTTCAATGTCTTCACTTCATAGCATTATTTGAATTGTAGCTTAATTGCTTATAGTTTCAACTTTTGTTATCTTATGCACTTAGTTTAGTGCTAGACTTGATTGTTGTCATGGACTTTGAGGTTTACTAGAGGCTTGCCTTGTAACATCCGCGATCGTAGATTCTTCTATGATGAATATTTTCTCAATTGTTGTTGTAACCTTAATAATGTGTCATGCCAAAAGGGTTTAGATAATACTCTGTGGCCTAAAGGGTACAATGACCCCCTGATACGACACAAATATTGCGTATTTCACCCGTTAACCTAAGCGTTATTAGCCCCCTCGGGTATCTTAATCCCTATATTTATGCTCGTTAACCAGATAACCTCGAATTTATATGATAACATGTTTTGCAGGAGTTAATTGAGCTTTTGTAGGTATTTGGATGCTTAGTATGAAGTTCGGATGCATTCCGGCGAAGTTTCGTACACAACCGCACGTTCGAGGGCATTTTAGTCTTTTCACAGCTTGGGTACCTGGACCGACATCTCACGGAAGTTGTACCCCTCCTCTCTAGCTTCGTGTGGACATGAACGGTGTGCGATTCCGATACATAACGAAGAAGATACGGCGTTTCTTGCGGAGGAAATACAAGAAAGCAAAAGAGGAGAAGGAGAAGAGGAAGAAAAGAAGCAGGGGCTGCTGCTGCTGCAATCTGCCCTGCTTGATCGATCGATCGACGCTTCTGGTCGATCGATCAACCTTTCAGGATTGTCGATATTTTCCCTTGATCGATCGATCGACCAAAGGGGTCGATCGATCGATCCTTTATTTTTCTGCAGATATTTTCTTTTCTTTTCTTTCTTCTTTTCTTTTATTCTAACTTACTGTATAAGCCAATTTTTGTTGTAATAATAGGGAGACCAGACCTTATACGATTTTAGCTTAGTTTAGTTAGGGTTGGAGGGTTTTTTATTGGTTCTTCTTCTTCCTCTATTGGATTGACACACTATTTGGTTGTAAGATTGACTATTCATCTTCCCTCTCCTTTAATCTAGTTGTATTTCATTATTTCCTTTCTTTCTAGATAGTTTTCATGCTTTGTTAATTAGGTTTTCTTTCTTTAATTATTGTTTTCTTAGTTAATTAGTGTAAATTAGTTTAATTCATTATGCGTCCCTAGATAAATAGGGTCGGGAAAGCATTTCCGCCATTTTCGGGTTCGGACCACGAAATTTAGGGTTTCGTGTAAAATCGCATTTAATTGAAACCTCGCGTATTAAAGTCGGATTATTATGCGTTTAACTTTCTTTGTCATGCAACGTTAGTGTTTATAGCGATTATCCGAATTTAATCTCTGTGTGACCATTTTTCAGTTAAATTTTTTATCTCGCAACTTTGGGTTAAATTCCTTATTGTGTGATGTTTATGCTTAATTGAAAATGATCGATTAAATTTCTTTCGAGCCTTAATTCTAATTAGTAGTTGTTTCGATCCGTTTGGTAGAATGCGATCCCGATCCTCGCTTTACTTTAATTTAGCGTAACTTATTCTTTTCTTTTGTCACCATTCCCAACCTATCATCTTTTACACTTTTATTCCTGAAGTAACTAAAACAATTAAAGTCTAAAATTCAATCACTCCCTGTGGATTTACGATACCCGACTTACCGCTGTACTTGCTTATCAAGTGTAGTAGTAGTTTAGGTTATTTTTGCATGTTGAGCGGGAGCCGAAATCAACGATAGTGTCCCTACACGAACACTCGATTTCCCTCACATCAAAATGACGCCGCTGTCGGGGAGTGTGTTTTAGATTGTAATTGTTTTATTATTTCATATTATTTTTCCTTTCCTGTTTGTATTCTTTTTTTTAACCTTTCTTGCAGGATTTGCATACTCAAGCGCTGAGAAACTTTGATTCGCGATTGCTCACTTTATTTCTTGGATTCTCCATCTACAAACAACGAGGTAATCATATCCTACTATTATAGTTATTACGGTTATTCTAATGATTCATACTTTGGGGATAGTTTTCAAGTTTTCCTTTTTCAAGATTTTCTTGAAAATTAAAGACTTGAAAACATTTATCGGAATGAAAATCGTTATTGGGAGCTTGAGTTGGATTCATTATTCGAATCCAATGACGATTCTTATTTTATTACTTTCGAAGACGAGTTTCAACCAAATGAGGAGTCCGAGGCTCTTGAGCTGAGGAAGCCTACTTTGGAAGAAACTTTTCTTCTTTACTCCCAAGGTTTGGAAAGCTTAAATGATGCTGGAATGAGACTCGGTGCACTTTGCGATGAGATGAATTCTTTTGCACAAAACAACGAGGAGGTGGAAACTTGTGTTTCGCCTCGATTTTTCAAAGAATTTCTCATCGAGTGTGCATCTTTCTCCTCTGAAATTCAATCTCCTTTCGACGATGAGTCGATTGAGATTGAATTTGTTTCATCACCATATTCATTTTCCGTGATCGAACCATTAGAATTACCGGTTGATTCCTCTGAGTCGGTAGAAATTAAAACTTCTACACTTTTTACCGACGAGGACTCTTTGCCGACTTTGTTTTCTACGATGGAACCTATCCCCGTGTGTGCACTATCCCCCATTCCATTTGAAAAACCTTTGGGAGATGAGTCGAATTTTCTTGGATCTCTAGTGTACCTTTCCCCCTTGTTATCCAAATCCCCCTATCGTCCGCCCAAAAATATCAAATTGGCGATGGTTCATTTTTTTCACCACCCACATGCCTTCCGTTGTTCAAACGGAATTCATATCTTTCGGGAGGCATGTTCACTTTGGAGGGTCCACCGTTTATCTTTCAAAGTCAAATCCCTTTTTGGGTGGACCCTCAACTATTTAGACTTCTACTGTATAGTTAGTGTGAAGCCTAAATAGTAGGTTGTAAATAGTTAGCTTTTTAATTTTCTTTCTTTCCTATTTTTCTTTCCTTTTAATTTAGTCTAGTGTAATTAGTTAACTTTTTGTATTTGTTTTTGCTATGCTCGGTACTAACTTGTTTTGTAGATTCCTTTGGACTCGCGCTTATGGAGATCGCTCCAATTTTGGGTAATATCATTATTTTCCTCTCTTTGTGTTGTGTTCTTAATGCGCATTGAGGACAATGCAACATTTAAGTTAGGGGGTGTAGGATATTCTATCCATTTCATGTGTAGTCCATGGATTTACTCACATTTAGTTACTTAGTATGCTTTTTTGTGAAAAATTTGAAAATTTTGAAAAATATTTTCTTTCTTTTTTCTCCTTTGTTGGGCATTTTCCCTTATTTCCAGTGATAAATTTCAATAATTGCCCGATCCAATAGACAACTCAATGATGCATGTTCTCGATTTTAGAAGTTATTAGACTTTAGTCCTTAAATCATTGATATTGTGAATAACTTCATGAATTAAACTTTATCCCATGAGCATATGCACTTTCCTTGTCATATTGATTTGGTTTAAGATTTTTATAACTCGGTAATCTTTTGTTGCATTGAATATACTTACACCGAGTAAGATTTATACCATTCGTCATTTGTGAGTGTATACAATCTTCTTTTCTCATTGAAAATGTTGAATTCGTTGGTAATCTCTCTATTCTTTCATTTGACCTTTCATTAATTTAGTTCATACTTGAAATGTGTTACTTGATCATGATTTTCATATATTGTTTTGACTCGAGAATTGCGTAAACTTTGTGAAATGAGCATAGGCCCTCTTTGTTATATCGCCCATATGACCTTGACCTCACCTTTTATATGTTTCCCTAGTCAACCCCTTTGTGCCTAAATACTAGCCTTTCGTTTCATAACCCCATTCCCATAACCAACTCCAAATTGGAGTTTTAGCCCATACATACACTTTCCATACCTTTGTTTGGAATGTTACATGGGATTGAATGATGTTATTGTGATGTCGGTTGCAATTTAGGCATTTGAGAGTTCGAAAAGTAAAGAAAAGAAAGTAGTGAAAAAGTGAAGAAAAAGAGAAAGCAAAAAAGAAAAAGAAAACAAAAGAAAACATGAGAAAAAAAAGAAAAGAAAAGAAAGAGAAAGTTGTATATGTTTTGTATATAGATCAATAAGCTTTGATTACTCTCCAGTTGTTATATCTAATGCTTGTTTGGAAGTTACTTTCCATTTTTGATATTTCTCGCATCCTTCCCATTATTCCAAGTTTTCATCTCCGAAAACTTTGAATCCGTACATATACCTTTCGTTTCGTACCCTATCCTAGCCTACATTACAACCCTATAAAGTCCTATGTGATCTTAGGGTGAATTTGATTTAAAAGTCATAATAGTTTTGATAATCTGTGAAAATACATTTCGCCTCTTTTAGTGAGCGGTATCCTTTCATTGAGATTACAGTTTTTCATTTCCTATATAGCGTTCTTCTTTTGTGACATGTGTGCGGCCTAGTTTCCATTTACATTTACTCTTTATGCCCGAATGTCCAATGTATTACCTCCCATTCCGAGTGATTTCATTTGTTGAGCGTAATGCCCGTGAGTATTGAATATATGTTTGCTTTAATGTTTATCCGGTTTATTTAAGTTTTTGCCAAATCACACTTTGCATGTGCTCACTCCCCTCCCACATTTTAAGGTTTCAATTCTATGAGGTGCATTCAACTTGTTAATAACAACGGACTTTAGCTTGAATTCGTTCAATGTGCTAATAACGTGTTTGAAATCTTTTTCGTTGTTGTTGAGTTTGTCGCATGTTGAGTTGGGCTTCTTTTGAGGAAACTATATGATGTTTGTGGGTTTCATCCCTGAAAAACCTCACAAGACGACACTCGTTCACTAGGGTAACCTAGGGGTTTAACGGCTTATTGCATACACTAAATGCAATCGAATCTCCCGCGAAAGTGGCCTTATCTTTTTATTGCTTTTATACCATACTTTTGTTCTTTCTCCTGCTTTTGGTTTGTTTGTAGTTCTTGTTGTTTCCTATTTCATTGCTAGGGACTAGCAATGTGTAAGTTAGGGGGTGTGATACGACGCAAATATTGCGTATTTCATCCGTTAACCAACACGTTATTAGCCCCCTCGGGTATCTTAATCCCTATATTTATGCTCGTTAACCAGAAAATCTCGGATTTCTATGATAACATGTTTTGTAGGGGTTAATTGAGCTTTTGTAGGTATTTGGATGCTTAGTATGAAGATCGGATGCATTCTGGCGAAGTTTCGTACACAACCGCACGTTCGAGGGCATTTTAGTCTTTTCACAGCTTGGGTACCTGGCTCGACATCTCACAGAAGTTGTATCCCTCCTCGCTAGGTTCGCGTGGCAGTGAACGGTGCGCGATTCCGATGCATAACGAAGAAGTTACGGCGTTTCTTGCGGAGGAAATACAAGAAAGCAAAAGAGGAGAAGGAGAAGAGGAAGAAAAGAAGCAGGGGCTGCTGCTGCTGCAATCTGCCCTGCTTGATCGATCGATCGACGCTTCTGGTCGATCGATCGACCTTTCAGGATTGTCGATATTTTCCCTTGATCGATCGATTGACCAAAGGGGTCGATCGATCGATCCCCTGTTTTTCGGCAGATATTTTCTTTTCTTTTCTTTCTTCTTTTCTTTTATTCTAACTTACTATATAAGCCAATTTTTATTGTAATAATAGGGAGACCAGCCCTTATACGATTTTAGCTTAGTTTAGTTAGGGTTGGAGGGTTTTTTATTGGTTCTTCTTCTTCCTCTCTTGGATTGACACACTATTTGGTTGTAAGATTGACTATTCATCTTCCCTCTCCTTTAATCTAGTTGTATTTCATTCTTTCCTTGCTTTCTAGATAGTTTTCATGCTTTGTTAATTAGGTTTTTTTGCTTTAATTATTGTTTTCTTAGTTAATTAGTGTAAATTAGTTTAATTCATTATGCGTCCCTAGATAAATAGGGTCGGGAAAGCATTTCCGTCATTTTCGGGTTCGGACCTCGAAATTTAGGGTTTCGTGTAAAATCGCATTTAATTGAAACCTCGTGTATTAAAGTCGGATTATTATGCGTTCAACTTTCTTTGTCATGCAACGTTATTGTTTATAGCGATTATCCGAATTTAATCTGCGTGTGACCATTTTTCAGTTAAATGTTTTATCTCGCAACTTTGGGTTAAATTCCTTCTTGCGTGATGTTTATGCTTAATTGAAAATGCTCGATTAAATTGCTTTGGAGCCTTAATTCTAATTAGAAGTTGTTTCGATCCGTTTGGTAGAATGCGATCCCGATCCTCGCTTTACTTTAATTTAGCGTAACTTATTCTTTTCTTTTGTCACCATTCCCAACCTATCATCTTTTACACTTTTATCCTGAAGTAACTAAAACAATTAAAGTCTAAAATTCAATCACTCCTTGTGGATTTACGATACCCGACTTACCGCTGTACTTGCTTGTCAAGTGTAATAGTAGTTTAGGTTATTTTTGCATGTTGAGCGGGAGCCGAAGTCAACGATAGTATCCCTACACGAACACTCGATTTCCCTCACATCACCCCCAAGGCTTTAGATATGGTTCTTTGATCTTTACTAGATACAGATATTAGTGATTGAATAAATAGAGGATGTCACTTCATGATGGATTCTGGTTCGGCAGGGCACAGTTAGCCTTAGCGATATGACTCTCACCTTCCATTGGTCAAGTACCTTCGACGTATATCGAACGGTTCCCTCACATCGTATCGCTTAACCAACGTCATGACATGAGGTATATCGCAGGGAACTCGTTCATGTACGCCGAGTATATCAAATTCATTATCACACATATCGTCCCCACGAGGTATACGGTGGGGCAATTAACATACACTCAGGTATATCAAATGACTTGTCCACACGTATCGATTGACGTCAAAAGCAAGACGTATATTGTGGAAGTCATGAAAAAGGGGGGAAACCTTTCCAATTCACCCAACCAACTGTATACGCACATATATGTGTCAAGCCTAGGACACACATGTTAGATTGCCGACTTCGACCTGAAACTCTGCTGAAATTCCAGGTCGGCCTGCCGCCGAAATTTTCACGCATAGCTTTACATATGTTTAAAATCCAACTTTTCCAGGCTCGGGTCCCGTCTAGCATTTCATTTTGCATATAGGATAATTTAATACAAGTGATAACATAATAATATAATAATCATGTTGAGACCCATCTACCAAAAATATTTTTCCTTTCTTTATAAAAAATCCAAAAATATTTCCCCCTTCTTTATCGAAAATAAAAAATATTTCTCCTTTCTTTATAAAAAAAAAATTCAAAAATATTTCCCATTTCTTTATTAATAAAAAATCCAAAACCATTTCCCTTTATCAAAAATCCAAAAATATTTTATCTTTGAACCTCAAAAAGAAAAAGAAAATGTCAAAAAAAAATTCATTCGTTTTTTCAAAAATAAATCCCATTTTACGCATTCATAGGTCGATTGCACGCCCTCGGCCTGGCTCCTTGTTGGCGTCGAACTTCAGTCAAATCACCCTAAAATTACGTATGTTCCCCTGCTACTTCTTTCGAGTCCATAATCCATCCACTTTTCATGGAGGACACAGATCAGGTACCAGTTGTGCAATCAGATCTGACGATAGTCTTTGCTCAGCTCATGTTCAAGATTAAAAACCTCCAGATTGAGGTCCGAGGGATGCAAAGAAACCAGGTTCCTGTTCCTCAGGATGCCGAGCCCATATTACCTAGTGTTATGGGTCCACCCAAGACTATCTAGGTTCTCAAAGAGTATCAGCACGCTCCACGTTCCCCTCCTCCTAATGGGTCGTTGCCTGCCTAGCTTCCTATGCCAAACCTAGCCCAACCTGGGGCTAACTTTACTATGATCAGTGATCCAAAAGAGTAAGAGTTGAACAAGGTTAAAGAATATCTCAAGATGTAAACTAATAAGTTCGACCAAGTCAGAATCTCTGGGAATTACATGGACTACACCCACATATCTCCTTATCCTAAAGCGAGGTTACCCGAGAAGTTCAAGATGCCAAATATCGAGAAATTCAGAGAAAGTGGACCACCGATTGTTCATCTTCGTAGTTATCACAGTTCTGTGACTTTCCTAGGGTCTTATGAAGAATGGATGGCCCAATTATTTTAGTAAACTTTGAAGGATAGTGCCCTCCGATGGTTTTTATCTCTCAAAGAATCGAGAATCTATAGTTGGGAGGATGTAGCTTGAGAATTCTTATCGCACTACAAATACATAGATGATCTTGAGGTCACCCATCGTGATTTAGAACTGCTCAAACATAACTCCGGGGAATTAGTCAGTAACTTCATAGCCCGATGGAGGAAAAAAGTAGCCACCATGACCAATTTCCCATCCAAGGAAGAACAAGTCAACATAGTCAAGAAGAATTCCTACCCCATGTCCGAGAAACAATGGGAGGACAATACTATCCCCACTTTCGATCTCACAAAGAAGCAGGAGTAGAAATCGAGGAAGGTCTTGCTAAAATAGAAGTTCAACCAAAGAAGGTGTCCGGGTAGCTCACTCCCAGAAAATATGATAAACCTGTCAATGTTGTAGTCTCAACCATAAAAAACATCTCTCAACCAACCACCTCTTGGCACCAGAAATCCTCCTTGTCCTAGTCCGAAAGGAATACACTGAACTCCACGCTCCTCTCTCCAAAGTCTATCAAGACCTGTTAATTTGAAACCTTATTAAACCCTTGTAACCACGTCCATTGCCATATCCACTCCCAAGAAACTTCAAGATAGATGCCCACAATGCCTTTAATCAAACTGCTGGTTATACGACCGACAAATGATTTCACCTTCAAAATATAATCCAATGTCTAATTGACTGGGGTACCATTTCCCCACCAGCCAATCCAAAGGTAAATAATGCACACAACCCACTCCCAAATCATATCAATGCCATCTTCTTAGAAGAGAACCCATAATTTGATCCCTCAACTCAAATCACACCCATATACTCTCCCAAAGCTCTCCAAATTTGACCATTTACCTCCTACACCCCAATAGCCTCTCTAATCAAGCATTGTCATTCCTCACCAGAGCATGCATCACTATCCGTACCTGTTTTGAAAATGGAAGTATGAAATTATCAGAAGTATTAAACCAAATCTTAGAGTTCGGGCTGAAATTTCCCTCACAGATGATCATCGATTGCCAGAGGTTCAGTATGCTATTCTTGGAAGAACGGAAATGGGCTCGAGAGTCAGAAAGTTTGGTGGTACCAATAGAAGCAGTCAGCCTAAATGACGTTGCCCATATCATGGCATAATTATTCAGGTAAAATAATAATATTTGCAGTATGACAGAGTTATTCGATACTCTGAAGTTACAAGAGCACCTGGTCCTTTCACCCTTACACCTCCCCTTAGAATGGGAGGACCTGTATCAATATGCCACTGAAGTCATGGAATACATTGACTTTACATGGAAAGACAAAATTGTTACCACCAGATGGGGGGAAGAATTCAAAAATTCAAATGGAGAGAAAGCTTGAGAGAAAAATGACCCGGTAACCAACACATGTGGGATGATATAATTTGAATAACTCCTAGGAGATATAAACAAGGTGGAAGAGCAAACCAAGATTGACGATGAAACATGGTTCAGGTTCTTCCCTTCTTCAGTAAATCACATGATCAGATGATGAAGGAATTAATAGATCCCAAGATTACTATTAACCATTAACAAGGGACGGGTGTTGAAAACCTTCCTATGACCCTTAAGGAGAGAAAGATCCTCGATCAACTGAAGAAACATCAAGATAACATCACTCTATGGGGGCTTTTCATGTCTTCCCAGTTGCACAGAAATGCTTTGATCAAGTTGCTCACTAGACCCACACTTCGTCCTTCTACCACACCAGAAGAAGCGATAAATTTTGTCAGATCCCTGACCTCTACCCGAATGCTATCCTTTTTCCAAGAATAAATCTCCAAAATTAGGCCAAACCACAATCATGCACTCAACATCTCCGTAGAAGTTATGGGGAAGATCGTACCACTCTCCTTAGTCGATAATGGATCCGCCTTGAATTTCTTCCCATTAAGAACCTTCAACTGCTTAGGACTGAAGGCAAAAGACCTCGCTCTAACCTTCGCTGCTGTACGTGCCTATGATAATACCCATCGAGAGGTGATGGGATTAATAAAACTTATAATAGGGGCTTTCTCTATAAACCTAGTCATTGAATTCCAAGTTATTGACATCCCACCTTGTTTCAACATATTTGATTGGACGACCTTGGTTCCACAGTATTAAGGGTGTGTTTTTCTCGTTCCAACAAAAATTGAAGTTCTTCACCGACCGACGAGTAATCACCATTTTGGGTGACGACGACAATATCGAGGGTGTAAGTATCAACAACCTAATCCTTGAGATACAAAAAAGGTCAAATGATATGCTCCTATCAGGATTCTGAGTTGATCCACTTCTACTCTTGTTAGAGGACGATTTCAAAGAAATGGCTTTGTCCAGAAAATTACCCTCATGGCAACGTCAGTGTGATTCAAATGTTCAAAAACATGCACTTCATGCCTGGACTGGGGCTAGGAAAAAGGCAACAAGGGATAATTGAGCCCATTGAACTAAAAAAAGCTTTCCCTCCTTGTAGTTTGGGGTATCAACCGTCAGAACAAGAGGTTAGAATGATCCACTAATCTCGACCAAAAAGAAGATTAGACTGCATTTAGACTATCCCAGGTGACTCCTTGAATGGACGATTCTTCAAAGAGGGCAAAGATGTCCCCTTTTGTGGCTTTTCAGAACCATTGTATGACCACACGGACAAGAAGATGAAGCCTATAATGGATATATTTTTCCAAGAAAACTACCCGTGGGCCAAAAGTTCCCAACACTGTGTACAACTTCCCATCAAAGATACTGAAGAGAGTGACTTTGAGGATTCGTTTAACTTACAGACACTGGGGATAACACTTTGCATGGTTCATTCAAGCATTACATCACCGGATACATCCCAGCTGATTGAAGTTGTTGATACACCTCTCCTCAACTGCCATGTTATGCCTGTTCTACGTGTTGAAATCTCACATAACCCCAATGTTTACCCCATCCCTTCTTTGGTTCTATATCCTTGATCTAATGTAATCGAGACCTCCTTTGATGAGGTTATCAATGTAGTTTTTACTATCAATGAAATAAATCAAGATTATAAGTATCTTATCGTGCCTTACATTAATTGTTTAGATTCTAATCAAACTATTGATGATGATGATTAAGCAAATGAACTATTCTTAACTAATCAAAATAAGGTTAATAACAAAAAACATAATCTCGTCCAAGTTAATGAAGAAGAAATTATTTTTGTTAACCTCGATTCTAGTAGACAATTGAACGATATTAGGATAAGGTCTACCCTAAACGAGCATGAGCACACATAGATCGAAGAATTACTCAAGGAATTCGTGGATGTATTTGCATAGTCCTATGACAATATGCCCGAAATTGATCCTAAAATACCTCAACATGAGATCCCCACTCTCCCAGATTACAAGTCGGTTGAAAAAAAGTTGAGAAATATCCGCACCGAATGGTCACTCAAATTCAAAGAAGAAGTGGTCAAATAGCTAAACGTGGGCTTTATTCATGTGATCAAATATCCCACATGGCTAGCCAACATAGTGCCTGTGCCGAAATTGGGAGGGAAAGTTCGGATGTGTGTAGACTACCGAGACTTGAATAAAGCCTCTCCAAATGATGATTATACATTACCCAATATTGACATGATCGTGGACAACACGTCCAGTCATGATCTCAAGTCATTCATTGACGAGTTTGCCAGATACAACCAAAACAAAATACACCCAAATCAACAAGAAAAAACCGCGTTCATCACATCGTGGGGAACCTTTTGCTACATTGTTATGCCATTTGATCTCAACAATGTTGGGTTTACCTATCATAGGGCTTCCACAACCATCCAGCACGATCGGATTCACAAAGAAGTCGAGGTCTATGTGGATGATATGATGATCAAATCCAAAACTAGAGAAGGTCATGTTCCCTCTCTCCGAAAGTTCTTCGAACGGTTGCGACAGTATCAAATGAGACTCAATCCATAGAAATGCATCTTCGGAGTTACAAAGGGAAAAATATTGGGATTCTTGGTCAGTGAGAAGGGGATAGAAGTAGATCCTTCCAAGATGAAAGCCATACTTGAGTTGCCTCTCTCCGAACAGAGAAAGAAGTCTGTGGTTTCCTTGGGAAATTGCAATACATCAGTCACTTCATCGTCCAACTAACCTCCATTTATGAACCTATTTTCAAACTCCTCCGAAAGTATTCCAACAAGGTTTGGAGCGGGGCCTGCTAAAAAGTTTTTGACCGAATCAAATAATATCTGACCCAACCTCCAGTACTTATGCCACCAAAGCCTAGTCTCCCCTTGCTTCTATACCTAACCCTAACCGACACTGCAGTTGGTGCTTTGCTATCCCAATACCTTGAAGATTACTGCAAATAAAGATCTATCTATTACTCCAATCACAAATTGACTAGATACGAAGTCAACCACACTACTTTAGAAAAGTCATGTGTCGCACTAGTTTGGGTCACCCAAAAGTTGCGACACTACATGCTCGCCTTTCACATCAAACATGTGTCCCGAATGGACCCCATCAAGTTCTTGCTTGAGAAACCTGACTTTTCCAATCGAATGGCTCTATTGTTGATGCTCCTAGCCGAATTTGATATCATGTACATCATAGAGATAGTGAAGAAAGGAAGAGACATGTCTGACTACCTCACTGACTACCCTATGGAATAAGCTGATGTTTTGATATATGAATTCCCATATGAAAACATCCTTTGCGTTCCTCAAGACAACCTTCGATGGAAAATATTCTTTGATGGCACTGCCAATAAAAAGGCATATGGCATTGGGATACTTCTGATCGCCCTAAATGACTCCCACACTCCCATCGCACTCAAATTGTATTTTCCATACACCAACAACATGACTGAATACGAGACGTGTACGATAGGCCTCAAAGTTTCTGTCAAAAAAAGGTATTCAATACCTAGATGTCTATGGAGATTCCGCCCTCATCATCGATCAAGTGCTCATGAAATGGAAAGTCAAGGACGAGAAACTCCAACCCTTTCATGTCCACTTAGAATAAATAGCCTCCCAATTCCAAGATATCACCTTCCACTACTTACCTCGAGCAAAGATTAACTAGTTGATGCCCTTGCTACCTTGGCCTCCATGGTCGACATGCCCGAAGGAATAATAATGGCCCCCTTCCTAGTTCAAAAGAAAGATAAACCAACCTACTGCTACCACATTGAGCTCATTACCAAAGAAGATCCTGAGCTACACAGTTGTTGGTTCTATGATATTTGGAAGCTCCTAAATCATGGTAGGTATCCTAAAGGAACCAATAAGAAATACTGAGAAACCCTTCGAAGACTGTATGTCATGTACATCATCTATCATAAAGCATTATTCAAAAGAAACTTTAATGGACCCATCTACACTGCATCACAGGGTCTGACATTGCAGAACTAATGCTGAAGATCCATTATGAGGAATACAGACCCCACATGAACGATCACATGCTTGCAAAGAACATCACCCGAAAAGGATACTACTGGACCACAATGATCCAGGGTTGCATCGCTTATATTCGGAGATGCCTAAAATGCCAATAATTTTCCAACCTTTAACACCTTCCTCCACGAGAATTATACATAATGACTTCTCCCTAGACATTCTTCACCTGGGGCATCGACATCATAAGGAAGGTTACACCCAAGGCTTCCAATGGGAAAAAATTCATCTTAGTTTCCATTTATTACTTCACGAAATGGGTCGAAGTAGAGTCATACACAATTTTGAACTCCAAGAAAGTGGCCAAATTCATTTGGAAGATCATCATATATCGATATGGGGTCCCGCATTACCTAGTGTCAGATAATGGGTTGCACTTTGATGCAGAACTCATAGACGTGATCAACAAATATGGGATTCAGAGATAAGAATCCCCTTCCTATCGACCTCAGACCAATAGTGTTGTTGAAGCAGCCAACAAGAACCTCAAAGTCATCATCAGTAAGATGATCAAAAGCTATCGAGATTGGGCCGACCGAATCCCTTATAGCCAATGGGGCTACCAATCCTCCATCAAAACCTCTACTGGGGATACCCCTTACTCTCTAGTCTACGGCATGGAAGCACTCCTACCTGTGGAGCTAGAAATACCCCAATTGCGCGTCATGCTTGAAAGCAAGGTCAGGGAAGAAGACTGGTACCAAAGTCATTTTGACGAGATAACCCTACAAAATGAAAGGATATTAAAAGTTATATATCAAATACAATGGTACCATCGTCGTATAAGACGATCATTCAGTAAGAGAGTCAAGGATCGTGGTGTCTGAGAGGGGGATTTAGCCCTCAAAGAAATAGTAGAGCCCATCTGGGACCCATAGGAAAATTCAAGCCCAATTAGAGCCACCCATACATTATGAAGAAGATCTTGTCAGGAGGTGTCGCCATGCTCACTGACCTTGATGGAGAAGAGATGGTTCGTCCAGTCAACCTAGACCGTCTCAAGAAATTATAACCCTAGTTCAAAATCTCGGCGCACTACGACTCTTCTCATCTCCCTTCTATTTAAGAAAAAATCTTCATCTCCCTCTACCCAAAACTACGTGGGCCTGATTATATACAAAAACCATTTCCAGGAAAATTAAAACTCTTCAAAACCCCCCAGAGGTACATAGGAAGCTCATACATCTTACATGAGCACGACCCTTTCTCTTTCACAAAAATTTTTTTTTTCTTATCTTCGAGGACGACAGTTCATTATAACATATACTTGAACAAAAGGATTATGCATGCGTTAGCGATCAGTATAGATAATTCAAAAATAAAAAATTCATCAAAAGGCACAGCTAGATGATAAAAAACTTTTTTATTTCGGTAATAAGAAATTACAGTGCAATTACATAAGAAAAGGAACGGATAACTTCCACCCCAACCCTTCCTAAAAGCCAAATAAAATTCTCAAATTTATTTCACATTACAAAATAAACTCTCCAAGAGTCTTACCTAAATCTACAAAAGGAGCCCGCTCCATCATCATCGTCTACATCCTGAGATCCCTAAATTTCCTCTTCCTGAATAGAGTGCCTCTGATGCTCCATAGACCGATAAGCTCAATTCAGCCTCGGAAAAACCACAACACATCCCTCCATGGTATCACATAAGACAAGCCACCTTTGTCCAACCTCCACTATCAACATCTTTCTAACTACCCTTATACACAACCACTTTATATAATCCCTGGAGATGTTTTAAACTCTCCCAATAGACTGAGAGGGACGATTCGACGGACGTCGACCCTCCCACAAAGAGCTAAGTTGCATGTGCAGACGCACTGTGACAACCCGAATATAATTATGATAAATCATGTTTAAATCATGATTAGCTTATGTGATATGAATAATATGTTATTCGTATATATATAATGTTAAGTAATTATGTTTATTTTAATCTCACCTTCATAAATCTTGAAATATCGAATTAGTTACAACTGTGAAATTTTAAAGTTTTCGGTAGGAATGTTCCCATTGGAGGAAAGTTTTGACCTTTATGACATAACAATGAACTTGAGGTGTAAACTAGATATTTGTAGATATATGATTTAGATTTATAACAAAACAAACGGTTCATTGAACGGACATTCGAGTGGGAAGATATTGTCTTTTTACGAACAGGGGATAAAGTAGTCATTTACCCTTAAATGATATTTTGTTTTATATAATGCCACATGTTATATTTTGATTGGTTGGGAAGGGTGGTGGATTTGTCCGAATTAAAATCCTTATAATTACCTCCTTATTCATCTAAATTCATCCATGAGAGATTTGAAGCTTAAAGAAAGAGAGTTTTGAAGTTTAGGAAGAAAGTGTTGGGAGAAATTGAAGAAAAATTCATAGAAAAATTACGTAAAAGCCCCTAAGGTATTTCCATCCATAAATGTTATTTTTTTTTTGTATTACTTATTTAAATGAATGAAATAATCATTTTTTTACTGAATTTCCATGTCTTAATGTGTAATTATGGATAGATGCAAGTTTAAGCAAACTTGAATGTGTAAACCCTTGAAATTATTTTGTTTAGGAACCTTGTTTATTCAAACTTCCATATATTTTTGTATACTTACTCGAATTGATTGATTACAATTGGATGTTAACCTGGACTAACATATGTATGACATATCCGAAAATCATGGTATAATACAAAGAAATGAGTCTTTGGTGAGAGTTTAAAGTTCAGTTATGAAATCTGGCCTAAGGGTGAAAGTATGTCTGCCATGTGTTCGATGTTTTTCTTGACATAGCAAATGAACGCTAAAAATTATGAAATTTTAATCTTGTATTATTCAATATGTTTATTGATGTGGGGTTTGAATATCATATAAATTTATGATGTAGAAAAATTATGGAAATTCCTGGAAGTTGAACGAACGATAAAAGAGCCTATAGGGTAGATTTGCTATGTGGTAAAGAAATGGACATATCTTGCTCTAAGAGACTTGAAATGATGTACCGTCTTTTGTATTGGAATACTAACAAGACAATGATTGAAATTCCAAGAATAAATGAATTTATATTTAGTCTATGATTTGAATATGTTAAATATATTAACATGGATTTGGATGGAACTTCACATGTGATAAATTATTTGAATGGAATCATGTGATGCTTATGGATTGAATTATGTTTAAAACATTCTTTGGATTATTGATATTCTTATGATGATACTAATATTGTAATAATGATAGGCATGGAGGAAGAGTTTATTGGACAAGTACCGGATAAAGGCAATGGAAAAGCCAGTTAAACTATCAAGGTGAGTGTACTTATGATTTGTTTCATATATAAATATGAATATAGCTGTAAGAGAAGGATTTGTTTGAATACTTCGGTATTCAGGATTTGTTTGGATATTAAAATATCAAGGATTTGTTTGGGTCCCATGATCCAGGATTGGTTTGAATACTTCGGTATTCAGGATTTGTTTGGATATTAAAATATCCAGGATTTATTTGGGTCTCATGATCCAGGATTGGTTTGAATACTTCGGTATTCAGGATTTGTTTGGATATTAAAATATCCAGGATTTGTTTGGGTCTTATGATCCAGGATTTGTTATCGCCAATGGGTAGAATTATTTGGATCTTATGATCCAGGATTTGTTATTGCCAATGGGCTGAATTATTTGGATCTTATGATGCATGATTTGTTATTGCCAATGGGCAGGATTGTTCGCATTTTATATCCACATATTTGATATAGAATTGTTATTCTATTGCAGGGAAGGAGTACCTCACTAAGATTAATGCTAACCGTTTATATTTTAACAATTTCAGGTTCGTACGCTGCCAGCTAGGATACCATATGATCGGTAACTTTGAGAGTTGCACCATTAGAGAGAGTTGGGATTTAAAAATAGGGATTTAATCGTTGTCACACTGAAGATTTTAATATACTCACACATTGTATATATAGATTTAGTATGGATTGAGTTGATCATAGTTAATCATAGTATTATATGTCTGCTTAATTATGACTCTGATATTGAATTTTATGGTATAAGAATAATATTATGTTCATTATGCACATTGTGCAGAAAAATATTGATAAATGAAATATATTTTCCAATGGGCCCGAGATTATGATCCAATTATTTTAATAACAAATGATTAGTATGGATATTGGGTTTGGGGTGTGACAATTAGTGGTATCAGAGCGTGGTTGTTAATTCTAGACGTGTGTGACGGTTAGATGGCAGTATTGAATTGAATTGATATTTATGAATTGTTTATGTACTTACCAATAGTTTAGTAGTATAAACTGTTTATGTTGGTTGTTAGAACTTTGTTGTATTACAGATAATTCCAGATGGAACCTGGTAATGGACAACATATAGAAGAGGGAGTGGCTTCTCGTGCAGAGAATACTGAAGTAGAGCAAAGTGTTGTTGGAAGGGCTAGAGAGCAAGAGCAGCCTACAGAGATGTAAATAATGGCACAGACAATGATGAGGATGGTAGAGCAACAAGAAAGAAATATGGCACAAATGGAAGAACAACAGGCTAGATATCTAGAATCAAAGACTGTGGCCAGGATTGAGAAAGAGGCAAGAAAGGAAATGAAATATTATATGCATGAGAAGTTTTTGAAGTGAAATCCTCCAGAATATTCAAGGTCAGTTGAACCTACAGAAGCTGAGATGTGGGTCAGAGATCTAGAAACTATCTTTGCAGTTATGAAGGTTCCAGATAACCAGAAAGTGAATCTAGATGTCTTTAATCTCAAAGGAGAGGCAAAATATTGGTGGGAAGCCAGCAACCATTTGGTGCCCACGATGGAAGGTACTGATGTTATTACTTGGGATGAATTTATTAAAGCTTTGTATGTTAAGTATTTCCCTAAGATTTATAAGAGGGAGAAACTGAGGGAGTTTATAAATTTAACCCAAGGGAACATGTCTGTGAGGGAGTATGATGTCAAATTTACTGATTTGTCTAGATTTGCTACTAAGTATGTGCAGGATGAAGAAGATAAATGTAGTAAGTTTCAAGATTGACTGATTTGGCCTATTCAAAATAGAGTGTCCACTTATGAGTTAGAAGATTATGCTTCTCTGGTAAACAAAGCCACGATAGCAGAAAGGCAAATGAACCAAGGGGTGGCAAGTAGAGAGAGTTTTAAGAAGAATAGATTCGACGCATCTCATTCTAAGGGAGGTGAGGGTGGAAGTGTTAAGATGGAACATCATAAATTTTTGAGAGGTGGTGGAGATAGTGGTAGAGGTCAGGCGAGATTTGGTAGAGATACCAGAGGTGGAGGATCTTTTGGTTCAGCCAGAAAGTCAGGGAGAGGTGAGGCCCCAATAGGAGGTGTTACATGTTTCTTTTGTAAAGAGGAAGGGCATTATAAATCTGAGTGTCCTAAGCTTAAGGGATTGGAATGGTACCATTGTCATCAAGTGGGGCATATTAAGAAGAATTGTCCGCAATTGGCACAAACACCATCAGCACATAGTGAAGTAGCAAGCAGAATGTTATCTCCCGGCAGTGCAGTGAAAAGTGTGGGTAGAGGACAAGCTAGTGGTTCCAGGCCAGGTGGACGAGTCTTTACGATGAAAGAAG
The DNA here is from genome assembly GCA_949130495.1 of Sambucus nigra. Lineage (NCBI taxonomy): Eukaryota > Viridiplantae > Streptophyta > Magnoliopsida > Dipsacales > Adoxaceae > Sambucus > Sambucus nigra. The sequence goes on along the minus strand of OX422217.1, from coordinate 300,713,361 downwards.
CTCAGATTACTCAAGATGTGGTGACAGGTACACTTTCTGTTACTGATAGAAGTTCTTATGTTTTGATTGATCCTAGTTCCACAGATTATTTTGAGTCCTATGCTTTTGCTGTATACCTGAATAGACCATGTACTCATTTAGATGTGGGGTTGGGTATTTATATGCCCATGGGGGATATGGTTGTAGCTGAATATGCTTTTCGTGATTGTGTTTTGACTGTGGGGTCTAGAGATACAGTTATAGATTTACTTCCATTAGATATTTCTGATTTTGATAAAATTCTGGGAATGGATTGGTTATCTAAATATCATGCATCTACTGATTGTTTCTGTAAGCAAGTTATTTTTAATATGCCTGGTGAGCCTGAATTTAAATTTGTGGTGGAAAGGAAAATTGTTCCCAGTTGCATCATTTTTGCTATTCATACGAGGAAATTATTGAGTAAGGATTGTGAGGGTTTTATTGCATATGTTCTTGACACTAGGAAGGGGTCTTTACAATTAGTCGATGTTCCTATTGTATGGGATTTTCCTGAAGTGTTTCCTAGTGAGTTTCCAGGGTTACCTCCAGAAAGAGAAGTCGAATTTAATATTGAATTAGCACCGGGGACAACACCTATTTCTATGGCACCGTATAAAATGGGACTTGCTGAGTTGAAAGAACTCAAGATTCAGTTACAAGATTTAATTGATAGGGGGTTCATACAGCCTAGTGTATCTCCATGGGGTGCACCAGTTTTATTTGTGAAGAAGAAAGATGGTACGATGCGTTTGTGTATTAACTATAGGCTACTGAATAAAGCTAGAATTAAGAACAAATATCCTTTACCTCATATAGATGATTTGTTTGATCAGTTACAGGGTGCTAAAGTGTTTTCAAAGATAGACTTGCGATCAAGTTATCATCAGTTGAGGGTGAAGGGGAGTGATATTTCTAAAAATTCTTTTCGTACTCGGTATGGTCATTTTGAATCTCTAGTGATGCCTTATGGGGTGACTAATGCTCCAACTGTATTTATGGATCTTATGAACCGGGTACTGCATCCTTTTGTTGATTCATTTGTGATAGTTTTTATTGATGACATTCTGATTTATTCACGTGATATGGTTGAACATGAAAAGAATCTCCGAACTATTTTGAATGTGTTGAAAGATAAGCAATTGTATGCTAACTTTAGAAAATGTGAATTTTGGCTATCAAAAGTTGTATTTTTAGGCAATGCTATTTCTGGAGATGGTATATGTGTTGATCCCAAGAAGGTGGAAGCTATTGTAAATTGGGAGAGGCCCAATAATGTGACTGAGGTGAGGAGTTTTCTGGGTTTGGTTGGGTATTATAGAAGGTTTATTAAGGGATTTTCTTCAATAGCCTTGTTGATGACTAAATTAACCCGAAAAGATGTTAAGTTTGAATGGAATTCGGATTACGAAAATAGTTTTGATGAATTAAAAAAGAGGTTGGTAACTGCACATGTTCTTACTATTCCACATGGTGGAGATGGTTTTGTTATTTATACTGATGCTTCACATCAGTGGTTGGGTTGTGTTTTTATGCATAATTGTAAAGTTATTACTTATGCTGCTAGGCAGTTGCGTACACATGAACAAAATTATCCTATGCATGATTTGGAACTTGCTGATATTGTGTTTGCTTTGAAATTATGGCGTCATTATTTATATGGTGAGGTATGTGAAATTTTTACTGACCATTAGAGTCTTATGTATTTATTTACTCAGAAGGAGTTATATTTGAGGCAGAGGCGGTGGGTGGAGTTAATTAAAGATTATGATTGTACAATTCACTACCATCCGGGGAAGGCGAATGTAGTTACAGATGCTTTGAGTAGAAAAGCTTCGGGAAGGTTATCTTGCATTCAGTGTGCTAGAGTTTCTCATATTATGGAGTTGAGATTGATGGGAGTGGAATTGCAACTAGCAGATGGGGATAGATTATTTTCTCATGTAAGCGTGAGGCCTTTGTTAGCTACCCGTATTCGTGATTTGCAAAGTCCAGATCCTTTTCTTAAGAAAAAACGACAAGATGTACGAGATGGTAAGTTTGAAGATTTTTGTATTGTGAATGATGGCACTTTATTGTATAAGCAGCGGTTATGTGTTCTTAATGTGTATGGATTGAAAGAGGAAATTTTAGATGAGGCTCATAATTCCATTTATACTATACATCCTGGTTGCACTAAAATGTATAGGGATTTAAAGGAGCATTATTGGTGGAATAATATGAAGAAGGAAATAGTTGATTTTATTGCGAGGTGCCTTATATGTCAGCAAGTGAAAGTAGAGCATCAGAAACCTACTGGTCTGCTTCAGCCATTGCCAATACCGGAATGGAAATGGGATCATGGAACAATGGATTTTATGGTTGGGCTTCCTCGATCTCAGAAGGGGTCATATTCGATTCGGGTAGTGGTGGATAGATTGACGAAGTACGCTCATTTTCTAGCAGTCAAGACTACGTATACACTTGACAGGTATGCTAGATTGTATGCTAATGAAATTGTTCGATTGCGTGGATCACCGGTATCTATTGTTTCAGATAGAGACCCTAGTTTTACGTCCAGATTTTGGGATAGCTTGCAGTATGCTATGGGTACTAACTTGAAGTTTAGTATGGCTTTCATCCTCAGACAGATGGGAATTCTGAAAGGACAATATAGATTTCGGAAGATATGCTTAGAGCTTGAGTGCTCGATTTTAAAGGAAATTGGGATGAATATTTGCCCTTGATAGAATTTGCATATAACAATAGTTTGCAATCTACTATTGGTATGGCACCATATGAAGCGTTGTATGGTAAACGGTGTCGTACACCCGTATGCTGGGGTGAATTTGGTGAGAAGAAGATAGAGGGTCCAGAGTTGACTGAATTTACCACTGAAAAAGTGAAGACTATTCGAGATAGAATGAGAACGGCTCAAAGCAGACAGAAAAGTTATGCGAATAAATGACGAAAATATTTGGAATTCCAGAAAGTGGATTATGTGTTTCTTCGGATATCTCCATGGAAAGGATTTATGAGGTTTGGAAAGAAAAGGAAATTAAGTCAACGCTACATTGGACCTTATGAAATCCTTGAGAAAGTCGGGATGGTTGCCTACAAGTTAGCGTTAACACCAGAGTTATCTCGGTTACATGATGTTTTCCATGTTTCTATGTTAAGAAAGTATGTAGAGGATCCTTCACATGTGTTGGTGGAGCAGCCTATTGAGTTAAAGGAAGACTTGAGTGATGTGGAAGAACCACTTGCTATCGTGGATAGGATGGAACAAATATTGAGATCAAAAGTGATCCCACTCGTGAAAGTTGAGTGTAGAAGGCATTCCATGGAAGAATCTACATGGGAGAGCGAGGATACCATGAAGATTAATTATCCGTATTTTTTTTATTCGGATAACCAATGTATGTCAATTTCGGGGACGAAATTTCCTACGGGGGGAGAATTGTGACAACCCGAATATAATTATGATAAATCATGTTTAAAACATGATTAGCTTATGTGATATGAATAATATGTTATTCGTATATATATAATGTTAAGTAATTATGTTTATTTTAATCCCACCTTCATAAATCTAGAAATATCGAATTAGTTACAACTGTGAAATTTTAAAGTTTTCGGTAGGAATGTTCCTGTTGGAGGCTAGTTTTGACCTTTATGACATAACAATGAACTTGAGGTGTAAACTAGATATTTGTATATATATGAGTTAGGTTTATAACAAAAAAAACTATTCATCGAACGGACATTCGAGTGGGAAGATATTGTCTTTTTACGAACAGGGGGTAAAGCAGTCATTTAGCCTTAAATGATATTTTGTTTTATATAATGCCACATGTTATATTTTGATTGGTTGGGAAGGGTGGTGGCTTTGGCCGACTTCAAACCCTTATAATTACGTCACCTAAATTCAGCCATGAGAGCTTTGAAGCTTAAAGAAAGAGAGTTTTGAAGTTTAGGAAGAAAGTGTTGGGAGAAATTGAAGAAAAATTCATAGAAAAATTACGTAAAAGACCCTAAGGTATTTCCATCCATAAATCTTGTTTATTTTTTTGTAATACTTATTTAAATGATTGAAATAATCATTTTTTTACTTAATTTCCATGTCTTAATGTGTAATTATGGATAGATGCAAGTTTAAGCAAACTTGAATGTGTAAACCCTTGAAATTATTTTGTTTAGAAACCTTGTTTATTCAAACTTCCATATATTTTTGTATACTTACTCGAATTGATTGATTACAATTGGATGTTAACCTGGACTAACATATGTATGACATATCCGAAAATCATGGTATAATACAAAGAAATGAGTCTTTGGTGAGAGTTTAAAGTTCAGTTATGAAATCTGGCCTAAGGGTGAAAGTATGTCTGCCATGTGTTCGATGTTTTTCTTGACATAGCAAATGAACTCTAAAAATTATGAAATTTTAATATTGTATTGTTCAATATGTTTACTGATGTTGGGTTTAAATATCATATAAATTTATGATGTAGAAAAATTATGGAAATTCCTGGAAGTTGAATGAACGATAAAAGAGCCTATAGAGTAGATTTGCTATGTGGTAAAGAAATGGGCATATCTTGCTCTAAAAGACTTGAAATGATGTACCGTCTTTTGTATTGGAATACTAACAAGACAACGATTAAATTACCAAGAATAAATGAATTTATATTTGTTCTATGATTTGGATATGTTAAATATATTAACATGGATTTGGATGGAACTTCACTTGTGATAAATGATTGGAATGGAATCATGTGATGCTTATGGATTGAATTCTATTTAAATAATTCTTTGGATTATTGATATTCTTATGATGATACTAATATTGTAAGAATGATAGTAAGGGAGGAAGAGTTGATTGAACAAGTACCGGATAAAGGCAAGGGAAAAGCCAGTTAAACTATCAAGGTGAGTGTACTTATGATTTGTTTCATATATAAATATGAATATAGCTCTAAGAGTAGGATTTGTTTGAATACTTCGGTATTCAGGATTTTTTTGGATATCAAAGTATCCAGGATTTGTTTGGGTCTCATGATCCAGGATTGGTTTGAATACTTCGGCATTCGGGATTTGTTTGGATATTAAAATATCCAGGATTTATTTGGGTCTCATGATCCAGGATTGGTTTGAATACTTCGGTATTCAGGATTTGTTTGGATATTAAAATATCCAGGATTTGTTTAGGTCTTATGATCCAGGATTTGTTATCGCCAATGGGCAGAATTATTTGGATCTTATGATCCAGGATTTGTTATTACCAATGGGCTAAATTATTTGGATCTTATGATCCATGATTTGTTATTGCCAATGGGCAGGATTGTTCGCATTTTATATCCACATATTCGATATAGAATTGTTATTCTATTGCAGGGAAGGAGTACCTCACTATGATTAATGCTTACGGTTTATATTTTAACAATTTCAGGTTCGTACACTGCCAGCTAGGATACCATATGATCGGTAACTTTGAGAGTAGCACCGTTGGAGAGAGCTGGGGTTTAAAAATTGGGATTTTATCGTTGTCACACGGAAGATTTTAATATACTCACACATTGTATATAGTGATTTAGTTTGGATTGAGTTGATCATAGTTAATCACAGTATTGTATGTTTGCTTAATTATGACACTGATATTGAATTTTATGGCATAAGAATAATATTATGTTCCTTATGCCCATTGTGCGGAAAAATATTGATAAATGAAATATATTTTCCAATGGGCCCGAGATTATGATCCAATTATTTTAATAACAAATGATTAGTATGGACATTGGGTCCGGGGTGTGACACGCACTGTCAGATCTTTTACCGGAAATAAATCTAGTGTCTGAGGTGGCACAACCAGCTCCCAGCCAAATTGGCATAGAAGTCGCCAAGGGAAATAGAAAGAGGTCTATCTGAGACCAACTATCCGAACGTACGGGTGTTCCCCCAGCTCCAAAATAGGTAGTAGTTGTCCCCACCCAGGCATTGACTAGCGCAGACTTAGAGCTCCATGCTCCACAAACTAGTTGTGCCAGCTCTCGATAGCCAGCCCAACACTGATGAAATAGCACGAAAATAAGTTAGTCACAACCGATAAAGGATATTCCAGTTGATTCACCAGGTGGAATATTTCAGACAACCACATGAAAAACATCATAGGGCAACCCCTCAGAAAGTCAGAACGACCTTCTCCCTAGTCATCCAAGCAATTCAATGTCTCCGCGAGTAGCACCGCCGTAAGATTGCGATGGTATGCCATTCATAAATTAATGGTTGCAAGTTCTGGGTCCACTAGCAGTTCCCCAGTCACCAGAAGAAATTTTGAAACCAAGCCCAAAATGATGGCTCGGGCATATCCAGAACCTCCTGCAAATGCACTGACTGCGGCACCGCCGAAAGGGAAATTATTCCTCCAGTAACCAAAGATCTACCCGCCGAGCACGAGACACAGAGAATTCCAGCCAATAACTTTTGGGGACATTGGGAAAACTCATCCATAGCAACCGCCACACTAAAATTTACTCCCGACATGGAAAAAAATTCCTCATAAGTCGGACATACTTCTTCCAATCCAAAGCATAATACATGGTCTTCGGGGCACCAAAATTTAACTGTCGCCATCAGCATGTTTGTGACACCCCGCCCAATTATATATAGGGTGATGAGTCCTTTAACAAATTTTAAAACAGGATATACGGTCGGATCATTCTTAGCATCACTGTCAAAAACAAGATAATTCATATTAATCACCTATAATATAATTAAGCTAATTGTCAAAGCATTTTCTCTTTTTAATAAAAATATTTAACCACAACATTCCAAAGTAAATAATAAACCATTCACCATACATAGGAATAATAAATATTGAACAACAATTTAATACTGAAATTAAATAAGACAAGGTAAAAGCTCCCAGTTCAAAACTCCAAACCATAAATGAATCTAAATACTATATCTATGATAAAATGCTAGAAGTGGGCGACACGTGCCCTAAATAGGAAGTCTAAGAGAAACTGAATGAAAATAATAGATTGCATCTAATACAAGGATCTACAACTTCCACAATATCTACAGCACGTCTAACCATCCAATCTCTAAATCTGGTACCCATCTGGCTGAGAACCTAGAATAATATATATGTAGAAAAAGAGAGAAAATATGCGAGAAACGGGTCAGGGCCCGAGGTTTAAAAATGATTTAGCAAGTATTTAAAAGTGGTTCTTAAAACAAGTCTTATAAGCATGTTAGTTATCTAATTCTCACATGAGCTTCTCACCTATCATCTATAGTGCAAGCCAAATGTACATCTAATCTTCCCCCTATTTATACCACCCATTCTAACTAGTCTGAATTCATTCTAATGGTACCTATACTCACCACTAGTACACTTATATCGCCCATACAACACATTTTCAAATTAGCCTATGTCCAACAGCTAATTAAAATTTTTTCTTGTATTCATAAATAATCAATTAGGATTTATTTTATATATGAACATTTTCATCTCTACTAACTACACACAGTAGAATGATTATCAAGATTACGTGTATACACATATAGTAACATCTTCCATATATACATATATATATATATATATATATATTCTACTACTACGCCCCGGGCTAAGACCCATTAGCGCAACTAAGCATAATAATACTGCACCCACGGGTTATCAACCATTAGTGCACCTATAACAATAATCTTGTACAACCGGGTTATCACCCATTAGTACCCTTAACAATGGAATCCCTGCACCCCCGAGTTATCACTCATTAGTGCACCTAACAATATGATTCTTGCACCCCCGGGTTATCAACCATTAGTGCTCTTAATAATTATATCACATAATAGGCATACACACATCCTATTATAATTTATACGTATTTCTCCAACCTACATATATACTTCTCATACGTATTTTAAATCTCAACATTACGTATTGTATAAATATTTAGATTAATATCCCTCTCGTAATATCCAAGTGACATTCTCTCTATACCAAAATAATTAAAGTATTAAGTCGCACATACTTTCCCCGAAATTCTCTATTGCTTAAGTTTACTATTTGTCATTTTCTCTCACTGCAAGAAACCCGATAAACCCAAATTCGAACTTGAAGAAAAATCCCAAAAAATTCCCTCTGTCGCTCGAACCATATGGCATGTCATTTGAACGACTTCCACATGTCATTCGAGCGACATCGCGTGAGATGACATCTCGCTCGAACGACTTCGCGCAACTTCGCACGAGATTACGTTATTCGTCTACCTGCCAGATTTTCAGCGTTTCTCACCATTTTAGAACCTAAAAACATCTAAAATTCAATTTTCAAGACCTAATCATCAATACTCATCAACACATGTCAGATTTTAAGTCATTCCTAACATCCTAGGATCCTTAATTCGTCATTAATCATCATAATTATACATAACCCCCAAATTAATTCACATGAACCCCAGTTTCCAAAATTTATATTAAAGAACCTAATCAACTCAGATTCCTTCATCAAGATATGATTCAATTTCGTAGTTTAACCTCTACATACAGGAATGAATATCAACTACTAATTAACCCAACCTTGATTCATCATTTAAACTCGAATTTTCACCCAATTATCTTGTAAATAAATGGTTAATTATACCTACTCTAACATGAGTAGGATTATTCCTAAAAAAACCAAGTAATAAACACTTGCCTTAAATCGAAGATCTGAATTCTTTGATGATATTGTTATAGGCGCGTTCCTCTCTTCTCGATCTACGCGTTGGTGGTCACGGTTTTGCAAGGTGATGATAACTGGGCCTTCTCTCAAGGAAATTGGTTCTCCCTCAAAACTTCTATGGATGTTCTTGATTTTTGTAAAACTCCACCCTATAGGGACTCCCACAGTTGATATAATTAATCTCTAATTTTCGTCCATTTAGTTTTTCCCAAAAGTCCAAATTACAAAACTAGTCCTATGGGTTGCCGGTTTGGCCTAAAATCTGCCGGAGTCCAAATAAAATACCCGAGTAGAGTTTTCAGACTATATCGACCCTCCAGGACTCAACGACGCACTCGAAATCACCATACGAGTTACATGAAAATAATTTATCTTTATATTCTATTCAATTAGTCCTGACACGACTCACACACAGGTCAGACTTAAATTACCAAACTGTCCTATTATTCACTCTCGACAATTTATCAAAGTATATAGTTCCATATTACCTATCACACAGTAATATTAACTCAATAAGTATTAACATTTGGCACGCTAGTTAATATTTATTTTTACATACGTATTAAATTAACAATTAAATTCTCACATTTTAATTCAATTAATCTCACGATAATAATTACTCCCATAATTATTTAAATCATCAAAATATGGGGTATTACATACTTCCCCTATAATAATGGAATTTAGTACTGAAATTCGAAAAATAAGGCATACCTGGTATGAATAAATGTTGATATTTCTCACGCATATCCACCTCGCGCACCCAAGTAGACTGCTCGACATTGTGATGGTGCCACTGCACCCGTACAATTGGAACTACCTTTGACCTCAGCACCCTCTCACTATAATCTAGGATAACCATCGGTCTCTCCTCATACGAACTGTCAGGCTGTAACTCAATCTCCTCAATCTCGATGTGAATGTGTGCCAACTCATCCTGAAGATACCGCCTTAGTGACGAAATGTGGAACACATCATGGATACGATGCAAGTGTTCCGGAAACCCAAGCCTATATGCCACTGGTCTGATCCTCTCGATAATAGGAAATGGTCCTACATATCTCAGAGCCAATTTCCCCTTCTTACCAAATCTCATTACCCTCTTTATCGGAGATACTCTTAACAAAACGTTGTCCCCTATGGCATCGGCATAGATTTTCTACCTGTCCTGTGCTACCCATATGTGACCCCGAATCATCTCGATTATGCTCAATGTCTCTTGAATCACCTCTATACCTAGTTGTTTGTTATAAGACATTAGTTTTCCCATCGGTCTGTGGGTGATACGTCGTACACAACCGTAACTCGCTGCCCATAGCCTCCTAGAAGCTCTCCCAAAATTGAGATACAAATGTCTTTTATCTATTTGATACGATGTTAAAAGGCACACCATGTAGCCTCACTATCTCTGTAATAAATAGCTAGGAATACTGTCCCCCTGTGTATTATGTCTCGACGGGCAAAAAGTGGGCTACTTTTGTCAATTGATCCACAATAACCAATATAGAATCGTTCCCCCTGCGAAGTGGGAAACCTAGTAATAAAATCCATTGAAATGCCTTCCAATTTTCACGTAAGAATATCCAATGGCTGAAGAAAACCTAGTGGTCTCTGGTGGTCCACTTTCACTAACTATCAAGTGGTACACTTAGATACGAACTATGTAATATTATTTTTCACTCCGCTCCATCAATACTGCCACCTCATATCCTGGTACATTTTGTCCCCATCGGGATGTACCGCAAATTGAGACCCATGCGACTCTGTCAGCACTTCATGTCGAAGGTCCTCCTTCTCTAGAATAATGAGTCTCCCATTGAAGTGCAAATTGCCCTCGGAGCTTACCGAATACGACTCGGCTCCACCGGCTAAAAGTTGTCTAATCCTTTCCTAGAAAAAAGGATACGTTGCCTGTACCTGAACCACCCTCATCACTATTTACGGTGTGATGGTCATAACTGACATGAAGGACCTACAAAATGCATCCTGGTGCCCCAATTCCTTCCATTTTGCTATCCACGCCTCAGTTGTCCCATCTATCGGCCTACAGCTCAATGCATCTGCAACTAAGTTAGCCTTCCCCGGGTGATAGTGTATCTCAAACTAATAATCTTTTACAAACTCAAGCCACCTACGTTGATGTATATTCAACTCTTTCTTCATGAACAAGTATTGTAGTGACTTGTGGTTTGTAAATAGGCAAAATTGTTCCCCCAATAAATAATGCCTCCAAATTCGAAGCGCAAACACGACTACTGCCAGCTCTAAGTCGTGGGTGGGGTAATTCTTCTCGTGAGGCTCAAGCTTCCGGGAAGAAAAAGTTATAGCCTGCACCTCCTGCTGGAGTACTCCCCCAAGCCCTTGTAAGGATGCATCCATATAAACAAGGTACTCAACCCCTAGCCTGGTAAGTGCTAGTACCATTGCTAACATCAAGTTATCCTTCAGCTCATCGAATGACAAATGACTTGCATCATCCCAAACAAACGTCACACCCTTACGAGTCATATTCATCATTGGACCCGTAATCTTCGAGAATCCATGAATAAACTGTCTGTATTACCCGGCTAATCCCAGAAAACTCTGCACCTCCGTCGATGTCATGGGTTGTCACCACTCCCTCACTGCAGACACTTTACGAGGATCCACAGATATCCCTCTCTCTGATACACTGTGTACCAGAAATTGTACCTCCCGCTGCCAAAATTCACACTTCTCATACTTGGCATACAACTCATGCTCTCATAAGGTCTGCAGAACCATACGTAAGTGCTCGGCCTGCTCCTCCTCGGTGCGGGAATAAATCAGTATGTCATCTATGAAGACAATGACAAGCTGATTGAGGAACTCTCTCAATACTCTGTTCATTAACTCCATAAATACCGCTGGGGTGTTAATTAGCCCAAATGGCATAACCCTGAATTCATACGACCCATACCTCATAAAAAAAGTAGTCTTAGCCACGTCTTGCTCCCTGATGCGTAGCTGATGGTACTCGGATCTCAAAATTATCTTCAAGAAATGGGATGCTCCTCTTTACTGGTTAAACAAGTCATCGATGTGAGTCAACGGATACTTGTTCTGTATCGTGACTTTGTTAAGCTCCTAATAATTAATACAAAGTCGTAGGGACCCATCCCTATTTTTCACAAACAGAACTGGGGCACCCCAAGGCGAGGTACTCATACGAATGAAACCCTGTCCCAACAACTTCTCTATCATCTCTTGTAACTCCCTCATCTCTTTCGGTGCCATACAATAAGTCTCACATGCTATTGTATGAGTACCCGGTGTTAAGTCTATCATAAACTTGATCTCCCTACTCAGAGGCAACCTCGATGTATCCTAAAATACATTAGTAAAATCGCAGATGAACGAAATTGAATCGAGTGGAACCACTAATGCAGAGGTCTCATTCTCTATATAAAATAAGTGGGTGGACGACCGTCCCTCAGAATGAGAAATATCCACTAAGAAATCTCATATCCCGAAATGGCGAACACAATACTCCTACTGAAGCAATCGATCATGGCTCTATCCTCGACTATCCAATCCATGACAATAATGGCGTCGTACTCAGACATATCTAACACTAGAATATCAACCCACAAAATCAAACTTCCAATCTCAATGCCTACTCCCCGGCATATGAAGAAAATCAGCGACCCACCACCCAACGGTGAGTCTACACATGTCACTGTACTATCTGTCGTGCCTAACAACCCAGTGGCTCGTGCAAAGCTAGTGGCTATAAATGAGTGTGATGCCCCCGTGTCAAATAAGATATGACCCAAAGTACCATGGATATAAAACTCACCCTCCACTGTGGGTGATGGCTGCAGAACTACAGTCTGGTGGACGTTATAGACACGACCATACTGCAACTTCCACTGCTACATCGGAATTTTGGGCAAAGCTAGAACTGGATCTAGTGCTGGTAGGGCAGTGAGAAAAATAGGTCTCTAGGGTTCCTGGTGAGAACCCTGCTACCGAGGAACTCTGTACTTATTGGGGCACTACTGTTTCTTATGGATAGTCTTGCCACAAGTATAACATTTCTCGATGAAGTTTCCTCCCCTTTGTCCCTAATAACCTCGTCCCTACTGGCCATTACCACCCCTACATTGGCCCTGCTGGCACTGCTATCCTCCCTGTTATTGGCCCTGCTGCTAGCTCTGGTGTTGGCCCTGGTGGAGCTAACTCCAACCCCCATGACCATGCATGAAACCTCCAGAATGAAACCTCTTAGTCGACTCTCCCTGCTGGGAACCCTACCTCTAACTCTGCTCAACTGGTGCCCCAATGTCACTACCTCCCCCTGTCTTGCCCAACTAGTTGGGCTCTTCCTCTCATTTGCTTCCCTTATCATGGAAGCAGTTGTCCTGACAATGCAACAAGGCTGCATTTAGAACGTCGGTATATGAGTGCAGGAAAAGGTTACCCAAGAGATGCTGGCATATCCTCCAAGTCAAGACATCCATGAACATCTGAATGCGCTTCTCCATAGTAGGCACCTCATCCGGTAACATGTTTGTTAATCATGTGAACTCCTCCTCATATTCCGCAACTGTTCTCCTTTCCTGGGTGAGGTCCAAAAGTTTCCGTCTCACCTCAGTCTTGACGACGGAAGGAAAGTACTTGCGATCTAATCGCACCCAGAACTCACTGATCGACATCAACTCTTGCTCCTCGATGGTAGTAGTGGAGTCCCACCACTGTAAGGCTGCCCCTCTCATCTTAAAAGTAGCCAAAACATGCCTCTGAACCTCAGTGCACTCTTGCATACGATGGTGTCGATGTATGTCTTTCTTCCACTGACTAGCAATAACCACATCTAAACTGCCCATGAACTCTGGGGTAAATGCCCTTTGAAAGGACTCTATCACTCTTTCCTATGCAATGGTAAATGGATGCACTAGAACTGGTGCTACTGCCTGAACCTAGGGTGGGGTCTGATGCACCACCGTTAGGGCCGAATTCACCGCTTGTTCAACTATTGCGGTAACCTATGTTGTGTTCATTGTCCCCTGAGCTTGTACTATCGGCTTCTATGGATGGGTCTGTCTGTCTCTTGGTGCACATCCAGGAGGCATCAGAAATGACAAAGAATTTTATTAGTCCATAGTTATTATTAAATCTCAAACAGCTGAAGACATAATCGCAAAATTAAGATCACAATAGTCCTAAAAATAAGGCTCTATATCAAAAGACGCAAAGATGAAAACATAGTAAGCCGTACAGATCCTAAAGTACTCTAGAACCTGATGCTCTGATACCACCTATAACACCCCGCAAAATTAAATATAGGGTGATCAGTCCCTTACCAAATTTTAAAACAGCATATACGGTCGGTTCATTCTTAGCATCACTGTCGAAAACACTATAATCACCTATAATATAATTAAGCTAAGTGTCAAAACATTTTCCCTTTTTAATAAAACCATTTAACCACAACATTCCAAAGTAAATAATAAACCATTAACCATACATAGGAATAACAAATACTGAACAAGAATTTAATACTGAAATTAAATAAGACTAGGTAAAACCTTCGAGTTCAAAACAACAAACCATAAAAGAATCTAAATATAATATCTTAGATAAAATTCTAGAAGTGGGCGACACATGCCCTAAATAGAAATTCTAAGAGAAACTGAATGAAAAGAATAGATTGCGTCTACTGCAAGGACCTACAGCTTCCATAATAGTTGCCGCATGTCTAACCATCCAATCTCTAATTATGGTACACTTGTGACTGAGCACCTGGAATAATATATCCATATAATAAGATGGAATGGTTTTTGAATTCCAAAAAATGTAAAAGCACATTAACGCTCCTGATTCTCTAGGAGAAAATTAAGGGCAAAGATTGACTCTTCAATTTCATTCTCCCGCCCAAAGATTCATCGGTAAACTCATCACCCTTTATTCCTCTCTCACTTCACTTCTCTCATACAAGTCCATCTTCTCTCCCATTTTCTCACAAGACTCTCTTTCTCTCTCTTCTTTTGAGGTTAGATATTTGGGTTTGGAAAATCAGGTACACTCTTTACTCTCTATACAGTTCTCTCTTTCATTTTTTCATTTCAATGAAAATTTGTTATAGGGTCAGTTTGGGGCTCTTTGGTTATTCAAATTTTAGGGTTCGATTGAATCTTTTGTTTTGTGACTTTCACGTTGGATTTAATTTCTAGGTTTTGAAATCACCCCCACCATGTCTTACCAATACCACCATGTATGCTCACCGTTCCAGTCATTTCTCCTAATTATTCGCAGATTAAGTGTATTTAGGTTTCAAAATTAGTTTTTATGTTTTGTTTTTAGTTTCAGTATTTGGTTTTTGTCATTTCTAAAATGGGTTTTATGTTTGTTTTTTGCAGCTTGAACCCTAATCATGGAAGTTCTCAAGATTTACACACTCACAGGTAGTAGTTTCAAATTATAGTTTCAAATAATATATAATCAGTTTGTTGTGTTCAAAAAATAGAACGAGAGTATATTAAGTGGACGAATGCCTTATCTTGATAAAATGGGCATTATTATGTGTATTGAGAAGAAGAACTTTAGTTTGATTCAATCAATTTAGTCTAGAGTTGTTTGTTTTCTTCCTTTTTTCTTTGGCATTGTGAATATTAATATTTACAATCTAGACTCAGTTTTATATTGATAACATATTTTGTTTTGTAAATGATATTTTTTATTCGGAACATATATGAACTAATTTGTAAAGGAAATTATGGAGAGATGGTATTAAGAAGCAGTCCAACAACAAATAAACGGATTCATAGCATCGAAACAACCGTGCCAGTATTTTATTACTGTAGAGGTTATGCTTCGCTGCGAGTGATTTTCTTCTGTCATGGTGGGGTTGCGTTGATGGTTTTTTACCAGAACTATTGTTTATATACTGTCATTTGCATTATTTAATTTATGAAGTTTATTTTAGGTACAATTATATAAAGAATTACTTAATTTGTGAAACTGAGTTTTGTTTTTGGGTATGTTCTCTTTGCACATTTGTGGGTTATTTCTTTGTTATATCAATGTCCATTTTTGGGCATTTATATTCACTACAATTTGAATTTTAACGTTCCAAATTTAGATTTATTATTTCAGTATTTTTATTATGTATTTGAACTAACGTATTAATGATTTTTATATTCTTCCCGTTAACCGTTCTTAGCCATTTATAAGGTGATAACAGTAACTCAAGTGTGTAACTTAATGGAGACCATGTCATTTTGTATTCCAAGAATGTTATGGAGTCATGGAATGTTAATTCAAGCAGGTTAGAGATTCACATTCGAATAACTGAGATGGTATCATTTTGTACTCATAGAATGGTCATGGAAACAAATACCAACTCAGGGCTAAACTGGATGTTGTCTAGATGAATATCTTGGTAATTTTAGACTCTGTAATTTTGTCTCTATTTGATCTAAACCAATGGTAGCGATCTACATATCTTCTTTCACTTTTTTTTTTCATTTTTAAAGGATGATGTCAATGTTTTTCAAGTGGAGATTCATATATAGTTTTTTTGTTAGAGTTTCTCTGTATACACCTTTGGGGATATATTTCCCCCTTTATATGTAATCTTATATCTATCTCACCGGTTATACTCATTGGCAGGTCCAAATACAAAAGAGGAAATCAAATATGCAACTGCATTAACCAATGCTTGCTGCCATATTAAATCTCAGCTCACTCTTCGCGATAAATGTTTGCTGCGATATTAACTCAGATATTTGTGAGTTATCTTAACACATAACGATTGATGCCATATTAAGTTTAGGATCTTCGTAAGAACATGACACTAATTTATAACATTTTTTTTACAGCACACTTTTTTCCAGATCAGTCCTATCTCGCGGCTTTTGTATGTCATGCCATGTCCCGTGGCTTTTGTAGATTTACCAATGTTTTATGAGAGATGCAGTCATTTAAAGGGAAGTAATGGTAGCTTCGTAACTCCCCCGTACTAAGCCAATGTTGGCAGCTTCAACGTGTTCATAACTCCCCTGCATTTAAAGGGAAGTAATGGTAGAACACTTATTTGTGTGCTTTTCGGTGGACTTGGCTTATTTAATTGTCATCATCTGAACAATTAACACCCCTGCGCTTTTTTCTTATTTTATTTGATGTTATAATTATTATCTTCGCAGGGAATGAAGCACCAGGCAATGTTTGAATCATCGCATCTGGGGAGGTGGAAATAATTGATTGTGAGTTGGAGAAAGAACATGTTGGGACCTTACAATCTGGGGACATGTTTGGAGAAGTTGGTTCTCTTTGTTGAAGGCCTCAGCATTACACGTATAGAACAAAAACACTTACAACATTCTTGAGGCTGAAAACCAGTGCTCTAATAGAAGCTATGCACACCAAAAGAGCAAAATATGCAGACATGTACTGCTGAGCAAAATCGCGAAAGACCAAAAGAGCAAAAAAGAAGCATTGCATATGTGGTTTTGTTATTCCAATTTCTCCAATCCATTAATGGAGTATTTGGGTTGTATGACTGCCATGTCCCATCCACCGTCACTTGCAATTAGTGCGAGATCTGGGAATCCACCCAGCACTAGGAGCTGCTAGAATGGGGGCTGCAACACCATCCTGGTTCCATTGGCATCAATAATTTGGGGGTTGGTCTTTTTCAATTTTAAGGATTCATTTTTTTTTTTAAAACTCAGTTTGTTCCATGTATAATGTGTATATATATAGCTAGATTGCAAACTCAGGTACTTTTTGAAAGAATTTCGCCAGTTTGGACTTTTGGAGGTTTTGTTGTTTAATTGTTTTATTCTTATTTACTTACAAACTTAGTTTGCTATTTAATTGCAAACTTAGGTTGTGTATAGAGAGGTATATATGTTTAATAGTTTTTATCTATGGATACATACATTGGAATATATGTTTTGATTAGAAGTTATGATTTTTGCTTAATTTCATCTCTTTTATTCTTCAAGGATGCAATTAGTTATCAGGGTGTGCTTTTGGTGGTGATTCACTTGCTACAGAATAGTAATGGTGTTATCAAGGATGCCACATAATAGTAATGGTGGTGATTAACTTGCTACAAAAACTGTTGATAATGGCCACATAATAGTAGATTCTGTACCAGTAGGATCATCAAGCATACCAGGCTCAACGTGTATCTCATTACACAAGAAATCTTTTGATTCCAGGCTGCACAGGAAGGAAAACAAGAATATTATGAAGCATTATGCTATAGGCACGAATCTTAGCGCAAGCATCCTTTTGGGGCCATCTTTAATTATGCGGAATAAGAAACACAAACGAAGAAAACAATGCGCTACGGTAATAAAGAACTCGACTCGAAAGATGGGGATTGTATCTCAATGGATCTTGAGCCATATAATTCTGAGAAATTCATGATAATGCCCCTTGGTGGTTCAGGTCACTCCCGTAGAAAGGATGTGAATTCTAGTTCGAATAATAAAGAGAAGGGTAGTGTGGTGAATAATGTTGCAAGGAACTCAAATGGTGATTTGTTGATGGGTGTTGTTAACAAATAATTTGGAGAGTGTATTGATCAGAATGATGCAAAGCTTGCAACCGATGATTGACCACAAAAGAGTCCTATTGCTTAAGGTAAAACTGAGTTTATGGAACGTAGAGGATTGGTTTGGACATGTAGTTAACATCACATACTATGTCAGTTTTAATGTTGTGTCATTGCGTCGTGTTTAAATTTTATTAGAAGTATTTATTTTTTAAATGAGTTTGTCGGTTACAATGTTGTGTCGTGTCTAAATTTTATTAAAAGCGTTTATTTAAAAAAAAATTAACTTCCAATTTTTTTTACGTTATCATGTTAATATTCTTAAATACTAATTCTCACACACCACTAATACGAGTCAATTTTGAAATGAACATGATACGCTCATATAAGTAAATCCCAACATAAATACATCTTTAGGAATGTCATTTTCGAATCAATAAGTTGATTTTCTTTTTGTGTTTACAATTCTCAACTACTTTATAACTATTAAAACAAATAAATTTCAGGAATAATACATAAATGTTTTGTTGGGAACGATATTTTTGCAGTATTTTTGTCGTTTTGTGATTACGTACTTTCGAAATTTTTACTCTTTCT
This sequence comes from Sambucus nigra, assembly GCA_949130495.1. Classification (NCBI taxonomy): domain Eukaryota; kingdom Viridiplantae; phylum Streptophyta; class Magnoliopsida; order Dipsacales; family Adoxaceae; genus Sambucus; species Sambucus nigra. The sequence goes on along the minus strand of OX422217.1, from coordinate 300,694,507 downwards.
TGATTACGTACTTTAGAAATTTTCACCGTGCCTTCAGGCACGGGTATCCACTAGTATATATATATATAGCAAAAGAGAGAAAATATGCAATAAACGGGTCAGGGCCCGAGGTTTAAAAATTATTTAGCAAGTATTTAAAACTAGTTCTTAAAACAAGTCTTATACACATTTCAGTTATCGAATTCTCATATGAGCTTCTCACTTCTCATCTATAGTGCACGCCTAACGTACATATAATATTCCCCCTAGTTATTCCACCTATTCTAACTAGTCTGAAGTCATTCTAATGGTACCTATACTCACCATTAGTATATCCGGGTCGCCCATACAATACGTTTTCAAATTAGACTATGTCGAACAGCTAATTAATAAGTTTTCTCATTTTCATAATAAATCAATTATACTCTTAGGATTTATTTTATATATCAACATTTTCATCTCTTCTAACTATACACAGTAGAATGATTCTCAAGTTTACTTGTATATAAATATAGTCACATCTTCCACACACACACACATATATATATATAGATATATATTCTACTACTACACCCCCGGATTATCATCCATTAGTGCATCTATAACAATAATATTGTACACCTGGGTTATCATCCATTAGTACCCTTATACTAATATTCTTGTACCCCCGGGTTATCACCCATTAGTACATTTATACTAATATTCTTGTACCCCCGAGTTATCACCCATTAGTACACTTAACAATGGAATCCTGGCACCCCTGAGTTATCACTGATTAGTGCACCTAACAATAATATTCTTGCACCCCCGAGTTATCAACCATTAGTGCTCTTAATAATTATATCACATAATAGGCATACACACATCCTATTATAATTATAGGTATTTCTCCATCCTACATATATACTTCTCATACGTATTTTAAATCTCAACATTACTATAACACCCCGCCTAATTAAACATCAGATGATCAGTCCTTTATTAAATTATAATCAAGGTGAACGGTTGGTTCATTCTTAGCATCACTGTCGTAAAAATAACTTTTCCAATTAAACACCCTAAATAATTAGGCTAAGTGTCAAAACCATTTTTAGACATTTCTTTCCAAATTTTATTTTGAAAAACAACTTTTAAAACTTTACATATTTCACAATTTAAGAGTCACACAATAATAACAAGGATATAAATGATCATTCAAGAATGTAACTATCAATAGTAAATCCCAACTTCAAACCCCCAAAGAAAAACATTCTGACAGTAAAAAGTCCCAAAGTAAAACTTCTGAAAGTAAATGAGATACAATCCATCACAAACCAACTGAATAATGAAAAGGGCGATGTGACAACCCGCCTACTAAAATAATAGGTGGCCAGCCCAATACTCCAATAATTACAGCAATCATAGATGGTCCATTCTTAGCATCACTGTCGATTAAAAATAATAGTATGAGATAACCACCAATCATTTTGGAAAAACGGATTGTCATAACCAAAAAAATTTTAAAAGTAAAGGAAAAACACTTAGACAATCCCATTTGTAAAAACGGTGGGTATCAAAAATTGATAAATGAAGTATGACAATACAATAATTAATCATCGAATAAGTTGTCGGTGCACAGACTAATACAAATAATACGTTAAGTATTACAATCCACTATTTACAATATAATGAATGAGTGCAAGACCTTGGGCAAACACGCCCGAATAAAAAAAGTATTGAACATAACTAGAGTACAATGGAGAGGAGCGTCTACTACAAGTATCCTACAACATCCGCAACATGCTGTAGCTCCATAACAGCTGGAATGGAATATGTAGACACAGGTGTCCATGCGAAAGCGCACCTGTAATGGCAAGGGATATGAAGCAACAAATAAATATAGATACCGGTCAGGGCCCGGTTTGATATGATTACCATGTGACTAAAATGCATGACAGTTAAGTGCGTAATTCTCTCGCAGATAACAATAATTATTCTCACCTCTCAATCTAGCAGTAACCTAGCGCAATATCGTGAGATGTTCTCGTTAACCCTAAGTACTAAGGGCTAACCTTTCCCCATTCTCAACACTATGCCCTATTCGTGTGTGGGGTGTCTCGCAAAGCGAAATCCAAACAAGGAACCCCCCCGATACACTACTACTTAGGCAAGGTTGATCGTCGATATCCATTAGACCCTAAGCACGAAATAATAAATAATACATGTGTGTGCATAAGTGTGGGAGGTCACAACTACAGCTACTCAAGAAATATAAACATAAACCCAATCCATAATCTAATGGCACAATTCCTAATTCTTTCTTTAGGAATATACATATATGGTAAATTCATTTTATCCAATGTTTACCCATTTAATCTCATTTCAAAACTTTCTTTGTCAAATTTTATTTCCTTTCTACCATCCAGGAAAATACATAATTTAAAGAAAGTTTTATCATCATAAAAATGCTTTACTTTCATATCATAACATCCATTTTCCTTCTTCTATCCGGAAAATGTATTTAACATCCCATTTCCCTTCTTCTATCCGGGAAATGTAAATTGAAGCCATTTTATTATCAAAGAATGCTTTAATAACCAATAATGTCCCACATTATTGAATCATAGTTATATATCATATAATATAACGAAATCTAAGACCGCCCGTCCGGGTTTCCCCACTGTGCGCCCCCCTAAATGGCTATCATCTTCCAGGGCCTCCAAGACAACCTGGGATCCTAACGAAACGTCAGGAAGCGACCATGTGCCTGCGGGATAGTCGAGACCACACTCGGAATCTCCTAACCAGCGCAGAAAATATATAAACAAACGCTCACATGGCCTAGGGACTATATCCACCCTGCATCATTATCCAGGGGGCTTCACCACAACGCACGCGACTTCCCTTATGATAGCGATTTAGAGAGGTGTGTATTCATAAATTAACATTTATGAAAAACATTACTTTTCCTTTTGAAAACATCCAATTTTACATTCTCAAAATCATTTGTACTATTTATTAGTACCATATTTTATCTTTATGTATTTCTCATTCTTAATGTCATATTTTATGAATGACCTAAGACTAGAAGTGCCATAAACCTCAAAATAGCCTCTAAGAGTTCATAAAATCTCATAAACCCTCAAAGTGAGTCTCCATAAGGGAGTGTCTCCCAAAAGCTCAACATTAATATTTTAACTTCAAATTTCCTTAGGTTAACCTCCTATATCAATTGGACATTAACCTATATGAACTAGTCCTCGGTTAAACCCAAATGTCCAATCTTAGCCTAGGACATTAGTCTACCCAATACAACCCTCTAAGACTCCCCATTACTTCCCAAAGGAGGGTTCCTAAACCTTATACCTAAAAGGAAAAGGTCTAAAAATCAAATTAAGGAAATCTCACAAAAACAGGGGAACCGAATCAATTCGCCCCTTGGGCCGAATCGATTCGCCCTTGCGAATCGATTCGCTAAATAGCCGAATCGATTCGGTGAGCAAAAACTGGCTTTCTGCAATTGCCGAATTGATTCGGTTTTAACCCGAATCGATTCGGTCTGCAAGACCTGTATCCCTCTCCTTATCCGAATCGATTCGCCCATAGGGCCGAATCGATTCGGTCCTGAGATTTTGCCCAGTTTGGGCGACGGATTATATGAACCCTAAAATCCCAAAACCTCAAATCTTTGCTTTTTCCCAACATCAACAACATCTAATTCTACCAAATCATTCCTACACCATTTACAACTAATAATTTATCCTCAAATCAAATTAAAACTAAGATTTAAGGGTTTAATCATCAAAATCAACAAATACCCATTTATGGGTTAAATCTCCAAAACCTAACTATACATGCAATTTATCACATTAAATCAATATCTAGCAAGTAAGAAACTTGCCTCGAGGTTCGTAGTCTTGGAACATCTCCGCTAGCGACGGATTCCGGCCCAAATCTTCCATTTCTCTCTTTTCTCCCAACTCTCTCTTCTCTCTCTCTCTCCTTTGGCTTCTAACACAAATGAAGAAAGAAAAAGGGGTGGGGAACTTATACGGGTCTTAAAATATAAATGCCCTCTTTTAATTACTAATACACCTTTAAAATGACTCTTAACCACTGATTTGAGTCATAACCCCTTAAAAATGCCCGAATCTCAAAAATTACAACTGGGCACTTATCGACTATTCTAAAAACAACCGCACCCCCTATTATGGCATTCGGGAAAGTGTGAATTATTTTTACGTTCCAATTTCATTTTAATTCATTAATTCTACCCAATATCATATATAGGTCATAACCGTCGTTTTACATATAACGACGCAAAATACACAATATAACACTATTTACCTTTTCAAAACGGTAAATAGACAAAGCACAGTAAATATTATCCCTAAGTCTCACGGGAAATAATATTTACTCCAACATTCCCTATTTTATAAAATTAGCCCATTAGGCAAAATAGTATAAAATAGTCGCTCGAAAACCTGGGTTGTTACAGGCGACACATGCCCAACTAGATAAAGTAGAACTAGAAGTGAAATCAACAAATGAGGTCGTCTAAGGAAGAGGCATGCAACTCCCACCTTAGCTGCAGCGTGTTCCTTCCAAATGATCCTATGAAAAATGCCCCTGTGGCTGGGCACCTGTAATATATACATATATATATACAAGAGAGGAGAGATAACAGTAAACGGGTCAGATCCCGATGGTAAAACAGTTTAAAATTTTATTTCAGCAAGTATTTAAAATGTTTACTGGCTAATGAAACAACATCTTAGTAACGACACTCTCTTGATAACGCCTCACCTCTCTTCTAATGTGCACAACTATCGCACTAATCTCCTCAATAGATTAACTTCTTTTCTCTTAAGTTACTCGTAAGATTTCAAGCTGAAGATTTCAAATGTGAAATAGGTTAATCTTATTTAACAGTACAATTCTTACATATGATTGATATGATAATAAAGTTTCTCATAAATATAACATACTTTTCAAATGCTTATTCCCAAGTTGATACATTATTCTTTTCTTACATACCAAAATCACAGCAGGTAGTTTCCAATTTTTAGATTTTAATATATATATATATATATATATATATATATATATATATATATATATATATATATATATATATATATATATATATATATATAATACTCATATAATATATATATTCTAACAGCATCCCACATAAATCTATGGTGTGGGCATACTCTGCTACCCAGTCCTCGTATCACTCGTACTAAGGGAAATACTAGTTCGGAATCACTCTCGAACTGTATTAACACAAAATACATAAAAAATGAGGCGAAGCATAGTTTCCAAGTCCTAAGAGGATAGCACATACCCTCACATCTCTTAGGACCGTCTGACTATCGATCCGATAGCCTGTACCTAGGATTCCTATCTTCCAGGGTACGAGTCAATATCCCCCATAAAGGTCCCATCAAGATAAGACTATCCCATCGTGGAAACCTCAGGGATAGTAAGTAGCGAGGGCATGATTTTTACACACATATAAAATATATGATCAATCATAGAGTCATTTAGATATATAACTATTCACATTCATAATTTAGGTACTCCCATGACCCAACATTATATTATTCCATTCTTAGTACATTTTCATTCGGTTACTTCTTATAACGAACTCAATTCATTTTTATTTTTGAGATTTAATTTATTCCAACTCACTTCTCATCTCTCGAAGTATTTTCCTTAGCTAATTACAAATTCAGTAGGCCCACTCTTACCTTATAATCCAACTCCAGACATTTCGATTATTAAGTCCACACACATTAAATTTCTTAGGTATGAACCTTTCCCGTTTACCCTTCATTTTCCCATTTCATTAAAGTTCCACTAAACGGGGTTTACTTTGACCCTACTGGTCCTTTTTATGTTTTATTATGTTCTAATAACATTAGGCATGAATTATTACGCATTTAATCGGATTAAGTCAACGTAAGAAAAAATCCAATTTTTTCCAGGAGGGGTCGATCGATCGATAGAAAGGGGTCGATTGATCGAAGCTCTTTGCTCGATCGATCGATCAAGCAGGTATGGCGAAAACTGCAGAATACAAGTTACGGGAATTATCATCCAAAATCATCCAAATTCGAGTTTTTAACTCCCAAACTCCCAAAAATTTATACCATAATCATTATAAACCCAAATGAATAATATTCTATGTAAGGCATGGGAATTTTCATCAAGTATCATGGATTAAAAGGGGAAAAATTCATATAATTCTCATGAACCCTAAAAACTTCTTTAACTTAATTCTTCTCATACTTTTTCCAGAATTTCTACTTCTAGTCCAATGTCAATCCATGGTTCAACCTCTACATGGGAAGGGAATTTCCAGAATGATGTTTATATCTCTACAACATGCGACTTCTAACCTCAATCATGTGTCTTCTTTCATAATAACTCATCCTAATCAACCCTAAACTAATATGAATGAGGCATTAACTAAATTAAGCAAGATAAATACTTCCCTAGGAATTTTCGATTCAAATTTGTCGATGAAATCAGTGTGGTGGTGATCCTCGTTGCGCGATCTAACTTTTGGCGGTGACGGTGGTGAAAACGGAGGGGTTCTTGGCCAAGAACTCCTTGGTAAGATCTTCCCTTCCTTCTCCAATGGCCGTCTTTTATTTTTGGTTTTGTTAACCGTAGAGGACATCCCTAAGCATCTGATATAACCTAGAAAATTCGTAGGTTTCAAAGGCCAAAAATACAAAATGCCTAAAACGCCCTCTCGGGGTGTTAATTAAGCCTAAAAACGGCCGGAGACCAAAATTAAACCCCCGGGTCGACCCTTCCAGACATTTTGGCGCACTCGAAATTACCATACGGGTGACTTACAATATATTCACTTTTATTTACCAAAATTTAGTCCCGACACGACACCGGCGCGTCCCCCCGGGTATATTATTTTGACTATCTCGACCCTTCCCGACACTTTGGCGCACTCGAAATGACCATACGGGTGACTTATAATATATTCACTTTTATTAATCAAAATTCAGTCCCGACACGACTCGGGCACGTCCCGACTTAAATTTCCAAAATTATCATTTTATTCACTCGTGACATTTAATAGAGCCAATTTTTATATATTACTTTGCTCATTAGTAATATTCAACAAGTTTCCAATAATTACTAACTCTCGTTACGTTAGCAATTAAAAATACTTAATTTCCAGATTTATATTAAATTAATAACTCACATCAAATTTAATAAATTCCCAAATTTAGAAAGCATACAAATACGGGGTATTATATACTTCCCCCCTAATAATGGAATTTCATCGCGAAATTCGGAAAATAAGGCCTACCTGGTAAAATACATTTTGGATACCTTAACACTACGCAACCTATCCACATAGTAAGGCGCTCAATCATTATAGCCCCCGCCTCACAGCAATCTGGTTTACCACTTTTCACTAAAGATATTTCACATTGTGTTCCTATCCAACAACATTTCCATAAGACACACATATATACCACTAATTTCCATTGTTTTAATATCATTGGGAGGCCACACCTTACCACATGAAAACTTCTCAGATTTTTCTAAACACAAAACTCTCGTTCTGGGAGGAACCATACAAACATCTAACCCCTCTTGCTTGCCTAAAACAATAGTGGAATTCCACCGTAGTCATCGGATTATTCTCGACCGATCCAAAATTTTGATTATCCGCTCACCTCTAAACATACGCAGAGGGAGAATAGTTAAGGTTTTTCCATACCAAAACTTCAATAAGCATCTCGATAATGACAAACAGTACGAGTGCTTCCACGGAACTATACCATACTATACTTCACGTGCTAGTTATATCTGTTGTGGAAATGAAATGATCTTCAAGGTTCCAAAATTACCTTCGCGTGGCCCCACTAATCGTTTAATCACCGTGCGCCTGCTCCTCGGCTATGGGTGATACCTCCTACTCATAACGAAACGTTATTTCCGTTGTTTTCCTAAAATTCCATATTGAAGGTGGGATGAACAAATTTCATCCTGATCAGAAAATAATACTGTGTAGGACCACGTACCGGTGCGATCCCTTCCTTTCACAGGAAGACTGGGGCACACTAGTTAATATTGTAAGTCACCCCAAAGGAATGCCAATAACTTTCTTTTTGGGTGACTTACTCCACATGTTAGGATGAACCCTTGATCTTACCTTGAAGGTGGCAAACCATCCAAGGACTTTACCGACTTTATCGCCCTCTTCCGTTACAGGAATTATTGATAACCGCAAAATTCTCTAGTTGATCCCCTTATTCCAATCGATCTCTACATATGAGTGGTGCATGCAGAGACTACTCACTATGTCCCTCTCAACATCGACATTCCATGAAATGTCACACAATAAGTGAAACTTAATACTCCCCTTCCTTCCTTGGTGTATATCGAAAGTTCTGACCCGTGCACTTTTCTCCATGATGCGCACTTCCGGTTCTTTTATACCATACTAACATTATCTCTCTTTTTATGCGCAAGTATCTTTCATGTTTGACTAATTATAACTCTTCTCCGAGCATTCTCCATAATGATTAAATTCTACCCTTCTCAAGGAATACCCCTTTTAAATGGCTTTCCACATCCTTCCAACCAAATTTGGATGAGCTACTCTATTCAAACCCGAATATGTATATATGTCTATGGATTATCATTCTTCATGCAATGTTTAATTCCCTCTACTACTTCCACCACGTCATGTTAGTCCCACAAACATATATTCCTCACGTACATTCCCACGTCCCTTCCACTCGGACAATTTTAACATTAGCTAACCAGGTTGCCCACCTTTGTAACACCCCAACCGCCCGGGGAGAGCGAACGGAGCGCTACTCATTGATAAAATTACCTATATCCCACAAAATACAAGGTATAGATCATTTAAATCCCACAATCAATGAAATAGGGACTACCAATATCAAATCTCTTCAGATAAGTACAACAATTCTCTCGAATAAATAAAATAATTAAAATAAATCACTAATGATCTATACCTCCGAACAAATACAAGTCTTGTCTCTTGTATTAAAAATTTTTACCAGATAATCCACACTAAAATCATCTAAACTCCTTATTTCCCTTGTGATCCGAATGCATTTACAACAGTTGGGTACTCTCAATCACCCTAGAAATCAAAAACTTTTAAATCCTCCTATCATCGTTCCACCACTCAACTCATGGCAATAAAACAAAACTTTCAATGCATTTTTACCACACAACCGGATTTACTCGCCTTAAATCATAATTCAACTTCCATCTCACGTATACAATTACCTGTTCCTCGTACGACTGAGGTACTGAACTCATGAATTACTGACCAGACATCTCCCTATTTCCAACCTTACGCTAAGTTTCATGCGTGGGATGTCTCGCAACGAGAAATCCAAACAAGGAACCCCCCGATACACTACTACCTAGAGTTATCGATTATTGAAATCTGTTAGGCCCTCCGTCCATGTCATGTACCCCTTTACTCCGTTCCTCGACAGACAAGTTCCGTCATTTCCCATAATTTCACCTGCATAAAGAAAATTTCGCCAATCCACTATCATTAGTATTGGTGGTAATCACTATTTGCAAACCTCTTACACATACAATCAGGATTCTCAAAATCCTGATTCCAAACATAGGAGTCTAACTCTTAACTATCACGTCTCTGAAGGGTAGATATATCATTGCTCTCTACCTATCACCAAGTCATGAGCGCCCCACATGATAATGAGTCAAATCTTTTCGCTCAACGGTGAACCCAATATTCACTGAATCATAACAACAAAGTCCCTACGCACACCGGTAGCGAATATCTCGATTCCACTATCCCTCCTGAAGTCTCTAGGATAGATAATATAAGTGAGAGTCCAACCCTCTTGCAGGTGAGGCCTCGCTAGAACAAAACATTTTACACTAATGCGACCACTCCGATAGTCTTGCACTAACTGCCCACTATCGTACTGACCATTTCTATAAAGTTGTAATCAATACCCTATTATACTCGTATATCACGTCACTAAAATGAGTAACCTTAATAAAATATATAACACTATTAATATACTCACTCATCCTCTGCAGATAGCACTAAGGAAAATCCTTCTACACTAGAAAAGAATATTCACATAATAATATCGTTTTTAGCAATGAACAAAATATAATGACTCGCTCGTGTCACATGAAGCATGCCTCGTCCTTCGAGGATAATAATCATACTTCTACCTTTCCATTCGTATTGGCAAATCCTTCCTCTAGGTGAGGCATTGCCACTAAACACCTTTCCCACCCCGAAATGGCAGGGACAATACTCCTATCAAAACGCTAGTATGCCAATAATGACCTTATACTCATGCATATCTAACATTAGTATTGATCGCGGTGAAAAATGAAGTTATCAATTTCTAAATTTGCACCCCTTCAAATAAAAAAAATCAAAGACTCTTTCCCCCAAATGGTAGTCTACGCATGACACCTTACTCGTTGTTGTGGCTAATAGCCCCAAGACTCGTGAAAAATGAATAGCCCTAAAATAGTGCGGTGCCCCGGTACCAATTAAAACTCAACCCATAGCACCCAGTATAAGGAACGTACCTTGTATCTCGGTTGGGGCCTGAGGTCCTGCTATCTGGTGGACATTACATGAATGTCCATACTATAATTGCCTCTGCTGAACTGAGGCTCCTGGAATGGCTGGTGGAGCTCGCTTTTGTGGTTTATCAATGGCGCCCTTCTCCCGTGGGGCCCCATTCCTCTCTGGGCAATCCTGACGTCTATGGCCATTCCTACCACATCGGAAACACTTCCCTCGAAACCGTCTCACTTCACTACGTTGTTGACAAGTCTCACTTTTCCTTTCGTTTGGCTGGCCTTGATAAGAAATTTGCGGAAAAATGATGTCAGGTTGAAGAAAATCCCTCCACTTGTGACACGGTTGCACACATTTATAGAAGAGTCCCGAAATTCCTCGTTGTTCGGGTTATAGTTTCTCCCCAGTCTAATTCGGACAAGATTAGCATTTATGACCATCCATTCCACATTTGAAACACCTCTTTGTGACTTCATTCTGACCCCAACCTTGTTGGCCCTAACACTTTTGGCCCTCTACATAAATTTTGTTACCTCTGGACATGTCTTGGTCTTGAGGGGTTTGTTGCCGTAATTTCGGTGTCTTCGCACAATTTTCAACTCTATTCACCTGAATTTGACTAACATATCTAGGTCTTTTGCCTCCTCTGAGTAGCATGATGCGTTCGTGGTACAGTAAGACTGCAGCGGTAACTGCTTGTGCTACAATGCTTACAAATTCGGAGATTGGTACCCCTTTTGAAGATGCCTAAGGTGTGAGTTGTTCTTGCTCACAAGCTTCCCTAACGGCATTATCTTGTTCGTCCTTACGGGCCATCTGAAAATTTTAAAAATTTAATCTGGATAAGTTCAACATTCACATCGACAAATCGCAGAAGCAAGAATCACCAACGCATAAAGATGAATACAACATTCCTAATATTAGGGCTCTAAATCAAAGACGCTAAGTTGAAAGCAAAATAAGCCGTACAGATCCTAAGGACACTAGAACTTGATGATCTGATACCACCTGTAACACCCCGCCTAATTAAACACCGGGTGATCAGTCCTTTATTAAATTATAATCAAGGTGAACGATTGGTTCATTCTTAGCATCACTGTCGTAAAAATAACTTTTCCAATTAAACACCCTAAATAATTAGGCTAAGTGTCAAAACCATTTTTAGACATTTCTTTCCAAATTTTATTTTAAAAACCAACATTTAAAACTTTACATAATTCACAATTTAAGAGTCACACAATAATAACAAGGATATAAATGATCATTCAAGAATGTAACTATCAATAGTAAATCCCAACTTCAAAGCACGAAAGAAAAACATTCTGACAGTAAAAAGTCCCAAAGTAAAACTGCTGAAAGTAAATGAAATACAATCCATCACAAAACCAACTGAATAATGAAAAGGGCGACACATGCCCAACTAGATAAAGAGGAACTAGAAGTGAAATCAAAAAATGAGGTCGTCTAAGCAAGAGGCTTGCAACTCCCACCTAAGCTGCAGCGTGTTCCTTCCAAAGGATCCTATGCAAGACGCCCTTATGGTAGGGCACCTATAATATATACATATATATATATATATATACAAGAGAGGAGAGATAACACTAAACAGGTCAGAGCCCGATGGTAAAACAGTTTCAAAATTTAGTTTAGCAAGTATTTAAAATGTTTACTGGCTAATGCAACAACATATTAGTAACAACACTCTCTTGAGAACGTCTCACCTCTCTTCTAATGTGCACAACTATCGCTCTAATCTCGCCAACATGTTAACTTCTTTTATCTTAAGTTACTCGTAAGATTTCAAGTTGACGATTTCAAATGTTAAGGAGGTTAATCTTATTTAACAGTACAATTCTTATATAAGCCTCATAGGATAATAAAGTTCCTCAAAAATATAACATACTTTTCAAATACTTATTCCCAAGTTGATATAATTATTCTTTTCTTACATACCATAATCACAACAGGTAGTTTCCAATTTCCAGATTTTATATATATATATATATATATATAATACTCATATAATATATATATTCCAACAGCACCCCACATAAATCTATGGTCCGGGCATACTCTGCTATCCAATCCCCATATCACTCGTACTAAGGGAAATATTAGTTCGGAATCACTCTCGAACTGTATTAACACAAAACACATATAAAATGAGGCGAAGCATAGTTTCCAAGTCCTAAGGGAATAGCACATACCCTCACGTCTCTTAGGAACGTCTGACTATCGATCCGATAGCTTGTACCTAGGATTCCTATCTTTTAGGTACGAGTCAATATCCCCTATAAAGGTACCATCGAGATAAGACTGTCCCAGCGCGGTAACCTCAGGGATAGAATGTAGCGCGGGCATGATTTTTACACACATATAAAATATATGATCAATCATAGAGTCATATACATATATAACTGTTCACAGTCATAATTTACGTACTCCCACCGCCTAACATTATATTATTCCATTCTTAGAACATTTTCATTCTATTACTTCTTATAACGAACTTATTCATTTTTAGTTTCGAGATTTAATTTATTCCAACTCACTTCTCATCTCTCGAAGTATTTTCCTTAGCTAATTACAAATTCAGTAGACCCACTCTTACCTTCTAATCCAACTCCTAGACATTTCGATTATTAAGTCCACACACATTAAATTTCTTAGGTATGAACCTTTCCCGTTTACCCTTCATTTTCCCATTTCATTAAAGTTCGACTAAACGGGGTTTTCCTTGACCCTACTAGTCCTTTTTATGTTTTATTATGTTCTAATAACATTAGTCATGAGTTATTACGCATTTAATCGGATTAAGTCAACGTAAGGAAAAATCCAGTTTTTCCTTGGAGGGGTCGATCGATCGATAGAAAGGGGTCGATCGATTGAAGCTCTTGGCTCGATCGATCGATCAAGTAGGTTTGGCGAAAATTGCAGAATACCAGTTACGGGAATTATCATCCAAAATCATCCAAATCCGTGTTTTTAACTCCCAAACTCCCAGAAATTTATACCACGATCATTATAAACCCAAATGAACAATATTCTACTTAAGGCATGCGAATTTTTGTCAAGTATCATGGATTAAAAGGGGCAAAATTCATATAATTCTCATGAACCCTAAAAACTTCTTTAACTTAATTCTTCTCATTCTTTTTCCAGAATTTCTACTTCTAATCCAATGTAAATTCGTGGTTCAACCTATACATGTGAAGGGAATTTCTAGAATGATGTTTATATCTCTACAACATGTGATTTCTAAACTCAATCATGGGTTTTCTTTCATAATAACTCATCTTAATGAACCCGAAACTAATATGAATGAGGCATTAAGTAAATTAAGCAAGATAAATACTTTCCTGGGAATTTTTGGTTCAAATTTGTGGATGAAATCAGTGTGGTGGTGATCCTCGTTGCGCGATCTAACTTTTGGCGGTGACGGCGGTGACGGCGGTGCAAACGGAGGGGTTCTTGGCCTAGAACTCCTTGGTAAGCTCTTCCCTTCCTTATCCAATGGCTGTGTTTTGTTTTTGGTTGTCTTAACCCTAGAAGACAACCCTAAGCATCTAATATAACCTAGAAAATTCGTATGTTTCCAAGGCCAAAAATACAAAATGCCTAAAACGCCCTCCCGGGGTGTTAATTAAGCCTAAAAATGCCCCGAAACCCAAACTAAACCCCCGGGTACATTATTTTGACTATCTCGACCCTTCCGGACACTTTGGTGCACTCGAAATGACCATACGGTTGACTTATAATATATTCACTTTTGTTAATCAAAATTTAGTCCCGACACGACACGGGCACGTGCCCCCGAGTACATTATTTTGACTATCTCGACCCTTCCGGACACTTTGGGGCACTCGAAATGGCCATACGGGTGACTTATAATATATTCACTTTTATTAATCAAAATTTAGTCCCGACACGACATGGGCGCGTCCCGACTTAAATTTCCAAAATTGTCATTTTATTCACTCGTGACATTTAATAGAACCAATTTTTATATATTACTTTGCTCATTAGTAATATTCAACAGGTTTCCAATAATTACTAACTCTCGTCACGTTAGCAATTCAAAATACTTAATTTCCAGATTTATATTAAATTAATAACTCACATCAAATTTAATAAATTCCCAAATTTAGAAAGCATAAAAATACGGGGTATTACAAATACATATAGTATAAATATTTAGATTACTATCTGTCTCATAATCTCCAAGGGACATTCTTTCTATATAAAAATAAATAAAATATTAAGTAGCACATACTTTTCACGAAATTCTGTAATGTTTAATTTTACTATTTGTCATTTTATCTCACTCCAAGAAACCAGATAAACCCAAATTCATAATCGAAGAAAAATCCCAGAAATTCCCTCTATCGCTCGAACCAAATGGCATGTCGTTTGAACAACTGCCATGTGTCATTTTTAGACTGTGTTGTTCGTCTTCCTGCCCAGATTTTCAGCGTTTCTCACCATTTTAAAACCTAAAAACATCTAAAATTCAATTCCCAACATCTCATCATCAATACTCATCAACATATATCAGATTATAAGTCATTCCTAACATCCTAGGATACTTAATTCGTCATCAATCATCATAATTATACAAAACCCCCAAATTAATTCACATGAATCCTAGTTTCCAGAATTTAAATTAAAGAACCTAATCAACTCAGATTCATTCATTAATACATGATTCAATTTCGTAGTTAAACTCTACATACATGAAGGAATATCATCAACTAATTAACCCAACCTTGATTCATCATTTAATCTCGAATTTTGACCCAATTAACAGGTAAATCAGTGGTTAATTACACCTCCTCAGACATGAGTATGATTATTACTGAAGAAAGAAAGTAATAAACATTTGCCTTAAACCGAAGGCCTGAATTCTTTGATGATGTTGGTATAAATGCGGTCCTATCTTCTCGATCTACGTGTTGGTAGTCATGGTTGTGCAACGTGATGCTAATTGGGCCTTCTCTCTTGGAACTTGGTTCTCCCTCACACCCTCCGTGGCCATTCGTGATTTTTGTGCAACTTCACCCTAATGGAACTCCCGTAGCTAATATAATTAATCTATAATTTTCGTCCATTTAATTTTTCCCCAAAGTCCAAATTACAAAACTACCCCTACGGGGTACCGGTTTGGCTTAAAATCTCCCAGAGTCCAAATAAAAAACCCGGGTACAGTTTTCTGACTATATCGACCCTCCCGGACTCAACGACACACTCAAAATCTCCATACGAGTTACATAAAAATATATTATCTTTATATTCCATTCAATTAGTCCTGACACGACTCACACGCGTGTCAGTCTTAAATTACGAAACTGTCGTATTATTCAGTCGTGATAATTTATCAAAGTATATAGTTCCATATTACATATCACACGGGAATATTAACTCAATAATTATTAACCCTTGGCATGCTAGTTAATATTTATTTTTAAATTCAAATTAATTTAACAATTAAATTCTCACATTATAATTCAATTAATCCCACGATAATAATTACTCCCGTAATTATTTAAATCCTTAAAATATAGGGTATTACAATGTTCCACTCTATGTTCCGATTAAACCATAAAAAGACTCGATGGACATTAAAAGCATCGTAGTCGACGTTGTAGGAGAACATCGCCTCCAAAGTCTCAAGGTAGTTGGCAATCTCAACACTACCAGGGAGAGCCATCTCACAAAATAAGAAAGTTAGAATGTGAAGGTGTGATGAAAACACTCCACCCTTACACCTTTTATGTACTTGAAAACCCTCACAAAAGACACAAACCTTTCACAAATAAGAGGGAATCCTGCCCCACAAGATACCGAAGGCTGAAAAGGGTACCAATCAAAGCCTTGAATTGATGGGACTAAACTGAACTGTCGATAGGCAGGACAAGAGGCTTGCCGATCGGCAACCTTCTGTTTTAGAAACTCTCCTTTTTTCCTATTTTGTCAAAATTAGAAAACTGAACAAAAATAAATTGATATTCTTGACAGAATTTCAAAACCCCCTTCCATCTTTATGTAATTTCTCATTGTGAATAAAACTTTCTTTCAAACTTCCAAAAATATTTCTTTTTACGGTCTCAACAGCAAAGTAAAAAGCGCATATGCATGCATTCATTTAATACTAACAGCTGATAATAAAAAAACTCCATTGCATTACATAGATATTTTTCTGTGTTACATCAATTTTGCAGGAAATAAAGAAAAGAAAAAAAACTACGGGACTCAACCCGAACCCACATTCTTTCTCTCACCTATATTTTTTCCTCTCTCTCCTAAGAGCTTCCATACATGTGACATGCTCTCTTTCCTCTGCCACGAGATTACGCACCACCGCTACTCGAACCAGACTCCTCCCTGGATGAGGGAAATGACACCAAGCAAGAAGGAACAGGAACCACGTCCCAAATATGGACATTCACCGAAGATATCCAATCCTTAATGTCCCTCAACCAAGTGGTGGACACCCAGACTTGCTCCAAGAAAAGGCCGAATCAGTATTAGGCAAAGAAGATGAAAAGAAACAAAAAAAGAAAGAATAAAAGACCATTAATGTTTACGACAGGATGAAGGAACTCCTCTGTCAAGCCCAACTACTATGGGTCAATCCCATGAGGACGATGCAATATAGGCACCATCCATCCATCAACCCGTTGAATGTTGTATGAAGGAGTATGCAACGAAGGGAACCTCTGAAGTCGCCTCCGTCATAGATGACGATTGACCTGCAGGAGGGAAGGGAAGCGCATCATATATGTTAGGTGCCATCAGCCAACTCGTCATGAAGTCCATATAATCATGTATCATAGCCGTTCCGGTATACAACAGATAGGACTTGCCAATAATCACCATAATCCTCGCGTCCTATGGTAACATTCTCTTTTGACTCATAAACATAGGGGGCCTTGTAGGTGGCACCACCACCTCCTCCTCAGCAATCTATCAAACCACCCTTTCTTGAGTTGCCAGTAGTGGACAAACTCAGACACCAACAAATGCCTCATCTGTGTATTCACCCTAGTCGACCCCACGTCCTGAATAGCCATCCCCAAGGGTAAAAGGTCACCTAAAAAATCCCCAGAAGATATAAGTCAATAGGTAATTAGAGCACACAAAGACCAAGACTGAAGAAGGAAAAAGCCCTACCCTATCACTAGTTAGGCCATTTAAGACCTGACGCACCGCCTCTAGAGAAATAGACTTCCTCGACTGTCGATTGGCCTTGCACCATGGATACAACTGGTATAAGTCCCCAACAGTCCCATCCTCAAGAGAAACCAGTTGGGTATTACACTCAATCACCTCATAGAACCATGTCTGCAAAGACAAAAATCTGCGATCAAAAGATACGCACAAGTAAAATGCGAATGCATGAAAGGAAAATGCACAAACTAGAGAATACCTCAAGAAGATACGTGGCTCTAGTAAGAGACTATCGTCAGCACCGACTAAATGCATCCAGAGAAAAATAAAGGGTCAACAAAGTCAGGCTCCCCCAATCATAGAGAGGGATGTTCGAAAACATCCTCAAGTATGGCAAAAACCACAAGTGGATAACGTCGCAGCAGAACGCCACCAGAAATCCTCCCAACATGAGAAAAATAAAGAGTCAGGCCATCTGTCTCACCTGCAGCCCCTGCTCCACATTAATCACCCTGCCTAGCAAGACATCCCTTAGTAGTGACAAACAGATAGATTCCCTAGACACTATCCTTACCACATCACCTAGCACCGCCCGCACCGCCTCTGGCATCACTCTCAAGGAGCGATCCACTTCTATCTGCTCTCCATCACAATCCAGCCCCAATGGCTACTACACAATTATCCCTCGAAATCCAAAATGTAAGGTGTGGGTAGTGTCCCTCCACCTCTCCCCCAGAGTGCATAAAAATGTCATCGAACAAGGTGTCTCATTCGGCACAGACGCTAGCCTCTCAAAGCCTGCTGATGATAGTCCCCAACACATCACAGGTGGAAGGTGCTCCTAGACATCCATAATCCCCATCATCTCGCAGGCACGCATAGTTGACAAAGAAACATAAAACTATTAAAGGAAAACATCGTCAAAATCAAAGAAAAAGAAAATCACCAAAAAAAGGAATGCCAAAGTCATTTTGTACTTACATAACCACCAGGGTTCACCACCCTAGAAGAGCGATGATGCGATGGCTTCCACAGTAAAGTTCGCTCATCCGCAACTGGCTTAAATGGATAAAAAGAGTTCTCACTCCCCAAAGAAAGAGGCGCCCTGTCCTTCCATTCCACATTCTCCCAGTCATCAACATCCAACCATTCCTTATGTACCGAAGTGCTCACAAAAGAAGCTCTTTTTAGGGTGCAAAACGTAGAACGATTCGTAGAAATAAATTGCAGAAAGAGCGAAGGCAAGAAACTATGAAAAGTGAGGGGAACCCACCCCTTTTTATACGAAGCCAAGGGTCATGCCGATCGGCACTGCACCCCCACCAATAAATCATCACTGACCTTCCTTGTTCTCTAGAAAGTCCAAAAGTCTGAGCCACTGCCGAATGGCTCCCTCCATACCATGCCGACTGGCAACCCCCTTAAATTTTTGTACAAAACTCCCAAAAATACCAGAAAACCCTGAAAAATCCTCAGAAAATTCCTAAAAATCCCAAGGAGGATTTAGAACATTTTCAAGAAGAAAATTTCACACTCCCTAAAGTGGAAACCCTATTTCCCCAGCGGAACTCTAAAAAGCCATGTGAATCTCCTCCCGGCAACATCCCCAAGGGACCCCTAGATTATCCTAAACCTCAGTTTATCTCCTATTCCCAAAAAGTCTCAAATTTCCCCGAGAGAAACATCTAAACCCTAGAACACCTAATCACATCTCAGTGGAATTTACAGCATCAAATTTGTTGTTTCCCCACAAATTCTCCAAACGATACAAAATTTTCCCCAACAATCAGCTCCCCAGCTCAAATTTAAAATCACGAGGAAATTTCCCTAGGAGAGTTCCCCGAGAACATCAGAATTTAAGCCCTCAGAATTGGCTTTGACCTGCAGAATTGGTCATCATAATTTAAGCCCTCAAAATTGGCTCCAACCCGCCGAATTGGTCATCACAATTTAAGCCCTCAGAATTGGCTGAACCCGCATAATTGGTAATCTCAATTTAAGCCCTTAGAATTGGAATCGACCCACAGAACTGATGATCTCAATTTAAGCCACCATAATTGGCTTCGACTCTTAGAATTGGTCATCTTAATTTAATCCCTCATAATTGGCTCTGACTCGCATAATTGGTCATCCAAATTAAACCCTCAGAATTTACTTTGACCCGTAGAATCGATCAACCCCATCAATGCTTTAGGTCCTATGAATTGGCCAAAATCTTTTGTCGTCACTTCCTTTAGACCATCCCCAATATGCCCTTAGGTACTCAAAATCATCTTCGACCCTCTGAATCGGTCATCCCCATCCGTAGGTCCTCAGAATCGGTCTTGACCCTCTGAATTGGTCATCCTCTTTCAAGGGCATCATGCGGTGTCTATTCGATGACAATTGTTTATTCCAAATTGACCCATCGAGGGGCTCTATAGACACCCCATTCTAGCACCCCTAACCTCTCCTTAGGTCCCTAGAATGTCCCTTCATCTCTACAAACCTAAGTCATACCTCGGGTACTAACCTAGAGTCCATCGGGCACTCCCAGGTAGCATTTAACTAAAAGTCAAACTCTTCCACTCGATTGAGACTGAATGAATATTCAAAGGGTGCTGAAACCCCGTGCGCGATTCAGACTTACGGTATAGACGAATGATCTGTTTTACTCAAAAAGGTCATCGAATGCTTCCAGGCCTCGGTTCACCTAAGTCAACTCCACAAACTGAGTTAAACTCTTTGAATGTTGAAGTCCATATCCTAACGTTTCCAACAGTTTGCCCCGTGAACGATTCTGACTTACCATGCGGACGAATGATCTGTTTACGTCGAACGATCCTCGATCCAAAGGATCGATGAGTGTTTCCAAGCCACATTTGTCCCATAGACAACTCCCGGATGCGGGAGCGATCCGAGGGCTTTCGAAGGTCTTTAAATTACCTTTCCAGTGGTTCACCCCGTCCATGATTCGAATAGACGGTTTGCATTTTAGAACCACTTTTTCAAAGGAACCTCAAAGAGATTGCCAAATGACAGGTTCCAAATCCTACCTATCGGTAGTGTGCTTAAACACACCTGCCGATTGGCAGGACCAGGCCTATGATGATCGACAATGACCTGGGCCTATAAAAAGGAGGGTCTAGCCTCATTACAAAAGGAACAATATCATTTCAGCACAGAGATGACTCTCTTCTCTCTCTCCGCGAGGATCAGGGATGGCCACAGTAACATATTACCTTATCTCGACGTCTTTTAATAAAATGTGTCCATCACTGGACTATAACATGTGTACACAATTCAATACCATGCCAACCCACATTCATGTCACCCAAACAATAATATATAAACAACCTCATTTTATAAATATAAATGTGACATAGGGATTTCAATAAAAATTTCCATCACTTGACTAATGTTATACACGTATATAAGTCTTGTAATAACAATACGGCGACATCTACCTTCATGGACCTTGTACAAATTCTTTTGACAAAGTCATAGGAGTTCCTCACCTAGCATATTTGGAAACATATACACAAAAATGATAATTGGGGATCATTATGAAATCAAACCACCGGATACTCCCCTAGCAAAACATGTCTCGTGAACCATATATGTAACACCCCGTAAATTTAAATCGGACTTTGATTACATTAATTCAGGATTCAAAAAAATTAAAGTTTTGGAAATAACTATTTCCAGTTATTAAATATGTCAAGTTTTAAATGTGGAAAGTAGGATATTATTCAGAATCGAAATCGGGGGTGAAATTTGGATTTTGTTTGCATATAAAAAAATTAGGTGTTACTGGGCAGCTGACCAGGACCGAATAAATTTATCCAGGATGCGAATCGATTCAGAAAAGGTCAGGGGTAGGATATGTTCGGTTTTAAGAGTGGCATTTTTTAACCATATTCCATTACTTCTTTATATATTAATAATTTGGAGTTAGGACTTTAAACACTCACTCTTAAACACCATAAGAGCAGTAAATGAATATATTTTCATCATCTACTACCTCCAAACCCTATCCCCACTTAAACCAACATTTTATTGCTAGATTTGATGGACTAAAGTAGATTTTTTCTAGATAATCCAAGAGACGATTTTTGTCATCTATTTGCAAGGAACACCCCCATCCGTTAAGATTCTTAAAACTATTATCAGGCATGGTTACTTATATTGCTTTGCCTTAGTATTATGCTTAGCGATGATGGAATACACACTAAATACATGTTTTCACATTAAACAAAATATAGATATTTATTAAGAAAAGTGGAAGACAAATCAGGACTGTTTTTATGAAAATTTCTAAAATGAATGAACACTCAAAACCTTGCCTATTAGGTTAGATATTTGGGTTCCATATACTTTAAGATGTTAACATATATATTTTTACATAGGGATATCATTTAATTAATTGTATGATGTTAAATCATGGAAATTTTGTGGATGCTGCATGGTATCAAATTCTTATCGTATAAAATTGATAACATGCATGCGATTAATAATTGAATAATTTGATGAGAATGTATTGTTTATTTAATATTACGAGTAAATGGACATTGATGGATTAAGAAGTAATTTTGGATTTAATTGGTAGAATTATTTTCATAAATGGTAATTTAGCCTCATGCCACTTATTTATTTCATACATTCGACACCGCGCGGACGATGGGATTATGGGATATATAGAGCTCTCACCTTTATTTAGGTTACTTTCTAGGTACGGAACTAGTTAGTAGTCCTTTAGGTCATTCTTTCTTTCTAGGTATGGGACTAGATACTAGTTATGGTTTACAAATAGATATTTCGGGGTGGGGAAAATTTTTACATTGTTATATGGTTTTGTAATCCTAGGAGTGAGGGTAAGATGTGTTTGCTAGTTACTTTTTCTTCCCTAAAGATAGGATAGAAAATACTTATGGATTGGAGACCTTTAGGTATGGGATTAAGGGTGTTTTGATGACTTTACGTCTATTAAAAAGGGTGTGGTTAATTTGGCATAAATGACCAAATTTGAGAAAGTGAGAATTAATGCCTAAGATAATATACGGGTATTAAAATATATTGGCGACACGCGAGTATATGTAGGGATGATAGTTAAATGGGTAGAATTTCTATGGAGATGTGGGTGTGTGTGGTGTAAGAAGTATGTTCAGGTTTAGAGTTAAACGGCTTGATGAGCTATAGTGACGTGTCATGCGTTGATCCTCACCAGTGTGTCCAGAGCCGACAGTGAACCGGGTTGACTGGTCATAGTTAGGGGAATGGGTGCGGTGTGAAATTTTAGTGGGAGTAATGCAACTAAAATGATGTAAGACTTTAAGCAGGAGTCCCGCAAAGAATATTAATGATGGATAAAAATAATCCTCGGGTTAATGGAATTATATTAAATAATTAGTAGTTGCTAAATGTAAATAATTGGACTTGAACCTTGGGGGTGACTTAGAAGTCGATAGATAGTAATTTATTTTTACTCCCTGATTATTATATCTCGCTTCATTTAAAATATTCTACTGTCATGTTTATTGCGTATAATGTTATTGTGTGGATTCAAGGACCCTATTAGATATGAGAAGATGGTATCCATGAGGTGATCTTTGACCCATTGCGTTGACTAATATTTTAGGTTTTGTGTCGGAGTAGCTGCATAGTAGTTATTGGAGATTATTTTGGAGGTGCAGATGGAGTTTCATTTTATTTACTCACGTCACTAGTATGTGTTTACTTCTATTCATTCGCTTGAAATTATGAGACTTCATTACGGATTTTTTTAGGCCATTCGGTTCCAAAGCATCTCTTTATGTATATACTAGCGGAATGCCCGTTCCTGAAGGCACAGAGAAAATTTTCCAAAGTATTGAATATGTAAACAATTTAAGTCAATTTTTTTACCACGCATATTTGAATGTTTTTTTAAAAATTTATGCATAATTTCTTACGTTTATAGGACTACCCACATTGTTAAAAAATAAAATAGTCCGCAATAACAATAGTAATAATCCGTGTTGGACCTCACATAAACATCATAGCCATGAAATACATATTTAATTAAGTCGTAGTTTTTTTTACAACACCAAAGTATAAACATTAAACGAAACATAAAATGACTTGTATAATTTACACTAAGCAACAAAATTAAAGGTAACATTTGAATAAAAACTCGTCAAACTCAAATTATAACATAACAAAGAAATCTGTGCCCCCTCCAATAAAGGTCTTGCCACATTCTCTTTTTATGAGCAGTGTCTGATTTGACTCATGTGCATCCCAAGACAACCACACGAACCATATGAGAAAAAGAGATTTGACTCGCTGAGCAAAATTCTATTCGGTATTATTTCTTGCCCATACTAATCCCATAAAGTGTACATACGATTCGTAATATATATATTATGAATGCCTCAGAGCTCAAAATCACACTTTAATATAAATAAAAGCTTAAAAATCAAAAGGTGAAAAATTTGATGAAATTTTTATGAAGTATTTAAATATTAGAGATTGACAAAACATCAGCATACCCTTACCTCAAACATCTTCAAAAATTATTCTACCATTACTTATGCTTCATAAAGAACATTCTACGCTTCTCCTATGCTTGATTCTCGAGTGACCATATTTCACCCTATATTCATTTTAATTAGGTGAGAAAGATATTATAGAGAAGTATAAAGTGATGTAGTAATACTTTAACACACCTGAGACATTAGGGTTGTAATCTTCCAAAGTTGACCAATATTTTTAACTATATGTAGCTAAACCTGAACAACTATATGGATAGTGCCTTCTTTATTCCATCGTAAGGGTAGTAGATATTGTGTACTTGATGTAAAGATCTTTTTCAAATACCAAATACGGACATATATTAACTAGATAGATCTACACCAAAAACATCCGTATATACCTCAAAGTTTGGTTGTAAGAAATTATTGAATTTTTTATCTAAACAAAGTAAGCAATTGATTTTTTTTAAACAAAGAGCTATATGACCAGTTATGAGATTCTTACAAAGGAACACAAAAATAATGAGGATCTATAAGGACACTCCTAATTGGTGGTTTTCCCTTTTACTTCTGATGTCAATAGATATGGTTCTCTATCTTGTACTTTGCATCTCCATGAATTATAAAATCCAATTGCCAAGGTGCGAACTCCTCTTTTCTAAGGGCCCTGCACTTATTTTTACCCTCAGAATTAGTTGTCATAACAACCACAACAAATCAGGTAACACAATGAATGATTGATATGTACTAAAATAGTAATAACATACCTCATCAAAGTTACACATGAGATTTGGGGATCATGGAAATTGCAATCTCCCAATTGGTCCAAGAAATCACCTAATGAGGAGTCATGTACCATAAATGTCGGTGGTTGAGCATCTAATGTTTTGACCACCTGTGCACAAAATACAAATTAGAAACATAAAACACAAAAAAGTAAAAAAAAAATATCAAATGGAAATAATTCAATGTCTCTTCTCTTTTAACAAACCAATTAGGTAACTAAATAGTCCATGTCAGCAGTGTAGAAATCATGAACCCAACCAACAACAAACACATATTATACATCACCTTAACCTCATATCACACCACAAATGTACACAAAATTATGAATTCGTTGAATCTTCTATAGCTAAAAGAAAAGCATGGCACGACATCTTATGGATAACATGGCTTTAATATAGTATATCCATAAAAACAATTTAGTTAAAATAAAAATCACTATAAACAGTAATCAATGAACAAATCAAACAATAATATATTTGCAAATAAAATTAGACAGTCACGCATATAATACAGAACTTGCAAGTCACCTAATTTAAATTCGTGGTGTGATTGATATTTGGAATTGCCAATTTCATTTCCAAAAGATACATAGCAATATAAATAAAGACTAACCCCTAAATGAATGACATAACTACGGGACAATGCTGAATCAAGACACAACAGGACTACCGGTGAGGCCTAGAGCTGACCTTACAAATATTTGCACAGTTATTCAACCAAAACCCTGATGAGATGTCTTCTTTATGTCCTTTGGCAGATACAAATCCACAACCCATCCAAACAAGCTAAAATAAGCATGAAGATCATCAGGTGTAGCATCAACTGGAACACATCCAGTGAATAACTTTTTTTCACACCTTGTTGATATTGCATCTATAATCTCAGTGTGCCCACGAGGAACCATCTCCAAATCGTCGTTGGCTTGAAACCACATCAAAAGTATTTCAAACAAACCATTAATAAAAATAGTATTGCATCACATCAGTAATAAAGATACTCTTTGGACATACAATAATATATCTATGATCTTCTAATGAAAGACTCTTAAATAGATCCCCTTGTATCATTGTTGTAATTTAAACACAACAAAAATCAAGTGTTCTAGTGTTAAAACCTAAAGAATCCTGAAATTATACATATATACTACATGGTCTAAAAATTTTAACGCCCTAGGCCACGACGTTAGTATCCATGAACCAAGGTCATCCCTGCGTCAAACACTATCATATTTGGCCAGAAAAGATTAACTTCAAGAAGAGAGATAGTTTAATATGAATAGAATTTGGGTAGAAAATAAATGCATGCATATCAAATAAAATAGCAGTAGCATCAAATTTGTTAAATGAACGAATATTTTAAAAATGAGATCTTCAATGGGAAGACATAAACGTCACCAAACCAGTACATGAAGTGGACATAACAAATGGATGCATAGCCACAAAGGACGACCAAAACTCTCTGCAATATTAAAAAAATCTTAACAGTATGTGAGAAAAAAAGAAGATGATTAGATAAATTTCACCCAATTTCCATAAAACAAATAAAATATAAACAAATGGTATGAAAAGAAATAATATTACACGTAAAATCCCTCTATTTGATCTTCATAGTCGGTCATTCTCCATATGTTCTCCACTTTGCTCTTCAACAGGCATTGTTGTTAAAGAACATACAACACACAAACAGAGTTATCAGAGTAAGAGAAAATCATGTTTAGTGAAAAAATATACTTCTAAGCTACATACTTACAAGAATAAAAGCAAAGTAGAGTATACCTTGATAGTGAAACCCATAAATAATTGGATTTGCAAAATAGGAAAATGCAAGTAAATTAGAATCTAAAACTCACAAATAAGAACTCCACTAACCCATTAAGAAATGAAAAAAAAACTACATCTTGAATGTGAAATCTGAAATTAAACCAAATATTGAATGACAAAATCTTGATACATTTACTCAAATCTAAAAATTAGCCCAAATGGTTGAGATCATATGTTTGATCTCAACTGTTTTGACCGACTTCTTTTCATTTTCTTCATTGAGTATCCTGCTCTGTCTGAGTTCGTTGTCATATTTGAGATCAAAGTCAATGCCATCAAAACAGTCGATCAGATTAGATAACGAAGTTCCATGTGTTAATGTGCTTAGCTCACATGCAGCTTCAATCACATGAATATGTTATTTTCAATCACCCAAAAAAAAAAGATTTGATGACAGATTCAATGATTTGATGCATATCAATTAGATTAGATCAAACTGAATACTGATCAACCTCATATTAAGAGATGAACAACACAAAAACATAATAAAACCATAGTCTAAATATGTAAAGGCACAGAAAAACATACACTAAAATTTAGAAAATATTCAGCAATTACATAGGATTTAAAAAGGAAATAACAGAGCATAATGCTAATAATACTTTTAGTAAAGTAAACTAAAGGTACCTTATGCGCTCCCATCATTGTCAAGCTAAAGCTCGATATCGAGGTCTTATTCTCTAAATAAGTCAATTTGTAACGCCTTCCTAAGATCATAATCGACCTCTCGTAGGGACGATTAGTGCTCCATCCAGAAGCTATACAAACCCTTGCCTAACATCTCTCTATCTCACATATCATGTTTCTATTCTCGACATTATGTAACTCAGCAGAGATGATCGTCGCCCGATGGACACACCTGTTGCTAGTAACCAACATAGGAATATCCCTACCAATCACCCCTACCTGTAACTACCGTCCATGCAGAAATAGATAGAGAGTTTTCAATCAGCCCCCCCTCACCCCCTACTAGTTGTTGCCCCCCACGCCCACCTGCTGTTGTAGCTAACCTACTGCTGCTAAAAAAAAATAGAAAACAAAAAATTATTACCCAATCTTCAACCCACTTGCTACCCCAACTCGTCACCACATCACCTCCTACCTGCTACTTTACGAACGTGCCCACAAGCTGCTACCCCCACGCCTATAACTCTCACAATATTGGAGTGATTTAAAATATTGGCATGAGCTAAAATATCAAGATCGAAGCATAATACTTGTAATTTAGATAAATAAATTTATAATATGAAAAGGAAAATGAAAAAGTTCACAATTAAAATACTCATTGGCTAATTTGGTCGAACACATGGGGTTCAAGCTTCCTGAAATAACCAAAAATAGTATAAGAATATTGCTAAGAATACAAATTAATTTGACATACAACAACTATAAAACAATTTCAAACAGGGTGGATTATGTGTGAAAAGAAAAGAGGAGTCACTACAACTAACATGCTTTAAAACAAATTATGCCATTGACGTAAACACGAAGCATCTGGACAGTAAGACTGATTTTTAATAAAAT
The DNA here is from genome assembly GCA_949130495.1 of Sambucus nigra. Lineage (NCBI taxonomy): Eukaryota > Viridiplantae > Streptophyta > Magnoliopsida > Dipsacales > Adoxaceae > Sambucus > Sambucus nigra. Next base: position 300,666,152 of record OX422217.1, on the reverse strand, counting down.
GCCTAAGTTTTAATAAACTGGTGAGAGATAAAGAGAGAGAACTATCTCTACCTAAATGCTATTTGGATGGAGCAAATTTATCTCTACCCAACATGGTTTCAATGTAACGAAGCATAAACTATCATTATAAGACTCAAAAGGAAAACACCGGTCATAAAAAACTCTCCCAAAAAGCCCTTGCTTTGAAAACTTGCACAAAAAAATAATCAATAATATTTACTAAAATAATCAAGGCTGCCTAAATCAATTTAATAGGCCCAACCACACTAAAGGCTAACTTAATCAAATTTATCAATTGGTATTCATTTATACGTGGAACCATAGGTATTTACAATATAAACAAAGAAAAAGGCATAAATACAAAAAATGTAGGCCAATAGTTACCATACACAAATAATATACTTGTGAAATACATAAAGATCAAATCAAAGAAAAAGACTGTATACCTTATTAGGTGTCAATCTATAAAAAAAATATAAACACCAAAGCACAAAAAAAAATAGATCTATAAAAAGTTATTTTGAACCAAAAAAGCCACAAAGTTCCAATGAGAGAGAGAGAGAGATAGAGATAGAGAGAGAGAGAGAGAGAGAGAGAGAGAGAGAGAGAGAGAGAGAGAATCTATGCTTGATTAGATCTGCAAAAAAGTAATTAGATCTAGAAAAATAAATAAACAAAAAATTCATAAAAAAATATTAAAAATCCCTACGAATCATACCATATTTTCACAGTTCTCTATAAGATGTGAACTAAATTCCTTAACATAATGGTTATGTTGACAAATAAGAAACCCAAATCAAACTGAACACTAACAACTTCGGTTTGTAATGAAATCGCACCAGGACATGTGTCTGTAAGAGAGAGGTAGATTACCTCTAGAGGTTCTTTCGAGAGGAAGAAGGGGCGACATGGAGGGTATAAGGGGGCGTATGATTAAGGGAGGAGGAGGAAGATTTGGGAAAAAGGATAAAATGAGGAGACAATAGGGTTTTGATGGATGGGATAAAATGAGGAGACGGGGTAGGGCTTGGATGCGAGGGTTAATTCTTCTCATTTTCCATGTCACAATAGTTAATGGTGATATGGCACAATCTTAAACCCTTAGATCTCTCCGAAAAATTAGATCTCAACTGTTGATATTTTGGAACAGTAAAACACCTTCCTCTCATATTTATATACAAGTGAAATGTCCGTACCTGAAGGCACGACGAAAATTTTCAAAGTATGTAATCGCAAAAACGATAAAAAATTTCATAGTTCATAAATGCAAAGGGGCAAAAATTTCGTTACCCAACAAAACAAAGTGTAATTTTTAAATGCAAACCATAATCTTTGTTGTTTATGGGACTATCCATTATGCGGATGTTCACAAAGCACGACAAAAATTTCAAAAGCACGTAATTACAAAAAGGTGAAATTTTTTGAAGTACATAAACTGTTCACACTGCTTAACAAACAACAAATAATCCAACATTCAAATAATCTAAAATCAAGTAAATTCACATATAATATAAAATATACAATATTCATCAAATGAATTCTCATTGTGTCTCAAAAAAATGAAGTGTCAAAGTTTTGAAAAATTGGGCAGAGTCACCTTTGTTTGTTGGACTATCCATCCTTCCCAATGGATAACAACAAATCCAATAATATATAAAAAAAACAAATTGACCTAAAAAAAGTTTCAATGAAACAAACCTATTTGTAGAAGGGTGTCTACCTACAAATAAAAAAATAAATAAAAATATTTTTTTATCGGATATATTGAGAAGGAACCCACCCATGGTCCCGGCATAAACTTATACTGGGCAGGCACCCACCTAGGGTCCCGGCAGAAACACATATTGAGTAGGAACCCACCCAGGGTCCCGAAAGAAACTCATATTGAGCAGGAACCCACCCAGGGTCGCTGTAGAAATGACATTCGAGAGGTGCCACCGCAAAGGTCAGTGACACTGCATGGGTCACTGTAGCAATGAGATTCGAGAGGTGCCTCACAAGGGTCACCGCAGATGTCCAAGATTGATAAGTGCCACTACAAAGGTCAGCGCCACAGCAAGGATCATTGCAGAAATGTTATCTGAGAATTGCCAATGCAAGGGTTCCGACAGAAACTCATATTGAGATGGAACCCACCCAGGGTGGCCAGGATGAGGGAGTGGCTGCCATGAGAAACTCCTCATCATGAAACTTCATTCTTTAAAAGAACAATAGTATTAACACTTTGCTTTCTTATACAGGTTGCCTAGTTGAGCAAGCAGGGCTCAAGAAGGATAGTTGGGACCTCCCGGGAGTTTTGGCTTGGCGGCTGAGGGACAAGGTATGTTGAGAAATCTCAACCACTTAGCACTATAGGATTGAGAGAATACTAGTAGGAGACCCTAGAGTCACCCAGTCCTCACACACCTCACACTTAGTCACAAGTGAAGTGAGCAGCCAAAGGGTTGCCTGCTCACAAGAAAAGAAGTGTTTATAAAATGATTTTAAAGGAGAGGGTCCTCTAAACCCCTCTCAAGAAAAATGATTTTAGAAGGGGGTCCTCAAGACCCCCCTCAAGCTTGCAAATATTTTAGAGGAGGGGGTCCTCGAGACCCCCCCTCAAAGTTACAAATTTGTACCAAAAGTTACCGTTTCAAAAGATATTTAGCAAATCAGATATTTTGTCTTCATTAGAAAATATATTTGCTTTTGAACTTTGGTCGGCACCAGGGGGCATCTGCCAGAGGGGACAGGTAGACCTGCCTGCAGGTAGGGACAAATAGTACACTGCAGACTTTGTCCCCCACCAACCCTCTAAGTTTTGGCGCCAAAAGGGCCAACCCAGCCTTAGTGCCCAAGTATAAATAGGACCCCTGGTCAAGGTCATAGACATGAGAGAAAAACTCAATAGCAAAGTCACTATGTTAAAATCACACCAAAACCTCTCTAGCATTCTCTCCCTGCTCTCTCTAAGTGCTAAGTGCATTGTTCTTTCACTCCCCACTAACCGCCATCACTCTCATGAGCTCCTCTTGAGAAAATTACTATTATTATTGTGGAAGTTAATCTTCTTATAGGGAGGGAGTTCCAGCTTGAGCTCAATTTTTACCAAAAGGAGAAGGTCTCATCAGAAGCTTCTCCAGAAGTTCTTGAGAACCTTCCAGACAACGTCCATTGGAGTGGGTCACGCCTCACCCTTTCCAGTTATTCATAGACCCTAGTCTCACTACCCTCCTAAAATCTTAAAAAAATAAATATATATCAATGGAAGCCCCATAGCAGCTTCGTGGCAGCCCCATAGCATCCATGTAGTAGATATTACCATAGCAGCCATGTATTAGTCCCGTAGAAGCTCCGTAGAAGACCCATAACAGCCCCATATAAGTCCCGTAGCAACCCAATAAAAGTCCCATTGCAGCCCAATAAAAGTCTCGTAGCGTAAAAATTAGGTCCGTTTTTTATTGGTCATGGATTAAAACCTGAAATGAAAAAAAATAGTTTATTCCAAAAAACATTGTACGTTAGCTATATAAGATGTGGGGTGGGGTGGGGTGGGGTGGGTGGGGAGAGATACACCTCAATCCGAATTACTAAGAAAATTAAAAATAAGCACCAAACTTAAAAATCTATTTCAAAAAACACATTTGTGTGTGTGTCATCTTGAAACTATGATACAATGAAAAGAAAAGAAAACAAATTCTAGTTAGCGAGAACATTTCTTTGTTTTAAAAAAAAAGTGTCAAAGTTTTAAAAAAAATGGGCAGAGTCTCCTTTGTTTATTGAACTATCCACCCTTCTCAAGGGATAACAACAAATCAAACAACATAGAAAAAAAAATCGCCTAACAAAAGCTTCAATGTTCCACAATAATTATAACTGTAGAGGTCTTAATTATAACAATAGATACCTCTACAATGACTACAATAATTACACAATAATTACAACATGTGGTATTAGTTCAAATAATAGTAACCCGTAAGAATATAAACACTAAAAAAGGCCATACCTTAGTATTGAAAAAATGCAGAGACAAATGTGGAATTGATGAAGGAAGTTGAGCGTGGCAGTCGAAGTGTACACCGAGACAAATATTACTGCAGATATACCAAAGGAAAAACAACCTAAAATGAAAATGCTATATAAAATGAAAATGAAAATGCTATACCAAAGACAAATATTACTGTAGACAAATGTTGAATTCAGTAATGTATCTACCGGATTTTATTAATATAACTATATAATTTCATTAAGGAACCCTAGTTTAAAAAATGCAGAAAAATAGTAAGTTGTATGATAACAACATAATTTCATTTATACAACTAAAGAAATGCATCAACTCAGTTAACGAAGAGGAACAAATATCAATGATGTGAATAAATAATTAAGATGTGAATAACTCAATGATGTGAATAACTCAAATTTTTATAAATCCTATGCAAATCTAACATAATATTATTCCAAATAATAGTTACATTATACTTAATTGAGGAAATAAGAACAAGTAATCTAATCTCCTAAGGCTTGTGACTAAACCTATAAAAGTTGGAAATCCAAATATTTGTCAAGATCAAACATGAAAATATACATTCAAATCAACCCCCAAAATATTGAAATTAAAAAATGCAAAACTAAAAAATGCACGGAACAAAACAATATAACAATTTATTGGAATAATATGCCGTCAAGTAAAATAACAAAATAAACTAACAGCACATTAAGAATCGAGTCGGTAAATCTTTGCGAGCTTGAGGCACCATAGTGATAGCCATAGCATCCTTCAAAATTAAATAACAAAGATACAAAATTTAATTATTCTCTTAAAGGCCTCAGAAAAAAAAAGGAATGAAGATATTAATTCAATTTATGTTTTTGTGTGTGTGTGTATGTGTGTGTGTGTGTGTGTGTGTGTGAGAGAGAGAGAGAGAGAGAGAGTACCTCAAAACTTGCAACTTTATATTATACATGAAATTGAGGCAGATATACCCCAGATTCACCTATAATGTCCTAAAACTTGACAAAAAAAATAAAGAATCCAAATTAGACTTCTCAAATTTAAAAAACCTTTAAAACATACTTCTATATAAACTCAAAAATACCTTTAATAGATGACCAAATGATAACTTTGTGAAGTTTCTCCTGCTACACTTTATCTTTCAAGTATGGCAACCTACAATGATTTGAAGAGAGAAAAACTTGAGGAGGTTAACATAAACTATGTCAAATAGAGCCATAAGTTGAAGAGAGAAATAGGTGATACAGATTAACGGTCCAACAGATTATTGGAACAAAATACTAAAGAACAAATTCCAAAACATATACAGATTAATGTTTCCACGTGTTTATATCACAAAGTAATTATATCACAAAATATTTATACACAGTAACTGTAATTACAAAACAAATCGAAATTTTATATATATAATAAAAAAAAAAAACAATCCAAAAATTAAACCATTCTTAAATCTGCAAAAAAAAAAACATTGTTACTCTTAGATTTTAGTAAAATGAACAAAATTACAAAAAAAAAAGTATACCTTTGCGTGTTCAAATACCCCTGTTGCAAGTTGAAAAAAAATTGTCAGTAACTACAAATCGAAATTTAAAAAAAAATCGAATTTAAAAAAAAACAAATCGAAATTTCCAAAAAAAAAACAAGTCGTAAATATAAAAAAATATCATCAGATCCATGGTTGTGTGTGAGTGCGTGGGCGTGAGGTAGAGAAATTTTTTAAAAAAAATTGAAATATAAAAAAAAACAAATCGGAATTTAAAAAAATATATCATCAGATCCATGGTTGTGTGTGAGTGTGCGGACGTGAGGCAGAGAAATTTCAAAAAAAAAACAAATCGAAATTTCAAAAAAAAAACGCTGCCATCAGATCTGTGCGTGTGTGTGTGTGTGTGTGTGTGTGCGTGAGGGCGGAGAGGACAGTGGCGGGGAGCACGGATGGGGGCGGGGGCAAGGGCAGGGGCGGGGTGATCTGTGCTTGCAGGGGAGGGGACTGCAGCGTGCGTGTGTGTGTGTGAGATTCGTGGGTGTGTGGGTGTGTGGGGGAGGAGGAGGAGGGGGAGGGGGAGGAGGAGGGGAGGTAGATTACCTGGAGGGGGAGGGGGAGACCGGAGAGGGAGAGACAGCCGACGTTCCGGGTGGTTTTGAAATTGAGAGAGGGAGAGAACGCAACTGAGAGATGGAGAGAAGGAAGAGTCGGGGTGGGTTTGAGATTGAATGAGATATTATCTCATTTGCCACGTCATAATTGGTATAATCCTATGTGGCACAATCTCAAACCCTTAGATTGCTTCCAAAAATTAGTTCTCAACTGTTGATTTTTTGGAACAGTAAAACAACCCCCTCTCATATAATATAGATATATATAACAAAAGTCCTAGAGAGAAAGGGAGGGAGAATAATACCTTAAAAAACAACTCATGTTCTCTTAAATTCTTGGATGTAAACTGTTTTTAGATATTAAAAAGGTAAAGAATATTAGTATCTACGAACAAATATAATCTAAACCTACTTTAAAGATATTGATGGCCATTACAGTGGTGAGAAGAAAAGAAGTGAGTTAGGTAAAGAGAGAAGCGGAGGCAGATTAATGAGTGACAGAGAACTGGAGGATTTGGGCTTGGGGTTGAGGTTGGAAAGGGAGAGAAAAAGGTGGTCGGTTGAGTTTTAGAAAGAGGGTTATGGTTTGAAGTGGGTTGGTTGTATGTTTACCAAAATAACCTTGAGTTTGAATTAAAGATAAAAAGGGGGAATTCTGTAGTGAGATGAAAAATAGGGGGAACTCAAATTTTTAAGGGGTAAAAGAAGGAACTGTAACACCCATGATTTTTTTATCGAGAAATTAAACTTTTGGGAAAATAAAATTTAATTGAATTGGAGAATTTTAAAATTTGGGAATTGTAGTCCAAAAATAGAGAACATTTAAAAGTATTCGGGATGATGATTTTGAGGGTGCCATCGATCCCGGAAGGGTCGAGATTGTCAAAATGACTGTAATTGGGTTTTATTTCGTTTCTAAATTATTTTTAAGTCAGTTTGCTCGAATTGGAGTAAACGAGTCATTTAAAATGTGTATTAACATTTAAAACCGGAACTTATGTTTTAAGGTTTAAGAGGCTTACGTATCAAGCCTTATCATTTGAGAGAAAGAGATAAAAAGTCCTAGAGAGAGAATGAAGAAGGAAAGAAGAAGAAAGGAAGAGATAGAGGAAGAAAGATTGGAGGATTTCGGCCCAAACGCGACATCAAGGACGATCCAACCTCTCCAAATCTAAGGCAAGTGTTTAATCTTGTTAGATAAGTCATTTTTGTATTTGATTTGATAATTTATGGGTATAAATATCAAACCTAGATTTTTGGCTTTAAATCTTGAAATCAATGTTTAGATATGGGTTTGATGGTGTAGAAATGGTTGGGATCAGATTTAGGTTGAATTATTGGCTTAGAATCATGTTTTAATGATGAATTAGGGGTTAGAAGTGAATTTTAGGGTTTTAAATTCGTGGGTTTCTATGAAGAAGAAGAACCCTTTAAATTCTGCAGAACCGAATCGATTCCCCCCTTAAGCGAATCGATTCAGCGTAGGAAAATTGGCAGGTCTGCATTGACCGAATCGATTCGGACCTAAGGCGTATCGTTTCGGCCTAAGATAGAAGCCCAGGTCTTTGGAACCGTATCGATTCGCCTTGGAGGATGAATCGATTCGCTGGGCCAAATCAATTCGGAATAGGGCCGAATCGATTAGGAAACAAGGTTGTTTTATGGAGTTTTCCTAGGATGATTTCAAACCCTTTTTGGTTGGGTTTATTGAGTTAGGGCCTTCTCTTATGATGTAAGAGATATGTTTTTGTAGACATATACGGGGTTTCTCACTCGTTGTTATTATGGGGACTTCTTGGGATAATTTCGGAAAGTATGTATACATGTATGCATTAGATTTGTGTACATAGTTAGTGAGAAACCTCATTGGGGATGGAAATCCTAATATTAGATCAAGAGTGAGGTTAGATATGATGTGATGTTGAGAACTCTTAAAGAGAGAGTTACGAAGGCACGACTCGTAATTGTAGGCCGAGGGTAGTGCCAAATCATTATTGTAAATAGAATTTGATTGAGATTAAGGTTTGGGGATCGAAGAGTGAGAGGGGTCACGTATCCTTAGAAATGTTTAAATTGAGGAACAATCGATAACCCAACCGAAGTAAGGGGTTCATATGATCAATTGAACCGTAGGTGAAACTGGCAATGATTTGGATTGTACTATCAACTAGAATAAGCAATAGCATAAATTCTAGTGAGGATAGTTTAATCATAATTGTGTGGAAATCTTCATTGGGATTCCAATACTTGAAATGAAGTTTGGATAAGTTGAGGTTTATATACTATTAGTCATGTATATGCCAATGGTCAAGTAGTACTAGAGATATATGTACTTTTTTAATATAGAGGAGATGTGTAGTGATGGTTGCCTACACTAAACTTTGGGTGATAACCCAAATGTTGAATATAAACATATATTTTTGGGAGACTATGCATCATAGGAAAAATGGATGAATATGCTTCAAGTGAGGGATTGAATTCACATATCGAGGTAAATTAAATGAGTTTGGGGTGATGGCTAGTATATTGAGGATTATGTGTACCTATAGTCGAGTTTATATATTTTATACATATGAATGAGAATTAGTTTGTATATATATATACATACACATATATATATATATATATATATATATATATATATATATATATATATGTGTGTGTGTGTGGATATGTGAATATATGTATATATATATCTGTATGGATATGAATATATGGATATATTTATGTTGTGAATATCTAAACCCTATATGATGGTTTAATGTTTGATCATATGATGGGATCATATGGATGTGTATATATTGTGCATGTGAATGATATATATACTTATTTGGTTAAGCATACCCCGCTCATGCTATCATTGGGAAGTTTTCGCGCAGAGGGTGAGCATCTTGGCTCAAAGAGTAGGGTTTGGATAGTGCATAGGCCATAGTTGTCCATTGTGTTATTATGTGATATGCATTTCTTTTGTGGTGGGATGTGGTGGGTATGTCTCGTCTCATTGACCCGTTAGGAGCTATGACCGCTTCACGAGACGTCGTGTGGGTGTGTTTGGCCCCGATGTCGGTGATATTTAGTCCAACTGTGGTCCTCAGGATGGTATGTGAGTAATGACCTAGAAGATGATAGCCTGGTTTAGTTTATCGGCGATATATATAGCCGGGTATATTATGTGCATGGCCATTGTACATCACATGTGGTATGTACACTTGGCTATGAGAATGGATGATTGTATATATATAAATATATATATGGTTAGAATAAATGCCTATATATATTTATATTTCCTATGGGTGAAAGGATATGGAATATTTATGGAGTACATCTTTGATGATTGTGATGTACTAGGTATATGGGGGTTGATGTATCGCATTTAAGGAATATTTCGGTTACATCATCCCAAGGATATTATTGGAGATTTTGGGTTGTTCCTATATGGTAATATAAATTTAGTAGTTGTAATTTTACGATTTTATGTATGGCATAATCGATCTCTAGGATCGACATTATCAAGGAGTAGTGTAACCCGGGGGGGGGGGTTCCTTGTTTGAATTTGCTTTGCGAGACGCCCCACTCACGAAACGTAGTGCAATGTTGAGATTGGAGAGAAGTTTTGTCAATAATAATTTTGTATGCATGTTATTTAGAAATTAAATTATATGATTCAACCCAAATGTATATGGGTAACGTATTAAGAATTATAATTGATTTAATTATATATCGTAATCCATTAAGCCTAGTATGGCATATATGTTTGTAAAAATAATTAAGTGTGTTTGGAAAGAGTTGGATTCTTAGGTTATGATAGGAAGGAAGATCTCGTGGGTATAGGTTGTGCCTATGGTAAGTTAGGTTGTCCTTGTAGGTGGGGTAACTTAACTAAAATTTCAGGACGCGAGTAGGTGCGCGCCGTTAGATGAGAGGTGAGTTGGGGGTTTCACGATAGTACAATTCCACTTTAATTATGAAATAAGTGCATTTATATTTATTATGCACGGTTAACACACTTGCTAAATATTTTCACAACTCGGGCTCTGACCCATTTACTTTTCCCTCCTGTATGCATATATATATATATATATATATATATATATATATATATATATATATATATATATATATATATATATATATATATATATATATATTACTACAGGTGTCCTACTACATGGATTCCGGATGACCTTCTATCCAGAGTCTTGGGAGCCGTGGTAGGTGCGGACTGTTACGGGATGTAGAATGTAGTCGCTTCCTACTTCTTTAAAAATCTAGGTAGGATTCATGTTGTTCATTGGGTTTGTACCCAAGAGATATTTATAAATGTTTATATTTATTCCATTTCAGTTATTGTATTGTCTGTGACCCTATAGCTTATTCGGGGTTTTTTTTTTGTGGTATATTCATTCGTAGTTATTCATTTCATTTATCATAGTTCTTGTATGCATATTTCTTTTCTTTGTTAGTAGCTTATTGTGTTATTTTGTTGTTTGTTCTATGTTTTATTTAGTTTTAACATCTCGCTTATATGATATCTGGTAGTTAGTCCTATATTATTTAGTACCGCCAGTTGATGTTGAGGTTGAGCCATCTGAGACCCTTGATTTAATGTAATATTAGGCTGGCCACCCATTATTATTTTAAGCGGGGTGTTACAGATGGTATCAGAGCATCAGGTTCTAGAGTCTTTAGGATCTGTGAGGGTTTTATGTGTTCTTCCGTTAATATTCTTGATATAAAGCCCTACTATTAGGACTGTTGTATTCACTTCGTTTATCTTCTTCTGCGAAGTGTATTCACTTGATCGACATTCTGATAACAATTGCTCTCATTTTATTTTAGACGTCGCCTAGATTATGTCGTTTAGGAAAATACAATATTAGAGATACAATACACATAACAGATTTTGGGTACGCTTTGATTGGAGGTATTTGTTTTCCTAGATTCTGGCAAAAATAAGAAAAAGAACTCTAGTAGTGGTTCAGGGTGACCTATCGGTGGTTGAGTAAGAAAGGGAAATTTACTCGAATGGAAAATCTTGGACTTAGTAAGGTAAGTCTGAGGAGAGGTATATGTAGTCATTGGGAGGTTTAGATTGAGAAACCCATCAACTTTTGTTAGGAAGCCTCGTGATGCTGTGACACACCACAACCCAGTTACTTATAATTAAGTTTGAAAGTCAAAGTGAGTCAAACCATAATTAATCTAACCAAAACATAATCACGAGTTTTGATTTCAGAGTCATCATTGTAAATTCATATAACTGAAAACCTTTATACAACATCAGAATAATCATGCCCATAAAAAATTTCTTGAAGGATAAGTTAACTTAATTACATCATTTACATTTACACAAAATCATAGTTTCTCCCATTCCTGGCTAAACCAACCCGACCTCCTAGATTTGGCAGTGACATCGCGTTACCTGAAAAATGTGAACATAGGAACCATGAGCAAAAATAGCCCAGTGAATGCATCACTACTATACTACTGCATAAATTTACATGCAATATATCATGTCCATATAATTATGAATTAACTTATCCGGCTCATTCATAATAATTGACCAACTTTTCCGAATCATGATTTACATATCCTGTCTAAATAGACAATTTTCCCCCATTCCTGGTCGAGGAGTAACCCCTTGTAATTAATGGACAAATCTCTCCCATTCCTGGTTCAGGAGTAACCCCAAATTTCGATAAACCGAAATGAACAATTTCATATTCATTTTATTATGATCATACCAACAACACGATACAAATATCTCTTTCCAGTGAGTACACTCACCTAGGTTGACAACTACGTATTCAGGTTTCTTTCTGGTGGAGCTGAACTGGGTTGATTAGGCCTTACACCTATCAATCCAACTAAATCAGTACTGAACCTCAATCATAAATATTATCCAAAAATAATTATGTAACTTTCCATGACTATACATCAACAATATAATTCCAATTAAGTCACATTCCATAAAACATAGGTAAAGGCAAACAATGATGTACATATTAATAAAGTTACGCACATTCAACCGTAGGAAATACCTTATGAGGAATTTATAACCAAAGTCAAGTAAACATGAAATTATACTCCTCAATGTATATACACATGAAACATGTACTCAAAGTACCCTTTGTAAGGACGAAATACAAACATTCATTCAAGGGGTACCCAGTATGGCCTGAAATTATGGTCTTACATCCTTAACCATCCAATATTCCTAAATTGTACAAATACAGGGGTCCAACCTCATCAATACGAAAACATATATGAATATACTATTCAGTACTAGTGACGGTGTAATTTTTCAAGATTCCTAGGGCAAGTTATGACCATTTCTCTACAACACAAGAAATCTTCCCTACAAGCTCCTCTATTGTTCTTCCAACTTCCAAGAATTTTCATAATTTTTATACAACATAACTTTCCATTATTTTCAACACACTTTCATTAGACATACTGAATAGTACATAATTAAAGTTTCATAATACTTGGTCTTCATTTGCTATCTCAAAATCTGGACCAAACTCAGGGCATACCGAAATGAAGTACAAAAACAGAAACCATGTACCAAACTGAAATCATCATTACGGCCTAACCACAAGGAGATAAATTATAATATTTAGATATTATATGCATATATGAGTCTAATTTCATTTCAAATTTGAATTTCTCAATTCCAGTAATCACACAAAGAGATATACAGATTTGAATACAAGGGGTTTCAACACAAAGCAATTTTAAGGGTTTCTGCACTCAACTTAACATAAACTTGCATCTAACCATACCTATATATAAAGGGCTGAAACTTTAGTAAACTTATGATGATTTATATCATGTAAATCAGTAATATAATATAAATAACAAGAATTACAATTAGGATTACCTTCAGGGCTTTTTACGTAATTTCTACGAATTTTTCTACACTTTTTCTCCTTACTTTTCTTCCTTAACTTCTACTTTCTCTTTCCCTAAGATTAAAACGCTTTCATGGCTGGTTTTGGCTGAAGGATAAGTCTATTTCAAGGGTATAAGGTCGGCCAAGTCTTCCTCCCAAGCCAACCAATCAAATTAAACCATTTGGTTTAATAAAAAACAATTTACCACTTAAGGGAATTGACATATTTGCCCCTTCTCCTAATTTCGACCTAACTTCTTCCTCGAGCATCCGTTTGATGTACCGTTTGTTGTGTTACGACCCTAACTCACATGTGTACAACTATTTAGTTTTCACCTCAAGTCAATTGTAAAGTTACAATTGTCAAAACTAGTCTTAAACAGGAACATTTCTATCGAAAGTAAGCAAATCTTGTGCTCGTAAATAATTCGACATTTCATGATTTATGAAAGTAGGATTAGACTAAACATAAGCACTTAATATTAGATATACTAATAATACATTATTCATATCACGTAATATAAACATGATTTAAATATAATTTATCAAAATTATATTCGGGTTGTCACAACTTCCCCCCCTTAGAAAATTTCGTCCCCGAAATTTAATATAAAGGTCACTTACCAAACAAATGGGGATACTGTTTCTTCATGCTATCCTCCGTTTCACAAGTTTCTTCTTTAACTCCATGGCTCATCCACATAACTTTAACTAAGTGAATAACTTTATTCCTCAATACATGCTCCTTACGATCAATAATTTCCAATGGTTCCTCGATGTACGACAAGTCTTCCTTCAGTTCAATTGGTTGAGTTTTCAACTGATGAGATGGATCCGCCAAATACTTACGAAGCATCGATACATGAAACACATCATGTAAACAGGATAAATCTGGAGGTAATGCTAGTCTATAAGCCAGGGGCCTAATTCTTTCCAACACTTCATATGGTCCAATGTATCTTGGACTTAGTTTCCCCTTTTTGCCAAATCTCATAACGCCTTTCCACGGTGATATACGCAGGAATACAAAATATCCCTTTCTGAAATTCCAATGGATGCTTCCTCTTATCTGCATAAAATTTCTGCCTGCTTTGTGCTATCTTTATCCGTTCCCGAATCATTTTGATCTTTTCAGTTGTCATATCTATCAATTCCGGACCCAAAATTTTCCTTCCACCCACTTAATCCCAACACAAAGGTGTTCTACATCTCCTCCCATATAAAGCATCAATGGCAAATGATCATCCCAACTACCTTTGAAGTCAAATAGACAGGCTCGTAACATGTCTTCTAATATTTGAATCGTCCTTTCTGATAGCCCATCAGTTTGTGGATGAAATGCAGTGCTGAACTTCAAACTTGTGCCCATGGCATTCTGGAGACGAGGCCAAAACTTAGAAGTGAATGTTTGATCTCTATCTGATACTATTGACACTGGTGCCCCATGTAAACGAATAATCTCATCAACGTACATACGTGCATACTTGTCAACAGTGTAGGTGGTCTTAACTGGAAGAAAATGAGCTGACTTCGTCAATCGGTCTACAATCACCCAAATAGTATCATGCCCCTTTGGTGACTGTGGTAATCCCGTAACAAAATCCATCGTTATATACTCCCACTTCCATTCAGGAATAGGCAAAGGCTGCAATAATCCTACCAGCTTCTGATGCACTTCTTTTACTTGCTGGCATACTAGACATTTAGCTACGAATTCTGCAATCTCACGCTTCATATTGTTCCACCAATAATACTCCTTCAAATCTCTGTACATTTTTGTAGCTCCCGGATGCATAGAGTAAATAGAACTATGTGCCTCTTCTAATATATCCTTCTTTAAGGGTGGATCATTCGGTACACAAATCCTATTTTTATAACACAACGATTCATCATTCTTAATCTCAAAGTCACTCTCTCTACCATCCCGAACATCTTGTTTCTTCTTTTCAAGGAATGGATCACTGATCTGCAAACTTCATATGCATTCTGCCAATAAAGGTATCACTGTGACATGTGCTAACAATCCTCCGCTTTTTGAAAATCTAAATTCAATCCTCATCGATGCCAAGTCAAGAATATTTTCAACACGGGCACACCATATACAACCAAGAATCTCTGATGATTTTCGACTCAAAGCATCTGCTACCACATTGGCCTTCCCAGGATGATGATGAATGGTACAGTCATAGTCTTTAATTAGCTCTATCCAACGCCTCTGTCTCAAATTCAGTTCTTTCTGTGTAAACAAGTATTTCAAACTTTGATGATCTTTAAATATCTCACAAATTTCTCCATACAAGTAATGTCTCCACAACTTTAAAGCAAAAACAATGGCCGCTAGCTACAAGTCATGTGTAAGGTAATTTCGTTCATGTGTCTTTAATTGTCTGGAAGCATATGCTATTACCTTCACATTCTGCATAAGAACACATCCTAACCCCTAAAATGAAGCATCTGTATAGATCATAAAAGACTCATTCCCACATGGAATAGTAAGTATAGGGGCTGAAACCAACCGATTCTTTAATTCTTTAGAACTCCTCTCACATTCTTCATCCCATACAAACTTCACTTCTTTACGAGTCAACATTGTCAGTGGTAATGCTATTGCTGAAAATCCCTTAATGAATCTACGGTAGTAACCTGCCAATCCTAGGAAACTCCTAATTTCTATCACATTCTTAGGAATTTCCCATTCAACAATTGCTTCCACTTTCTTTGGATCAACATAAATCCCATTTCCCGAGACAACATGCCCTAAAAACACAATTTCTTCTCTCTTGAAATCTGCAATACAAGTCTCTGGTGTTTCTCATGTTCCTCCATGCTACGCGAGTAAATCAACACATCGTCTATGAATACAATCACAAATGAATCAATGAAAGGGTGGAATACCCGATTCATCAAATCCATAAAAACTGCAAGAGCATTAGTCAATCCAAAAGGCATCACCAAAAACTCATAGGGCCCATATCGAGTCCAAAAAGTTGTTTTGGAAATATCACCATCCTTCACTTTCAGTTGGTGGTAACCCGATCTCAATTCAATCTTAGAAAATACTGTGGCCCCCTGTAATTGGTCAAACAAGTCATCGATACGAGGTAGAGGGTACTTATTTCTAATGGTCACCTTATTCAACTTCCGATAACCAATACATAATCGCATTGTCCCATCTTTCTTTTTCACAAATAACACTGGTGCTCCCCATGGCGAAACACTGGGCCGAATGAAACCTCTGTTTATCAGATCTTGTAATTGCACTTTTAATTCTTTCAACTCCGCTGGTGCCATTATATATGGAGCAAGAGAAATTGGACCAGTACCTGTAATTAATTCAATAGAAAACTCTACTTCCCTATCGGGTGGCAATCCTGCAAATTCCTCTAGGAAGACATCAGAAAATTCTCTAACCACTTGTATATCTTCAACTTTAAGTGTTTCCTTACTAACATCAACAACATAAGCTAAATACCCTCTACAACCTTTACTCAATAACTTTCTACTCTTAATGGCTGAGATAAGACAATTAGGGATAACATTCTTTTCCCCTGTAAACTGAAATTCGGGTTCACCAGGAAGATGAAATGTAACTTCCTTTTGAAAACAATCAATGGAAGAATGATACGATGATAACCAATTCATCCCCAGTATAATATCAAAATCCCGAATGGCCAACGGTATCAAGTCAACATAGAAATCTCATTCCCCCATTCGTAAGATACAATCTTTATAAACATGCTCAACCAGAATTACACTTTCCATTGGGGTTGAAATATATAAGGCACAATTGAGAAATGAACATGGTCTACCCAAATATGAAACAATATCTAATGCCACAAATGAATGCATAGATCCAGGATCAATGAGCGCATATAAATCTTTGTTTGCAATATATAGTTTACCTGTAACCACTTTCGGTGTAGCATGGGCATCTTGTAGTGTCATCGTAAACACTCTTCCTCCTGCCCTCGATCCAGTTGCTCGTTCTGTACCTCTCCCCCTGGTGGCACTGCCTGGAGAAGATCCTTTATGAGGCCCCACACTACTGACTGAAACTGTTCTCGCCAACATAGGACAATTCTTTCTCAAATGACCCTTCTGGTGGTAGTTAAAACATTCTATATTCAGTAACTTTGGGCAATTTCTCTTTATATGACCTGATGCCCCACAAAAGAAACAAACATTTGGATCTCCTTGTGCTGAAACTCCAGAACCTCTTCCACCACTAGCTTCACCCCTTTGCAAACTACTTCCACCTCTACCCTGTTGGAATTTCTGCCCTCCAAACCTCGAATATTCTGTATCGCTACCCTTTTGATAACTTGAATCGAATCTTCTTATCTTTACACTTCGTTCTCGATTCCCTCTAGCTTCATTCACGCCTCTTTCTACTAGCATGGCTTTGTTCACCAATGATGAATAGTTAGAAGTCTCTAAAGCCGACAATATAGATTTAATGACTAACTCAATCCCATCAAGAAATCATCTACACATGTCTTCCTCATTCCGTATAAACCTCGATGCAAACCGAGATAAGGCTGTCAGTTTAGCTTCGTATTCTCTAAGTGTCATACTCCCCTGATTCAACATAAAATAATCCTTCTCCTTTTGTTTTTGATACATTGGGGGAAAATACTTATCATATAAAGCTTTGACAAAAGCATTCCATGAGATCACATTCCCACCTTCTGGAGTAATCAACAAACGTTTTGTGGCATCCCACCAATATTTAGCTTCTCCTTTCAGCATATACGTTGCCAAGGTCACTCGTTGATTTTCAGGCATCTTCATTACCCTAAAAATAAGTTCAATCTCTTTAACCCATACTTCTGCCTCTACTGGATCAACTGCTCCTTCAAATGAGGGTGGATTCATTTTAATAAATTTCTCATGTGAAGTACTCATTTCTTCCCGGTGTATAACCTCCTGAGACCTGGCCAATGCTTGTGCCTCCAGTTGCCTGGCCTGTTTTGCTTCCATCTAAGCCATAAATCTAGCTTGCTGCTCTGCCATTAAAGTCATAGCACGTGCCAATTTTTGCATGTCTGTCAATTGTTCCGGGGCAGGTTCTACATATCCATGAACAGGTTGTTCAACCTCTGCTTCCGCTGCCATATTTGAAGCCTCATCTTCTATTCTCTCATTAACATTCCCTCGTTCCATTTTCTTATATCTGAAATTAATCAAAGATATAACAACATGCAAATATACATATCTTTCCTAACATGATCGTTAGTATCAAATAAAATATATTTCTGAATTTCACTGCCAAATCTAGACTCTTCTCACTCCAGAACCTCTAAAACCTAGGCTCTGATACCAAAAGCTGACACACCCCAACCCAGTTACTTATAATTAAGTTTGAAAGTCAAAGTGAGTCAAACCATAATTAATCTAACCAAACCATAATCACGAGTTTTGATTTCAGAGTCATCATTGTAAATTCATATAACTGAAAACCTTTTTACAACATCAGAGTAATCATGCCCATAAAAACATTCTTGAAGGATAAGTTAACTTAATTACATCATTTACATTTACACAAAATCATAGTTTCTCCCATGTCTGGCTAACCCAACCCGACCTCCTAGATTTGGCAGTGACATCGCGTTACCTGAAAAATGTGAACATAGGAACCATGAGCAAAAATAGCCCAGTGAATGCATCACTACTATACTACTACACAAATCTACATGCAATATATCATGTCCATATAATTATGAATTAACTTATCTGGCTCATTCATAATGAATGACCAACTTTTCCGAATCATGATTCACATATCCTGTCTAAATAGACAATTCTCCCCCATTCCTGGTCGAGGAGTAACCCCTTGTTATTAATGGAAAAATCTCCCCCATTCCTGGTGGATGAGTAACCCCTCATTTCGATAAACCAAAATGAACAATTTCATATTCATTTTATTATGATCATACCAACAACACGATACAAATATCTCTTTCCAGTGAGTACACTCACCCTGCTTGACAACTACTTATTCAGGTTTCCTTCTGGTGGAGCTGAACTGGGTTGATTAGGCCTTACACCTGTCAATCCAACTAAATCAGTACTGAACCTCAATCATAAATATTATCCAAACATAATTATGTAACTTTCCATGACTATACATCAACAATATAACTCCAATTAAGTCACATTCCATAAAACATAGGTAAAGGCAAACAATGATGAACATATTAATAAAGTTACGCACATTCAACCGTAGGAAATACCTTATGAGGAATTTATAACCAACGTCAAGTAAACATGAAATTATACTCCTCAATGTATATACACATGAAACATGTACTCAAAGTACCCTTTAAAAGGACGAAATACAAACATTCATTCAAGGGGTACCCAGTATGGCCTGAAATTATGGTCTTACATACTTAACCATCCTATATTCCTAAATTGTACAAATACTGGGGTCCAACCTCATCAATATGAAAACATATATGAATATACTATCCATTACAAGTGACGGTGTAATTTTGCAAGCTTCCTAGGGCAAGTTATGACCATTTCTCTACAACACAAGAAATCTGCCCTACAAGCTCCTCTATTGTTCCTTCAACTTCCAAGAATTTTCATAATTTTTATACAGCATAACTTTCCATGATTTTCAACAAACTTTCAGTAGACATACTTAATAGTACAGAATTAAAGTTTCATAATATTTGGTATTCATTTGCTATCTCAAAATCTTGACCAAATTCAAGGCATACCGAAATGAAGTATACAAACAGAAACCATGTACCAACTTGAAATCATCATTACTGCCTCACCACAAGGAGATAATTTATAATTTTCAGATATGATATGAATATATTAGTCTAATTTCATTTCCAATTGGAATTTCTCAATTCCAGTAATCACACAAAGAGATATACAGATTTGAATACAAGGGGTTTCAACACAAAGCAATTTTAAGTGTTTCTACACTCAACTTAACATAAACTTGCATCTAACCATACATATATATAAAGGGCTGAAACTTTCGAAAACTTATGATGATTTATATCATGTAAATCAGTAATATAAGATAAATAACAAGAATTATAATTAGGATTACCTTCAGGGCTTTTTACGTAATTTCTACGGATTTTTCTACACTTTTTCTCCTTACTTTTCTTCCTTAACTTCTACTTTCTCTTTCCCTAAGCTTAAAACCCTTTCATGTCTGGTTTTGGCTGAAGGATAAGTCTATTTAAAGGGTATAATGTCGGCTAAGTCTGCCTCCCAAGCCAACCAATCAAATTAAACCATTTGGTTTAATAAAAGACATTTTACCACTTAAGGGAATTGACATATTTGCTCCTTCTCGTAATTTCGACCTAACTTCTTCCTCAAGCATTCGTTTGATGCACCGTTTATTGTGTTAAGACTCTAACTCACATGTCTACAACTATTTAGTTTTCACCTCAAGTAAATTGTAATGTTACAATGGTCAAAACTAGTCTTAAATAGGAACATTTCCATCGAAAATAAGCAAATCTTGTGGTCGTAGATAATTCGACATTTCATGATTTATGAAAGTAGGATTAGACTAAGCATAAGCACTTAATATTAGATATACTAATAATATATTATTCATATCACATAATATAAACATGATTTAAATATAATTTATCAAAATAATATTCGGGTTGTCACATGCTGACTTCTACCGGTGGAAGGTAGGTGGCATTGACCAATTGTTAGGGGTATCGTCTTTATTTAAGAAGGGCATAAGAATTTTGGAGACTCAGGTTTGTTGATTATGACTAAGGGTGGTTTTGGTAGTCGTAATCACTTTTTGCCCTTCAAAATCGTTAGGAAGGATTTTGAGAAAGTTGTTTCTCTTTGAGAAAGTTTTTAGGAATAATGATTGTCCTGGAAGAAGTAGGGGACCCTGAGTTGAGATTCAAGGAAGAGGTGAAACCATTGGATTATGGAAGTATAAGGTAGAATACTTTTTTTTTGGGTTTAAGTCATGCTTTTTGCGATATTGGGAACGTCGTGCGTTAGGTACGATAAGTAGTAGACGCTACACCACTAGGGTGTATAGAATTTCCTTGGAGGAAGGAGTGAGTAACTATGGACTTGGTATGGTATATTTTGAGATAATATAACTTCTTATAAAGAGATAGTAGGGAGTTATTGTATTGAATTCCGGAAGTGAGGATAATTGGAGTTTGTTGAGTAGTGGTTATAAGACTATTGTCTTATGGATAGGGTCGGGTGTGTAATTGTAGTAATCCAATGAAAGGATGGCTTACCTTGTGGAAATTGATTTGATGCAATGCAAGGGATTAGTATAACTGAGAGGTTCAGAGTTTGGTAGATTTATGTTGAGCGAATAATTTAGCTCATAGTTGTGCTAGTTTTGAGAACTAGGTATTTGTTAGAGTGTTGTATTTATTGAGGCCTTCTGTCCTAAACATAAGGTATTTTATTTGCGTGTCGAAAGACGCGGAATTGATTTATATTATATTGTTATATTGGCCTTCGAGAAATATCTAAAATATGAAAATCTTTTATAAAACCTTAACCCTGGTTCAACTAGTCTCAAGCCCCGACCTAGCTACACAATAGTGTATTGGGAGGGATCCTTGTTTGGATTTCGCTTGCGAGACCTCCCCCGCACGAAGGTAGCTAGCGTCATGAATTGAGGAGAGTTCAACAATTGGGAATTTTTAAACTTTTATATAGTTAATATGTTGTTATAAATTATATTACTAAGAGTCATATTACGATTTAAGGCTAATGGAGCCTGATTATCATTTTACGAGTGGATCTAGGGTAAAGGGTGTATGGGCGCCCTGGGTAGTAGTTTTCTTTAAAATATTTATGGTTCGACGTGAGAACTAGAAAGGATCAGTATGGTGATCCTGAGAGTTGATGCAAGGAGTGGATGAGATTAAGGTCCTAGGCATATTTTAAAATTTCGCGGGTGAAATTTTTGTAAGGGCGGAAGAGTGTAACACCCCATGATTTTGTGATCGAGAAATTAAACTTTTGGGAAAATAAAATTTAATTGAATTGGAGAATTTTAAAATTTGGGAATTGAAGTCCAAAAATAGAGAACATTTCAAATTATTTTGAATGATGATTTTGAGGGGACCATCGATCCCGAAAGGGTCAAGATAGTCAAAATGACTGTCATTGGGTATTATTTCGGTTCCGGATTATTTTTAAGTCTATTTGATTCGAATTGGAGTAAACGAGTCATTTAAAGTGTCTATTAACATTTAAAAATGGGACTTATGTTTTAAGTTTTAAGAGGCTTATAGATCAAGCCTTCTCATTTGAGAGAAAGAGAGAAAAATCCACAGAGAGAGAAAAAAGAAGGAAAGAAGAAGGAAAGAATAAGAAAAGAAGAATAAAAGAAAAGAGAGAGGAAGAAAGCTTGGAGGATTCCATCCCAAACGCGACATCGAGGACGATCCAACCTCTACAAATCTAAGGCAAGTGTTTAATCTTGCTAAATAAGTCATTTGTTTATTTGATTTCATAATTTATGGGTAAAAAAAATGGATTTTTGGGTATAAATATCAAACCTATATGTTCGGGTTTAAATCTTGAAATAAATGTTTAGATATGGGTTTAATGGTGTAGAAATGGTTGGGAACAGATTTGGGTTAAATTATTGGCTTAGAACCATGTTTTAATGAAGAATTAGGGGTTAGAAGTGAATTTTAGGGTTTCAAATTCGTGGGTTTCTATGAAGAAGAAGAACCCTTCAAATTCTGCAGACCCGAATCGATTTTCACCTCAAGCGAATCGATGCAAATTGGCAGGTCAGCATTGACCGAATCGATTAGGACCCAAGGCGAATCGATTTGGCCTGAGACAGAAGCCCAGGTCATTGGACCCGAATCGATTCTCCTTAGAGTCTGAATCGATTCGCTGGGCCGAATCGATTCGCTGGGTCGAATCGATTCATAATAGCGAAACAGGGTTGTTTTATGGAGTTTTCCAAGGTTTATTATAGACCCTTTTTGGTTGGGTTTATTGAGTTGGGACCTTCTCTTATGATGTAAGAGATATGTTTTTTGAGACATATAAGGGGTTTCTCACACATTGTGATTATGAGGACTTCTTGGGATAATTTGGGAAAGAATGTATACATGTATGCATTATATTTGTGTACAAAGATAGTGAGAAACCTCATTGGGGATGGAAATCCTAATATTAGATCAAGAGTGAGTCTAGATATGATGTGAAGTTGAGAACTCTTAAAGAGAGAGTTGTGAGGGCATGGCTCGTAATTTTAGGCCGAGGGTAGTGCCAAATCCATATGGTAAATAGAATTTGATTGAGATTAAGGTTTGGGGAGCGAAGAGTGAGAGGGGTCACATCTCCTTAGAAGCATTTAAATTAAGGAACAATCGGTAACCCAACCGATATAAGGGGTTCATATGATCAATCGAACCGTAGGTGAAATTGGGAATGATTTGGATTTTACTGTAACCTAGAATAAGCGGTAGCATAAATTCTAGACAGGATAGTTTACTCATAATTGTGTGGAAATAATCATTGGGATTCCAATACTTGATATGAATTTGGGTGATAACCGAAATGTTGAATACAAACATATATTTTTGGGAGACTATTCATCATACGAAAAATGGATGAATATACTTCAAGTGAGGTATTGTATTCAAATATCGAGGTAAATTAAATGAGTTTATGGTGACGGCTAGTATATTGAGGAATATGTATACCTATAGCCGAATTTATATATCTTATACATATGAACGAGAATTAGTTTATATATATATATATATATATATATATATATATATATATATATATATATATATGTGAATATATGTATATATATCTATATGGATATGAATATATGGATATATTTATGTTGTGAATATCTTAACCGTATATGATGGTTTAATGTTTGATCATATGCTGGGATCATATGGATGTGTTTATATTGTGCATGTGAATGAAATATATACTTATGTGGTTAAGCATACCCCTCTCATGCTATCATTGGGGAGTTTCGTGAAGAGGGTGAGCATCCTGGCTCAAGGAGCAGGGTGTGGATAGTCCCCAAGTCATAGTCGTTCATTGTGTTATTATGGGATATGCATTTCTTTTGGGGTGGGACGTGGTGGGTATGTCTCGTCTCATTGACAGGTTAGGAGCTATGACCGCTTCCCTGGATTTCGTGTGTGTAGGTGTGTTTGGCCCCGATTTTGGTGATATTGAGTCCGACCGTGGTCCCTAGGATATATGTGAGTAATGCCCTAGAAGATGATAGCATGGTGCAGTTTATCGGCGATATATATAGCCGGGTATATTATGTGCATGTCCATTGTACATCATATGTTGTATGTACACTTGATATGGGAATGGATGATTGTATATATATATATATGGTTAGAATAAATTCCTATATATATTTATATATCCTATAGGTGAAAGGATATGGAATCTTTATGGAGTACATCTTAGATGATTTTGATGTACTAGATTGATGAGGGTTGATGTATCGCGTTTAAGAAATATTTCGGTTACATCATCCCAAGGATATTATTGGAGATTTTCGGTTGTTCCTATATGGTAATCTAAATTTAGTAGTTGTAATTGTAGAATTGTATGTATGGCATAATGGATCTCTAGAATCGACATTGTCAAGGAGTAGTGTAATGGGGGGTTCCTTGTTTCGATTTCACTTTACGAGATGCCCCACGCACGAAACGTAGTGCAATGTTGAGATTGGAGAGAAGTTTCGTCAATAATAATTTTGTATGCATGTTATTTAGAAATTAAATCATATGATTCAACCCAAATTTATATGGGTAATGTATTAAGAATTATAATTGATTTAATTACAAACCGAAATCCATTAAGCCTATTATGGCATATATGTTTGTAAAAATAATTAAGTGTGTTTAGAAAGAGTTGGATTCTTGGGTTATAATAGGAAGGAATATCTCGTTGGTATAGGTTGTGCCTATGGTAAGTTAGGTTGTCCTTGTAGGTGGGGTAACTTAACTAAAATTTCAGGACGCGAATAGGTGCGCGCCGTTAGATGAGAGGTGAGTTGGGGTTTTCACGAGAGTACGATTCCACTTTAATTATGAAATAAGTGCATTTATATTTATTATGCACGGTTAACACACTTGCTAAATATTTTCACAACTCGAGCTCTGACCAGTTTTTTTTCTCTCCTGCATGTATACATATATTACTACAGGTGTCCTACCGGATGGATGCCGGATGACCTTCTATCCAGAGTCTTTGGAGCCGTGACAGGTGCGGACTGTTGCGGGATGTAGAATATAGTCGCTTCCTACTTCTTTAAAAATATAGGTAGGATTCATGTTGTATATCGGGTTTTTACCCAAGGGATATTTATAAATGTTTATATTTATTCCATTTCAGTTATTGTATTGTCTGTGAACCGACAGCTTATTCGGGTTTATTTTTTTTGGGGCATATTCATTTGTAGTTATTCATTTCATTTATCATAGTTCGTGTATGCATCTTTTTTTTTCTTTGTTAGTAGCTTATAGTGTTGGTTTGTTGTCTATTCTATGTTTGATTTAGTTTTAACATCTCGCTTATATGATATCGGGTAGTTAGTCTTATACTATTTAGTACCGCCAGTTGATGTTGAGACTGAGACATATGAGACCTTTGATTTAATGTAGTATAGGACTGGCCACCCGTTATTATTTTAAGCGGGGTGTTACATGAACATGGGAGTTAATTTAGCTTACGACATATAAGATGTATCTTATGAAGTAGTATAAATAATGAAAGAACTCATCCATTATTATATAGCTATATATAGTTAT
This sequence comes from Sambucus nigra, assembly GCA_949130495.1. Taxonomy (NCBI): domain Eukaryota; kingdom Viridiplantae; phylum Streptophyta; class Magnoliopsida; order Dipsacales; family Adoxaceae; genus Sambucus; species Sambucus nigra. The sequence continues at coordinate 300,640,363 of OX422217.1, read as the reverse complement.
GTAATTCTTATGTGCTCCGTAAATTCACATCTTTTAGGAAATCGATAAAACATATTGTAATGAATTAATTAAATATTTAATGTGACTTAGTATTGTAAAAGACAATGAAATGTTCAGTGACTAGGTTTCGGGGGTTTTCTTTTTGGGACTATTCGCTCGGTATCGAGTTCCATCGATTGTGACGTAGTTTCTTTTTAATTTTAAGTGACGCTTAACTAATTAATAATTAAATTTTAACTTAATCAACTCATATCGTTTAGAAGAATTAATTATGAGATAACCAACTATGAAAACATGATCTCCTTCATATTTAACTGTTGGTATGTGTAGAAAGTTCATTTTTGTCATCAATTAGTGGAACTTATGTCCATTGGATTAGTATATGGTCCGATCCATGTTTTAGGCCATTTGGATCATGCTTTGGGATAATTGGATTCATACCATTTAAATATTTAATTTATAAAACCTAAACACTCATAAAACATTAGAGAACAATGCTAGTAGCTAAGGAGGACGAGCGATCACCATGAGGTAGAAGTTATCGAGGATTTGGGACTCGATTTGTGCAATTGGTCGTAAGCAAGTTTACATTGATTAAAATTTAATCATGTTTACGTTATATTAACAGTGTTTAAATGGAATATGAACTTCATTCCTGAATTCAGATTGTAATCATATCATAATTGAATTTTCTTAATTAGATTAATCACTTATATAAGACTAAATCAAATGTTGATGAACAAGTGCGATTGTGATGTTTAATCCCTTAAATGAAACATGAGATATTATAATCAGATTGTAATAACTTTATATATGAAGTATAAAATTGTTAATATGTAAAAGCCCCATCTTTAAATAGTTATTGAGTCGAACCAGAGAATGAAATTGAAGAACCTTGTTTGAACCATAACCTTAGTTAAAATGATCCATAAAAACCATATCAAAGTAAACATGAATTGAAAGAAAACTAAAATAAAATCAATACAATAAATTTATAGCTACAAGTCTGTTAAACTGCAAATAATATGTAGCTACTCAGCAACCTAATCTAAAATGTTAGTCATTAGTAAATCAGGTCCTACCACAAGAATACCAACTACTCTTCCCATATAGGATTCATTAATATAGTAATAAGAATTATAAGATAAATATCACAATAGATGACTTTAAATTAACTAATAAATAAGAATAACAATGTGAATAATGGAAGACTATACCGATGATCCACATAAAATAAAGAATCTCGCTACATATGCCTAATTATTTTTATTTAGATACGAATTAAATGTAATTACATAAAATAATTCAACTGTCTTATTTATACTTACAATATTTATCAATATCAATTATCTTTTTCATTATTAACTATATTATCAACACAACACCATCTTAGTAGTTAACTTTATATAGGCTATGCACATAGTCATGGCGCACCTAACGTTTGAACACATCAAATTCACAAACATCACAGATATCAGTTAGTTCAATTTTAGTTAGACCTCACATATCATAATGTCCATCCTACCATTCTCACATATAGTGAGATACAACACAGACCATCAAAGTAGCTAAGAGGGCGAAGTCTCACAATCATCGTAATGGTTGAACTACCCCTACCCCTACATACAGTGATGCACGAAAATCCATCTCTAACACATGTATATTATCTTTGGTTTAAATAATAACGTATTACCTCACCTAGGAAGAATAATTAAATAATGTAACTACATACTACCAAATACAATACCTAAGAAATACCTAAACATACAAGTGAAATATCCCTATTCCTAAACCTAGAAAGCATCACAATAAATAATGTCTACTCACTAGTCCCATATCTTAGAACTAAAACGAATCTAGGGGTGAAAGTATTGATACTTAGGTAAATACCAATGTCCTAATGGTGTCAATCTATTAACATGAGAAATCGCTACATTAACTATCTATTCAATCCACCATTATGATTACTTTATTTCAAAATTATACAAATTGGGTTTCATTCACATTAAATGAATTATATCATGTGATAATCGAGTCCTACAATCTATCCAAACAAGTTTTCAGAATTCACAATTTAAATTCGAGAGATAATTTATGAAACTAACACATTAAGTAGTTCAAACATGTGTAATAACAATTTTGAATGTTATTTATCACATTCCGCATCATATAAATCCTCCACGTCATTTTACAAATCAATTAGTAGCATCAAAATACATATTTTAATAAACATTTTATTTGTCCCAACAATCCAAAATAACAAGTTCCAACTATCTAAACATGTCGTACTTTATGTATTAAAACCAATTCTGAAGTTAATAAAAAAAATATAACTACTTTATCACTTTCCCTAATTAAGTTGCTACTTTTATAAAAAAAAAACATGTGCTTAATGTTTTGGAAAAAAATATATCAAATAAAACTTAAAGAGAAAAACAATGAAACTCTTATCTAAACATGTGGCACTTTACATACTAGTTTTATTATTGAGAAAGAGGGATACAAGAATGCATATCAAAAAGTTGTAACAACCCTCAATTCTGGGAGACTCATTTTATACTAATTTTACAGCATAAGGTAATTATATAAAATGTGGGAACTGGAGTAAATATTAATTTAACGAATTGAAAGTTAATATTTACTAGATTGATGTATATTTACTGTATGTGAAAGTAAATATCATGAAGTTGCATGTTTATAGTGTCATGTATTTAAAATGACATTTAGGTTTAAAAAAGATTGGAATTCGAAATGATTTATAAAAATTTCCGGATGCAAGTTTAGAGGGTGTAGTTAGTCTCGGAAGGTGCGAGCCAGTCAAAATAAGTGCCATATTGTAGTTTTGTATTTCGGGTACTTTTACCTGGTTTTAGCTTATATGCGTATTTGCGAGTCATTTTGATGTGGTATTAACCACTTAAGTTGGGAGAATTATGTTAAGCCACGATTTTGGTCTTGCCCCTCATTTCATTTCCTCATTTTATGTCTTAAAACATAGAGAGAAAAGGAGAGAAAGAAAGAAGAAGAGAAAAGAGGAGAAAGAAGAGAAAAAATGAAGATTGAAGATGGATTGATGCTCCTACTCAAAGAAATCTGATATTTCCTACATCAAGGCAAGTTTTCTACTTGCTAATATGTGATTTAAGTTGAATAAATTGTATGATAATTATGTATATTCATTTTGGAGATCAAAAATGGAATTTATGGGAATTAATCAATAATCTTAGTTTTGATGATAAAAATTGTGGATTATAATGGTTATTAATCATGTAGGATAAATGTTGGGTAGATAAATGTTGTTGGTTGTGGGTAAAATTGAAGATATTGGAGGTTTGGGAGAATTAGGGTTCATAACCCTTAAGACAAGTTAGGCAAATCTGCAGAACCGAATCGATTCGGCCTGGCCGAATTGATTCGCCTTGAGACAGTTTTCAGGTCTGGGTTGACCGAACCGATTCGGATGGTCCGAATCGATTCGCATTCCTGAGCCCAAATCGATTCGGCTAGGCCGAATCGATTCGAAAGTTCTCCATTTTTAAGTAATTTTGTTAGTTTAGTTCCAATTCTTTTTCTTTAAGTCTAGTGCCTAGGAATCTTCTTTAATGAAGTAAACTAAGTGTCTTAGAGTTGTAATTGAGTTAGTACTTTCCCTACACTAGGAATGGATCATGTGGGGACTTTTTCGGGGATATGCCAATTGATGTTAGCGCATTCTCTTCTAGTTAATTATTATGAAACTAGGATTTCCTAGAGTTATGTTTGGGAGACTTTTGGAGCGCAATGGAGCGACATTAATCTTGATGGGTTATAATAACACCATAAAATTAAGTTGGGAGAATAAATTGAAAGTTCATTCATTCCTTGAGGTATGTTGGTATTGGGGTTTTTAAAATAACACCCTAAAATGTTTGGAGTTAATTAAGAGTTTACTTACTCCTTTGACGTTGTAGCAACAATATAATTTATCGTATTGCTCCAGATAATAAGTTATATTATTTACAAGAAGTAAATAGAAATGGTTTCGGATAAAATGAAACATATACATGGAAATGAAACAAAATGGAAATGGTATTGATGTTAGTAAATGATAATTTACTTAATCATGAAACTGGTAAATGATAATTTACATGATTTTGAAAATGATAAATAAAATGGTTTAAACACACCTCTCTAAATGACATCATAAGGGAAGTCTGCGCGCGAGGTGATGCCCCCTGACAAATTAACTCAGGGTGGATATAGTCCACAGGCCATGTGAGTGCTTATTGTTGTATATTTTTCGGCGATGCGTAGGAGATTCCGGGTGTGGTCTTGACTACCCCGCAGGCACATGTACGCTTCCCGACGTCTTGTGATATAGGTGCCCAAGTTGTCTTATGATAGGACCTGGAAGATGATGGTCATTTAGGGGCGCGCACAGTGGGGAAACCCGAACGGGCGGTCTTAGAATTCGTTATATGTATATAAATATAACAATTCCTAATCAAGTGGGACTTGATATATTTGATATGCCATTAAGAGCATGATGAAGTGACACAAAGAGCACATATAAATGCCACAAAGAGCATTTGAAAATGATTATTTGCCTGATAAGGAAAGGATTTTTACAAAATGTAAAAGTGAGATAAAAATGCCATAAAGAGCATAACTTTGTGATTTTTCATATATTTCCTGCTAAGGAAAAAGATATATGAGATAATTGGTACCCATGATAAGTTTTCAGATTAATGTTATTTGTTTTATCTTCCTGCTTAGTTATATTTTAAATTGTGTAGTTGGATAGTTATATCTCTCATCATGATTCATCATTCATAACTGTCATACTCTTTATTCATCTGGTAATCATATAGAACCGGGCCCTGACCCGTTTACATTTCTTGTTGTATATGCATCTTGTCTCCGCTCAGGTAATCCGCCGCAAGGATGCCTGATTTGAATTTCTATCCCGATGTCCTCGGCGACCCGTGATGCATTGCGGGTATTACGGGATACATTTGGTATAGACGTTTTCATTTTTGCATTCTAGTTAAGATCGGTACTTTTTCTCGGGCGAAAGGCCCACGCTTTTGTAATTGTTTAATGTAATGTATTATATAAATTTATTAAAATTGTTTAACAATGATGTATGTATCAGCGGACCGATAACACATTCGGTCCTCTTACTTGTCACTTTTCATTATAGTAATATATATACATCCCTGAGGTTTCCCCTATCTTTTCAGGTTTTGGGTTGTTTAAATTCTTTCTTTATCTTTAAAAAAAAAATTTGGCAACCCGTTTTCTGAAATTTTGGGTGGTTATCCTGGATACTTTATATTTTGTTATGATGTTGAGAATGATTCCATCTATGATTCCGTTATATTGGAGTATTGGGCTGGCCACCCCTTATTTTGGTGAGCGGGTTGTCACAGATGGTATCAGAGCATCAGGTTCTAGAGTCCTTAGGAATCTGTGTGGACGCCTTAAGTTTTCAGCGTTGCTTTTGATTTGACATAAAGCCTTAGGATTAAGATCGTTGATTTCTCTAGTGAGATCTCACTCTTCTTCCATGAGGTAGAACTTATATAATCTTGTGCGCATTCGTGTGAGAACAGTAGGTTGATTGAAGAAGTGCGTCATGAGAAGGATTTTTGGGAACTGTAAATTTTGGTCGGGAATGAGGACCGCTAGCACTTCCTTGTCTTGCTACTACGACTACTAATTATAGTTGATGTAGTTTTCCAAAGTACCGCGATAAGTAGAAAAGTGGTACTAAGCTTGAGATTACAAGCGATGTTAAATTGAAGAGGAGAAATACCCTGAAGTAGGATGGAGGAAAAATCCTTCACCCGTTGGAGTAGTGTTGAGATGGTGAAAATGTGGTCACCAATTCCCGGTGGATACTTGCAATGGCGAGTTTCTCTGGGATAACTGGATTTAGGAGAAGGTGGATTCTCAAATGTTCCCAAAATGCTCCGTTAAAGACCAATGGTGAATAAAGTGTTGTACGGTTAGGGATATCGTGCACCATAAAATGATAGGTTCCAGAACAAGTGTCGCTAACACTTATGAAGGAACTGTGTTCATGCAAACCCCATGGTGGATATTTGTTATCCGCCCTGGGGAGGACTCATTTATATAAGGAAGAGGAGGCCGAGAGCATGTCCTCTTTTACTGAGAAAGTAAGAGGGACTGCGTGGGTAATTGTCATTGGCTAGAGTCGGAATAGTGGCGATGATGTGGAGCATAGAACCGCTCATTTTAAACTTTGTTGAGTGGAGAATGAGGGCAAGAGTAAAGTGCCTGGTTGGGGGAATTACTGGAAATAATGTTGGTTCGTAGAAGGCTCGAATATGGAGTCTGAGAGCCATTAGTATTGACCAGGAGTGCTTGGCTTAAATTGTTGGTGGGAATTCCACCTTATTAGTGGGTGGTGTATTCCTTAGGATACGATTTAGTAGTATTGTATATACAGTAGATTCGGGTGTGTAAATTGAGATTATAGTAGTATTGACGCGATTATAGAAGAGTAATTATATGAATCCGTGGTATGGAAGTTCTATCTTTTCTTCACTCATTATGAAGCGAGTGATGATATTTTAAATGTATATGTGTCATATGTGTTACTTGATTTGAGTGTTTTATTACTTGTTTGCATTGTATGTTGATGTTATGACTTATCTCCACGACCAATAAGGTTAAGTAGTAATGCATAGGAGGGGTTCCTTGTTTGGATTCCGCTTTTGAGGGACGCTCCACGCGTGAACCTTAACGACGTTGGGAGTGGAGAGATGCCATTTTTTCCTTTCTCTTATTTTATGTATAGAATGCGAGTAAATATATTTTGGTTAGTTTGGAGTGATAGCGTACAACTAAATTTGCGAGGCTATTACACTTCTAGTTCAAAATGGAACTAGTTATTTTATAATTTCCCTCCTAGATACGTGTTGAGATTTTATAAAGGTGGATCGAGGTGGGTAGGATATTTTTGTTATTTGTTTATTTATCTTGTGTGAGTGTATGATTGTTTGTTTTCTTTGCTTATGCTTGTTACGCTTTATCTCCATGATCAGCTAGTTAAGTAGGCATGTGTCGGAGGGGTTCCTTGTTTGGATTTCGCTTTGCGAGTCACTCCGCCGCATGAACACTTAACGATGTTGTGAGTGGAGAGGCGCTACTCTTTTTCTTTCTTTCTTTTTATTATGTTGTGGAGAGTTGGGTTGAAGGTTTTAGCCGAGAATCACGTAGAAGAGTGATTAAGGGCTATTAAAGTGCGAGATAGAAGCACTGTATGTAGTTCTCTCCTCTGATCTATGTGAGGGAGACTGAGATACGAAGTCGGATTGAGACTTCGGGATTGTTCCTTGATAAGAAGGCAATGTTCTTATAAGGGGGATATGTATCTGAAAGACTCCACAGGAAGTGAATGTCTGATCAGTTAAGATCTTTAAAAGATGCTATGGTAAGTAGGATTTTAAATTAGAATTGTACCGATCCTAATCATGTGTCTTATACCGTCACATCTTAATGACCAACGATGCGAGGTAGTAGTGTAACGGGAGGGTTCCTTGTTTGGATTTCGCTTCGGCGAGACGTCCCACGCACGAAACCGAGCGAATTGTCGGAATTTGAGATAGGTATTGGACACTAGGGATATATTTAGTATTATCTATCTGGGACTTAGGTAGGATGTATACTTGTAGATCGACCTTAGGTTTATTAGAACATAAGGCCCTTAGGGCAGGTGATGTTGATTTAGGAAGGCGGTAAGAAGTTGACCACGAATGAGTTGTGGGTTAAATCTATGTGGGATTAGATCACTAGGAATGAGATTTATGGGGTCTCGAGAGGTTTGGGTTGTTTTGGTCGAAGAAGATAATGCCTTTATTAGATGTGTTGCTACGTGGCGACTTTACTTATGGGGAGTTAAGGGACGGGTTGACCTTCACTCCTGAGCTCATGATAGTGATCTCGAGAGTGGGTTTAATGATTAAGTCTCTATCAGGAGCGGGAAGTATTAATACTGGAGCATGGACTCGTCGTCTATGCGTCTCACATGTTTAAACTTGTGGGAAGTATTATCCTACACTTGAATTTAAAATTCATTGCTGTGGAAATTACCTTAAAGAAATGGAGGCACTACTTCCTGGGCAGGGAAAATTTAGTCTTTCTGGCGAAGTAACAAGTTGTTGCAATAGGTCGTGGGAGAAATCGAGTTAGTTCTCGTATTTCAGAAGAACTTGTGATTGGGTATTTTTCTCATTCGCTAAGGAAATGCGATTGGGGTAGTAGATGCATCGAGTAAGAAACTCGTCGGAGATATTTGTGTTGGCATGGAAGGCCAAATGAAATGAGCATGACTCAAAATACTCTGTAGCGAGAGCATTCCAATCTGTGATTGACCATTTCACCTACTCGTACGAAGAAGATTATCGGTTGAATGAAGAGGGGTATATTCGTACATGGTTGTATTGAAGTGCCGAAACCGTTATGGTCATGATCCTATTTGAGAAATTTGTTGATCGTTTGACCAGACTATTTCATTCCCGTCCATTATGGATGGACTAGATGTAGAAGAATACGGCCCATTCTTGATGAAGGAATGGTAGAACTGTGGGAGGTGCCTATGAAATAGGGTGGACTGAGACGGGATATTCATGTCGAAAGTTTGGCTAAAGTTCCATGAAGAAATGAGAACTGTATGGAAATAGCATGTATCCTACCGCTCTAAAGTGGATGGATGTATGGAAGGAATTTGACTTAATTCCGAGAGGCGTACCTGGAATGTGCGCCTTAGGACACATAGCTATTGAGAGCATAACGACATGGATGGAAATTCCCGCATAAACATTCGGCTTTGAATGGCCTTATCGATCATTACCTAAGGCTTGGAATCATGAGTGTCCTAGTGTAGTCGGTTGAGTAATTCGCATACTCGTAGGATGGGACCAACGGGTAATATGTTCCTTGGACTTGGAGTGGTCTCGGAACATTTCATTAAAGATTTGGCGTTTGAGCCATGCGCCATGTTGGGATACGTCAATGCGAAGAAAAGTTGAGTAGTGTTGGGGTTAAAACAATTAGAGTTGGTATAAACATCCCCGAGGAGGGAGTTAAGCGATCTATGCCGAGATATGAGGGTATCTTCTTCCGTTTTAAAGAAGGTAGAATCGATAGTTAGGGGAGAATGTTGTGTTCTATGCTAGAGCACAAATGATGTAGGCTGAGATCGATAAAGTCGACCTTAGTCCAGATCCATTTATTATGACTGTGATAACGAGGGGTTTGTTTAGGATGGTAGAATCCTAGTTTAGAGTAGTATACCCTTTAGGAGATTTGGGTATGCCCGAATTTTAGGGGCAAAATTCCCTCTTAAGGGGGGGAGTATCTAACAACCCTCGATTGTGGGAGACTCATTTTATACTAATTTTATCGCATAAAGTAATTATATAAAATGTGGGAACTGGAGTAAATATTAATTTAACAAATTGAAAGATAATATTTACTAGATTGATGTATATTTACTGTATGTGAAAGTAAATATCATGAAGTTGCATGTTTATAGTGTCGTGTATTTAAAATGACATTTAGGTTTAAATAAGATTGTAATTCGAAATGATTTATAAAAATTTCCGGATGCCAGTTTAGAGGGTGTAGTTAGTCTCGGAAGGTGCGAGACAGTCAAAATAAGTGCCATATTGTAGTTTTGTAGTTCGGGCACTTTTACCTGGGTTTAGCTTATATGCGTATTTGCGAGTCATTTTGATGTGGTATTAACCAGTTAAGTTGGGAGAATTATGTTAAGCCACGATTTTGGTCTTGTCCCTCATTTCATTTCCTCATTTTATATCTTAAAACATAGAGAGAAAAGGAGAGAAAGAAAGAAAAAGAGAAAATAGGAGAAAGAAGAGAAAAAATGAAGATTGAAGATGGATTGATGCTCCTACTCAAAGAAATATGATATTTCCTACATCAAGGCAAGTTTTCTACTTACTAATATGTGATTAAAGTTGAATAAATTGTATGATATTTATGTATATTCATTTTGGAGATCAAAAATTGAATTTATGGGAATTAAACCATAATCTTAGTTTTGATGATAAAAATTGTGGATTATAATGGTTATTAATCATGTAGGATAAATGTTGGGTAGATAAATGTTGTTGGTTGTGGGTAAAATTGAAGAGATTGGAGGTTTGGGAGAATTAGGGCTCATAACCCTTAAGACAAGTTAGGCAAATCTGCAGAACCGAATCGATTCGTCCTAGCCGAATCGATTCTCCTTGAGAAAGTTTACAGGTCTAGGTCGACCGAATCGATTCGGATGGTCCGAATCGATTCGGAAATTATGCAAAAAGTCAGGTTTTCTTGACCGAAATGATTCGGATGGTCCGAATCGATTCACTTTCCTGAGCCCAAATCGATTCGGCTAGGCTGAATCTATTCGGAAGCTCTGCATTTTTAAGTAATTTTGTTAGTTTAGTTCTAATTATTTTTCTTTAAGTCTAGGGCCTAGGAATCTTCTTTAATGAAGTAAACTAAGTGTCCTACAGTTGTAATTGAGTTAGTCCTTTCCCTTCACTATGAATGGGTCATGTGGGGACTTTTTCGGGGATATGCCAATCGATGTTAGCGCATTCTCTTTTAGTTAATTATTATGAAACTAGGATTTCCTAGAGTTATGTTTCGGAGACTTTTGGAGCTCAATGGAGCGACATTAATCTTGATGGGTTATAATAACACCATAAAAGTAAGTTGGGAGAATAAACTGAAAGTTCATTCATTCCTTGAGGTATGTTAGTATTGGGGTTTTTAAAATAACACCCTAAAATGTTTGGAGTTAATTAAGAGTTTACTTACTCCTTTGAGGTTGTAGCAACAATATAATTTATCGTATGTCTCCGGATAATAAGTTATATTATTTACAAGAAGTAAATAAAAATGGTTTCGGATAAAATGAAACATATACATGGAAATGAAACGAAATGGAAATGGTATTGATGTTAGTAAATGATAATTTACTTAATCATGAAACTGGTAAATGATAATTTACTTGATTTTGAAATTGATAAATAAAATGGTTTAAACACACCTCTCTAAATGACATCATAAGAAAAGTCCGCGCGCGAGGTGATGCCCCTGACAAATTAACGCAGGGTGGATATAGTCCACAGCCCATGTGAGCGCTTATTGTTGTATATTTTTCTGCAATGGGTAGGAGATTCCGGGTGTGGTCTTGACTACCCCGAAGGCACATGGCCGCTTCCCGATGTCTTGCGATATAGGTGCCCAGGTTGTCTTATGATAGGCCCTGGAAGATGATGGTCATTTAGGGGTGCGCATAGTGGGGAAACCCGGACGGGCGGTCTTAGAATTCGTTATATGTATATAAATATAACAGTTCCTAATCAAGTGGGACTTGATGTATTTGATATGCCATAAAGAGCATGATGAAGTGCCACAAAGAGCACATATAAATGCCACAAAGAGCATTTGAAAATGATTATTTTCCTAATAAGGAAAGGATTTTTACAAAATGTAAAAGTGAGATAAAAATGCCATAAAGAGCATAACATTGTGATTTTTCATATATTTCCTGTTAAGGAAAAAGATATATGAGATAATTGGTATGCATGATAAGTTTTCAGATTAGTGTTATTTGTTTTATCATTCTTCTTAGTTATATTATAAATTGTGTAGTTGGATAGTTATATCTCTCATCATGATTCGTCATGCATAACTGTCATACTCTTTATTCATCTGGTAATCATATAGAACCCGACCCTGACCCGTTTACATTTCTTGTTGCATATGCATCTTGTCTCCGCTCAGGTACTCCGCCGTAAGGATACCTGATTTGAATTCCTATCGCGATGTCCTCGACGAGCCGTGATGCATTGCGGGTATTATGGGATACATTTGGTATAGACGTTTTCATTTTCTCATTCTACTTAAGATCGGGTCTTTAACTTGGGCTAAAGGCCCACGCTTTTGTAATTTTTTAATGTAATGTATTATATAAATTTATTGAAATTGTTTAACAATGATGTATGTATCAGCGGACCGATAACACATTAGGTCCTCTTACTTGTCACTTGTCATTATAGTAATATATATACATCCCTGAGGTTTCCCCTATCTTTTCAGGTTTTGGGTTGTTTAAATTCTTTCTTTATCTTTAAAACAAAATTTTTGGCAACCCGTTTTCTGAAATTTTGGGTGGTTATCTTGGATACTTTATATTTTTTTATGATGTTGAGAATGATTCCATCTATAATTCCGTTATATTGGAGTATTGGGCTGGCCAACCCTTATTTTGGTGAGCGGGTTGTCACAAAAGTGAGTCCCAATTAAAAATTAATAAAAACTTACCTCGTTATCCACCGATTATCCCCGGGAATCATAATTCGTTTCCTTTTTAGTAGTAGACTCTCGATCGCCCAATTCAAAAGTAGAAAAAAATATCTACAAGTGGTTTTAAACTTTGAATTTGTTCTTATTGATCTGGAAAAGTGATCTTCAAAGTTCCAAGGGGGTGGATTAAAAATTATAGTGTTTGATAACTACATAACTCTAAAATGACTTCAAGAATAGTATAATCATGTATCTCTATTTGTAGGGAAAGTTATTGCAAATATATATGCATTAGATATTTGGAAATATGGGTTTTTTAAAAAACAAAACCATGCATAATCGTCCAAACGAACTGCCACCTCGTTCAAATGGCGTACCCAATCTCGTTTGAACAGTTTCAATCGAAACTTCGAACAACATTCTAGAATTGACGAAAAAGACATTGTTTTAGATCTCATTCAAATAAAGGAAACTCATTATAATAAAACTACACAACTCATTCAAATGAACTACCAATCACACTCTAACGAGTTGGGGAGATTTTTAAAATTTATTATAAAAATCATCTTAAAACATTTTGAAAACTTTTAAATGAAAACTTTTTAAAAATAATCCGTAGATAAATAAAGTCTTTACCAAATCACCTCATAACTCTTTTGAACGATTTTGTGACAAACAATCATAAATATTACAAATTTCACTGACTTCTTCTCTTTGAATATGTGGAAGTAGTCATGAAAGTGCAGTGGGTTATAAAGGGATAAGCCAAACGAAAATAAAAATAAGAAATTATAAAACTTGATCTTACAATGGTAGACTTGATCAATCTATTAATGGATTTTTTGTGTGTCACAATAATCAATCAATCGACCCTGGGAGGTCAATCGATCGTTTCCCCGATGAAAATTCATTATTTAAGGGATATTGATGTATTCTTGATGCTGATTGCTTTGGATCTTCATTCTGGTCATTCTCGAAAGATGTAAAGGATATTTTCCAGAACATAAGATCAATAAAAACTCATGGTTGTGATAAATTGTACTTTAAGTTGGGTTCTATGTTGAAGGAAAGTCTTCTACACATAGGATTGTTAGGCTTGAAAAGTTCTACTTCAATAAGGAGTCTAGTCCATGATGGATAAGGGTCTTTCCTTATTATTTAATTTACTTATGAAGTTATTTAATTATATTTACATATATGTATATTCATTATTATGTTTCAAAATTGGGCATGCTACTTGAATTAGTTATGAACTACGATTTTATGGACACCATGAATTTAATTTTGAGATTGTCCTATATTATAATTTTTTCTTGAAAATCTATTTTCATTATTCTTTTATAAATTGAATTAAATCGGGATAATTATATTCAAGGTGTTAGTCATATTGAGATCTCCATATTTTTATTTTTCAAAAATTCAAATTAATATTTTTATTTTTTGAAAAGTTAAAATGTGAGATAAAGATATTTATTTCACACAAGTAAATTTGAAAATTACTAAGCATTTTAAATTCAAATATTTAAAATAGAATGAATCTTCTTCAAAACCCTAAAGTTTTAAAAATACTAAGTGGGAGAGCGGTAATCATTATTTTATGAATCAAATGTCATTATTTCCTCAAGTCACTTAGGCTCCATTTCCCCCCAGATGTTGAATTAATCAGGGCATCGGGGTCTCGTTAAAACTCTTAAGGGATAATTTTGATAATTATAATGTGAGTCATTTCCATGACTTTACGATGAAGTCCTTCACGAGTGGATACAATTTCTAGGAGTAAACATGTCATATACACCTAGACATAACTTTTGATATCCTCTCCCATTAAGTCATTATAATTATTTATGGTACGAAAATATGTCGGGTATTCGTTATGTTAGAAAGAAGAGTCTTATACGACCCGTGTGTCATAATGAAAGATGAAAATAGGTATAGCTAAATGTGAGGATATTTAAGACCCCATGAGAAGTCTCACCTCATAAGGGAACTAGGATGTCGAATGAGATTAATTTAAAAACTTGAAATGGAGGGATGCCACTTTAAAATTAAACAGAATTAATTCTCCCGGGCTTATTGGAAATTAATTTATACAATATTATGATTCTATGATTTCAAAAATGATTTAGACTTTTTCTCACTTTTGATAGTCTTGAATGTTTTAAGTGGAATAAGTTTCAAGGACTGAAAATGTAGGTGGGAATTGTTCTAACTTAAATGGATAATAAAATATTTTAACCCATAATTCTCACTAATGTTTTAAAATTATGATGTGATTAACTCATAGCCTTAGTTAAGCTGGCACCCCCATGGATGGTTTTAAGTATGAAATCACGGTATTTTAAAATGACTCATAATTATTTTACATTAAGTGTTACATTTATTCGATACCCCCCATGGGGAAATTCTACACATTTACTTTTTATTTTAAAGAATTGATCGATGGAAATTTGGTTACACTTGTTATTGTTTAATGACACTCATGTAAGAATCATGTTCTTAGAATGATTTTATCATCGATTGAATTAAGGATTCCTTGGTTTCGACATAGTGAAGAAACCTTGTGTCATTTCATAATCTTGGAGTTAGGATCAATGAAAGCCAAATATTGGTATTAACTATTCGGAAGGAGATTTAATTCTTTTCCAAAATTGAGGTAGAAGGATAAGGAAAAATCTCAAGTATAATGGTTATTTGTTAGGAAAGGTTCATATTCATATGTAGTAGTGAAATATCCATAAGGCACGTATTCAAACTACAAGTAATTAGAACATTTATAGCAATATTTTAAAATTTTCTTTTCTTTGTAAGGAAAAGGACATGGTTATGGTTTATCTTTGAAAACTAAAAGTTGGATTTATGGTCTAACTATGATAACCTAGTATGGATATTCGGGAACAAAAATTTCAAACAAATATTTATTGTAACATGTTCTACGTAACTGGTTAAGTACATAAAAAAGGGATATTCCTAGTTATTGTCATTTAGAATAAGGCAACAATATTAGCGATCAAATATTCTTATGAATTTTGGTGTAGATATAAAGTTGTTGTAAGTAAATTATTTAATGTACATGGATTTTAGAAATGCTGGTTTTGATTTTTTAAATTTGTTTTTAATAGATATTTGATTGATTTATAAAATTGTTTTATTAAAATTCGGATATATTTTATCTACTTTAGTAGATTGGAAAATAATTATACATTGTAATGTTGGTCTCACCAACACTTCCAAATATTGAATTGAATAATTTTATCGATAAAGATCATTAAAGATAAAATTTCCTTTCTAATACTTACAATAATTTGGCACTTAGGCTTAGGTCATTTTATTCAAAAATTATTTCGATGATTGATATAAATGGTAAATTTTAATTAAATTTGAGTTAGAGTAACTTCTAGTCTTGAATCCCATTTATAAGGAAAAATAATCAATGGGGTCCTTTGATGGCCTAAAGCTAAAGATCCAGAGATGTGTTAGGAATGGTTAACATCGATTAGTGTGATTAATTAATTATCTGATAAAGAGATCTTTTTGAGTTATTCATGAATTTCATTGACGATCACTCGAAGATATGGATGTGTTTACCTTATTCACCAAATCTTTGAAACTATTGATTAGCTCGAAGTGTGAAAGCCTAAGGTGGAGCATGGGTGAGGTAAACTAATCCAAGATCTATGATTTTATCATATGGATAGTTTCATCTTGGGAATGTTTAAGGATTGATTTATCAAATATTGATAATCCATCCCAGTACTTTACACATTTGTAATGTGACGGATCGGATTTATGGGTTATTCTTGGTCAACCCGATACGCCTTGAATGTTAAGTGTGAAGTGCAATGAGACGACCTAAATAATGTTGTTAGTTCAATTTTATTTAATTAGACTTTTACTTGTTCCACCTGAAATTCAAATTTATATCAAGATACATGAAGGACTCATGGGAAATGTCCCCAAAATCTAAGCATACAGAGCTACTACTTAACAAAAAAAATATTTACACGTGTAACACCCTAACAATATAGAAATGTACACAATCTTCCTAACAAAGAGGATGAAATGACCTGGATGCCAAGTGGAAATATACAATAATGCATTTCTATTATTGAATGACAGAAAGGAGACTCTAACACATTCACTTAGGTGCACATGCAATTACTTCGTGCATATATATAATTCATGAAAATGTTTTATTTCAAAATGTTACCTGTCCGGGTTAATTCAACGTAACCTTATAAAAGAACACCTTTTTACTTGACTTGACATTTATTTCATGATTTAACACACCCGACTAAATATTTTGAACAAAATACCATTTGCTTATGGAAAGGCAATTATTTTATGAAAAATTATCAATTAGTTTCCCAAAATTTACCTTGGTATTTTCCTTGGAATTTACCTTTCAACACATGCAAACACCGTGTTAGTAAATGCTGATTTTGGCTAAAAAAAATTCATAAACAAATACTCTTGTTAAATATGGGTTAAACCTCTTTAGCTTGATTTATTACCCACTTAATCACTTCACTTTACTATTCCTTTATTTCATAGACATTAGCCAATTGCTCACATTACTTGTTCACATTATCTTTCAATGGAAAATTAATCAAGTTCTTCAAGTTAGTTTGTCTTTTCTTACATTCACCACCTAAACCATCTCTTGATATGTTTCAATTTTCATTATCTTTTTCTTGAAATGCTCCAAACCACTGCATACGTTAATGGGCTACACACCATCGTCTACGTTGCCATATGATCTGGAAAGTGTTTTGGGACTTTCACCCTAGGGATCTCTGACTTTATTAATTCTGTCCTGGACTGATTGGAGTGTATATTAATACATTTAAAATTTATCAAATGTTTGCATTATTCCTCTTTTACTAGTCAAAGCCAAAACCCGGGCATCTCACCCCACCTTGTGGTACACTTTGAAAATCGATCTTTTTTCAACACTTTTATTTCATACAAATGTTGCACTTTATATTAAATTACTATTTTACTCATTTATTTCTAAACTTGCATTTTCCTCAATTCTCACAAGTGTTATTTTAACCAAAACATTATCAAGTTATACGTACCAACTTCTCTAGTGTTTTATATATCAACATTCATTGCACATTTTGGAGTTAACATCATTTTCAAGTTCAAAATGTCGTCACTTCATTAATTTTTTACTAAGAAAACCCTTTGGCATTTTGAAGGCTACTATATAAGAAAACACCATTTTTCTTTTATTTTCACATGTAGTCTTCAAATACACACTTGTCGTATTCTTAACACTTATTCACACACTTTAAGGGATAAATTTATTTTTCTTTATTTCATGAAGAAACTCATTTAAATCTTTAATAAACTTGTTCATATGCTCTTTGTAAATTTATTACACATCTTTATACTTAGAAGAGAGATTTTAATTACAAAAATCAAAGAAAGTAAGTTTAACACATGATTTATCCAATTGATCTCATAATTTTTTCAAAACATGCTTTTGAAGACTAAAGACATTTTTCTTCTTCAAAAATTGAATGAATGTCCAACTTAGTAAAAATCCCTTTTTTATAAGAAAACTTTAAGACTTTCCATATAAACATTTTAACAATATAAATATACTTTCAAGCATTTTATTTCATAAAATGTTTATGTCATGTCTTCATGAACACATATCATTACTCATAGCTTGAAACCATTTGTAAAAACCATTATAACTAAGTCATGATATATCTTGAAGCATGCATACATTCTACTCTGAAAACTCTACATACAAAACCAAATACTAGGGTAATAGAGTTCTTAAACTTAAAGAGGTGAGTTTACCAACTTATTAACGCTCCAAAAAAGTTTGGATGAATGTAGAATAAATGGGAAACTTCCCACCTCATAAGGTGGCATTAAAGAGGTTACCAAGCTCCACTAAGCTCGCTTTTTAAGAGCTCTATGAAAACTCCTTCAAGCTCCATAATTTCATCTAATTTTCTTCTTCATAACCTCCCAATAATATCTCCATAAATTTATATCTTGCAAAACAAATGGTGTGGATGGTTTTATTGGCTTAAATATCGTGGAAACATGTTAAACTATGGTGGTTTTGGGTGGAGGGAAGGTGGTACTAGGGTGGTGTATGGTGGTTGGTGGTGGAAAAGCTCTAAGATCTACAGATATAGAGTGAAAAATCTAATTCAAATGCCCTAAAATAGGTCAAAATTTCACTTAAACACCGCAAAACATTTAAGGGTTAAATTCCAGAAATGCCTAAAGCTCCAACCCTTAGTTGATCTGCTGCCATGGGAGTGTGACATGTTTTTTAATCTAATGGTCTATACTACGATAGTATTCTGAATTTGAAAAATCTAATTTTTGCGGTGTTGTTCGAACAAGAATGGATCTCGTTCCAATGAGAATTATATCATTCTTACTAAACTGGATCTCGTTTGGACAAGAACTACATCTCATTCAAACGTTCTTCAAATTTGGTTCTTATGAGAGTGGATTTTCCAAACAGAGATGTTTAATTTGAATGTCATAACAAGCATCGTTCTAATGAGATTGGGATCTCATTCAAATGACATTATATTTCATTTGAACAACCCTGAATTTTCTCCAAAATAAATTTAGGGAGATTTGAAATCCAATTAATTGCACCAATGCCACTATATTACTCAATTTGACCCGTAGTTTATCTTATAAGGTCAATAGATCAATTAGATCACATGAAGCCATTGAATTACACATGTACGATCAAAATCTGGAAGTGGAATGTTACATTTTTGCCTCCTTAGGAAATTTGATCCTCAAAATTATGAATCCATCAATTCCTCAAAGTCTTGGAGGTTAGTAACTCTTATTCTAAATGAAGGGGAATATTTTAAGGCTAGGTCATCAAAATCCTCAATCATTAAGTATCCATGATATGTTCTTTAACAAGGGTTGTCATTAAAGAGTTCTCCATGGAACACATTTTAACATTCACCATCAGCTACCCTTCATAGTCACACACTGATCCTAGGGTCTCCAATTACTTATTGATTACACTCAATCATGTCTTCATGTTTCTTTTCTTGCATCCAAGCCATATTGCAAAAAGGAATAAGAAATATAGCAGGAAGAGAATGAGATGAGGTAAAGAGAATATGAGATAACAATTTAAGTGGCCCAGCCAATCAGGCGTACATTCAAGGTGAGTGTGTTCATGTGATCCTCTAAATAAGGGCACTAATGGCCATGGATACAACCACTCAAACTTTTCTCTCCCTTACAAAAACTTTGACAAGAGTTATGTCAGGGCTATTAATTTAGGATCCCTTCTCATGGAGAAGATGAAGTGTATATATAGGGCTTGGGTGGTGTAATGTACCCCACACGCATGTAATTAGCGAGTACATCAGGAAACTCCCAATAAGAGGTAAACACATGTCTTTGGCACATGGGCACAATAGTGATGTAATATTCCCTCACGTTAAGGAACAATCTTATTATAACATAATTGTCCACGTGCTGCTGGATATCATCCGCTATAGCCTCGGCCTGCGAGGGTACGAGGTTGCAAATTCTTATAGGATGGTCCCATATTGTCATAAGTATGACCTTGGGGAAATAGATTAGGTCGAGGTCAGATTAACTAGTCACTTCAGTTATCGGATGTGGTAGAGTACGAAAATAGTGCTTATTTGAATAGGTGATGACACTTAGTTCTCGGCTTTCCATATGGCCATGAGATGTGATGCTACTCATCCTAAGAGATGAGGGTAAACTTTGGTCATATCAATCACCCCTTAACCTTAGCCTTATGTGTGAATAGGAGGTTAAGGGGTGTGATTTGTTAAGGGCGTGATGAGGAGTCTCTTATATGTTGGTTACTTAGGGTTTAATACATGAGTGGGTGACACATGTCACTATTCTGATTGAGTGACAGCTGTCCCAAGTAAGGTTTAGTTACTGCGTGCTTAGGGTTTTGTCCCCTCCATGATGACATTATTAGGGAGTATACATAAACATTAGGGGGTATAAAAGCCCCAAAAATACTTCATTTCTCTTTCTTCCCCAAAACTTCCTTCAAACTTATTCTTCTTCTGGAGAAAAAAAACCTCCACAGCTTCTTACTTGTGCAAATCTAGCAAGCCTTTCCCTTCCAAGTCCCTTGCTTTCGTTCCCTTTGTTTCCAGAGTTTGAGTTTACTTAAGTAACCCTCTTCAGCTCAACTTTCTTTATTTCTAGTAACTCAAATCATTGCATTAACTTTTTTGTCAGCATTTTGGTTTTCCTGTAGTTGTTCTGGCAATTGTTGGGGGATCTTTTAGGCTAAGAGAACGTTTTATTGGTGGTTTTGTATATGATTAAGTGACCGTGATGAGTTTATAGGGTAAAGCTGGTGGTTTTTAAGTTTTTAGGCATCCTCCAGTCAACATCTTCGGTGGCCAAGGTTAGGATCTTTCTTGGTGTTCTTGGATAAAATCTTTTAAATTTCTAAGGTTTGATTCTTAAATCAAAGTGTAGTCAAACCTTAAGATGTTTTCCCTTTCCTCTTTCCCCCGATTTCACCCAAGTGTAGCCTCATTCTTCGAATGCTATGGACCTTTGTGTAAATTAGTAGGGGATGGCCCAAATCTGAGAGAGAAGTTCTTTAATTAGATTATACAAATAGAGGAAGCCCAAGCTGAGAGTCAAAAGGCTGAGGCTTTTCCAGTCCGACCTATCTTTATACCACCTTTGGTTGTGGTATACCCCCAAGTCATTGAGACTTCAAAACTAATGTCTGAGTCTTCAATGGCAGACCCCATGTCCACCTTTTAAAAATCCAAGATTATGGATTCACACGAAGAGACTATGGCTTGCTCCCCGACGTAAAGTGCAGGGTCTGGCATTTAAGGGGTTTCCTCTCGCAACTCATCTTCTAGAAGAGTTGAGTTATCACATGACTTTGATTCTATAGAAATATTAGAACCAATGCCGCATTCCCCCTCCAATAAATTATATTCCACTATCTCCTTCTACTAGGGTCTTGTGTTTTGAGAGATTCCCTGGTGGGGACCCAGGAAATCCTCAGGCCGAGGTACAAGTTGGTAGTGATGAGGACAGCGAAGTTAATACCTCCATCGGTACTAAATATGAGAGTACCGTCTCTGAGGATGACCTATTAGTCTTCAGACACCTTTATGGTATAGATCTTGCTATTTCTATGAGGGTACCTCTTGAGGTCGATAAAGCCTTTGATGGTCAAGACGACGAGCTCTCTGCCTATGAGGAGAAGTTCAAGTTAAGTTTTCATCTGCTTATTCATCCTATACTCCGATCTATCCTTACCCATATAAACCTTGCCCCTTCTCAACTGTATCTGAATGCGTGGTGAGTGATGATTGGGTTATTCTTCCTTTGTAAGGATGTACAACAAACCGACCTTAAAGTTCACATATTTCTCGGTTCCTACACTCCCTCATATTTTAAGCCTCATCTAGGCTATTACCATTTTATAGCTCAAAAGTATGAAAAGAAAATTTTCTTGGTAACTCGGACCTCTAACCATAACTGGAAACCCCAATAATTTTTCATTTCAGGTTCTTCGGAGTTCGTCCCCAACCAAGCTTGTAGGACGTCTGCCCCTAAGACTCCTCTGAAGTGGGCCACGGTTCCCATATCAGCTAAACTTAACCCAGGCTTGAGCCCTAAAGCCTATGATAATATCAACAAGATCCGTAGCCAATGTGACAAAGGTCATCTTATGAGGTTTTAGCATTTGATGACCCTATATTATCTTGGTCAGACAGGTTTGGGGGGTAGTCCCCTTACTGAACTTCGTAAGTTATTTTGTTATTATTATTAAGTGATGCCTCGTGCTTTTGTATAGCTAATACACTGACTCTGAGACTTTTCTTTTGCTAAGAGTCCAAAAGGAGTTTTGAATGAGGTTTGTAACATGTTGTCCCCTAACCTAGGCAAGCTCATTGACAGACATGCTAACAAAGTCTCTTCTCTAACTACCCTATCGAAGAAGAACATCAGTTCAAGAAGGACCGATAGCGCTGGAAAGATAAGGGAGGTCCCACCGACTGACCCAACCTCCACCCAACCTTCCAAAATAATGTGCTATCATAATTTAGACTGACGATGCTCTCGCTGCTCATATGTCGCAGTTGAAAATAAGTGACATTATCATCATAGGCCATAATGTGAAGGCTACCAATCCTCTCATCTCCATGATCTCAGAGGATGATAAACATTTCCTCCAGTCTATGGACATCCCTTTGTTGGCCAATTTTTCCCTTCACTGAACTATCCAGCTAAGTTCAAGAATTTTCTATGACTCGTACTTAAGTTTCTGCTTCTTGTGTTGTAGGGTGCGATTTCTCTTCACCGCCTGTCCAACTAGACCCTGAAGAGGTTGTACTTAATCCAAAAGGGCTAAGATATCAAAAAATCAGAGAAAGCCTGGAAGGCTAATCTTGAGAAGATTGAGGGTTACCTAAAGAATGATAAAGGCTAAAGACAAGAGCATAAAGGCCATCATTGATGCCACTGTTTAAGATACCACGGAGGAGTCTAAAGAAAAAATAATTGCCGACTATAAAGTGTCTGATGAATTTGTCGACTTTGAATTTGATTATCTGGAGAGAGGCAATAGGGCTGTTGAATGATGGAATATCCTTAAACATGATGAGATCGGAAGCCTATCACCAGACGACTTCATATGTCTTGGTTTTGCTAATCCTCATCTCGGTGCTGCTTTAGTCGAGGTTGAAAATTCTACTACTACCCCTATTGATACCGACCCTTTGGAGGTGACAAAAAATAATGAGGACACTACACAAAACCCTACGAATGGTCACGCCGAGTGGGTCACGGCCCAAGTCTACGACCATCTGGTCGCAAACTTGAGCTGTGACCCACTCAATATTTGGCATGACCATATTTATTATCACACTAAAGTATCGATGCTCTAGAAGTTATCACGGACAAGTCCATGACCCCAGTGGTCGAGGACTTGGACCGTGACCAGCCGTGACCATCTTAGTGACAAACTCGTGCCAAAATTCCCTCCAAGATTGGTCGCAGATTGGTCACGGCCCAAGGTCGTGACCCATGGCATGACGAAGAAGAGAGTAAACACATTGAGGGTCACGGTTTGGGGTCGTGACCATTTCTGGGTATGGGTCACGGCTATGGCCCGTGACCATACATCATTCAAGCATCACGCATCACAGATTATGGGTCACGGCTATGGGCCATGACGAGTTCTTAGTATGGGTCAAGGCTATGGGTCGTGACCATACCTCAATAAAGCTTCGAAAAGAGTCTTGTATGGTGGGTCACGACTTTAGGCCGTGACCATGTCTGCCTGGTCTGGAGAACGAAATTATAAATTTAGGGGTCGCACGTATGGTGTTACGGAGTTTGGTCATGACCAGTTCTAGGTCTTAAAAAAAAGCCTCCCACTGCTTTCATTTCATTCATTTGGAGGTTGAATTACCGCTTATTTCCTTTATTATATTTGGCGATTTTGGCGATTTTGACGATTTCATTTGGAGGTTGAGGTATGTATTAATTTTTATGTATATGTAAAGCCCTAATTTATATGTATGTATGTGTAGATTTACGTTTGTATGTGTGTATGTGTGTGTATGTATAGATTTATGTTTATATTTGTGCGTGTGTGTGTATAGATTTATATGTATATGTATGTTTATTTCAATAAACCTTTTATTGTATGTGTGTGTATGTATAGATTGTATGTGTGTAAACGATAAATAGTATGTGTGTGTATGTATAGATTGTATGTGTGTAAACCCTAAATAGTATGTGTGTGTATGTATAGATTGTATGTGTGTAAACCCTAAGTAGTATGTGTGTGTATGTATATATTATGTCAATAAACCCTAGATTGCATGTGTGTGTTTGTATAGATTATTGAAATAAACCTAGATTGTTTGTGTGCATATTTTTTTTGACAAAATATAATTAAATGGATTTTTAATGAGTAAAAAAAATTTACATCCACCTTGTCGTTATTTTATTGGGGGTTATATGCGTGCCATCATATTGAATTAGGGGTTATATGCATGTAGTGATTTTTTGCACTACTATATGTGTGTAAGTACTACAATATGTGTTATAAACAATTACGATGGGTTATTGTTGGGTTTTCACATATACTTTTAAACTCTAATAACTTTCAAACCTAAACCTTAATAGCAGGACTCGTATTCATGCCCTCGTATATTTTTCTCAGGAAAAATGAGGCACGATTATAATTACTGTCAACAAGAGTGGGAGAGGTTTCCATTAGATCGCACACATAACTCTTTTATTAGCGTGTGTCATATAGAGGGTACTCCTATTTATAGGTACGAAAATAAAAAGATCGAACAATTTAACTACCTTGTATATCGTGGATTTGATATCCAGCAGGATTACTTATTCGATTGTTGTGACAACCCGAATATAATTACGATTAATTATGCTTAAATCATGCTTAGATTATGTGATATGATTAGTGTGTTATTAATATATATGATGTTAATTTATTATGTTTAGTCTAATCCTACCTTCAAAAACCATGAAATGTCGGATTAGTTACAAATACAAATTTTGAAGGTTTCGGTAGGAATGCTCATGTTTAAGGCTAGTTTTGACCTTTATGTCATACCAATTGACTTGAGGTGAAAACTACATAGTTGTAGACAAGTGAGTTATGGTTGTAACACAACAAACGGTGTGTGAAACGGAGGTTCGAGTGAGAAGTTATACCAAAATTACGAAACAAGGGCAAAGTAGTCCATCCGTTAAGTAGTATTTTGTCTTATTATGGCAACAAATGTTTTATTCTCATTGGTTGGGAAGGGTGGTGGCTTTGGCCGACCTTACACCCTTAGAACTACCTCTTCATTCATCCAAAATGCAGCCATGAGAGATTTTAAGCTTAAGGAAAGAGAAGTAGGAAGTTAGGAAGAAAAAGTGAGGAGAAAATTGAAGAAAATTCATAGAAAATTACGAAAAAGCCCCGAAGGTAATTCTAACTGCAAATCTTATTGTTTTTCTTATATTTATGTTTTATATGATAGAAATCATCATTTGTTTACTAAACTTTCAGCCCTTGATATATATGTGTGGTTAGATGAAAGTTTAAGTTAAGTTTAATGTATAAAACCCTAAAATTGCTTTGTTTAGAAACTTTGTTTATTCAAACTTCCATATATTTTTGTGTAGTTACTGGAATCGATTGATTCCAATTTGAGATTAACTTGGACTGATATATGTATGACATATCCAAAAATCATGTGAAAATACCAAGAAATGAGACCTTGGTGAGAGTTTGAAGTCCGGGTATGAAATCTGCCCTAAGGGTGAAAATATGCCCACCATGTGTTCGGTGTTTTGCTTGACATAGCAAATGAACCTTAAAAATTATGAAACTTTAATTTTATATTTTTCAATGTGTTTAATGATGTTGGGTTAAATATCATGGAAATTTATGATGTAGAAAAATTATGAAAATTCCTGGAAGTTGAATGAACGATAAAAGAGCCTATAGGGCAGATTTGCTATGTAGTGAAGAAATAGGCTTATTTTGCTCTCGGAAACTCGGAATGATGTGCCGTCTTTTGTTTTGGAAACATGATATAATAAAGATTGGATTACCAAGAATAATTAAAAAGGGTTTGGGCTGTAATTTGAATATGTTAGATATCAGAACTTGAGTCTAGATGGGACTTCATTTTAATGAATGATTTGAATTGAATAATATGATGCTTATGAATTGAGTTATGATTGAAGTTATTATTTGGACTATTAATATTCTTATGATGATACTAATATTGTGAGAATGATAGGAAGGGAAGAAGAGCTGATTGAACAAGTACCGGATAAAGGCAAGGGAAAAGCCAGTTAAACTGTCAAGGTGAGTGTACTTATGATTTGTTTCATATATAAATATGAATATAGCTCTAAGAGCGGATTTGTTTGAATACTTCGGTATTCAGGATTTGTTTGGATATTAAAATATCCAGGATTTGTTTGGGTCCTATGATCCAGGATTGGTTTGAATACTTCGGTATTCAGGATTTGTTTGG
The DNA here is from genome assembly GCA_949130495.1 of Sambucus nigra. NCBI lineage: Eukaryota > Viridiplantae > Streptophyta > Magnoliopsida > Dipsacales > Adoxaceae > Sambucus > Sambucus nigra. The sequence goes on along the minus strand of OX422217.1, from coordinate 300,613,973 downwards.
ATATTCAAATATCTAGGATTTGTTATTGCCAACGGGCAGAATTATTTGGATCTTATGATCCATGATTTGTTATTGCCAATGGGCAGGATTGTTCGGATTTTATATCTACATATTCGATATAGAATTGTTATTCTATTGCAGGGAAGGAGTACCTCACTAAGCTTAATGCTTACGGTTTATATTTTAACAATTTCAGGTTTGTACGCTGCCAGCTAGGATAATATATGACCGGTAACTTGAGGGTTGCACCGTTAGAAGAGCTGGGGTTTAAGTATGGAGATTTTATCGTTGTCACACTGATGATTTTGATATACTCGTACATTGTATATATTGATTTAGTATGGATTGAGTTTATCATAGTTAATCGTAGTATTGTATAATCTCTAATTATGACTATGATGTTGATTTCGTTATGGCACAAGAATAATATTATGTTGATTATGCACATTATGCAGTAAAATATGGATAGATGAATTATATTTCCAATGCGCTCAAGATTATGATTTAATTATTCTTTTAATGAATGATTATTATGGATATTGGGTTTGGGGTGTGACAATTAGTGGTATCAGAGCGAGGTTATTAATTCTGGACGTGTGTGACGATTAGATGGCAGTTATTGATTGATTTGATATTATTGAATTGTTTATATACTAACAAATAGTTTAGTACTGTAAACTGTTTATATTGGTTGTTAGAATTTTATTGTATTACAGATAATTCCAGATGGAACCTGGGAATGGACAACCTAGAGAAGAGGGAGTCGCTTCTCGTACAGAGAATACTGAAGTGGAGCAAAGTGTTGCTGGAAGGGCTAGAGAGCAAGAACAGCCTACAGAGATGCAAATAATGGCACAAGCAATGGTGAGGATGGCAGAGCAACAAGAAAGAAATATGGCGCAAATGGCAGAACAGCAGGCTAGATATCTAGAATCAAAGATTGTGGCCAGGATTGAGAAAGAGGCAAGGAAGGAAATGAAGGATTCCATGCATGAGAAGTTTTTGAAGTTGAATCCTCCAGAATATTCAGGGTCAGTTGAACCTACAGAAGCTGAGATGTGGGTCAGGGATCTTGAAACTATATTTGCAGTTATGAAGATTCCAGATAACCAGAAAGTGAATCTAGCCGTGTTTAAGTTGAAAGGAGAGGCGAAGTATTGGTGGGAAGCTAGCAACCATTTGGTGCCAAGGATGGAAGGTACTGATGTCATTACTTGGGCTGAATTTATTAAAGCTTTGTATGTTAAGTATTTCCCTAAGGTCTATAGGAGGGAGAAGCTGAGGGAGTTTATAAATTTAACCCAAGGGAACATGTCTGTGAGGGAGTATGATGCTAAATTTACTGCTTTGTCTAGATTTGCTACTAAGTATGTGCAGGAGGAAGAAGATAAATGCAGTAAATTTCAAGATGGACTGATTTGGCCTATTCAAAATAGAGTGGCCACTTATGAGTTAGAAGATTATGCTTCTCTGGTAAACAAAGCCACGATAGCAGAAAGGCAAATGAACCAAGGGGTGGCAAGTAGAGAGAGTTTTAAAAAGAGTAGATTCGACGCATCTCACTTTAAGGGAGGTGAGGGTGGAAGTGTTAAGATGGAACCTCATAAATTTCAGAGAGGTGGTGGAGATAGTGGTAGAGGTCTGGGGAGATTGGGCAGAGATACTAGGGGTGGAGGATCTTCTAGTCTGCTTAGGAGGTCAGGAAAGGGTGAGGCACCGACAAGAGTTGTTACATGTTTCTTTTGTAAAGAGGAAGGGCATTATAAATCTGAGTGTCCTAAGCTCAAGGAATTGGAATGCTACCATTGTCATCAAGTGGGGCATATTAAGAAGAATTGTCCGCAATTGGCAGAGACTCCAGCAGCACATAGTGATGTAGCAAGCAGAATGTTATCTCCGGGCAATGCAGTGAAAAGTATGGGCAGAGGACAAGCTAGTAGTTCCAGGCCAGGTGGACGAGTTTTTACAATGAAAGAAGCTCAGATTACTCCAGATGTGGTGACAGGTACACTTTCTGTTACTAATAGAAGTGCTTATGTTTTGATTGATCCTGGTTCCACACATTCTTTTGTGTCCTATGCTTTTGCTGTATACCTGAATAGACCATGTACTCGTTTAGATGTGGGGTTGGGTATTTATATGCCTATGGGGGATATGGTTGTAGCTGAATATGCTTTTCGTGATTGTGTTTTGACTGTGGGGGCTAGAGATACAGTTATAGATCTACTTCCATTGGATATTTCTGATTTTGATATAATTCTGGGAATGGATTGGTTATCTAAATATCATGCATCTATGGATTGTTTCTGTAAGGAAGTTGTTTTTAATATGCCTGGTGAGCCTGAATTTAAATTTGTGGGGGAAAGGAAAATTGTTCCCAGTTGCATCATTTCTGCTATTCAGACGAGGAAATTATTGAGTAAGGGTTGTGAGGGTTTTATTGCATATGTTCTTGACACTAGGAAGGGGGCTTTACAATTAGTCGATGTCCCTATTGTACGGGATTTTCCTGAAGTGTTTCCTAGTGAGTTGCCAGGGTTACCTCCAGAAAGAGAAGTTGAATTTAGTATTGAATTAGCACCAGGGACAACCCCTATTTCTATGGCACCGTATAGAATGGCACCTGCTGAGTTGAAAGAACTCAAGATTCAGTTGCAAGATTTACTTGATAGGGGGTTCATACAGCCTAGTGTATCTCCATGGGGTGCGCCAGTTTTATTTGTGAAGAAGAAAGATGGTACCATGCGTTTGTGTATTGATTATAGGCAACTGAATAAAGCTACAATCAAGAACAAATACCCTTTACCTCGTATAGATGATTTGTTTGATCAATTACAGGGTGCTAAAGTGTTTTCAAAAATAGACTTACGATCGGGTTATCATCAGTTGAGGGTCAAGGAGAGTGATATTTCTAAAACTGCTTTTCGTACTCGGTATGGTCATTTTGAATTTCTGGTGATGCTTTTTGGGGTGACTAATGCTCCAGCTGTATTTATGGATCTTATGAACCGGGTACTTCATCCTTTTGTTGATTCATTTGTGATAGTTTTTATTGATGATATTCTGATTTATTCACATGATATGGTTGAACATGAAAAGCATCTCACAACTATTTTGAATCTGTTGAAAGATAAGAAGTTGTATGCCAAGTTTAGCAAGTGTGAATTTTGGCTATCACAAGTTGTATTTTTAGGCCATGTTGTTTCGGGAAATGGTATATGTGTTGATCCTAAAAAGGTAGAGGCTATTGTAAAATGGGAGAGGCCCAATAATGTGACTGAGGTGAGGAGTTTTCTGGGTTTAGCTGGGTATTATAGAAGGTTTATTAAGGGATTTTCTTCGATTGCCTTACCAATGACTAAACTAACCCGGAAAGATGTTAAGTTTGAATGGAATTCTGATTGCGAAAATAGTTTTGATGAATTGAAAAAGAGGTTGGTAACTGCACCTGTTCTTACTATTCCGCATGGTGGAGATGGTTTTGTTGTTTATACCGATGCTTCACATCAAGGGTTGGGTTGTGTTTTTATGCAGCATGGTAAAGTTATTGCCTATGCTTCTAGGCAGTTGCGTACACATGAACGTAATTATCCTACACATGATTTGGAACTTGCTGCTATTGTGTTTGCTTTGAAATTATGGCGTCATTATCTATATGGTGAGGTATGTGAAATTTTTACTGACCATCAAAGCCTTAAGTATTTGTTTACTCAGAAGGAGTTGAATTTGAGGCAGAGGCGGTGGATGGAGTTAATTAAAGATTATGATTGTACAATTCACTACCACCCAGGAAAGGCAAATGTAGTTGCAGATGCTTTGAGTAGAAAGGCTTCAGGCAGGTTATCTTGTATTCGATGTGCTAGAGTTGCTCATATTATGGAGTTGGGATTGATGGGAGTGGAATTGCAGCTAGCAGATGGGGACAGATTCTTTGCTCATGTAAGTGTGAGGCCTTTGTTAGCTACCCGTATTCATGATTTGCAAAGTCAAGATCCTTTCCTTAAGAAGAAACGACAAGATGTCCAAGACGGTAAGTCTGAAGATTTTTGTATTGTGAATGATGGCACTTTATTGTTTAAACATCGGTTGTGTGTGCCTAATGTGTGTGGATTGAAAGAGGAAATTTTAGATGAGGCTCATAATTCCATTTATACTATGCATCCTGGTAGCACTAAAATGTATAGGGATTTAAAGGAGCATTATTGGTGGAATAATATGAAGAAGGAAATAGCTGATTTTGTTGCTAGATGCCTTATATGTCAGCAAGTGAAAGTGGAGCATCAAAAACCTACTGGTCTGCTTCAGCCATTGCCAATACCGGAATGGAAATGGGATCATGTAACGATGGATTTTGTGGTTGGGCTTCCTCGATCTCAGAAGGGGTCAGATTCGATTTGGGTAGTGGTGGACAGATTGACCAAGTCCGCTCATTTTCTAGCAGTCAAGACTACATATACAGTTGATAGGTATGCTAGATTGTATGTTAATGAAATTATTCGATTGCATGGGGCACCTGTTTCTATTGTTTCAGATAGGGACCCTACTTTTACATCCAGATTTTGGGATAGTTTGCAGTATGCTATGGGTACCAACTTAAAGTTTAGTACGGCTTTTCATCCCCAGACAGATGGGCAGTCTGAAAGGACAATACAGATTTTGGAAGATATGCTTAGAGCCTGTGTGCTTGATTTCAAGGGTAATTGGGATGAATATTTGCCTTTGATAGAATTTGCATATAACAATAGTTTTCAGTCTACTATTGGTATGGCTCCATATGAAGCATTGTACGGTAGAAGATGTCGTACACCAATATGTTGGGGTGAAGTTGGTGAAAGGAAGATAGAGGGTCCAGAATTGATTGAAGTCACCACTGAAAAAGTGAAGATTATTCAAGATAGAATGAGAACAGCTCAAAGCAGACAGAAAAGTTATGCGGATAAACGACGAAAAGATTTGGAATTCCAGAAAGGGGATTATGTGTTTCTTCGAATATCGCCATGGAAAGGAGTTATGAGGTTTGGAAAGAAAGGGAAATTAAGTCCACGCTACATTGGACCTTATGAAATCCTTGAGAAAGTCGGGATGGTTGCCTACAAGTTAGCGTTACCACCAGAATTATCTCGGTTACATGATGTTTTCCATGTTTCTATGTTAAGAAAGTATGTAGCAGACCCTTCACATGTATTGGTGGAACAACCTATTGAGTTGAAGGAAGATTTGAACTACGTGGAAGAACCGCTTGCTATCGTCGATAGGAAAGAACAAATATTGAGGTCAAAGGTGATCCCACTTGTGAAAGTTGTGTGGAGAAGGCATTCCATGGAAGAAGCTACATGGGAGAGTGAGGATAGCATGAAAATGCGTTATCCATATTTGTTTGATTCGGACAACCAAGGTATGTCAATTTCGAGGACGAAATTTCCTAACAGGGGGAGAATTGTGACAACCCGAATATAATTACGATTAATTATGCTTAAATCATGCTTAGATTATGTGATATGATTAGTGTGTTATTAATATATATGATGTTAATTTATTATGTTTAGTCTAATCCTACCTTCAAAAACCATGAAATGTCGGATTAGTTACAAATACAAATTTTGAAGGTTTCGGTAGGAATACTCATGTTTAAGGCTAGTTTTGACCTTTATGTCATACCAATTGACTTGAGGTGAAAACTACATAGTTGTAGACAAGTGAGTTATGGTTGTAACACAACAAACGGTGTGTGAAACGGAGGTTCGAGTGAGAAGTTATACCAAAATTACGAAACAAGGGCAAAGTAGTCCATCCGTTAAGTAGTATTTTGTCTTATTATGGCAACAAATGTTTTATTCTCATTGGTTGGGAAGGGTGGTGGCTTTGGACGACCTTACACCCTTAGAATTACCTCTTCATTCATCCAAAATGCAGCCATGAGAGATTTTAAGCTTAAGGAAAGAGAAGTAGGAAGTTAGGAAGAAAAAGTGAGGAGAAAATTGAAGAAAATTCATAGAAAATTACGAAAAAGCCCCGAAGGTAATTCTAACTGCAAATCTTATTGTTTTTCTTATATTTATGTTTTATATGATAGAAATCATCATTTTTTTACTAAACTTTCAGCCCTTGATATATATGTGTGGTTAGATGAAAGTTTAAGTTAAGTTTAATGTATAAAACCCTAAAATTGATTTGTTTAGAAACTTTGTTTATTCAAACTTCCATATATTTTTGTGTAGTTACTGGAATCGATTGATTCCAATTTGAGATTAACTTGGACTCATATATGTATGACATATCCAAAAATCATGTGAAAATACCAAGAAATGAGACCTTGGTGAGAGTTTGAAGTCCGGGTATGAAATCTGCCCTAGGGGTGAAAATATGCCCACCATGTGTTCGGTGTTTTGCTTGACATAGCAAATGAACCTTAAAAATTATGAAACTTTAATTTTATATTTTTCAATGTGTTTAATGATGTTGGGTTAAATATCATGGAAATTTATGATGTAGAAAAATTATGAAAATTCCTGGAAGTTGAATGAACGATAAAAGAGCCTATAGGGCAGATTTGCTATGTAGTGAAGAAATAGGCTTATTTTGCTCTCGGAAACTCGGAATGATGTGCTGTCTTTTGTTTTGGAAACATGATATAATAAAGATTGGATTACCAAGAATAATTAAAAAGGGTTTGGGCTGTAATTTGAATATGTTAGATATCAGAACTTGAGTCTAGATGGGACTTCATTTTAATGAATGATTTGAATTGAATAATATGATGCTTATGAATTGAGTTATGATTGAAGTTATTCTTTGGACTATTAATATTCTTATGATGATACTAATATTATGAGAATGATAGGAAGGGAAGAAGAGCTGATTGAACAAGTACCGGATAAAGGCAAGGGAAAAGCCAGTTAAACTGTCAAGGTGAGTGTACTTATGATTTGTTTCATATATAAATATGAATATAGCTCTAAGAGCGGATTTGTTTGAATACTTCGGTATTCAGGATTTGTTTGGATATTAAAATATCCAGGATTTGTTTGGGTCCTATGATCCAGGATTGGTTTGAATACTTCGGTATTCAGGATTTGTTTGGATATTCAAATATCTAGGATTTGTTATTGCCAACGGGCAGAATTATTTGGATCTTATGATCCATGATTTGTTATTGCCAATGGGCAGGATTGTTCGGATTTTATATCTACATATTCGATATAGAATTGTTATTCTATTGCAGGGAAGGAGTACCTCACTAAGCTTAATGCTTACGGTTTATATTTTAACAATTTCAGGTTTGTACGCTGCCAGCTAGGATAATATATGACCGGTAACTTGAGGGTTGCACCGTTAGAAGAGCTGGGGTTTAAGTATGGAGATTTTATCGTTGTCACACTGATGATTTTGATATACTCGTACATTGTATATATTGATTTAGTATGGATTGAGTTTATCATAGTTAATCGTAGTATTGTATAATCTCTAATTATGACTATGATGTTGATTTCGTTATGGCACAAGAATAATATTATGTTGATTATGCACATTATGCAGTAAAATATGGATAGATGAATTATATTTCCAATGCGCTCAAGATTATGATTTAATTATTCTTTTAATGAATGATTATTATGGATATTGGGTTTGGGGTGTGACAATTGTATTCTATTTTCTCTACCACAAAACTGGGATGACGTGATACAAAATATATTTCACACACATAATCCTGACATAGCCCTGGCCTTGGTTAAGTTGTTGGGGAAGGTGAAAAAAAAATCCACCCGTTATAGATACAACTGCGTACAGAGAACATTGACATAGACTGTGATGTCTCGCGCCACTTGCACGTAAAATTGAATCCTGCCAATAAGTTGAGAAATTGGGGATTTCGAGTTCATGTGACTGATATCTACACAACAATCATAGATACCCTTCCTTCTAGTTGGCCACGTGAAAAAATTCATAGGTTCTTAAAAACTAATACCGAATGGATGGAGATTAGACACATTGAACTTATTCTAAACTCTTACTTTGAAAAGGTATCTATCTATCTATATATATCTAACTAATTAATATTGATTAATTAGTTATAATTTCATATTAATATAATTATTTAGTCACTTATTTTTTTTAATTTTTGTAGATAATGTCGAGAGGAAATAACCCAAGGGTACCAAGTGTCGAGGTGACACCACAACGAGGTTCACCATCTCGTGAAGAACCCGGATTCTAAACACCAATGGTTGAGAAATTCAAAACTCCACCAATGGTTCACTCCTCACCAAGTCCAACTCCAAGTGCTCCTACACCCCAATCCAGCACTCCCGTTGCTTTAACTCTCCCATCCAACACCCCTGATGCCTCCCGCTCAAATGAAAAGAAGCCTATTGGATTTTCCTTCTCGGGAATAACCCGACGGGTGATAGGAATGACGAGCTGAACTTTAAAGCCCGTTGCTTGTCGCTGGGAAAAATGAACATGGGAGTCGGTGGACCAGACATTTGGAACCTTGTTGATCAATCTGTCAAAGATGACATACATGACTAACTTTGCAACCATTTCTCATTTCCTGATCGTTCCAAGAATAAGGTTTTATCTCGGGTTATTGAAGGATTGAGGACATATAGGAGAATCCTTCAGAAGAAACATTTCCCGAAAGAGGTAGCGGGCTCAGATATTTTGGCTTTGAAAGAGAAAGTGCCTCCCAATGTTGAAATGTCATTGGATCAGTGGAATAAGTATTTGGAGAATGAGACGAAGGAAAAAAATTGGTCCAGAGGGATAAAAAATAAATGGGGCACAAAAATCTGATATCCATAGGCTGGGATCCAAATCATATGAGGATTTGAAGAATGAATGGGAGAGTAGGAAAAAAGATGGTCCAGATGCCGATAATAACCCAAATCGGTCCAACTTATTCCTTCATGCTCGACGGGACAAAGATAATAAATTCCCTCCGCACTTGGCTAAGACACTGGAATTAATAGAGGCCATCAGCAGTCAATCCAATTCGAGCCCTACTAATGACTTTGACCTTGAAAATGATTCCTTGACACAGACCTTCGGAAAGGACAAAAGGGGGAGGACGAGAGGTGTTGGCTCACATATGCCAAAAACAAAACTTCAACACATTGTACCTCTTATGAAGGAGCTTTCTTCAGTTAAGAATTGTATCTCATCCCAAAAGGATCACCAGTTGAAGAACGATGGGGATGCCCACGAGATTAAAAATACCATGGGATTATTGACAAATCAAATTGGGGAACTTGTGAACTTTTTTGAAAGTTATAGTCCCCCAATGCCTCCTCACGGTTACCCTTACCCTAATCCTACTCAAGGTTTCTGACATCCTTCCCCTCCAACATTTCCCTCTCAAGTGCCTCATCCTCCGACATTCCCCTCCCCTGCACCTCCGCCATTCACGGGGCTCGGATCATCGTCAATAACGCACTGTGACTATGGCGAAGAGTACTATATCAAGGAATGAGAAGTTTGTGTTTTATTGGCGTGTGCATACTCATCTCCACGGTTCCCGGAACTCTAGTACATCACCGACCTTTGGAGAAGGGTGAGGCTAAAATAATGGTCGATGAAATATACAATGGATGCGGAGATGTACCTATGTACGTTAACAACGGGTATGGGATGGAATTAAGGAGAAGGCGGCAGCTGCATTTGTGGGGAATAGGTACGTAGGCAAACACCCCCAATTTTTAAACCTCAAGCGTAAAGCTAGGGAGAATCCGAACGACCCTAGTAAAAGAAATCCATGGTCCAGGAGATCAATATTTTTTTGTTTGTCGTTTTGGAAAGATCATCATGTAAGGCATATAATTGATGTGATGCACACAGAGAAGAATGTTGAGGGGCATTTGATAGAAACATGTCGGGGTGGATCTCATTCCAAAGATGGAGAGCGTGCCCATCAAGATCTACAGGATATAAAAATAAAGAAGATACTGTGGTTAAAAAATCATTTAACGTCAAGAAGAATTTCTATCCCCCGGTTGCATTCACTTTGACTACTAGTGAGAAGAAGATCCTCTTAGACACGTTGTTCAACATGAAGAGTCCAACCGGTTATTCTGGTAATTTACGTAGGGTAGTAAGCTACCAAGCAAATGACTTGAAATAGTGCAAGTCTCATGAGTGGCACGTAATCATCCAATTAATCCCGCTGTTATTTCGGCATTGCTTCTCTGAACATAAAGATCTCCGCAGAGAAATTATGCAAATCAGTTTGTGTTTTTCCCTACATTGTGGAAAAGTGGTAAACAGAAGGCACATTAATGCGATGAAGCTTTATTATGTGGTCATGTGCGGTATTGTTGGATGTATCCTTTGGAGCGCTTGATGAAAACCTTCAAAGATTATGTAGAGAATACACGGTATATTGGAGGGGCGATTGCTGAAGAATACGTAACGGTGGAATCATCGCTATACGCTAGGGAACATATGCTATAATAAGAGGTGAGGAGGTTTAATCCTCCTGGAGAATGAGTGATAGAGGAACCTAACGAGTATCGAGGACGAATTATCATTGGGGAACCCTAAAGAGGTGAAACCCACAAACCTACAATACGAGCAAGCAACTCGTCATGTCTTCGAATCGCAAGATGAAGTCCAAGACTTGAGAGAGTGAGTATCTACTGAATTCTTCTTCTTTGATTATATGTATTTTATTTTATGATTTAAACTCTATAATTTTTCGGTAGGACGTACGAGAACGAAATTATCCAAAATCAAAGGAGAAATTGGACGACACCTGACTTTAGGGCATAGGTGTCAAAAGAGGTACTTTTCACATCTGTTGTGTGCAGTTATTTATTCATGTGTGATAAAAACATGCCTCAATACAAATTCATTAATAAATGTGGCTTCTAAAAAGAGGTGATATCTCTTCCAGACTTGCACGCCTACCAAAAGGTCCTAGTTTTCTTGCGAAAGAGTTTAAGAAATTCCGTACAAACGGTTGTGATTTCATTTCATATCCATATGAGGAAAAGCCTTTGACGTAAAACCGTGGAATATCAATTTCTACCTTGACCACCTGTATCGCTAGGAAAAGTGATAAAAATACGAAGAATATGGTGCTAACCTATTATGGGATAATTGAACAATCCTAAAACTTGATTACTTGGATTTTACAGAAACTGTATTCTATTGTGACTGGGTAAAGGTGGAGGATACAATGAATGCTTTCAAAGTTGATCCCGACTCCAAACTTATTATGGTAGATTTATCAAAGCTGAAGACTAAAGACCGCATAGTCGACGAGGCTTTTATTTTTACCTTTCAGAACGTAAAGAAGGTATTCTACTCGAAGTGCATAAACGATGGCAATTGGTCTATTGTTGTGCATGCACCAAAGGGTATGACTACTGACCTAGACGCATTAAAGGCTCCAAAAGAGTTCGAGTCAGCTCTTGATGACAGCCCAAATTTGAAGAATCTTTTAGTTCATTTAGAGGAAGATTGAGTATCAAAATATTATTTTATCCTCATCAATCTTATTTGTATCCTATTATGATATTAACATTGTATTAGCAGTTTGCATTAATTTATGAATTTCATCTACTTTTAAGTGTAATGTCCTGCTAGTTGTGCAAATGGTAGGTGATTTATCGTTTCGTTTGTTACAATAGATATGTTTTCATTTATTTATCTCTGCCATTTTTCTTTAGAGGGAGAAAATGCGAAACAACAACCGAACGGCCCCGTAAGTGGCACCAACACCTCCCACGGGACCAATGTAACTCGTAGGAACTGATCGCACGATCATGGGACTCCCGGATTGAGAATACGACGGTAATTTTCATATATCTAGACTTAGGCTTAAAAATATGGCGTTAGTGGGAGAAAAGTCGAAACAACCCCCGAATGGCCCCGTGAGTGGTACCAACACCTCACATGGGACCAATGTAACTCGTAGGAATTGACCGCGCAATCACGGGACCCTCAGTTTGAGAATATGACGATAATTTTAATATTTCTAGTCTTAGGCTTAAAAATATGGCATTAGTGGGTGAAAACCCGAAGCAACCCCTGAACGGCCCCGTGAGTTGCACCAACAGCTCAAACGGGACCAATGTAACTCGTAGGAATAGACCGTGTGATCGTGGGACTCCCGATTTGAGAATAAGTTGATAATTTGAAAATATCTAAACTTAAGCTTATGGAAATGGCGTTAGAGGACGAATACCCAAAATAGCCCTCGAGTGGCCCCGTGGGTGGCACCAACACCTCCCAAAGGACCAATGTAACTCGTACGAACTGACCGCACGATCATGGGACTGCCGATTTGAGAATACGACGATAATTTGCGTATTACTAAACTTGAGCTTAAACAATGGCATTAGAAGGCAAAAACCCGACACAATGTCCCTTAGGATCATCTCATTTACTACACCGGTAATAAGATCGTCTCGTCGAGTATGAAATCAATAGTAGCAACAAACGGTGTGAAAGCGTCTGTTAACTAATAGGTATATTTCCATTGTTTTGCACCTATCCAGGAACGACATCTTCTTCCAGCATCTCGGGTCAGTCAACTCCCGCTATAGATATAAATTTCCCTTTTATTTTATTATATTAGACAACGTGGATCGATATTCATTTGTTCATGTTTAATAAAAACACGTTATATGTATGGTTTTAAAAACGCGACAACATATATGCATATGTATATATGCAGCATATATGCATATATAAGAATATATGCATCTGCATATATGCAACATATATATGCGGCATATATATGAGGCATATATGCATATCTATATGTTGCATATATGCAGCATATATGCATATATATATGTAACATATATGCATCTGCATATATGCATATGTGCAGGCCGCAAATATGCTTGCATATATGAAACATATATGAACATATGAATCAGCATATATGCATTCTCTATGGATTGGTTTACATATTGAAAGCAAGCGAATCGAGGTTTACATATTGCCTAGTTGGATTGGTTTTCATTTATTTTTCAATTTTACATTTTGTATTCGTGGAATGATGTTATCGAATTGTTGTTGATGACTCATTTCACACTATTTAGGTAATTTCAATTGAGGTAATTCCCATTGACGTCTTTGTATTCTTTGGAAATGTAGGTATAAAGCTTGAGGTTCTCTTTTAGAATAACGGTTGGTAGAAAGAGACATTATAGTGGCATGCATTGATTACAGCTGAACGTCATTTCACATTGAAAATATAATTTCTTAGACAAAATAAATACAGTTACTTTGATACTCATAGAGTGAAATTCCTAACCACTAACTTCATTGACCATGGCCAAAAATTTAAAAGATATAGTTTGTTAAATGATATATTTTGGGTACAAGTTAAATTTTGTTAAATTGATATTGTACCCTCCTATGATATATTTTATTCCAATAGTGAAATATCCTAATTAGGTAACACTCCAATTATATAGGTGGGATTGATTATACGTTATCATGGATTTAGTAAAAAAATATAATGTAGAATTCATAATCCACTTAAGATAATATTGTAAAAACAAGACCAGTATTTCCAACGAGTTTAGTGGCGCATTCGCGGGACTCCCGATTTGAGAATATGACGGTAATTTGCATATTTCTAGTCTTAAGATTAAAAACATGGCGTTTGAGGGTGAAAACCCAAAACAGCCCTCGAACGACCCCGTGGGTGGCACCAACACCTCCCACGGGACCAACGTAACTCGTAGGAACTGACCGCACAGCCGCGAAACTCCCGATTTGAGAATACGACGGTAATTTCCATATTTCTAGACTTAAGCTTAAAAACATGGCGATGGAGGGTGAAAACTCGAAACAACCCCCAAACGGCCCCGTGGGTGGCACCAACACCTCCCACGGGACCAATGTAAATTTTAGGAACTGAACACACAGCCGTGGGACTCCCGGTTTGAGAGTACGACAGTAATTTAAATATTTCAAAATTAGGCTTAAAAACATGGCGTTAAAGGGTGAAAACTCGAAAGAACCCCCGACCGTCCCTGTGGGTGGCAGCAACACCTCCCACGAGACCAATGTAACTCGTGGGAACTGACCGCGCAGCCATGAAACTCCCAATTTGAGGATACGACGGTAATTTGAAAATTTCTAGACTTAAGAAAAACATGGCGTTAGAGGGTGAAAACTCGAAACAGCCCTTGAACATCCGTGTGGGTGTCACTAACACGTCCCACGGGACCAATGTAACTCGTAGGAACTGACCATGCAGTGCGAGAGTCTAGGTTTGAGAATACAACGGTAATTTGCATATTTCTAGACTTAAGCTTAAAAACATGGCGGTAGAGGGTGAAAACTCGAAACAACCCCCGACCGTTCCCGTGGGTGGCACCAACACCTTCCACGGGACCAATGTTACTCATAGGAATTGACCACACAGCCGCAGGACTCCCGGTTTGAGAGTACGACAGTAATTTGCATATTTTTCTAGACTTAAGATTAAAAAAATGGCGTTAGAGAGTGAAAACTCGAAACATCCCCCGACCGTCTCCGTGGGTGGCACCAACACCTCCCACGGGACCAATGTAAATCGTAGGAACTGACCACGCAACCGCGACACTCCCGGTTTGAGAATACTACGATAATTTGCATATTTCTAGACTTAGGCTTAAAAACATGGCGTTAGAGGGTGAAAACTCGAAACAGCCCCGTGGGTGATGCCAACACCTCCCACGGGACCAATGTAGCTTGTACGAACTGACAGCGCAGCGACGGGACTCCCTATTTGATAGTACGGTGGTAACTTGTATATTTCTATACTTAAGCTCAAAAACATGGCATTAGAGGGAGAAAACTCGAAACAGCCCCCGAACGACCGCGTGGAAGGCACCAACACCACCCATGTGACCGATGTAACTCGTTGGAACTGACCCCGCTGTCGCGGGTCTCCCATTTTGAGAATATGATGGTAATTTGCATATTTCTAGACTTAGGCTAAAAAACATGGCATTAGAGGGTGAAAACTCAAAACAGCCATTGAACGGCCCCGTGGGTGGCACCAACACCTCCCACGGGACCATTGTAAATCGTAGGAACTGACCACGTAGCAGCGGGACTCCCAGTTTGAAAATACGATGATTATTTTCATATTTCTAGACTTAGGCTTAAAAACACGGCATTAGAGGGTGAAAAAACTCGAAACAGCCCCCGAACGGCCTCGTGGGTGGCACCAACACCTCCCACGGGACCAATGTAGCTCGTAGAAACTGATCGGGCAGCCGCGGGACTCCCAGTTTGAGAATACAATGATAATATTCATATATCTAGACTTAGGCTTAAAAACATGGTGTTAGAGGGTGAGAACTCGTAACAGCCCCCAAATGTCCCCGTGGGTGGCACCAACACCTCCCACGGGACCAATGTAACTCGTAGGAACAGATCGCGCAACTGTGAGACGCCCGGTTTGAGAATACGACGGTAATTTGCATGTTTCTAGACTTAAGCTCAAAAATATGGCAGTACAGGGTGAAAACTCGAAACAATCCCCGACCGTCCCTGTGGGTGGCACTAACAACTCCCACGGGACCAATCTAACTCGTACGAACTGACCACGCAGCCGCGGGACTCCCGGTTTAAGAGCACGATGGTAATTTGCGTATTACTAGACTTGGGCTTTAAAACATGGTGTTAGAGGGTGAAAACTGGAAATAACCCCCGACCGTCCCTTGGCGTGGCACCAACACCTCCCACGGGACCAATGTAACTCGTAGGAACTAACCACGCAGCCGCGGGAGTCCTGGTTTGAGAGTACGTTGGTAATTTTCATATTTATAGACTTAATCTTAAAAACATGGCGTTAGAGGGAGAAAACTCGAAACAGCCCCTGAACCGCCGCGTGGATGGCACCAACACCACCCACGTGATCGATGTAACTTGTAGGAACAGACCCCGCAGCCGTGAGTCTCCCGGTTTGAGAATACGATGGTAATTTACATATTTATAGACTTAGGCGTAAAAACATGGTGGTAGAGGGTGAAAACTCGAAACAACCCCCGACCGTCCCCGTGGGTGGCACCAACACCACCCACGGGACCAATGTTACTCGTAGGAACTGACCACACAGCCGCAGGACTCCCGGTTTGAGAGTACGACGGTAATTTGCATATTTTTCCAGACTTAAGATTAAAAAAATGGCGTTAGAGAGTGAAAACTCAAAAACATCCCCCGACCGTCCGCGTGGGTGGCACCAACACCTCCCACGGGACCAATGTAAATCGTAGGAACTGACCACGCAACCGCGACACTCCCGGTTTGAGAATACTACGATAATTTTCATATTTCTAGACTTAGGCTTAAAAACATGGCGTTAGAGGGTGAAAACTCGAAACAGCCCCCGAACAGCCCTGTGGGTGGCACCAACACCTCCCACGGGACCAATGTAGCTCGTACTAACTGACCGCGCAGCGACGGGACTCCTTATTTGAGAGTATGGTGGTAACTTGCATATTTCTAGACTTAAGCTAAAAAACATGGCGTTAGAGGGAGAAAACTCGAAACAGCCCCCGAACGACCGCGTGGAAGGCACCAACACCACCCATGTGACCGATGTAACTCGTAGGAACTGACCCCGCTGTCGCGGGTCTCCCATTTTGAGAATACGATGGCAATTTGCATATTTCTAGACCTAGGCTTAAAAACATGGCGTTAGAGGGTGAAAACTCAAAACAGCCCTCGAACGGCCCCGTGGGTGGCACCAACACCTCCCACGGGACCATTGTAAATCGTAGGAACTGACCACGCAGCAACGGGACTCCCAGTTTGAAAATACGATGATTATTTTCATATTTCTAGACTTAGGCTTAAAAACATGGGATTAGAGGGTGAAAACTCGAAAAAGCCCCCGAACGGCCTCGTGGGTGGCACCAATACCTCCCACGGGACCAATGTAGTTCGTAGGAAATGATCGGGTAGCCGCGGGACTCCCGGTTTGAGAATACAATGATAATTTTCATATATCTAGACTTAGGCTTAAAAACATGGTGTTAGAGGGTGAGAACTCGTAACAGCCCCCAAATGTCCCCGTGGGTGGCACCAACACCTCCCACGGGACCAATGTAACTCGTAGGAACTGATCGCGCAACTGTGAGACGCCCGGTTTGAGAATACGACAGTAATTTGCATGTTTCTAGACTTAAGCTAAAAAATATGGCAGTACAGGGTGAAAACTCGAAACAATCCCCGACCGTCCCTGTGGGTGGCACTAACAACTCCCACGGGACCAATCTAACTCGTACGAACTGACCACGCAGCCGCGGGACTCCCGATTTAAGAGCACGATGGTAATTTGCGTATTACTAGACTTGGGCTTTAAAACATGGTGTTAGAGGGTGAAAACTGGAAATAACCCCCGATCGTCCCTTGGCGTGGCACCAACACCTCCCACGGGACCAATGTAACTCGTAGGAACTAACCACGCAGCCGCGGGAGTCATGGTTTGAGAGTACGTTGGTAATTTTCATATTTATAGACTTAATCTTAAAAACATGGCGTTAGAGGGAGAAAACTCGAAACAGCCCCTGAACCGCCGCGTGGATGGCACCAACACCACCCACGTGATCGATGTAACTCGTAGGAACAGACCCCGTAGCCGCGAGTCTCCCGGTTTGAGAATACGATGGTAATTTACATATTTCTAGACTTAGGCTTAAAAACATGGCGGTAGAGGGTGAAAACTCGAAACAACCCCCGACCGTCCCCGTGGGTGGCACCAACACCTCCCACGGGACCAATGTTACTCGTAGGAACTGACCACTCAGCCACAGGACTCCCGGTTTGAGAGTACGACGGTAATTTACATATTTTTCTAGACTTAAGATTAAAAAATGGCGTTAGAGAGTGAAAACTCGAAACATCCCCCGACCGTCCCCGTGGGTGGCACCAACACCTCCCACGGGACCAATGTAAATCGTAGGAACTGACCACGCAACTCCGACACTCCCGGTTTGAGAATACTACGATAATTTTCATATTTCTAGACTTAGGCTTAAAAACATGGCGTTAGAGGGTGAAAACTCGAAACAGCCCCCGAACAGCCCCGTGGGTGGCACCAACACCTCCCACGGGACCAATGTAGCTCGTACGAACTGACCGCGCAGCGACGGGACTCCCTATTTCAGAGTACGGTGGTAACTTGCATATTTCTAGACTTAAGCTCAAAACATGGCGTTAGAGGGAGAAAACTCGAAACAGCCCCCGAACGACCGCGTGGAAGGCACGAACACCACCCATGTGACCGATGTAACTCGTAGGAACTGACCCCGCTGTCGCGGGTCTCCCATTTTGAGAATACGATGGTAATTTGCATATTTCTAGACTTAGGCTTAAAAAATGGCGTTAGAGGGTGAAAACTCAAAACAGCCATCGAACGGCCCCGTGGGTGGCACCAGCACCTCCCACGGGACCTTTGTAAATCGTAGGAACTAACCACGCAGCAACGGGACTCCCAGTTTGAAAATACGATGATTATTTTCATATTTCTAGACTTAGGCTTAAAAACATGGCATTAGAGGGTGAAAACTCAAAACATCCCCCGAACGGCCTCGTGGGTGGCACCAATACCTCCCACGGGACCAATGTAGCTCGTAGGAACTGACCTGGCAGCCGTGGGACTCCCGGTTTGAGAATACAATGATAATTTTCATATATGTAGACTTTGGCTTAAAAACATGGTGTTAGAGGGTGAGAACTCGTAACAACCCCTAAACGTCCCTGTGGGTGGCACCAACACCTCCCACGGGACCAATGTAACTCGTAGGAACTGATCGCGCAACTGTGAGACACCTGGTTTGAGAATACGACTGTAATTTGCATGTTTTTAGACTTCAGCTCAAAAATATGGCAGTACAGGGTGAAAACTCGAAACAATCCCCGACCGTCCCTTTGGGTGGCACTAACAACTCCCACGGGACCAATCTAACTCGTACGACCTGACCACGCAGCCGCGGGACTCCCGGTTTAAGAGTACGAGGGTAATTTGCATATTTCTAGACTTGGGCTTTAAAACATGGTGTTAGAGGGTGAAAACTCGAAATAACCCCCGACCGTCCCTAGGGGTGGCACCAACACCACTCACGGGACCAATGTAACTCGTAGGAACTAACCACGCAGCCGCGGGAGTCCTGGTTTGAGAGTACGTTGGTAATTTTCATATTTATAGACTTAATTTTAAAAACATGGCGTTAGAGGGAGAAACTCAAAACAGCCCCTGAATCGCCGCGTGGATGGCACCAACACCACCCACGTGATCGATGTAACTCGTAGGAACAGACCCCGCTGCCGTGAGTCTCCCGGTTTGAGAATACGATGGTAATTTACATATTTCTAGGCTTAGTCTTAAAAACATGGCATTATAGAGTGAAAACTCGAAACAACACCCGACCGTCCCCGTGGGTGGCACCAACACCTCCCACGGGACCAATGTAACTCATAGGAACTGGCCACGCAGCCGTGGGACTCCCGGTTTGAGAATATGATGATAATTTGCATATTTCTAGACATAGGCTTAACAACATGGAGTTAGAGGGTGAAAACTCGAAACAGCCACCGAACGGCCCCGTGGGTGGCACCAACACCTCCCACGGGACCATTGTAGCTTATAGGAACTGACTGCGTAGCCGCGGTACTCTCGGTTTGAGAATACGACGATAATTTTCATATCTCTAGACTAAATCTTAAAAACATGGAGGTAGAGGGTGACAACTCGAAACATCCCTCGACCGTCCCAGTGGGTGGCACCAGCACCTCCCATGGGACAAATGTAAATCTTAGGATGTGACCACGCAACCGCGAGATTCTCGGTTTGAGAATACGACGATAATTTTCATATTTCTAGACTTAGGCTTAAAAACATGGCATTAGAGGGTGAAAACTCGAAACATCCCCCGAAAGGCCCTGCTAGTGGCACCAACACCTCCCACGGGACCAATGTAAATCGTAGGAGCGGACCACGCCGCAGCGGGACTCCCGATTTGAAAATACGATGATAATTTTCATATTTCTAGACTTAGGCTTAAAAACATGGCGTTAGAGGGTGAAAACTCAAAACAGCCCCCGAACGGCCTCGTGGGTTGCACCAACACCTCCCAGAGGACCAACGTAGCTCGTAGGAACTGACCGCATAGCCGCGGGACTCTCGGTTTGAGAATACAATGATAATTTTCATATTTCTAGACTTAGGCTTAAAAACATGGTGTTAGAGGCTGAAAATTCAAAACAGCCACCGAACGTCCCCGTGGGTGGCACCAACACCTCCCACGGGACCAATGTAACTCGTAGGAACTGATCGCGCAACCGGGAGACTCTCAATTTGAGAATACGATGGTAATTTGCATGTTTCTTGACTTAAGCTTAAAAATATGGAGGTAGAGGGTGAAAACTCGAAACGGCCCCCGAATGTCCCCGTGGGTGGCACCAACACCTCCCACGGGGCCAATGTAACTCGTAAGAACTGACTGCATGATCGTGGGACTGCCTGTTCGAGAACACGATGATAATTTGTGTATTAATAAACTTGAGCTTAAAAACATGGCATTAGAAGGCAAAAACCCGACACAATGTCCGTTAGGATCGTCTTCGTTTACTACACCGGAAATAAGATCGTTTCTTCGAGTATGGAATGAATAGTTGCAACCAACGGTGTGAAAGCGTCCGTTAACTAATAGGTATATTTCTAATGTTCTGCACCTATCCGGAACGATATCTTCTGCCAGCATCTCGGGTCAGCCAACTCCAGCTATAGATATAAATTTTCCTTTTATTTTATTAAATTAGACAACGTGGATCGATATTCATTGGTTCATGTTTAATAAAAACACGTTATATGTTTGGTTTTAAAAACCCGACAACATATATGCATATGTATATATGCAACATATATTCATATATAAGCATATATGCGGCATATATGCATATATATATATGCAGCATATATGCATCTGCATATATGCATATGTGTAGGTTGCATATATGCTTGCATATATGAAACATATATGCACATATGCATCAGCATATATGCATTCTCTATGGATTGGTTTACATATTGAAAGCAAGCGGATCGAGGTTTACATATTTCCTAGTTGGATTGGTTTTCATTTATTTTTAAATTTTACATTTTGTATTCGTGGCATGATGTTATCGAATTGTTGTTGATGACTAATTTCAAACTATTTAGGTAATTTCAATTGGGGTAATTCCCATTGAGGTCTTTGTATTCTTTGGAAATGTAGGTATAAAGCTTGGGGTTCTCTTTTAGAATAACGGTTGGTAGAAAGAGACATTATAGTGGCATGCATTAATTACAGGTGAACGTCATTTCACATTGAAAATATACTTTCTTAGACAAAATAAATACAGTTACTTTGATACTCATAGAGTGAAATTCCTAACCACTAACTTCCTTATTGACCATGGCCAAAAATTTAAAAGATATTTTTTGTTAAATGATATATTTTGGGTACAAGTTAAATTTTGTTAAATTGATATTGTACCCTCCTATGATATATTTTATTCCAATAGTGAAATATCCTAATTAGGTAATACTCCTATTATATAGGTGGGATTGATTATACGCTATCATGGCTTTAGAAAAAAAATATAATGTAGAATTTGTAATCCACTTAAGATAATCTATTACAAGAAAGACCAGTATCTCCAACGAGTTTAGTGGCGTAGTCGCGGGACTCCCGATTTTAGAATACGATGGTAATTTGCAAATTTCTAGTCTCAGGCTTAATAACATGGCGTTAGAGGGTGAAAACCCAAAACAACCCCCAATGGACCCCGTGGGTGGTACCAAAACCTCCCACCGGACCAATGTAACTCGTAGGAACTGACCGCGCAGCCGCGGGACTCCCGATTTGAGAATACTACGGTAATTTGCATATTTCTAGACTTAGTCTTAAAAACATGGTGTTAGAGGGTGAAACCCAAAACAACCCTCAAACGGCCCCGTGGGTGGCACCAACACCTCCCACGGGACAAATGTAACTCGTAGGAACTGACCACGCAGCCGCAGGACTCCCGGTTTGAGTGTACGATAGTAATTTGCATATTTCTAGACTTAGGGTTAAAAACATGGCATTAGAGGGTGAAAACTCGAAACAACCCCCGACCGTCCCTGTGGGTGGCACCAACAAATCCCACGAGACCACTATAACTCGTAGGAACTGACCACGCAACCGCGAGACTCCCGGTTTGAGAATACCACGGTAATTTGCATATTTCTAGGCTTAAGAAAAACATGGCGTTAGAGGGTGAAAACTGGAAACGGCCCCTGAACGTCCCCGTGGGTGACACCAACACCTCCCATAGGACCAATGTAACTCGTAGGAACTGACCATGCAGTCGCGAGACTCCAGGTTTGAGAATACAATGATAATTTGCATGTTTCTAGACATAAGCAAAACATGGGGTTAGATGGTGAAAACTCGAAGCAACCCTTGAACGTCCTCGTGGGTGGCACCAACACCTCCCACGGGACCAATGTAACTCGTCGGAACTGACCGCGCAACCGCGAGCCTCCCAGTTTGAGAATAGGATGGTAATTGGCATATTTCTAGACTTAAGCTTAAAAACATGGCGGTAGACGGTGAAAACTCGAAACAACCCTTGACCGTGCCCATGGGTGGCACCAACACCTCCCACGGGACCAATGTAACTCATAGGAACTGACCACGCAGCCGTGGGACTCCCGGTTTGAGAATATGATGGTAATTTGCATATTTCTAGACATAGGCTTAACAACATGGAGTTAGAGGGTGAAAACTCGAAACAGCCACCGAACGGCCCCTTGGGTGGCACCAACACCTCCCACGGGACCATTGTAGCTTATAGGAACTGACTGCGTAGCCGCGGTACTCTCGGTTTGAGAATACGACGATAATTTTCATATCTCTAGACTAAATCTTAAAAACATGGAGGTAGAGGGTGACAACTCGAAACATCCCTCGACCGTCCCAGTGGGTGGCACCAGCACCTCCCATGGGACAAATGTAAATCTTAGGATGTGACAACGCAACCGCGAGATTCTCGGTTTGAGAATACGACGATAATTTTCATATTTCTAGACTTAGGCTTAAAAACATGGCATTAGAGGGTGAAAACTCGAAACATCCCCCGAAAGGCCCTGCTAGTGGCACCAACACCTCCCACGGGACCAATGTAAATCGTAGGAGCGGACCACGCCGCAGCGGGACTCCCGATTTGAAAATACGATGATAATTTTCATATTTCTAGACTTAGGCTTAAAAACATGGCGTTAGAGGGTGAAAACTCAAAACAGCCCCCGAACGGCCTCGTGGGTTGCACCAACACCTCCCAGAGGACCAACGTAGCTCGTAGGAACTGACCGCGTAGCCGCGGGACTCTCGGTTTGAGAATACAATGATAATTTTCATATTTCTAGACTTAGGCTTAAAAACATGGTGTTAGAGGCTGAAAATTCAAAACAGCCACCGAACGTCCCCGTGGGTGGCACAAACACCTCCCACGGGACCAATGTAACTCGTAGGAACTGATCGCGCAACCGGGAGACTCTCGATTTGAGAATACGATGGTAATTTGCATGTTTCTTGACTTAAGCTTAAAAATATGGAGGTAGAGGGTGAAAACTCGAAACGGCCCCCGAATGTCCCCGTGGGTGGCACCAACACCTCCCACGGGGCCAATGTAACTCGTAAGAACTGACTGCATGATCGTGGGACTGCCTGTTCGAGAATACGATGATAATTTGTGTATTAATAAACTTGAGCTTAAAAACATGGCATTAGAAGGCAAAAACCCGACACAATGTCCATTAGGATCGTCTTCGTTTACTACACCGGCAATAAGAACGTTTCTTCGAGTATGGAATGAATAGTAGCAAGCAATGGTGTGAAAGCATCCGTTAACTAATAGGTATATTTCCAATGTTCTGAACCTATCCGGGAATGATATCTTCTGCCAGCATCTCGGGTCAGCCAACTCCCGCTCTAGATATAAATTTTCCTTTTATTTTATTAAATTAGACAACGTGGATAGATATTCATTTGTTCATGTTTAATAAAAACACGTTATATGTTTGGTTTTAAAAACCCGACAACATATATGCATATGTATATATGCAACATATATTCATATATAAGCATATATGCGGCATATATGCATATATATATGCAGCATATATGCATTTGCATATATGAATATGTGTAGGCTGCATATATGCTTGCATATATGAAACATATATGCACATATGCATCAGCATATATGCATTCTCTATGGATTGGTTTACATATTGAAAGCAAGCGGATCGAGGTTTACATATTTCCTAGTTGGATTGGTTTTCATTTATTTTTAAATTTTACATTTTGTATTCGTGGCATGATGTTATTGAATTGTTGTTGATGACTAATTTCACACTATTTAGGTAATTTCAATTGAGGTAATTCCCATTGAGGTCTTTGTATTCTTTGGAAATGTAGGTATAAAGCTTGGGGTTCTCTTTTAGAATAACGGTTGGTAGAAAGAGACATTATAGTGGCATGCATTAATTACAGGTGAACGTCATTTCACATTGAAAATATACTTTCTTAGACAAAATAAATACAGTTACTTTGATACTCATAGAGTGAAATTCCTAACCACTAACTTCCTTATTGACCATGGCCAAAAATTTAAAAGATATTTTTTGTTAAATGATATATTTTGGGTACAAGTTAAATTTTGTTAAATTGATATTGTACCCTCCTATGATATATTTTATTCCAATAGTGAAATATCCTAATTAGGTAATACTCCTATTATATAGGTGGGATTGATTATACGCTATCATGGCTTTAGAAAAAAAATATAATGTAGAATTTGTAATCCACTTAAGATAATCTATTACAAGCAAGACCAGTATCTCCAACGAGTTTAGTGGCGTAGTCGCGGGACTCCCGATTTTAGAATACGATGGTAATTTGCAAATTTCTAGTCTCAGGCTTAAAAACATGGCGTTAGAGGGAGAAAACCCAAAACAACCCCCAATGGACCCCGTGGGTGGTACCAAAACCTCCCACCGGACCAATGTAACTCGTAGGAACTGACCGCGCAGCCGCGGGACTCCCGATTTGAGAATACGACGGTAATTTGCATATTTCTAGACTTAGGCTTAAAAACATGGTGTTAGAGGGTGAAACCCAAAACAACCCTCAAACGGCCCCGTGGGTGGCACCAACACCTCCCACGGGACAAATGTAACTCGTAGGAACTGACCACGCAGCCGCAGGACTCCCGGTTTGAGAGTACGATAGTAATTTGCATATTTCTAGACTTAGGGTTAAAAACATGGCATTAGAGGGTGAAAACTCGAAACAACCCCCGACCGTCCCTGTGGGTGGCACCAACAAATCCCACGAGACCACTATAACTCGTAGGAACTGACCACGCAACCGCGAGACTCCCGTTTTGAGAATACGACGGTAATTTGCATATTTCTAGGCTTAAGAAAAAAATGGCGTTAGAGGGTGAAAACTCGAAACGGCCACTGAACGTCCCCGTGGGTGACACCAACACCTCCCATAGGACCAATGTAACTCGTAGGAACTGACCATGCAGTCGCGAGACTCCAGGTTTGAGAATACAATGATAATTTGCATGTTTCTAGACATAAGCAAAACATGGGGTTAGATGGTGAAAACTCGAAGCAACCCTCGAACGTCCTCGTGGGTGGCACCAACACCTCCCACGGGACCAATGTAACTCGTCGGAACTGACCGCGCTACCGCGAGCCTCCCAGTTTGAGAATAGGATGGTAATTGGCATATTTCTAGACTTAAGCTTAAAAACATGGCGGTAGACGGTGAAAACTCGAAACAACCCTTGACCGTGCCCATGGGTGGCACCAACACCTCCCACGGGACCAATGTAACTCATAGGAACTGACCACGCAGCCGTGGGACTCCCGGTTTGAGAATATGATGGTAATTTGCATATTTCTAGACATAGGCTTAACAACATGGAGTTAGAGGGTGAAAACTCGAAACAGCCACCGAACGGCCCCGTGGGTGGCACCAACACCTCCCACGGGACCATTGTAAATCGTAGGAACTGACAACGCAGCAGCGGGACTCTCGATTTGATAATACGACGATAATTTTCATATTTCTAGACTTGGGCTTAAAAACATGGCGTTAGAGGGTGAAAACTCGAAACAGCCACCGAATGGCCCCATGGGTAGCATAAACACCTCCCACATGACCAATGTAAATCGTAGGACCTAACCACGCAGCTGCGGGACTCCCGGTTTGAGAATACGATGATAATTTTTATATTTCTAGACTTAGGCTTAAAAACATGGCCTTAGAGGGTGAAAAGTAGAAACAGCCCCGTAGGCGGCAATAACACCTCCCACGGGACCAATGTAGCTCGTAGGAACTGACCGCGCCGCGACGGCACTCCCAATTTGAGAATACGATGATAATTTTCATATTTTTAGACTTAGGCTTGAAAACATGCTGTTAGAGGGTGAAAACTCGTAACAACCCTCCAACGTCCCCGTGGGTGGTACCAACACCTCCCATGGGACCAATGTAACTCGTAGGAACTGATCGCACATCCGCGAGACTCCCGGTTTGAGAATATGATGGTAATTTGCATATTTCAAGACTTAAGCTTAAAAACATGGCGGTAGAGGGTGAAAACTCGAAACAACCCCCAACCGTCTCCGTGGGTGACATCAATACCTCCCGCGGGACCAATGTGACTCGTAGGAACTGACCACGTAGCCGCGAGACTCCCGGTTTGAGAGTACAATAGTAATTTTCATATTTGTAGACTTAGGCTTAAAAACATGGCACTAGAGGGTGAAAACCCGAAATGTCCCCCAAACGGCCCCGTTGATGGCACCAACAACTCCCACGGGACAAATGTAACTAGTAGGAACTGACCCTGCAGCCGTGGGTCTCCCGATTTGAGAATACCATGGTAATTTGCATATTTCTAGACTTAGGCTTAAAAACATGGTGTTAGAGGGTGAAAACTCGAAACATCCCCCGACCGACCCCGTGGGTGGAACCAACACCTCCCACGGGACCAATGTAAATCGTAGGAACTAACCCCGCAACCGCGACACTCCCGATTTCAGAATACGATGATAATTTTCATATTTGTAGACTTAAGTTTAAAAACATGGCGTTAGAGGGTGAAAAATCGAAACAACCAGGGGTGGCACCAACATCTCCCACGGGACCACTGTAAAATGTAGGAACTGACCACGCAGCAGCGGGACTCCCGGTTTGAAAATACGATGATAATTTTCATATTTTTTGACATAGGCTTAAAAACATGGCGTTAGAGGTGAAAACTCGAAATAACCCCCGAACGACCCCGTTGGTGGCACCAACACCTCCCACAGGACCAATGTATCTCGTAGGAACTGATCGCATAGCCGTGGGACTCCCAATTTGAGAATACAACTATAATTTTCATATTTCTAGGCTTAGGCTTAAAAACATGGCGTTAGCCAGTGAAAACTCAAAACCACCCTCGAACGTCCTCGTGGTGGCACCAACACCTCCCACGAGACTAATATAACTCGTAGGAACTGATCGCGCAGCTGTGAGACTCCTGGTTTGAGAATACGACGCCAATTTTCACATTTCTAGACTTAACGGAAAAACATGGCAGCAAAGGGTGAAAACTCGAAACCACCCCCGACCATCTCCGTGGATGGCACGAACACCTCACACGGGACCAATGCAACTCATAGGAACTGACCACACAGTCGCAGGACTCCCAGTTGGAGAGTACGATGATAATTTGTGTATTTCTAGATTTTGGCTTAAAAACATGGCGTTTGAGGGTGAAAACTCAAAACAACCACCGATCGTCCCTGTGGATGGCACGAACACCTCCCACGGGACCAATGTTATTCGTAGGAACTAACCACGCAGCCACGGGAATACCAGTTTCAGAGTACGATGGTAATTTGCTTATTTTTAGACCTAGGCTTAAAAACATGGCGTTAGAAGGTGAAAACTCGAAACAGCCCCCGAACGGCCGCGTGGGTGGCACCATCACCTCCTACGGGAGCAATGTAACTCGTAGGAACTGACCACACAGCCGCGGGACTTCTGATTTGAGAGTACGATAGTAATTTGCATATTTCTAGACTTAGGCTTAAAAACATGGCGTTAGGGTGTAAAACCACGAAACAACCCCCGACCGTCCCTATGGGTGGCAGCAAAAACTCCCACGAGACCACTATAACTCGTAGGAACTGACCACGCAGCCACGAGACTCCCGGTTTGAGAATACGATGGTAATTTGTATATTTCTAGACTTAAGAAAAACATGGCGTTAGAGGTTGAAAACTCGAAACAACCCTTGAACGTCCCCGTGGGTGACACCAACCCCTCCCAGAGGACCAATGTAACTCGTAGGAACTGACCATGCAGTAGAGAGACTCCAGGTTTGAGAATACAATGATAATTTGCATGTTTCTAGACATAAGCAAAACATGGGGTTAGATGGTGAAAACTCGAAACAGCGCTCGAACGTCCCCGTGGGTGGCACCAACACCTCCTACGGGATCAATGTTACTCGTTGGAACTGACCGTGCAACCGCGAGACTCCCAATTTGAGAATACGATGGTAATTTGCATATTTCTAGACTTAAGCTTAAAAACATGGTGGTAGAGGGTGAAAACTCGAAACAACCCCCAACCGTCCCCATGGGTGGCACCAACACCTCCCACGGGACCAATGTAACTCATAGGAACTGACCACGCAGCCGCGGGACTCCAGGTTTCAGCATACGATGGTGATTTGCATATTTCTAGACTTAGGCTTAAAAACGTGGCGTTAGAGGGTGAAAACTCAAAACAACCCCCGAATGGCCCCGTGGGTGGCACCAACACCTCCCATGGGACCATTGTAAATCGTAGGAATTGACCACGCAGCAGCGGGACTCCAGGTTTCAAAATACGACGATAATTTTCGTATTTCTAGACTTAGGCTTAAAAACATGGCATTAGAGGGTGAAAACTCGAAACAGCCCCCGACCGTCCCCGTGGGTGACCCCAACACCTCCGACATGACCAATGTAAATTGTAGGAACGGACCACGCAGCCGCGGGACTCCCGGTTTGAGAGTACGATGATAATTTTTATATTTCTAGACTTAGGCATAAAAACATGGCCTTAGAGGGTGAAAACTCGAAACAACCCCCGAACGGCCCCGTGGGTGGAACCAACACCTCCCATGGGACAAATGTAGCTCATAGGAACTGACCGCGCAGCGATGGGACTCCCGATGTGAGAATACGATGATAATTTTCATATTTCTAGACTTAGGCCTGAAAACATGCCGTTAGAGGGTGAAAACTCGAAACAGCCCCCGAACGTCCCCATGGGTGGCACCAACACCTCCCATGGGACCAATGTACCTTGTAGGAACTGATCGTGCAGCCGCGAGACTCCCGGGTTGAGAATACGTTGGTAATTTTCATATTTCTAGACTTAATCTTAACAACATGGCGGTAGAGTGTGAAAACTCAAAACACCCCCCGACCGTCCCCGTGGGTGGCACGAACACCTCTCGAGGGACCAATGTGACTCATAGGAACTGACCACATAGCGGCGAGACTCTCGGTTTGAGAGTACGATAGTAATTTTCATATTTACATACTTAGGCTTAAAAACATGGCGCTAGTGGGTGAAAACTCGAAACATCCCCCAAACGGCCCCGTTGATGGCACCAACACCTCCCACGGGACCAATGCAACTAGTAGGAACTAACCCTGCAGCCGTGGGTCTCCCGGTTTGAGAATACCATGTTAATTTGCATATTTCTAGACTTAGGCTTAAAAACATGGTGTTAGAGAGTGAAAACTCGAAACATCCCCCGACCGTCCCCGTGGGTGGCACCAACACCTCCCACGAGACCAATGTAAATCGTAGGAACTGACCACGCAACCGCGACACTCCCGATTTCAGAATACGATGACAATTTTCATATTTCTAGACTTAAGTTTAAAAACATGGCGTTAGAGGGTGAAAACTCAAAACAACCGTGGGTGGCACCATCATCTCCCATGGGACCATTGTAAATCATAGGAACTGACCACGCAGCAGCGGGACTCCCGGTTTGAAAATACGATGATAATTTTCATATTTTTAGACATAGGCTTAAAAACATGGCGTTAGAGGGTGAAAACTTGAAACAACCCCCGAATAGCCCCATGGGTGGCACCAACACCTCCCACAGGACTAATGTAGCTCGTAGGAACTGACCGCGTAGCTGCGGGACTCCCAGTTTGAGAATACAACTATAATTTTCATATTTCTAGACTTAGGCTTAAAAACATGGCGTTAAATGGGTGAAAACTCCAAACTGCCTCCGAACGTCCTCATGGGTGGCACCAACATCTCCCACGGGACCAATGTAACTCGTAGGAACTGATCGCGCAGCTGTGAGACTACTGGTTTGAGAATACGATGCTAATTTTCATGTTTCTAAACTTAAGCTTGAAAACAGGGTAGTAGAGGGAGAAAACTCGAAACCACACCGGACCGTCCCCGTGGATGGCACCAACACCTCTCACAGGACCAATGCAACTCGTAGGAACTAACCACGCAGCCGGAGGACTCCCGATTTGAGAGTACAATGGTAATTTGCATATTTCTATATTTAGGCTTAAAAACATGGCGTTAGAGGGTGAAAACTCGAAACAACCACCGACCTTCCCTGTGGATGGCACGAACACCTCCCACGGGACCAATGTTATTCGTAGGAACTAACCACGCAGCCGCGGGAATCCCGGTTTGAGAGTACGATGGAAATTTACTTATTTATAGACTTAGGCTTAAAAACATGGCGTTAGAGGGTGAAAACTCGAAACATCCCCCGAACGGTCGTGTGGATGGCACCAACACCACCCACGTGACCGATGTAACTCATAGGAATTGACCTTGCAACCGCGGATCTCCCGATTTTGGAATACGATGGTAATTTGCATATTTCTAGACTTAGGTTTAAAACATGGTGTTATAGGGTGAAATCTCAAAACAACCCCCGACCGTCCCCGTGGGTGGCACCAACACCTCCCACGGGACGAATGTAAATCCTAGGAACTGACCACGCAGCCGCGGGACTCCCGGTTTGAAAATACGATGAGAATTTTTGTAGTTCTAGACTTAGGCTTAAAAATGTGGCGTTAAAGGTTGAAAACTCGAAATAGCCCCCAAACGACCCCGTGGGTGGCACCAACACCTCCCACGGGACCGATGTAGCTCGTAGGAACTAATCGCGCAGTAGCGGGACTCACGGTTTGCAAATACGACAATGATTTTCATATTTCTAGACTTAGGCTTAAAAACATGGCGTTAGAGGGTGAAAACTCCAAATAGCCCCCGAACGGTCTCATGGGTGGCACCAACACCTCCCGCGGGACTCTCGATTTGGGAATACAACTATAATTTTCATATTTCTAGACATAGGCTTAAAAACATGGCGTTAGAGTGTGAAAACTCAAAATAGCCCTCGAACGTCCCCGTGGGTGGAACCAACACCTCCCACAGGGCTATTGTAACTCGTAGGGACCGATCTTGTAGTCGCGAGACTCCCGATTTAAGAATACGATGGTAATTTTCATGTTTCTAGACTTATGCTTAAAAACAAGACGGTAGAGGCCGAAAACTCGAAACAACCCCTGACCGTCCCCGTGGGTGGCACCAACACCTCCCACGGGACCAATGTAACTCCTAGGATCTGACTATGAAGCCGCGGGACTCCCGATTTGAGAGTATGATGGGAATTTGAATATTTCTAGACTTAGGCTTAAAAACATGGCATTAGAGGGTGAAAAATCGAAACAACCCCCGACCGTCCCCGTGGGTGGCCCCAACACCTCCCACATGACCAATGTAAATCGTAGGGACTGACCACGCAGCCGCAGGACTCCCGGTTTGAGAATACGATGATAATTTTTATATTTCTAGACTTAGGCTTAAAAACATGGCCTTAGAGGGTGAAAACTCGAAATAGCCACCGCACGGCCCAGTGGGTGGTAACAACACCTCCCACGGGACAAATGTAGCTCGTAGGAACTGACCGCCCAGCGACGGGACTCCCGATTTGAGAATACGATGATAATTTTCATATTTCTAGACTTAGGCCTGAAAACATGCCGTTAGAGGGTGAAAACTAGAAACAGCCCCCGAACGTCCCCGTGGGTGGCACCAACACCTCCCATGGGACCAATGTAACTTGTAGGAACTGATCGCGAAGCCGCGAGACTCCCGATTTGAGAACACGACGGTAATTTTCATATTTCAATACTTAAGCTTAAAAACATGGCGGTAGATCGTGAAAACTCGAAATAACCCCCGACCATCCCCGTGGGTGGTACCAACACCTCCCGCGAGACCAATGTGACTCGTAGGAACTGACCACATAGCGGCGAGACTCCCGGTTTGAGAGTACGACGGTAATTTTCATATTTGTAGACTTAGGCTTAAAAACATGGCGCTAGAGGGTGAAAACTCGAAACATCCCCCAAACGGCCCCGTTGATGGCACCAACACCTCCCACGGGACCAATGTAACTAGTAGGAACTAACCCTACATCCGTGGGTCTCCCGGTTTGAGAATACCATGATAATTTGCATATTTCTAGACTTAGGCTTAAAAACTTGGTGTTTGAGGGTGAAAACTCGAAACATCCCCCGACCGTCCCCGTAGGTGGCACCAACAACTCCCACGGGACCAATGTAAATTGTAGGAACTGACCACGCAACCGCGACACTCACGGTTTTAGAATACGATGATACTTTTCATATTTCTATACTTAGGTTTAAAAACATGGCGTTTGAGGGTGAAAACTCAAAACAACCGTGGGTGGCACCAACATCTCCCACGGGACCATTGTAAATCGTAGGAACTGACCACGCAGCAGCGGGACTCCCAGTTTGAAAATACGACGATAATTTTCATATTTTTAGACACATACTTAAAAACATGGCGTTAGAGGGTGAAAACTCGAAAGAGCCCCCGAATGGCCCCATGGGTGGCACCAACACCTCCCACAGGACCAATGTAACTCATAGGAACTGACCGCGCAGTCGCAGGACTCCCAGTTTGACAATATAACTAGAATTTTCATATTTCTGGACTTAGGCTTAAAAACATAGCGTTAGACGGTGAAAACTCAAAATTGCCCTCGAACGTCCTCGTGGGTGGAACCAACACTCCCACGTGACCAATGTAACTCGTAGGAACTGATCGCGCAGCTGTGAGACTCCTGGCTTGAGAATACGATGCTAATTTTCATGTTTCTAGACTTAAGGTTAAAAACATGGTAGTAGAGGGTGAAAACTCGAAACCATCCCGGACCTTCCCCGTGGATGGCACCAACACCTCCCACGGGACCAATGCAACTCGTAGGAACTGACCACGCAACCGCAGGACTCCCTATTTGAGAGTACGATGGTAATTTGCATATTTCTAGATTTAGGATTAAAAACATGGCATTAGAGGGTGAAAACTTGAAACAACCACCGACCGTCCCTGTGGATGGCACGAACACCTCCCACGGGACCAATGTTACTCGTAGGAACTAACCACGCAGCCGCGGGAGTCCCGGTTTGAGAGTACGATGGTAATTTACTTATTTATAGACTTAGGCTTAAAAACATGGCGTTAGAGGGTGAAAACTCGAAATAGCTCCCGAACGGTCGCTGGATGGCACCAAGACCAACCCACGTGATCGATGTAACTCATAGGAACCGACCCCGCAGCCGCGGATCTCCCGAATTTTGAATATGATGGTAATTTGCATATTTTTAGACTTAGGTTTAAAAACATGGTGTTATAGGGTGAAAACTAAAAACAACCCCCGACCGTCCCCATGGGTGGCACCAACACCTCCCATGGGACTAATGTAAATCGTAGGAACTGACCACGCAGCCGCGGGACTCCCGATTTGAAAATACGATGATAATTTCTATAGTTCTAGACTTAGGCTTAAAAATGTGGCGTTAGAGGGTGAAAACTCAAAACAGCCCCCAAACGACCCCGTGGGTGGCACCAACACCTCCCATGGACCGATGTAGCTCCTAAGAACTGACCGCGCAGCAGCGGGACTCACAGTTTGCAAATATGATGATAATTTTCATATTTCTAGAATTAGGCTTAAAAACATGGCGTTAGAGGGTGAAAATCGAAATAGCACCCGAACGGCCTCATGGGTGGCACCAACACCTCCCACAGGACCAATGTAGCTCATAGGAACTGACCGCGCAGCCGCGGGACTCTTGATTTGAGAATACAACAATAATTTTCATATTTCTAGACTTAGGCTTAAAAACATGGCTTTAGAGTGTGAAAACTCGAAATAGCCCTCGAACGTCCCCGTGGGTGGAACCAACACCTCCCACGGGACCAATGTTACTCGTATGAACTAATCTTGTAGTCACGAGACCCCCGATTTAAGAATACGATGGTAATTTGCATGTTTCTGGACTTAAGCTTAAAAACATGGCGGTAGAGGGTGAAAACTTGAAACAAGCCCCGATCGTCCCCGTGGGTGGCACCAACACCTCCCACGGGACCAATGTAACTCCTAGGAACTCACCATGAAGCCGCGGGACCCCCGGTTTGAGAGTACGACGGAAATTTGCATATTTCTAGACTTAGACTTAAAAAATGCCGTTAGAGGGTTAAAACTCGAAATAAGCCCCGACCATCCGTGTGGGTGGCACCAACACCTCCCACGGGACCAATGTAACTCATAAGAACTGACCACGTAGCCGCGAGACTCCCGGTTTGAGAGTACAGTGGTAATTTTTATAATTGTAGACTTAAGCTAAAAAACATGGCGTTAGAGGGTGAAAACTCGAAATAACCCCCGACGGTCCCCGTCGGTGGCACCAGCACCTCCCATGGGACCAATGTAAATCGTAGGAACTGACCATGCAGCCATGGGATTCCCCGTTTGAGAATACGACGATAAGTTTTGTATTTCTAAGCTTAGGCTTAAAAATATGGCGTTACAGGGTGAAAACTCAAAACAGCCCCCGAAATGCCCCGTGGGTGGCACCAACACCTCCCACTGTACCAATGCAGCTCGTAGGAACTGATCGCACAGCCGCGGGCTCCCGGTGAGAGAATACGACAATAATTTTCATATTTCTAGACTTAAGCTTAAAAACATGGAGGTAGTTGGTGAAAACATGAAACACCCCTCAACCGACCCCGTGGGTGGCACCAACACCTCCCACGGGACCAATGTAAATCGTAGGAACTGACCACATAGCCACGAGACTCCCGGTTTGAGAATATGATGATAATTTTCATATTTTTAGACTTAGGCTTAAAAACATGGCGTTAGAGGATGAAAACTCGAAACAGCCCCAGAACGGCCCCGTCGGTGGCATCAATACCTCCCACGGGATCAATGTAAATCGTAGGAACTGACCACGCAGCAGCAGGACTCCCAGTTTGAAAATACGATAATAATTTTCATATTTCTAGACTTAGGTTTAAAAACATGGCGTTAGAGGGTCAAAACTCAAAACAGACCCCGAACGGCCCTGTGGGTGGCACCAACACCTCCCACGGGACCAATATAGTTCGTAGGAACTGACCGCGTAGCCACGGGACTCTCGGTTTGAGAATACATCGATAATTTTCCTATTTCTAGACTTAGGCTTAAAAACATGGCGGTAGAGGGTGAAAACCTAAAACATCCCCCAAAGGACTCCGTGTGTGGCACCAACACCTACCACGGGACCAATGTAACTCGTAGGAACTGACCGCGCAGCCGCGGGACACCCGATTTGAGAATACCATTGTAATTTGCATATTTCTAAACTTAGACTTAAAAACATAGTGTTAGAGGTTGAAAACGCGAAACATCCGCGACCATCCCAGTTGGTGGCACCAACACCTCCCACGGGACCAATGTAAATCGTAGGAACTGACCACGGAACCGCGAGACTCCCGGTTTGAGAATACAACAATAATTTTCATATTTTTAGACTTAGGCTTTAAAACATGGCGTTATAGGGTGAAAACTCAAAACAGCCCCCGAACGTCCCCGTGGGTGGCACCAATACCTAACATGGGACCAATATAAATCGTAGGAACTACCCAAGCCTCAGCAGGACTCCCAGTTTGAAAATATGGCGATAATTTTCATATTTCTACACTTAGGCTTAAAAACATGGCGTTAGAGGATCAAAACTCGAAACAGACCCCGAACGGCCCCGTGGGTGGCACCAACACCTTCCACGGGACCAATGTAGCTCGTAGGAACTGACTACCGAGCCGCGAGACTCTCGGTTTGAGAATACGACGATAATTTTCATATTTCTAGACTTAGGCTTAAAATCATGGCGTTATAGGGTGAAAACTCAAAACCACCACTGAACGTCCCCGTGGGTGGCACCAAATCATCCCGCGGGACCAATGTGACTCGTAGGAACTGATCGCACAGCCGCGAGACTCCTGGTTTTATAATTCGATGGTAATTTTCATGTTTATAGACTTATGCTTAAAAACATGGCAGTAGAGGGTGAAAACTCGAAACAACCCTCGACCGTACCCGTGGGAGGCACCAACACATCCCACGGGACCAATGTAAATCGTTGACCACGTAGCCACGAGACTCCCAGTTTAAGAATACGATGATAATTTTCATATTTCTAGGCATAGGCTTACAAACATAGCGTTAGAGGATGAAAACTCGAAACATCCCCTGAACGGTCCCGTGGGTGGGACCAATACCTCCCACGGGATCAATGTAAATCATAGGAACTGACCACACAGCAGCGGGACTCCCTCTTTAAAAATACGATTATAATTTTCCTATTTCTAGACTTAGGCCTAAGAACATGGCGTAAGAGGGTCAAAACTCGAAATAGCCCCCTAACGGCCCCGTGGGTGGCACCAACAACTCCTACGGGACCAATGTAGCTCATAAGAATTGACCACGCAGCCGTGAGACTCCCAGTTTGAGAATACAGTGATGATTTTCATATTTCTAGACTTAGGCTTAAAAACATGACGTTAGAGGGTGAAAACTCGAAACCGCCCCCGAACGTCCCCGTGGGTGGCACCAACACCTCCCATGGGACCAATGTAACTCGTAGGAACTGATCGTGTAGCTGCGAGACTCCCGGTTTGAGAATACGACGGTAATTTACATGTTTCCAGACTAAAGCTTAAAAACATGGCAGTAGAGGGTGAAAACTCGAACTAACCCCCGACCGTCCCCGTGGGTGGCACCAACACCTCCCACGGGACCAATGTTACCTGTAGGAATTAACCACGCAACCGCGAGAATCCCGGTTTGACAGTACGGTGGTAATTTGCATATTTCTAGACTTAGGCTTAAAAACATGGCGTTAGTGGGTGAAAACTCGAAACAGCCCCCGAACGGTCGGGTGGATGGCACCAACACCACCCACATGACCGATGTAACTCGTAGGAACTGACCACGCAGCCGCGGGTTTCCCGATTTGAGAATATGATGGTAATTTCATTATTTCTAAACTTAGGCTAAAAAACATGGCGTTATAGGGTGAAATCTCGAAACAAAGCCCGACCGTCCCCGGGGGTGGCACCAACACTTCCCATGGGACTAATGTAAATCGTAGGAACTGACCACGCAGTCGCGGGACTCCCGTTTTGAGAATTCGACGATAATTTTTATATTTCTAGACTTAGGGTTAAAAACATGGCGTTACGGGTTAAAACTCGAAACAACCCCCAAATGGCCCCGTGGGTGGCACCAACACCTCCCACGGGACCAATGTAGCTCGTAGGAACTGACCGCGCAGTGGCGGGACTCCCGGTTTTTCGAGTACGACAATAATTTTCATGTTTCTAGATTTAAGGTTAAAAACATGGAGGTAGAGGGTGAAAACTCGAAACAACCCCCAACCGTCCCCATGGGTGGCACCAACACCTCCCACGCGACCAACGTAAATCTTAGGAACTGACCACGCAACCGCGAGACTCCTGGTAAGAGAATATGACGATAATTTTTATATTTCTAGACTTAGGATTAGAAACATTGCATTAGAGGGTGAAAACTCGAAACAGCCTCCGAACGGCCCCGTTGGTGGCACTAACACCTCCCACGGGACCATTGTAAATCGTTGGAACTGACCACGCAGCATCGGGACTCCCGATTTGAAAATACAATGATAATCATAATTCTAGACTTAGGATTAAAAACATTGCATTAGAGGGTGAAACCTGAAACAGTCCCCGAACAGCCACGTCGGCAGCACCAACACCTCCCACCGGACCAATGTAGCTCGTAGGAACTGACCGCGCTGCCGTGGGACTCTCGATTTGAGAATACAACTATAATTTTCATATTTTTGGACTTAGGCTTAAAAATATGGGGTTAGAGGGTGAAAACTCGAAACAGCCCCCGAACGTCCCCGTGGGTGGAACCAACAACTCCCACGAGACCAATGTAACAGGTAGGAACTGATCGCGCAGCCGCGGGAATCCCGATTTGAGAATACGACGATAATTTTCATGTTTCTAGACTTAAGCTTAAAAACATGGCGGTAGAGGGTGAAAACTCAAAAGAACCCCCGACGGTCCCCGTGGGTGGCACCAACACCTCCCACGGGACCAATGTAACTCCTAGGAACTGACCACGCAGTCACGGGACTCCTGGTTCTAGAGTATGATGGAAATTTGCATATTTCAAGACTTAGGCTTAAAAACATGGCGTTGGAGGGTGAAAACTCAAAACAACCCCTGACCATCCGTGTGGGTGGTACCAACACCTCCCACGGGACCGATGTAACTTGTAGGAACTGACCATGAAGCCGCGGGACTCCCAATTTGAGAGTACAGTGGTAATTTGCATATTTCTAGACTTAGTCTTAAAAACAAGGCGTTAGAGGGTGAAAACTCGAAATAACCCCCGACCGTCCCTGTGGGTGGCACCAACACCT
This sequence comes from Sambucus nigra, assembly GCA_949130495.1. NCBI lineage: Eukaryota > Viridiplantae > Streptophyta > Magnoliopsida > Dipsacales > Adoxaceae > Sambucus > Sambucus nigra. Next base: position 300,575,032 of record OX422217.1, on the reverse strand, counting down.
CCCACGGGACCAATGTAAATCGTAGGAACTGACCATGCATCCGCGGGACTCCCGGTCTGAGAATACGATGATAATTTTTATATTTCTAGACTTAGGCTTAAAGACATGGCGTTAGAGGGTGAAAACTCAAAACAGCACCTGAACTGCCCTGCGGGGCACCAACACCCCCCACGGGACCAATGCAGCTCGTAGGAATAGACTGCGCAGCAGCGGGACTCCCGGTTTCAGAATACGACAAAAATTTTCATATTTATAGGCTTAAGCTTAAAAACATGGCGGTAGAGCGTGAAAACTTAAAATAACCCTCGACCGTCCTTGTGGGTGGCACCAACACCTCCCACGGGACCAATGTAAATCGTAGGAACTGACCACGCAGCCGCGAGACTCCCGGTTTGAGAATACGACAATAATTTTCATATTTTTAAACTTAGGCTTAAAAATATGGCGTTAGACGATGAAGACTCGAAACAGCCCCCGAACAGCCCCGTGGGTGGCACAAATACCTCCCGTAAGACCAATATAAATCGTAGGAACTACGCACGCAGCAGCGGTACACCCGGTTTGCAAATACGACGATAATTTTCATATTTCTAGACTTAGGCTTAAAAACATGGCGTTAGAGGGTCAAAACTCGAAACAGACCGCGAACGGCCCCGTGGGTGGCACCAACACCTCCCACGGGACCAATGTAGCTCGTAGGAATTGACCGCAGAGCCATGGAACTCCCGGTTTGAGAATACGATGATAATTTCCATATTTCTAGACTTAGGCTTAAAAACATGTCGTTATAGGGTGAAAACTCGAAATAATCCCGGACCGTCCCCGTGGGTGGCACCAACACCTCCCACGGGACTAAAGTAACTCGTAGGAACTTCCCACGCAGCTGCGGGATTCCCGGTTTGAAAGTACGTTGGTAATTTGCATATTTCTAGATTTAGGCTTAAAAACATGGCATTAGAGGGTGAAAACTCAACACAACCACCGACCGTCCCTGGGGTGGCACCAACACCTCCCACGGGACCAATGTTACTCATAGGAACTAACCACGCAACCGCTGGAATCCCGGTTTGAGAGACAGTGGTAATTTCCATATTTCTAGACATTGGCTTAAAAACATGGCATTAGAGGGTGAAAACTCGCAATAGCCCCCGAACTGCCGCGTGGATGGCACCAACAGCTCCAACGGGACCAATGTAGCTCGTAGGAACTGATCGCGGAGCCGCGGGACTCACGATTTGAGAATACGAAGATAATTTTCATATTTCTAGGCTTTATTCCTAAAAACATGGCGTTATAGCGTGAAAACTCGAAACCGCCCCCGAACGTCCCCGTAGGTGGAACCAACACCTCCCACGGGACCAATGTAACTCGTAGGAACTGATCGCACAGCCACGATACTCCCGATTTAAGAGTATGACGGTAATTTGCATGTTTTTAGATTTAAGCTTAAAAATATGATAGTTGAGGGTGAAAACTCGAAACATCCCCCGACCGTGCTCGTGGGTGGCACCAACACCTCCCACGGGACAAATGTAACTCCTAGGAACTGACCATGAAGCCGCGGGACTCCGGGTTTGAGAGTATGACAAAAATTTGCATATTTCTAGACTTAGGCTTCAAAACATGCCATTAGAGGGTGAAAACTCGAAACAACCCCCGACCATCCATGTGGGTAGCACCAACACCTCCCACGGGACCAATATAACTCGTAGGAACTGACCACGCAGCCGCGAGACTCCCGGTTTGAGAGTACAGTGGTAATTTGCATATTTATATACTTAGGCTTAAAAACTTGGCGTTAGAGGGTGAAAACTCGAAATAACCCTCGATCGTCCCCGTCGGTGGCACCAACACCTCCCACGGGACCAATGTAAATTGTAGGAACTGACCATGACGCCACGGGACTACCCGTTTAGGAATACGATGATAATTTTTATATTTCTAGATTTACGCTTAAAAACTTGGCGTTATACAGGGAAAACTCAAAATAGCTCCCGAGCGGCCCCGTGGGTAGCTCCAACACCTCCCATGGTACCAATACAGCTCGTAGGAACTGACCGCGCATCTGCCAATCTCCCGGTGTGAGAATACGACAATAATTTTCATATTCCTAGACTTAAGCTTAAAAACATGGCGGTAGATGGAGAAAACTCAAAACAACCCTCGACCGTCCCCGTGGGTGGCACCTACACCTCCCACGGGACCAATGTAAAGCATAGGAACTGACCACGTAGCCATGAGACTCCCGATTTAACAATATGACAATAATTTTTATATTTTTAGACTTAGGCTTAGAAACACAGTGTTAGAGGATGAAAACACGAAACAGCACCAGAACGGCCCCGTGGGTGGCACCAATACCTCCCATGGGATCAAGGTAAATCGTAGGAACTGACCATGCAGCAACGGGACTCCCGGTTTGAAAATACGTTGATAATTTTCATATTTCTAGACTTAGGCTTAAAAACATGGCATTAGAGGGTGAAAACTCGAAACAGACCCCGAACGGCCCCGTTGGTGGCACCAACACCTCCCACTGGACCAATGTAGCTCGTACGAACTGACCGTGCAGCCGCAGGACTCCCGATTTGAGAATACAAAGATAATTTTCATATTTCTACTCTTAGGCTTCAAAACATGGAGTTAGAGGGTGAAAACAAAAAAGACCCAACGAAGGACTCCGTGGGTGTCACCAACACCTCCCACGGGACCAATGTAACTCGTAGAAACGAATCGCGCAGCCGCGGGACTCCCAATTTGATAATACCATGGTAATTTGCATATTTCTAGACTTAGACTTAAAAACATGGTGTTAGAGAATGAATACTCGAAACATCCCCCGACCATCTCCATGGGTGTCCCCAACACCTCCCACGGGATGAATGTAAATTGTAGGAACTGACCACACAGCCGCGAGACTCCTGGTTTGAGAATACGACAAAAATTTTAATATTTTTAGACTTAGGATTAAAAACATGGCGTTAGAGTATGAAAACTCAAAACAGCCCCCGAACGGCCCCGTGGGTAGCACCAATACCTCCCATGGGACCAATATAAATCGTAGGAACTACCCACGCAGCAGTGAGACTCCCAGTTTGAAAATACGATGATTATTTTCATCTTCTAGACTTAGGCTTAAAAACATGGCGTTAGAGGGTCAAAACTAGAAACAGACCCCGAAGGGCCCGTGGGTGGCACCAACACCTCCCACGGGACCAATGTAGTTTGTAGGAACTGACCGCGCAGCCGTGGGACTCCCAGTTTGAGAATACAATGATAATTTTCATATTTCTAGACTTAGGCTTAAAAACATGGCGTTAGAGGCAGAAAACTCGAAACCGCCCCCGTACATCCCCGTGGGTGGCACCTACACCTCCCACGGGACCAACGTAACTTGTAGGAACTAATCGCGTAGCTGCGAGACTCCCGGTTTGAGAATAAGACAGTAATTTTCATGTTTCTAGACTTAAGCTGAAAAACATGGCAGTAGAGGGTGAAAACTCAAAATAACCCCCGACCGTCCCCGTGGGTGGCACCAACACCTCCCACGGGACTAAAGTAACTCGTAGGAACTTCCCACGCAGCCGCGGGACTCACGGTTTGAAAGTACGTTGGTAATTTGCATATTTGTAGATTTAGGCTTAAAAACATGGCGTTAGAGGGTGAAAACTCAACACAACCACCGACCGTCCCTGGGGTGGCACCAACACCTCCCACGGGACCAATGTTACTCGTAGGAACTAACCACGCAACCGCTGGAATCCCGGTTTGAGAGACGGTGGTAATTTGAATATTTCTAGACTTAGGCTTAAAAACATGGCATTAGAGGGTGAAAACTCGCAATAGCCTCCGAACGGCCGCGTGGATGGCACCAACAGCTCCAATGGGACCAATGTAGCTCGTAGGAACTGATCGCGGAGCCGCGGGACTCACGATTTGAGAATACGAAGATAATGTTCATATTTCTAGACTTAGGCCTAAAAACATGGCGTTATAGCGTGAAAACTCGAAACCTCCCCCAAACGTCCCCGTAGGTGGAACCAACACCTCCCATGGGACCAATGTAACTCGTAGGAACTGATCGCACAGCCGCGATACTCCCGATTTAAGAGTATGACGGTAATTTCCATGTTTTTAGATTTAAGCTTAAATATATGATGGTTGAGGGTGAAAACTCGAAACATCCCCCGACCGTGCTCGTGGGTGGCACCAACACCTCCCACGGGACAAATGTAACTCCTAGGAACTGACCATGAAGCCGCGGGACTCCCGGTTTGAGAGTAGGACAAAAAATTGCATATTTATAGACTTAGGCTTCAAAACATGCCGTTAGAGGGTGAAAACTCGAAACAACCCCCGACCATCCATGTGGGTGGCACCAACACCTCCCACGGGACCAATGTAACTCGTAGGAACTGACCACGCAGCCGCGAGACTCCCGGTTTGAGAGTACAGTGGTAATTTGCATATTTATAGACTTAGGCTTAAAAACTTGGCGTTAGAGGGTGAAAACTCGAAATAACCCTCGATCGTCCCCGTCGGTGGCACCAACACCTCCCACGGGACCAATGTAAATTGTAGTAACTGACCATGCAGCCACGGGACTCCCATTTTAAGAATACGATGATAATTTTTATATTTCTAGATTTAGTCTTAAAAACTTGGCGTTAGAAAGGGAAAACTCAAAATAGCCCCCGAATGGCCCCGTGGGTGGCACCAACACCTCCCATTGTACCAATACAGCTCGTAGGAACTGACCGCGCATCCGCGGAACTCCCAGTGTGAGAATACAGCAATATTTTCATATTTCTAGACTTAAGCTTAAAAACATGGCGGTAAATGGAGAAAACTCAAAACAACCCTCGACCGTCCCCGTGGGTGGCACCTACACCTCCCACGGGACCAATGTAAAGCATAGGAACTGACCACGTAGCCATGAGACTCCCGGTTTAACAATATGACAATAATTTTTATATTTTTAGACTTAGGCTTAGAAACACAGTGTTAGAGGATGAAAACACGAAACAGCACCAGAACGGCCCCGTGGGTGGCACCAATACCTCCCATGGGATCAATGTAAATCGTAGGAACTGACCATGCAGCAACGGGACTCCCGGTTTGAAAATACATTGATAATTTTCATATTTCTAGACTTAGGCTTAAAAACATGGCATTAGAGGGTGAAAACTCGAAACAGACCCCGAACGGCCCCGTTGGTGGCACCAACACCTCCCACTGGACCAATGTAGCTCGTACGAACTGACCGTGCAGCCGCAGGACTCCCGATTTGAGAATACAAAGATAATTTTCATATTTCTACTCTTAGGCTTCAAAACATGGAGTTAGAGGGTGAAAACAAAAAAGACCCAACGAAGGACTCCGTGGGTGTCACCAACACCTCCCACGGGACCAATGTAACTCGTAGGAACTAACCGCGCAGCCGCGGGACTCCCAACTTGATAATACCATGGTAATTTGCATATTTCTAGACTTAGACTTAAAAACATGGTGTTAGAGGCTGAAAACTCGAAACATCCCCTGACCATCCCCATGGGTGGCCCCAACACCTCCCACGGGATGAATGTAAATTGTAGGAACTGACCACACAGCCGCGAGACTCCCTGTTTGATAATACGACAACAATTTTCATATTTTTAGACTTAGGATTAAAAACATGGTGTTAGAGGATGAAAACTCCAAACAGCCCCCGAACGGCCCCGTGGGTGGCACCAATACCTCCCATGGGACCAATATAAATCGTAGGAACTACCCACGCAGCAGCGAGACTCCCAGTTTGAAAATACGATGATTATTTTCATCTTCTAGACTTAGGCTTAAAAACATGGCGTTAGAGGGTCAAAACTAGAAACAGACCCCGAAGGGCCCGTGGGTGGCACCAACACCTCCCACGGGACCAATGTAGTTTGTAGGAACTGACCGCGCAGCCGTGGGACTCCCAGTTTGAGAATACAATGATAATTTTCATATTTCTAGACTTAGGCTTAAAAACATGGCGTTAGAGGCTGAAAACTCGAAACCGCCCCCGAACATCCCCGTGGGTGGCACCTACACCTCCCACGGGACCAACGTAACTCGTAGGAACTAATCGCGCAGCTGCGAGACTCCCGGTTTGAGAATAAGACAGTAATTTTCATGTTTCTAGACTTAAGCTGAAAAACATGGCAGTAGAGGGTGAAAACTCAAAATAACCCCCGACCGTCCCCGTGGGTGGCACCAACACCTCCCACGGGACTAAAGTAACTCGTAGGAACTTCCCACGCAGCCGCGGGACTCACGGTTTGAAAGTACGTTGGTAATTTGCATATTTGTAGATTTAGGCTTAAAAACATGGCGTTAGAGGGTGAAAACTCAACACAACCACCGACCGTCCCTGGGGTGGCACCAACACCTCCCACGGGACCAATGTTACTCGTAGGAACTAACCACGCAACCGCTGGAATCTCGGTTTGAGAGACGGTGGTAATTTGCATATTTCTAGACTTAGGCTTAAAAACATGGCATTAGAGGGTGAAAACTCGCAATAGCCCCCGAACGGCCGCGTGGATGGCACCAACAGCTCCAACGGGACCAATGTAGCTCGTAGGAACTGATCGCGGAGCCGCGGGACTCACGATTTGAGAATACGAAGATAATTTTCATATTTCTAGACTTAGGCCTAAAAACATGGCGTTATAGCGTGAAAACTCGAAACCGCACCCGAACGTCCCCGCAGGTGGAACCAACACCTCCCACGGGACCAATGTAACTCGTAGGAACTGATCCCACAGCCGCGATACTCCCGATTTAAGAGTATGACGGTAATTTGCATGTTTTTAGATTTAAGATTAAAAACATGATGGTAGAGGGTGAAAACTCGAAACATCCCCCGACCGTCCTCGTGGGTGGCACCAACACCTCCCACGAGACAAATGTAACTCCTAGGAACTGACCATGAAGCCGCGGGACTCCCGATTTGAGAGTAGGACAAAAAATTGCATATTTCTAGACTTAGGCTTCAAAACATGCCGTTACAGGGTGAAAACTCGAAACAACCCCCGACCATCCATGTGGGTGGCACCAACACCTCCCACGGGACCAATGTAACTCGTAGGAACTGACCACGCAGCCGCGAGACTCCCGGTTTGAGAGTACAGTGGTAATTTGCATATTTATAGACTTAGGCTTAAAGACTTGGCGTTAGAGGGTGAAAACTCAAAATAACCCTCGATCGTCCCCGTCGGTGGCACCAACACCTCCCACGGGACCAATGTAAATTGTAGGAACTGACCATGCAGCCACGGGACTCCCCGTTTAAGAATACGATGATAATTTTTATATTTCTAGATTTAGTCTTAAAAACTTGGCGTTAGAAAGGGAAAACTCAAAATAGCCCCCGAATGGCCCCGTGGGTGGCACCAACACCTCCCATTGTACCAATACAGCTCGTAGGAACTGACCGCGCATCCGCGTAACTCCCAGTGTGAGAATACGGTAATAATTTTCATATTTCTAGACTTAAGCTTAAAAACATGGCGGTAGATGGTGAAAACTCAAAACAACCCTCGACCGTCCCCGTGGGTGGCACCTACACCTCCCACGGGACCAATGTAAAGCATAGGAACTGACCACGTAGCCATGAGACTCCCGGTTTAACAATATGACAATAATTTTTATATTTTTAGACTTAGGCTTAGAAATACAGTGTTAGAGGATGAAAACACGAAACAGCACCAGAACGGCCCCGTGGGTGGCACCAATACCTCCCATGGGATCAATGTAAATCGTAGGAACTGACCACGCAGCAACGGGACTCCCGATTTGAAAATATGTTGATAATTTTCATATTTGTAAACTTAGGCTTAAAAACATGGCATTAGAGGGTGAAAACTCGAAACAGACCCCGAACGGCCACGTTGGTGGCACCAACACCTCCCACGGGACCAATGTAGCTCGTATGAACTGACCGTGCAGCCGTAAGACTCCCGATTTGAGAATACAAAGATAATTTTCATATTTCTACTCTTAGTCTTCAAAACATGGAGTTAGAGGGTGAAAACAAAAAAGACCCAACGAAGGACTCCGTGGGTGTCACCAACACCTCCCATGGGACCAATGTAACTCGTTGGAACTAACCACGCAGCCGCGGGACTCCTAATTTGATAATACCATGGTAATTTGCATATTTCAAGACTTAAACTTAAAAATATGGTGTTAGAGGATGAAAACTCGAAACATCCCCTCACCATCCCCATGGGTGGCCCCAACACCTCCCACGGGATGAATGTAAATTGTAGGAACTGACCACACAGCCGCGAGACTCCCGGTTGAGAATACGACAACAATTTTCATATATTTAGACTTAGGATTAAAAACATGGCGTTAGAGGATGAAAACTCGAAACAGCCCCCGAACGGCCCCGTGGGTGGCACTAATACCTCCCATGGGACCAATATCAATCGTAGGAACTACCCACGCAGCAGCGGGACTCCCAGTTTGAAAATACGATGATTATTTTCATTTTATAGACTTAGGCTTAAAAACATGGCGTTAGAGGGTCAAAACTATAAATAGACCCCGAAGGGACCGTGGGTGGCACCAACACCTCCCACGGGACCAATGTAGTTTGTAGGAACTGAACGCGCAGCCGTGGGACTCCCAGTTTGTGAATACAATGATAATTTTCATATTTCTAGACTTAGGCTTAGAAACATGGCGTTAGAGGCTGAAAACTCGAAACCGCCCCCGAACATCCCCGTGGGTGGCACCAGCACCTCCCACGGGACCAATGTAACTCGTAGGAACTAATCGCGCAGCTGCAAGACTCTCGGTTTGAGAATAAGATGATAATTTTCATGTTTCTATACTTAAGCTTAAAAACATGGCAGTAGAGGGTGAAAACTCGAAATAACCCCCGACGGTCCCCGTGGGTGGCACCAACACCTCCCACGGGACTAAAGTAACTCGTAGGAACTTCCCATGCAGCCGAGGGACTCCCGGTTTGAAAGTACGTTGGTAATTTGCATATTTGTAGATTTAGGCTTAAAAACATGGCGTTAGAGGGTGAAAACTCAACACAACCACCGACCGTCCTTGGGGTGGCACCAACACCTCCCACGGGACCAATGTTACTCGTAGGAACTAACCACGCAACCGCTGGAATCCCGGTTTGAGAGACGGTGGTAATTTCCATATCTCTAGACTTAGGCTTAAAAACATGGCATTATAGCGTGAAAACTCGCAATAGCCCCCGAACGGCCGCGTGGATGGCGCCAACAGCTCCAACGGGACCAATGTAGCTCGTAGGAACTGACCGCGGAGCCGCGGGCTCACGATTTGAGAATACGAAGATAATTTTCATATTTCTAGACTTAGGCCTAAAAATATGGCGTTATAGCGTGAAAACTCGAAACCGCACCCGAACGTCCCCGCAGGTGGAACCAACACCTCCCACGGGACCAATGTAACTCGTAGGAACTGATCCCACAGCCGCGATACTCCCGATTTAAGAGTATGACGGTAATTTGCATGTTTTTAGATTTAAGATTAAAAACATGATGGTAGAGGATGAAAACTCGAAACATCCCCCGACCGTCCTCGTGGGTGGCACCAACACCTCCCACGAGACAAATGTAACTCCTAGGAACTGACCATGAAGCCGCGGGACTCCCGATTTGAGAGTACGACAAAAATTTGCATATTTCTAGACTTAGGCTTCAAAACATGCCGTTACAGGGTGAAAACTCGAAACAACCCCCGACCATCCATGTGGGTGGCACCAACACCTCCCACGGGACCAATGTAACTCGTAGGAACTGACCACGCAGCCGCGAGACTCCCGGTTTGAGAGTACAGTGGTAATTTGCATATTTATAGACTTAGGCTTAAAAACTTGGCGTTAGAGGGTGAAAACTCGAAATAACCCTCGATCGTCCCCGTCGGTGGCACCAACACCTCCCACGGGACCAATGTAAATTGTAGGAACTGACCATGCAGCCACGGGACTCCCCGTTTAAGAATACGATGATAATTTTTATATTTCTAGATTTAGTCTTAAAAACTTGGCGTTAGAAAGGGAAAACTCAAAATAGCCCCCGAATGGCCCCGTGGGTGGCACCAACACCTCCCATTGTACCAATACAGCTCGTAGGAGCTGACCGCGCATCCGCGGAACTCCCAGTGTGAGAATACGGCAATAATTTTCATATTTCTAGACTTAAGCTTAAAAACAGGGCGGTAGATGGTGAAAACTCAAAACAACCCTCGACCGTCCCCGTGGGTGGCACCTACACCTCCCACGGGACCAATGTAAAGCATAGGAACTGACCATGTAGCCATGAGACTCCCGGTTTAAGAATATGATAATAATTTTCATATTTTTAGACTTAGGCTTAAAAACACAGTGTTAGAGGATGAAAACACGAAACAGTACCAGAACGGTCCCGTGGGTGGCACCAATACCTCCCATGGGATCAATGTAAATCGTAGGAACTGACCACGCAGCAACGGGACTCCCGGTTTGAAAATATGTTGATAATTTTCATATTTCTAGACTTAGGCTTAAAAACATGGCATTAGAGGGTGAAAACTTGAAACAGACCCCGAACGGCCCCGTTGGTGGCACCAACACCTCTCACGGGACCAATGTAGATCGTACGAACTGACCGTGCAGTCGCAGGACTCCCGATTTGAGAATACAAAGATAATTTCATATTTCTACTCTTTGGCTTCAAAACATGGAGTTAGAGGGTGAAAACAAAAAAGAGCCAACGAAGGACTCCGTGGGTGTCACCAACACCTCCCACGGGACCAATGTAACTCGTAGAAACGAATCGCGCAGCCGCGGGACTCCCAATTTGATAATACCATGGTAATTTGCATATTTCTAGACTTAGACTTAAAAACATGGTGTTAGAGAATGAATACTCGAAACATCCCCCGACCATCTCCATGGGTGTCCCCAACACCTCCCACGGGATGAATGTAAATTGTAGGAACTGACCACACAGCCGCGAGACTCCTGGTTTGAGAATACGACAAAAATTTTAATATTTTTAGACTTAGGATTAAAAACATGGCGTTAGAGTATGAAAACTCAAAACAGCCCCCGAACGGCCCCGTGGGTGGCACCAATACCTCCCATGGGACCAATATAAATCGTAGGAACTACCCACGCAGCAGCGGGACTCCCAGTTTGAAAATACGATGATTATTTTCATTTTCTAGACTTAGGCTTAAAAACATGGCGTTAGAGGGTCAAAACTAGAAACAGACCCCGAAGGGACCGTGGGTGGCACCAACACCTCCCACAGGACCAATGTAGTTTGTAGGAACTGAACGCGCAGCCGTGGGACTCCCAGTTTGTGAATACAATGATAATTTTCATATTTCTAGACTTAGGCTTAGAAACATGGCGTTAGAGGCTGAAAACTCGAAACCGCCCCCGAACATCCCCGTGGGTGGCACCAGCACCTCCCACGGGACCAATGTAACTCGTAGGAACTAATCGCGCAGCTGCGAGACTCTCGGTTTGAGAATAAGATGATAATTTTCATGTTTCTAGACTTAAGCTTAAAAACATGGCAGTAGAGGGTGAAAACTCGAAATAACCCCCGACGGTCCCCGTGGGTGGCACCAACACCTCCCACGGGACTAAAGTAACTCGTAGGAACTTCCCATGCAGCCGAGGGACTCCCGGTTTGAAAGTACGTTGGTAATTTGCATATTTGTAGATTTAGGCTTAAAAACATGGCGTTAGAGGGTGAAAACTCAACACAACCACCGACCGTCCTTGGGGTGGCACCAACACCTCCCACGGGACCAATGTTACTCGTAGGAACTAACCACGCAACCGCTGGAATCCCGGTTTGAGAGACGGTGGTAATTTCCATATCTCTAGACTTAGGCTTAAAAACATGGCATTATAGCGTGAAAACTCGCAATAGCCCCCGAACGGCCGCGTGGATGGCGCCAACAGCTCCAACGGGACCAATGTAGCTCGTAGGAACTGACCGCGGAGCCGCGGGCTCACGATTTGAGAATACGAAGATAATTTTCATATTTCTAGACTTAGGCCTAAAAATATGGCGTTATAGCGTGAAAACTCGAAACCGCACCCGAACGTCCCCGCAGGTGGAACCAACACCTCCCACGGGACCAATGTAACTCATAGGAACTGATCCCACAGCCGCGATACTCCCGATTTAAGAGTATGACGGTAATTTGGATGTTTTTAGATTTAAGATTAAAAACATGATGGTAGAGGATGAAAACTCGAAACATCCCCCGACCGTCCTCGTGGGTTGCACCAACACCTCCCACGAGACAAATGTAACTCCTAGGAACTGACCATGAAGCCGCGGGACTCCCGATTTGAGAGTACGACAAAAATTTGCATATTTCTAGACTTAGGCTTCAAAACATGCCGTTACAGGGTGAAAACTCAAAACAACCCCCGACCATCCATGTGGGTGGCACCAACACCTCCCACGGGACCAATGTAACTTGTAGGAACTGAACACGCAGCCGCGAGACTCCCGGTTTGAGAGTACAGTGGTAATTTGCATATTTATAGACTTAGGCTTAAAAACTTGGCGTTAGAGGGTGAAAACTCGAAATAACCCTCGATCGTCCCCGTCGGTGGCACCAACACCTCCCACGGGACCAATGTAAATTGTAGGAACTGACCATGCAGCCACGGGACTCCCCGTTTAAGAATACGATGATAATTTTTATATTTCTAGATTTAGTCTTAAAAACTTGGCGTTAGAAAGGAAAAACTCAAAATAGCCCCCGAATGGCCCCGTGGGTGGCACCAACACCTCCCATTGTACCAATACAGCTCGTAGGAGCTGACCGCGCATCCGCGGAACTCCCAGTGTGAGAATACGGCAATAATTTTCATATTTCTAGACTTAAGCTTAAAAACATGGCGGTAGATGGTGAAAACTCAAAACAACCCTCGACCGTCCCCGTGGGTGGCACCTACACCTCCCACGGGACCAATGTAAAGCATAGGAACTGACCATGTAGCCATGAGACTCCCGGTTTAAGAATATGATAATAATTTTCATATTTTTAGACTTAGGCTTAAAAACAGAGTGTTAGAGGATGAAAACACGAAACAGTACCAGAACGGCCCCGTGGGTGGCACCAATACCTCCCATGGGATCAATGTAAATCGTAGGAACTGACCACGCAGCAACGGGACTCCCGGTTTGAAAATATGTTGATAATTTTCATATTTCTAGACTTAGGCTTAAAAACATGGCATTAGAGGGTGAAAACTTGAAACAGACCCCGAACGGCCCCGTTGGTGGCACCAACACCTCCCACGGGACCAATGTAGATCGTACGAACTGACCGTGCAGTCGCAGGACTCCCGATTTGAGAATACAAAGATAATTTCATATTTCTACTCTTTGGCTTCAAAACATGGAGTTAGAGGGTGAAAACAAAAAAGAGCCAACGAAGGACTCCGTGGGTGTCACCAACACCTCCCACGGGACCAATGTAACTCGTAGAAACGAATCGCGCAGCCGCGGGACTCCCAATTTGATAATACCATGGTAATTTGCATATTTCTAGACTTAGACTTAAAAACATGGTGTTAGAGAATGAATACTCGAAACATCCCCCGACCATCTCCATGGGTGTCCCCAACACCTCCCACGGGATGAATGTAAATTGTAGGAACTGACCACACAGCCGCGAGACTCCTGGTTTGAGAATACGACAACAATTTTAATATTTTTAGACTTAGGATTAAAAACATGGCGTTAGAGTATGAAAACTCAAAACAGCCCCCGAACGGCCCCGTGGGTAGCACCAATACCTCCCATGGGACCAATATAAATCGTAGGAACTACCCACGCAGCAGCGGGATTCCCAGTTTGAAAATACGATGATTATTTTCATTTTCTAGACTTAGGCTTAAAAACATGGCGTTAGAGGGTCAAAACTAGAAACAGACCCCGAAGGGCCCGTGGGTGGCACCAACACCTCCCACGGGACCAATGTAGTTTGTAGGAACTGACCGCGCAGCCGTGGGACTCCCAGTTTGAGAATACAATGATAATTTTCATATTTCTAGACTTAGGCTTAAAAACGTGGCGTTAGAGGCTGAAAACTCGAAACCGCCCCCGAACATCCCCGTGGGTGGCACCAAAACCTCCCACGGGACCAATGTAACTCGTAGGAACTAATCGCGCAGCTGCGAGACTCCCGGTTTGAGAATAAGACGGTAATTTTCATGTTTCTAGACTTAAGCTTAAAAGCATGGCAGTAGAGGGTGAAAACTCGAAATAACCCCCGACCGTCCCCGTGGGTGGCACCAACACCTCCCACGGGACTAAAGTAACTCGTAGGAACTTCCCACGCAGCCGCGGGACTCCCAGTTTGAAAGTACGTTGGTAATTTGCATATTTCTAGATTTAGTCTTAAAAACATGGCGTTAGAGGGTGAAAACTCAACACAACCACCGACCGTCCCTGGGGTGGCACCAACACCTCCCACGGGACCAATGTTACTCGTAGGAACTAACCACGCAATCGCTGGCATCCCGGTTTGAGAGACGGTGGTAATTTGCATATTTCTAGACTTAGGCTTAAAAACATGGCGTTAGAGGGTGAAAACTCAAAATAGCCCCCGAACGGCCGCGTGGATGGCACCAACACCACCCACGTGACCGATGTAACTCGTAGGAACTGACCACGCAACCGCGGGTCTTCCGATTTGAGAATACTATGGTAATTTACATATTTCTAGACTTAGGCCTAAAAATATGGCGTTATAGCGTGAAAACTCGAAACCGCACCCGAACGTCCCCGCAGGTGGAACCAACACCTCCCACGGGACCAATGTAACTCGTAGGAACTGATCCCACAGCCGCGATACTCCCGATTTAAGAGTATGACGGTAATTTGCATGTTTTTAGATTTAAGATTAAAAACATGATGGTAGAGGATGAAAACTCGAAACATCCCTCGACCGTCCTCGTGGGTGGCACCAACACCTCCCACGAGACAAATGTAACTCCTAGGAACTGACCATGAAGCCGCGGGACTCCCGATTTGAGAGTACGACAAAAATTTGTATATTTCTAGACTTAGGCTTCAAAACATGCCGTTACAGGGTGAAAACTCAAAACAACCCCCGACCATCCATGTGGGTGGCACCAACACCTCCCACGGGACCAATGTAACTCGTAGGAACTGACCACGCAGCCGCGAGACTCCCGGTTTGAGAGTACAGTGGTAATTTGCATATTTATAGACTTAGGCTTAAAAACTTGGCGTTAGAGGGTGAAAACTCGAAATAACCCTCGATCGTCCCCGTCGGTGGCACCAACACCTCCCACGGGACCAATGTAAATTGTAGTAACTGACCATGCAGCCACGGGACTCCCATTTTAAGAATACGATGATAATTTTTATATTTCTAGATTTAGTCTTAAAAACTTGGCGTTAGAAAGGGAAAACTCAAAATAGCCCCCGAATGGCCCCGTGGGTGGCACCAACACCTCCCATTGTACCAATACAGCTCGTAGGAACTGACCGCGCATCCGCGGAACTCCCAGTGTGAGAATACGGCAATAATTTTCATATTTCTAGACTTAAGCTTAAAAACATGGCGGTAAATGGAGAAAACTCAAAACAACCCTCGACCGTCCCTGTGGGTGGCACCTACACCTCCCACGGGACCAATGTAAAGCATAGGAACTGACCATGTAGCCATGAGACTCCCGGTTTAAGAATATGACAATAATTTTTATATTTTTAGACTTAGGCTTAGAAACACAGTGTTAGAGGATGAAAACACGAAACAGTACCAGAACGGCCCCGTGGGTGGCACCAATACCTCCCATGGGATCAATGTAAATCGTAGGAACTGACCACGCAGCAACGGGACTCCCGGTTTGAAAATATGTTGATAATTTTCATATTTCTAGACTTAGGCTTAAAAACATGGCATTAGAGGGTGAAAACTTGAAACAGACCCCGAACGGCCCCGTTGGTGGCACCAACACCTCCCACGGGACCAATGTAGATCGTACGAACTGACCGTGCAGTCGCAGGACTCTCGATTTGAGAATACAAAGATAATTTCATATTTCTACTCTTTGGCTTCAAAACATGGAGTTAGAGGGTGAAAACAAAAAAGAGCCAACGAAGGACTCCGTGGGTGTCACCAACACCTCCCACGGGACCAATGTAACTCGTAGAAACGAATCGCGCAGCCGCGGGACTCCCAATTTGATAATACCATGGTAATTTGCATATTTCTAGACTTAGACTTAAAAACATGGTGTTAGAGAATGAATACTCGAAACATCCCCCGACCATCTCCATGGGTGTCCCCAACACCTCCCACGGGATGAATGTAAATTGTAGGAACTGACCACACAGCCGCGAGACTCCTGGTTTGAGAATACGACAACAATTTTAATATTTTTAGACTTAGGATTAAAAACATGGCGTTAGAGTATGAAAACTCAAAACAGCCCCCGAACGGCCCCGTGGGTAGCACCAATACCTCCCATGGGACCAATATAAATCGTAGGAACTACCCACGCAGCAGCGGGACTCCCAGTTTGAAAATACGATGATTATTTTCATTTTCTAGACTTAGGCTTAAAAACATGGCGTTAGAGGGTCAAAACTAGAAACAGACCCCGAAGGGCCCGTGGGTCGCACCAACACCTCCCACGGGACCAATGTAGTTTGTAGGAATTGACCGCGCAGCCGTGGGACTCCCAGTTTGAGAATACAATGATAATTTTCATATTTCTAGACTTAGGCTTAAAAACGTGGCGTTAGAGGCTGAAAACTCGAAACCGCCCCCGAACATCCCCGTGGGTGGCACCAAAACCTCCCACGGGACCAATGTAACTCGTAGGAACTAATCGCGCAGCTGCGAGACTCCCGGTTTGAGAATAAGACGGTAATTTTCATGTTTCTAGACTTAAGCTTAAAAACATCGCAGTAGAGGGTGAAAACTCGAAATAACCCCCGACCGTCCCCGTGGGTGGCACCAACACCTCCCACGGGACTAAAGTAACTCGTAGGAACTTCCCACGCAGCCGCGGGACTCCCAGTTTGAAAGTACGTTGGTAATTTGCATATTTCTAGATTTAGTCTTAAAAACATGGCGTTAGAGGGTGAAAACTCAACACAACCACCGACCGTCCCTGGGGTGGCACCAACACCTCCCACGGGACCAATGTTACTCGTAGGAACTAACCACGCAATCGCTGGCATCCCGGTTTGAGAGACGGTGGTAATTTGCATATTTCTAGACTTAGGCTTAAAAACATGGCGTTAGAGGGTGAAAACTCGAAATAGCCCCCGAACGGCCGCGTGGATGGCACCAACACCACCCACGTGACCGATGTAACTCGTAGGAACTGACCACGCAACTGCGGGTCTTCCGATTTGAGAATACTATGGTAATTTACATATTTCTAAACACTGCCTTAAAAACATGGCGTTATAGGGTGAAAACTCGAAACAACACCCGACCATCCCTGTGGGTGGCACCACCACCTCCCATGGGACTAATGTAAATCGTAGGAACTGACCACGCAGCCACGGGACTCCCGGTTTGAATACGACGATAATTTTTTATATTTCTTGAAAACATGGCGTTATGGGTGAAAACTCGAAACAGCCCCCGAATGGCCCCGTGGGTGGCAACAACACCTCCCACGAGACCAATGTAGCTCGTAGGAACTGACCGCACAGCGGCGGGACTCCCGGTTTGAGAATACGACAATAATTTTCATATTTATAGATTTAAGCTGAAAAACATGGAGGTAGAGGGTGAAATCTCGAAACAACCCCCGACCGTCCACGTGGGTGGCACCAACACCTCCCACGGGACCAATGTAAACCTTAAGAACTAACCACGCAATCGTGAGACTCCCGGTTTGAGAATACGATGGGTATTTTCATATTTCTAGACTTAGGCTTAAAAACATGGCGTTAGAGGGTGAAAACTCGAAACAGCCCCCGAACGGCCCCGTTGGTGGCACCAACACCTCCCACGGGACCATTGTAAATAGTTGGAACTGACCACGCCGTAGTGGGACTCCCGGTTTCAAAATATGATGATAATTTTTGTAATTCTTGACTTAGGCTTAAAAACATGGCGTTAGAGGGTGAAAACTCCAAACAGTCCCCGAACGGCCTCGTGGGTGGCACCAACACCTCCCACAGGACCAATGTAGCTCTTAGGAACTGACCGCCCCTCCGCGGGACTCTCGATTTGAGAATACAACTATAATTTTCATATCTTTGGACTTAGGCTTAAAAACATGGCGTTAGAGGGTGAAAACTCGAAACAGCCCCCGAACGTCCTTGTGTGTGGAATCAACACCTCCCACGGGACCAATGTAACTCGTCGGAACTGATCGCGCAGCTGTGAGACTCCCGATTTGAGAATACCACGGTAATTTGCCTGTTTCTAGACTTAAGCTTAAAAACATGGCGGTAGAGGGTGAAAACTCGAAACAACCCCCGACGATCCCCGTGAGTGGCACCAACACCTCCCACGGGACCAATGTAACTCCTAGGAACTGACCACGCAGCCGCGGGACTCCTGCTTCTAGAGTATGATGGAAATTTGCATATTTCTAGACTTAGGCTTAAAAACATGGCGTTAGAGGGTGAAAACTCAAAACAACCCCCGACCATCCGTGTGGGTGCTACCAACACCTCCCACGGGACAAATGTAACTCGTAGGAACTGACCATGAAGCCGCGGGATTCCCGGTTTGAGAGTAAAGTGGTAATTTGCATATTTCTAGACTTAGGCTTAAACACAAGGCGTTATCGGGTGAAAACTCGAAATAACCCCCGATCGTCACTATCGGTGGCACCAACACCTCCCACGGGACCAATGTAACACGTAGGAACTGACCACGCAGTCGCGAGACTCCCGATTTGAGAGTACAGTGGTAATTTTCATATTTATAGACTTGGGCTTAAAAACTTGGAGTTAGAGGGTGAAAACTAGAAATAACCCCCGATCGTCCCCGTCGGTGGCACCAAAACCTCCCACGGGACCAATGTAAATTGTAGGAACTGACCATGCAGCCGCGGGACTCCCCGTTAAAAATACGATGATAATTTTTATATTTCTAAATTTAGGCTTAAAAACTTGGCGTTAGAAAGGGAAAACTCAAAATAGCCCCCGAATGGCCCTGTGGGTGGCACCAACACCTCCCATGGTACCAATACAGCTCGTAGGAACTGACCGCGCATCCTCGGGACTCCCGGTGTGAGAATATGACAATAATTTTCATATTTCTAGACTTAAGCTTAAAAACATGGCGGTAGATGGGGAAAACTCAAAACAACCCTCGACCGGCCCCCGTTGGTTGCACCTACACCTCCCACGGGATCAATGTAAAGCATAGGAACTGACCCCGTAGCCATGAGACTCCCGGTTTAAGAATATGACAATAATTTTCATATTTTTAGACTTAGGCTTAAAAACTTAGTGTTAGAGGATGAAAACACGAAACAGCCCCGTGGGTGGTACCAATACCTCCCATGGGATCAATGTAAATCGTAGGACCTGACCACGCAGCAGCGGGACTCCCGATTTGAAAATTGGTTGATAATTTTCATATTTCTAGACTTAGGCTTAAAAACATGGCATTAGAGGGTGAAAACTCGAAACAGACCCCGAACGGCCCCGTTAGTGGCACCAACACCTCCCACGGGACCAATGTAGCTCGTAGGAACTGACCGTGAAGCCGCAGGACTCCCGATTTGAGAATACAAAGATAATTTTCATATTTCTACTCTTAGGCTTCAAAACATGTAGTTAGAGGGTCAAAACAAAAAACAACCACCGAAGGACTCCGTGGGTGTCACCAACACCTCCCACGGGACCACTGTAACTCGTAGGAACTAACCGCGCAGTCGCGGGACTCCCAATTTGAGAATACCACGGTAATTTGCATATTTCTAGACTTAGACTTAAAAACATGGTGTTAGAGGGTGAAAACTCGAAACATCCCCTGACCATCCCCGTGGGTGGCCCCAACACCTCCCACGGGATGAATGTAAATTGTAGGAACTGACCACACAGCTGCGAGACTCCCGGTTTGAGAATACGACAACAATATTCATATTTTTAGACTTAGGATTAAAAACATGGCGTTAGAGGATGAAAACTCGAAACAACCCCCGAATGGCCCCGTGGGTGGCACCAACACCTCCCACGGGACCATTGTAAATCGTTGGAACTGACCACGCTGTAACAGAACTCCCGGTTTCAAAATATGATGATAATTTTTGTAATTCTTGACTTAGGCTTAAAAACATGGCGTTAGAGTGTGAAAACTCCAAACATTCCCCGAACGGCCTCGTGGGTGGAACCAACACCTCCCACAGGACCAATGTAGCTCTTAGGAACTGACCGCTCCGCCGCGGGACTCTCGATTTGAGAATACAACTATTATTTTCATATTTCTGGACTTAGGCTTAAAAACATGGCGTTAGAGGGTGAAAACTCGAAACAACCCCCGAACATCCTTGTGGGTTGAATCAACACCTCCCACGGGACCAATGTAACTCGTAGGAACTGATCGCGCAGCCGTGAGACTCCCGATTTGAGAATACGACGGTAATTTGCCTGTTTCTAGACATAAGCTTAAAAACATGGCGGTAGAGGTTGAAAACTCGAAACAACCCCCGACGATCCCCGTGAGTGGCACCAACACCTCCCACGGGACCAATGTAACTCCTACGAACTGACCACGCAGCCGCGGGACTCCTGTTTCTAGAGTATGATGGAAATTTGCATATTTCTAGACTTAGGCTTAAAAACATGGCGTTAGAGGGTGAAAACTCAAAACAACCCCCGACCATCCGTGTGGGTGGTACCAACACCTCCCATGGGACAAATGTAACTCGTAGGAACTGACCATGAAGCCTCGGGATTCCCGGTTTGAGAGTACAGTGGTAATTTGCATATTTCAAGACTTAGGCTTAAACACAAGGCGTTATAGGGTGAAAACTCGAAATAATCCCCGACCGTCACTATGGGTGGCACCAACACCTCCCACGGGACAAATGTAACTCGTAGGAACTAACCACGCAGTCGCGAGACTCCCGATTTGAGAGTACAGTGGTAATTTGCATATTTATAGACTTAGGCTTAAAAACTTGGCGTTAGAGGGTGAAAACTCGAAATAACCCCCGATCGTCCCCGTCGATGGCACCAACACCTCCCACGGGACCGATGTAAATTGTAGGAACTGACCATGCAGCCGCGGGACTCCCCGTTTAAGAATACGATGATAATTTTTATATTTCTAGATTTAGGCTTAAAAACTTGGCGTTAGAAAGGGAAAACTCAAAATAGCCCCCGAATGACCCGTGGGTGGCACCAACACCTCCCATGGTACCAATATAGCTCGTAGGAACTGACCGCGCATCCGCGGGACTCTCGGTGTGAGAGTACGACAATAATTTTCATATTTCTAGACTTAAGTTTAAAAGCATGGCGGTAGATGGTGAAAACACAAAACAACCCTCGACCGTCCCCGTGGGTGGCACCTACACCTCCCACGGGATCAATGTAAAGCATAGGAACTGACCACATAGCCATGAGACTCCCGATTTAAGAATATGACAATAATTTTCATATTTTTAGACTTAGGCTTAAAAACTTAGTGTTAGAGGATGAAAACACGAAACAGCACCAGAACAGCCCCGTGGGTGGCACCAATACCTCCCATGGGATCAATGTAAATCGTAGGACCTGACCACGCAGCAGCGGGACTCCCGATTTGAAAGTATGTTGATAATTTTCATATTTATAGACTTAGGCTTAAAAACATGGCATTAGAGGGTGAAAACTCGAAACAGACCCCGAACGGCCCCGTTGGTGGCACCAACACCTCCCACGGGACCAATGTAGCTCGTAGGAACTGACTGTGCAGCCGCAGGACTCCCGATTTGAGAATACAATGATAATTTTCATATTTCTACTCTTACGCTTCAAAACATGTAGTTAGAGGGTGAAAACAAAAAACAACCACCGAAGACTCCGTGGGTGTCACCAACACCTCCCACGGGACCACTGTAACTCGTAGGAACAAACTGCGCAATCGCGGGACTCCCAATTTGAGAATACCATGGTAATTTGCATATTTCTAGACTTAGACTTAAAAACATGGTGTTAGAGGATGAAAACTCGAAACATCCCCTGACCATCCCCGTGGGTGGCCCCAACACCTCCCACGGGATGAATGTAAATTGTAGGAACTGACCACACAGCCGCGAGACTCCCGGTTTGAGAATACGACAACAATTTTCATATTTTTAGACTTAGGAATAAAAACATGGCGTTAGAGGATGAAAACTCGAAACAGCCCCCGAACGGCCCCGTGGGTGGCACCAATACCTCCCATGGGACCAATATAAATCGTAGGAACTACCCACGCAACAGCGGGACTCCCAGTTTGAAAATATGTTGATAATTTTCATTTTCTAGACTTAGGCTTAAAAACATGGCGTTAGAGGGTCAAAACTAGAAACAGACCCCGAAGGCCCAGTGGGTGGCACCAACACCACCCACGGGACCAATGTAGTTTGTAGGAACTGATCGCGCAGTCGTGGGACTCCCAGTTTGAGAATACAATGATAATTTTCATATTTCTAGACTTAGGCTTAAAACATGGCGTTAGAGGCTGAAAACTCCAAGCCGCCCCCGAACATCCCCGTGGGTGGCACCAACACCTCCCACGAGACCAATGTAACTCGTAGGAACTAATCGCGCAGCTTTGGGACTCCCAGTTTGAGAATAAGACGGTAATTTTTATGTTTCTAGACTTAAGCTTAAAAACATGGCAGTAGAGGGTGCAAACTCAAAATAACCCCCGACCGTCCCCGTGGGTGGCACCAACACCTCCCACGGGACTAAAGTAACTCGTAGGAACTTCCCACGCAGCCGCGGGACTCCCGGTTTGAAAGTACGTTGGTAATTTGCATATTTCTAGATTTAAGCTTAAAAACATGGCGTTAGAGGGTGAAAACTCAACAGAACCACCAACCGTCCCTGGGGTGGCACCAACACCTACCACGGGACCAATGTTACTCATAGGAACTAACCACGCAACCGATGGAATCCCGATTTGAGAGACGGTGGTAATTTGCATATTTCTAGACATAGGCTTAAAAACATGGCGTTAGAAGGTGAAAACTCGAAATAGCCCCCGAACGGCCGCGTGGATGGCACCAACACCACCCACGTGATCGATGTAACTCGTAGGAACTGACCACACAACCACGGATCTCCCGATTTGAGACTACTATGGTAATTTGCATATTTCTAAACATAGCCTTAAAAACATGGCGTTATAGGGTGAAAACTCAAAACAACACCCGATCGTCCCTGTGGGTGGCACCAACACCTCCCATGGGACTAATGTAAATCGTAGGAACTGACCACGCAGCCACGGGACTCCCGGTTTGAGAATACGACGATGATTTTTATATTTCTAGACTTAGGCTTAAAAACATGGCGTTATGGGTGAAAACTCGAAACAGCCCCCGAACAGCCCCGTGGGTGGCAACAACACCTCCCACGGGACCAATGTAGCTCGTAGGAACTGACCGCGGAGCGGTGGGACTTCCGGTTTGAGAATACGACAATAATTTGCATATTTCTAGATTTAAGCTTAAAAACATGGAGGTAGAGGGTGAAATCTCGAAACAACCCCCGACCGTCCCTGTGGGTGGCACCAACACCTCCCACGGGACCAATGTAAATCTTAGGAACTAACCACGCAATCATGAGACTCCCGGTTTGATAATACGACGAGTATTTTCATATTTCTAGACTTAGGCTTAAAAACATGGCGTTAGAGGGTGAAAACTCGAAACATCCCCCGAACGGCCCCGTTGGTGGCACCAACACCTCCCACGACACAATTGTAAATCGTTGGAACTGACCACGCCGTAGCAGGACTCCCGGTTTCAAAATATGATGATAATTTTTGTAATTCTAGACTTAGGCTTAAAAACATGGCGTTAGAGGGTGAAAACTCCAAACAGTCCCCGAACGACCTCGTGGATGGCACCAACACCTCCCACAGGACCAATGTAGCTCTTAGGAACTGACCGCCCCGCCGCAGGACTCTCGATTTGAGAATACAACTATAATTTTCATATTTCTGGACTTAGGCTCAAAAACATGGCGTTAGAGGGTGAAAACACGAAACAGCCCCCGAACGACCCTGTCGGTGGAATCAACACCTCCCACGGGACCAATGTAACTCATAGGAACTGATCACGCAGCCGTGAGACTCCCGATTTGAGAATACAATGGTAATTTTCCTGTTTCTATACTTAAGCTTAAAAACATGGCGGTAGAGGGTGAAAACTCGAAACAACCCCCGACGATCCCCGTGAGTGGCACCAACACCTCCCACGGGACCAATGTAACTCCTAGGAACTGACCACGCAGCCGCGGGACTCCTGCTTCTAGAGTATGACGGAAATTTTTATATGTCTAGACTTAGGCTTAAAAACATGGCATTGGAGGGTGAAAACTCAAAAAAAACCCCGACCATCCGTGTGCGTGGTACCAACACCTCCCACGGGACCAATGTAACTCGTAGGAACTGACAATGAAGCCGCAGGATTCCCGGTTTGAGAGTATAGTGGTAATTTCCATATTTCTAGACTTAGGCTTAAAAACAAAGCGTTATAGGGTGAAAACTCGAAATAACCCCCGACCGTCACTATGGGTAGCACCAACACCTCCCACTGGACCAATGTAAATTGTAGGAACTGACCATGCAGTCGCAGGACTCCTGGTTTGAGAATACGATTATAATTTTTATATTTCTAGGCTCAGGTTTAAACACATGGCGTTAGAGGGTGGCAACTCAAAATAGCCCCCGAACGGCCCCGTGGCCGGCACAAACACCTCCCACGGTACCAATGCAGCTCATAGGAACTGACCGCGCAGCCGTGGGACTCCCGGTGTGAGAATATGACAACAATTTTCGTTAGACTTAAGCTTAAAAACATTGCGGTAGATGGTGAAAACTCGAAACAACCCTCGACCGTCCCCTTGGGTGGCTCCAACACCTCCAACGGGACCAATGTAAATCTTAGGAACTGAACACACAACCGTGAGACAACCGGTTTGAGAATACGACCATAATTTTCATATTTCTAGACTTACTCTTAAAAACATGGCGTTAGAGGGTGAAAACTAGAAACAACCCCCGAACGTCCCCATTGGTGGCACCAACACCTCCCACGGGACCATTGTAAATCGTTGGAACTGACCATGCAGTAGCGGGACTCCCGATCTGATAATACGACAATGATTTTCATATTTCTAGACTTAGGCTTAAAAACATGGCGTTAGAGGGTGAAAACTCAAAAAAAACCCTGAACGTCCCCGTGGGTGGCACCAACACCTCCCACGGTACCAATGTAGCTCGTAGGAACTTACCGCGCAGCCGCGGGAATCCCAGTGTGAGAATACGACAATAATTTTCATATTTCTAGACATCGGCTTAAAAACATGGCGGTAGATGGTGAAAACTCGAAACAACCCTGGACCGTCCCCATGGGTGGCACGAACACCTCCCACGGGAGAAATGTATGTCATAGGAACTGACCACGCAGCCACGAGACTCCCGGTTTGAGAATATGATGATAATTTTCATATTTTTAGACTTAGGCTTAAAAACATGGCGTTAGAGGATGAAAAGTCGAAACAGCCCCAGAACGGCCCCGTGGGTGGCACCAATACCTCCCACGGGATCAATGTAAATCATAGGATATGACCACACAGCAGCGGGACTCCCGATTTGAAAATACGATGATAATTTTTGTATTTCTAGACTTAGGCTTAAAAACATGGCTTTAGAGGGTGAAAACTCGAAAAAGACCACGAAATGCCCCTGTGGGTGGCACCAACACCTCCCACGGGACCAATGTAGCTCGTAGGAACTAACTGCGGAGCTGTGAGACCCCTGGTTTGAGAATACGACGATAATTTTAATATTTCTAGACTAAGACTTAAAAACATGGCATTATAGGGTAAAAATCGAAATTGCCCCAGAACGTCCCCGTGGGTGGCACCAACTAATCCCGCGGGACGAATGTAAATCGTAGGAACTGACCCCGCAGTCGCGAGACTCCCGATTTTAGAACATGACAATAATTTTCGTAATTTTAAACTTAGGCTTAAAAACATGGCGTTAGGGGATGAAAACTCGAAACAACCCACGAACGGCCCTATGGGTGGCACCAATACCTACCATGGGAACAATATAAATCGTAGGAACTACCCACGCCGCAGCGGGACTCCCAGTTTGAAAATAAGATGATAATATTCATACTTCTAGACAAAGGCTTGAATAAATGGCTATAGAGTGTGAAAACACGAAAAAGACCCCGAACGGCCCCGTGGGTGGCACTAACACCTCCCACGAGACCAATGTAGCTCGTAGGAACTGACTGCGGAGCTGCGAGACTCCCAGTTTGAGAATATGACGATAATTATCATATTTCTAGACTAAGACTAAAAAACATGGCGTTAAGGGATGAAAACTGGAAACAGCCCCCAAACGGCCCCGTGGGTGGAATAATACCTCAAATGGGACCAATATAAATCGTAGGAACTACCCACGTAGCAGCGGGACTCCCAGTTTGAAAATACGACGATAATTTTCATATTTCTAGACTTAGGCTTAAAAACATGGTGTTAGAGGGTCAAAACTCGAAACAGACCCCGAACGGCCATGTGGGTGGCCCCAACACCTCCCACGTGACCAATGTAGCTCATAGGAACTGACTGCGGGGCCGAGAGACTCCCGTTTTGAGAATACAATGATAATTTTATTATTTCTAGACTTAGGCTTAAACACATGGAATTAGAGGGTGAAAGCACAAAACATCCCCCGAACAGCCCCGTGGGCGGCACCACCACCTCCCACGGTACCAATGCAGCTCGTAGGAACTGACCGCGCAGCCGCGGATACAACCTGGTTTGAGAATACGACAATAATTTTCATATTTCTAGGTTTAAGCCTAAAAATCTTGCGGTAGAGCGTGAAAACTCAAAACAACCCTCGACCGTTCTCGTGGGTGGCACCAACACCTCCCACGGGACCAATGTAAATCGTAGGAACTTACCACGCTGCCGCGAGACTCCCGATTTGAGAATACGAAAATAATTTTCATATTTTTAGACTTAGGCTTAAAAACATGGCGTTAGAGCATGAAGACTCGAAACAGCCCTCGAACGACCCCGTGGGTGGCACCAATATTTCCCATAAGACCAATATAAATCGTAAGAACTACCCACGCAACAGCGGGACTCTCGGTTTGAAAATATGACGATAATTTTCATATTTTTAGACTTAGGGTTAATAACATGGCGTTAGAGGGTCAAAACTCGAAACGGACCCCGAACGGCCCCGTGGGTGGCACCAACACCTCCCACGGGACCAATGTAGCTTGTAAGAACTGACCGCGGAGCTGCGGGACTCCCGATTTGAGAATATGATGATAATTTTCATATTTCTAGTCTTAGGCTTAAAAATATGGCGTTATAGGGTGAAAACTCGAAACCGCACTCGAACATCCCCATGGGTGGCACCAACACATCCCGCGGGACCAATGTAACACGTAGGAACTGATCGTGCAGCCGCGAGACTCCCGATTTTAGAATACAATGATAATTTGCATGTTTCTAGACTTAAGCTTAAAAACATGGCAGTAGAGGGTGAAAACTCAAAAAAAAACACGACCGTCCCCGTGGGTGGAGCCAACACCTCCCACGGGACCAATGTAACTCGTAGGAACCGACCACGTAGCTGTGGGACTCCCAGTTTGAGAGTACGATGGTACTTTGCATATTTCAAGACATAGGCTTAAAACACATGGCGTTAGAGGGTGAAACTCGAAACAACACCCGACCGTCCTTGTGGGTGGCACCAACACCTCCTTTGGGACCAATGTAACTCGTAGGAACTAACCACGCAGCTGCGGGAATCCCGATTTGAGAGTACGGTGCTAATTTGCATATTTCTAGACTTAGGCTTAAAAACATGGTATTAGAGGGTGAAAACTCGAAATAAACCCCGAACGGCAGCGTGGATGGCACCAACACCTCCCGCAGGACCAATGTAGCTCGTAGGAACTGACTGCAGAGCCACGGGACTCCCGGTTTGAGAATATAAAGATAATTTTCATATTCCTAGACTTAGGCCTAAAAACATGGCGTTATAGGGTGAAAACTCGAAACCTCCCCCGAATGTCCCCGTGGGTGGAACCAACACCTCCCACTAAACCAATGTAACCTGAAGGAACTGATCGCGCAGCCGCGAGAGTCTTAGTTTAAGAATACAACGGTAATTTGCATGTTTCTAGAGTTAAGCTTAAAAACATGACGGTGGATGGTGAAAACTCGAAACAACCCTCGACCGTCCCCGTGGGTGGTATCAACACCTCTCACGGGACCAATGTAACTCCTAGGAACTGACCATGAAGCCGCGGGAGTCCCGGTTTGAGAGTACGATGGAAATCTTAATATTTCTAGACTTAGGCTTAAAAACATGCCCTTAGAAGGTGAAAACTTGAAACAACCCCCGACCATCCGTGTGGGTGGCACCAACACCTCCCATGGGACCACTGTAAATCGTTGGAATAGACCACGCAGCAGCGGGACTCCCGGTTTGAAAATACGATGATAATTTTCATATTTCTAGACTTAGCTTAAAAATATGGCGTTAGAGGGTGAAAACTCGAAAATGTGCCCGAACGGCCTCGTGGGTGGCACCAGCACCTCCCATAGGACCAATGTAACTCGTAGGAACTGAACGCGCAGTCGCGGGACTCTTGATTGGAGAATACAACTTTAATTTTCATATTTCTGGACTTAGGCTTAAAAATATGGCGTTATAGGGTGAAAACTCGAAACCGCACTCGAACATCCCCGTGGGTGGAACCAACACCTCCCACGGGACCAATGTAACTCGTAGGAATTGATCGCGCAGCCGCGAGACTCCCAGTTTGAGAATACGATGGTAATTTGCATGTTTTTAGACTTAAGTTTAAAAACATGGCTGTGGAGGGTGAAAACTCGAAACATCCCTCGACGGTCCCCGTGGGTGGAACCAACACCTCCCACGAGACCAATGTAACTCCTAGGAACTGACCACGGATCCACGGGACTCCTGGTTCTTGAGTACGATGTAAATTTGCATATTTCTAGACTTAGGCTTAAAAACATGACGTTAGAAAGTGAAAACTCGAAACAACCCCCGACCATCCGTGGGGGTGGTACCAACACCTCCCATGGGACCAATGTAACTCGTAGGAACTGACCATGAAGCCGCGGGACTCCCAGTTTGAGAGTACAATGGTAATTTGCATATTTCTAGACTTAGGCATAAAAATAAGGCATTAGAGGGTGATAACTAGAAATAAACCCTGACCGTCCCTCTGGGTGGCACCGACACCTCCCACGGGACCAATGTAAATCGTAGGAACTGACCATGCAGCCGCGGGACTCCCGATCTAAGAATACGATGATAATTTTTATATTTCTAGACTTAGGCTTAAACACATGGCGTTAGAGGGTGAAAATTCGTAATAGCCGCCGAACTGCCCCGTGTGGCACCAACACCTCCCACGGGACCAATGCATCTCATAGGAACAGATCGCGCAGCCGGGGGACTCCCAGTTTGAGCTAACGAGAAAATTTTTCATATTTCTAGGCTTAGGCTTAAAAACATGGTGGTAGAGGGTGAAAACTCAAAACAACCCTCGACCGTTCTCGTGGGTGGCACCAACACCTACCACGGGACCAATGTAAATCGTAGGAACTGACCATGCAGCCGCGAGACTCCCGATTTGAGAATACAACAAGAGTTATCATATTTTTAGACTAAGGCTTAAAAACATGGCGTTAGAGGATGAAGACTCGAAACAGCCCCCGAACGACCCCATGGGTGGCACCAATACCTCCCGTAAGACCAACATAAATCGTTGGAACTTACCACGTAGTAGCGGGACTCCCGGTTTGAAAATACGATGATAATTTTCATATTTCTAGACTTAGACTTAAAAACATGGCGTTAGAGGGTGAAAACTCGAAACAACGCTCCATCGTCCCCGTTGGTGGCACCTACACCACCCACGGGACCAATGTGGATCGTAGGAACTGACCGCGCAGCCACGGGGCTATCGGTTTGAAAATACGATGATAATTTATATATTTCTAAACTTAGGCTTAAAAATGTGGTGTTAGAGGGTGAAAACTCGAGACATCCCACGAACGGCCCCGTGGGTGGCACCAACACCTCCCACGGGACCAATGTAGCTCATAGGAACTGATCGCACAACAGCGGGACTCCCGGTTTGAAAATACGATGATAATTTTCATATTTCTAGACTTAGGCTTGAAAACATGGCATTAGAGGGTAAAAACTCAAAACTTCCCCCCAACGGCCTCATGGGTGGCCCCACCACCTCCCACATAACCAATGTAGCTCCTAGGAACTGACCGCGCAGCCGCGGGACTCTCGATTTGAGAATAAAATGATAATTTTCATAAATCTAGACTTAGGCTTAAAAACATGGCATTAGAGGGTGAAAACTCAAAATAGCCTCCGAACGTCCCCGTGGGTGGAAC
The DNA here is from genome assembly GCA_949130495.1 of Sambucus nigra. Lineage (NCBI taxonomy): Eukaryota > Viridiplantae > Streptophyta > Magnoliopsida > Dipsacales > Adoxaceae > Sambucus > Sambucus nigra. The sequence goes on along the minus strand of OX422217.1, from coordinate 300,544,355 downwards.
CAACACCTCCCACGGAACCAATGTAACTCGTAGGAACTGATCCCGCAGCCGCGAGAATCCCGGTTTGTGAATACGACGACAACTTGCATGATTCTAGACTTAAGCTTAAAAACATGAAGGTAGAGGGTGAAAACTCGAAACAACCCCCGACCGTCCCCCTGGGTGGCACCAACACCTCCCATGGGACCAATGTAACTCCTAGGAACTGATCATGAAGCCGCGGGACTCCCGGTTTGAGAGTACGACGGAAATTTGCATATTTCGAGACTTAGGCTTAAAACGTGTCGTTAGAGGGTGAAAACTCGAAACAACCCCCGACCATTTGTGTCGTTGGCACCAACACCTCCATTGGCACAATGTAACTCGTAGGAACTGACCATGCAGCCACGAGACTGCCGGTTTGAGAGTACAATGGTAATTTGCATATTTCTAGACTTAGGCTTAAAAACATGGCGTTATAGGGTGAAAACTCGAAATAACCCCCGACCATCCCCGTCGATGGCACCAACACCTCCCACAGGACAAATGTAAACCGTGAGAACTGACCCTGCAGCCGCGGGACTCCCCGTTTGAGAATACGACGATGTTTTTTATATTTATAGGCTTAGGCTTTAAAACATGGCGTTAGCGGGTGAAAACTCTAACCATCCCCCGAACAGCCCCGTGGGTGGCACCAAAACCTCCCACGGTACCAATGCAGCTTGTAGGAACTGACCGCGCAGCCGCGGGACTCCCGGTGTGAGAATACGACAATAATTTTCATATTTCTAGACTAAAGCTTAAAAACATGGTGGTAGAGGGTGAAAACTCAAAACAACCCACAACCATTCTCGTGGGTGGAACCAACACCTCCCACGGGACCAATGTAAATCGTAGGAACTAACCACGCATCAACGGGACTCCCGGTTTGAAAATACGATGATAATTTTCTTTTATCTAGACTTAGGCTTAAAAACATGGCGTTAGACGGTGAAAACTCGAAACAAACCCCGAACGGCCCCGTGGGTGGCACCAACACCTCCCACGGGACCAATGTAGGTCATAGGAACTGACCGCGCAACCGCAGGACTCCCGGTTTGAGAATACGATGATAATTTTAATATTTCTAGTCTTAGGGTTAAAAAACATGGAGTTAGAGGGTGAAAACCCAAAACAGCCCCCGAAGGACACCGTGGGTGGTACCAACACCTCCCACGGGACCAATGTAAGAAGTAGGAGCTGATCGCGCAGCCGCGGGACTCCCGATTTGTGAATACCATGGTAATTTGCATATTTCTAGACTTAGACTTAAAACTTGGTGTTAGAGGGTGAAAACTCGAAACATCACCCTACCATCCTCGTGGGTGGCACCAACACCTCACACGGGACCATTGTGAATCGTTGGAACTGACCACGCAATAGCGGGACTCCCGGTTTGAAAATATGATGATAATTTTCGTAATTCTAGACTTAGGCTTAAAAACATGGCGTTAGACGGTGAAAACTCGAAATAGCCCCCAAACGTCCCTGTGGGTGGAATCAACATCTCCCACGGGACCAATGTAACTCGTAGGAACTGATCGCGCAGCCGCGAGACTCCCGATTTGAGAATACGACGGTAATTTGCCTATTTCTAGACTTGAGCTTAAAAACATGGCGGTAGAGGGTGAAAACTCGAAACAACCCCCGACGATCCCCGTGGGTGGCACCAACAACTCCTACAGGACCAATGTAACTCCTAGGAACTGACCACCCAGCCGCGGGACTCCTGCTTCTAGAGTATGATTGAAATTTGCATATTTCTAGACTTAGGCTTAAAAACATGGCGTTAGAGGGTGAAAACTCGAAACAACCCCCGACCATCCGTGTGGGTGGTACCAACACCTCCCACGGGACCAATGTAACTCGTAGGAACTGACCATGAAGCCGCGGGATTCCCGGTTTAAGAGTACACTGGTAATTTTCATATTTCTAGACTTAGGCTTAAAAACAAGGCGTTATAGGGTTAAAACTCGAAATAACCCCCGACCGTCACTGTGGGTGCACCAACACCTCCCACGGGACCAATGTAAATCGTAGGAACTGACCATGCAGCCGCAGGACTCCCGGTCTGAGAATACGATGATAATTTTTATATTTCTAGGCTTAGGTTTAAACACATGGCGTTAGAGGGTGAAAACTCAAAATAGCCCCCGAACGGCCCTGTGGCCGGCACCAACACCTCCTACGGTACCAATGCAGCTCGTAGGAACTGACCGCGCAGCCTTGGTACTCCCGGTGTGAGAATATGACAACAATTTTCATAGTTCTAGACTTAAGCTTAAAAACATGGCGGTAGATGGTGAAAACTCGAAACAACCCTCGACCGTCCCCGTGGGTGGCTCCAACACCTCCCACGGGACCAATGTAAATCTTAGGAACTGACCACACAACTGTGAGACAGCAGATTTGAGAATACGACGATAATTTTCATATTCCTAGACTTAGGCTTAAAAATATGACGTTAGAGGGTGAAAACTCGAAACAACCCTCGAACGTCCCCGTTGGTGGCACCAACACCTCCCACGGGACCATTGTAAATCGTTGGAACTGACCACGCAGTAGCGGGACTCCCATTTTGAAAATATGATGATAATTTTCATAATTCTACACTTAGGCTTAAAACATGGCGTTAGAGGGTGAAAACTCGAAACAGTCCATGAATGGCCTAGTGGGTGGCACCAGCACCTCCCACAGGACCAATGTAGATTGTAGGAACTAACCGCGTAGCCGCGAGACTCTCGATTTGAGAAAACAACGATAATTTTCATATTTCTACACTTAGACTTAAGAACATGGTGTTATAGGGTGAAAACTTGAAATAACCCCCGAACATCCCCGTGGGTGGAATCAACACCTCCCGCGGGACAAATGTAACACGTAGGAAATGATCACACAGCCGCGAGACTCCCGGTTTTAGAATACGACGGTAATTTGCATGTTTTTAGACTTAAGCTTAAAAACATGGTGGTAGATGGTGAAAACTCGAAATAACCCCCGACGGTCCCCGTGGGTGGCACCAACACCTCCCACGGGACCAATGTAACTCCTTGGAACTGACCACGCTACCGCGGGACTCCTGGTTCTAGAGTATGATGGAAATTTGCATATTTCTAGACTTAGGCTTAAAAACATGGCGTTAGAGGGTGAAAACTCAAAAAAAAAACCAACCATCCGTGTGGGTGGTACCAACACCTCCCACAGGACCAATGTAACTCGTAGGAACTGACCATGAAGCCGCGGGACTCCCGGTTTGAGAGTAGAGTGGTAATTTGTATATTTCTAGACTTAAGATTAAAAATAAGGTGTTAGAGGGTGAAAACTCGAAATAACCTCCGACCGTCCCTGTGGGTGGCACCAACACCTCCCATGGGACGAATGTAAATCGTAGGAACTGACCTTGCAATCGCGGGACTCCTGATCTAAGAATACGACAATAATTTTCATATTCCTAGACTTTGGCTTAAACACATGGCGTTAGATGGTGAAAACTCAAAACAACCCCCGAACGGCCCCGTGGTTGGCACCAACACCTCCCACGGTACCAATGCAGTTTGTAGGAACTGACCGCACAGCCGCGAGACTCCCAGTGTGAGAATACGATAATAATTTTCATATTTCTTGACTTCGACTTAAAAACATGGCGGTAGATGGTGAAAACTCGAAACAACCCTCGACCGTCCCCATGGGTGGCACCAACACCTCCCAGGGAGAAATGTAAGTCGTAGGAACTTATCACGCAGCCAGGAGACTCCCAGTTTGAGAATATGATGATAATTTTCATATTTTTAGACTTAGGCATAAAAACAGTGCGTTAGAGGATGAAAACTCGAAACAGCCCCAGAACGGCCCCGTGGGTGGCACCAATACCTCCCACCGGATCAATGTAAATCATAGGAACTGACCGCACAGCAGCGGGACTCCCGGTTTGAAAATACGACGATAATTTTCGTATTTCTATACTTAGGCTTAAAAACATGGCTTTAGAGGGTGAAAACTCGAAAAAGACCCCGAAATGCCCCTGTGGGTGGAACCAACACCTCCCACGGGACCAATGTAGCTCGTAGGAACTGACTGCGGAGCTGTGAGACTCCCGGTTTGAGCGTACGACGATAATTTTCATATTTCTAGACTAAGACTTAAAAACATGGCGTTATAGGGTGAAAAATTGAAATCGCCCTAGAACGTCCCCGTGGGTGGCACCAACTCATCCCGCGGGACCAATGTAAATCGTAGGAACTGACCCCGCAGCCGCGAGACTGCCGGTTTTAGAATACGACAATAATTTTCATATTTTTAAACTTGGGCTGAAAAATATGGCGTTAGAGGATGAAAACTCGAAACAGCCCCCGAACGGCCCCGTGGGTGGCACCAATACCTCCTATGGGGACAATATAAATCATAGGAACAACCCACGCCGCAGCGGGACTCCCAGTTTGAAAATACGACGATAATTTTCATACTTCAAGACTAAGGCTTAAATACATGGCGTTAGAGGGTGAAAAGTCGAAAAAGACCTCGAACGGCCCCGTGGGTGGCACCAGCACCTCCCACGGGACCAATGTAGCTCGTAGGAACTGACTGCGAAGCTGCGAGACTCCCAGTTTGAGAAAACGACGATATTTTTCATATTTCTAGACTAAGACTAAAAAACATGGCGTTAGAGGATGAAAACTCGAAACAGCCCCCAAACGGCCCCGTGGGTGGCATAAATACCTCAAATGGGACCAATATAAATCGTAGGAACTACCCAAGCAGCAGCGGGACTCCCAGTTTGAAAATAGGATGATAATTTTCATATTTCTATACTTAGGCTTAAAAACATGGTGTTAGAGGGTCAAAACTCGAAACAGACCCCGAACGGCCCTGTGGGTGGCCCCAACACCTCCCACGTGCCTAATGTAGCTCGTAGGAACTGACTGCGGGGCCGCGAGACTCCCGGTTTGAGAATACGACCATAATTTTCATATTTCTAGACTTAGGCTTAAACACATGGCGTTAGAGGTTGAAAACTCAAAACAGCCCCCGAACGGCCCCGTGGGCGGCACCAACACCTCCCATGGTACCAATTCAGCTCGTAGGAACTGACCGCGCAGCCGTTGGACTCCCGGTTTGAGAATACGACATATAATTTTAATATTTGTAGGCTTAAGCTTAAAAACATGGCGGCAGAGCGTGAAAACTCAAAACAACCCTCGACCGTTCTCGTTGGTGGCACCAACACCTCCCACGGGACCAATGTAAATCATAGGAACTGACCACGCATCCGCGAGACTCCCGGTTTGAAAATTCAAAAATAATTTTCATATTTTTAGACTTAGGCTTAAAAACATGGCGTTAGAGCATGAAGACTCGAAACAGCCCTCGAACGACCCCGTGGGTGGCACTAATACCTCCCATAAGACCAATATAAATCGTAGGAACTACCCACGCAACAGCGGGACTCTCGGTTTGAAAATATGACGATAATTTTCATATGTTTAGACTTAGGGTTAAAAACATGGCGTTAGAGGGTCAAAACTCGAAACAGACCCCGTACTGCCCCGTGTGGCACCAACACCTCCCCACGGGACCAATGCATCTCGTAGGAACAGATCGCGCAGCCGCGAGACTCCCAGTTTGAGGTAACGACAACAATTTTCATATTTCTAGGCTTAAGCTTAAACACATGGCGGTAGAGGGTGAAAACTCAAAACAACCCTCGACCGTTCTCGTGGGTGGCACCAACACCTCCCACGGGACCAATGTAAATCGTAGGAACTGACCATGCAGCCGCGAGACTCCCGATTTGAGAATACAATAAGAATTGTCATATTTTTAGACTTAGGCTTAAAAACATGGCGTTAGAGGATGCGGACTCGAAACAGCCCCCGAACGGCCCCATGGGTGGCACCAATACCTCCCCTAAGACCAACATAAATCGTTGGAACTGACCACGCAGTAGCGGGACTCCCGGTTTGAACATACGATGATAATTTTCATATTTCTAAACTGAGACTTAAAAACATGGCGTTAGAGGGTTAAAACTCGAAACAACGCCCGAACGGCCCCATGGGCGGCACCAATACCTCCCATGGTACCAATGCAGCTCGTAGGAACTGACCGCGTAGCCGTGGGACTCCCGGTTTGAAAATACGATGATAATTTATATATTTCTAGACTTAGGCTTAAAAATGTGGTGTTAGAGGGTGAAAACTCGAGACAGCCCACGAACGACCCCGTGGGTGCCACCAACACCTCCCACGGGACCAATGTAGCTCATAGGAACTGACCGCACAACAGCGGGACTCCAGGTTTGAAAATACGATGATAATTTTTATATTTCTAGACTTAGGCTTGAAAACATGGCATTAGAGGGTGAAAACTCGAAACTTCCCCCGAACGGCCTCATGGGTGGCCCCAACACCTCCCACTGGACTAATGTAGCTCGTAGGAACTGACCGCGCAGCCGCGGGACTCTCAATTTGAGAATAAAACGATAATTTTCATATTTCTAGACTTAGGCTTAAAAACACGGCATTAGAGGGTGAAAACTCAAAATAGCCTCCGAACGTCCCCATGGGTGGAACCAACACCTGCCACGGGACCAATGTAACTCGTAGGAACTGATCGCTCAACAGCGAGAATCCCGGTTTAAGAATACGACGATAACTTGCATGATTTTAGACTTAAGCTTAAAAACATGAAGGTAGAGGGTGAAAACTCGAAACAACCCCCGACCGTCCCCGTGGGTGGCACCAACTCCTCCCACGGGACCAATGTAACTCCTAGGAACTGATCATGAAGCCGCGGGACTCCCAGTTTGAGAGTACGACGGAAATTTGCATATTTCTAGACTTAGGCTTAAAAACGTGTCGTTAGAGGGTGAAAACTCGAAACAACCACCGACCATTCGTGTGGTTGGCACCAACACCTCCCACGGCACAATGTAACTCGTAGGAACTGACCATGCAGTCGCAAGACTGCCGGTTTGAGAGTACAGTGGTAATTTGCATATTTCTAGACTTAGGCTTAAAAACATGGCGTTAGAGGGTGAAAACTCGAAATACTCCCCGAACGGCCTCGTGGGTAGCACCAGCACCTCCCACAGGACCAATGTAGCTCGTAGGAACTGACCGCGCAGAGTTGGGATTCTCGATTTGAGAAAACAACTATAATTTTCTTATTTCTGCACTTAGGCTTTAAAACATGGCGTTAGAGGGTGAAAACTCGAAACAGCCCCCGAACGTCCCCGTGGGTGGAACCAACACCTCCCACGGGACCAATGTAACTCGTAGGAACTGGACACACAGCCGCGGGACTCTTGGTTCTAGAGTACAATGGAACTTAGCATATTTCTTGACTTAGGCTTAAAAACATGGCGTTAGAGAGTGAAACCTCGAAACAACCCCCGACCATCCGTGTGGGTGGTACCAACAGCTACCACGGGACCAATGTAACTCGTAGGAACTGACCATGAAGCCGCGGGACTCCTAGTTTGAGAGTATAGTGGTAATTTGCATATTTCTAGACTTAGGCTTAAAAACAAGGCGTTAGAGGGTGAAAACTCGAAATAACCCCCGACCGTCCCTGTGGGTGGCACGAACACCTCCCACGAAACCAATGTAAATCGTAGGAACTGACCATGCAGTCGCGGGACTCCACGTTTGAGAATACGACTATGTTTTTTATATTTCTAGACATAGGCTTAAAAATATGGAGTTAGAGGGTGAAAACTCTATCCATCCCCCGAACGGCCCCGTGGGTGGCACCAACACCTCCCACGGTACCAATGCAGCTCGTAGGAACTGACCGCGCAGCCGCGGGACTCCCGGTGTGAGAATACGACAATAATTTTCATATTTCTAGACTTAAGCTTAAAAACATGGTGGTAGAGGGTGAAAACTCGAAAAAGCCCCAGAACTGCCCCGTGGGGAACCAACACCTACCAGGGGACCAATGTAGCTCGTAGGAACAGACCGCGCAGCCGCGGGACTCCCGGTTTGAGAATACGACAATGTGACACCCCGACTAATTAAATACCGGGCAGCTACTCCTTTATTAAATTAATACAAAATGCCAAGTTGGTTCAGTTAATAGCATCACTGTCGAAAACATTTTAATAATTACTAACCACATAGTATTTAAAAAGTGAGTTGCCAAATTTTAAGTTAACTCTGATTAACATGCAATAAGTGAAATGTAAAGGATAACATAACCATTCACAATAAAGAAGCAATAGAATAACCAACAAATAATAATAAGTCTGGAGTAAATACTCCTCACAACAATCCCACAACTGAAATAATAAAACAAGTCTGAATCCTGAATTAATTACAAACCAAAGTCTAAATAACTAAAATATAAAAAGTCTCTAATAGAAATGGGTGACATGCCCTACAAATGATGAAACTGAATATGGAGTAAAGACTAGAAAATGAGGCGTCTAATATCAAGGGCCTGTAACTTCCACAACAGCTACAGCTCGTCACCTGAATAGAATTCCTATGCATGGTGTCCTTGTGGCTGGGCACCTGAAAAGGTTTTTAGAAAAAGTAGATTTGAAAGCAAACTGGTCAGAGCCCGAAAGTGGAGAGTATTTTAAAAATAGCAAGTGCTTTAATAACATTAAAACAATGAATGTAAAATACATGTTAGGACGTGCCCTCACATGAAATACTCACCTCTCTACTAGTTGTGCACTCCTAACGTACCGTACCCATTCAAGTGATTCTCATATCTAACTAAACCGACATAAGTTCTAACCTTCCTACTCAATTCACAGTATGAATTCCCAATGTTATCACTTAAATATATAGCTTTACTTAAACTCGGATTCTCAATTATCGGCATTTCCATTTACTGGAGATTATCCCCTTATTTATCTTCTCAAGGAGTTAGTATAAATTATTCTCATAATTAAACATAACAATTATGTTCATTTAACCGTATATCATTCATATCATAAATATACAATACAAGCACCCCGAGGCTAAGCTGCGGTGCACACATACTCTTCTATCCATCCCGGTACATCACGTACATAAGGATTACAAATTTTGAATCTCCGAGGAATTGTTAGAATAAGCACAACACACGAAAATGGAGGCGAACATAATTCAACATATCCATGGGTCACGTACATACCTACGCTCCATAGTCAGCTAACTTATTAACTCACCAATAAGTCATTCTAGCATTATGTTCTTAAGGTACCAATCTAAATCCGGGCACACAAAGATTAGATGGCCCTAAGCGAATGTAAACCTCCCGTGATAGCATGTATGGTAGGGATGCCATACACATAAAATCATATACATATACTAAGCATGCACAGATCTTAGTAATTACCATAATTTATTAGTGGTATGATTCTCATTCTTATACCAATACACGTGTCCCCGGTTTATATATACACATCATCCATTATCCTCACGTCGTAATTAGTTATTCGCGTCCTAACCCACAATTACCATTTGGTTCAAATAATTCTTCCATATTTTACTCCCCAATATATCTCGAATATCCCAAATATATCAATTAGTCATCAAGGTAATGTTATCTCTACAATTAAACAAGGTTACGGGACACTGGAAATCAAACCAGACCAAAAAGGCCAATCTGTCAACTCGTTAGAAGTCTCGTTCGAACGAGGTCGTTCGAACGAGAGTTCGTTCGAACGAAGTGGGCATCTAACGAGATCTCGTTCGAACGAAAGGCATCGAATGAACATCCCACTCGTTAGAAGTCAAACTGTCAACTCATTAGAAGCTCGTTCGAACGACCTGGGCAGGCCTTCTAACGAGGTGACAGTTTCGAGCCCAGAATTTTCCTATCTCGTTTTTCCCAATTTTGTTCACCTCTAATCTCATCTAAACATCATTCCAATAGTATTTCAAGGTTTCTAATCATTCTTAAACATACTTAGGTCGTACATTAACATATACATGGGATCAAATCATCCTAAACCGCATCTAATCATCAAATCTCCCCAATTTTTCCCAAACCTTATGAACATGAAACCTAGAAATTTAAAGTCTTCAATTTGCATAAAAAAAATCCATTTTTGTAACATAAAAAGTAGTAATTCTTTTAGTTCAATCACCCAACAACAATTCTACATGCAAACCTATATCATAATCTGAATTTATAACTCCAAATTACATGGGTTTTTACAAGTCTCCCAATACAATGCAATTTTATCAATTTCTAAGCATGGAAGAAGCATTCGCTTGAAATTAACGTAATTAAACCACTTGCCTTAGATAGTTCTCTGAATTTGGTGTTGGTGATGGGTTGATTCTCCCCTTTCTCTATGGATTTCCTCCCAAGGTTGAAGATGGTGGTTTTCTCTTTGAAAACCTCTTCTAACTTCTCTCCCACTTCTTCCTATAACTCTTGTAACCCTTTAGTTGGTTAAGTGCTGGTAATGGCTTAGTGGGTTACAAAAAAACCTAATATGAAGTCCCAAAATTCGTTGATTATTATTCCCAAAATTTCAAAATTACCAAAATACCCTTTTAAGTTGCCGGTATGGCCCGAAAATGCCCCGGGACCCAAACTAAACCCCCGGCTAGTGTTTTCGGATTATTTCGACCCTTCCGAACACGTTAGCGCACTCAAAATAACCATATGGTTGATAAAACTAAAATTCACTTTTTAATTAAAATAATTATATTCCTGACGCGATTGTCACTCGCGTCCCAATAAAATTTCCCAAATTGCCGTATTTCAATCTCGCGACAATTTCCAAAGTTTCAATATTCATATAACATCACATGTATACAAATTATACTCAAATACCAACTCACATCTCGTTAGTATTTTATCCAGATTAATTCTCAATTAATTCCCATTTAATTCAATTAATCCCATAAATAAATATCACAAAAATACGGGGTATTACATACTTCCCCCCTAATAACATAATTTTGTCCTGAAATTCGGAACTGGAAAGTACCCAATAAAAATAACTTTGGATAACGTTCGCGTATCTCATACTCATGCTCCCATGTGGACTCCTCGACATTATGATGTCGCCACTGAACACGCACTAACGGAACTATCTTTGACCGCAGTTTCTGCTCACTTCGGTCCAAAATAGCAATCGGTCCCTCCTCGTAGGAGCTATCGGGCTGGAGGTCGATGTCCTCCAAAGCAATGTGATAATGAGTCAAATCATCTCTAAGATATTTCCTTAGTGAGGAAATATGAAACATATCATGAATCCTGTGTAAATGCTTTGGTAACCCAAGTCTATACGCAACAGACCCAATCCGCTCGATGATAAGAAATGGTCCCACGTATCTCGGTGCCAACTTCCCCTTCTTCCCAAATCGCATAATCCCCTTCATAGGAGATACTCTGAGTAAAACCTAGTCCCCCACTTGGAACTCCCTGAAGAATATCTTCGCATCAGCGTAGCTCTTCTGCCGATCCTGAGCTACCCGAATGCGACTCCGTATCAATTCTATCCTCGCTGAAGTATCCTGAATTACTTCCGGACCAAGTAGTTTGTTGTCCCCCTCCTCCAACCAACATGCTGGGGAACGACAAGGTCTACCATACAACGCCTCAAATGGAGCCATGCCAATGGTGAACTGGTAGGAGTTGTTGTAAGCAAACTCCACTAGTGGAAGGTACTACTCCCATCCACCCCCGAAATCAATGATGCACATACGCAACATGTCCTCCAACATATGATTTGTACGCTCGATTTGCCCATCGGTCTACGAATTATAAGCCGTACTCAACCGCAATTCCATGCCCATGGCCTCCTGAAAACTCTCCCAAAACTGTGAAACAAATATCTTGTCTCTGTCAGACACGATATTTAGGGGCACACCGTGAAGTCTCACTATTTCTGTAATAAAGAGCTGGGCATACTATCCCGTAGTGTAGTCGGTCCTTACGGGTAGAAAATGAGCGACTTTGGTCAACCTGTCCACAATTACCCAAATGGAGTCGTAACCCCTCTGTGACGTAGGTAACCCCGTGATAAAGTCCATGGATATGCTCTCCCACATCCACATCGGGACCTTTAATGGCTGTAGAAGTCCTGTCGGTCTCTGATGATCCACTTTTGCCATCTGACAAGTGGCGCATTTAGTAACAAACATGGCAATATCTCTCTTCATCCCGCTCCACCAATACTGACGTCTCATGTCTTGGTACATTTTGTCCCCACCGGGATGTACCGCGAACCGTGAGCTGTGCGAATCAGCCATTACTTCATGTCGCAATTCCTCCCCTTCCAGAACTACCAGTCTCCCATTGAAGCCTAATCCCCCTTCTGAGCTAATGGTATAGGACTCGGCTCCCTCTGCTAATAATCGAACTACCTGCTCCTGACAGAACGAGTCATCTGCTTGTGCCTTTACCACTCTCGTGACAATCTGCGGTGTAACAGTCATCACCGACATGAATGATCGGGCCACTGCATCCTTGTGTCCCAACTTCTTCCACTTTGCCTTCCACACCCCTGACACTTCATCTACTGGCCTATAACTCAACGCGTCTGCTACCACGTTAGCCTTCCCCGGGTGATATTCGATATCAAACTGATAGTCCCTCACAAACTCAAGCCACCTCCGTTGTCGCATATTCAACTCCTTCTGCGTGAATAGGTACTGTAGGGACTTGTGGTCCGTGAATAATCGAAACTTCACCCCCAAAAGGTAATGTCTCCAAATCCGAAGGGCAAATACCACTGCCGCTAACTCCAAGTCATGGGTGAGGTAATTCTTCTCGTGAGGCTTAAGCTTACGGGAAGCATAAGCTATGGCCTGACTCTCCTGCTGCAATACACCTCCAAGTCCTTGTAAGGACGCATCGGTGTAAACTAGATATATCAACTCCCAGTCTCGGCAATGCTAACAGAAGTGCTGAGGTCAACTTGTCCTTCAACTCATCGAATGCCAACTGACAGGCATCACTCCAAATGAACGGCACACCTTTACGAGTCAGATGTGTCAAAGGACCCGCTATCTTTGAGAATCCCCGAATAAACCTCCTGTAGCATCCTGCTAAGCACAACAAACTACGGATCTTAGTCGGTGTCGTGGGCTATCCCCACTCCCTCACCGCGGATACCTTCCCCGGATCAACAGATATCCCCCGGTCGGAAATAATATGCCCCAAAAACTGAACCTCCTTCAGCCAAAACCCGCACTTCTCATACTTTGCATACAGCTCGTTCTGACGTAGCGTCTGTAAAACCTGCCTCAAATGCTCGGCGTGCTCCTCCTCTATCTGGGAGTAGACCCGAATGTCATCAATGAAGACAATGAAGAACTGATCTAGGAACTCTCGGAACACCCTATTCATCAAGTCCATAAACACGGCTGGAGCATTGGTCAAACCAAAAGGCATAACCCAAAACTGGTAGGAACCATGTCTCATTAAGAAAGAAGTCTTCGAGACGTCCTCTTCCCTGATACGCAACTTATAGTATCCTGATCGCAAATCAATCTTTAAGAAGAAAGAAGCTCCTCCCAACTGGTCGAATAAGTCATCGATTCGGGGCAACGAATACTTATTCCGTATCGTGACCTTATTCAACTCCCGGTAATCCACACACAACCTTAACGATCCATCCCTCTTCTTAACGAACAACACAGGGGAACCCCACGGTGAAGTACTCCTCTGAATAAACCCCTGACCCAACAAATGCTCAATCTGATCCCGTAACTCTCTCATCTCAGCTGGAGACATACGGTAAGGTACGCGGGCAATAAGCCAAGTGCTCGACGTCAAATCGATCACAAAATCTATCTCTCTACTCGGAGGTAATCCAGGTATATCCTGAAATACATCGGCAAACTCTCGAACAATCGGAATCGAATCAAGTGGTATCACCACTTCCTTAGAGGTCTCCTCCTCTATATAGTACAAGTGAGTGGATGATCCTCCCTCAGGACGAGGCATCGCCAGTAAAAACATCTCCTGTACGGAAATGGCAAAGATAATACTCCTACTAAAACAGTCAATCATGGCTCGGTACGCAACTAGCCAATCCATACCAATAATGGCATCATACTCGGTCATCTCTAACACTAAAATATCAGCGGGTAAAGTAAACCTCCCGATATCTATACCCACACCTCTACAAATAAGGGAAATCACGGAACCCATACTCAATGGTGAATCTACACAAGTAACCATACTCTCGGCGGTGTCTAACAACCCAATGGTGCGTGCAAATATCATAGAAATAAAACAGTGTGTAGCCCCCGTGTCAAATAAAATACGCCCCATAGTTCCCTGAATAGAGAACATGCTCTTAATGGTCGGTGGATCATGTGGGGCTGCGACCTGCTGGAGCTGATATACTCTCCCATACTGAAGTTGCCACTGCTGAACTGGGACCGCTGGAATGGGTGGTAGTGCTGCCATCTGTGGTGGTGCTGGGAGGGCGGCGGGAAACATAGGCCTCTGTGGCTCGTGTTGAGCACCCTGTTGCTGCTGTTGTGGGGCCCTGCCCCTATCAGGACAATCCTGGCATTTGTGGCCAGTCTTACCACAAATGAAACACTTCCCTTGGAAGTTTCCCCCTCGCTGTCACTGCTGACCACGGCCCTAGTGACCGTTACCATTTCTGCCCAGGCCTTACTGGCCCTGCTGAAACTGCTGTTGACCATTCTGCCCCTGCTGGCCTGGATGGTCGTTCGGACCCTGATGGCAGTGCCTAAAACGTCCCTTTCCATGACTGAAATTCCCCAATCTGAACCTCTTAAGATCCCCTTGCTGGGAACCCTGGTCACCCTGCCTCTGCCCCTGAGTAGATTGTGCCCCACTGGCACCATTTCCCCCTGTCCTGCCCTGATGGCTGGACTCTCCTGATCGCTTCCCCTCTGTCAAGTGAAAGCGGTGGTCCTGGAAATGGAGCAGTGCAACGTTAACCACATCAGAGTAAGTGTCCAATGATAAATTCCCCAACAAGTGCTGATGGATCCTCCAAGTCAATCCATCTGTAAACTTCTGAATCTTTTTCTCTTCTGTCGGTATCTCATCCTGGACAATATTCATCAAATTTGTGAATTCGGCCTCATACTCGTCCACAGTCCTTCCCTCCTATCTAAGGTTCATCAACTTCATCTTCATTTCTGTGTGAGCAGCTGACGAAAAATATTTGCGGTCGAACCGCACCCAAAACTCCTGTATAGTGAGAGTATCTCTCTCCTCCACGGTGGTAATAGACTCCCACCACTGCAATGCAGATCCCACTAGCTTGAAAGTAGCTAGTATCTGCCTCTGAACATCGGTGCACTCATACATCCTCAAGTGCCTCTGAAAATCTTTCCTCCACTGACTAGATACCACAACATCGTAGCTACCTGCGAACTCCGGAGGGTGTGATTTTGGAAAAGCATCTCGAACAAGTTCCCAAGCAGACGGGAATGCATGTTACTGAACTGGTGCGGCTACTGGCGCCTGGGGTGGTGCCAGCTGTACAACGGCGAGAACGGCATTTACCGTTTGGGCTACAATAGCTGCAACCTCGGCGGCATTCATGTTGCCCTGTACTGGAGCTAGTTGTGGCTCTAGCTGTGCATCCCTAGGAACTCGTTGCGCACGTCGTGGAGGCATCTGAAATAAGAGTAAGGTCTATAAGTTCGAAATTATAAACCCAAAATAGCTGAAGAGCGAAGCATAAATAAAAGAATACAACAGTCCAAAAATATAGGGCTCTACATCAAAGAAAGCTCAGCAAAAACATAATAAGCCGTACAGATCGTAAAGGACACCAGAACCTGATGCCCTGATACCACCTGTGACATCCAGACTAATTAAATACCGGGTAGCTACTCCTTTATTATATTAATACAAAATGCCAAGTTGGTTCAGTTAATAGCATTACTGTCGAAAACATTTTAATAATTACTAACCACCTAGTATTTAAAAAGTGAGTTGCCAAATTTTAAATTAACTCTGATTAACATGCAATAAGTGAAATTTAAAGGATAACATAACCATTCACAATAAATAAGCAATAGAATAACCAACAAATAATAATAAGTCTGGAGGAAATACTCCTCACAACAATCCCACAACTGAAATAATAAAACAAGTCTGAATCCTGAATTAATTACAAACCAAAGTCTGAATAACTGAAATATAAAAAGTCTTTAATAGAAATGGGTGACATGCCCTACAAATGATGAAACTGAATATGGAGTCAAGACTAGAAAATGAGGCGTCTAATATCAAGGGCCTGTAACTTCCACAACAGCTACAACTGGTCACCTGAATAGAATTCCTATGCATGGTGTCCTTGTGGCTGGGCACCTGAAAAGGTTTTTACAAAAAGTAGATTTGAAAGCAAACGGGTCAGACCCCGAAAGTGGAGAGTATTTTAAAAATAGCAAGTGCTTTAATAACATTAAAAAATGAATGCAAAATACATGTTAGGACGTGCCCTCACATGAAATACTCACCTCTCTACTAGTTGTGCACTCCTAACGTACCGTACCCATTCAAGTGATTCTCATATCTAACTCAACCGACATAAGTTCTAACCTTCCTACTCAATTCACAGTATGAATTCCCAATGTTATCACTTAAATATATAGCTTTACTTAAACTCGGATTCTCAATTATCGGCATTTCCAATTACTGGAGATTATCCCCTTATTTATCTTCTCAAGGGGTTAGTATAAATTATTCTCATAATTAAACATAACAATTATGTTCATTTAACCGTATATCATTCACATCATAAATATACAATACAAGCACCCCGAGGCTAAGCTGCGGTGCACACATACTCTTCTATCCATCCCAATACATCACGTACATAAGGATTAGAAATTTTGAATCTCCGAGGAATTGTTAGAATAAGCACAACACACGAAAATGGAGGCGAACATAATTCAACATATCCATGGGTCACGTACATACCTACGCTCCATAGTCAGCTGACTTATTAACTCACCAATAAGTCATTCTAGGATTATGTTCTTAAGGTACCAATCTAAATCCGAGCACACAAAGATTAGATGGCCCTAAGCGAACGTAAACCTCACGTGATAGCAAGTATGGTAGGTATGTCATACACATAAAATCATATACATATAATAAGAATGCACACAACTTAGTAATTACCATAATTTATTAGTGGTATACTTCTCATTCTTATACCAATACACGTGTCCCCGGTTTATATATACCCATCATCCATTATCCTCACGTCGTAATTATTTATTCGTGTCGTAACCCACAATTACCATTTGGTTCAAATCATTCTTCCATATTTTACTCCCCAATATATCCTGAATATCCCAACTATATCAATTAGTCATCAAGGGAATGTTATCTCTACAATTAAACAAGGTTACGGGACACTAGAAATCAAACCAGTCCAAATAGACCAATCTGTCAACTCGTTAGAAGTCTCGTTCGAACGAGGTCGTTCGAACGAGAGTTCTTTCAAACGAAGTGGGCATCTAACGAGATCTCATTCGAACGAAAGGCATCGAACGAACATCCTACTTATTAGAAGTCAAACTGTCAACTCATTAGAAGCTCGTTCGAACGAGCTCGTTCGAACGACCTGGGCAGGCCTTCTAACGAGGTGACAGTTTCGAGCCCAGAATTTTCCTATCTCGTTTTTCCCAATTTTCTTCACCTCTAATCTCATCTAAACATCATTCCAACCGTAGTTCAAGGTTTCTAATCATTCTTAAACATACTTAGGTCGTATATTAACATATATATGGGATCAAATCATCCTAAACCGCATCTCATCATCAAATCTCCCCAATTTTTCCCAAACCATATGAACATGAAACCTAGAAATTTAAAGTCTTCAATTTGAATTAATAAATCAGTTTTTGTAACATAAAAAGTAGTAATTCGTTTAGTTCAATCACCCAACAACAATTCTGCATGCAAACCTATATCATAATCTGAATTTATAACTCCAAATTACATGGGTTTTTACAAGTCTCCCAATACAATGCAATTTTATCAATTTCTAAGCATAGAAGAAGCATTCGCTTGAAATTAACGTAATTAAACCACTTGCCTTAGATAGTTCTCTGAATTTGGTGTTGGTTAATGGGTTGATTCTCCCCTTTCTCTATGGATTTCCTCCCAAGGTTGAAGATGGTGGTTTTCTTTTTGGGAACCTCTTCTAACTTCTCTCCCACTTCTTCCTATAACTCCCGTAGACCTTTAGTTGGTTAAGTGCTGGTAATGGTTTAGTGGGTTACAAAATAACCTAATATTATGTCCCAAAATTCGTTGGTTATTATTCCCAAAATTTCAAAATTACCAAAATACCCTTTTAAGTTGCCGGTATGGCCCGAAAATGCCCCGGGACCCAAACTAAACCCCCATCTAGTGTTTTTGGACTATTTAGACCCTTTCGAACACGTTGGCGCACTCAAAATAACCGTATGATCGATAAAACTAAAATTCATTTTTTAATTAAAATAATTATATTCCTGACGCGACTGTCACGCCCGTCCCAACAAAATTTCTCAAATTGCCGTATTTCAATATCGCTACAATTTCCATAGTTTCAATATTCATATAACATCATATGTATACACATTATAATCAAATACCAACTCACATCTTGTTAGTATTTTATCCGGATTAATTCTCAATTAATTCCCATTTAATTCAATTAATCCCATAAATAAATATCACAAAAATATGGGGGATTATAGACTTAAGCTTAAAAACATGGCAGTAGAGGGTGATAACTCAAAACAGCACCCAAACACCCCGTGGGTCGCACCAATACCTCCCATAAGACCAATATAAATCGTACGAACTACCCACATAACAGCGGGTCTCCCGATTTGAAAATACGATGTTAATTTTCATATTTCTAGACTTAGGCTTAAGAACATGGCGTTAGAGGGTCAAAACTCGAAACAGACCACGAACGGCCCCGTGGGTGGCTCCAACACCTCCCACGGGACCAATGTAGCTCGTAGAAACTGACCGCCGAGCCGCGGGACTCCCGGTTTGAGAATACGACGATAATTTTCATTTTTCCAAACTTAGGCTTAAAAACATGGCGTTAGAGGGGGAAAACTCAAAATAGCCCCCTAACGGCCCCGTTGGTGGCACCAACACCACCCTCAGGACCATTTTAAATCGTTGGAACTGACCACACACCAGCAGGACTCCCGGTTTGAAAATACGATGATAATTTTCATATTTCTAGACTTAGGCTTAAAAACATGGCGTTAGAGGGTGAAAATTCGAAACATTCCCCGAACGACCTCGTGGGTGGCACCAGCACCTCCCACAGGACCAATGCAGCTCGTACGAACTGACCGCGCTACTGCGAGATTCTCGATTTGAGAAAACAACTATAATTTTCATATTTCTGGACTTAGGCTTTAAAACATGGCGTTAGAGGGTGAAAACTCGAAACAACTCCCGAACGTCCCCGTGGATGGAACCAACACCTCCCACGGGACCAATGTAACTCGTAGGAACTGACCACGTAGCCGCGGGACTCCTGGTTCTAGAGTATGATGGAAATTCGCATATTTCTAGACTTAGGCTTAAAAACATGGCGTTAGAGGGTGAAAACTCGGAACAACCCCCGACCATCCGTGTGGGTGGTACCAAAACATACCACGGGACCAATGTAACTCGTAGGAACTGACCATCAAGCCACGGGACTCTCGATTTGATAGTAGAGTGGTAATTGGCATATTTCTAGACTTAGGCTTAAAAACATGGCGTTAGAGGGTGAAAACTCGAAACAGTCCCCGAACGGCTTCTTGGGTGGCACCAGCCACTCCCACAGGACCAATGTAGCTCGTAGGAGCTGACCGCGCAGCTGCGGGATTCTCGATTTGAGGAAACAACTATAATTTTCATATTTTTGGACTTAGGCTTTAAAACATGGCGTTAGAGGGTGAAAACTCAAAACAGCCCCCGAACGTCCCCGTGGGTGGAACCAACACCTCCCACGGGACAAATGTAACTCGTAGGAACTGACCACGTAGCCGCGGGACTCCTGGTTCTAGAGTATGATGGAAATTTGCATATTTCTAGACTTAGGGTTAAAAACAGGGCATTAGAGGGTGAAAACTCGAAACAACCCCCGACCGTCCGTATGGGTGGCACCAACACCTCCCATGGGACCAATATAAATCGTAGGAACTGACCATGCAGCTGCGGGACTCTCGGTTTGAGAATACGACAATAATTTTCATATTTCTAGGCTTAAGCTTAAAAACATGGCAGTAGAGGGTGAAAACTCAGAACAACCCCGAACAGCCCGGTGGGTGGTACCAATACCTCCCATAAGACCAATAAAAATCGTAGGAACTACCCGCGCTACAACAGGACTCCTGGTTTGAAAATACGATTATAATTTTTACATTTATAGACTTTAGGCTTAAAAACATGGCGTTAGAGGGTCAAAACTCGAAACGGACCCCGAACGGCCCCGTGGGTGGCACCAACACATTCCACGGGACCAATGTAGGTCATAGAAACTCACCACGGAGCCGCGAGACTCCTGGTTTGAGAATACGATGATAATTTTCATATTTCTAGACTTAGGATTAAAAACATGGCGTTATAGGGTGAAAACTCAAAACCGCCCTCGAACGTCCCCGTGGGTGGCACCAACTGATCCCGCGGGACCAATGTAACTCGTAGGAACTGATCGCGCAGCTGCGAGACTCCCAGTTTTATAATACGATAGTAATTTGTATATTTGTAGACTTACGCTTAAAAACATGGCAGTAGTGGGTGAAAACTCGAAAAAAAACACGATCGTCTCCGTGGGTGGAACCAACACCTCCCATGGGACCAATGTATCTCGCAAGAACCGACCACGCAGCCGTG
Source organism: Sambucus nigra (assembly GCA_949130495.1). Taxonomy (NCBI): domain Eukaryota; kingdom Viridiplantae; phylum Streptophyta; class Magnoliopsida; order Dipsacales; family Adoxaceae; genus Sambucus; species Sambucus nigra. The sequence continues at coordinate 300,523,532 of OX422217.1, read as the reverse complement.
GGACTCCCGGTTTGAGAGTACGATGGTAATTTTCATATTTCTGGACATAGGCTTAAAAACATGGCGTTAGAGGGTGAAACTCGAAATAACACCCTACCGTCCCTGTTGGTGGCACCAACACCTCCTTCGGGACCAATGTAACTCGTAGTAACTAACCACGCAGCCGCGGGAATCCTGGTTTGAGAGTACAGTGGTAATTTGTATATGTCTAGACTTAGGCTTAAAAACATGGCACTAGAGGATGAAAATTTGAAATAGCCCCCGAACGGCTGCGTGGATGGCACCAACACCACCCACGTGATCGATGTAACTCGTAGGAACTGACCCCATAGCCGCGGGTCTCCCGGTTCGAGAATAGGATGGTAATTTGCATAGTTCTAGACTTAGTCTTAAAAACATGGTGTTAAGGGGTGAAAACTCGAAACAACCCCCGACCGTCCCCGTGGGTGGCACCAACACCTCCCACGGGACCAATGTAAATCGTAGGAACTGACCATGCAACCGCGGGACTCCCGGTTTTAGAATACGATGATAATTTTTATATTTCTAGACTTAGGCTTTAAAACATCGCGTTAGAGGGTGAAAACTCGAAACAGCCCCTGAACGGCCCCGTGGGTGGCACCAATACCTCCCACGGGACCAATGTAGCTCGTAGGAACCGACCGTGCTGTCGCGGGACTCCCGGTTTGAGAATATGGCAATAATTTTCGAATTTCTAGACTTTATCTTAAAAACATGGAGGTAGAGGGTGAAAACTCAAAACAACCCCCGATCGTCCCCGTTGGTGGCACCAACACCTCCCACGGGATCAATGTAAATCTTAGGAACTGACCACGTAACCGCGAGACCCCCAGATTGAGAATACGATGATAATTTTCATATTTCTAGACTTAGGCTTAAAAATATGGCGTTAGAGGGTGAAAACTCGAAACAGCCCCCGAACAGCCTTGTTGGTGGCACCAACACCTCCCACGGGACCAATGTAAATCGTAGGAACTGACCATGCAGCTGTGGGACTCCCGGTTCTAAAATATGATGATAATTTTTATTTTACTAGACTTAGGCTTAAAAACATTGCGTTAGAGGGTGAAAACTGGAAACAGCCCCGGAACGGCCTCGTCGGTAGGACCAACACCACCCATAGGACCAATGTATCTCGTAGGAACTGACCGCATAGCCACGGGACTCTCGGTTTGAGAATACAACAATAATTTTCCTATTTCTAGACTTAGGCTTAAAAACATGGCGTTAGAGGGTGAAAACTCGAAATAGCACCCGAACGTCCCCGTGGGTGGCACCAACACCTCCCACGGGACCAATGTAACTCGTAGGAACTGATCGCGCAGACACGAGACTCCCGGTTTGAGAATACGACGGTAATTTTCTTATTTCTAGACATAAGCTTAAAAACCTGGCGATAAAGGGTGAAAACTCGAAACAACCCGCGACCATCCCCATGGTTGGCCCCAACACCTCCCACGGGACCAATGCAACTCGTAGGAACTGACATGCATCCGCGGGAATCCCGGTTTTAGATTACTATGGTAATTTGCATATTTCTAGACTTAGGATTCAAAACATGGAGTTATAGGGTGAAAACTCGAAATAGGCCCCCGAACGGCAGCGTGGATGGCACCAACACCACCCACGTGACCGATGTAACTCATAGGAACTGACCTCGCAGCCGCGGGTCTCCAAGTTTGAGAATACGATGGTAATTTGCATATTTCTAGACTTTGGCTTAAAAACATTGCGTTATAGGGTGAAAACTCGACACAACCCCCGACCGTCCCCGTGGGTAGCACCAACACCACCCACGGGACCAATGTAATCGTAGGACATGACCACGCAGCCGTGGGACTCCCGATTTGAGAATACGATGATAATTTTTATATTTCTAGACTTAGGCTTAAAAACATGGCGTTTGAGGGTGAAAACTCGAAATAGCCCCCGAACGGCCACGTGGGTGGCACCAACACCTCCCTTGGGACCAATGTAGCTCGTAGGGACTTCGGGTTTGAGAATACGATGATAATTTTCATATTTCTAGACTTAAGCTTAAAAACATGGCGGTAGAGGGTGAAAACTCGAAACAACCCCCGACCGTGCCCATGGGTGGCACTAACACCTCCCACGGGACCAATGTAAATCGTAAGAACTGAGGAGGCAGTCGCGAGACTCCCAGTTTGATAATACGAGGATAATTTTCATCTTTCTAGACTTAGGCTTAAAAACATGGCATTAAACGGTGAAAACCAAAACAGCCCTCGAACGACCCCGTGGATGGCACCAACACCTCTCACGGGACCAGTGTAAATCGTAGAAACTGACCATGCAGCAGCGGGACTCCTCGTTTTAAAATACGATGAGAATTTTCATATTTCTAGACTTAGTCTTAAAAAATTGGCGTTAGCCGGTGAAAACTCGAAACAGCCCCCGAACGGCCCTGTGGGTGGCACCAACACCTCCCATGGGACTAATGTAGCTCGAAGGAACTGACCGCGCACCCGCGGGACTCCCGATTTGAGAATACGATGATAATTTTCATATTTCTAGACTTAGGCTAAAACACATGGTGTTAGAGGTTGAAATCTCGAAATAGCCCCCAATGTCCCCTGGGTAGCACCAACACCTCCCACGGGACCAATGTAACTCATAGGAACTGATCGCGTAGGCACGAGACTCCCGATTTGAGAATACGATGTTAATTTGCATGTTTCATGACTGAAGCTTCAAAACCTGACGGTAGAGGGTGAAAACTAGAAACAACCCCCGACCGTCCCCGTGGGTGGCACCAACACCTCCCACGGGACCAATGTAACTCGTAGGAACTGACCACGCAACGACGAGACTCCCGGTTTTAATATACGACGATAATTTACATGTTTCGAGATTTAAGCTTAAAAACATGGCGATAGAGGGTGAAAACTCGAAACAACCCCCGACTGTCCTCGTGGGTGGCACCAACACCTCCCACGGGACCAATGTAACTCGTAGGAACTGACCACGCAGCCGCGTGACACCCGGTTTGGGAGTACGACGGTAATTTGCATATTTCCAGACTTAGTCTTAAAAAGATGGCGTTAGTGGGTGAAAACTTGAAACAACCCCCGAGCATCCCTATGGGTTGCACCAACACCTCCCATGGGACCCATGTAACTCGTAGGAGGTGACCACGCAGCCGCGAAACACCCGATTTGATAGTACGACTATAATTTACATATTTCTAGACTTTGGTTTTAAAACATGGCGTTAGAGGGTGAAACCTGGAAACAACCCCCGACCGTCCCCGTGGGTGGCACCAACACCTCACACGGGACCAATGTAAATCGTAGGAACTGACCACGCAGCTGCAAGACTCCCGGTTTTAGAATACGATGGTAATTTACATGTTTCTAGATTTAACCTTAAAAACATGGCGATAGAGGGTGAAAACTCAAAACAACCCCTGACCGTCCCTGTGGGTTGCACCAACACCTCCCACGGGACCAATGTAAATCGTAGGAAATGACCATGCAGTCGCGAGACTCCCATTTTGAGAATACGTTGATAATTTTCATATTTTTAGACTTAGGCTTAAAAACATGGCATTAGAGGGTGAAAACAAAAACAGCCCCCGAACGGCCCCGTGGGTGGCACCAACACCTCCCACTAGAACAATGTAAATCGTAGAAACAGACCATCCAGCCGCGAGACTCCAGTTTTGAAAATACGATCATAATTTTCATAATTTTAGACTTAGGCTCAAAAACATGGCGTTAGAGTGTCAAAACTCGAAACATCCCCCCCAACGACCCCGTGGGTGGCACCAACACCTCCCACGGGACCAATGTAGCTCGTAGGAACTGACCGCGCAGCCGCGGGACTCCCGATTTGGTAATACGAAGATAATTTTAATATTTCTAGACTTAGGCTAAAAAACATGGTGTTAGAGGTTGAAAGCTCGAAACAGTCCCCAGCGTCCCCGTGGGTGGCACCAACACCTCCCACGGGACCAATGTAACTCATAGGAACTCATTGCCTAGCCACGAGACTCCCAATTTGAGAATACTACGATAATTTGCTTGTTTCTAGACTTAGGCTTAAAAACCTGGCCCTAGAGGGTGAAAACTCCAAACAACCCCCGATCGTCCCCGTGGGTGGCACCAACATCTCCGACGGGACCAATGTAACTCGTAGGAACTGACCACGCAGCCGCGGGACTCCCGGTTTGAGAGTACGACGGTAATTTGCATATTTCTAGGCGTAGACTTAAAAATATGCCGTTAGAGGGTGAAAACTTGAAACAAACCCCGACCGTCCATGTGGGTGGCACCAACACCTCCCACAAGACCAATGTAACTCGTAGTAACTGACCGCATAGCCGCGAGACTCCCAGTTTGAGAATATGATGGTAATTTGAATAGTTGTAGACTTAAGCTTAAAAACATGGCGGTAGAGGATGAAAACTCGAAACAAGCCTCGACCGTCCCCGTGGGTGGCATCAACACCTCCCAAGGGACTAATGCAAATCATAGGAACTGACTACGCTGCCGCAAGACTCCCGGTTTAAGAATACGATTGTAATTTTCATATTTATAGACTTAGACTTAAAAACATGGTGTTAGAGGGTGAAAACTCGAAACAGCCCCCGAACGGCCCCGTGGGTGGCACCAACACCTCCCACGGGACTAATGTAAGGAACTGACCGCGCAGCCGCGGGACTCCCGGTTTGAGAATACGATGATAATTTTCATATTTCTAGACTTAGGCTAAAAAACATGGTGTTAGAGGTTAAAATCTCAAAACAGCCCCCCAACGTCCCCGCGGGTGGCACCAACACCTCCCACGGGACTAATGTAACTCATAGGAACTGATCGCATAGCCACGAGACTCCCGATTTGAGAATATGACGTTAATTTGCATGTTTTTAGACTGAAGCATAAAAACCTGGCAGTAGAGGTTGAAAAATGGAAACAACCCCCGACCGTCCCCGTGGGTGGCACCAACACCTCCCATGGGACCAATGTAACTCGTAGGAACTGACCACGCAGCCGCGGGTCTCCCAGTTTGAGAGTACGACGGTAATTTTCATATTTCTATACTTAGACTTAAAAATATGCCGTTAGAGGTTGAAAACTCAAAACAACCCCCGACCGTCTGTGTGGGTGGGACCAAGACCTCCGACGGGACCAACGTAACTCGTAGGAACTGACTGTGCAGCCGCGAGACTCCAAGTTTGAGAATACGATGGTAATTTGCATATTTATATACTTAAGCTTAAAAACATGTCGGTAGAGGGTGACAACTTGAAAAAACCCTCGACCGTCCCCGTGGGTGGCACCAACACCTCCAAAGGGACCAATGTAAATTGTAGGAGTTGACCATGCTGCCGCGAGATTCTTGGTTTTAGAATACAACGATAATTTTCATATTTCTAGACTTAGGCTTGCAAACATGGCGTTAGAGGGTGAAAACACGAAATAGCCCCCGAACGGCCCCGTGGATGGCACCATCACCTCCCACGAGACGAGTGTAACTCGTAAGAACTGACCACGCAGCCCTGGGACACCCGGTTTGGGAGTACGATGGTAATTTGGATATTTCTAGACTTACGATTAAAAACATGGTGTTAGAGAGTGAAAAATCGAAACAACCCCCGACCGTCCCTATCGGTGGCACCAACACCTCCCACGGGACCAATGTAACTCCTAGGAAGTGACCACGCAGCCGAAGGACTCCCTATTTGAGAGTACGGATGTAATTTGAATATTTCTAGACTTAGGCTTAAAAACATGGTGCTAGAGGGTGAAAACTGGAATAGCCCCCGAAACGGTCTCATGGATGCCACCACCAACTCCCACGTGACCAATGTAACTCGTAGGAACTGACCACACAGTCGTAGGACACCCGATTTTAAAATACGGCAATAATTTTTATATTTCTAGACTTAGGATTAAAAACATGGCGTGAGAGGGTGAAAATTCAAAATAGCCCCCGAACGAACCCGTGGGTAGCACCAACACCTTCCACGGGACCAATGTAACTTATAGGAACTGATCGCGTAGCAACGAGACTCCCAATTTGAGAATACAACGGTAAATTGCATGTTTCTAGACTAAAGCTTAAAAACCTGGCAGTAGAGGGTGAAAACTCGAAACAACCCCCGACCATCCCCGTGAGTGGCTCCAACACCTCCCACGGGACCAATGTAACTCGTAGGAACTGACCATGCAGCAGTGGGACTCCCGGTTTGAGTGTACGATGGTAATTTGCATATTTCTAGACTTAGACTTAAAAATATGCTGTTACAGGGTGAAAACTCGAAACAACCCCCGACCGTCCGTGTGGGTGGCACCAACACCTCCCAAGGGACCAATGTAACTCGTAGGAACTGACCGCGCAGCCGGGAGACTTCTAGTTTGAGAATACGATGGTAATTTGCATATTTGTAGACTTAAGCTTAAAAACATGGTAGTATAGGGTGAAAACTCGAAACAGACCTCGATCGTCTTCGTGGGTGGCACCAACACCTCCCAGTGGACCAATGTAAATCGTAGGAACAAACCATGCTGCCGTGAGCCTCTCGATTTGAGAATACGGCGATAATTATCATATTTATAGACTTAGGATTACAAACATGGCGTTAGTGGGTGAAAACTCGAAACAGCCCCCGAACGGCCCCCTGGGTGGCACCAACACGTCCCACAGGACCAACGTAAATCGTAGGAACTGACCACGCTGCAGCGGGACTCCCGATTTGAAAATATGATGATAATTTTCATATTTCTAGACTTTGGCCTAAAAAGATGGCGTTAGAGGGTGAAAACTCGAAACAGCACCCGAACGGCCCCGTGGATGGCACCACCACCTCCCACGGGACTAGTGTAACTCGTAGGAATAGACCACACAGCCATGGGTCTCCCGATTCGAGAATACGATGGTAAATTGCATATTTCTAGACTTAGGCTTAAAAACATGGCGTTAAAGGTTGAAAACTCGAAACAGCCCCCGACCGTCCCCGTGGGTGGCACCAACACCTCCCACGGGACCAATGTAAATCGTAGGAACTGACCACGCAGCCGCGAGACTCCCGGTTTGAGAATACGATGGTAATTTACATGTTTTTATATTTAAGCTTAAAAACATGGCGATAGAGGGTGAAAACTCAAAACAACCCCCGACCGTCCCTGTGGGTGGCACCAACACCTACCACGGGACCAGTGTAGCTCGTAGGAACTGATTGCCTAGCCACGAAACTCCCAATTTGAGAATACGATGATAATTTGCTTGTTTCTAGACTTAGTATTAAAACCCTGGCGGTAGAGGGTGATAACTCAAAATAACCCCCGATCTACCCCGTGGGTGGCACCAACACCTCCAACGAGACCAATGTAACTCATAGGAACTGACAACGCAGTCGTGGGACTCCCGGTTTGAGAGTACGACGATAATTTGAATATTTCTAGGCATAGACTTAAAAATATGACTTTAGAGGGTGAAAACTCGAAACAAACCCCGACCGTCCATGTTGGTGGCACCAACACCTCCCACAAGACCAATGTAACTCGTAGTAACTGACCGCGCATCCGCGAGACTTCCAGTTTGAGAATACGATTGTAATTTGCATATTTGTAGACTTAAGATTAAAAACATGGAGGTAGAGGATGAAAACTCGAAACAAACCTCGACCGTCCCCGTGGGTGGCATCAACACCTCCCAGGGGACCAATGTAAATCGTAGGAACTGACCACGTTGCCGCGAGACTCCCGGTTTAAGAATACGATGATAATTTTCATATTTCTAGACTTAGTATTAAAAACATGGCGATAGAGGGTGAAAACTCGAAACAGCCCTTGAACGGCCCCGTTGGTGGCACCAACACCTCCCACGACACTAATGTAAGGAACTGACCGCGCAGCCGCGGGACTCTCGGTTTGAGAATACCATGATAATTTTCATATTTCTGGACTTAGGCTTATAAACATGGCGTTAGAGGGTGAAAACTCAAAACAGCCCCCGAAGACTTCCGTGAGTGGAACCAACACCTCCCACGAGACCAATGTAAATCGTAGGAACAAACCAAGCATTAAAGGGACTCCCGATTTGAAAATATGACAATAATTTTCATGATTCTAGACTTAGGATTACAAACATGGCTTTAGAGGTTGGAAACTCGAAAAAAAAACCTACCGTCCCCGTGGGTGGCTCCAACACTTCCCACGTGACCGATGTAACTCGTAGGAACTGCCATGCAGCCGCGGGTCTCTCAGTTTGAGAATACGATGGTAATTTGCATATTTCTAGACATAGGCTTATAAACATGGCGTTAGAGAGTGAAAAATTGAAACAACCCCCGACCGTCCCTATGGGTGGCACCAACACCTCCCACGGGACCAATGTAACCCGTCGGAACTGACCACGCAGCTGCGAGACTCCCAGTTTGAGAATACGATGGTAATTTGCATATTTGTGGACTTAAGCTTAAACACATGGCGGTAGAGGGTGAAAACTCAAAACAAACCTCGACCGTCCCCGTGGGTGGCACCAACACCTTCCAGGGGACCAATGTAAATCGTAGGAATAGACCATGCTACGGCGAGCCTCCTGGTTTGAGAATACGACGATAATTATCATATTTCTAGACTTAGCCTTACAAACATGGCGTTAGTGGGTGAAAACTCGAAACAACCCCCGAACGGCCCCTTGGGTGGCACCAACACGTCCCACGGGACCAATGTAAATCGTAGGAACTGACCACGAAGCAGCGGGACTCCCGATTTGAAAATACGATGATAATTTTCATATTTCTAGACTTAGGCCTAAAAACATGGCGTTAGAGGCGAAAACTCGAAACAGCACCCGAACGGCCCCGTGGATGGCACCACCACCTTCCACGGGACCAGTGTAACTTGTAGGAATAGACCACGCAGCCATGGGTCTCCTGCTTTGAGAATACGACGGTAAATTGCATATTTCTAGACTTAGGCTTAAAAACATGGCGATAAATTGTGAAAACTCGAAACAACCGCCGACCGTCCCCATAGGTGGCTCCAACACCTCCCATGGGACTGATGTAACTCGTAGGAACTGACCACGCAGCCGCAGGTCTATCGGTTTGAGAATACGATGGTAATTTGTATATTTCTAGACTTAGGCTTATAAACATGGCGTAGAGAGTGAAAAATCGAAACAACCCCCGACCGTCCCGATGGGTGGCACCAACACCTCCCACGGGACCAATGTAACTCGTAGGAAGTGACCACGCAGCCGCAGGACTCCCTATTTGAGAGTATGGATGTAATTTTCATATTTCTAGACTTGGGCTTAAAAACATGGCGTTAGAGGGTGTAAACTAGAAATATCCCCTGAAACGGCCTCATGGATGCCACCAACAACTCCCACGTGACCAATGTAACTCGTAGGAACTGACCACACAGCCGTAGGACACCCGATTTTAGAATACGACGATTATTATTATATTTCTAGACTTAGGATGAAAAACATGGAGTGAGAGGGTGAAAACTCAAAATAGCCTCCGAACGGACCCGTGGGTGGCACCAACACCTTCCACGGGACCAATGTAACCTATAGGAACTGTTCGCATAGCAACGAGACTCCCAATTTGAGAATACGACGATAATTTTCATGTTTCTAGACTTAAGCTTAAAAACGTGGCAGTAGAGGGTGAAAACTCGAAACAACCCCCGACCATCCCCGTGGGTGGCTCCAACACCTCCCACGGGACCAATGAAACTCATAGGAACTGACCACGCAGCAGGGGGACTCCCGGTTTGAGTGTACAAGGGTAATTTGTATATTTCTAGACTTAGACTTAAAAATATGCTGTTACAGGGTGAAAACTAGAATCAACCCCCGACCGTCCGTGTGGGTGGCACTAACACCTCCCACGGGACCAATGTAACTTGTAGTAACTGACCGCGCAGCTGCGAGACTTTCGGTTTGAGAATACAATGGTAATTTGCATATTTGTAGACTTAAGCATAAAAACATGGTAGTAGAGGGTGAAAACTCGAAACAAACCTCGATCGTCTCCGTGGGTGGCACCAACACCTCCCAGGGGACCAATGTAAATCATAGGAATAGACCATGCTGCCGCGAGCCTCCTGGTTTGAGAATACGATGATAATTATCATATTTATAGACTTAGGCTTACAAACATGGCGTTAGTGAGTGAAAACTCGAAACAGCCCCCGAACGGCCCCGTGGGTGGCACCAACACGTCCCACGGGACAAATGTAAATCGTAGGAACTGACCACACAGCAGCGGGACTCCCAATTTGAAAATACGATGATAATTTTCATATTTCTAGACTTAGGCCTAAAAAGATGGCGTTAGAGGGCGAAAACTCGAAACAGCACCCGAACGGCCCCGTGGATGGCACCACCACCTTCCACGGGACCAGTGTAACTCGTAGGAATAGACCACGCAGCCATGGGTCTCCCGATTTGAGAATACGACAGTAAATTGCATATTTCGAGACTTAGGCTTAAAAACATGGTGTTAAAGGGTGAAAACTCGAAACAGCCCCCGACCGTCCCCGTGGGTGGAAGCAACACCTCCCACAGGACCAATGTAAATCGTAGGAACTGACCACGCAGCCGCGAGACTCCCGATTTTAGAATACGATGCTAATTTACATGTTTCCAGATTTAAGCTTAAAAACATGGTGATAGAGGGTGAGAACTCAAAACAACCCCCGACCGTCCCCGTGGGTTGCACCAACACCTCCCACGGGACCAATGTAAATCGTACGAACTGGCCAAGCAGTCGCGAGACTCCCATTTTGAGAATACGATGATAATTTTCATATTTCCAGACTTAGGCTTAAAAATATGGCGTTAGAGGGTGAAAACAAAAACTGCCCCCGAACGGCCCCGTGGGTGGCACCAACACCTCCCACTAGAACAATGTAAATCGTAGAAACTGACCATCCAGCAGCGAGACTCCATTTTTTAAAATACGATGATAATTTTCATATTTCTAGACTTAGGCTCAAAAAATGGCGTTAGAGGGTGACAACTGGAAACAACCCCGACCGTCCCTATGGGTGGCACCAACACCTCCCATGAGACCAATGTAACTCGTAGGAAGTGACCACGCAACTGCGGGACTCCCGGTTTGAGAGTACGGATGTAATTTGCATATTTCTAGACTTAGGATTAAAAATATAGCGCTAGAGGGTGAAAACTCGAAATAGCCCCCGAAACGTCCTCGTGGATGCCACCAACACCTCCCACGTGACCAATGTAGCTCGTAGGAACTGACCCCACTGTCGCGGGACTCCTGGTTTGAGAATATGACGATAATTATTATTTTTCTAGACTTAGGATTAAAATCATGGCGTGAGAGGGTGAAAACTCGAAATAGCCTCCGAACGGCCCCGTGGGTGGCACCAACACCTCCCACGGGACCAATGTAACTCGTAGGAACTGATCGCGTAGCCACGAGACTCTCGATTTGAGAATACAACAATAATTTGCATGTTTCTAGACTTAAGCTTAAAAACCTGGCGATAGAGGGTGAAAACTTGAAACAACCCCCGACCGTCCACGTGGGTGGCACCAACACCTCCCACGGGACCAATGTAACTCGAAGGAACTGACCACACAGCCGCGGGACTCCCAGTTTGAGAGTACGACGGTAATTTGTATATTTCTAGACTTAGACTTAAAAATATGTCGTTAGAGGGTGAAAACTCAAAACAACCCCCGGCCGTTCGTGTGGGTGGCACCAACACCTCCCACGGGAACAACATAACTCATAGAAACTAACCGCGCAACCGCGAGACTCCCAGTTTGAGAATACGATTGTAATTTGCATATTTGTAGATTTAAGCTTAAAACATGGCGGAAGAGGGTGAAAACTCGAAACAATCCTCGACCTTCCCCGTGGGTGGCACCAACACATCCCAAGGGACCAATGTAAAGTATAGGAACTGACCACGCTGCCGCGAGACTCCCGGTTTGAGAATACGACGATAATTTTCATATTTATAGACTTAGGCTTACAAACATGGCGTTAGGGTGTGAAAACTCGAAACAGCCCCCGAACGGCCCTGTGGGTGGCACCAACACCTCTCACAGGACCAATGTAACTCGTAGGAATAGACCACGTTGACACGGGTCTCCCGGTTTGAGAATACGACGGTAATTTGCATATTTCGAGACATAGGCTTAAAAACATGGCGTTAAAGGGTGAAAACTCAAAACAGCCCCCGACCGTCCCCGTGGGTGGCACCAACACCTCCCATGGGACCAATATAAATCGTAGGAACTGACCACGTAGCCGCGAGACTCCCGGTAATGGAATACGACGGTAATTTACATGTTTCTAGATTTAAGCTTAAAAACATGGCAATAGAAGGTGAAAGCTCGAAACAACCCCCGAACGTCCCCGTGGGTGGCACCAACACCTCCCAGGGGACCAATGTAACTCGTATGAACGGACCACGCAGCCGCGGGACACCCGATTTGGGAGTACGACGGTAATTTGCATATTTCTAGACTTAGGCTTAAAAACATGGCGTTAGAGGGTGAAAACTCGAAACAACCCCCGACCGTCCCTATGGGTGGCACCAACACCTCCCATGGGACCAATGTAACTCGTAGTAAGTGACCACGCAGTCGCGAAACTCCCGATTTGAGAGTACGACAGTAATTTGCATATTTCTTGACTTAGGCTTTAAAATATCGCGTTAGAGGGTGAAAACTCGAAACAACCCCCAAACGGCCTCGTGGATGCCACCAACACCTCCCACGTGACCAATGTAACTCGTAGGAACTAACCACACAGCCGAGCGACTCCTGGATTTAGAATACGACTATAATTTATGTATTTGTATTCTTAGTATTAAAAACATGGTGTGAGAGGGTGAATACTCGAAATAACCTCCGAACGGCCCCGGGGGTGGCACCTGCACCTCCCATGGGACCAATGTAGCTCGTAGGGGCTCTCGGTTTTAGAATAAGACGATAATTTTCATATTTCTAGACTAAAGCTTAAAAACATGGCGAAAGAGGGTAAAAACTCGAAACAACCCCCGACCGTCTCCGTGGGTGGCACTAACACCTACCATCGGACCAATGTAAATCGTAGGAACTAACCAGGTAGTCGCGAGACTCCCGGTTTGATAATACGACGATAATTTTCATATTTCTAGACTTAGGCATAAAAACATGGCGTTAGAGGGTGAAAACAAAAACAGCCCCCGAACGGCCACGTGGGTGGCACCAACACCTCCCACGGGGACCAATGTAAATCGTAGAAACTGACCATGCAACAGCGGGACTCCCGGTTTAAAAATATGATGATAATTTTCATATTTCTAGACTTAGGCTTAAAAACATGGCGTTTGAGGGTCAAAACTCGAAACATCCCCCGAACGACCCCGTGGGTTGCACCAACACCTCCCACGGGATCAATGTAGCTCGTAGGAACTGACCGTGCAGCCGCGGGACTCCCGATTTGAGAATACGATGATAATTTTCATATTTCTAGACTTAGGCTAAAAAATATGGTGTTAGAGGTTGAAATCTGGAAACAGTCCCCCAACGTCCCCGTGGGTGGTACCAACACCTCCCACGGGACCAATGTAACTCATAGGAACTGATCGCGTAGCCATGAGACTCCCGATTTGTGAATACGACGATAATTTGCATGTTTCTAGACTTAAGCTTAAAAATCTGGCGTTAGAGGGTGATAACTCGAAACAACCTCCGACCGTCCCTATGGGTGGCACCAACACCTCCCACGGGGCCAATGTAACTCGTAGGAAGTGAGCACGCAGCTGCGGAACTCACGGTTTGAGACTATGGTTGTAATTTGCATATTTCTAGACTTGGGCTTAATAACATGGCGTTAGAGAGTGAAAACTCGAATTAGCCCTCGGAACAGCCTCGCGGATGCCACCAACACCTCCCACGTGAGCAATGTAACTCGTAGGAACTTACCACACAGCCGCAAGACTCCCTATTTGAGAAAATGATGATAATTTTTATATTTCTAGACTTAGGATTAAAAACATAGCGTGAGAGAGTGAAAATTTCGAAATAGCCCCCAAACGGCCCCGTGGGTGGCACCAACACCTCCCACGGCACCAATGTAACTCATAGGAACTGATCGCGTAGCCACTAGACTCCCGATTTGAGAATACGATAGTAATTTGCACGTTTCTAGAGTTAAGCTTAAAAACCTGGCTGTAGAGGGTGAAAACTCGAAACAACCCCTGACTTTCCCCGTAGGTGGCACTAACACCTCCCACGGGACCGTTCGGTAACTCGTAGGAACTGACCACGCAGCCGCAGGACTCCCGGTTTGAGAGTATGACGGTAATTTGCATATTTCTAGACTTAGACATAAAAATATGCCGTTAGAGGGTGAAAACTCGAAACAACCCCCGACCGTCCATGTGGGAGGCCCCACCACCTCCCACGGGACCAATGTAACTCGTAGGAACTGATCGCGCAGCCACAAGACTCCCAGTTTGATAATACGATGGTAATTTGCATATTTGTAGACTTAAGCTTAAAAACATGGCGGTAGAGGGTGAAAACTTGAAACAACCCTCGACCGTCCCCGTGGGTGGAACCAACACCTCCCATGGGACCAATGTAAATCGTAGGAACTGACCACGCTGCCGCGAGACTCCCGATTTGAGAATACGACGATAATTTTCATATTTCTAAACTTAGGCTTTAAAACATGGCATTAGAGGGTGAAAACTCGAAACAACCCAAACAACCTCGTGGATGCCACCAACACCTCCCACGTGACCAATGTAACTAGTAGGAACAGACCACACAGCCGCGGGACACCCGGTTTGAGAATACGACCATAATTTCTATATTTCTAGACTTAGGATTAAAAACATGTCATGAAAGGGTGAATACTCGAAATAGCCCCCGAACGGCCCCGTGGGTGGCACCAACACCTCCCATGGGACCAATGTAGCTTGTAGGGACTCCCGATTTAAGAACACGATGATAATATTCATGTTTCAAGATTTAAGCTTAAAAACATGGCGGAAGAGGGTGAAAACTGGAAACAACCCCCGACCGTACCCATGGGTGGCACCAACACCTCCCACGGGACCATTGTAAATCGTAGGAAGTGACCAGGCAGTCGCGAGACTCTCGGTTTAAGAATACGATGATAATTTTTATATTTCTAGACTTAGGCTTAAAAACATGGCGTTAGAGGGTGAAAACTAAAACAGCCCCGTAACGGCCCCGTGGGTGGCACCAACACCTCCCACGGGACCAATGTAAATCGTAAAAACTGACTATGCAGCAGCGGGACTCCCGACTTGAGAGTATGGCTATAATTTGTATATTTATAGACTTGGGATTAAATACATGGCTTTAAAGGGGGAAAACTCGAAACAGCCCCCGAAACAGCCTCGTGGATGCCACCAACACCTCCCACGGGACCAATGAAACTCGTAGGAACTGACCACACAGCCGCGGGACTCCCGGTCTGAGAATACGTTGATAATTTTTATATTTCTAGACTTAGGATTAAAAACATGGCGTGAGAGGGTGAAAACTCTAAATAGCCTCCCATGGGACCAATGTCGTTCATAGGAACTGCTCGCGTAACCACGAGACTCCCGATTTCAGAATACGACGATAATTTGCATATTTCTAGACTTAGCTTGAAAACCTGGCGATAGAGGGTGAAAACTCGAAACAACCCCCGAACGTCCCCGTGGGTGGCACCAACACCTCCCACGGGACCAATGTAACTCGTAGAAACTGACCACGCAGCCGCAAGACTCCCGGTTTGAGAGTACGACGGTAATTTGCAAATTTCTAGACTTAGACTTAAAAATATGACGTTAGAGGGTGAAAACTCGAAACAACCCCCGACCGTCCGTGTGGGAGGCTCCAACACCTCCCACGGGACCAATGTAACTCGTAGGAACTGCCCTCACATCCGCGAGACTCCCAGTTTGAGAATACGATGGTAATTTGCATATTTGTAGACTTAAGCTTAAAAACATGGTGGTAGAGGGTGAAAACCCAAAAAAACCCTCGACCGTCCCCGTGGGTGGCTCCGAAACCTCCCAAGGGAGCAATGTAAATCGTAGGAATTGACCAAGTTGCCGCGAGACTCCCGATTTGAGAATACGACGATAATTTTCATATTTCTAGAATTAGGCTTAAAAACTTGGCGTTAGAGGGTGAAAACTCGAAACAGCCCTCGAACGGCCCCTTGGATCGCACCACCACCTCCCACGGGACTAGTGTAACTCGTAGGAATAGACCAGGGAGTCACGGGTCTCCCGGTTTGAGAATACGACGGTAATTTTCATATTTGTAGACTTTGGTTTCAAAACATGGCGTTAAAGGGTGAGAACTCTAAACCGCCCCCGACGGTCCCCGTGGGTGGCACCAACACCTCCCACGGGACCAATGTAAATCGTAGGAACTGACCACGCAGCCACGAGACTCCCGGTTTTAGAATACGACGATAATTAACATGTTTTTAGATTTAAGCTTAAAAACAATTCGATAGAGGGTGAAAACTCGAAACAACCCCCGACTGTCGCCGTGGGTGGCACCAACTCCTCCCACGGGACCAATTTAACTCGTAGGAACTGACCACGCAGCCGCGGGACACCCGGTTTGGGAGTACGATGGTAATTTACATATTTCTAGACTTAGGCTTAAAAACATGGCATTAGAGGGTGAAAACTCGAAACAACCCAAACGGCCTCGTGGATGCCACCAACACCTCCCACGTGACCAATGTAACTAGTAGGAACTGACCACATAGCCGCGGGACTCCCGGTTTGCGAATACGATGATAATATCGATATTTCTAGACTTAGTATTAAAAACATGTCGTGAGAGGGTGAATACTCGAAATAGCCCCCGAACGGCCCCGTCGGTGGCACCAACACCTCCCATGGGACCAATGTAGCTCGTAGGGACTCCGGGTTTTAGAATACGATGATAATTTTCATATTTCTAGATTTAAGCTTAAAAACATGGCGGAAGATGGTGAAAACTCGAAACAACCCCCGACCGTCCCCGTGGGTGGAACCAACACCTCCCACGGCACCAATGTAAATCGTAGGAACTGACAAGGCAGTCGCTAGACTCTCGGTTTGAGAATACGATGATAATTTTCATATTTCTAGACTTCGGCTTAAAAACATGGCGTTAGAGGGTGAAAACTAAAACATCCCTCAAACGGCCCCATGGGTGGCACCAACACCTCCCACGGGACCAATGTAAATCGTAGAAACTGACCATGCAGAAGCGGGACTCCCGATTTGAAAATACGATGATAATTTTCATATTTCTAGATTTAGGCTTAAAAACATGGCGTTAGAGGGTCAAAAATCAAAACATCCCCCGAACGGCCCCGTGGGTGGCACCAACACCTCCCACGGGACCAATGTAATTCATAGGAACTGATCGCGTCGCCATGAGGCGCCCAATTTCGGAATACGACGGTAATTTGCATGTTTCTAGACATAGTCTTAAAAACCTAGCGTTAGAGGGGGAAAACTTGAAACAACCCCCGACCGTCCCTATGGGTGGCACCAACACCTCTCACGGGACCAATGTAACTGGTAGGAAGTGACCACACATTCGCGGGACTCCCGTCTTGAGAGTACAGCTGTAATTTGCATATTTCGAGACTTGGGCTTAAATACATGGCTTTAGAGGGTGAAACTCAAAACAGCCCCTGAAACGGCCTCGTGGATGCCACCAACACCTCCCACATGACCAATGTAACTCGTAAGAACTGACCACACAGCCGCGGAACTCCCGGTTTGAGAATAAGTTGATAATTTTTATATTTCTAGACTTAGGATTAATAACATGGCGTGAGAGGGTGAAAACTCGAAATAGGCCCCGAACGGCACCGTTGGTGGCACCAACACCTCCCACGGGACAATTGTAACTCATAGGAACTGATCGCATAGCCACGAGACTCCCTATTTGAGAATACGATGATAATTTGCATGTTTCTAGACTTAAGCATTCAAACTTGGCGTTAGAGGGTGAAAACTCAAATCAACCCGCGACCGTCCCCGTGGGTGGCACCAACACCTCCCACGGGACCAATGTATCTCGTAGGAACTGACCACGCAGCCGCGGGACTCCCGATTTGAGAGTACGGTTATAATTTTCATATTTCTAGACTTAGACTTAAAAATATGCCGTTAGAGGGTGAAAACTCGAAATAACCCCCCACCGTCCGTGTGGGTGGCACCAACACCTCCCACGGGACCAATGTAACTTGTTGGAACTGATCGCGCAGCCGCGAGACTCCCAGTTTGAGAATATGATGGTAATTAGCATATTTGTAGACTTAAGCTTAAAAACATAGCGGTAAAGGGTGAAAACTCGAAACAACCCTCGACCGTCCCCACGGGAGGCACCAACAGCTCCCAATGGACCAATGTAAATCGTAGGAACTGACCACGCTGCCGCGAGACTCCCGGTTTGAGAATACGACGATAATTTTCATATTTCTAGACTTAGGTTTACAAACATGGCGTTAGAGGGTGAAAACTCGAAACAGCCCCCGAACGGCCCCTTGGGTGGCACCAGCACCTCCCACTGGACCAATGTAAATCGTAGAAACTTACCATTCAGCAGCGGGACTCCCGCTTTTAAAATATGATGATAATTTTCATATTTCTAGACTTAGGCTTAAAAACATGGCGTTAGAGGGTCAAAACTCAAAACATCCCCCGAACGGCCGCGTGGGTGGCACCAACACCTCCCACGGGACCAATGTAGCTGGTAGGAACTGACTGTGCAGCCGCGGGACTCCCAATTTGAGAATACGAAGATCATTTTCATATTTCTAGACTAAGGCTAAAAACATGGCATTAGAGGTGTGACACCCCGACTAATTAAATACCGGGTAACTACTCCTTTATTAAATTAATACAAAATACCAAGTTGGTTCA
This sequence comes from Sambucus nigra, assembly GCA_949130495.1. Classification (NCBI taxonomy): domain Eukaryota; kingdom Viridiplantae; phylum Streptophyta; class Magnoliopsida; order Dipsacales; family Adoxaceae; genus Sambucus; species Sambucus nigra. The sequence goes on along the minus strand of OX422217.1, from coordinate 300,504,594 downwards.
GTTAATAGTATCACTGTCGAAAACATTTTTTATGATTTCTAACCACCTAGTATTTAAAAAGCAAGTTATCAAATTTTTAAATTAACTCTGATTAACATGCAATAAAAGAATTATGGAAGAAATAACATAACCATTCACCATAAAGAAGCAATAGAATAACCAATAGATAATAAGTCTAGAGGAAATACTCCTCACAACAATCCCAATATGGAAACAATAAAACAAGTCTGCATCCTGAATTAAATACAAACCAAAGTCTGAATAATTGAAATCTAAAATGTCTCTAAAGAAATGGGCAACATGCCCTACAATGATGAAACTGAATATGGAGTCAAGACTAGAAAATAGGCGTCTACTGTCAAAGCCCTGTAACTTCCACAACAGCTACAACTCGTCACCTGAATGGAAATACTATGCATGGTGTCCCTGTGGCTGGGCACCTAAAAGGTTTTTACAAAAAAAAAAGATTTGAAAGCAAACGGGTCAGAGCCCGAAAGTGGAGAGTATTTTAAAAACAGCAAGTGCTTTAATAACATTTAAAACAATGAATGAAAAATACATGTTAGGACGTGCTCTCACATGAAATACTCACCTCTCGTCTAACTGTGCACTCCTAACGTTCCTGTACCCATTCATATGTTATTTATATCTAACTAAACTGTCATAAGTTCTAACCCAACTACTCGATTCACAATATAAATCCCCAATGTTATCACTTAAATAGATAGCTTTACTTAAACTCAGATTCTCAATTATTAGCTTTACCGTTTACTAGAGGTTATCCCCTTATTTATCTTCTCAAGGAGTTACTATTAATTATTCTCATAATTAAACATCACAATTTCTTTTCATTTAACCGTATATTATTCACATCATAAATATACAATATAAGCACCCCGAGGCTAAGCTACGGTGCACACATACTCTGCTATCCATCCCGGTACATCACGTACATAAGGATTACAAATTCCGAATCTCTCAAGAATTGTTAGAATAAGGACAACACACAAAAATGGAGGCGAACATAATTCAACATATCCATGGGTCACGTAGATACCTACGCTCCATAGTCAGCTAACTTATTAACTCACAAATAAGTCATTCTAGCATTCTGTTCTTAAGGTACCAATCTAAATCCGGGCACACAAAGATTAGATGGCCCTAAGCGAACGTAAACCTCCCGTGATAGCAAGTATGGTAGTTATGTCATACACATAAAATCATATACTAAGCATTCACACATCTTAGATGTCTCAATATTAATAAAGGTACATTCTACATCCTTATACCATTATTCCAATTTTATACATTTTACGTGTTTCGATAATATAAAATGTAGACTGCCGACACATCTCACGTCATAGTTTCTTGTACTTAAAACCTATCTCAAAGGGATTATTAAGTTTCCTATTATTCCCACATATAACATCATTATTCTTAAGGTACTTACTTCTTCCCCAAACCTCATTTCATCAATTTATTCAAATTTACTCTTTGAAGCCTAATACTATCTCACTCATCGAGTTTCATTAGCTTTTAGAATCATTCCTGAAATTGAATTCTAATTAAGGTCCAAACTTTATAACCATACCTACTAGTCTTCCTTAAGTCTAAGGATATTCATAAAGTCTCCAATAATATTTTCTAAGGGTTAACATCATTAAAATTTAACTAGGGAAATTTTACACATTCTGGGAAGGTCGATCGATCGACCTTGGACCTCGATCGATCGATGGTGGTCGATCGATCGACTGATGAATGTCGATCGATCGATCGCACCAGTTAGCCTCGTGGATGCCACCAACACCTCCTACGTGACCAATGTAACTCGTAGGAACTGACCACAAAAACGCGGGACTCTCGGTTTGAGAATACATTGATAATTTTTATATTTCTAGACTTAGGATTAAAAACATGGGGTGAGTGGGTGAAAGCTCTAAATAGCCCCCGAACGGCCTCGTGGGTGGAACCAACACCTCCCACGGGACCAATGTAACTCATAGGAACTGATCGCATAGCCACGACACTCCCGATTTGAGAATACGATGATAATTTGCATTTTTCTAGACTTAAGCTTTAAAACCTGGCGTTAGAGGGTGAAAACTCAAAACAACCTGCGACCGTCCCCGTGGGTGGCACCAACACCTCCCACGGGACCAATGTCACTCATAGGAACTGACCACGCAGCCGCGGGACTCCCGGTTTGAGAGTACGGCTGTGATTCGATATTTCTAGACTTAGACTTAAAAATATGCCGTTAGAGGGTGAAAACAAAAACAACCCCCGACCGTCCGTGTGGGTGGCACCAACACCTCCCACGGGACCAATGTAACTCGTAGGAACTGATCGCACAGCCGCGAGACTCCTAGTTTGAGAATACGATGGTAATTTGCTTATTTGTAGACTTAAGCTTAAAAACATGGCGGTAGAGGGCGAAAACTCGAAACAACCCTTGATCGTCCCCATGGGTGGCACCAACACCTCCCAATGGACCAATGTAAATCGTAGGAACTGACCACGTTACCGTGAGACTCCCGATTTGAGAATACGATGATAATTTTCATATTTCTAGACTTAGGTTTACAAACATGGCGTTAGAGGGTGAAAACTCGCAACAGCCCCCGAACGGCCCCTTGGGTGGCACCAGCACCTCCCACTGGACCAATGTAAATCGTAGAAACTTACCATTCTGCAGCGGGACTCCCGGTTTCAAAATATGATGATAATTTTCATATTTCTAGACTTAGGCTTAAAAATATGGCGTTAGAGGGTCAAAACTCAAAACATCCCCCGAACGGCCACGTGGGTGGCACCAACACCTCCCACGGGACCAATGTAGCTGGTAGGAACTGACCGCGCAGCCGCGGGACTCCCGATTTGAGAATACGAAGATAATTTTCATATTTCTAGACTAAGGCTAAAAACATGGCGTTAGAGGTGTGACACCCCGACTAATTAAATACCGGGTAACTACTCCTTTATTAAATTAATACAAAATACCAAGTTGGTTCAGTTAATAATATCACTGTCGAAAACATTTTTTATGATTTCTAACCACCTAGTATTTAAAAAGCAAGTTGTCAAATTTTTAAATTAACTCTGATTAACATGTAATAAAAGAATTATGGAAGAAATAACATAACCATTCACCATAAAGAAGCAATAGAATAACCAATAGATAATAAGTCTAGAGGAAATACTCCTCACAACAATCCCAATATGGAAATAATAAAACAAGTCTGCATCCTGAATTAAATACAAACCAAAGTCTGAATAATTGAAATCTAAAATGTCTCTAAATAAATGGGCAACATGCCCTACAATGATGAAACTGAATATGGAGTCAAGACTAGAAAATAGGCGTCTACTGTCAAAGCCCTGTAACTTCCACAACAGCTACAGCTCGTCACCTGAATGGAAATACTATGCATGGTGTCCCTGTGGCTGGGCACCTAAAATGTTTTTACAAAAAAAAACAGATTTGAAAGCAAACGGGTCAGAGCCCGAAAGTGGAGAGTATTTTAAAAACAGCAAGTGCTTTAATAACATTTAAAACAATGAATGAAAAATACATGTTAGGACGTGCTCTCACATGAAATACTCACCTCTCGTCTAACTGTGCACTCCTAACGTTCCTGTACCCATTCATATGTTATTTATATCTAACTAAACTGTCATAAGTTCTAACCCAACTACTCGATTCACAATATAAATCCCCAATGTTATCACTTAAATAGATAGCTTTACTTAAACTCAGATTCTCAATTATTAGCTTTACCGTTTACTAGAGGTTATCCCCTTATTTATCTTCTCAAGGAGTTACTATTAATTATTCTCATAATTAAACATCACAATTTCTTTTCATTTAACCGTATATTATTCACATCATAAATATACAATATAAGCACCCCGAGGCTAAGCTACGGTGCACACATACTCTGCTATCCATCCCGGTACATCACGTACATAAGGATTACAAATTCCGAATCTCTCAAGAATTGTTAGAATAAGGACAACACACAAAAATGGAGGCGAACATAATTCAACATATCCATGGGTCACGTAGATACCTACGCTCCATAGTCAGCTAACTTATTAACTCACAAATAAGTCATTTTAGCATTCTGTTCTTAAGGTACCAATCTAAATTCGGGCACACAAAGATTAGATGGCCCTAAGCGAACGTAAACCTCCCGTGATAGCAAGTATGGTAGTTATGTCATACACATAAAATCATATACTAAGCATTCACACATCTTAGATGTCTCAATATTAATAAAGGTACATTCTACATCCTTATACCATTATTCCAATTTTATACATTTTACGTGTTTCGATAATATAAAATGTAGACTGCCGACACATCTCACGTCATAGTTTCTTGTACTTAAAACCTATCTCAAAGGGATTATTAAGTTTCCTATTATTCCCACATATAACATCATTATTCTTAAGGTACTTACTTCTTCCCCAAACCTCATTTCATCAATTTATTCAAATTTACTCTTTGAAGCCTAATACTATCTCACTCATCGAGTTTCATTAGCTTTTAGAATCATTCCTCAAATTGAATTCTAATTAAGGTCCAAACTTTATAACCATACCTACTAGTCTTCCTTAAGTCTAAGGATATTCATAAAGTCTCCAATAATATTTTCTAAGGGTTAACATCATTAAAATTTAACTAGGGAAATTTTACACATTCTGGGAAGGTCGATCGATCGACCTTGGACCTCGATCGATCGATGGTGGTCGATCGATCGACTGATGAATGTCGATCGATCGATCGCACCAGTTAGCCTCGTGGATTCCACCAACACCTCCTACGTGACCAATGTAACTCGTAGGAACTGACCACACAAACGCGGGACTCTCGGTTTGAGAATACATTGATAATTTTTATATTTCTAGACTTAGGATTAAAAACATGGTGTGAGTGGGTGAAAGCTCTAAATAGCCCCCGAACGGCCTCGTGGGTGGAACCAACACCTCCCACGGGACCAATGTAACTCATAGGAACTGATCGTATAGCCACGACACTCCCGATTTGAGAATACGATGATAATTTGCATGTTTCTAGACTTAAGCTTTAAAACCTGGCATTAGAGGGTGAAAACTCAAAACAACCTGCGACCGTCCCCGTGGGTGGCACCAACACCTCCCACGGGACCAATGTCACTCATAGGAACTGACCACGCAGCCGCGGGACTCCCGGTTTGAGAGTACGGCTGTGATTCGATATTTCTAGACTTAGACTTAAAAATATGCCGTTAGAGGGTGAAAACAAAAACAACCCCCGACCGTCCGTGTGGGTGGCACCAACACCTCCCACGGGACCAATGTAACTCGTAGGAACTGATCGCATAGCCGCGAGACTCCTAGTTTGAGAATACGATGGTAATTTGCTTATTTGTAGACTTAATCTTAAAAACATGACGGTAGAGGGCGAAAACTCGAAACAACCCTCGATCGTCCCCATGGGTGGCACCAACACCTCCCAATGGACCAATGTAAATCGTAGGAACTGGCCACGTTACCGCGAGAATCCCGATTTGAGAATACGATGATAATTTTCATATTTCTAGACTTAGGTTTACAAACATGGCGTTAGAGGGTAAAAACTCGAAACAGCCCCCGAACGGCCCAGTGGGTGGGACCAGCACCTCCCACGAGACCAATGTAAATCGTAGAAACTTATCATGCAGTAGCGGGACTCCCGATTTTAAAATACGATGATAATTTTCATATTTATAGACTTAGGCTTAAAAACATGGCGTTAGAGGGTCAAAACTCAAAACATCCCCCGAACGGCCGCGTGGGTGGCACCAACACCTCCCACGGGACCAATGTAGCTGGTAGGAGCTGACCACCCAGCCACGTGACTCCCGATTTGAGAATACGTTAGAGGGTGAAAACTCGAAACATCCCCCGAACGGCCCCGTGGGTGGCACCAACACCTCCCACGGGTTATATTTAAAATTAATGGATTTATTGGATCTTATTATAAATTAATTCATTTGGGTTTTATCCGAATTGTGGATATTAAAATGGATGATTCTGAATATTACTTAAAGATATTTAGGTAATATATGAATGTGATGTCATTGATACGACGATATTATATAAATTCGGTAATTTGAATTTTAGTCAGACGCGGTATGGGACGTGTCGGGACTAATTTATTAAATTAAAAAAGAAATTTATTTTCTATCGACCTTATAGTCATTTCGACTACGTCGTTGCGTCCGGAAGGTTCAAAATAGTCAGAAAAGTCGTTGCGTAGCGACGAGACTCCCGATTTGAGAATACGACGGTAATTTGCATGTTTCTACACTTAAGCTTAAAAACATGGCGGAAGACAATGAAAACTCGGAACAACCCCCGACCGTCCCCGTGGGTGGCACCAACACCTCCCACGAGAACAATGTATATCGTAAAAACTGACCATGCATCAGCGAGACGCCCGGTTTGAGAATACGACGATAATTTTTATATTTTTAGACTTAGGCTTAAAAACATGGCGTTAGAGGGTAAAAACTCGAAACATCCCCCGAACGGCCCCGTGGGTGGTACCAACACCTCCCACGGGACTAATGTAGCTCGTAGGAACTGATCGTGTAGCCACGAGACTCCCGATTTGAGAATACGACGGTAATTTGCATGTTTCTAGACTTAAGCTTAAAAACATGGCAGAAGAGGGTGAAAACTCAAAACAACCTCCGACCGTCCCCGTGGGTGGCACCAACACCTCCCACGAGACCAATCTAAATAATAAAAATGGACCATGCATCAGCGAGACTCCCGATTTGAAAATATGATGATTATTTTCATATTTCTAGACTTAGACTTAAAAATATATCGGTAGAGGGTGAAAACTCGAAACAACCCCCGACCGTCCCTGTGGGTGGCACCAACACCTCTCACGGGATCAATGTAACTCGTAGGAACTGACCGCGCAGCCGCGAGAGTCCCAGTTTGAGAATATGATGGTAATTGGCATATTTGTAGACTTAAGCTTAAAAATATGGCGGTAGAGGGTTAAAACTCTAAACAACCCTCGACCGTCCCCGTGGGTGGCACCAACACCTCCCAGGGGACCAATGTAAATCGTAGGAACTGACCACGCTGCCGCGAGACTCCCGGTTTGAGAATACGATGATAACTTTCATATTTCTAGACTTAGGCTTAAAAACATGGCTTTAGAGGGTGAAAACTCGAAACAACCCTCAAATGGCCCCGTGGGTGGCACCAACACCTCCCACGGGACCAATGAAAATCATAGGAACTGACAACGCAGTTGAGGGAATCCCGGTTTGAAAATACGATGATAATTTTGCATATTTCTAGACTGAGGCTTAAAAACATGGCGTTAGATAGTGAAAACTCGAAATAGCACCCGAACGGCCCCACGGATGGCACCACCACGTCCCACGGGATGGGTGTAACTCGTAGGAATAGACCACGCAGCCACGGGTCTCCCAGTTTGAGAATACGACGGTAATTTGCATATTTCGATATTTAGGCCTAAAAACATGGCGTTAAAGGGTGAAAACTCGAAACAGCCCCCAATCGGCCTCGTGGGTGGCACTAACACCTCCCACGGGACCAATGTAAATCATTGGAACTGACCACGCAGCTGCGAGACTCTCGTTTTAGAATACGACGATAATTTACATGTTTCTAGATTTAAGCTTAAAAACATTGCGATAGAGGGTGAAAACTCGAAACAACCCCCAACCATCCCCGTTGGTGGGACCAACACCTCCCACGGGACCAAGGTAACTCGTAGGAACTGACCACGCAGCCGCGGGACACCCGGTTTGGGAGTACGACGGTAATTTGTATATTTCTGAACTTATGCTTAAAAACATGGTGTTAGAGGGTGAAAACTAGAAATGAACCCTCGCCGTCCCTATGGGTGGCACCAACACCTCCCATGGGACCAATGTAACTCGTAGGAAGTGACCTCGCAGTCGCGGGACTCTCGATTTGAGAGTACGACAATAATTTGCATATTTATAGACTTAGGCTTTAAAACATGGCGTTAGGGGGTGAAAACTCGAAACAACCCCCAAACGGCCTCGTGGATGCCACCAACACCTCCCACGTGACCAATGTAACTCATAGGAACTGACCACACAGCCGCGGGACTCCCGGTTTGAGAATAAGACGATAATTTTTATATTTATTGACTTAGGATTAAAAACATGGCTTTAGAGGGTGAAAACTCGAAACATCCCCCGAACGGCCCCGTGGGTGCCACCAACACCTCCCACAGGACCAACGTAGCTCGTAGGAACTGATCGCGTAGCCACAAGACTCCCGATTTGAGAATACGATGATAATTTGCATGTTTGTAGACTTAAGCTTAAAAACATGGTTGAAGAGGGTGAAAACTCGAAACAAACCCCAACCGTCCCCGTGGGTGGCACCAACACCTCCCACGGGACCAATGTAAATCGTAAAAATTGACCATGCATCAGCGGGACTCCCGATTCGAAAATACGATGATAATTTTCATATTTCTAGACTTAGGCTTAAAAACATGTCTTTAGAGGGTCAAAACTCGAATCATCCCCCGAACGTCCCCGTGGGTGGTACCAACACCTCCCACGAGACCAATGTAGCTCGTAGGAACTGATCGCGTAGCCACGAGACTCTCGATTTGAGAATATGATGGTAATTTGCATGTTTCCAGACTTAAGCTTAAAAACATGGCAGAAGATGGTCAAAACTCGAAACAACCCCCGACCGTCCCCATGGGGGGCACCAACACCTCCCACGGGACCAATGTAAATCGTAAAAATGGACCATGCATCAGCGGGATTCCAGGTTTTAAAATATGATCATAATTTTCATATTTCTAGACGTAGGCTTACAAACATGGCGTTAGAGGGTGAAAACTAGAAACAACCCTCGAATGGCCCCGTGGGTGGCACCATCACCTCCCATGGGAGCAATGTAACTCGTAGGAACTGACCGCACAGCAGCGGGACTCCCGGTTTGAAAATACGATGATAATTTTCATATTTCTAGACTTAGGCTTAAAAACGTGGCGTTAGATGGTGAAAACTAGAAACAGCACCCGAACGGCCCCATGGATGGCACCACCACCTCCCACGTTACCAGTGTAACTCGTAGGAATAGACCACGTAGCCACGGGTCTCCTGGTTTGAGAATACGATGGTAATTTGCACATTTCAAGACTTAGGCCTAAAAACATGGCGTTAAAGGGTGAAAACTCAAAACAACCCCCAACCGGCCCCGTGGGTGGCACTAACACCTCCCACGGGACAATGTAAATCGTAGGAACTGACCACGCAGTCGCGAGACTCCCGGTTTTAGAATACGACGATAATTTACATGTTTCTAGATTTAAGCTAAAAACATTGCGATAGAGGGTGAAAACTCGAAACCACCCCCAACCGTCCCCGTAGGTGGGACCAGCACCTCCCACGGGACTAATGTAGCTCGTAGGAACTGACCGCGTAGCCACGAGACTCCCGATTTGAGAATACGATGGTAATTTGCATGTTTCTAGACTTAAGCTTAAAAACATGGCGGAAGACGGTGAAAAATCGGAACAACCCCCGACCGTCTCCGTGGGTGGCACCAACACCTCCCACGGGACCAATGTAAATCGTAAAACTGACCATGCATCAGCGAGACTCCCGGTTTGAGAATACGACGATAATTTTTATATTTTTAGACTTGGGTTTAAAAACATGGCGTTAGAGCGTCAAAACTCGAATCATCCCCCGAACGGCCCCGTGGGTGGTACCAACACCTCCCACGGGACCAATGTAGCTCGTAAGAACTGATCGCGTAGCCACGAGACTCCTGATTTGAGAATACGATGGTAATTTGCATGTTTATAGACTTAAGCTTAAAAACATGGCAGAAGATGGTGAAAACTCGAAACAAACCCCGACCGTCCCCGTGGGTGGCACCAACACCTCCCACGGGACCAATGTAAATCGTAAAAATGGACCATGCATCAGCGGGACTCCCGGTTCGAAAATATGATGATAATTTTCATATTTCTAGACTTAGGCTTACAAACTTGGCGTTAGAGGGTGAAAAATAGAAACATCCCTTGAATGGCCCCGTGGGTGGCACCATCACCTCCCATGGGAGCAATGTAACTTGTAGGAACTAACCGCACAACAGCGAGACTCCCGGTTTGAAAATACGATGATAATTTTCATATTTCTAGACTTAGGCTTAAAAACGTGGCGTTAGATGGTGAAAACTAGAAACAGCACCCGAACGGCCCCATGGATGGCACCACCACCTCCCACGGGACCAGTGTAACTCGTAGGAATAGACCACGCAGCCATGGGTCTCCCGCTTTGAGAATACGATGGTAATTTTCATATTTCAAGACTTAGGCCTAAAAACATGGCGTTAAAGGGTGAAAACTCAAAACAACCCCCAACCGGCCCCGTGGGTGGCACTAACACCTCCCACGGGACAATGTAAATCGTAGGAACTGACCACACAGTCGCGAGACTCCCGGTTTTAGAATACGATGATAATTTACATCTTTCTAGATTTAAGCTTAAAAACATTGCGATAGAGGGTGAAAACTCGAAACCACCCCCAACCGTCCCCGTAGGTGGGACCAACACCTCCCATGGGACCAATGTAACTCGTAGGAACTGACCACGCAGCCGCGGGACACCCGGTTTGGGAGTACGATGATAATTTGCAAATTTCTGGACTTAGGCTTAAAAACATGGCGTTAGAGGGTGAAAACTAGAAACGAACCCCGACCGTCCCTATGGGTGGCACCAACACCTCCCATGGGGCCAATGTAACTCGTAGGATGTGACCTCACAGTCGCGGGACTCTCGATTTGAGAGTACGACAGTAATTTGCATATTTCTAGACTTAGTCTTTAAAACATGGCATTAGGGGGTGAAAATTCGAAACATCCCACAAACGGCCTCGTGGATGCCACCAACACCTCCCACATGACCAATGTAACTCATAGGAACTGACCACACAGCCGCGAGACTCCCGGTTTGAGAATACGACGATAGTTATTATATTTGTTGACTTAGAATTAAAACATGGATTTAGAGGATGAAAACTAGAAACATCCCCCGAACGGCCCCGTGGGTGGCACCAACACCTCCCACGGAACCAATGTAAATCGTAAAAATTGACTATGCATCAGCGGGACTCCCGGTTTGAAAATACGATGATAATTTTCATATTTTTAGACTTAGACTTAAAAATATGCTTGTAGAGGGTGAAACCTCGAAACAACCCCTGACCGTCCCCGTGGGTTGAACCAACACCTCCCACGGGACCAATGTAACTCAAAGGAACTGACCGCACAGCCGTGAGACTCCCAGTTTGAGAATATGATGGTAATTTGCATATTTGTTGACATAAGCTTAAAAACATGGTGGTAGAGGGTGAAAACTCAAAGCAACCCTCGACCGTCCCCGTGGGTGGCACCAACACATACCAGGGGACCAATGTAAATCGTAGGAACAGACCACGCTGCCGCGAGACTCCCGATTTGAGAATACGATGATAATTTTCATATTTCTAGACTTAGGCTTACAAACATGGCGTTAGAGGGTGAAAACTCGAAACAGCCCTCGAATGGCCCCGTGGGTGGCACCATCACCTCCCATGGGAGCAATGTAAATCGTAGGAACTGACCACACATTAGCGGAACTCCCTGTTTGAAAATACGATGATAATTTTCATATTTCTAGACTTAGTCTTAAAAACATGGCGTTAGATGGTGAAAACTCGAAACAGCACCCGAACGGCCCCATGGATGGCACCACCACCACCTACGGGACTAGTGTAACTCGTAGGAATAGACCACGCAGCCAAGGGTCTCCCAGTTTGAGAATACGATGGTAATTTTCATATTTCTAGACTTAGGCCTTAAAACATGGCGTTAAAGGGTGAAAACTCGAAACAGCCCCCGACTGTCCCCATGGGTGGCACTAACACCACCCACGGGACCAATGTAAATCGTAGGAACTGACCACGTAGCCGCGAGACTCCCGGTTTTAGAATACGATGGTAATTTACCTGTTTCTAGATTTAAGCTTAAAAACATGGCGATAGAGGGTGAAAACTCGAAACAACCCCCAACCGGGCCCGCGGGTGGCACCAACACCTCCCACGGGATCAATGTAACTCGTCGGAACTGACCACGCATCCGCGGGACACCCGGTTTGGGAGTACGACGGTAATTTGTATATTTCTAGACTTAGGCTTAAAAACATGGCGTTAGAGGGTGAAAACTCAAAACGATCCCCGACCTTCCCTATGGGTGGTACCAACACCTCCCATGGGACCAATGTAACTCGTAGGAAGTGACCACGCAGTCGTGGGACTCTCGATTTGATAGCACGGCAGTAATTTACATATTTCTAGACTTAGGCTTTAAAACATGGCGTTAGAGGGTGAAAACTCAAAACATCCCCCAAACGGCCTAGTGGATGCCACCAACACGTCCCACGTGACCAATGTAACTCGTAGGAACCGACCACACAACCGCGGGACTCTCGGTTTGAGAATACGATGATAATTTTTATGTTTTCATACTTCGGATTAAAAACATGTCTTTAGAGGGTGAAAACTCGAAACATCCCCCGAACGGCCCCGTGGGTGGCACCAACACCTCCCACGGGACCAATGTAGCTCGTAGGAACTGATCGCATAGCCACGAGACTCCCGATTTCAGAATACGATGATAATTTTCATGTTTCTAGACTTAAGTTGAAAAACATGGCGGAAGAGGGTTAAAACTCGAAACAACCCCCGACTATCCCCGTGGGTGGCACCAACACCACGGGACCAATGTAAATCGTTAAAACTGACCATGCATCAGCGGGACTCCCGGTTTGAAAATATGATGATAATTTTCATATTTCTAGACTTAGGCTTAAAAGCATGGCGTTAGAGGGTGAAAAGTCAAAACAACCCCCGACTGTCCCCATGTGTGGCACCAACACCTCTCACGGGACCAATGTACCTCGTAGGAACTGACCGCGCAGCTGCGAGACTCCCAGTTTGAGAATATGATGGTAATTTTCATATTTGTAGACTTAAGCTTAAAAACATGGCGGTAGAGGGTGAAAACTCAAAACAACCCTCGACCGTCCCCGTGGGTGGCACCAACACCTCCCAGGGGACCAATGTAAATCGTAGGAACTGACCACGCTGCCGGGAGACTCCCGGTTCGAGAATACGATGACTATTCTCATATTTCTAGACTTAGGCCTACAAACATGGCGTTAGAGGGTGAAAACTCGAAACAACCCTCGAATGGCCGCGTGGGTGGCACCAATACCTCCCACGGGACCAATGTAAATCGTAGGAACAGACCACGCTGCCGCGAGACTCCCGATTTGAGAATACGATGATAATTTTCATATTTCTAGACTTAGGCTTACAAACATGGCGTTAGAGGGTGAAAACTCGAAACAGCCCTTGAATGGCCCCGTGGGTGGCACCATCACCTCCCATGGGAGCAATGTAAATCGTAGGAACTGACCACATAGTAGCGGAACTCCCTGTTTGAAAATACGATGATAATTTTCATATTTCTACACTTAGTCTTAAAAACATGGCGTTAGATGGTGAAAACTCGAAACAGCACCCGAACGGCCCCATGGATGGCACCACCACCTCCTACGGGACTAGTGTAACTCGTAGGAATAGACCACGCAGCCAAGGGTCTCCCAGTTTGAGAATACGATGGTAATTTTCATATTTCTAGACTTAGGCCTAAAAACATGGCGTTAAAGGGTGAAAACTCGAAATAGCCCCCGACCGTCCCAATGGGTGGCACTAACACCACCCACGGGACCAATGTAAATCGTAGGAACTGACCACATAGCCGCGAGACTCCCGGTTTTAGAATACGATGGTAATTACCTGTTTCTAGATTTAAACTTAAAAACATGGTGATAGAGGGTGAAAACTCGAAACAACCCCCAACCGGGCCCGCGGGTGGCACCAACACCTCCCACGGGATCAATGTAACTCGTCGGAACTGACCACGCAGCCGCGGGACACCCGGTTTGGGAGTACGACGGTAATTTGTATATTTCTAGACTTAGGCTTAAAAACATGGCGTTAGAGGGTGAAAACTCAAAACGACCCCCGACCTTCCCTATGGGTGGTACCAACACCTCCAATGGGACCAATGTAACTCGTAGGAAGTGACCACGCAGTCGTGGGACTCTCGATTTGATAGCACGGCAGTAATTTGCATATTTCTAGACTTAGGCTTTAAAACATGGCGTTAGAGGGTGAAAACTCGAAACAGCCCCCAAACGGCCTAGTGGATGCCACCAACACGTCCCACGTGACCAATGTAACTCGTAGGAACCAACCACACAACCGCGGGACTCTCGGTTTGAGAATACGATGATAATTTTTATGTTTTCATACTTAGGATTAAAAACATGTCTTTAGAGGGTGAAAACTCGAAACATCCCCCGAACGGCCCCGTGGGTGGCACCAACACCTCCCACGGGACCAATGTAGCTCTTAGGAACTGATCGCATAGCCACGAGACTCCCGATTTCAGAATACGATGATAATTTTCATGTTTCTAGACTTAAGTTGAAAAACATGGCGGAAGAGGGTTAAAACTCGAAACAACCCCCGACTATCCCCGTGGGTGGCACCAACACCACGGGACCAATGTAAATCGTTAAAACTGGCCATGCATCAACGGGACTCCCGGTTTGAAAATATGATGATAATTTTCATATTTCTAGACTTAGGCTTAAAAGCATGGCGTTAGAGGGTGAAAATTTGAAACAACCCCCGACTGTCCCCATGTGTGGCACCAACACCTCTCACGGGACCAATGTACCTCGTAGGAACTGACCACGCAGCTGCGAGACTCCCAGTTTGAGAATATGATGGTAATTTTCATATTTGTAGACTTAAGCTTAAAAACATGGCGGTAGAGGGTGAAAACTCAAAACAACCCTCGACCATCCCCGTGGGTGGCACCAACACCTCCCAGGGGACCAATGTAAATCGTAGGAACTGACCACGCTGCCGGGAGACTCCCGGTTCGAGAATACGATGATTATTCTCATATTTCTAGACTTAGGCCTACAAACATGGTGTTAGAGGGTGAAAACTCGAAACAACCCTCGAATGGCCGCGTGGATGGCACCAATACCTCGCACGGGACCAATGTAAATCGTAGGAACTGACCACGCAGCTGCGGGACTCCCGATTAGAGAATACAACGATAATTTTCATATTTCTAGACTTAGGCTGAAAAACATGGCGATAGAGGGTGAAAACTAAAACAGACCCCGAACGACCCCGTGGGTGGCACCAACACCTCCCACGGGACCAATGTAAATCGTAGAAACTGACCATGCAGCAGCGGGACTCCCAGTTTGAAAATACGATGATAATTTTCATATTTCTAGACTTACGCCAAAAAACATGGCGTTAAAGGGTGAAAACACAAAACAGCCCCCGACCGTCCCTGTGGGTGGAACTAACACCTCCCACGGGACCAATGTAAATCGTAGGAACTGACCACGTACTCGTAAGACTCCCGATTTTAGAATACGATGGTAATTTACATGTTCCTAGATTTAAGCTTAAAAACATGGTGATAGAGGGTGAAAACTCGAAACAACCCCCGACCGTCCCCGTGGGTGGCACCAACACCTCCCACGGGACAAATGTAACTCGTAGGAACTGACCACGCAGCCGTGGGACACCCGGTTTGGGAGTACGACGGTAATTTGCATATTTCTGGACCTAGGCTTAAAAACATGGCGTTAGAGGGTGAAAACTAGAAATGAACCCCGACCGTCCCTATGGGTAGCACCAAGACCTCCCATGGGACCAATGTAACTCGTAGGAAGTTACGTTGCAGTCGCGGGACTCTCGATTTGAGAGTATGACAGTAATTTGCACATTTCTAGACTTAGGCTTTAAAACATGGAGTTAGAGGGTGAAAACTCGAAATAGCCCCCAAACGGCCTCGTGGATGCCACCAACACCTCCCACGTGACCAATGTAACTCGTAGGAACTGACCACACAGTCGCAGGACTCGCAATTTGAGAATACGACGATAATTTTTATATTCTTAGACTTAGGATTAAAAATATGGCTTAAGAGCGTGAAAACTCGAAACTTCACCCGAACGGCCCCGTGGGTGGCACCAACACCTCCCATAGGACCACGTGACCAATGTAACTCAAACGAACTGACCACATAGCCGCGGGACTCTCAGTTTGAGAATACGCTGATAATTTTTATATTTTTAGACTTACGATTAAAAGCATGGCGTGAGAGGGTGAATACTCGAAATAGCCCCCGAATGGCCCCGTGGGTGGCGCCAACACCTCCCATGGGACCAATGTAGCTCGTAGGGACTCCCGGTTTGAGAATACGATGGTAATTTGCATATTTCTAGACTTAGGCTTAAAAACATGGCGTTAAAGGTTGAAAACTAGAAACAACCCTCGACCGTCCCCGTGGGTGGCACCAACACCTCCCACGGGACCAATGTAAATCGTAGGAACTGACCACGCTGCCGCGAGACTCCCGGTTTGAGAATACGACGATAATTTTCATATTTCTTGACTAAGGATTAAAAACATGGCTTTAGAGGGTGAAAACTCGAAACATCCCCCGAACGGCCCTGTGGGTTGCACCAACACCTCCCACGGAACCAATGTAGCTCATAGGAACTAATCGCGTAACCCCGAGACTCTCGATTTGATAATACGACGGTAATTTACATGTTTCTAGACTTAAGCTTAAAAACCTAGTGGTAGAGGTTGAAGGCTTAAAACAACCCCCGACCGTCCCCGTGGGTGGCACCAACACCTACCACGGGACTAATGTAACTGGTAGGAATTGACCACGCAGCTGCGGGACTCCCGATTTGAGAGCACGATGGAAATTTGCAAATTTCTAGACTTAGACTTAAAAATATCCCGTTAGAGGGTGAAAACTCGAAACAACCCCCGACCGTCCGTGTGGGTTGCACCAACACCTCCCACGGGACCAATGTAACTCGTAGGAACTGATCGCCTAGCCACGAGACTCCCAATTTGAGAATACGATGGTAATTTGCATGTTTCTAGACTTAAGCTTAAAAACCTGGCGGTAGATGGTGAAAACTCAAAACAGCCCCCGACCGTCCCTGTGGGTGGCACCAACACCTCCCACGGGACTAATGTAACTCGAAGGAACTGACCACGCAACTTCGGGACTCCCGATTTCAAAATACGATGATAATTTTCATATTCCTAGACTTAGGCTTAAAAACATGGCTTTAGAGGGTGAAAACTCGAAACATCCCCCGAACGGCCCTGTGGGTTGCACCAACACCTCCCACGGAACCAATGTAGCTCATAGGAACTAATCGCGTAACCCCGAGACTCTCGATTTGATAATACGACGGTAATTTACATGTTTCTAGACTTAAGCTTAAAAACCTGGTGGTAGAGGTTGAAGACTTAAAACAACCCCCGACCGTCCCCGTGGGTGGCACCAACACCTACCACGGGACTAATGTAACTGGTAGGAATTGACCACGCAGCTGCGGGACTCCCGATTTGAGAGCACGATGGAAATTTGCAAATTTCTAGACTTAGACTTAAAAATATCCCGTTAGAGGGTGAAAACTCGAAACAACCCCCGACCGTCCGTGTGGGTTGCACCAACACCTCCCACGGGACCAATGTAACTCGTAGGAACTGATCGCCTAGCCACGAGACTCCCAATTTGAGAATACGATGGTAATTTGCATGTTTCTAGACTTAAGCTTAAAAACCTGGCGGTAGATGGTGAAAACTCAAAACAGCCCCCGACCGTCCCTGTGGGTGGCACCAACACCTCCCACGGGACTAATGTAACTCGAAGGAACTGACCACGCAACTTCGGGACTCCCGATTTCAAAATACGATGATAATTTTCATATTCCTAGACTTAGGCTTAAAAACATGGTGTTAGAGGGTCAAACCTCGAAACATCCCCCGAACGGACCCGTGGGTGGCACCAACACCTCCCACGGGACCAATGTAAATCGTAGGAACTAACCACGTAGCAGCGGAACTCCTGGTTTGAATATACGATGATAATTTTCATATTTCTTGACTTATGCTTAAAAACATGGCGTTAAAGGGTGAAAACTCGAAACAACCCCCGACCGTCCCTGTGGGTGGCACCAACACCTCCCACGGGACCAATGTAAATCGTAGAAACTGACCACGCAGTCGCGAGACTCCCGGTTTTAGAATACGATGGTAATTTACATGTTTCTAGATTTAAGCTTAAAAACATGGCGATAGAGGATGAAAACTCGAAACAACCCCCGACCGTCCACGTGGGTGGCACCAACACCTCCCACGGGACCAATATAACTCGTATTAACTGACCAGGTAGCCGCGGGACTTCCCGATTTTGGATTACGACGGTAATTTGCATATTTCTAGACTTAAAAACATGGCGTTAGAGGGTGAAAACTCGAAACGACCGTCGTCCTACCCAATGGGTGGCACCAACACCTCCCACGTGACCAATGTAACCCGTAGGAACTGACCACACAGCCGCGGGACTCCCGGTTTGAGAATAGGATGATAATTTTTATATTTTTAGACTTAGGATTAAAAACATGGCTTTAGAGGGTGAAAACTGGAAACATACCCCGAACGGCCCCGTGGGTGGCACCAACACCTCCCACGGGACCAATGTAGCTCGTAGGAACTAATCGCATTGCCACGAGACTCACAATTTGAGAATACGATGGTAATTTGCATGTTTCTAGACTTAAGCTTAAAAACCTGGCGGTAGAGGGTGAAAACTCGAAACAACCCCCGACCGTCCCCGTGGGTGGCACCAACACCTCCGACGGGACCAATGTAACTCGTAGGAACTGACCTCGCAGCTGCAGGACTCCCAGTTTGAGAGTACGAAGGTAATTTGCATATTTCTAGACTTAGACTTAAAAATATGCCATTAGAGGGTGAAAACTCGAAACAACCCCCGACCGTCCGTGTGGGTGGTAGCAACACCTTCCACGGGACCAGTGTAACTCGTAGGAACTGATCGCGTGGCCGCGAGACTCCCAGTTTGGGAATACGATGGTAATTTGCATATTTGTAGACTTAAGCTTAAAAAAATGGCGGTAGACAGTGAAAACTCAAAACAACCCTCGATCGGCCCCATGGGTGGTACCAACACCTCCCAGGGGATCAATGTAAATTGTAGGAACTGACCACGCTGCCGCGAGACTCTTGGTATGAGAATAGGATGATAATTTTCATATTTCAAGACTTAGGATTAAAAACATGGTGTTAGAGGGTTAAAACTCGAAACAGCACCCGAACGGCCCCGTGGGTGGCACCAACACCTCCCACAGGACCAATGTAAATCGTAGGAACTAACCACGCAGTAGAGGAACTCCCGGTATTAAAATACGATGATAATTTTCATATTTCTAGACTTAGGCTTAAAAACATGGCGTCAGAGGGTAAAAACTCGAAACAACCCCCGAACGGCCCCGTGGATGGCACCACCACCTCCCACGGGACCAGTGTAACTCGTAGGAATAAACCACTCAACCACAGGTCTACCGGTTTGAGAATACGAGGGTAATTTGCATATTTCTAGAGTTAGGCTTAAAAATATGGCGTTAAAGGATGAAAACTCGAAACAGCCCCCCACCGTCCCCGTGGGTGGCACCAACACCTCCCATGGGACCAATGTAAATCGTAGGAACTGACCACGCAGCTACGAGACTCCCGATTTTAGAATACGATGGTAATTTACATGTTTCTAGATTTAAGCTTCACAACATGGTGATAGAGGGTGAAAACTCAAAACAACCCCCGACCGTCCCCGTGGGTGGCACCAACACCTCCGACGGGAACAATGTAACTCGTAGGAACTGACCACGCAGCCGCGGGACACCCGATTTGGGAGTACGATGGTAATTTTCATATTTCTATACTTAGGCTTAAAAACATGGAGTTAGATGGTGAAAACTCGATACGACCCCCGACCGTCCCTATGGGTGGCACCAACACCACCCATGGGACCAATGTAACTCGTAGGAAGTTACCACGCAGTCGCGGGACTCTCGATCTGAGAGTACAGCAGTAATTTGAATATTTCTAGACTTAGGCTTTAAAACATGGTGTTAGAGGAAGAAAACTCGAAACAACCCCCAAACGGCCTCGTAGATGCCACCAACGCCTCCCACGTGATCGATGTAACTCGTAGGAACAGACCAAACAGCCGCGGGAGTCTCGGTTTGAGAGTACGATGATAATTTTTATATTTTTAGACTTTGGATTAAAAACATGGCTTTAGACGGTGAAAACTCGAAACATCCCCCGAACGGCCCCGTGGGTGACACCAACACCTCCCACGGGACCAATGTAGCTCGTAGTAACTGATCGCGTAACCACGAGACTCCCGATTTGAGAATACGACGGTAATTGGCATGTTTCTAGACTTACGCTTAAAAACATGGCGGAAGAGGGTGAAAACTCGAAACAACCGCCGACCGTCCCCGTGGTGGCACCAACACCTCCCACGGGACCAATGTAAATCATAGAAACTGACCAAGAATCAGCGGGACTCCCGATTTGAAAATACGATGATAATTTTCATATTTCTAGACTTAGGCTAAAAAACATGGCGTTAGAGGTTGAAATCTCAAAACAGCCCCCCAACGAACCCATGGGTGGCACCAACCCCTCCCACGGGACCAATGTAACTCATAGGAACAGATCGCATAGCCACGAGACTCCCGATTTGAGAATACGATGGTAATTTGCATGTTTCTAGACTTAAGCTTAAAAACCTGGCGGTAGAATGTGAAAACTCAAAACAACCCGCGACCGTCCCCGTGGGTGGTACCAACACCTCTCACGGGACCAATGTAACTCGTAGGAACTGACCACGCTGCCACGAGACTCCCGATTTGAGAATACGATCACAATTTTCATATTTCTAAACTTAGGCTTAAAAACATGGCGTTAGATGGTGAAAACTCGAAACAGCACCCGAACAGCCCCATGGACGGCACCACCACCTCCCACGGGACCAGTGTAACTCGTGAGAATAGACCACGTTGCAACGGGTCTCCCGGTTTGAGAATATGACCGTAATTTGCATATTTATAGACTTAGACTTAAAAACATGGCGTTAAAGGGTGAGAACTCGAAACAGCCCCCGATCGTCCCCGTGGTTGGCACCAACACCTCCCACGGGACCAATGTAAATCGTAGGAACTGACCACGCAGCCGCGAGACTCCTGGTTTTAGAATACGACGGTAATTTACATGTTTCTGAATTTAAGCTGAAAAACATGGCGATAGAGGGTGAAAACTCGAAAAAAACCCCGACCGTCCCCGCGGGTGGCACCAACACCTCCCACGGGAACAATGTAACACGTAGGAACTGACCACGCAGCCGCGGGATACCCGGTTTGGGAGTACGATGGTAATTTGCATATTTCTAGACATAGGCTTAAAAACATGGCGTTAAAGGGTGAAAACTCGAAACAGCCCCCGACCGTCCCAGTGGGTGGCACCAACACCTCCCACGGGACCAATGTAAATCGTAGGAACTGACCACGCAGCCGCGAGACTCCCGATTTTAGAATACGACGGTAATTTACATGTTTCTCAATTTAAGCTTAAAAACATGTCGATAGAGGGTGAAAACTCGAAACAACCCCCGACCGTCCCCGTGGGTGGCACCAAAACCTCCCACGAGACCAATGTAACACGTAGGAACTGACCACGCAGCCACGGGACACCCGGTTTGGGAGTACGATGCTAATTTTCATATTTTTAGACTTAGGCCTAAAAACTTGGCGTTAAAGGGTGAAAACTCGAAACAGCCCCCGACCGTCCCCGTGGGTGACACCAACACCTCCCACGCGACCAATGTAAATCGTAGGAACTGACCACGCAGCCGCGAGACTCCCAGTTTTAGAATACGATGATAATTTTTATATTACTCGACTTAAGCTTATAAACATGGCGTTAGAGTGTGAAAACTCGAAACAACCCCCGAACGGTCCCGTGGGTGGAACCAACACCTCCCACAGGACCAATGTAAATCGTAGGAATGGACCACGCATTGGTGGGACTCCCGGTATGAAAATAAGATGATAATTTTCATAATTCTAGACTTAGGATTAAAAACATGGCTTTAGAGGGTGAAAACTCAACACATCCCCCGAATGTCCCCGTGGGTGGCACCAACACCTCCGAAGGGACCAATGTAACTCGTAGGAACTTATAGCGCAGCCTCGAGACTCCCAATATGAGAATACGATGATAATTTGCATGTTTCTAGACTTAAGATTAAAAACATGGCGGTAGAGGGTGAAAACTAGAAACAACCCCTATGGGTGGCACCAACACCTCCCATGGGAACAGTGTAGCTCGTAGGAAGTGACCACGCAGTCTCGGGACTCCCGGTTTGTGAGTATGACAGTAAATTGCATATTTGTAGACTTAGGCTTTAAAACATGGCGTTAGAGGGTGAAAACTCGAAACAGCCCCCAAACGGCCTCGTGGATGCCACCAACACCTCCCACGTGACCAATGTAACTCGTAGGAACTGACCAGATAGCCGCGAGACTCCCGGTTTGATAATACGATGATAATTTTTATATTTCTAGACTTAGGATTAAAAATATGGCGTGAGAGGGTGAATACTCGAAATAGCCCACGAACGGCCCCGTGGGTGGCACCAACACCGCCCATGGGGCCAATGTAGCTCGTAGGGACTCCCGATTTTAAAATACAATGATAATTTCATATTTCTAGACTTAAGCTTAAAAACATGGCAGAAGAGCGTGAAAACTCTAAACAACCCCTGACCGTCCCCGTGGGTGGCACCAACACCTCCCACGGGACCAATGTAAATCGTAGGAACTGATGAGGCAGTCGCGAGACTCCCGGTTTGAGAATACGACGATAATTTTCATATTTCTAGACTTAGCCTTAAAAACATGGAGTTAGAGGGTGAAAACAAAAACAGCCCCCGAACGGCCCCGTGGGTGGCACCAACACCTCCCATGGGACCAATGTAAATCGTAGAAATCGACCATGCAGCAGCGGGACTCCCAATTTGAAAATACGATGAAAATTTTCATATTTCTAGCCTTAGGCTAAAAAACATGGTGTTAGAGGTTGAAATCTCGAAACAGTCCCCCAACGTCCCCGTGGGTGGCACCAACACCTCCCATGGGACCAATGTTACTCATAAGAACTAATCGCATAGCCACGAGACTCCCGATTTGAGAATATGACGGTAATTTGCATGTTTCTAAACTTAAGCTTAAAAACCTGGCGGTAGACAATGAAAACTCAAAGCAACCCCCGTGGGTGGCACCAACACCTTCCACGGGACCAATGTAACTCGTAGGAACTGACTACGCAGCCGCGAGACTCCTAGTTTGAGAATATGATGGTAATTTGCATATTTGTAAACTTAATCTTAAAAACATGGTGGTAGAGGGTGAAAACTCGAAACGATCCTCGATCATCCCCGTGGGTGGCACCAACACCTCCCACAGAACCAATGTAAATTGTAGGAACTGACCACAACACCGTGAGACGCCCGGTATGAGAATATGACAATAATTTTCATATTTCTAAACTTACGATTAAAAACATGTCTTTAGAGGGTGAAAACTCGAAACATCCCCCGAACCCCCCGTGGGTGGCACCAACACCTCCCACGGAACCAATGTAGCTCGTACGAACTAATCGCGTAACCCCGAGACTCTCGATTTGAGAATACGATGGTAATTTTCATGTTTATAGACTTAAGCTTAAAAACCTTATGGTAGAGGTTGAAAACTCGAAACTGCCCCCGATCGTCCCCGTGGGTGGCACCAACACCTTCCACGGGACCAGTGTAACTTGTAGGAACTGACGACGTAGCCAAGAGAGTCCCAGTTTGATAGTATGGGGGTAATTTTCATATTTTTAGACTTATACTTAAAAATATGCCGTTAGAGGGTGAAAACTCGAAACAACCCCCGACCGTCCATGTGGGTGGCACCAACACCTCCCACGGGACCAATGTAACTCGTTCGAACTGATCACGCAACCGCGAGACTACCGGTATGAGAATACGATGGTAATTTGCATATTTGCAGACTTAAGCTGAAAAACATGGTGGTAGAGGGTAAAAACTCGAAACAACCCTTGACCGTCCCTGTGGGTGGCACCAACATCTCCCAGGGGAGCAATGTAAACCGTATGAACTCACAAAGCTACCGCGAAACTCCGAGTTTGACAATACGACGATAATTTCTATATTTCTAGACTTAGGCTTACAAACATGGCGTTAGAGGGTGAAAACTCGAAACAGCCCCCGAACGGCCCCGTGGGTGGCACCAACACCTCCCACAGGACCAATGTAGCTCGTAGGAACTGATCGCGTAGCCACGAGACTCCCGATTTGAGAATACAATGGTAATTTACATGTTTATAAACTTAAGCTTAAAAACCTGGCGGTAGAGGGTGAAAACTCGAAACAACCCCCGACCGTCCCCGTGCGTGGCACCAACACCTCCCACGGGACCAATGTAACTCATAGGAACTGAACACGCAATCGCGAGACTCCCAGTTTGAACGTACGATGGTAATTTTCATATTTCTAGAATTAGACCTAAAAATATGCCGTTAGAGGGTGAAAACTAAAAACAGCACCCGAACAGCCCCGTGGGTGACACCAACACCTCCCACGGGACCAATGTAACTCGTTGGAACTGATAGCGGAGCCGCGAGACTACCAGTTTGACAATACGATGGTAATTTGCATATTTGTAGACTTAAGATTAAAAACATGACGGTATAGGGTGAAAACTCGAAACAACCCTCGACCGTCCCCGTGGGTGGCACCAACACCTCCAAAGGGACAAATGTAAATCATAGGCACTGACCACGCTGCCGCGAGACTCCCGGATTGAGAATACGATGATATTTTCCACATTTCTAGACTTAGGATTACAAACATGGTTTTAGTGGGTGAAAACTCGAAACAACCCCCGATCGTCCATGTTGGTGGCACCAACACCTCCCACGGGTCCAATGTAACTCGTTGGAACTGATCGCGCAGCCGTGAGACTACCAGTTTGAGAATACGATGGTAATTTGCATATTTCTACACTTAGGCTTAAAAATACGGCGTTAGAGGGTGAAAACTCGAAACATCCCCTGAACGGCCATGTGGATGCCACCAACACCTCCCACGTGACCAATGTAACTCGTAGGAACTGACCCCGTAACCACGGCTTTCCCGGTTTGAGAATACGATGGTAATTTGCATATTTCTAGACTTAGGCTTAAAAACATGGCGTTAAAGGTTGAAAACTAGAAACAACCCTCGACCGTCCCCGTGGGTGGCACCAACACCTCCCACGGGACCAATGTAAATCGTAGGAACTGACCACGCAGCCGCGAGACTCCCGGTTTTAGAATACGATGGTAATTTACATGTTTCTAGATTTAAGCTTAAAAACATGGCGATAGAGGGTGAAAACTCGAAACAGCCCCGGACCGTCCCCGTGGGTGGCACCAACACCTCCCACGAGACCAATGTAACTCATAGGAACTAAGCAGGCAGCCTCGGGACACCCGGTTTGGGAGTACAATGGTAATTTGCATATTTTTAGATTTAGGGTTAAAAACATGGCGTTAAAGGGTGAAAACTCGAAACAACCCCCGACCGTCCCTATGGGTGGCACCAAGACCTCCCATAGGACCATTGTAACTCGTAGGAAGTGACCACACAGTCGCGGGACTCCCGATTTGAGAGTACGACAGTAATTTGCATATTTCTAGACTTAGGCTTTAGAACATGGCGTTAGAGGGTGAAAACTCGAAACAGCCCCCAAACGGCCTCGTGGATGCCACCAACACCTCCCACGTGACCAATGTAACTGGTAGGAGATGACACAGAGCCGCGGGACTCCCAGTTTGAGAATACGATGATAATTTTTATATTTCTAGACATAGGATTAAAAACATGGCGTGAGAGGGTGAATACTCAAAATAGCCCCCGAACGGCCCCGTGGGTGGCACCAACACCTCCCATGGGACCAATGTAGCTAGTAGGGACTCGCAGTTTTAGAATACAATGATAATTTTCATATATCTAGACTTAAGCTTAAAAACATGGCGGAAGAGGGTGAAAACTCGAAACAACCCTCGACCGTCCCCGTGGGTGGCAGCAACACCTCCCACGGGACCAATGTAAATCATAGGAATTGATCGCGTAGCCACAAGACTCCTGATTTGATAATACGATGGTAATTTGCATGTTTCTAGACTTAACCTTAAAAACCTGGTGGTAGAGGGTGAAAACTCGAAACAACCCCAGACCGTCCCCGTGGGTGTCACCAACACCTCCCACAGGACCAATGTAACTCGTAAGAACAGACCACGCAGCCGCGGGACTCTCAGTTTGAGAGTACAATGGTAATTTGCATATTTTTCTACACGTAGACTTATAAATATGTCGTTAGAGGGTGAAAACTCAAAACAACCCCCGACCGTCCCCGTGGGTGTCACCAACACCTCCCACAGGACCAATGTAACTCGTAGGAACTGACCGCACGGCCGCGAGACTCCCAGTTTGAGAATACGATGGTAATTTGCATATTTGTAGACTTAAGCTTAAAAGCATGGCGGTAGAGGGCTAAAATTCGAAACAACCCTTGACCGTCCCCGTGGGTGGCACCAACAACTCCTAGGGGACCAATGTAAATCGTAGGAACTGACCACGCTGCCGCGAGACTCCCGATTTGAGAATATGACGATAATTTTCATATTTCTAGACTTAGGCTTACAAACATGGTGTTAGAGGGTGAAAACTCGAAACAGCCCTCGAACGGCCCCGTGGGTGGCACCAACACCTCCCACAGAACCAATGTAAATCTTAGGAACTAACCACACAGCAGCAAAAATTCCGGTTTGAAAATACGACGATAATTTTCATATTTCGAAACTTAGGCTTAAAAACATGGCGTTAGACGGTGAAAACTCGAAATAGCCCCCGAACCGCCTCGTGGATGGCACCACCACCTCCCACGGGACAAGTGTATCTCGTAGGAATAGACCATATAGCCACGGGTCTTTCGGTTTGAGAATACGACGGTAATTTGCATATTTTTAGACTTACGCTTAAAAACATGGCGTTAAAGGGTGAAAACTCGAAACAACCCCCGACCGTCCCCGTGGGTGGCACCAACACCTCCCACAGGACCAATGTAGCTCGTAGGAACTGACCGCGCAGCCGCGGGACTCTCGGTTTGAGAATACGAAGATAATTTTCATATTTCTATATTTAATCTTAAAAACATTGCGATAGAGGGTGAAAACATGAAACATGCCCCGACCGTCCCCGTGGATGGTACCAACACCTCCTACGAGACCAATGTAACTCATAGGAACTGACCACGCAGCCGCGGGACACCTGGTTTGGCAGTACGATGGTAATTTGCATATTTCTACACTTAGACTTAAAACATGGCATTAGAAGGTGAAAATTCGAAAAAAACCCCGACCGTCCCTATGGGTGGCACCAACACCTCCAATGTACCTCGTAGGAAGTGACCACGCAGTCGTGGGACTCCCGATTTGAGAGTACGACAGTAATTGGCATATATCTAGACTTAGGCTTTAAAACATGGCGTTAGAGGGTGAAAACTCGAAACATCCCCCGAACGACCTCGTGGATGCCACAAACACCTCCCACGTGACCAATGTAACTCGTAGAAACTGACCACACAGCCGCGGGACTCCCGGTTTGAGAATTCGACGATAATTTTTATATTTCTAGACTTAGGATTAAAAACATGGCCTGAGAGGGTGAATACTATAAATAGCCCCCGAACGGCCTCGTGGGTGGCACCAACACCTCCCATGGGACCAATGTAGCTCGTAGGGACTCCCGGTTTTAGAATACAATGAAAATTTTCATATTTCTAGTCTTAAGCTTAAAAACATGACGAAAGAGGGTGAAAACTCGAATCAAGCCCTCCCGTCCCCGTGGGTGGCACCAACACCTCCCACGGGACCAATGTAAGTCGTAGGAACTGACTAGGCAGTCGCGAGCCTCCCAGTTTGAGAATACGACGATAATTTTCACATTTCTAGACTTATGCTTAAAAACATGGCATTAGAGGGTGAAAACTAAAACAACCCCCGAACGGCCCCGTGGGTGGCACCAACACGTCCCACGGGACCAATGTAAATCGTTGAAACTGACCATGCAGCAGCGAGACCCCCGGTTTGAAAATACGATGATAATTTTTATATTTCTAGACTTAGGCTTAAAAACATGGCTTTAGAGGGTCAAAACTCGAAACATCCCCCGAATGCCCCCGTGGGTGGCACCAACACCTCACACGGGAACAGTGTAGCTCGTAAGAACTGACCGTGAAGCCGCGGGACTCCCGGTTTGAGAATACGAAGTTAATTTACATATTTCTAGACTTAGGCTAAAAAACATGGTCTTAGAGGTTGAAATCTCGAAACAGTCCCCCAACGTCCCCGTGGGTGGTACCAACACCTCCCACGGGATGAATGTAACTCATAGGAACTGATCGTATATCCACAAGACTCCCGATTTGAGAATACAATGGTAATTTGCATGTTTCTAGACTTAAGCTTAAAAACCTGGCCGTAGAGGGTGAAAACTCAAAACAACCCCTGACAGTCAGTGTTGGTGGCACCAACACCTCCCACAGGACCAAAATAACTCGTAGGAACTAACCGTGCAGCCGCGAGACTAGTAGTTTGAGAATATGATGGTAATTTGCATATTTGTAGACTTAAGCTTAAAAACATGGCGGTAGATGGTGAAAACTCAAAACAACCTTCGATCTTCACCGTGGGTGGCACCAACACCTCCCAGGGGACCAATGTAAATCGTAGGAACTGACCACGACGTCGCAAGACTCCCGGTTTTAGAATACAAAGATAATTTTCATATTTCTAGACTTACCATTAAAAACATGGCTTTAGAGGGTGAAACCTCGAAACATCCCCCGAACGGCCCCGTGGGTGGCACCAACACCTCCCACGGGACCAATGTAACTCATAGGAACTGATCGCGTAGCCACGAGACTCCCAATTTGAGAATACGACGGTAATTTGCATGTTTCTAGACTTAAGCTTAATAACCTGTCGGTAGAGGATGAAAACTCGAAACAACCCCCGACCCTGCCCGTGGTTGGCACCAACACCTCCCACGGGACCAATGTAACTCATATGAACTGACCACGCAGCCGCGAGGCTCCCAGTTTGAAAGTACGATGGTAATTTTCATAGTTCTAGACTTAGACTTAAAAATATGCCATTAGAGGGTGAAAACTCAAAACAACCCCCGACCGTCCGTGTGGGTGGCACAAACACCTCCCACGGGACCAACATAACTCGTAGGAACTGACCGCGCGGCCGCGAGACTCCCAGTTTGAGAATACAATGGTAATTGGCCTATTGGTATACTTAAGATTAAAAACATGGTGGTAGAGGGTGAAAAATCAAAACAACCCTCGACCGTCCCCGTGGGTGGCACCAACACCTCCCACGGGACCAATGTAATCGTAAGAACTGACCACGCTACCGTGAGAATCTCGGTTGGAGAATACGATGATAATTTTCATATTTCTAGACTAAGGATTAAAAACATGGCTTTAGAGGGTGAAAACTCGAAACATCCCCCGAACGGGCCCGTGGGTGGTAGCAACACCACCCACGGAACCAATGTAGCTTGTAGGAACTGATCGCGTAACCACGAGACTCTCGATTTTAGAATACAACGGTAATTTGCATGTTTCTAGACTTAAGCTTAAAAACCTGGCAATAGAGGGTGAAAACTCGAAACAACCCCCGACCATCCCCGTGGGTGGCACCAACACCTCCCACGGGACCAATGTAACTCGTAGGAACTGACGACGCCATCGTGGGACTCCCAGTTTAAGAGTACGACGGTAATTTGCATATTTTTAGACTTAGACTTAAAAATATACCGTTAGAGGGTGAAAACTCGAAACAACCCCCGGCCGTCCGTGTGGGTGGCACCAACACCTACCACGGGACCAATGTAACTCATAGGAACTGACTGCGCAGCCGTGAGAATCCCAGTTTGAAAATACGATGGTAATTTTCATATTCGTAGACATAAGCTTAAAAACATGGCGGTAGAGGGTGAAAACTCAAAACAACCCCCGACCATCCCCGTGGGTGGCACCAACACCTCCCAGGGGACCAATGTACATCGTAGGAACAGACCACACTACCATGAGACTCACGGTTTGAGAATACAACGATAATTTTCATATTTATAGACTTAGGCTAACAAACATGGCGTTAGAGGGTGAAAACTCGAAACTGCCCCCGAACGGCCCCGTGGTTGGCACCAACACCTCCCACAGGACAAATGTAAATCGTAGGAACTAACCACGCAGCAGCGGAACTCCCGGTTTGAAAATACGATGATAATTTTCATATTTCTAGACTTAGGCTTAAAAACATGGCGTTAGAGGGTGAAAACTCGAAACAGACCCCAAATAGCCCTGTGGATGGCACCACCACCTCCCACGGGACTAGTGTAACTCGTAGGAATAGACCACGCATCCACGGTTCTCCCGGTTTGAGAATATGATGGTAATTTGCATATTTCTAGACTTAGGCTTAAAAACATGGCGTTAAAGAGTGAAAACTCAAAATAGCCCCCGACCGTCCCCGTGGGTTGCACCAACACCTCCCACGGGGCCAATGTAAATCGCAGGAACTGACCACGCAGCCACGAGACTCGCGGTTTAGAATACGACGGTAATTTACATGTTTATAGATTTAATCTTAAAAACATGGCGATAGTGGGTGAAAACTCGAAACAACCCCCGACCGTCCCCGTGGGTGGCACCAACACCTCCCACGGGACCAATATAACTCGTAGGAACTGACCACGCTGTCGTGAGACTCTCGGTTTGAGAATATGATGATAATTTTCATATATCTAGACTTAGGCTAACAAACATGGCGTTAGAGGGTGAAAACCCGAAACAGCCCCCGAACGGCCCCGTGGGTGGCACCAACACCTCCCACAGGACCAAAGTAGCTCATAGGAACTGATCGCGTAGCCACGAGACTCTCGATTTTAGAATACGATGGTAATTTGCATGATTATAGACTTAAGCTTAAAAACCTGGCCGTAGAGGGTTAAATCTCTAAATAACCCCGACCGTCCCCGTGGGTGGCACCAACACCTCCCACGGGACCAATGTAACTCGTAGGAACTGACCACGCAGCCGCGAGACTCCCTGTTTGAGAATATGATGGTAATTTGCATATTTGTAGACTTAAGCTTAAAAAACATGGTGCTAGAGGGTGAAAACTCAAAACAACCCTCGACCGTCCTCGTGGGTGGCACCAACACCTCCCACGGGACCAATGTAAATCGTAGGAACTGACCACACTGCCATGAGACTCCCGGTTTGAGAATATGACAATAATTTTCATATTACTAGACTTAGGATTAAAAACATGGATTTAGAGGGTGAAAACTCGACACATCCCCCGAACGGCCCCATTGGTGGCACCAACACCTCCCACGGAACAAATGTAGCTCGTACGAACTGTTCGCGTAGCCATGAGACTCTCGATTTTAGAATACAACGGTAATTTTGCATGTTTCTAGACTTAATCTTAAAAACCTGGCGGTAGAGGGTGAAAACTCGAAATAACCCCCGATCGTCCACGTGTTTGGCACCAACACCTCCCAGGGGACCAATGTAACTCGTAGGAACTGACCATTCAGCCGCGGGACTCCCGGTTTGAGAGTACATCGGTAATTTGTATATTTCTAGACTTAGACTTAAAAATATGCCCATAGAGGGTAAAAATTCAAAAAAACCCTCGACCGTCCATGTGGGTGGCACCAACACCTTCCACGGGACCAATGTAACCCGTAGGAACTAACCGCGTAGCTGCGAGACTCCCAGTTTGAGAATACGATCGTAATTTGCATATTTATAGACTTAAGATTAAAAACATGGCGGTAGAGGGTGAAAAATCAAAACAACCCTTGACCGTCCCTGTGGGTTGCACCAACAACTCCTAGGGGGCCAATGTAAATCGTAGGAACAGACCACGCTGCCGCGAGACTCCTGGTTTTAGAATATGACGATAATTTTCATATTTCAAGACTTAGGCTTAAAAACATGGCGTTAGAGGGTGAAAACTCGAAACAGCCCCCGAACGGTCCCGTGGGTCGCACCAACACCTCCCACAGGACAAATGTAAATCGTTGGAACTAACCACGCAGCAGCGAAACTTCCGGTTTGAAAATACGATGATAATTTTCATATTTCTAGACTTAGGTTTAAAAAGATGGCGTTAGAGGGTGGAAACTCGAAACAGACCCCGAATGGCCCCGTTGATGGCACTACCACCTTCCACGGGACCAGTGTAATTCGTAGGAATAGACCACACAGCCACAGGTCTCTCGGTTTGAGAATACGATCATAATTTGCATATTTCTAGACTTAGGCATAAAAACATGGCGTTAAAGGGTAAAAACTCGAAACAGCCCCCGACCGTCCCCGTGGGTGGCACCAACACCTCCCACGGGACCAATGTAAATCGTAGGAATTGACCACGCAGCCACGAGACTCCCAGTTTTAGAATACGACGATCATTTTCATATTTCTAAGCTTAGGCTTATAAACATGACGTTAGAGGGTGAAAACTCGAAACCGCCCCCGAACGGCACCGTGGGTGGAACCAACACCTCCCACGGGAACAATGTAAATCGTAGGAATGGACCATGCATTAGCGGGACTTCCGGTTTGAAAATACAATGATAATTTTCATAATTCTAGACTTAGGATTAAAAATATGTCTTTAGAGGGTGAAAACTCGAAACATCCCCCGAACGTCCCCGTGGGTGGCACCAACACCTCCCACAGGACCAATGCAACTCGTAGGAACTGATCGTCCAGCCCGAGACTCCCGATTTGAGAATACGACGGTAATTTACATGTTTATAGACTTAAGCTTAAAAACATTGCGATAGAGGGTGACAACTCAAAACAACCCCAGATCGTCCCCGTGGGTGGCACCAAAACCTCCAACGGGACCAATGTAACTCGTAGGAACTAACCACGAAGCTGTGGGACACCCTGTTTGGGAGTACGATGGTAATTTGCATATTTCTAGACTTAGGCTAAAAAATATGGCGTTAGAGGGTGAAAATCGAAACAACCCTCGACCGTCCCTGTGGGTGGCACCAACACCTCCCACGGGACCAATGTAACTCGTAGCAATTGACCACGCAGCCGTAGGACTCCCGGTTTGAGAGTACGGTTGTAATCTGCATATTTCTATACTTAGGCTTAAAAACATGGCGTTAGAGGGTGAAAACTCGAAAGAGCCCCTGAACGGCCTTGCGGATGCCACCAACACCTCCCACGTGAGTAATGTAACTCGTAGGAACTGACCACACAGTCGCGGGACTCCCGGTTTGAGAATACGACGATAATTTTTATATTTCTAGACTTAGGATTAAAAACATGGCGTGAGAGGGTGAAAACGCGGAATAGCCCCCGAACGGCCCCGTGGGTGGCACCAACACCTCCCATGGGACCAATGTAGCTCGTAGGGACTCCCGGTTTGAGAATACGATGATAATTTTCATACTTCTATAATTAATCTTAAAAACATGGCGTTAAAGGGTGAAAACTCGAAACAACCCCCGACCGTCCCCATGGGTTACACCAACACCTCCCACGGGGCCAATGTAAATCGCAGGAACTGACCACGCAGCCGCGAGACTCCAGATTTTAGAATACGACGGTAATTTACATGTTTATAGATTTAAGCTTAAAAACATGGCGATAGCGGGTGAAAACTCGAAACAACCCCCGACCGTCACCGTGGGTGGAACCAACACCTCCCACGAGACCACTATAACTCGTAGGAATTGACCACGCAGCCGCGAGACTCCCAGTTTGAGAATACGATGATAATTTTCATATTTAAAGACTTAGGCTTACAATCATGGCGTTAGAGGGTGAAAACTCGAAACAGTCCCCGAACGGCCCCGTGGGTGGCACCAACACCTCCCACATGACCAATGTAGCTCATATGAACTGATCGCGTAGCCACGAGACTCTCGATTTGAGAATACGGTGGTAATTTGCATGTTTCTAGACTTAGGCTTAAAAACCTTGCCGTGGAGGGTTAAATCTCGAAACAACCCCCGACCGTCCCCGTGGGTGGCACCAACACCTCCCACGGGACCAATGTTACTCGTAGGAACTGACCACGCAGCCGCGAGACTCGGAGATGGATATGATGGTAATTTGCATATTTGTAGACTTAAGATTAAAAACATGGTGCTAGAGGGTGAAAACTCAAAACAACCCTCGACCGTCCTCGTGGGTGGCACCAACACCTCCCACGGGACCAATGTAAATCGTAGGAACTGACCACACTACCATGAGACTCCCGATTTGAGAATATGACAATAATTTTCATATTTCTAGACTTAGGATTAAAAATATGGCTATAGAGGGTGAAAACACGACACATCCACCGAACGTCCCATGGGTGGCACCAACACCTGCCACGGAACTAATGTAGCTCGTAGGAACTGATCGCGTAGCCATGAGACTCTCGATTTTAGAATACAACGATAATTTGCATGTTTCTAGACTTAAGCTTAAAAACCTGGCGGCAGAGGGTGAAAACTCGAAACAACCCCCGACCGTACCCGTGGGTGGCACCAACACCTCCCACGGGACCAATGTAACTCGTAGGAACTGACCACGCAGCCGCGGGACTCCTGGTTTGAGATTACGATGGTAATTTGCATATTTCTAGACTTAGACTTAACAAATATGCCCTTAGAGGGTGAAAATTAGAAACAACCCCCGACCGTCCATGTGGGTGGCACCAACACCTCCCACGGGACCAATGTAACCCGTCGGAACTGACCACGCAGCTGCGAGACTCCCAGTTTGAGAATACGATCGTAATTTGCATATTTGTATACTTAAGCTTAAAAACATGGTGGTAGAGGGTGAAAACTCAAAACAACCCTCGACCGTCCCCGTGGGTTACACCAACACCTCCCAGGGGACCAATGTAAATCGTAGGAACAGACCACGCTGCCGCGAGACTCCCGGTTTGAGAATACGAAGATAATTTTAATATTTCGAGACTTAGGCTTACAAACACGGCGTTAGAGGCTGAAAACTCGAAACAGCCCCCGAACGGTCCCGTGGGTGGCACCAACACCTCCCACAGGACAAATGTAAATCGTAGGAACTAACCACGCAGCAGCAAATCTCCCGGTTTGAAAATACGATGATAATTTTCAAATATTTTAGACTAAGGTTTAAAAACACGGCGTTAGAGGGTGGAAACTCGATACAGACCCCGAACGGCCCCGTGGATGGCACTACCACCTTCCACGGGACCAGTGTAACTCGTAGGAATAGACCACGCAGCCACGGGTCTCCCAGTTTGAGAATACGATCGTAATTTGCATATTTCTAGACTTAGGCTTTAAAACTGGCATTAAAGGGTAAAAACTCGAAACAGCCCCCGACCGTCCCCGTGGGTGGCACCAACACCTCCCACGGGACCAATGTAAATCGTAGGAATTGACCACGCAGCCGCGAGACTCCCAGTTTTAGAATACGACGATCACTTTCATATTTCTACGCTTAGGCTTATAAACATGGCGTTAGAGGCTGAAAACTCGAAACCGCCCCCGAACGGCACCGTGGGTGAAACTAACACCTCCCAAGGGACCAATGTAAATCGTAGGAATGGACGACGCATTAGCGGGACTTCCAGTTTGAAAATACAATGATACTTTTCATAATTCTATACTTAGGATTAAAAATATGTCTTTAGAGGGTGAAAACTCGAAACATCCCCCGAACGTCCCTGTGGGTGGCACCAACACCTCCCACAGGACCA
Source organism: Sambucus nigra (assembly GCA_949130495.1). NCBI lineage: Eukaryota > Viridiplantae > Streptophyta > Magnoliopsida > Dipsacales > Adoxaceae > Sambucus > Sambucus nigra. Next base: position 300,468,579 of record OX422217.1, on the reverse strand, counting down.
ATGCAACTCGTAGGAACTGATCGTCCAGCCCGAGACTCCCGATTTGAGAATACGACGGTAATTTACATGTTTATAGACTTAAGCTTAAAAACATTGCGATAGAGGGTGACAACTCGAAACAACCCCTGATCGTCCCCGTGGGTGGCACCAAAACCTCCAACGGGACCAATGTAACTCGTAGGAACTAACCACGCAGCTGTGGGACACCCTGTTTGGGAGTACGATGGTAATTTGCATATTTCTAGACTTAGGCTAAAAAATATGGCGTTAGAGGGTGAAAATCGAAACAACCCTCGACCATCCCTGTGGGTGGCACCAACACCTCCCACGGGACCAATGTAACTCGTAGGAATTGACCACGCAGCCGTAGGACTCCCGGTTTGAGAGTACGGTTGTAATCTGCATATTTCTATACTTAGGCTTAAAAACAAGGCGTTAGAGGGTGAAAACTCGAAAGAGCCCCTAAACGGCCTTGTGGATGCCACCAACACCTCCCACGTGAGCAATGTAACTCGTAGGAACTGACCACACAGTCGCGGGACTCCCGATTTGAGAATACGACGATAATTTTTATATTTCTAGACTTAGGATTAAAAACATGGCGCGAGAGGGTGAAAACGCGGAATAGCCCCCGAACGGCCCCGTGGGTGGCACCAACACCTCCCATGGGACCAATGTAGCTCGTAGGGACTCCCGATTTGAGAATACGATGATAATTTTCATACTTCTATAATTAATCTTAAAAACATGGCGTTAAAGGGTGAAAACTCGAAACAGCCCCCGACCGTCCCCGTGGGTTACACCAACACCTCCCACGGGGCCAATGTAAATCGCAGGAACTGACCACGCAGCCGCGAGACTCCCGGTTTTAGAATACGACGGTAATTTACATGTTTATAGATTTACGCTTAAAAACATGGCGATAGCGGGTGAAAACTCGAAACAACCCCCGACCGTCACCGTGGGTGGAACCAACACCTCCCACGGGACCACTATAACTCGTAGGAATTGACCACGCTGCCGCGAGACTCCCAGTTTGAGAATACGATGATAATTTTCATATTTAAAGACTTAGGCTTACAATCATGGCGTTAGAGGGTGAAAACTCGAAACAGTCCCCGAACGGCCCCGTGGGTGGCACCAACACCTCCCACATGACCAATGTAGCTCATATGAACTGATCGCGTAGCCACGAGACTCTCGATTTGAGAATACGATGGTAATTTGCATTTTTCTAGACTTAGGCTTAAAAACCTTGCCGTGGAGGGTTAAATCTCGAAACAACCCCCGACCGTCCCCGTGGGTGGCACCAACACCTCCCACGGGACCAATGTTACTCGTAGGAACTGACCACGCAGTCGCGAGACTCGCAGATGGATATGATGGTAATTTGCATATTTGTAGACTTAAGGTTAAAAACATGGTGCTAGAGGGTGAAAACTCAAAACAACCCTCGACCGTCCTCGTGGGTGGTACCAACACCTCCCACGGGACCAATGTAAATCGTAGGAACTGACCACACTACCATGAGACTCCCGATTTGAGAATATGACAATAATTTTCATATTTCTAGACTTAGGATTAAAACTATGGCTATAGAGGGTGAAAACACGACACATCCACCGAACGTCCCATGGGTGGCACCAAGACCTCCCACGGAACTAATGTAGCTCGTAGGAACTGATCGCGTAGCCATGAGACTCTCGATTTTAGAATACAACGATAATTTGCATGTTTCTAGACTTAAGCTTAAAAACCTGGCGGCAGAGGGTGAAAGCTCGAAACAACCCCCGACCGTCCCCGTGGGTGGCACCAACACCTCCCACGGGACCAATGTAACTCGTAGGAACTGACCACGCAGCCGCGGGACTCCTGGTTTGAGATTACGATGGTAATTTGCATATTTCTAGACTTAGACTTAACAAATATGCCCTTAGAGGGTGAAAATTCGAAACAGCCCCCGACCGTCCATGTGGGTGGCACCAACACCTCCCACGGGACCAATGTAACCCGTCGGAACTGACCACGCAGCTGCGAGACTCCCAATTTGAGAATACGATCGTAATTTGCATATTTGTAGACTTAAGCTTAAAAACATGGCGGTAGAGGGTGAAAACTCGAAACAACCCTCGACCGTCCCCGTGGGTTGCACCAACACCTCCCAGGGGACCAATGTAAATCGTAGGAACAGACCACGCTGCCGCGAGACTCCCGGTTTGAGAATACGATAATAATTTTAATATTTCGAGACTTAGGCTTACAAACACGGCGTTAGAGGCTGAAAAATCGAAACAACCCCCGAACGGTCCCGTGGGTGGCACCAACACCTCCCACAGGACAAATGTAAATCGTAGGAACTAACCACGCAGCAACGAATCTCCCGATTTGAAAATACGATGATAATTTTCAAATATTTTAGACTAAGGTTTAAAAACACGACGTTAGAGGGTGGAAACTCGATACAGACCCCGAACGACCCCGTGGATGGCACTACCACCTTCCACGGGACCAGTGTAACTCGTAGGAATAGACCACGCAGCCACGGGTCTCCCGGTTTGAGAATACGATTGTAATTTGCATATTTCTAGACTTAGGCTTAAAAACTGGCATTAAAGGGTAAAAACTCGAAACAGCCCCCGACCGTCCCCGTGGGTGGCACCAACACCTCCCACGGGACCAATGTAAATCGTAGGAATTGACCACGCAGCCGCGAGACTCCCAGTTTTAGAATACGATGATCACTTTCATATTTCTACGCTTAGGCTTATAAACATGGCGTTAGAGGCTGAAAACTCGAAACCGCCCCCGAACGGCACCGTGGGTGAAACTAACACCTCCCACGGGACCAATGTAAATCGTAGGAATGGACGACGCATTAGCGGGACTTCCGGTTTGAAAATACAATGATACTTTTCATAATTCTATACTTAGGATTAAAAATATGTCTTTAGAGGGTGAAAACTCGAAACATCCCTCGAACGTCCCTGTGGGTGGCACCAACACCTCCCACAGGACCAATGCAACTCGTAGGAACTGATCGTCCAGCCCGAGACTCCCGATTTGAGAATACGACGGTAATTTACATGTTTATAGACTTAAGCTTAAAAACATTGCGATAGAGGGTGACAACTCGAAACAACCCCGGATCGTCCCCGTGGGTGGCACCAAAACCTCCAACGGGACCAATGTAACTCGTAGGAACTAACCACGCAGCTGTGGGACACCCTGTTTGGGAGTACGATGGTAATTTGCATATTTCTAGACTTAGGCTAAAAAATATGGCGTTAGAGGGTGAAAATCGAAACAACCCTCGACCGTCCCTGTGGGTGGCACCAACACCTCCCACGGGACCAATGTAACTCGTAGGAATTGACCACGCAGCCGTAGGACTCCCGGTTTGAGAGTACGGTTGTAATCTGCATATTTCTATACTTAGGCTTAAAAACATGGCGTTAGAGGGTGAAAACTCGAAAGAGCCCCTGAACGGCCTTGTGGATGCCACCAACACCTCCCACGTGAGCAATGTAACTCGTAGGAACTGACCACACAGTCGCGGGACTCCCGGTTTGAGAATACGACGATAATTTTTATATTTCTAGACTTAGGATTAAAAACATGGCGTGAGAGGGTGAAAACGCGGAATAGCCCCCGAACGGCCCCGTGGGTGGCACCAACACCTCCCATGGGACCAATGTAGCTCGTAGGGACTCCCGATTTGAGAATACGATGATAATTTTCATACTTCTATAATTAATCTTAAAAATATGGCGTTAAAGGGTGAAAACTCGAAACAGCCCCCGACCGTCCCCGTGGGTTACACCAACACCTCCCACGGGGCCAATGTAAATCGCAGGAACTGAACACGCAGCCGCGAGACTCCCGGTTTTAGAATACGACGGTAATTTACATGTTTATAGATTTAAGCTTAAAAACATGGCGATAGCGGGTGAAAACTCAAAACAACCCCCGACCGTCACCGTGGGTGGAACCAACACCTCCCACGGGACCACTATAACTCGTAGGAATTGACCACGCTGCCGCGAGACTCCTTGTTTGAGAATACGATGATAATTTTCATATTTAAAGACTTAGGCTTACAATCATGGCGTTAGAGGGTGAAAACTCGAAACAGTCCCCGAACGGCTCCGTGGGTGGCACCAACACCTCCCACATGACCAATGTAGCTCATATGAACTGATCGCGTAGCCACGAGACTCTCGATTTGAGAATACGATGGTAATTTGCATGTTTCTAGACTTAATCTTAAAACCCTGGCCGTGGAGGGTTAAATCTCGAAACAACCCTCGACCGTCCCCGTGGGTGGCACCAACACCTCCCACGGGACCAATGTAACTCGTACGAACTGACCACGCAGCCGCGAGAATCCCAGTTGGATATGATGGTAATTTGCATATTTGTAGACTTAAGCTTAAAAACATAGTGCTATAGGGTGAAAACTCAAAACAACCCTCGACCGTCCTCGTGGGTGGCACCAACACCTCCCACGGGACCAATGTAAATCGTAGGAACTGACCACACTGCCGTGAGACTCCCGGTTTGAGAATATGACAATAATTTTCATATTTCTAGACTTAGGATTAAAAACATGGCTTTAGAGGGTGAAAACACGACACATCCCCCGAACGGCCCAATGGGTGGCACCAACACCTCCCACGGAACTAATGTAGCTCGTAGGAACTGATCGCGTAGCCATGAGACTCTATATTTTAGAATACAACGGTAATTTGCATGTTTCTAGACTTAAGCTTAAAAACCTGGCGGTAGAGGGTGAAAACTCGAAACAACCCCGACCGTCCCCGTGGGTGGCACCAACACCTCCCACGCGACCAATGTAACTCGTAGGAACTGACCACCCAACCGCGGGACTCCTGGTTTGAGATTACGATGGTAATTTTCATATTTCTAGACTTAGACTTAACAAATATGCCCTTAGAGGGAGAAAATTCGAAACAACCCCCGACCGTCCGTGTGGGTGGCACCAACAGCTCCCATGGGACCAATGTAACCCGTAGGAACTGACCACGCAACTGCGAGACTCCCAGTTTGAGAATACGATCGTAATTTACATATTTGTAGACTTAAGTTTAAAAACATGGCGGTAGAGGGTGAAAACTCAAAACAACCCTCTACCGTCCCCGTGGGTTGCACCAACACCTCCCAGGGACCAATGTAAATCGTAGGAACACACCAGGCTGCCGCGAGACTCCCGGTTTGAGAATACGACGATAATTTTCATATTTCGAGGCTTAGGATTACAAACATGGCGTTAGAGGGTGAAGACTCGAAACAGCCCCCGAACGGTCCCGTAGGTGGCACCAACACCTCCCACTTGACAAATGTAAATCGTAGGAACTAATCACGCTGCAACGAAACTCCCGGTTTGAAAATACGATGATAATTTTCAAATATTTTAGACTTAGGTTTAAAAACATGGCATTAGATGGTGGAAACTCGAAACATACCCCGAACGGCCCCGTGGATGGCACTACCACCTTCCACGGGACCAGTGTAACTCGTAGGAATAGACCACGCAGCCACGGGTCTCCCGGTTTGAGAATACGATCGTAATTTGCATACTTCTAGACTTAGGCTTAAAAACATGGCATTAAAGGGTAAAAACTCAAAAAAGCCCCCGACCGTCCTCGTGGGTGGCACCAACACCTCCCACGGGACCAATGTAAATCGTAGGAATTGACCACGCAGCCGCGAGACTCCCGATTTTAGAATACGATGATCACTTTCATATTTCTACGCTTAGGCTTATAAACATGGCGTTAGAGGGTGAAAACTAGAAACCGCCCCCGAACGGCACCGTGGGTGGAACCAGCACCTCCCACGTGACCAATGTAAATAGTAGGAATGTACCACGCATTAGCGGGACTTCCGGTTTGAAAATACAATGATAACTTTCGTAATTCTAGACTTAGGATTAAAAATATGTGTTTAGAGGGTGAAAACTCGAAACATCCCCCGAACGTCCCCGTGGGTGGCACCAACACCTCCCACGGGACCAATGCAACTCGTAGGAACTGATTGTGCAGCCTCGAGACTCCCAATTTGAGAATACGGCCATAATTTACATGTTTCTAGACTTAAGTTTAAAAACATTGCGATAGAGGGTGACAACTCGAAACAACCCCCGACCCTCCCCGTGGGTGGCACCAATACCTCCAACGGGACCAATGTAACTCGTAGGAACTGACCACGCAGCTATGGGACACCCTGTTTGGGAGTACGATGGTAATTTGCATATTTCTAGACTTAGGCTGAAAAATATGGCGTTAGAGGGTGAAAATCGAAACAACCCCCGACTGTCCCTGTGGGTGGCACCAACACCTCCCACGGGACTAATGTAACTCGTAGGAATTGACGACGCAGCCGCAACACTCCTGGTTTGAGAGTACGGTTGTAATCTACATATTTCTATACTTAGGCTTAAAAACATGGTGTTAGAGGGTGAAAACTCGAAAGAGCCCCCGAACGGCCTTGTGGATGCCACCAACACCTCCCACTTGAGCAATGTAACTCGTAGGAACTGACCACACAGTCGCGGGACTCCCGGTTTGAGAATACGATGATAATTTTTATATTTCTACACTAAGGATTAAAAACATTGCGTGAGAGGGTGAAAACTCGTAATAGCCCCCGAACGGCCCCGTGGATGGCACCAACACCTCCCATGGGACCAATGTAGCTCGTAGGGACTCCCGGTTTGAGAATATGATGATAATTTTCATACTTCTAGAATTAAGCTTAAAAACATGGCATTAAATGGTGAAAACTCGAAACAGCCCCCGACCGTCCCCGTGGGTTACACCAACACCTCCCACGGGGCCAATGTAGATCGCAGGAACTGACCACGCAGCCGCGAGACTCTCGGTTTTAGAATACGACGGTAATTTACATGTTTATAGATTTAAGCTTAAAAACATGACGATAGAGGGAGAAAACTAGAAACAACCCCCGACCGTCCCCGTGGGTGGCACCAACACCTCCCACGGGACCAATATAACTCGTAGGAACTGACCACGCTGCCGCGAGACTCCGGTTTGAGAATACGATGATAATTTTCATATTTCTAGACTGAGGCTTACAAACATGGCGTTAGAGGGTGAAAACTCGAAACAGCCAGCGAACGGCCCCGTGGGTGGCACCAACACCTCCCACAGGACCAATGTAGCTCATACGAACTGATAGCGTAGCCACGAGACTCTCGATTTCAAAATACGATGGTAATTTGCATGTTTCCAGACTTAAGCTTAAAAACCTGGCCGTAGAGGGTGAAAACTCGAAACAACCCCCGACCGTCCCCGTGGGCGGCACCAACACCTCCCACGGGACCAATGTAACTCGTAGGAACTGACCACGCAGCCGCGAGACTCCCAGTTTGAGAATATGATGGAAATTTGCGTATTTATAGACTTAAGATTAAAAATATGGTGCTAGAGGGTGAAAACTCAAAACAACACTCGACCGTCCTCAAGGGTGGCACCAACACCTCCCACGGGACCAATGTAAATCGTAGGAACTGACCACACTGCCGTGAGACTCCCGGTTTGAGAATATGACAATAATTTTCGTATTTTTAGACTTAGGATTAAAAACATGGCTTGAGAGGGTGAAAACACGACACATCCCCCGAACGGCCCCATGGGTGGCACCAATACCTCCCACGGAACTAATGTAGCTCGTAGGAACTGATCGCGTAGCCATGAGATTCTCGATTTTAGAATAAAACGGTAATTTGCATGTTTCTAGTCTTAAGCTTAAAAACCTGGCGGTAGAGGGTGAAAACTCGAAACAACCCCCGACCGTCCCCGTAGGTGGCACCAACACCTCCCAAGGGACCAATGTAACTCGTAGGAACTGACCACGTAGCCGCGGGACTCCCGGTTTGAGAGTACGATGGTAATTTGCATATTTCTAAACTTAGACTTAACAAATATGACCTTCGAGGGTGAAAATTCGAAACAACCCCCGACTTTCCATGTGGGAGGAACCAACACCTCCCACGGGACCAATGTAACCCGTAGGAACTGACCGCGTAGCTGCGAGACTCCCAGTTTGAGAATACGATCGTAATTTGCATATTTGTTGACTTAAGCTTAAAAACATAGCGGTAGAGGGTGAAAACTCGAAACAACCCTCGACCGTCCCCGTGGGTTGCACCAACACCTCCCAGGGGACCAATGTAAATCATAGGAACAGACCATGCTGCCGTAAGACTCCCAGTTTGAAAATACAACGATAATTGGCATATTTCACGACTTAGGCTTACAAACATGCCGTTAGAGGGTGAAAACTCAAAACAGACCACGAACGGTCCCGTGGGTGGCACCTCCCACAGGACAAATGTAAATCGTAGGAACTAACCACACAGCAGCGGAACTCCCAGTTTGAAAATACGATGATAATATTCATATTTCTAGACTTATGTTTAAAAACATGGCGTTAGAGGGTGGAAACTCGAAACAGACCCCGAACGGCCCCGTGGATGGCACCACCACCTTCCACGGGACCAGTGTAACTCGTAGGAATAGACCACGCAACCACGGGTCTCCCGGTTTGAGAATACGATGGTAATTTGCATATTTCTAGACGTAGGCTTAAAAACATGGTGATAAAGGGTAAAAACTCGAAACAACCTGCGATCGTCCCCGTGGGTGGCACCAACACCTCCCATGGGACCAATGTAAATCGTAGCAATTGACCACGCAGCCGCGAGACTCCCGGTTTTAGAATACGACGATCATTTTCATATTTCTACGCTTAGGCTTATAAACATGGCGTTAGAGGATGAAAACTCGAAATCGCCCCCGAACGGCACCGTGGGTGGAACTAACACCTCCCACGGGACCAATGTAAACCGTAGGAATGGACTACGCATTAGCGGGACTTCCGGTTTGAAAATATGGATTTAGAGGGTGAAAAATCAAAACATCCCCCGAATGTCCCCGTGGGTGGCACCAACACCTCCCACGGGACCAATGCAACTCGTAGGAACTGATCGTGCTGCCTCGAGACTCCCGATTTGAGAATACGACGGTAATTTACATGTTTTTAGACTTAAGCTTAAAAAGATTGCGATAGAGGGTGACAACTCAAAACAACCCCCGACTGTCCCCGTGGGTGGCACCAAAACCTCCCACCGGACCAATGTAACTCGTAGGAACTGACCACGCAGCTGTGGGACACCCGGTTTGGGAGTATGATGGTAATTTGCATATTTCTAGACTTAGGCTTAAAAATATGGCGTTAGAGGGTGAAAACTCGAAACAACCCCCGACCGTCCCTATGGGTGGCACCAACACCTCCCACGGGACCAATGTAACTCGTAGGAATTGACCACGCAGCCGCAGGACTCCCGGTTGTAATCTGCATCATTCTATACTTAGGTTTAAAAATATGGCGTTAGAGGAAGAAAACTCGAAAGAGCCCCCGAATGGCCTCGTGGATGCCACCAACACCTCCCACGTGAGTAATGTAACTCGTAGGAACTGACCACACAGTCGCGAGACTCTCGGTTTGAGATTATGACAATAATTTTTATATTTCTAGACTTAGGATTAAAAACATGGCGTGAGAGGGTGAAAACTCAAAATAGCCTCCGAACGGCCCCGTGGGTGGCACCAACACCTCCCATGGGACCAATGTAGCTCGTAGGGACTCCCGGTTTGAGAATACGATGATAATTTTCATACTTCTAGAATTAAGCTTGAAAACATGGAGGTAGAGGGTGAAAACTCGAAACAACCCCCGACCGTCCCCGTGGGTGGAACCAACATCTCCCACTGGACCAATGTAAATCGTAGGAACTGACCATGCAGTCGCGAGACTCCCAGTTTTCGAATACGATGATAATTTTGATATTTCTAGACTTAGGCTTAAAAACATGGTGTTAGAGGGTGAAAACTCGAAAGAGCCCCCGAACGGCCCCGTGGGGGCTCCAACACCTCCCTCGGGACCAATGTCGCTCGTAGGAACTGACCGCGCAGCCGCGGGACTCCCAATTTGAGAATACGATGATAATTTTCATATTTCTAGGCTTAGGCCGAAAAACAAGGTGTTAGAAGTTGAAATAATGAAACATCCCCCAACAACCCCGTGGGTGGCACCAACACCTTCCACGGGACCAATGTAACTCATAGGAACTGATCGCGTAGCCATGACACTCCCGATTTGTGAATACGACGATAATTTGCATGTTTCTATACTTAAGCTAAAAAAGTTGGCTGTAGAGGGTGAAACCTTGAAACAAACCCCGACCATCCCCGTAGGTGGTACCAACACCTCCCATGGAACCATTGTAACTCGTAGTAACTGACCAAGCGGTCGCGGGACTCCTGGTTTCAGAGTACGGCGATAATTTGCAAATTTCTAGCGTTAGGCTTAAAAACATGGCGTTAGAGGGTGAAAAATCGAAACAGCGCTCGAATGGCCTTGTGGATGTGTCCAATACCTCCCACATGACCAATGTAACTCGTAGGAACTGACCCCGCAACCGCGTGTCTCCCGTTTTGAAAATACGATGCTAATTTGCATATAACTAGACTTAGGCCTAAAAACATGGCGTTAGATGGTGAAAACTCGAAACAACCCCCGACCGTCCCTGTGCGTGGCACCAATGCCTCCCACAGGACCAACGTAAATCGTAGGAACTTACTGCGTAGCCGCGGGACTCTCAGTTTGAAAATACGACGATAATTTTCATATTTCTAGACATAGGCTTAAAAACATGGCGTTAGAGGGTGAAAACTCGAAATAGCCCACGAACGGCCCCGTGGGTGGCGCCAACTCCTCCCACGGGACCAACGTAAATCGTAGGAACTGACCACAAAGCAGCGGGGATCTTGGTTTGAAAATACGATGATAATTTTCATATTTCTAGACTTAGGGTTACAAACATGGCGATAGAGGATGAAAACTCGAAACAGACCCCGAACGACCCCGTGGGTGGAACCAACACCTCCCACGGGACCAATGTAGCTCGTACGAACTGATCGCGTAACCGTGGGACTCCCTGTTTGAGAATATGATGATAATTTTCATATTTCTAGACTTAGGCTTAAAAACAATGTGTTAGAGGGTGAAAACTTGAAACAGCTCCCGAACGTCCCCGTGGGTGGCACCAACTCATCCTGCGGGACCAATGCAATTCGTAGGAACTGATCGCGCAGCCCCGAGACTCCCAATTTGAGAATATGATGGTAATTTGAATGTTTCTAGACTAACCTTAAAAACGTGGTGGTAGAGGGTGAAAACTCGAAACAACCCCCGATCATCACCAGTGGTGGCACCAACACCTTCCATTGGACCAATGTAACTCATAAGAATTGACCGCACAGCCGCGAGACACCCAGTTTGAGAATACAATGGTAATTTTCATATTTCTAGACTTAATCTTAAAAATATGGCGGTAGAGGGTGAAAACTCGAAACAACCCTCGACCGTCCCCGTGGGTGGCCCCAACGCCTCCCACGGGACCAATGTAAATCGTAGGAACTGACCACGCAGCCGCGACACTTTCGGTTGGAGAGTATGGCTGTAATTTGCATATTTCTGCACTTAGGCTAAAAAATAAGGCGTTAGAGGGTGAAAACTCAAAACAGCCCCCGAACGGCCCTGCGGATGCCACCAACGCCTCCCACATGACAAATGTAAGTCGTAGGAACTGACCCCGCAACCGCGGGTCTCCCGGGTTGAGAATACGACGGTAATTTGCATATTTTAAGACTTAGGCTTAAAAACATTGTGTTAGAGGGTGAAAACTCGAAACAATCCCCGACCGTTCCCGTGGGTGGCACCAACACCTCCCACGAGACTAATGTAAATTATAGGACTGACCACATAGTCGTGGGACTCCCAGTTTGAGAATACGACGATACTTTTCATATTTCTATACTTTGGCTTAAAAACATGGCGTTAGAGGGTGAAAACTCGAAACAGACCTCGAACCGCCCTGTGGATGGCACCAACACCTTCCACGGGACCAATGTAGCTTGTAGGAACTGATCGCACTGCCGCGGGACTCCCGGTTTGAGAATACGATGATAATTTTCATACATCTAGACTTAGGCTAAAAAACAAGGTGTTAGAGGTTGAAATCTCGAAACAGCCCCCCAACTTCCCCGTGGGTGGAACCAACACCTCCCAATGGACCAATGTAACTCATAGGAACTGAGAGCGTAGCAACGAGACTCCCGATTTGAGAATAAAACAGTAATTTGCATGTTTCTAGACTTAAGCTTAAAAACCTGGCGGTAGAGGGTGAAAACTTGAAACAACCCCGACCGTCCCGGTGGGTTGTACCAACACCTCCCTCGGGACCAATTTAACTCGTAGGAACTGAGCACGTAGCCGCGGGACTCACTGTTTGAGAGTACGATGGTAATTTGCATATTTCTTGACATAAGCTTAAAAACAGGGTGATACAGTGTGAATAGACGAAATAACCCCCGACCGTCCCCGTAGGTGGCACCAACACCTCCCACGGGACCAGTGTAAATGATAGGAACTGACCATGCAGCCGCGAGACTCCCAGTTTGAGAATACGATGATAATTTTCATATTTCTAGACATAGGCTTAAAAACATGGCGTTAGAGGGTGAAAACTCAAAACAGCCCCCGACCGTCCTCGTGGGTGGCACCAACACCTCCCACGGGACCAATGTAAATAGTAGGAACAGAGCAGGCAGCTGCGAGACTCTCAAAATAATTTTCATATTTCTTGACTTAGCATTAAAAACATCGCTTTAGAGGGTGAAAACTAGAAATCGCCCCCAATCGACCCCGTGGATGGCACCACCACCTCCCACGGGACCAATGTAGCTCATAGGAACTGAACGCGCAGCCGCGGGACTCCCGGTTTGAGAATACGGTGATTATTTTCATAGTTCTAGACTTAGTCTTAAAAATATGGCGTTAGAGGGTGAAAACTCGAAACAGCCCCTGAATGTCCTCGTGTGTGGCACCAACACCTCCCACGGGACCAATGTAACTTGTAGGAATTAATCGCGCAGGCGCGAAACTCTTGGTTTGAGAATGCAACATTAATTTGCATGTTTATAGACTTAAGCTTAAAAACATGGCGGTAGAGGGTGAAAATTAAAAATAACCACCGACCGTCCCCCGTGGGTGGCACCAACACCTCCCAGGGGACCAATGTAACTCGTTAGAACTCACCATGCAGCCACGGGACACCCGGTTTGAGAGAACGATGTTAATTTGCATATTTCTAAACTTTAGCTTAAAAACAAGGCGTTAGAGGGCGAAAATTCGAAACAACCCCCGATCGTCCCTATGGGTGGAACCAACACCTCCCACGAGAGCAATGTAACTCGTAGGAACTGACCACGCAGTCGCGGGACTGCCGGTTTAAGAGTACGGCTATAATTTGGATATTTCTACACTTAGGCTTAAAATTACGGTGTTAGAGGGTGAAAACTCGAAACAGCCCCCGAACGGCCCTGTGGATGCCACCAACACCTCCCATATGACCAATGTAACTCGTAGGAACTGACCTCGCAACCGCGGGTTTCCCGATTTGAGAATACGACAGTAATTTGCATACTTCTAGACTTAGGCTTAAAAATATGGTGTTAGAGGGTGAAAACTCGAAACAACCCCCGACCATCCCCGTGGGTGGCACCAACACCTCCCACGAGACTAATGTAAATTATAGGAACTGACCACATAGTCGTGGGACTCTCGGTTTGAGAATACGACGATAATTTTCATATTTCTAGACTTTGGCTTAAAAACATGCCGTTAGAGGGTGAAAACTCGAAACAGACCTCAAACGGCCCTATGGGTGGCACCAACACCTTCCACGGGACCAATGTAGCTCGTAGGAACTGACCGCGCTGCCGCGGGACTCCCGATTTGAGAATACGACGATAATTTTCATATTTCTAGACATAGGCTTAAAAACATGGCCTTAGAGGGTGAAAACTCGAAACAGCTCCCGAACGACCTCGTGGGTGGAACCAACTCACTCCGCGGGACCAATGTAACTCGTAGGAACTGATCGCGCAGCCGCGAGACTCCCGGTTTGTGAATACGCCCGTAATTTGCATGTTTCTAGACTTAATCTTAAAAACATGGCGTTAGAGGGTGAAAACTCGAAACAAACCTGGACCATCATCGTGGGTGGAACCAACACCTACCACGGGACAAATGTAACTCGTAGGAACTGACCGCGCAGCCGCCAGACTCCCAGTTTGAGAATACGATGGTAATTTTCATATTTATAGACTTAAGCTTAAAAACATGGCGGTAGAGGGTGAAAACCCAAAACAACCCTCGACCATCCCCGTTGGTGGCACCAACACCTCCCACGGGACCAATGTAAATCATAGGAACTGACCACGGAGCCGCGAGACTGGCGGTTTGAGAATACGATGATAATTTTCTTATTTCTTGACATAGGCTTAAAAACATGGCATTAGAGGGTGAAAACTCAAAACAACCCTCGACCGTCCCCGTGGGTGGCACCAACACCTTCCATGGGACAAATGTAATTCGTAGGAACTAACCACGCAGCAGCGGAACTCCCGATTTGAAAATAAGACGATAATTATCATATTTCTAAACTTAGGCTAAAAAATAATTTGTTAGAGTTTGAAATCCCGAAACAGCCCCCAACGTCCCCGTGGGTGGCACCAACACCTCCCACGGGACTAATGTAACTCATAGGAATTGATCACGTAGCAACGGGAGTCCCGATTTGAGAATACAATGATAATTTTCATGTTTCTAGACTTAAGCTTAAAAACCTGGCGGTACAGGGTGAAAAAAAAAACAACCCCCGACCGTCCCCATGGGTGGCACCAACACCTCCCACGGGAGCATTGTAACTCGTAGGAACTGACCATGCAGCCGCGGGACTCCCGCTTTCATAGTACGGCAGTAATTTGCATGTTTATAGACATAGTCTTAAAAACATGGCGTCAGAGGGTGAAAACTCATAACAACGCCCGAACGGCCCTGTGGAGGGCACCAATAATTCCCACGTGACCAATGTAACTTGTAGGAACTGACCCCGCAGCCATGGGTCTCCCAGTTTGAGAATACGATGGTAATTTTCATATAACAAGACTTAGGCTTAAAAACATTACGTTAGAGGGTGAAAACTCGAAACAACCCCCGACTGTCCCCGTGGGTGGCACCAACGGCTCCCACGGGACCAACATAAATCGTAGGAACTTACCGGGCAGCCGCAGGACTCTGGGTTTGAGAAGACGACAATAATTTTCATATTTCTAGACTTAAGATTACAAACATGGAGGTAGTGGGTGAAACCTCGAAACAACCATCGACCAACCCCGTGGGTGGCACCAACACCTCCCACGTGACCAATGTAAATTGTAGGAACTGACCATGCAGCCGCGAGACTCCCGGATTGAGAATACGAGGATAATTTTCATATTTCTAGACTTAGGCTTAACAAAATGGCGTTAGAGGGTCAAAACTCGAAATCGCCCCCGAACGGCCCCGTGGGTGGCACCAACACCTCCCACGGGACCAATGTAATTCGTAGGAACTGACCACGCAACAACGGGACTTACGTTTTGAAAATACGATGATAATTTTCATATTTCTAGACTTAGGTTTAAAAACATGGCGTTAGAGGGTGAAAACTCGAAACAGACCCCGAACGACCTCGTGTGTGGTACCAACACCTCCCACGGGACCAATGTAGCTCGTAGGAACTGATCGCACAGCCGTGGGACTCCCAGTTTGAGAATAGGATGATAATTTTCATATTTCTAGACTTGGGATTTAAAACATGGCGTTAGAGGGTGAAAGCTCGAAATAGCTCCCGAACGTCCTTATAGGTGGCACCAACTCATCCTGCGAGACCAATGTAACTCGTATGAACTGATCGTGCTGCTGCGAGACTCTCGGTTTGAGAATACAATGGTAATTTGCATGTTTCTAGACTTAAGCATAAAAACATGACGGTAGAGGGTGAAAACTCGAAACAACCCCCGACCATCCCCGTGGGTGGCACCAACACCTACCACTGGACCAATGTAACTCATAGGAACTGACCGTGCAGCCGCGAGACTCCCAGTTTAAGAATACAACGGTAATTTGTATATTTCTAGACTTAATCTTAAAAACATGGTGGTAGAGGGTGAAAACTCAAAACAACCCTCGACCGTCCCCGTGGGTGGCACCAATGCGTCCCACGTGACCAATGGAAATCGTAGGAACTGACCACGCAGCCGCGATACTAGTAGTTTGAGAATACGACGATAATTTTCATTTTTCTAGACTTAGGCTTAAAAATATGGCGTTAGAGGGTGAAAACTCAAAACAACCCCTGTTCGGCCCCGTGGATGGCACCAACACCTCCCACGGGACCAATGTAAATCACAGGAACTGACCACGCATCAACGGGACAACAGATTTCAAAATACGATGATAATTTTCATATTTTTAGACTTCGACTTAAAAACATGGCGTTAGAGGGTGAAAACTCGAAATAGCCCCCGAACGTCCCCATGGATGGCACCACCACCTCCCACGGGACCAATGTAACTCGTAGGAACAGACCCCACAGTTGCGGGTCTCCAAGTTTGAGAATACGACGGTAATTTGAATATTTCTGGACTTAGGATTAAAAAAACATGGTGTTAAAGGGTGAAAACTGAAAACAGCCCCCGACCGTCCCCGTGGGTGGCACCAACACCTCCCACGGGACCAATGTAAATCGTTGGAACTGAGCAGGCAGCCACGAGACTCTCAGTTTGATAATACGATGATAATTTTCATATTTCTAGACTTAGGCTTAAAAACATGGCGTTAGAGGGTGAGAACTCGAAACCGACGCGAACGGCCCTGTGGTTGGCACCAACACCTCCCATGGGACCAATGTAAATCGTAGGACCTGACCACGCATTAGTGGAACTCCCAGTTTGAAAATAGGATGATAATTTTCAGATTTCTAGACTTAGCATTAAAAACGTGGTTTTAGAGGCTGAAAACTCGAAATAGCCCCCGAACGGCCCCGTGGATGGCACCACCACCTCCCACTGGACCAATGTAGCTCGTAGGAACTAACCGCGTAGCCGCGGGACTACCGGTTCGAGAATACGTTGATTTTTTTGATATTTCTAGACTTAGGCTTAAAAACATGGCGTTAGAGGGTGAAAACTCGAAATAGCCCCCGAATGTCCCCTTGTGTGGCACCAACACCTCCCACGGGACCAATGTAACTTGTAGGAACTAATCGCGCAGGCGCGAGACTCCCGATTTGAGAATACAACTTTAATTTGCATGTTTATAGACTTAAGCTTAAAAACATGGCGATAGAGGGTGAAAACTAGAAACAACCACCGACCGTCCCCCATGGGTGGCACCAACACCTCCCACGGGACCAATGTAACTCTTAGGAACTGACCACGCAGCTGCGGGACACCCGGTTTGAGAGTACGATGGTAATTTGCATATTTCTATACTTAGGCTTAAAAACATGGCATTAGAGGGTGAAAACTCGAAAGAACCCCCAACCGTCCCTATGGGTCATGAGAGCAATGTAACTCGTAGGAACTGATCACGTAGTCGCGGGACTCTCGGTTTGAGAGTACGGCTCTAATTTGCATATTTCTACACTTATACTTAAAAATACGGCGTTAGAGGGTGAAAACTCGAAACGGCCCCCGAACGGCCATGTGGATACCACTAACCCCTCCCACGTGACTAATGTAACTCGTAGGAACTGACCCCGCAACCGCGGGTATCCCGGTTTGAGAATACCATGATAATTTGCATACTTCTAGACTTAGGCTTAAAAACATGGCATTAGAGGGTGAAAACTCGAAACAACCCCCGACCGTCCCCGTGGGTGGCACCAACACCTCCCACGAGACTAATGTAAATTGTAGGAACTGAACACATAGTCGTGGCACTCCCGGTTTGAGAATACGATGATAATTTTCATATTTCAAGACTTTGGCTTAAAAATATGGCCTTAGAGGGTGAAAACTCAAAACAGACCCCGAACGGCCCTGTGGGTGGCACCAACACCTGCCACGTGACCAATGTAGCTCGTTGGAACTGACCAAGCTGCCGCGGGACTCCCGGTTTGAGAATACGAGGATAATTTTCATATTTCCAGACATAGGCTTAAAAACATGGCCTTAGAGGGTGAAAACTCGAAATAGCTCCCGAACATCCCCGTGGGTGGGACCAACTCATCCCGCGGGACCAATGTAACTCGTAGGAACTGATCGTGCAACCGCGAGACTCCCGATTTGTGAATACGACGGTAATATGCATGTTTCTAGACTTAATCTTAAAAACATGGCGTTAGAGGGTGAAAACTCGAAACAACCCCGGACCATCACTGTGGGTGGAACCAACACCTCCCACGGGACCAATGTAACTCGTAGGAACTGACCGCGCAGCCACCAGACTCCCAGTTTTAGAATACGATGGTAATTTTCATATTTCTTGACTTAAGCTTAAAAACATGGCAGTAGAGGGTGAAAACTCAAAACAACCCTCGACCGTCCCCGTGGGTGCCACCAAAGCCTCCCATGGGACAAATGTAAATCTTAGGAACTGACCACGCAGCAGCGGGACTCCTGATTTGAAAATAAGACGATAATTATCATATATCTAAACTTAGGATAAAAAATAAGGTGTTAGAGTTTGAACTCTCGAAACAGTCCCCCCAACGTCCCCGTGGGTGGCACCAACACCTCCCATGGGACCAATGTAACTCATAGGCACTGATCGCGTAGCAACGAGACTCCCGATTTGAGAATAAAACGATAATTGGCATGTTTCTAGACTTAAGCTTAAAAACCTGGTGTTACAGGGTGAAAACACGAAATAATCCCCGACCGTCCTCGTGGGTGGCACCAACACCTCCCACGGGACCAATGTAACTCGTAGGAACTGACCACGCAGCCGTGGGACACTCGGTTTGAGAGTACGATTGTAATTTGAATATTTCTATACTTAAGCTTAAAAACATGGTGGTAGAGTGTGAAAACATGAAATAACCCCCGACCGTCCCCATAGGTGTCACCAACACCTCCCACGGGACCAATGTAACTCATAGGAACTGACCACGCAGTCGCGGGACTCCCTCTTTCAGAGTACGATAGTAATTGGCATATTTCTAGACATAGGCTTAAAAACATGGCGTCAGAGGGTGAAAACTCGAAACAGCGCCCGAACGGCCCTGTGGATGGCACCAATACCTCCCACGTGACCAATGTAACTTGTAGGAACTGACCCCGCAGACACGGGTCTCCCAGTTTGAGAATATGATGGTAATTTCCATATAACTAGACTTAGGCTTAAAAACATTACGTTAGAGGGTGAAAAATCGAAACAATCCCCGACCGTCCCCGTGGGTGGCACCAACGCCTCCCACGGGACCAACAAAAATCGTAGGAACTTACCGTGCAGCCGCTGGACTCTCGGTTTGAGAATACGACAATAATTTTCATATTTCTAGACTTAAGATTAAAAACATGGCGGTAGTGGGTAAAAACTCGAAACAACCTTCGACCAACCCCGTGGGTGGTACCAACACCTCCCATGGGACCAATGTAAATTGTAGGAACTGACCACGCAGTCGCGAGACTCCCGGTTTGAGAATACGATTATAATTTTCATATTTTTACACTTAGGTTTAAAAACATGAAGTTAGTGGGTGAAAACTCGAAACAGCCCCCGAATGGCCCCGTGGGTGGCGCCAACACCTCCCACGGGACCAATGTAAATCGTTGGAACTGACCACGCAACAGCGGGACTCCCAATTTGAAAATACGACAATAATTTTCAAATTTCTAGACTTAGTCCTAAAAACATGACGTTCGACGGTGGAAACTCGAAACAGACCCCGAACGACCTCGTGGGTGGTACCAACACCTCCCATGGGACCAATGTAGTGCATAGCAACTGATCGCGCAGCCGTGGGACTCCCGGTTTGAGAATAGGATGATAATTTTCATATTTCTAGACTTGGTCTTAAGAACATGGCGTTAGAGGGTGAAAACTCGAAATAGCTCCCGAACGTCCCCGTGGGTGGCACCAACTCATCCCGCGGGACCAGCGTTACTCGTATGAACTGATCGCGCAGCCGCGGGACTCTCGGTTTGAGAATACAATGGTAATTTTCATGTTTCTAGACTTAAGCTTAAAAACATGGCGGTAGAGGGTGAAAACCTAAAACAACCTCCTATCATCACCGTGGGTGGCACCAACACCTCCCACGGGACCAACGTAACTCATTGGAACTGACCGCATCGCCACGAGACTCCAAGTTTGAGAATACGATGGTAATTTGCATATTTCTAGACTTAATCTTAAAAACATGGTGGTAGAGGGTGAAAACTCGAAACAACCCTCGATCATCCCCATGGGTGGCACCAACACCTCCCACGGGACCAATGTAACTCCTAGGAACTGACCACGCAGCCGCGGGACACCCGGTTTGAGAGTACGATGGTAATTTGCATATTTCTAGACATAGGCTTAAAAACATGGCGTTAGAGGGTGAAAACTTGAAAGAACCCTCGACCGTCCCTATGCGTGGCACCAACACCTCCCACGAGAGCAATGTAACTCATTGGAACTGATCACGCAGTCGCGGGACTCCCGGTTTGAGAGTATGACTGTAATTTGCATATTTCTACACTTAGGCTTAAAAATACGGCGTTAGAGGGTGAAAACTCGAAACATTCCCTGAACGGCCATGTGGATGCCACCAACACCTCCCACGTGACCAATGTAGCTCGTAGGAAATGACCCCGCAACCACGGCTTTCCCGGTTTGAGAATACGATGGTAATTTTCATATTTCTAGACTTAGGCTTAAAAACATGGCGTTAGAGGGTGAAAACTCGAAACAACCCCCGACCGTCCCCGTGGGTGGCACCAACACCTCCCACGAGACTAATGTAAATTATAGGAACTGACCACATAGTCATGGGACTCCGGATTTGAGAATACGACGATAATTTTCATATTTCTAGACTTTGGCTAAAAAACATGGACTTAGAGGGTGAAAACTCAAAACAGACCCCGAACGGCCCTGTGGGTGGCACCAACACCTCCCACGGGGACCAATGTAGCTCGTAGGAACTAACCGCGCTACCGCGGGATTCCCGGTTTGAGAATACGATGATAATTTTCATATTTCTAGACATAGGATTAAAAATATGGTCTTAGAGGGTGAAAACTCAAAACAGCTCCCGAACATCCCCGTGGGTGGGACCAACTCATCCCGTGGGACCAATATAACTCATAAGAACTGATCGCGCAACTGCGAGACTCCCGATTTGTGAATATGATAGTAATTTGCATGTTTCTATACTTAAGTTTAAAAACATGGCGTTAGAGGGTGAAAACTCGAAACAACCCCGGACCATCACCGTGGGTGGAACCAACACCTCCCAAGGGACCAATGTAACTCGTAGCAACTAACCGCGCAGCCGCCAGACTCCCGGTTTGAGTATACGATGGAAATTTTCGTATTTTTAGACTTAAGCTTAAAAACATGGCGGTAGAGGGTGAAAACTCAAAACAACCCACGACCGTCCCCGTCGGTGGCACCAACACCTCCCATGGGACAAATGTAAATCGTAGGAACTGACCACACAGCAACGGGACTCCCGATTTGAAAATAAGACGATAATTTTCATATTTCTAGACTTAGGATAAAAAACAAGGTGTTAGGGTTTGAAATCTCCAAACAACCCCCCAACGTCCCCGTGGGTGGCACCAACACCTCCCACGGGACCAATGTAACACATAGGAGCTCATCGCGTAGCAACGAGACTCCCGATTTGAGAATAAATGATATTCTGCATGTTTCTAGGATTAAGCTTAAAAACATCGTGGTATAGTGTGAAAACACGAAATAACCCCCGACCGTCCCCATAGGTGGCACCAACACCTACCACGGGACCAATGTAACTCATAGGAACTAACCACGCAGCCGCGGGACTCCCGCTTTCAGAGTACGGCGGTAATTTGCATATTTCTAGACATAGGCTTAAAAATATGGCGTTAGAGGGTGAAAACTCGAAACAGCGCCCGAACGGCCCTGTGGATGGCACCAATACCTCCCACGTGAGCAATGTAACTTATACGAACTGACCCCGCATCCGCGGGTCTCCCGGTTTTAGAATACGATGGTAATTTGCATATAACTAGACTTAGGCTTAAAAACATTACGTTAGAGGGTGAAAACATGAAACAACCCCCGACCGTCCCCGTTGGTGGCACCAACACCTCCCACGGGACCAATGTAACTCGTAGGAACTGACCACGCAGCCGCGGGACTCCCGGTTTGAGAGTACGATGGTAATTTTAATATTTCTAGACTTAAGCTTAAAAACATGGTGGTATATTGTGAAAACATGAAATAACCCCCGACCATCCCCATAGGTCGCACCAACACCTACCATGGTACCAATGTAACTCTTAGGAACTGACCATGCAGCCGCGGGACTCCCGCTTTCAGAGTACGAGGGTAATTTGCATATTTCTAGACATAGGCTTAAAAACATGGCGTTAGAGGGTGAAAACTCGAAACAGCGCCCGAACGGCCCCGTGGATGGCACCGATACCTCCCACGTGACCAATGTAACTTATTGGAACTGACCCCGCAGCCGCGGGTCTCCCGATTTTAGAATACGATGGTAATTTGCATATAACTAGACTTAGGCTTAAAAACATTACGTTAGAGGGTGAAAACTCGAAACAACCCCCGACCATCCCCGTGGGTGGCACCAACGCATCCCACGGGACCAACGTAAATCGTAGGAACTTACCGCGCAGTCGCAGGACTCTCGATTTGAGAATATGACAATAATTTTCATATTTCTAGTCTTAAGATTAAAAACATGGCGGTAGTGGGTGAAAAATCGAATCAACCATCGACCAACCCCTTGGGTGGCACCAACACCTCACACGGGACCAAAGTAAATTATAGGAACTGACCACGCAACTGCGAGACTCCCGGTTTGAGAATACGATGATAATTTTCATATTTCTAGACTTAGGCTTAAAAACATGGAGTTAGAGGGTGAAAACACGAAATAGCCCCCGAACGGCCCCGTGGGTGGCACCAACACCTCCCACGAGACCAATGTAAATCGTAGGAACTGACCATGCAACAGAGAGACTCTCGATTTGAAAATACGACGATAATTTTCATATTTCTAGACTTAGGCTTAAAAACATGGCGTTAGAGGGTGAAAACTCGAAACAGACCTCGAACGACCTCGTGGGTGGTACCAACACCTCCCACGGGACCAATGTAGTGCATAGGAACTGATCGCGCAGCCGTGGGACTCCCGGTTTGAGAATAGGATGATAATTTTCATATTTCTAGACTTGGTCTTAAGAACATGGCGTTAGAGGGTGAAAACTCGAAATAGCTCCCGAACGTCCCCGTGGGTGGGACCAACTCATCCTGCGGGACCAGTGTTACTCGTATGAACTGATCGCGCAGCCGCAGGACTCTCGGTTTGAGAATACAATGGTAATTTTCATGTTTCTAGACTTAAGCTTAAAAACATGGCGGTAGAGGGTGAAAACCTAAAACAACCTCCTATCATCACCGTGGGTGGCACCAACACCTCCCACGGGACCAACGTAACCCATTGGAACTGACCGCATCGCCACGAGACTCCAAGTTTGAGAATACGATGGTAATTTGCATATTTCTAGACTTAATCTTAAAAACATGGTGGTAGAGGGTGAAAACTCGAAACAACCCTCGGTCATCCCCATGGGTGGCACCAACACCTCCCACGGGACCAATGTAACTCCTAGGAAGTGACCACGCAGCCGCGGGACACCCGGTTTGAGAGTAAGATGGTAATTTTCATATTTCTTGACTTAAGCTTAAAAACATAGCAGTAGAGGGTGAAAACTCAAAACAACCCTCGACCGTCCCCGTGGGTGCCACCAAAGCCTCCCATGGGACAAATGTAAATCTTAGGAACTGACCATGCAGCAGCGGGACTCCCGATTTGAAAATAAGACGATAATTATCATATATCTAAACTTAGGCTAAAAAATAAGGTGTTAGAGTTTGAACTCTCGAAACAGTCCCCCCAACGTCCCCGTGGGTGGCACCAACACCTCCCATGGGACCAATGTAACTCATAGGCACTGATCGCGTAGCAACGAGACTCCCGATTTGAGAATAAAACGATAATTTTCATGTTTCTAGACTTAAGCTTAAAAACCTGGTGTTACAGGGTGAAAACACAAAATAATCCCCGACCGTCCCCGTGGGTGGCACCAACACCTCCCACGGGACCAATGTAACTCGTAGGAACTGACCACGCAGCCGTGGGACACTCGGTTTGAGAGTACGATTCTAATTTGAATATTTCTATACTTAAGCTTAAAAACATGGTGGTAGAGTGTGAAAACATGAAATAACCCCCGACCGTCCCCATAGGTGTCACCAATACCTCCCACGGGACCAATGTAACTCATAGGAACTGACCACGCAGTCGCGGGACTCCCTCTTTCAGACATAGGCTTAAAAACTTGGCGTTAGAGGGTGAAAACTCAAAACAGCTCCCGAACAGCCCTGTGGATGGCACTAATACCTCCCACGTGACCAATGTAACTTGTAGGAACTGACCCCGCAGACACGGGTCTCCCAGTTTGAGAATATGATGGTAATTTCCGTATAACTAGACTTAGGCTTAAAAACATTACGTTAGAGGGTGAAAAATCGAAACAATCCCCGACCGTCCCCGTGGGTGGCACCAACGCCTCCCACGGGACCAACATAAATCGTAGGAACTTACCGCGCAGCCGCTGGACTCTCGGTTTGAGAATACGACAATAATTTTCATATTTTTAGACTTAAGATTAAAAACATGGCGGTAGTGGGTAAAAACTCGAAACAACCTTCGACCAACCCCGTGGGTGGCACCAACACCTCCCACGGGACCAATGTAAATTGTAGGAACTGACCACGCAGTCGCGAGACTTCCGGTTTGAGAATACGATGATAATTTTCATATTTTTAGACTTAGGCTTAAAAACATGAAGTCAGTGGGTGAAAACTCGAAACAGCCCCCGAATGGCCCCGTGGGTGGCTCCAACACCTCCCACGGGACCAATGTAAATCATTGGAACTGACCACGCAACAGCGGGACTCCCAATTTGAAAATAGGACAATAATTTTCAAATTTCTAGACTTAGTCCTAAAAACATGACGTTCGACGGTGGAAACTCGAAACAGACCCCGAACGACCTCGTGGGTGGTACCAACACCTCCCATGGGACCAATGTAGTGCATAGGAACTGATCGCGCAGCCGTGGGACTCCCGGTTTGAGAATAGGATGATAATTTTCATATTTCTAGACTTGGTCTTAAGAACATGGCGTTAGAGGGTGAAAACTCGAAATAGCTCCCGAACGTCCCCGTGGGTGGCACCAACTCATCCCGCGGGACCAGCGTTACTCGTATGAACTGATCGCGCAGCCGCGGGACTCTCGGTTTGAGAATACAATGGTAATTTTCATGTTTCTAGACTTAAGCTTAAAAACATGGCGGTAGAGGGTGAAAACCTAAAACAACCTCCTATCATCACCGTGGGTGGCACCAACACCTCCCACGGGACCAACGTAACTCATTGGAACTGACCGCATCGCCACGAGACTCCAAGTTTGAGAATATGATGGTAATTTGCATATTTCTAGACTTAATCTTAAAAACATGGTGGTAGAGGGTGAAAACTCGAAACAACCCTCGATCATCCCCATAGGTGGCACCAACACCTCCCACGGGACCAATGTAACTCCTAGGAACTGACCACGCAGCCGCGGGACACCCGGTTTGAGAGTACGATGGTAATTTGCATATTTCTAGACATAGGATTAAAAACATGGCGTTAGAGGGTGAAAACTTGAAAGAACCCTCGACCGTCCCTATGCGTGGCACCAACACCTCCCACGAGAGCAATGTAACTCATTGGATTTGACCACGCAGTCGCGGGACTCCCGGTTTCAGAGTACGACTGTAATTTGCATATTTCTACACTTAGGCTTAAAAATACGGCGTTAGAGAGTGAAAACTCGAAACATCCCCTGAACGGCCATGTGGATGCCACCAACACCTCCCACTTGACCAATGTAACTCGTAGGAACTGACCCCGCAACCACGGCTTTCCCGGTTTGAGAATACGATGGTAATTTTCATATTTCTAGACTTAGGCTTAAAAACATGGCGTTAGAGGGTGAAAACTCGAAACAACCCCCGACCGTCCCCGTGGGTGGCACCAACACCTCCCACGAGACTAATGTAAATTATAGGAACTGACCACATAGTCATGGGACTCCCTATTTGAGAATACGACGATAATTTTCATATTTCTAGACTTTGGCTAAAAAACATGGACTTAGAGGGTGAAAACTCAAAACAGACCCCGAACGGCCCTGTGGGTGGCACCAACACCTCCCACGGGGACCAATGTAGCTCGTAGGAACTAACCGCGCTACCGCGGGATTCCAGGTTTGAGAATACGATGATAATTTTCATATTTCTAGACATAGGATTAAAAATATGGTCTTAGAGGGTGAAAACTCAAAACAGCTCCAGAACATCCCCGTGGGTGGGACCAACTCATCCCGTGGGACCAATGTAACTCATAAGAACTGATCGCGCAACTGCAAGACTCCCGATTTGTGAATATGATGGTAATTTGCATGTTTCTATACTTAAGCTTAAAAACATGGCGTTAGAGGGTGAAAACTCGAAACAACCCCGGACCATCACCGTGGGTGGAACCAACACCTCCCACGGGACCAATGTAACTCGTAGCAACTAACCGCGCAGCCGCCAGACTCCCGGTTTGAGTATACGATGGAAATTTTCGTATTTTTAGACTTAAGCTTAAAAACATGGCGGTAGAGGGTGAAAACTCAAAACAACCCACGACCGTCCCCGTCGGTGGCACCAACACCTCCCATGGGACAAATGTAAATCGTAGGAACTGACCACACAGCAACGGGACTCCCGATTTGAAAATAAGACGATAATTTTCATATTTCTAGACTTAGGATAAAAAACAAGGTGTTAGGGTTTGAAATCTCCAAACAACCCCCCAACGTACCCGTGGGTGGCACCAACACCTCCCACGGGACCAATGTAACACATAGGAGCTGATCGCGTAGCAACGAGACTCTCGATTTGAGAATAAATGATATTCTGCATGTTTCTAGGCTTAAGCTTAAAAACATGGTGGTATAGTGTGAAAACACGAAATAACCCCCGACCGTCCCCATAGGTGGCACCAACACCTACCACGGGACCAATGTAACTCATAGGAACTAACCACGCAGCCGCGGGACTCCCGCTTTCAGAGTACGGCGGTAATTTGCATATTTCTAGACATAGGCTTAAAAACATGGCGTTAGAGGGTGAAAACTCGAAACAGAGCCCGAACGGCCCTGTGGATGGCACCAATACCTCCCACGTGAGCAATGTAACTTATAGGAACTGACCTCGCATCCGCGGGTCTCCCGGTTTTAGAATATGATGGTAATTTGCATATAACTATACTTAGGCTTAAAAACATTACGTTAGAGGGTGAAAACATGAAACAACCCCCGACCGTCCCCGTGGGTGGCACCAACACCTCCCACGGGACCAATGTAACTCGTAGGAACTGACCACGCAGCCGCGGGACTCCCGGTTTGAGAGTACGATGGTAATTTTAATATTTCTAGACTTAAGCTAAAAAACATGGTGGTATATTGTGAAAACATGAAATAACCCCCGACCATCCCCATAGGTCGCACCAACACCTACCATGGTACCAATGTAACTCTTAGGAACTGACCACGCAGCCGCGGGACTCCCGCTTTCAGAGTACGAGGGTAATTTGCATATTTCTAGACATAGGCTTAAAAACATGGCGTTAGAGGGTGAAAACTCGAAACAGCGCCCGAACGGCCCCGTGGATGGAACCAATACCTCCCACGTGACCAATGTAACTTATAGGAACTGACCCCGCAGCCGTGGGTCTCCCGATTTTAGAATACGATGGTAATTTGCATATAACTAGACTTAGGCTTAAAAACATTACGTTAGAGGGTGAAAACTCGAAATAACCCCCGACCATCCCCGTGGGTGGCACCAACGCGTCCCACGGGACCAACGTAAATCGTAGGAATTTACCGCGCAGCCGCTGGACTCTCGGTTTGAGAATAGGACAATAATTTTCATATTTCTAGACTTAAGATTAAAAACATGGCGGTAGTGGGTAAAAACTCGAAACAACCTTCGACCAACCCCGTGGGTGGCACCAACACCTCCCACGGGACCAATGTAAATTGTAGGAACTGACCACGCAGTCGCGAGACTCCCGGTTTGAAAATACGATGATAATTTTCATATTTTTAGACTTAGGCTTAAAAACATGAAGTTAGTGGGTGAAAACTCGAAACAGCCCCCGAATGGCCCCGTGGGTGGCGCCAACACCTCCCACGGGACCAATGTAAATCATTGGAACTGACCACGCAACATCGGGACTCCCAATTTGAAAATACGACAATAATTTTCAAATTTCTAGACTTAGTCCTAAAAACATGGCGTTCGACGGTGGAAACTCGAAACAGACCCCGAACGACCTCGTGGGTGGTACCAACACCTCCCATGGGACCAATGTAGTGCATAGGAACTGATCGCGCAGCCGTGGGACTCCCGGTTTGAGAATAGGATGATAATTTTCATATTTCTAGACTTGGTCTTAAGAACATGGCGTTAGAGGGTGAAAACTCGAAATAGCTCCCGAACGTCCCCGTGGGTGGCACCAACTCATCCCGCGGGACCAGCGTTACTCGTATGAACTGATCGCGCAGCCGCGGGACTCTCGGTTTGAGAATACAATGGTAATTTTCATGTTTCTAGACTTAAGCTTAAAAATATGGCGGTAGAGGGTGAAAACCTAAAACAACCTCCTATCATCACCGTGGGTGGCACCAACACCTCCCACGGGACCAACGTAACTCATTGGAACTGACCGCATCGCCACGAGACTCCAAGTTTGAGAATACGATGGTAATTTGCATATTTCTAGACTTAATCTTAAAAACATGGTGGAAGAGGGTGAAAACTCGAAACAACCCTCGATCATCCCCATGGGTGGCACCAACACCTCCCACGGGACCAATGTAACTCCTAGGAAGTGACCACACAGCCGCGGGACACCCGGTTTGAGAGTACGATGGTAATTTTCATATTTCTTGACTTAAGCTTAAAAACATGGCAGTAGAGGGTGAAAACTCAAAACAACCCTCGACCGTCCCCGTGGGTGCCACCAAAGCCTCCCATGGGACAAATGTAAATCTTAGGAACTGACCACGCAGCAGCGGGACTCCCGATTTGAAAATAAGACGATAATTATCATATATCTAAACTTAGGATAAAAAATAAGGTGTTAGAGTTTGAACTCTCGAAACAGTCCCCCCAACGTCCCCGTGGGTGGCACCAACACCTCCCATGGAACCAATGTAACTCATAGGCACTGATCGCGTAGCAACGAGACTCCCGATTTGAGAATAAAATGATAATTTGCATGTTTCTAGACTTAAGCTTAAAAACCTGGTGTTACAGGGTGAAAACACGAAATAATCCCCGACCGTCCCCGTGGGTGGCACCAACACCTCCCACGGGACCAATGTAACTCGTACGAACTGACCACGCAGCCGTGGGACACTCGGTTTGAGAGTACGATTGTAATTTGAATATTTCTATACTTAAGCTTAAAAACATGGTGGTAGAGTGTGAAAACATGAAATAACCCCCGACCGTCCCCATAGGTGTCACCAACACCTCCCACGGGACCAATGTAACTCATAGGAACTGACCACGCAGTCGCGGGACTCCCTCTTTCAGACATAGGCTTAAAAACATGGCATTAGAGGGTGAAAACTCGAAACAGCGCCCGAACGGCCCTGTGGATGGCACTAATACCTCCCACGTGACCAATGTAACTTGTAGGAACTGACCCCGCAGACACGGGTCTCCCAGTTTGAGAATATGATGGTAATTTCCATATAACTAGACTTAGTCTTAAAAACATTACGTTAGAGGGTGAAAAATCGAAACAATCCCCGACCATCCCCGTGGGTGGCACCAATGCCTCCCACGGGACAAACATAAATCGTAGGAACTTACCGCGCAGCCGCTGGACTCTCGGTTTGAGAATACGACAATAATTTTCATATTTTTAGATTTAAGATTAAAAACATGGCGGTAGTGGGTAAAAACTCGAAACAACCTTCGACCAACCCCGTGGGTGGCACCAACACCTCCCACGGGACCAATGTAAATTGTAGGAACTGACCACGCTGTCGCGAGACTCCCGGTTTGAGAATACGATGATAATTTTCATATTTTTAGACTTAGGCTTAAAAACATGAAGTTAGTGGGTGAAAACTCGAAACAGCCCCCGAATGGCTCCGTGGGTGGCGCCAACACCTCCCACGGGACCAATGTAAATCGTTGGAACTGACCACGCAACAGCGGGACTCCCAATTTGAAAATATGACAATAATTTTCAAATTTCTAGACTTAGTCCTAAAATCATGGCGTTCGACGATGGAAACTCGAAACAGACCCCGAACGACCTCGTGGGTGGTACCAACACCTCCCATGGGACCAATGTAGTGCATAGGAACTGATCGCGCAGCCGTGGGACTCTCGGTTTGAGAATAGGATGATAATTTTCATATTTCTAGACTTGGTCTTTAGAACATGGCGTTAGAGGGTGAAAACTCGAAATAGCTCCCGAACGTCCCCGTGGGTGGCACCAACTCATCCCGCGGGACCAGCGTTACTCGTATGAACTGATCGCGCAGCCGCGGGACTCTCGGTTTGAGAATACAATGGTAATTTTCATGTTTCTAGACTTAAGCTTAAAAACATGGCGGTAGAGGGTGAAAACCTAAAACAACCTCCTATCATCACCGTGGGTGGCACCAACACCTCCCACGGGACCAACGTAACTCATTGGAACTGACCGCATCGCCACGAGACTCCAAGTTTGAGAATACGATGGTAATTTGCATATTTCTAGACTTAATCTTAAAAACATGGTGGTAGAGGGTGAAAACTCGAAACAACCCTCGATCATCCCCATGGGTGGCACCAACACCTCCCACGGGACCAATGTAACTCCTAGGAACTGACCACGCAGCCGCGGGACACCCGGTTTGAGAGTACGATGGTAATTTGCATATTTCTAGACATAGGCTTAAAAACATGGCGTTAGAGGGTGAAAACTTGAAAGAACCCTCGACCGTCCCTATGCGTGGCACCAACACCTCCCACGAGAGCAATGTAACTCATTGGAACTGACCACGCAGTCGCGGGACTCCCGGTTTGAGAGTACGACTGTAATTTGCATATTTCTACACTTAGGCTTAAAAATACGGCGTTAGAGAGTGAAAACTCGAAACATCCCCTGAACGGCCATGTGGATGCCACCAACACCTCCCACGTGACCAATGTAACTCGTAGGAACTGACCCCGCAACCACGGCTTTCCCGGTTTGAGAATACGATGGTAATTTTCATATTTCTAGACTTAGGCTTAAAAACATGGCGTTAGAGCGTGAAAACTCGAAATAACCCCCGACCGTCCACGTGGGTGGCACCAACACCTCCCACGAGACTAATGTAAATTATAGGAACTGACCACATAGTCATGGGACTCCCGATTTGAGAATACGACGATAATTTTCATATTTCTAGACTTTGGCTAAAAAACACGGACTTAGAGGGTGAAAACTCAAAACAGACCCCGAACGGCCCTGTGGGTGGCACCAACACCTCCCACGGGGACCAATGTAGCTCGTAGGAACTAACCGCGGGATTCCTAGTTTGAGAATACGATGATAATTTTCATATTTCTAGACATAGGATTAAAAATATGGTCTTAGAGGGTGAAAACTCAAAACAGCTCCCGAACATCTCCGTGGGTGGGACCAACTCATCCCGTGGGACCAATGTAACTCATAAGAACTGATCGCGCAACTACGAGACTCCCGATTTGTGAATATGATGGAAATTTGCATGTTTCTATACTTAAGCTTAAAAACATGGCGTTAGAGGGTGAAACTCGAAACAACCACGGACCATCACTGTGGGTGGAACCAACACCTCCCACGGGACCAATGTAACTCGTAGGAACTAACCGCGCAGCCGCCAGACTCCCGGTTTGAGTATACGATGGAAATTTTCGTATTTTTAGACTTAAACTTAAAAACATGGCGGTAGAGGGTGAAAACTCAATACAACCCACGACCGTCCCCGTCGGTGGCACCAACACCTCCCATGGGACAAATGTAAATCGTAGGAACTGACCACACAGCAACGGGACTCCCGATTTGAAAATAAGACGATAATTTTCATATTTCTAGACTTAGGATAAAAAACAAGGTGTTAGGGTTTGAAATCTCCAAACAACCCCCCAACGTCCCCGTGGGTGGCACCAACACCTCCCACGGGACCAATGTAACACATAGGAGCTGATCACGTAGTAACGAGACTCCCGATTTGAGAATAAATGATATTCTGCATGTTTCTAGGCTTAAGCTTAAAAACATGGTGGTATAGTGTGAAAACACGAAATAACCCCCGACCGTCCCCATAGGTGGCACCAACAGCTACCACGGGACCAATGTAACTCATAGGAACTGACCACGCAGCCGCGGGACTCCCGCTTTCAGAGTTCGGCGGTAATTTGTATATTTCTAGACATAGGCTTAAAAACATGGCGTTAGAGGGTGAAAACTCCAAAACAGCGCCCGAACGGCCCTGTGGATGGCACCAATACTTCCCACGTGAGCAATGTAACTTATAGGAACTGACCCCGCATCCGCGGGTCTCCCGGTTTTAGAATACGATGGTAATTTGCATATAGCTAGACTTAGGCTTAAAAACATTACGTTAGAGGGTGAAAACATGAAACAACCCCCGACCGTCCCCGTGGGTGGCACCAACACCTCCCACGGGACCAATGTAACTCGTAGGAACTGACCACGCAGCCGCGGGACTCCCGGTTTGAGAGTACGATGGTAATTTTAATATTTCTAGACTTAAGCTTAAAAACATGGTGGTATATTGTGAAAACATGAAATAACCCCCGACCATCCCCATAGGTCGCACCAACACCTACCATGGTACCAATGTAACTCTTAGGAACTGACCACGCAGCCGCGGGACTCCCGCTTTCAGAGTACGAGGGTAATTTGCATATTTCTAGACATAGGCTTAAAAACATGGCGTTAGAGGGTGAAAACTCGAAACAGCGCCCGAACGGCCCCGTGGATGGCACCGATACCTCCCACGTGACCAATGTAACTTATAGGAACTGACCCCGCAGCCGCGGGTCTCCCGATTTTAGAATACGATGGTAATTTGCATATAACTAGACTTAGGCTTAAAAACATTACGTTAGAGGGTGAAAACTCGAAACAACCCCCGACCATCCCCGTGGGTGGCACCAACGCGTCCCACGGGACCAACGTAAATCGTAGGAACTTACCGCGCAGTCGCAGGACTCTCGATTTGAGAATATGACAATAATTTTCATATTTCTAGTCTTAAGATTAAAAACATGGCGGTAGTGGGTGAAAACAACACCTCACACGGGACCAAAGTAAATTATAGGAACTGACCACGCAACTGCGAGACTCCCGGTTTGAGAATACGATGATAATTTTCATATTTCTAGACTTAGGCTTAAAAACATGGAGTTAGAGGGTGAAAACTCGAAATCGCCCCCGAACGGCCCCGTGGGTGGCACCAACACCTCCCACGAGACCAATGTAAATCGTAGGAACTGACCATGCAACAGAGAGACTCTCGGTTTGAAAATACGACGATAATTTTCATATTTCTAGACTTAGGCTTAAAAACATGGCGTTAGAGGGTGAAAACTTGAAACAGACCTCGAACGACCTCGTGGGTGGTACCAACACCTCCCACGGGACCAATGTTGCTTGTAGGAACTGATCGCGCAGCCGTTGGACTCCCGGTTTGAGAATAGGATGATAATATTCATATTTCTAGACTTAGGCTTAAAAACATGGCGTTAGAGGTGAAAACTCAAAATAGCTCCCGAACGTCCCCATGAGTGGCACCAACTCATCCCGCGGGACCAATGTTACTCGTATGAACTGATCGCGCAGCCGCGATACTCTCGGTTTGAGAATACTATGGTAATTTACATGTTTTTAGACTTAAGCTTAAAAATATGGCGGTAGACGGTAAGAACTCAAAATAACCTCCTATCGTCACCGTGGGTGGCACCAACACCTCCCATGGGACCAATGTAACTCATAGGAAGTGATCGCGCTGCCACGAGACTTCCAGTTTGAGAATACGATGATAATTTGCATATTTCTAGACGTAATCTTAAAAACATGGGGGTAGAGGGTGAAAACTCGAAACAACCCGTGACCGTCCATGTGGGTGGCACCAACACCTCCCACGGGACCATTGTAAATCGTAGGAACTAACCACGCAGCCACGAGACTCGTGGTTTGAGAATACGATGATAATTTTCATATTTCTAGACTTAGGCTTAAAAACATGGCGTTAGAGGGTGAAAACTCGAAACAGCAACGGCCCCCTGGGTGGCACCAACACCACCCACAGGACCAATGTAAATCGTAGGAAATGACCACGCAGCAGGGCGACTCCCGATTTAAAAATACAATGATAATTTTCATATTTCATGACTTCGGCTTAAAAACTTGGCGTTAGAGGGTGAAAACTCGAAATAGCCCCCGAACGGCCCCGTGGATGGCGCCAACATGTCTCACGGGACCAATGTAACTCGTTGGAACTGATCGTGCATCTGCAAGACTCTCGATTTGAGAATACGATGGTAATTTGGATGTTTCTAGACTTAATCTGAAAAACATGGCGGTAGAGGGTGAAAACTCGAAACAACCCCCGACCGTCCCCGTGGGTGGCACCAACACCTCCCACGGGACCAATGTAACTCGTAGGAACTGATCGCGTAGGAGCGAAACTCCCGATTTGAGAATATGATGGTAATTTGCATATTTCTAGACTTAAGCTTAAAAACATGGCAGTAGAGGGTGAAAACTGGAAACATCCCCCGACCGTCCTCGTGGGGGGCACCAACACCTCCCTCGGGACCAATGTAAATTATAGTAACTGACAACGCAACCATGAGACTCCTGGTTAGATAATACGATGATAATTTTCGTATTTCTAGACTTAGACTTAAAAACATGGCGTTAGAGGGTGAAAACTCGAAACAGCAACCGAACGGCCCCGTGGGTGGCACCAACACCTCCTACGGGACCAATGTAAATCGTAGGAACTGACCACCCATTAGTGGGACAACCGATTTGAAAATACGATGATAATTTTCATATTTCTAGACTTAGGATTAAAAACATGGCTTTACGTGGTGAAAACTCAAAACAACACCCGAACGGCCCCATGGGTGGCACCAACACCTCCCACGGGACCAATGTAGCTCATAGAAACTGATCGCGTAGCTGCGGGACTCCCGATTTGAGAATACGACGATAATTTTTATATTTCTAGACTTATGCTTAAAAACATGGCGTTAGAGGGTGAATACTCGAAACAGACCCCGAACGGCCCCATGGGTGCACCAATACCTCCCACGGAACCAATGTAGCTCGTAGGAACAGATTGCGCAGTCGCGGGACTGCCAGTTTGAGAATATGATGATAATTTTAATATTTCAAGACATAGTCTTAAAAACATGGCCTTAGAGGGAGAAAACACGAAACAACTCCCGAACGTCCCCATGGGTGGCACCAACTCATCCCGCGGGACTAATGTAACTCGTAGGAACTGATCGCGCAGCCGCGAGACTCTCGTTTGAGAATACAACGTTAATTTTCATGTTTCTAGACTTAAGCTTAAAAACATGGCATTAGAGGGTGAAAAATTGAAACAACCCTGAACCGTCATCGAGGGTGGCACCGACACCTCCCACGGGACCAATGTAACTTATAGGAACTGACCGCACAGCCATGAGACTCCCTGTTTGAGAATACGATGGTAATTTGCCTATTTCTAGAATTAAGCTTAAAAATATGGTGTTAGAGTGTGAAAACTCGAAACAACCCTCGACCGTCCCCGTGGGTGGCAGCAACACCTCCCACGGGACCAATGTAAATCGTAGGAACTGAACAGGTAGTCGCGAAAATCCCGGTTTGAGAATACGACGATAATTTTCATATTTCTAAACATAGGCTTAAAAACTTGGCGTTAGAGGGTGAAAACTCGAAACAGCTCCCGAACGGCTTAGTGGGTGGCACCAACTCCTCCCACGGGAATAATGTAACTCGTAGGAACTGACCCCGCCTAGCCGCGGGACTCCCGGTTTAAAAATACGACGATAATTTTCATATTTCTAGACTTAGCCTTAATAACATGGCGTTAGAGGGTGAAAACTAAAAACAGCCCCCGAACATCCCCGTA
Source organism: Sambucus nigra (assembly GCA_949130495.1). NCBI lineage: Eukaryota > Viridiplantae > Streptophyta > Magnoliopsida > Dipsacales > Adoxaceae > Sambucus > Sambucus nigra. The sequence goes on along the minus strand of OX422217.1, from coordinate 300,432,052 downwards.
GGTGGTACCAACACCTCTCACGGTACCAATGTAACTCGTAGGAACTGATCGCACAACCGCGAGACTCCCGCTTTGAGAATACAATGGTAATTTCCATGTCTCTAGACTTAATCTAAAAAACATGGCGGTAGAGGGTGAAAATTTGAAACAACCCCCAACCGTCCCCGTTGGTGGCACACGGGACCAACGAAACTCGTAGGAACAGACCACGCAGCCGCGGGACACCCGGTTTGAGTGTACGATGGTAATTTGCATATTTCTACACATAGGCTTTAAAACATGGCATTAGAGGGTGAAAACTTGAAACTACCCTCGACCGTCCCTATGGGTGGAACCAACACCTCCCACGGGACCAATGTAACTCATAGGAACTAATCACGTAGCCGCGAGACTCCAGGTTTGAGAATACGAACGTAATTTGCATTTTTCTAGACTTAAGCTTAAAAACATGGCGGTAAAGGGTGAAAACTAGAAACAACTCCCGACCATCCCCATGGGTGGCACCAACACCTCCCACGGGACCAATGTAACTCGTAGGAACAGAGCGTAGTCGCGAGACTCCCCGTTTGACAATACGATGGTAATTCGCATATTTCTTGGCTTAAGCATAAAAACATGGTGGTAGAGGGTGAAAACTCAAAACAACCCCCGACCGTCCCCGTGGGTGGAAACAACTCCTCCCACGGGACCAATGGAACTCGTAGGAACTGACCACGCAGCTGCGGGACACCTGGTTTTAGAGTACGACGGTAATTTGCATATTTCTAGACATAGGCTTTAAATCATGGCGGTAGAGGGTGAAAACGCGAAACAACGCCCGACCGTCCCCGTGGGTGGCCCCAACTCCTCCCACAGAATAATGGAACTCGTAGGAACTGACCACACTGCTGCGGGACACTCGGTTTTAGAGTACGACGGTAATTTGCATATTTCTAGACATAGGCTTTAAAACATGGCATTAGAGGGTGAAAACTCGAAACAACCCCCGACCGTCCCTATGGGTGGAACCAACAACTCCCACGGGACCAATGTAACTCGTAGGAACTGACCACGCAGCCGTGGGACTCTCGGTTTCAGAGTACGGAAGTAATTTTCATATTTCTAGACTTTGGCTTAAAAACATGGCGTTAGAGGGTGAAAACTCGAAACAGCCCACGAACATCCCCGTGGGTTGTACCAACACCTCCCACGGGACAAACGTAAATCGTAGGAACTGACCACGCAGACGCGGGACTCCCGGTTTGAGAATACGACGATAATTTTCATATTTCTCGACTTAAGCTTAAAAACATGGCGTTAGAGGCGGAAAACTCAAAACAGCCCCCGAACGTCCTCGTGGGTGGTACCAACACCTCTCACGGGACCAATGTAACTCGTAGGAACTGATCGCGCAGCCACGAGACTCCCGGTTTGAAAATACAATGGTAATTTACATGTTTCTACACTTAAGTTAAAATCATGGAGGTAGAGGGTGAAAACTTGAAACAACCCTTGACCGTACTCGTGGGTGGCACCAACTCCTCCCACGGGGCCAATGGAACTCGTAGGAACTGACCTCGCAGCTGCGGCATCACTCGGTCTTAGAGTACGACGATAATTTGCATATTTCTAGACATATGGTTTAAAACATGGCATTAGAGGGTGAAAACTCGAAACAACCCCCGACCGTCCTTGTGGGTGAAACCAACTTCTCCCACGGGACCAATGTAACTCGTAGGAACTGACCACACAGCCACGGGACTCTCGGTTTGAGAGTACGGAAGTAATTTACGTATTTATAGACTTAGGCTTAAAAACATGGCATTAGAGGGTGAAAACTAGAAACAACCCCCGAACATCTCCGTGTGTGGCACCAACACCTCCCACGGGACCAATGTAACTCATAGGAACTGAACGCATAGCCGCGAGTCTCCCGGTTTGATAATACGAAGGTAATTTGCATGTTTCTAGACTTAAGCTTAAAAACATGGCGGTAAATGGTGAAAACTAGAAATAACTCCCGACTATACCCGTGGGTGGCACCAACACCTCCCACGGGACCAATGTAACTCGTTGGAACTGAGCGCAGTTGTGAGACTCCCTTTTTAAGAATACGATGGTAATTTGCATCTTAAACTTAAAAACATGGCGGTAGAGGGTGAACACTCGAAACAACCCCCGACCATCCCCGTACGTGGCACAAACACGTCCCACGGGATGAATGTAACTCATAGGAACTGACCACGCAGCCGTGGGACTCCCAGTTTGAGAGTATGACGGTAATTTGTATATTTCTAGACTAAGGCTTAAAATTATGGAGTTCGACGGTGAAAACTTGAAACAACCCCCGAACGGCCCTGTAGATGGCACCAATACCTCCCGCGTGACCAATGTAACTCATAGGAACTGACCACACAACCGCGGGACTCCCAGTTTGAGAATACGATGATAATTTTTATATTTCTAGACTTAGGCTTAAAAACATGGTGAGAAAGGGTGAACACTCGAAACTGCCCCCGATCGTCCTCGTGGGTGGGACCAACACCTCCCACGAGACCAATGTGAATTGTAGGAACTGACCAAGAAGCTGTGAGACTCCCGGTTATAAAATATAATGATAATTTTCATTTTTATAGACTTAGGATTAAAAATATGGCGTTATAGGGTGAAAACTCGAAACAGCCCCCGATCTTCCCCGTGTGTGGCACCAACACCTCCCATGGGACCAATGTAACTCGTAGGAACTGACCACCCATTAGCGGGACTCCCGGTTTGAAAATATCATGATAATTTTCATATTTCTAGACTTAGGATCAAAAACATGGCTTTAGAGGGTGAAAACTCGAAACAACCCCTGAACAACCCCGTGGGTGGCACTAATATCTCCCACGGGACCAATGTAACTCATAGGAACTGACCACGCAGCCGCGGGACTCCTGGTTTGAGAATACAAAGATAATTTTCATATTTCTAGACTTAGGCTTTGAAACATTGAGTTATAGGGGGAAAACTCGAAACAGCCCCCGAACGTGCCCGTGGGTGGCACCATCACCTCCCACGGGACCAATGTAACTCGTAGGAACTGATCGGTCATCTGCAAGACTCCCGGTTTGAGAATACGACAGTAATTTGGATGTATCTAGACTTAATCTGAAAAATATGGCGGTAGAGGGTGAAAACTCGAAACAACCCTCGACCGTCCCCGTGGGTGGCACCAACACCTCCCACGGGACCAATGTAACTCGTAGGAACTGATCGCACAGTCGTGAGACTTTTGGTTTGATAATACGATGATAATTTGCATGTTTCTAGACTTAAGCTTAAAAACATGGCGGTAGAGGGTGAAAACACGAAATAACCACTGACCGTCACCCATGGGTGGCACCAACACCTCCCACGGGACCAATGTAACTCGTACGAACTGACCACGCAGCCGTGGGGCACCCGGTTTGAGAGTACGATGGTAATTTGTATATTTCTAGACTTGGGCATAAAAACATGGCGTTAGAGGGTGAAAACTCGAAACATCCCCCGATCGTCCCCGTGGGTTGTACCAACACATCCCACGGGACCAATGTAACTCGTAGGAACTAACCACGTAACCGCGGGACTCCCGGTTTGAGAATACGTTGATAATTTTCATATTTCTTGACTTAGGGTTATAAACATGGCGTTATAGGGTGAAAACTCAAAACAGCCCCCGAACGTCCCCGTGGGTGGTACCAACACCTCTCACGGGACCAATGTAACTCGTAGGAATTGATCGCGCAGCCGCGAGACTCCCGGTTTGAGAATATAATGGTAATTTTCATGTTGCTAGGCTTAAGTTAAAATCATGGCGGTAGAGGGAGAAAACTCGAAACAACTCCCGACCATCCCCGTGGGTGGCACCAACTCCTCCCACGGAACAATGGAACTCGTAGGAACAAACCACGCAGCTGCGGGACACATGGTTTTAAAGTACGACGGAAATTTGCATATTTCTAGACATAGGCTTTAAAACATGGCATTAGAGGGTGAAAACTCGAAACAACCCCCGACCGCCCTATGGGTGGAACCAACACTTCCCACGGGACCAATGTAACTCGTAGGAACTGACCACGCAACCGTGGGACTCTCGGTTTGAGAGTACGGAAGTAATTTGCATATTTCTAGACTTTGGCTTAAAAACATGGCGTTAGAGGGTGAAAACTCGAAACAGCCCCCGAACATCCCCGTGGGTGGTACCAACACCTCCCACGGGACAAACGTAAATCGTAGGAACTGACCGCACAGTCGCGGGACTCCCGGTTTGAGAATACGACGATAATTTTAATATTTCTCGACATAGGCTTAAAAACATGGTGTTAGAGGGTGAAAACTCAAAACTGCCCCCGAACGTCCTCATGGGTGGTACCAACACCTCCCACGGGACCAGTGTAACTCGTAGGAACTGATCGCGAAGCCACGAGACTCCCGGTTTGAGAATACAATGGTAATTTACATTTTTTTTGACTTAAGTTAAAATCATGGAGGTAGAGGGTGAAAGCTCGAAACAACCCTCGACCGTCCCCGTGGGTGGCACCAACTCCTCCCACGGGGCCAATGGAACTCGTAGGAAATGACCTCGGAGCTGCGGGACACTCGGTCTTAGAGTACGACGGTAATTTGCATATTTCTAGACATATGCTTTAAAACATGGCATTAGAGGGTGAAACCAACACCTCCCACGGGACCAATGTAACTCATAGGAACTGACCACGCAGCCACGGGACTCTCGGTTTGAGAGTACGGAAGTAATTTACGTATTTCTAGACTTAGGCTTAAAAACATGGCATTAGAGGGTGAAAACTAGAAACAGCCCCCGAACATCCCCGTGTGTGGCACCAACACCTCCCACGGGACCAATGTAACTCATAGGAACTGATCGTATAGTCGCGAGGCTCCCGGTTTGAGAATATGAAGGTAATTTGCATGTTTCTAGATTTAAGCTTAAAAACATGGCGGTAAAGGGTGAAAACTAGAAATAACTCCCGATCGTCCCCGTGGGTGGCACCAACACCTCCCACGGGACCAATGTAACTCGTAGGAACTGAGCGCAGTCGTGAGACTCCCTATTTGAGAATACGATGGTAATTTGCATATTTCTAGGCTTAAGCTTAAAAACATGGCGGTAGAGGGTGAAAACTTGAAACAACCCCCGACCATCTCCGTACGTGGCACCAACACGTCCCACGGGACCAATGTAACTCATAGGAACTGACCATGCAGCCGTGGGACTCCCGGTTTGAGAGTACGATGGTAATTTGTATATTTCTAGGCTACGGCTTAAAAATATGGAGTTAGACGGTGAAAACTTGAAACAGCCCTGAACGGCCCTGTAGATGGCACCAATACCTCCCGCGTGACCAATATAACTCGTAGGAACGGACCACACAGCCACGGGACTCCCAGTTTGAGAATACGATGATAATTTTTATATTTCTAGACTTAGGCTTAAAAACATGGCGTGAAAGGGTGAACACTCAAAACTGCCCCCGATCGTCCCTATGGGTGGGACCAACACCTCCCACGAGACCAATGTAAATTGTAGGAACTGACCAAGAAGCCGCGAGACTACCGGTTATAAAATATAATGATAATTTTCATATTTCTAGACATAGGCTTAAAAATATGGCGTTATAGGGTGAAAACTCGAAACAGCCCCCGAACTTCCCCGTGTGTGGCACCAACACCTCCCATGGGACCAATGTAACTCATATGAGCTGACCATGCATTAGCGGGACTCCCGGTTTGAAAATTTCATGATAATTTTCATATTTCTAGACTTAGGATTAAAAACATGGCTTTAGAGGGTGAAAACTCGAAACAGCCCGTGAACAGCCCCGTGGGTGGCACCAACATCTCCCACGGGACCAATGTAACTCATAGGAACTGACCACGCAGCTGCGGGACTCCTGGTTTGAGAATACAAAGATAATTTTCATATTTCTAGACTTAGGCTTAAAAACATTGCGTTAGAGGGTGAAAACTCGAAACATCCCCCAGACGTGCCCGTGGTTGGCACCAATACCTCCCACGGGACCAATGTAACTCGTAGGAAATGATTGGGCATCCGCAAGACTCCCGATTTGAGAATACGATGGTAATTTGGATGTTTCAGGACTTAATCTGAAAAACATGGCGGTAGAGGGTGAAAACTCGAAACAAACCCTGACCGTCCCCGTGGGTGGCACCAACACCAGCCATGGGACCAATGTAACTCGAAGGAACTGATCGTGCATCCGCAAGACTCCCGGCTTGAGAATACGACGGTAATTTGGTTGTTTCTAGACTTAATCTGAAAAACATGGCGGTAGAGGGTGAAAACTCGAAACAACCCCCGACCGTCCCCGTGGGTGGCACCAACACCTCCCACGGGACCAATGTAACTCGTAGGAACTGATCGCGCAGTCGTGAGACTTTCGGTTTGAGAATACGATGATAATTTGTATGTTTCTAGACTTAAGCTTAAAAACATGGCGGTAGAGGGTGAAAACAAGAAATAACCACCGACCGTCACCCGTGGGTGGCACCAACACCTCCCACGGGACCATTGTAACTCGTAGGAACTGACCACGCAGCCGCGGGGCACCCGGTTTGAGAGTACGATTGTAATTTGCATATTTCTAGATTTGGGCTTGAAAACATGGCATTAGAGCGTGAAAACTCGAAACAGCCACCGAACGGCCCCGTGGGTGGCACCAACACCTCCCACGGGACCAATGTAACTCGTAGGAACTAACCACGCATTAGTGGGACTCGCAATTTGAAAATACGATGATAATTTTCATATTTATAAACTTAGGATTAAAAACATGCCTTTAGAGGGTGAAAACTCAAAACAGCCCCCGAAGAGCCCCATGGGTGGTACTAACACCTCCCTCGGGACCAATGTAACTCGTAGGAACTGACCGCGTAGCTGCGGGACTCCCGATTTGAGAATACGATGATTATTTTGTGTTTTCAGGACTTAGTATTAAAAACATGGCATTAGAGGGTGAAAAATCGAAACAACCATCGACCATCCCCGTGGGTGGCACCAACACCTCCCATGGGACCAATGTAATTTTTAGGAACTGACCACGCAGCCGCGAGACTCCCGATTTGAGAATATGGTGATAAGTTTTATATTTCTAGACTTAGGCTTAAAAACACGGCGGCAGAGGGTGAAAACTCGAAACAACAACCGACTGTCCCCGTGGGTGCCACCAACACTTCCCACATGACCAATGTAACTCGTAAGAACTCACCACGTAGTCGTGGGACTCCCGGTTTGAGAATACGACGATAATTTTTATATTTCTAGACTTATGCTTAAAAACATGGCGTTAGAGGATGAAAACTCGAAACAGACCCCGAACGGCCCCATTGGTGGCACCAACACCTCCCACGAGACCAATGTAGCTCATAAGAACTGATTGTGCAGTCGCGGGACTCTCGGTTTGAGAATATGATGATAATTTTCGTATTTCAAGACATAGGCTTAAAAACATGGCCTTAGAGGGCGAAAACTCGAAACAACTCCTGAACGTCCTCGTGGGTGGCACCAGCTCATCCCGCGGGACCAATGTAACTTGTAGGAACTGATCGCGCATCCTCGAGACTCCCATTTGAGAATACAACGGTAATTTGTATGTTTCTATACTTAAGCTTAAAAACATGGCGATAGAGGGTGAAAACTTGAAACAACCCCGAACGGTCACCGTGGGTGGCACCGACACCTCTCACGGGACCAATGTAACTCGTAGGAACGGACCGCACAGCCATGAGACTCCCAGTTTGAGAATACGATGGAAATTTTCCTATTTCTAGAATTAAGTTTAAAAACATGGCGGTAGAGGGTTAAAACTCAAAACAACCCTCGGCTATCCCCATGGGTGGCAGCAACACCTCCCACGAGACCAATGTAAATCGTCGGAACTGACCACGCAGCCGCGAGAATCCCGGTTTGAGAATATGATGATAATTTTGATATTTCTGGACATAGGCTTAAAAACATGGCGTTAGAGGGTGAAAACTCGAAGCATCTCCCGAACGGCCCCGGGGGTGGCACCAACACCTCCCATGGGACCCATGTAAATCGTAGGAACTGACCATCCAGCAACGGGACTCTCGATTTGAAAATAAGACGATAATTTTTATATTTCTAAACTTTGGCTTAAAAACATGGCGTTAGAGGTTGAAAACTCGAAAGAACCACGAAACCATCACCGAGGGTGGCACCGACACCTCCCACGGGACCAATGTAACTTATAGGAACTGACCGCACATCCATGAGACTCCCAGTTTGAGAATACGATGGTGATTTACCTATTTATAGAATTAAGCTAAAAAACATGGCGGTAGAGGGTGAAAACTCGAAACAACCCTCGATTGTCCCCGTGGGTGGCAGCAACACCTCCCACGTGACCAATGTAAATCTTTGGAACTGACCACGCAGCCGCGAGAATCTCGGTTTGAGAATACGGCGATAATTTTCATATTTCTAAACATAGTCTTAAAAACATGTTGTTAGAGGGTGTAAACTCGAAACAGCTCCCGAACGGCCCTGTGGGTGGCACCAAGACCTCCCACGGGACCATTGTAGCTCGTAGGAACTGACCGCGTAGCCGCGGGACTCCCGATTTGAAAATACGATGATATTTTCATATTTCTAGACTTAGGCTTAAAAACATGGCGTTAGAGGGTGAAAACTCAAAACTGCCCACGAACGTCCCCGTAGGTGGTACCAAAACCTCTCACGGGACAAATGTAACTCATAGGAACTGATCGCGCAGCCACGAGACTCCCGATTTGAGAATACAATGGTAATTTGCATGTTTCTAGACTTAAGCTTAAAAACATGGCGGTAGAGGGTGAAAACTAGAAACAACCATCGACCGTCACCCGTGGGTGGCACCAACACCTCCCACTGGACCAATGTAACTCGTAAGAACTGACCACGGAGCTGCGGGGCACCCGGTTTGAGAGTACGATGGTAATTTGAATATTTCTAGACTTGGGCTTCAAAACATGGCGTTAGAGGGTGAAAACTCGAAACATCCCCCGACCGTCCCCGTGGGTGGAACCAAGACCTCCCCCCGGACCAATATAAATCGTAGGAAGTGACCACGCAGCCTCGAGACTCCCAGTTAGAGAATACGACAATAATTTTCATATTTCTAGACTTAAGCTTAAAAACATGGTGTTAGAGGGTGAAAACTCGAAACAACCACCGAACGGCCCCATGGGTGGCACCAACACCTCCCACAGGACCAATGTAACTCGTAGGAACTGACCACGCATTAGCGGGCCTCCCGGTTTGAAAATACAACAACAATTTTCATATTTCTAGACTTAGGATTAAAAACATGGCTTTAGAGGGAGAAAAATCGAAACAGCCCCCGAAGGGCCCCATGGGTGGCCCCAACACCTCCCTCGGGACAAATGTAGCACGTAGGAACTGACCGTGTAGCTGCGGGACTCCCGATTTTAGAATACGATGATTATTTTCATATTTCAGGACTTAGTATTAAAAACATGGCGTTAGAGGCTAAAAACTCGACACAACCATCGACCAACCCCGTGGGTGGCACCAACACCTCCCACGGGACCAATGTAATTTGTAGGAACTGACCATGCAGCCGCGAGACTCCCGATTTGAGAATACGACGGTAATTTTCATATTTCTAGACTTAGGCTTAAAAACATGACGGTAGAGGGTGAAACTCGAAACAACAATCGACCGTCCCCGTGGGTGGCACCAACACCTCCCACGGGACCAATGTAACTCGTAAGAACTGACCACATAGCCGTGGGACTCCTGGGTTGATAATACGATGATAATTTTTATATTTCTAGACTTATGCTTAAAAACATGGCGTTAGAGGGTGACAACTCGAAACAGATCCCGAACGGACCCATGGGTGGCGGCAACACCTCCCACGGGACCAATGTAGCTCGTAGGAACTGATCGCGTAGCCGCGGGACTCCCGATTTGAAAATACGATGATATTTTCATATTTCTATACTTAGGATTAAAAACATGGCGTTAGAGGGTGAAAACTCAAAACAACCCCCGAATGTCCCCGTATGTGGTACCAACACCTCTCACGGGACCAATGTAACTCGTAGGAACTGATCGCGCAGCCACGAGACTCCCGATTTGATAATACAATGGTAATTTGAATGTTTCTAGACTTAAGCTTAAAAACATGGCGGTAGAGGGTAAAAACTCGAAACAACCCCTGACCGTCCCCGTTTGTGGCACACGGGACCAATGGAACTCGTAGGAACAGACCACGCAGCCGCGGGACACCCGGTTTGAGAGTACGACGGTAATTTGCATATTTCTACACATAGGCTTTAAAACATGGCATTAGAGGGTGAAAACATGAAACAACCCCCGACCGTCCCTATGGGTGGAACCAACACCTCTCACGGGACCAATGTAACTCGTAGGAACTGACCATGCAGCCGCAGGACTCTCGGTTTGAGAGTACGGAAGTAATTTGCATATTTCTAGACTTAGGCTTAAAACCATGGCATTAGAGGGTGAAAACTCGAAACAGCCCCCGAACATCCCCGTGGGTGGTACGAACACCTGCCACGGGACCAATGTAACTCATAGGAACTAATCACGTAGCCGCGAGACTCCCGGTTTGAGAATACGAAGGTAATTTGCATGTTTCCAGACTTAAGCTTAAAAGTATGGCGGTAAAGGGTGAAAACTAGAAACAACTCCCGACCGTCCCCGTGGGTGGCACCAGCACCTCCCATGGGACCAATGTAACTTATAGGAACTGAGCGCTGTCGCGAGACTCCCTGATTGAAAATATGATGGTCATTTTCATATTTCTAGGCTTAAGCATAAAACCATGGCGGTAGAGGGTGAAAATTGGAAACAACCCCCGACCATCCCCGTAGGTGGCACCCACACCTCCCAATGGACCAATGTAACTCATAGGGACTGACCACGCAGCCGTGGGACTCTCAGTTTGATAGTATGGTGGTAATTGTATATTTCTAGACTAAGGCTTAAAAACATGGCGTTAGAGGGTGAAAACTCGAAACAACCCCCGAACGGCCCTGTGGATGGCACCAACACCTCCCGCGTGACCAGTGTAACTCGTAGGGACTGACCACGCAGCCACGGGACTCCCGATTAGAGAATACGATGTTAATTTTTGTATTTCTAGACTTAGGCTTAAAAACATGGCGTTAAAGGGTGAGCACTCGAAACTGCACCTAATCGTCCCCGTGGGTGGCACCAACACCTCCCACGGGACCGATGTAAATTGTAGGAACTGAACAAGCAGCCGCGAGACTCCCGGTTATAGAATATAATGATAATTTTCATATTTCTAGACTTAGGCTTGAAAACATGGCGTTATATGGGGAAAACTCGAAACAGCCCCCGAACTTCCCCGTGTGTGGCACCCTACCTCCCACGGGACCAATGTAACTCCTAGGAACTGACCACGCATTAGCGGGACTCCCGATTTGAAAATACGACGATGATTTTCATATTTCTAGACTTAGGATTAAAAACATGGCTTTAGAGGGTGAAAACTCGAAACAGCCCCCGAACAACCCCGTGGGTGGCACCAACATCTCCAACGGGACCAATGTAACTCATAGGAACTGACCACATTCGCGGGACTTCCGGTTTGAGAATACAAAGATAATTTTGATATTTTTAGACTTAGGCCTAAAAACATTGCGTTAGAGGGTGAAAACTCGAAACAGCCCCCGAACGACCTCGTGGGTGGCACCAACACCTCCCACGGGACCAATGTAACTCGTAGGAACTGATGGTGCATCCGCAAGACTCCCGGTTTGCGAATACGATGGTAATTTGGATGTTTCTAGACTTAATCTGATAAACATGGCGGTAGAGTGTGAAAACCCGAAACCACCCCCGACCGTCCCCGTGGGTGGCACCAACACCTCCCACGGGACCAATGTAACTCGTAGGAACTTATCGCGCAGTCGCGAGACAACCAGTTTGAGAATACGACGATAATTTTCATGTTTCTAGACTTAAGCTTAAAAACATGGCGGTAGAAGGTGAAAACTAGAAACAACCACCGACCGTCACCCGTGGGTGGCACCAACACCTCCCACTGGACCAATGTAGCTCGTAGGAACTGACCACGGAGCCGCGGGGCACCCGGTTTGAGAGTACGATGGTAATTTGCATATTTCTAGACTTGGGCTTCAAAACATGGCGTTAGAGGGTGAAAACTCAAAACATCCCCCGACCGTCCCCGTGGGTTGCACCAACACCTCCCCCAGGACCAATATAAATTGTACGAACTGACCACGCAGCCTCGAGACTCCCAGTTAGAGAATACGACGATAATTTTCATATTTCTAGACTTAGGGTTAAAAACATGGCGTTAGAGGGTGAAAACCCGAAACAGCCACCGAACAGCCCCGTGGGTGGCACCAACACCTCCCACGGGACCAATGTAACTCGTAGGAACTGACCACGCATTAGCGGGCCTCCTGATTTAAAAATACAACGACAATTTTCATATTTCTAGACTTAGGATTAAAAACATGGCTTTAGAGGGTGAAAACTCGAAACAGCCCCCGAAGGACCCCATGGGTGGCCCCAACACCTCCCTCGGGACCAATGTAGCACGTAGGAACTGACCGTGTAGCTGCGGGACTCCCGATTTGAGAATACGATGATTATTTTCATATTTCAGGACTTAATATTAAAAACATGGCATTAGAGGATGAAAACTCGAAACAACCATCGACCATCCCCGTGGGTGGCACCAACACCTCCCACGGGACCAATGTAATTTGTAGGAACTGACCACGCATCCGCGAGACTCCCGATTTGGGAATACGTTCATATTTCTAGACTTAGGCTTAAAAACATGGCGGTAGAGGGTGAAAACTCGAAACACCCACCGACCGTCCCCGTGGGTGGCACCAACACCTCCCACGGGACCAATGTAACTCGTAGAAACTGACAACATAACCGTGGGACTCGCGATTTGATAATACGATGATAATTTTTATATTTCTAGACTTATGCATAAAAACATGGCGTTAGAGGGTGACAACTCGAAATAGACCCCGAACGGACCCATGGGTGGCACCAACACCTCCCACAGGACCAATGTAGCTCGTAGGAACTGACCGCGTTGCCGCGGGACTCCCAATTTGAAAATACGATGACATTTTCATATTTCTATACTTAGGCTTAAAAAATGGTGTTAGAGGGTGAAAACTCAAAACAGCCCCCGAACGTCCCCGTAGGTGGTACCAACACCTCTCACGGGACCAATGTAACTCGTAGGAACTGATCGCGCAGCCACGAGACTCCCGATTTGATAATACAATGGTAATTTCAATGTTTCTAGACTTAAGCTTAAAAACATGGCGGTAGAGGGTAAAAACTCGAAACAACCCCTGACCATCCCCGTTTGTGGCACACGGGACTAATGGAACTCGTAGGAACAGACCGCGCAGCCACGGGACACCCGGTTTGAGAGTACGACGGTAATTTGCATATTTCTACACATAGACTTTAAAACATGGCATTAGAGGGTGAAAACATGAAACAACCCCCGACCGTCCCTATGGGTGGAAACAACACCTCCCACGGGACCAATGTAACTCGTAGGAACTGACCAAGCAGCCGCGGGACTCTCGGTTTGAGAGTACGGAAGTAGTTTGCATATATCTAGACTTAGGCTTAAAACCATGGCATTAGAGGGTGAAAACTCGAAACAGCCCCCGAACATCCCCGTGGGTGGTACCAACACCTGCCACGGGACCAATGTAACTCATAGGAACTAATCACGTAGCCGCGATACTCTCGGTTTGAGAATACGAAGGTAATTTGCGTGTTTCTAGACTCTAGCTTAAAAACATGGCGGTAAAGGGTGAAAACTAGAAACAACTCCCGATCGCCCCCGTGGGTGGCACCAGCACCTCACACGGGACCAATGTAACTCATAGGAACTGAGCGCAGTCGCGAGACTCCCCGTTTGAGAATATGATGGTCATTTTCATATTTCTAGGCTTAAGCATAAAAACATGGCGGTAGAGGGTGAAAATTGGAAACAACCCCCGACCATCCCCGTAGGTGGCACCAACACCTCCCACGGGACCAATGTAATTCATAGGAACTGACCACGCAGCCGTGGAATTCTCGGTTTGAGAGTATGGTGGTAATTGTATATTTCTAGACTAAGGCTTAAAAACATGGCGTTAGACGTTGAAAACTCGAAACAGCCCCCGAACGGCCCTGTGGATGGCACCAACACCTCCCGCGTGACCAATGTAACTCGTAGGAACTGACCACGCAGCCACGGGACTCCCGATTTTAGAATACGATGATAATTTTTGTATTTCTAGACTTAGGCTTATAAACATGGCGTTAAAGGGTGAACACTCGAAACTGCACCCGATCGTCCCCGTGGGTGGCACCAACACCTCCCACGGGACCAATGTAAATTATAGGGACTGAACAAGCAGCCGTGAGACTCCCGGTTATAGAATATAATGATAATTTTCATATTTCTACACTTAGGCTTGAAAACATGGCGTTATATTAGGAAAACTCGAAACAGCCCCCGAACTTCCCCGTGTGTGGCACCCTACCTCCCACGGGACCAATGTAACTCCTAGGAACTGACCACGCATTAGCGGGACTCACGATTTGAAAATAAGATGATGATTTTCATATTTCTAGACTTTAGATTAAAAACATGGCTTTAGAGGGTGAAAACTCGAAACAGCCCCCAAACAACCCCGTGGGTGGCACAAACATCTCCCACGGGACCAATGTAACTCATAGGAACTGACCACGCAGTCGCGGGACTTCCGGTTTGAGAATACAATGATAATTTTGATATTTTTAGACTTAGGCTTAAAAATATTGCGTTAGACGGTGAAAACTCGAAACAGCCCCCGAACGTCCCCGTGGGTGGCACCAACACCTCCCACGGGACCAATGTAACTCGTAGGAACTGATCGTGCATCCGCAAGACTCCCAGTTTGAGAATATGACGGTAATTTGGATGTTTCTAGACTTAATATGATAAACATGGCGGTAGAGTGTGAAAACTCGAAACAACCCCCGAACGTCCCCGTGGGTGGCACCAACACCTCCCACGGTACCAATGTAACTCATAGGAACTTATCGCGCCGTCGCGAGACAACCAGTTTGAGAATACGATGATAATTTGAATGTTTCTAGACTTTAGCTTAAAAACATGGCGGTAGAAGGTGAAAACTAGAAACAACCATCGACCGTCACCCGTGGGTGGCACCAACACCTCCCACTGGACCAATGTAACTCGTAGGTACTGACCACGGAGCCGCGGGGCACCCGGTTTGATAGTACGATGGTAATTTGCATATTTCTATACTTGGGCTTCAAAACATGGCGTTAGAGGGTGAAAACTCAAAACATCCCCTGACCGTCCCCGTGGGTGGCACCAACACCACCCCAAGGACCAGTATAAATTGTAGGAACTGACCACGCAGCCTCGAGACTCCCAATTAGAGAATACGACGATAATTTTCATATTTCTAGACTTAGGCTTAAACACATGGCGTTAGAGGGTGAAAACTCGAAACAGCCACCGACCGTCCCCGTGGGTGGCACCAACACCTCCCACGGGACCAATGTAACTCGTAGGAACTGACCACGCATTAGCGGGCCTCCCGATTTGAAAATACAATGAAAATTTTCATATTTCTAGACTTAGGATTAAAATCATGGCTTTAGAGGGTTAAAACACGAAACAGCCCCCGAAGGGCCCCATGGGTGGCCCCAACACCTCCCTCGGGCCCAATGTAGCATGTAGGAACTGACCGTGTAGCTGCGGGACTCCAGATTTGAGAATACGATGAATATTTTCATATTTTAGGACTTAGTATTAAACAAATGGCGTTAGAGGGTGAAAACTCGAAACAACCATCGACCATCCCCGTGGGTGGCGCCAACACCTCCCACGGGACCAATGTAATTTGCAGGAACTGACCACGCAGCAGTGAGACTCCCGATTTGAGAATACGACGGTAATTTTCATTATGCTTAAAAACATGGCGGTAGAGGGTGAAAACTCGAAACAGCCACCGACCGTCCCCGTGGATGGCACCAACACCTCCCACGTAGGAACGGACCACGTAGCTGTGGGACTCCCGGTTTGATAATACGATGATAATTTTTATATTTCTAGACTTATGATTAAAAACATGGCGTTAGAGGGTGACCACTCGAAACAGACCCCGAACGGACCCATGGGTGGCACCAACACCTCCCACGGGACCAATGTAGCTCGTAGGAACTGACCGCGTAGCCGCGGGACTCCCGATTTGAAAATACGACGATATTTTTATATTTCTAAACTTAGGCTTAAAAACATGGCGTTAGAGGGTGAAAACTCAAAACAACCCCCGAACGTCCCCGTAGGTGGTACCAACACCTCTCACGGGACCAATGTAACTCATAGGTACTGATCGCGCAGACTCAAGACTCCCGATTTGATAATATAATGGTAATTTGCATGTTTCTAGACTTAAGCTTAAAAACATGGCGGTAGAGGGTAAAAACTCGAAACCACCCCTGACCGTCCCCGTTTGTGGCACACGGGAAAAATGGAACTCGTAGGAACAGACCACGCAGCCGCGGGACACCCGATTTGAGCGTACGACGGTAATTTGCATATTTCTACACATAGGCTTTAAAACATGGCATTAGAGGGTGAAAACATGACACAACCCCCGAACGTCCCTATGGGTGGAACCAACACCTCCCACGAGACCAATGTAACTCGTAGGAACTGACCACGCAGCCGCGGGACTCTCGGTTTGAGAGTACGGAAGTAATTTGCATATTTCTAGACTTAGGCTTAAAACCATGGCATTAGAGGGTGAAAACTCGAAATAGCCCCCGAACATCCCCGTGTGTGGTACCAACACCTCCCACGGGACCAATGTAACTCATAGGAACTAATCACGTAGCCGCGAGACTCCCGGTTTGAGAATACGAAGGTAATTTGCATGTTTCTAGACTTAAGCTTAAAAACATGGCGGTAAAGGGTGAAAACTAGAAACAACTCCCGACCATCCCCGTGAGTGGCACCAGCACCTCCCACGGGACCAGTGTAACTCATAGGAACTGAGCGCAGTCGCGAGAGTCCCCGTTTGAGAATGTGATGGTCATTTTCATATTTCTAGGCTTAAGCTTAAAAACATAGCGGTAGAGGGTGAAAATTGGAAACAACCCCCGACCATCCCCGTAGGTGGCACCAACACCTCCCACGGTACCAATGTAACTCATAGGAACTGACCACGCAGCCGTGGGACTCTCGGTTTCAGAGTATGGTGGTAATTGTATATTTCTTCAGTAAGGCTTAAAAACATGGCGTTAGAGGGCGAAAACTCGAAACAGCCACCGAACGGCCCTATGGATGGCACCAACACCTCCCGCGTGACCAATGTAACTCGTAGGAACTGACCATGCTGCCACGAGACTCCCGATTTGAGAATACGATGATAATTTTTTTATTTATAGACTTAGGCTTAAAAACATGGCGTTAAAGGGTGAACACTCGAAACTGCCCCCGATCGTCCCCGTGGGTGGCACCAACACCTCCCACGGGACCAATGTAAATTGTAGGAACTGACCAAGCAGCCGCGAGACTCCCAGTTATAGAATATAATGATAATTTTCATATTTCTACAAATAGGCTTGAAAACATGGCGTTACAGGGTGAAAACTCGAAACAGCCCCCGAAGTTCCCTGTGTGCGGCACCCTACCTCCCACAGGACCAATGTAACTCCTAGGAACTAACCACGCATTAGCGGGACTCCCGATTTGAAAATACGACGATGATTTTCGTATTTCTAGACTTAGGATTAAAAACATGGATTTAGAGGGTGAAAACTCGAAACAGCCCCCGAACAACACCGTGGGTGGCACCAACATCTCCCACGGGACCAATGTAACTCATAGGAACTGACCACGCAGTCGCGGGACTTTCGGTTTGAGAATACAAAGATAATTTTGATATTTTTATACTT
Source organism: Sambucus nigra (assembly GCA_949130495.1). NCBI lineage: Eukaryota > Viridiplantae > Streptophyta > Magnoliopsida > Dipsacales > Adoxaceae > Sambucus > Sambucus nigra. Next base: position 300,414,012 of record OX422217.1, on the reverse strand, counting down.
AAGCTTAAAAACATTGCGTTAGAGGGTGAAAACTCGAAACTGCCCCCGAACGTCCCCGTGGGTGGCACCAGCACCTCCCACGGGACCAATGTAACTCGTAGGAACTGATCGTGCATCCGCAAGACTCCCGGTTTGAGAATGCGACGGTAATTTGGATGTTTCTAGACTTAATCTGATAAACATGGCGATAGAGTGTGAAAAATGGAAACAACCCCCGACCGTCCCCGTGAGTGGCACCAACACCTCCCACGGGACCAATGTAACTCGTAGGAACTTATCGCGCAGTCGCGAGACAACCAGTTTGAGAATACGACGATAATTTGCATGTTTCTATACTTAAGCTTAAAAACATGGCGGTAGAGGGTGAAAACTAGAAACAACCACCGACCGTCACCCGTGGGCGGCACAAACACCTCCGACTGGACCAATGTAACTCGTAGGAACTAACCACGGAGGCGCGGTGCACCCGGTTTGAGAGTACGATGGTAATTTTCATATTCCTAGACTTGGGGTTCAAAACATGGCGTTAGAGGGTGAAAACTCGAAACATCCCCCGACCGTCCCCGTGGGTGGCACCAACACCTCCCCCAGGACCAATACAAATCGTAGGAACTGACCACGCAGCCTCGAGACTCCCAGTTAGAGAATACGACGATAATTTTCATATTTTTAGACTTAGGCCTAAAAACATGGTGTTAGAGGGTGGAAACTCGAAACATCCACCGAATGGCCCCGTGGATGCCACCAACACCTCCCACGGGACCAATGTAACTCGTAGCAACTGACCACGCATTAGCGGGCCTCCCGGTTTCAAAATACAACGACAATTTTCATATTTCTAGACTTAGGATTAAAAACATGGCTTTAGTGGGTGAAAACTCGAAACAGCCCCCGAAGGGCCCATGCGTGGCCCCAACACCTCCCTCGGGACCAAAGTAGCATGTAGGAACAGACCGTGTAGATGCGGGACTCTCGATTTGAGAATACGACGATTATTTTCATATTTCAGGACTTAGTATTAAAAACATGGCGTTAGAGGGTGAAAACTCGAAACAACCATCGACCATCCCCGTGGGTGTCACCGACACCTCCCACGGGACCAATGTAATTTGTAGGAACTGACCACGAACCCGAGAGACTCCCGATTTGAGAATACGACGGTAATTTTCATATTTCTAGACTTAGGCTTAAAAACATGGCGGTAGAGGGTGAAAACTCGAAACAGCCACCGACCGTCCCCGTGGGTGGCACCAACACCTCCCACGGGACCAATGTAACTCGTAGGAACTGACCACGTAGCCGTGGGACTCCCAGTTTGGGAGATGATAATTTTTATATTTCTAGACTTATGCTTAAAAACATGGCGTTGGAGGGTGACAACTCGAAACACACCCCGAACGGACCCATGGGTGGCACCAACACCTCCCACGGGACCAATGTAGCTCGTAGGAACTGATTGCGCAGCCTCGGGACTCCCGGTTTGAGAATATGATGATAATTTTCATATTTCATGACATAGGCATAAAAACATGGCCTTAGAGGCCGAAAACTCGAAATAGCTCCTGAACGTCCCCATGGGTGGCACCAACTCATCCCGCGGGACCAATGTAACTCGTAGGAACTGATCGCGCAGCTGTGAGAGTCCCGTTTGAGAATACAACGGTAATTCGCATGTTTGTAGACTTAAGCTTAAAAACATGGCGTTAGAGGGTGAAAACTTGAAACAACCTCGAACCGTCACCGTGGGTGGCACCGACACCTCCCATGGGACCAATGTAACTCGTAGGAACTGTTCGCATAGCCATGAGACTCCTAGTTTGATAATACGATGGAAATTTTCCTATTTCAAGAATTAAGCTTAAAAACATGGCGGTAGAGGGTTAAAACTCAAAATAACCCTCGACCGTCCCCGTGGGTGGTAGCAACACCTCCCACGGGACCAATGTAAATCGTAGGAACTGACCACGCAGCTATGAGAGTCCCGATTTGAGAATACGATGATAATTTTCAAATTTCTAAGCATTGGCTTAAAAACATGGCGTTGGAGGATGAAAACTCGAAACAGCTCCCGAACGGCCCCGTGGGAGGCACCAAAACCTCCCCTGGGACCAACGTAATTCCTAGGATCTTACCACCCAGTAACAGGACTCCCGATTTGAAAATAAGATGATAATTTTCATATTTCTAAACTTAGACTGAAAAACATGGTGTTAGAGGTTGAAAACTCGAAACAGGCACCGAATGGCCCCATGGATGGCACCACCCCCTCCCACGGGACCAATGTAACTCGTAGGAACAGACCCCATAACCGCGGGTCTCACGGTTTGAGAATAAGATGGTAATTTTCATATTTCTCGACTTAGGCTTAAAAACTTGGCGTTAGAGGTTGAAAACTCGAAACAACCACCAAACGGCCCCATGGATGGTATACCCCCTCCCACGGGACCAGTGTAACTCATAGGAACAGACCCCACAGCCGCGGGTCTCTCGATTTGAGAATACGATGGTAATTTGCATATTTCTAGACTTAGGCTTAAAAACATGGCGTTAAAGGGTGAAAATCGAAACAGCCCCCGAACGGCCCCATGGGTGGCACAAACACCTCCCACGAGACAATTGTAAATCGTAGGAACTGACCGCATAGCCGCCAAACTCCCGGTTTGAGAATATGATGATTATTTTTATATTTCTAAAGTTATGATTGAAAACATGGAGTTAGAGGGTGAAAATTCGAAACAGACCCCGAACGGCCACATGGGTGGCACCAACACCTCCCACGGGACCAATGTAGCTCGTAGGAACTGATTGCGCAGCCACGGGACTCCCGATTTGAGAATATGATGATAATTTTAATATTTAAGAGATAGTCTTAAAAACATGGCCTTAGAGGGAGAAAATACATAACAGCTCCCGAACGTCCCCGTGGGTGGCACCAACTCATCCTGCAGGACCAATGTAACTCGTAGGAACTGATCGCGCAGCCGCGAGACTCTCGTTTGATAATATAACATTAATTTGCATGTTTCTAGACTTATGCTTAAAAACATGGCGTTAGAAGGTGAAAACTTGAAACAACCCCGAACCGTCACCGAGGGTGGCACCGACACCTCCTACGGGACCAATGTAACTTATAGGAACTGACCGCATAGCCATGAGACTCCCAGTTTGAGAGTACGATGGTAATTTACCTATTTCTAGAATTAAGCTAAAAAACATGGCGGTAGAGGGTGAAAACTCGAAACAACCCTCAACCGAACCCGTGGGTGGCAGAAACACCTCCCACGTGACCAATGTAAATCGTTGGAACTAACCACGCAGCCGCGAGAATCTCGGTTTGAGAATACGATGATAATTTTCATATTTATAAACATAGTCTTTAAAACATGTCGTTAGAGGGTGTAAACTCAAAACAGCTCCCGAACGGCCCTATGGGTGGCACCAAGACCTCCCACGGGACCATTGTAGATTGTAGGAACTGACCGCGTAGCCTCGGGACTCCCGGTTTGAAAATACGATGATATTTTCATATTTCTAGACTTAGGCTTAAAAACATGGCGTTAGAGGGTGAAAACTCAAAACAGCCCCCGAACGTCCCCGTAGGTGGTACCAACACCTCTCACGGGACCAATGTAACTCGTAGGAACTGATCGCGCAGACACGAGACTCCCGATTTGAGAATACAATGGTAATTTTCATGTTTCTAGACTTAAGATTAAAAACATGGCGGTAGAGGGTGAAAACTCGTAACAACCCCTAACCGTCCCCGTTTGTGGCACACGGGACTAATGGAACTCGTAGGAACAGACCACGCAGCCGTGGGACACCCGATTTGAGAGTACGATGGTAATTTGCATATTTCTACACATAGGCTTTAAAACATGGCATTAGTGGGTGAAAACTTGAAACAACCCCCGACCGTCCCTATGGGTGGAACAAACACCTCCCACGGGACCAATGTAACTCGTAGGAACTGACCACGTAGCCGCGGGACTCTCGGTTTGAGAGTACGGAAGTAATTTGCATATTTCTAGACTTAGGCTTAAAAAAATGGCATTAGAGGGTGAAAACTCGAAACAGCCCCCGAACATCCCCGTGGGTGGTACCAACACCTCCCACGGGACCAATGTAACTCATAGGAACTAATCACACAGCCACGAGACTCCCGGTTTCAGAATACGAAGGTAATTTGCATGTTTCTAGACTTAAGCTTAAAAACACGGCGGTAAAGGGTGAAAACTAGAAACAACTCCCGACCGTCCCCGTGGGTGGCACCAGCACCTCCCATGGGACCAATGTAACTCATATGAACTAAGCGCAGTCGCGAGACTCCCCGTTTGAGAATATGATGGTAATTTTCACATTTCTAATCTTAAGCATAAAAACATGGTGGTAGAGGGTGAAAATTGGAAACAACCCCCGACCATCCCCGTAGGTGGCACCAACACCTCCCACGGGACCAATGTAACTCATAGGAACTGGTCACGCAGCCGTGGGACTCTCGGTTTGAGAGTGCGGTGGTAATTGTATATTTCTAGACTAAGGCTTAAAAACATGGCGTTAGAGGGTGAAAACTTGAAACAGCCCCCGAATGGCCCTGTGGATGGAACAAACACCTCCCGCGTGACCAATGTAACTCGTAGGAACTGGCCACGCAACCACGGGACTCCCGATTTGAGAATACGATGATAATTTTTATATATCTAGACTTAGGCTTAAAAACATGGCGTTAAAGGGTGAACACTCGAAACTACCCACGATCGTACCCGTGGGTGGCACCAACACCTCCCACGGGACCAATGTAAATTGTAGGAACTGACCATGCAGCCGCGAGACTCCCTGTTATAGAATATAATGATAATTCTCATATTTAAAGACTTAGGCTTGAAAGATGGCATTATAGGTGGAAAACTCGAAACAGCCCCCGAACTTCCCCGTGTGTGGCACCCTTCCTCCCACGGGACCAATGTAACGCCTAGGAACTGACCACGCATTAGCAGGACTCCCGATTTGAAAATACGATGATGATTTTCATATTTCTAGACTTAGGATTAAAAACATGGCTTTAGAGGGTGAAAACTCGAAACATCCCCCGAACAACCCTGTGGGTGGCACCAACATCTCCCACGGAACCAATGTAACTCATAGGAACTGACCACGCACTCGCGGGACTTTCGGTTTGAGAATACAAAGATAATTTTGATATTTTTAGACTTAGGCTTAAAAACATTGCGTTAGAGGGTGAAAACTCGAAACATCCCCCGAACTTTCCTGTGTGTGGCACCCTACCTCCCACGGGACCAATGTAACTCCTAGGAACTGACCACGCATTAGCGGGACTCCCGATTTGAAAATACGATGATGATTTTCAGATTTCTAGACTTAGGATTAAAAACATGGCTTTAGAGGGTGAAAACTCGAAATAGCCCCGAACAACCCCGTGGGTGGCACCAACATCTCCCACGGGACCAATGTAACTCATAGGAACTGACCACGCAGTCGCGGGCTTTGTGGTTTGAGAATACAAAGATAATTTTGATATTTTCATACTTAGGCTTAAAAACATTGCGTTAGAGGGTGAAAACTCGGAACATCCTCCTAACGTCCCCTTGGGTGGCACCAACACCTCCCACGGGACCAATGTAACTCGTAGGAACTGAACGTTCATCCGCAAGACTCCCGGTTTGAGAATAAGACGGTAATTTGGATGTTTCTAGACTTAATCTAATAAACATGGCGGTAGAGTGTGAAAACTCGAAACAACCCCCGACCGTCCCCGTGAGTGGCATCAACACCTCCCACGGGACCAATGTAACTCATAGGAACTTATCGCGCAGTCGCGAGACAACCAGTTCGAGAATACGACGATAATTTGAATGTTTCTAGACTTAAGCTTAAAAACATGGCGCTAGAAGGTGAAAACTAGAAACAACCACCGACCGTCACCCGTGGGTGGCACCAACACCTCCCACTGGACCAATGTAACTCGTAGGAACTTATCGCGCAGTCGCGAGACAACCAGTTTGAGAATACGACGATAATTTGCATGTTTCTAGACTTAAGTTTAAAAACATGGCGGTAGAAGGTGAAAACTAGAAACAACCATCGACCGTCACCCGTGGGTGGCACCAACACCTCCCCCAGGACAAATATAAATTGTAGGAACTGACAACGCAGCCTTGAGACTCCTAGTTAGAGAATACGATGATAATTTTCATATTTCAAGACTTAGGCTTAAAAACATGGCGGTAGAAGGTGAAAACCAGAAACAACCACCGACCGTCGCCCGTGGGTGGAACCAACACCTCCCACAGGACCAATGTAACTCGTAGGAACTGACCACGGAGCCGCGGGGCACCCGGTTTGAGAGTACAATGGTAATTTTCATATTTCTAGACTTGGGCTTCAAACATGGCGTTAGAGGGTGAAAACTCGAAACATCCCCCTACCGTCCCCGTGGGTCGCACCAACACCTCCCCCAGGACCAATATAAATCGTAGGAACTGACCACGCAGCCTCGAGACTCCCAGTTAGAGAATATGACGATAATTTTCATATTTCTAGACTTAGGCTTAAAAACATGGTGTTAGAGGGTGAAAACTCGAAACAGCCACCGAACGGCCCCGTGGGTGGCACCAACACCTCCCACGGGACCAATGTAACTCGTAGGAACTGACCACGCATTAAAGGGCCTCCCGGTTTGAAAATACAATGACAATTTTCATATTTCTAGACTTAGGATTAAAAACATGGCTTTAGAGGGTGAAAACTCGAAACAGCCCCTGAAGGGCCCCATAGGTGGCCCCAACACCTCCCTCGGGAACAATGTAGCACGTAGGAACTGACCGTGTAGCTGCTAGACTCTCGATATGAGAATACGATGATTATTTTCATATTTCAGGACTTAGTATTAAAAACATGGCATTAGAGTGTGAAAACTCGAAACAACCATCGACCATCCCCGTGGGTGGCACCAATTCCTCCCACGGGACCAATGTAATTTTTAGGAACTGACCACGCAGCCGAGAGACGCCCGATTTGAGAATATGACGGTAATTTTCATATTTCTAGACTTAGGCTTAAAAACATGGCGGTAGATGGTGAAAACTCGAAACAGCCACCGACCGTCCCCGTGGGTGGCACCAACACCTCCCACGGGACCAATGTAACTCGTAGGAACTGACCACATAGCCGTGGGACTCCTGGTTTGGGAATACGATGATAATTTTTATATTTCTAGACTTATGCTTAAAAATTTGGTGTTAGAGGGTGACAACTCGAAACACACCCCGAACGGACCCATGGGTGGCACCAACACCTCCCACGGGACCAATGTAGCTCGGAGGAACTGATTGCGCAGCCGCGGGACTCCCGGTTTGAGAATATGATGATAATTTTCATATTTCATGACATAGGCATAAAAACATGGCCTTAGAGGGTAAAAACTCGAAACAGCTCCTGAACGTCCCCGTGGGTGGCACCAACTCATCCCGCGGGACCAATGTAACTCGTAGGAACTGATCACGCAGCCGTGAGACTCCCGTTTGAGAATACGATGGTAATTTGCATGTTTCTAGACTTAAGCTTAAAAACATGGCGTTAGAGGGTGAAAACTTGAAACAACCTCGAACCGTCACCGTGGGTGGGACCGACACCTCCCACGGGACCAATGTAACTCGTAGGAACTGACCGCACAGCCATGAGACTCCCAGTTTGAGAATACGATGGAAATTTGCCTATTTCAGGAATTAAGCTTAAAAACATGGAGGTAAAGGGTTAAAACTCGAAACAACCCTCGACCGTCCCCGTGGGTGGTAGCAACACCTCCCACGGGACCAATGTAAATCGTAGGAACTGACCACGCAGCCGTGAGAGTCCCGATTTGAGAATACGATGATAATTTTCATATTTGTAGACATAGGCTTAAAAACATGGCGTTAGAGGATGAAAACTCGAAACAGCTCCCGAACGACCCCTGTGGGAGGCACCAAAACCTCCCATGGGACCAACGTAATTCGTAGGATCTTACCACCCAGTAACAGGACTCCCGATTTGAACATAAGACGATAATTTTCATATTTCTAGAGTTATACTGAAAAACATGGTGTTAGAGGGTGAAAACTCGAAACAGGCACCAAACGGCCCCATGGATGGCACCACCCCCTTCCACGGGACCAGTGTAACTCGTAGGCACAGACCCCACAACCGCGGGTCTCTCGGTTTGAGAATATGATGGTAATTTGCATATTTCTAGACTTAGGCTTAAAAACATGGCGTTAAAGGGTGAAAAATCGAAACAGCCCCCGAACAGCCCCATGGGTGGACCAACACCTCCCACGGGACCAATGTAAATCGTAGGAACTGACCGCACAGCCTCGGGACTCCCGGTTTGAGAATATAACGATAATTTTCATATTTCTAGACTTAGTCCTAAAAACATGGCATCAGAGGGTGAAAACTCAAAACATCCCCCGAACGTCCCCGTGTGTGGCACCAACTCCTCCCACGGGACCAATGGAACTCGTAAGAACTGACCACGCAGCTGCGGGATACCCGGTTTTAGAGTACGATGGTAATTTCCATATTTCTCGACATAGGCTTTAAAACATGGCATTAGAGGGAGAAAACTCGAAACAACCCCCGACCATCCGTAAGGGTGGAACCAACACCTACCACGGGACCAATGTAATTCGTAGGAACTGAACACGCAGTCGTGGGACTCTCAGTTTGAGAGTACGGAAGTAATTTGCATATTTCTAGACTTGGGCTTAAAAACATGGCGTTAGAGGGTGAAAACTCGAAACAGCCCCCGAACATCCCCGTGCGTGGTACCAACACCTCCCACGGGACCAATGTAAATCGTAAGAACTGACCGCGTAGCATCGGGACTCCCGGTTTGAGAATACGATGATAATTTTTATATTTCTCGACTTAGTCTTAAAAACATGGCGTTAGAGGGTGAAAACTCAAAACAACCCCTGAACGTCCTCGTGGGTGGTACCAACACCTCTCACGGGACCAATGTAACTCGTAGGAACTGATCGCGCAGCCGCGAGACTCCCGGTTTGAAAATATAATGGTAATTTGCATGTTTCTAGACTTAAGTTAAAATCATGGTGGTAGAGGTTGAAAACTCGAAACAACCCCCGACCGTCCCCGTGGGTGGCACCAACTCCTCCCACGGGACCAATGGAACTCGTAGGAACTGACCACGCAGCTGCGGGACACTCGGTTTTAGAGTACGAAGGTAATGTGCTCATTTCTAGACATAGGATTTAAAACATGGCATTAGAGGGTGAAAACTCGAAACAACCCCTGACCGTCCCTATGGGTGGAACCAACACCTCCCACGGGACCAATGTAACTCGTAGGAACTGACCACGCAGCCACGGGACTCTCGGTTTGAGAGTACAGGAGTAATTTGCATATTTCTAGACTTAGGCTTAAAAACATGTCATTAGAGGGTGAAAACTCGAAACAGCCCCCGAACATCCTCGTGGGTGGTACCAACACCTCCTACGGGACCAATGTAACTCATAGGAACTAATCACGTAGCCGCGAGACTCCCGGTTTGAGAATACGAAGGTAATTTGCATGTTTCTAGACTTAAGCTTAAAAACATGGCGGTAAAGGGTGAAAACTAGAAACAACTCCTGACCGTCCCCGTGGGTGGTACCTGCTCCTCCCACAGGACCAATGTAACTCATAGGAACTGAGTGCAGTCGCGAGACTTCCCGTTTGAGAATATGATGGTCATTTTCATAATTCTAGGCTTAAGCATAAAAACATGGCCGTAGAGGGTGAAAATTGGAAACAACCCCCGACCATCCCCGTAGGTGGCACCAACACCTCCCACGGGACCAATATAACTCATAGGAACTGACCACGCAGCCGTGGGACTCTCAGTTTCATAGTATGGTGGTAATTGTATATTTCTAGACTAAGGCTTAAAAACATGGCGTTAGAGGGTGAAAACTCGAAACAGCCCCCGAACGGCCCTGTGGATGGCACCAACACCTCCCGCATGACCAATGTAACTCGTAGGAACTGACCACGCAGCCACGGGAATCCCGGTTTGAGAATACGATCATAATTTTTGTATTTCTAGACTTAGGCTTAAAAACATGGCGTTAAAGGGTGAACACTCGAAACTGCACCCGATCGTCCCCGTGGGTGGCACCAACACCTCCCACGGGACCAATGTAAATTGTAGGAACTGACCAAGCAGCCGCAAGACTCCCGGTTATAGAATATAATGATAATTTTCATATTTCTAGACTTAGGCTTTAAAAATGGTGTTATAGGGTGAAAACTCGAAACAGCCCCCAAACTCGTTGTGTGTGGCACCCTACCTCCCCCGGGACAAATGTAACTCCTAGGAACTGACCACGCATTAGCGGGACTCCCGATTTGAAAATACGATGATGATTTTCATATTTCTAGACTTATGATTAAAAACATGGCTTTAGAGGGTGAAAACTCGAAACAGCCCCCGAACAACCCCGTGGGTGGCACCAACATCTCCCACGGGACCAATGTAACTCATAGAAACTGACTACGCAGTCGCGGGACTTTCGGTTTGATAATACAAAGATAATTTTGATATTTTTATCCTTAGGCTTAAAAACATTGCGTTAGAGGGTGAAAACTCGAAATAGCCCCGGAACGTCCCCGTGGGTGGCACCAACACCTCCCACGGGACCAATGTAACTCGTAGGAACTGATCGTGCATCCGCAAGACTCCCGATTTGAGAATATGATGGTAATTTGGATGTTTCTAGACATAATCTAATAAACATGGCAGTAGAGTGTGAAAACTCGAAACAACCCCCGACCGTCCCCGTGGGTGGCACCAACACCTCCCACGGGACCAAAGTAACTCGTAGGAACTTATCGCGCAGTCGCGAGACAACCAGATTGAGAATACGACGATAATTTGCACGTTTTTAGACTTAAGCTTAAAAACATGGCGGTAGAGGGTGAAAACTAGAAACAACCACCGACCGTCACCCGTGGGTGGCACCAACACCTCCCACTGGACCAATGTAAGTCGTAGGAACTGACCACGGAGCCGCGGGGCACCCGGTTTGAGAGTCCGATGGTAATTTGCATATTTCTAGACTTGGGCTTCAAAACATGGTGTTAGAGGGTGAAAAATCGAAACATCCCCCGACCGTCCCCGTGGGTGGCACCAACACCTCCCCTAGGACCAATATAAATCGTAGGAACTGACCACGCAGCCTCGAGACTCCCAGTTAGAAAATACGACGATAATTTTCATATTTCTAGACTTAGGCTTAAAAACATGGTGTTAGAGGGTGAAAACTCGAAACACCCACCGAACGGCCTCGTGGGTGGCACCAACACCTCCCACGGGAGTAATGTAACTCGTAGGAACTGACCACGCATTAGCGGGCCCCCCGGTTTGAAAATACAACGACTATTTTCATATTTCTAGACTTAGGATTAAAAACATGGCTTTAGAGGGTGAAAACTCGAAACAACGCCCGAAGGGCCCCATGGGTGGCCCCAACACCTCCCCCGGGACAATTGTAGCACGAAGGAACCGACCGTGTAGCTGTGGGACTCCCGATTTGAGAATAAGACGATTATTTTCATATTTCAGGACTTAGTATTAAAAACATGGCGTTAGAGGGTGAAAACTCGAACAACCATCGACCATCCCCGTGGGTGGCACCAATACCTCCCACGGGACCAATGTAATTTGTAGGAACTGACCACGCAGCCGAGAGACTCCGGATTTGAGAATACGACCATAATTTTCATATTTCTATACTTAGGCTTAAAAACATGGCGGTAGAGGGTGAAAACTCGAAACAGCCACCGACCGTCCCCGTGGGTGGCACCAACACCTCCCACGGGACCAATGTAACTCATGGGAACTGACCACGTAGCCGTGGGACTCCCGGTTTGGGAATACGATGATAATTTTTATATTTATAGACTTATGCTTAAAAACATGGCGTTAGAGGGTGACAACTCGAAACACACCTGAACGGACCCATGGGTGGCACCAACACCTCCCACGGGACCAATGTAGCTCGTAGGAACTGATTACACAGCCGCGGGACTCCCGGTTTAAGAATATGATGATAATTTTCATATTTCATGACATAGGAATAAAAACATGGCCTTAGAGGGCGAAAACTCGAAACGGTTTCTGAACGTCCCCGTGGGTGGCACCAACTCATCCCGTGGGACCAATGTAACTCGTAGGAACTGATCGCGCAGCCGTGAGACTCCCGTTTGAGAATACGATGGTAATTTGCATGTTTTTAGACTTAAGCTTAAAAACATGGCGTTAGAGGGTGAAAACTTGAAACAACCTCGAACTGTCACCGTGGGTGGTACCGACACCTCCCACGGGACCAATGTAACTCGTAGGAACTGACCGCACAGCCATGAGACTCCCAGTTTGAGAATACGATGGAAATTTGCCTATTTCAAGAATTAAGCTTAAAAACATGGCGGTAGAGGGTTAAAACTCGAAACAACCCTCGACCGTCCCCGTGGGTGGCAGCAACACCTCCCACGGGACCAATGTAAATCGTAGGAACTGACCACGCAGCCGTGAGACTCCCGATTTGAGAATATGATGATAATTTTCATATTTCTAGACATAGGCTTAAAAGCATGGCGTTAGAGGATGAAAACTCGAAATATCTCCCGAACGGCCCCTTGGGAGGCACCAAAACCTCCCATGGGACCAACGTAATTCGTAGGATCTTACCACCCAGTAACAGTACTCCCCGATTTGAAAGTAAGATGATAATTTTCATATTTCTAGACTTAGACTGAAAAACATGGTGTTAGAGGGTGAAAACTCGAAACAGGCACCGAACGGCCCCATGGATGGCACCACCCCCTCCCACGGAACCAGTGTAACTCGAAGGAACAGACCCCACAATCGCGGGTCTCTCGGTTTGAGAATATTATGGAAATTTGCATATTTCTAGACTTTGGCTTAAAAACATGGTGTTAAAGGTTGAAAAATTGAAACAGCCCCCGAACGGCCCCATGGATGGCACCAACACCTCCCACGGGACCAATGTAAATCGTACGAACTGACCGCACAGCCTCGGGACTCCCGGTTTGAGAATATGACGATAATTTTCATATTTCTAGACTTAAGCCTAAAAACATGGCGTCAGAGGGTGAAAACTCAGAACATCCCTCGAACGTCCCTGTGGGTGGTACCAACACCTCCCACAGGACCAATGCAACTCGTAGGAACTGACCACGCATTAGCGGGCCTCCCGGTTTGAGAATACAATGGTAATTTGTATGTTTCTAGACATAAGTTAAAAACATGGCGGTGGCGGGTGAAACTCAAAACAACCCCCGATCATCCCCGTGTGTGGCACCAACTCCTCCCACGGGACCAATGGAACACGTAGGAATTGACCACGCAGCTGCGGGATACCCGGTTTTAGAGTACGATGGTAATTTCCGTATTTCTAGACATAGGCTTTAAAACATGGCATTAGAGGGCAAAAACTCGAAACAACCCCCGACCGTCCCTAAGGGTGGAACCAACATCTCCCACGGGACCAATGTAACTCGTAGGAACTGACCACGCAATCGTGGTACTCTCGGTTTGAGTGTACGGAAGTAATTTGCATATTTCTAGACTTGGGCTTAAAAACATGGCGTTAGAGGGTGAAAACTCGAAATAGCCCCCGAACATCCCCGTGGGTGGTACCAACACCTCCCACGGGACCAATATAAATCGTAGGAACTGACCGCGTATCCGCGGGATTCCCGGTTTGAGAATACGACGATAATTTTTATATTTCTCGACTTATTCTTAAAAACATGGCGTTAGAGGGTGAAAACTCAAAACAACCCCTGAACGTCCTCGTGGGTGGTACCAACACCTCTCACGGGACCAATGTAACTCGTAGGAACTGATCGCGTAGCCGCGAGACTCCCGGTTTGAGAATATAATGGTAATTTGCATGTTTCTAGAGTTAAGTTAAAATCATGGCGGTAGTGGGTGAAAACTCGAAACAACCCCCAATCGTCCCCGTGGGTGGCACCAACTCCTCCCACGGGACCAATGGAACTCGTAGGAACTGACCACGCAGCTGCGGGACACTCGATTTTAGAGTACGATGGTAATTTGCATATTTCTAGACATAGGATTTAAAACATGGCATTAAAGGGTGAAAACTCAAAACAACCCCCGACCGTCCCTATGGGTGGAACCAACACCTCCCACGGGACCAATGTAACTCGTAGGAACTGACCACGCAGCCACGGGACTCTCGGTTTGAGAGTACAGGAGTAATTTGCATATTTCTAGACTTAGGCTTAAAAACATGGCATTAGAGGGTGAAAACTCGAAACAGCCCCCGAACATCCACGTGGGTGGTACCAACACCTCCCACGGGACCAATGTAACTCATAGGAACTAATCACGTAGCCGCGAGACTCCTGGTTTGAGAATACGAAGGTAATTTGCATGTTTCTAGACTTAAGCTTAAAAACATGGCGGTAAAGGGTGAAAACTAGAAACAACTCCCGACCGTCCCCGAGGGTGGCACCAACACCTCCCACGGGACCAATGTAACTCATAGGAACTGAGCGCAGTCGTGAGACTCCCCATTTGAGAATATGATGGTCATTTTCATATTTCTAGGCTTAAGCAAAAAAACATGGCGGTAGAGGGTGAAAATTGGAAACAACCCCCGACCATCCCCGTAGGTGGCACCAACACCCCCCACGGGACCAATGTAACTCATAGTTACTGACCACGCAGCAGTGGGACTCTCGGTTTGAGAGTATGCTGGAAATTGTATATTTCTAGACTAAGGCTTAAAAACATGGCGTTAGAGCGTGAAAACTCGAAACAGCCCCCGAACGGCCCTGTGGATGACACTAACACCTCCCGCGTGACCAATGTAACTCGTAGGAACTGACCACGCATCCACGGGACTCCCGATTTGAGAATACGATGATAATTTTTGTATTTCTAGACTTAGGCTTAAAAACATGGTGTTAAAGGGTGAACACTCGAAATTGCCCCCATCGTCCCCGTGGGTGGCACTAACACCTCCCACGGGACCAATGTAAATTGTAGGAACTGACCAAACAGCCGCGAGACTCCCGGTTATAGAATATAATGATAATTTTCATATTTCTAGACTTAGGCTTGAAAACATCGCGTTATAGGGAGAAAACTCGAAACAGCCCCCGAACTTCCCTGTGTGTGGCACCCTACCTCCCACGGGACCAATGTAACTCCTAGGAACTGACCACGCATTAGCGGGACTCCCGATTTGAAAATACGACGATGATTTTCATATTTCTAGACTTAGGATTAAAAACATGGCTTTAGAGGGTGAAAACTCGAAACATCCCCTGAACAACCCCGTGGGTGGCACCAACATCTCCCACGGGACCAATGTAACTCATAGGAACTGACCACCCAGTCGCGGGACTTCCGGTTTGAGAATACAATGATAATTTTGATATTTTTATACTTGGGCTTAAAAACATTGCGTTAGAGGGTGAAAACTCGAAAGAGCCCCCGAACGTCTCCGTGGGTGGCACCAACACCTCCCACGGGACCAATGTAACTCGTAGGAACGGATCATGCATCCGCAAGACTCCCGGTTTGAGAATACGACGGTAATTAGGATGTTTCTAGACTTAATCTGATAAACATGGCGGTAGAGTGTGAAAACTCGAAACAACCCCCGACCGTCCCCGTGGGTGGCACCAACCCCTCCCACGGGACAAATGTAACTCGTAGGAACTTATCGCGCAGTCGCGAGATAACCAGTTTGAGAATACGATGATAATTTGCATGGTGCTAGACTTGAGAATACGATGATATTTGAGAATACGATGATATTTCTAGACTAAGGCTTAAAAACATGGCGGTAGAGGGTGAAAACTAGAAACAACCACCGACCGTCACCCGTGGATGGCACCAACACCTCCCACTGGAACAATGTAACTCGCAGGAACTGACCACGGAGCCGCGGGGCACCCGGTTTGAGAGTACGATGGTAATTTGCATATTTCTAGACTTGGGCTTCAAAACATGGCGTTAGAGGGTGAAAACTCGAAACATCTCCCGACCGTCCCCGTGGGTGGCACCAACACCTCCCCCAGGACCAATATAAATCGTAGGAACTGACCACGCAGCCTCGAGACTCCCAGTTAGAGAATACGATGATAATTTTCATATTTCTAGACTTAGGCTTAAAAACATGGTGTTAGAGGGTGAAAACTCGAAACAAGCACCGAACGGCCCCGTGGGTGGCACCAACACCTCCCACGGGACCAATGTAACTCGTAGGAACTGACCACGCATTAGCGGGCCTCCCGGTTTGAAAATACAACGACGATTTTCATATTTCTAGACTTAGGATTAAAAACATGGCTTTAGAGGTTGAAAACTCGAAACAGCCCCCGAAGGGCCCCATGGGTGGCCCCAACACCTCCCTCGGGACCATTGTAGCACGTAGGAACTGACCGTGTAGCTGCGGGACTCCCGATTTGAGAATACGACGATTATTTTCATATTTCAGGACATAGTATTAAAAACATGGTGTTAGAGGGTGAAAACTCGAAACAACCATCGACCGTCCACGTGGGTGGCACCAATACCTCCCACGGGACCAATGTAATTTATAGGAACTGACCACGCAGCCGAGAGACTCCCGATTTGAGAATACGACGATAATTTTCATATTTCTAGACTTAGGCTTAAAAACATGGCGGTAGAGGGTGAAAACTCGAAACAACCACCGACCGTCCCCGTGGGTGGCCCCAACACCTCCCACGGGACCAATATAACTCGTAGGAACTGACCACGTAGCCGTGGGACTCCCGGTTTGGGAATACGATGATAATTTTTATATTTCTAGACTTATGCTTAAAAACATGGCGTTAGAGGGTGACAACTCGAAACACACCCAAAACGGACCCATGGGTGGCACCAACACCTCCCACGGGACCAACGTAGCTCGTAGGAGCTGATTACGCAGCCGCGGGGCACCCGATTTGAGAGTACGATTGTAATTTACATATTTCTAGACTTGGGATTAAAAACATGGCGTTAGAGGGTGAAAACTCGAAACATCTCCTGAACGTCCCCGTGGGTGGCACCAACTCACCCGCGGGACCAATGTAACTCGTAGGAACTGATCGCACAGCCGTGAGATTCCCGTTTGAGAATACGATGGTAATTTGCATGTTTCTAGACTTAAGCTTAAAAACATGGCGTTAGAGGGTGAAAACTTGAAACAACCTCGAACCGCCACCGTGGGTGGCGCCGACACCTCCCATGGGACCAATGTAACTCGTAGGAATTGACCGCACAGCCATGAGACTCCGAGTTTGAGAATACGATGGAAATTTGCCTATTTCAACAATTAAGCTTAAAAACATGGCGGTAGAGGGTTAAAACTCGAAACAACCCTCGACCGTCCCCGTGGGTGGCAGCAACACTTACCACGGGACCAATGTAAATCGTAGGAACTGACCAGGCAGCCGTGAGACTCCCGATTTGAGAATACGATGATAATTTTCATATTTCTAGACATAGGCTTAAAAACATGGCGTTAGAGGATGAAAACTCGAAACAGCTCCCGAACGGCCCCGTGGGAGGCACCAAAACCTCCCATGGGACCAACGTAATTCGTAGGATCTTACCACCCAGTAACAGTACTCCTGATTTGAAAATAAGACGATAATTTTCATATTTCTAGACTTAGACTGAAAAACATGGTGTTAGAGGGTGAAAACTCGAAACAGGCACCGAACGACCCCATGGATGGCACCACCCCCTCCCACGGGACCAGTGTAACTCGTAGGAACAGACCCCACAACCGTGGGTCTCTCGATTTGAGAATACGAAGGTAATTTTCATATTTCTCGACTTAGGATTAAAAACATGGCGTTAGAGGTTGAAAACTCGAAACAACCACCAAACGGCCCCATGGATGGCTCCACCCCCTCCCACGGGACCAGTGTAACTCATAGGAACAGACCCCACAGCCGCGGGTCTCTCGATTTGAGAAGACGATGGTAATTTTCATATTTCTAGACTTAGGCATAAAAACATGGCGTTAAAGGGTGAAAAATCGAAACAGCCCCCGAACGGCCCCATGGGTGGCACCAACACCTCCCACGAGACCAATGTAACTTGTAGGAACTGACCACGCATTAGCGGGCCTCCCGATTTGAGAATACAATGGTAATTTGAATGTTTCTAGACTTAAGTTAAAAACATGGAGGTAGAGGGTGAAACTCAAAACAACCCCCGATCGTCCCCGTGTGTGGCACCAACTCCTCCCACGGGACCAATGGAACTCGTAGGAACTGACCATGCAGCTGCGGGATACCCGATCTTAGATTACGATGGTAAGTTCCATATTACTAGACATAGGCTTTAAAACATGGCATTAGAGGGTGAAAACTCTAAACAACCCCCGACCGTCCCAAAGGGTGGAACCAACACCTCCCACGGGACCAATGTAACTCGTAGGAACTGACCACACAGTCGTGGGACTCTCGGTTTGAGAGTACGGAAGTAATTTGCATATTTATAGACTTGGGCTTAAAAATATGGCGTTAGAGGGTGAAAACTCGAAACAGCCCCCGAACATCCCCGTGGGTGGTACCAACACCTCCCACGAGACCAATGTAAATCGTAGGAACTGACCGCGTAGCCGCGGGACTCCCGGTTTGAGAATACGATGATAATTTTTATTTCTCGACTTAGTCTTAAAAACATGGCGTTAGAGGGTGAAAACTCAAAACAACCCCTGAACGTCCTCGTGGGTGGTACCAACACCTCTCACGGGACCAATGTAACTCGTAGGAACTGATCGCGCATCCGCGAGACTCCCGGTTTGAGAATATAATGATAATTTGCATGTTTCTAGACTTAAGTTAAAATCATGGCGGTAGTGGGTGAAAACTCGAAACAACCCCCGACCGTCCCCGTGGGTAGCACCAACTCCTCCCACGGGACCAATGGAACTCGTAGGAACTAACCACGCAGCTGCGGGACACTCGGTTTTAGAGTACGACGGTAATTTGCATATTTCTAGACATAGGATTTAAACCATGGAATTAGAGGGTGAAAACTCAAAACAACCCCCGACCGTCCCTAAGGGTGGAACCAACACCTCCCACGGGACCAATGTAACTTGTAGGAACTGACCACACAGTCGTGGGACTCTCGGTTTGAGAGTACGGAAGTAATTTGCATATTTCTAGACTTGGGCTTAAAAAAATGGCGTTAGAGGGTGAAAACTCGAAACAGCCCCCGAACATCCCCGTGGGTGGTACCAACACCTCCCACGAGACCAATGTAAATCGTAGGAACTGACCGCGTAGCCGCGGGACTCCCGGTTTGAGAATACGATGATAATTTTCATATTTCTCGACTTAGTCTTAAAAACATGGCGTTAGAAGGTGAAAACTCAAAACAACCCCTGAACGTCCTCATGGGTGGTACCAACACCACTCACGGGACCAATGTAACTCGTAGGAGCTGATCGCGCATCCGCGAGACTCCCGGTTTGAGAATATAATGGTAATTTGCATGTTTCTAGACTTAAGTTAAAATCATGGCGGTAGTGGGTGAAAACTCGAAACAACCCCCGACCGTCCCCGTGGGTGGCACCAACTCCTCCCACGGGACCAATGGAGCTCGTAGGAACTAACCACGCAGCTGCGGGACACTCGGTTTTAGAGTACGACGGTAATTTGCATATTTCTAGACATAGGATTTAAACCATGGAATTAGAGGGTGAAAACTCGAAACAACACCCGACCGTCCCTATGGGTGGAACCAACACCTCCCACGGGACCAATGTTACTCGTAGGAACTGACCACGCAGCCACGGGACTCTCGGTTTGAGAGTACAGAAGTAATTTGCATATTTCTAGACTTAGGCTTAAAAACATGTTATTAGAGGGTGAAAACTCGAAACAGCCCCCGAACATCCCCGTGGGTGGAACCAACACATCCCACGGGACCAATGTAACTGATAGGAACTGATCGCATAGCCGCGAGACTCCCAGTTTGAGAATACAAAGGTAATTTCTAAGTTTCTATATTTAAGCTAAAAAACATGGCGGTAAATGGTGAAAACTAGAAACAACTCCCGACCGTCCCCGTTGGTGGCACCAACACCTCCCACGGGACCAATGTAACTAGTAGGAACTGAGCGCAGTCGCGAGACTCCCCGTTTGAGAATACAATGGTAATTTTCATATTTCTAGACTAAAGCTTAAATACATGGTGGTAGAGGGTGAAAACTCAAAACAACCCCCGACCATCCCTGTACATGGCACGAACACCTACCACGGGACCAATGTAACTCATAGGAACTGACCACGCAGCCGTGGGACTCCCGATTTGAGAGTACGGTGGTAATTTGTATATTTCGAGACTAAGGCTTAAAAAGATGGAGTTAGAGGGTGAAAAATTGAAACAGCCCCCGAACGGCCCTGTGGATGGAACCAATACCTCCCGCGTGACCAATGTAACTCGTAGGAACTGACCACACAGCCGCGGGACTCCCGATTTGAGAATACAATGATAATTTTTAGATTTCTAGACATAGGCTTAAAAACATGGCGTTAGAGGATGAAAACTCAAAAAAGCTCCCGAACGGCCCCGTGGGAGGCACCAAAACCTCCCATGGGACCAACGTAATTCGTAGGATCTTACCACCCAGTAATAGGACTCCCGATTTGAAAATAAGACGATAATTTTCATATTTCTAGACTTAGACTGAAAAACATGGTGTTAGAGGGTGAAAACTCGAAACAGGCCCAAACGGCCCCATGGATGACACCACCCCCTCCCACGGGACCAGTGTAACTCGTAGGAACAGACCCCACAACCGCGGCACTCCCGGTTTGAGAATATGAAGATAATTTTCATATTTTTAGACTTAGGCTTAAAAACATTGCGTTAGAGGGTGAAAACTCGAAACAGCCCCCGAACGTGTCCGTGGGTGGCATCAACACCTCCCACGGGACCAATGTAACTCATAGGAACTGATTCTACATCCGCAAGACTCCCGGTTTGAGAATACGAAGATAATTTGGATGTTTCGAGACCTAATCTGAAAAATATGGCGGTAGACAGTAAAAACTCAAAACAACCCCCGACCGTCCCCGTGGGTGGTACCAACACCTCCCACGGGACCAATGTAATTCGTAGGAACTGATCTTGCATCCACAAGACTACCGGTTTGAGAATACGACGGTAATTTGGATTTTTTTAGACTTAATCTGAAAAATATGGGGGTAGAGGGTGAAAACTCGAAACAACCGCCGACGATTCCCGTCGGTGGCACCAACACCTCCCACGGGACCAATGTAACTCGTAAGAACTGATCGCGCAGTCTCGAGACAACCAGTCTCAGAATACGACAGTAATTTGCATGTTTCTAGACTTAATCTTTAAAAAATGGCTGTAGAGGGTGAAAACTAGAAACAACCATCGACCGTCACCCGTGGGTGGTACCAACACCTCCCACGGGACCAATGCAACTCGTAGGAACTGACCACGCAGCCGCGGGGCACCCGATTTGAGAGTACGATGATAATTTACATATTTCTAGACTTGGGATTAAAAACATGGCGTTAGAGGGTGAAAACTCGAAACAGCCACCGAACGGCCCCGTAGGTGGCACCAACACCTCCCACGGGACCAATGTAACTCGTAGGAACTGATCGCGCAGCTGTGAGATTCCCGTTTGAGAATACGATGGTAATTTGCATGTTTCTAGACTTAAGCTTAAAAACATGGCGTTAGAGGGTGAAAACTTGAAACAACCTCGAACCGTCACCGTGGGTGGCGCCGACACCTCCCACAGGACCAATGTAACTCGTAGGAACCGACCGCACAACCATGAGACTCCGAGTTTGAGAATACGATGGAAATTTGCCTATTTCAACAATTAAGCATAAAAACATGGCGGTAGAGGGTTAAAAATCGAAAGAACCCTCGACCGTCCCCGTGGGTGGCAGCAACACCTACCACGGGACCAATGTAAATCGTGGGAACTGACCACGCAGCCGTGAGACTCCCGTTTTGAGAATACGATGATAATTTTCATATTTCTAGACATAGGCTTAAAAACATGGCGTTAGAGGATGAAAACTCGAAACAGCTCCCGAACGGCCCCGTGGGAGGCACCAAAACTTCCCATGGGACCAACGTAATTCGTAGGATCTTACCACCCAGTAACAGTACTCCCGATTTGAAAATAAGACGATAATTTTCATATTTCTAGACTTAGACTGAAAAACATGGTGTTAGAGGGTGAAAAATCGAAACAGGCACCGAACGGCCCCATGGATGGCACCACCCCTCCCACGGGACCAGTGTAACTCGTAGGAACAGACCCCACAACCGTGGGTCTCTCGGTTTGAGAATACGAAGGTAATTTTCATATTTCTCGACTTAGGATTAATAACATGGCGTTAGAGGTTGAAAACTCGAAACAACCACCAAACGGCCCCATGGATGGCACCTCCCCCTCCCACGGGACCAGTGTAACTCATAGGAACAGACCCCACAGCCGCGGGTCTCTCGATTTGAGAATACGATGGTAATTTTCATATTTCTAGACTTAGGCTTAACAACATGGCGTTAAAGGGTGAAAAATCGAAACAGCCCCCGAACGGCCCCATGGGTGGCACCAACACCTCCCACGGGACCAATGTAACTTGTAGGAACTGACCCCGCATTAGCGGGCCTCCCGATTTGAGAATAAAATGGTAATTTGTATGTTTCTATACTTAAGTTAAAAACATGGCGGTAGAGGGTGAAAACTCAAAACAACCCCCGATCGTCCCTGTGTGTGGTACCAACTCCTCCCACGGGACCAATGGAACTTGTAGGAACTGACCACGAAGCTGCGGGATACCCGGTCTTAGAGTACGATTGTAATTTCCATATTACTAGACATAGGCTTTAAAACATGGCATTAGAGGGTGAAAACTCGAAACAACCCCCGACCGTCCCTAAGGGTGGAACCAACACCTCCCACGGGACCAATGTAACTCATAGGAACTGACCACGCAGTCGTGGGACTCTCGGTTTGAGAGTACGGAAGTAATTTGCATATTTCTAGACTTGGGCTTAAAAATATGGCGTTAGAGGGTGAAAACTCGAAACATCCCCCGAACATCCCCGTGGGTGGTACCAACACCTCCCACGGGACCAATGTAAATCGTAGGAACTGACCGCGTAGCCCCGGGACTCCCGGTTTGAGAATACGATGATAATTTTCATATTTCTCGACTTAGTCTTAAAAACATGGCTTTAGAGGGTGAAAACTCAAAACAACCCCTGAACGTCCTCGTGGGTGGTACCAACACCTCTCACGGGACCAATGTAACTCGTAGGAACTGATCGCGCAGCCGCGAGACTCCCATTTTGAGAATATAATGGCAATTTGCATGTTTCTAGACTTAAGTTAAAATCATGGCAGTAGAGGGTGAAAACTCAAAACAACCTCGGACCGTCCCCGTGGGTGGCACCAACTCCTCCCACGTGACCAATGGAACTCGTAGGAACTAACCACGCAGCTACGGGACACTCGGTTTTAGAGTACGACGGTAATTTGCATATTTCTAGACATAGGATTTAATACATGGCATTAGAGGGTGAAAACTCAAAACAAACCCCGACCGTCCCTATGGGTGGAACCAACACCTCCTACGGGACCAATGTAACTCGTAGGAACTGACCACGCAGCCACGGGACTCTCGGTTTGAGAGTACAGAAGTAATTTGCATATTTCTAGACTTAGGCTTAAAAACATGTTATTAGAGGGTGAAAACTCGAAAAAGCCACCGAGCATCCCCGTGGGTGGCACCAACACATCCCACGGGACCAATGTAACTCATAGGAACTGATCGCATAGCCGCGAGACTCCCAGTTTGAGAATACAAAGGTAATTTGCATGTTTCTATACTTAAGCTTAAAAACATGGCGGTAAATGGTGAAAACTAGAAACAACGCCCGACCGTCCCCGTCGGTGGCACCAACACCTCCCACGGGAACAATGTAACTCGTAGGAATTGAGCGCAGTAGCGAGACTCCCCGTTTGACAATACAATGGTAATTTTCATATTTCTAGACTAAAGCTTAAAAACATGGTGGTAAAGGGTGAAAACTCGAAACAACCCCCGACCATCCCCGTACATGGCACGAACACCTACCACGGGACCAATGTAACTCATAGGAACTGACCACACAGCCGTGGGACTCCCGGTTTGAGAGTACGATGGTAATTTGTATATTTCTAGACTAAGGCTTAAAAAGATGGAGTTAGAGGGTGAAAAATTGAAACAGCCCCCGAAAGGCCCTGTTGATGGAACCAATACCTCCCGCGTGACCAATGTAACTCGTAGGAACTGACCACACAGCCGCGGGACTCCCGGTTTCAGAATACGATGATAATTTTTATATTTCTAGACATAGGCTTAAAAACATGGCGTTAGAGGATGAAAACTCGAAACAGCTCCCGAACGGCCCCGTGGGAGGCACCAAAACCTCCCATGGGACCAACGTAATTCGTAGGATCATACCACCCAGTAACAGGACTCCTGATTTGAAAAAAAGACGATAATTTTCATATTTCTAGACTTAGACTGAAAAACATGGTGTTAGAGGGTGAAAACTCGAAACAGCCACCGAACGGCCCCATGGATGGCACCACCCCCTCCCATGGGACCAGTGTAACTCGTAGGAACAGACCCCACAACCGCGGCACTCCCGGTTTGACAATATGAAGATAATTTTCATATTTTTAGACTTAGGCTTAAAAACATTGCGTTAGAGGGTGAAAACTTGAAACAACCCCCGAACGTGTCCGTGGGTGGCATCAACACCTCCCACGGGACAAATGTAATTCGTAGGAACTGATTGTACATCCGCAAGACTCCCGGTTTGAGAATACGACGATAATTTGGATGTTTCGAGACCTAATCTGAAAAACATGGCGGTAGAGGGTAAAAACTCGAAACAACCCCCGACCGTCCCCGTGGGTGGTACCAACACCTCCCACGGGACCAATGTAACTCGTAGGAACTGATCTTGCATCCACAAGACTCCCAGTTTGAGAATACGACGGTAATTTGGATGTTTTTAGACTTAATCTGAAAAACATGGGGGTAGAGGGTGAAAACTCGAAACAACTGCCGACCATCCCCATCGTTGGCACCAACACCTCCCACGGGACCAATGTAACTCGTAGGAACTAATCGCGAAGTCGCGAGACAAGCAGTCTCAGAATACGACAGTAATTTGCATGTTTCTAGACTTAATCTTAAAAAAATGGCGGTAGAGGGTGAAAACTAGAAACAACCACCGACCGTCACCCGTGGGTGGAACCAACACCTCCCACGGGACCAATGCAACTCGTAGGAACTGACCACGCAGCCGCGGGGCACCCGATTTGAGAGTACGATGGTAATTTACATATTTCTAGACTTGGGATTAAAAACTTGGCGTTAGACGGTGAAAACTCGAAACAGCCACCGAACGGCCCCGTAGGTGGCACCAACACCTCCCACGGGACCAATGTAACTCGTAGGAACTGATCGCGCAGCCGTGAGATTCCCGTTTGAGAATACGATGGTAATTTACATGTTTCTAGAATTAAGCTTAAAAACATGGCGTTAGAGGGTGAAAACTTGAAACACCTCGAACCGTCACCGTGGGTGGCGCCGACACCTCCCACGGGACCAATGTAACGCGTAGGAACTGACCGCACAGCCATGAGACTCTGAGTTTGAGAATACGATGGAAATTTGCCTATTTCAACAATTAAGCTTAAAAACATGGCGGTAGAGGGTTAAAACTCGAAACAACCGTCGACCGTCCCCGTGGGTGGTAGCAACACCTACCACGGGACCAATGTAAATCGTAGGAACTGACCACGCAGCCGTGAGACTCCCGATTTGAGAATACGATGATAATTTTCATATTTCTGGACATAGGCCTAAAAAAATTGCGTTAGAGGATGAAAACTCGAAACAGCTCCCGAACGGCCCCGTGGGAGGCACCAAAACCTCCCATGGGACCAACGTAATTCGTAGGATCTTACCAGCCAGTAACAGTACTCCCGATTTGAAAATAAGACGATAATTTTCATATTTCTAGACTTATACTGAAAAACATGGTGTTATAGGGTGAAAACTCGAAACAGGCACCGAACGGCCCCATGGATGGCACCACCCCCTCCCACGGGACCAGTGTTCCTCGTAGGAACAGACCCCACAACCGCGAGTCTCTCGGTTTGAGAATACGAAGGTAATTTTCATATTTCTCGACTTAGGATTAAAAACATGGCGTTAGAGGTTGAAAACTCAAAACAACCACCAAAGGGCCCCATGGATGGCACCACCCCCTCCCACGGGACTAGTGTAACTCATAGGAACAGACCCCACAGCCGCGGGTCTCTCGATTTGAGAATACGATGTAATTTTCATATTTCTAGACTTAGGCTTAAAAACATGGCGTTAAAGGGTGAAAAATCGAAACAGCCCACGAACGGCCGCATGGGTGGCACCAACACCTCCCACGGGACCAATGTAACTTATAGGAACTGACCACGCATTAGCGGGCCTCCCGATTTGAGAATACAATGGTAATTTGTATGTTTCTAGACTTAAGTTAAAAACATGGCGGTAGAGGGTGAAAACTCAAAACAACCCCCGATCGTCCCCGTGTGTGGCACCAACTCCTCCCACGGGACCAATGGAACTCGTAGGAACTGACCAAGCAGCTGCGGGATACCCGGTCTTATAGTACGATGGTAATTTCCATATTACTAGACATAGGCTTTAAAACATGGCATTAGAGGGTGAAAAGTCGAAACAACCCCCGACCGTCCTTAAGGGTGGAACCAACATCTCCCACGGGACCAATGTAACTCGTAGGAACTGACCATGCAGTCGTGGGACTCTCGATTTGAGAGTACGGAAGTAATTTGCATATTTCTAGACTTGGGCTTAAAACTATGGCGTTAGAGGGTGAAAACTCGAAATAGCCCCCGAACATCACCGTGGGTGGTACCAACGCCTCCCACGGGACCAATGTAAATCGTAGGAACTGACCGCGTAGCCGCGGGACTCCCGGTTTGAGAATACGATGATAATTTTCATTTTTCTCGACTTAGTCTTAAAAACATGGCGTTAGAGGGTGAAAACTCAAAACAACCCCTGAACGTCCTCGTGGGTGGTACCAACCCCTCTCACGGGACCAATGTAACTCGTAGGAACTGATCGCGCACCCGCGAGACTCCCGGTTTGAGAATATAATGGTAATTTGCATGTGTCTAGACTTAAGTCAAAATCATGGCGGTAGAGGGTGAAAACTCGAAACAACCCCCGACAGTCCCCGTGGGTGGCACCAACTCCTCCCACGGGACCAATGGAACTCGTAGGAACTAACCACGCAGCGGCGGGACACTAGGTTTTAGAGTACGACGGTAATTTGCATATTTCTAGACATAGGATTTAAAACATGGCATTAGAGGGTGAAAACTCGAAACAACCCCCGACCGTCCCTATGGGTGGAACCAACACCTCCCACGGGACCAATGTAACTCGTAGGAACTGACCACACAGCCACGGGACTCTCGTTTTGAGTTTACAAAAATAATTTGCATATTTCTAGACTTAGGCTTAAAAACATGTTATTAGAGGGTGAAAACTCGAAATAGCCCCCGAACATCCCCGTGGGTGGCACCAATACATCCCACGGGACCAATGTAACTTATAGGAACTGATCGCATAGCCGCGAGACTCCCAGTTTGAGAATACAAAGGTAATTTGCATGATTCTATACTTAAGCTTAAAAACATGGCCGTAAATGGCGAAAACTAGAAACAACTCCCGACCGTCCCCGTCGGTGGCACCAACACATCCCACGGGACCAATATAACTCGTAGGAACTGAGCGCAGTCGCGAGACTCCCCGTTTGAGAATACAATGGTAATTTTCATATTTCTAGACTAAAGCTTAAAAACATGGTGGTAGAGGGTGAAAACTCGAAACAACCCCCGACCATCCCCGTACATGGCACTCACACCTACCACGGGACCAATGTAACTCATAGGAACTGACCACGCAGCCGTGGGAGTCCCGGTTTGAGAGTACGATGGTAATTTGTATATTTCTAGACTAAGGCTTAAAATGATGGAGTTAAAGGGTGAAAATTTGAAACAGCCCCCGAACGGCCCTGTGGATGGAACCAATACCTCCCGCGTGACCAATGTAACTCGTAGGAACTGACCACACAGTCGCGGGACTCACGGTTTGAGAATAAGATGATAATTTTTATATTTGTAGACATAGGCTTAAAAACATGGCGTTAAAGGATGAAAACTCGAAATAGCTCCCGAACGGCCTCGTGGGAGGCACCAAAACCTCCCATGGGACCAACGTAATTCGTAGGATCTTACCACCCAGTAACAGGACTCCCGATTTGAAAATAAGACGATAATTTTCATATTTCTAGACTTAGACTGAAAAACATGGGACCAATGTAAATTGTAGGAACTGACCGCACAGCCGCGGGACTCCCAGTTTGAGAATTCGATGATAATTTTAATATTTCTAGACATAGGCTTAAAAACATGGCGTTAGAGGGTTAAAATTCAAAACAGCCCTCGAACGTCCCCATGGGTGGTACCAACACCTCTCACGGGACCAATGTAACTCGAAGGAACTGACCGCGCAGCCGCGAGACTACCGGTTTGAGAATACAATGGTAATTTGCATGTTTCTAGGCTTAAGTTAAAAACATGGCGGTAGAGGGTGAAAACTCGAAACAACCCCCGACCGTCCCCGTGGGTGGAACCAACTCCTCCCATGGGACCAATGGAACTCGTAGGAACTGACCACGTAGCTGCGGGACAACCGATTTTAGAGTACAACGGTAATTTGCATATTTCTAGACATAGGCTTTAAAACATGGCATTATAGGGTGAAAACTCAAAACAACCCCCGACCGTCCCTATGGGTGGAACCAACACCTCCCACGGGACCAATGTAACTCATAGGAACTGATCGCATAGCCGCGAGACTCCCGATTTGAGAATACGAAGGTAATTTGCATGTTTCTAGACTTAAGATTAAAAACATGGCGGTAGAGGGAGAAAAAATGAAACAACCACCGACCGTCACCCGTGGGTGGTACCAACACCTCCCACGGGACCAATGCAACTCGTAGGAACTGACCACGCAGCCGCGGGGCACCTGGTTTGAGAGTACGATGGTAATATATATATTTCTTGACTTGGGCTTAAAAACATGGCGTTAGAGGGTGAAAACTCGAAACAGCCACCGAACGGCCCCGTAGGTGGCACCAAAACCTCCCACGGGACCAATGTACCTCGTAGGAACTGACCACGCATTAGCGGGACTCCCAATTTGAAAATATGATGATAATTTTCATATTTGTAGACATAGGATTAAAAACATCGCTTTAGAGTGTGAAAACTCGAAACAGCCCCCGAAGGGCCCCATGGGTGGCACCAACACCTCCCTCGAGACCAATGTAGCTCGTAGGAACTGACCGTGCAGCTGCGGGACTCCCTATTTGAGAATATTATCATTAGTTTCATATTTCTGGAGTTAGTATTAAAAACATGGCGTTAGAGGATGAAAACACGAAACAACCATCGACCATCCCCATGGGTGGCACCAACACCTCCCACGGGACCAATGTAATTTGTAGGAACTGACCACGCAGCCGCGGGACTCCTAATTAGAGAGTACAACGATAATTTACATATTTCTAGACTTGGGCTTAAAAACATGGCGTTAGAGGGTGAAAACTAGAAACATCCCCCGAACGACCCAGTGGATGGCAGCAACACCTCCCACGGGACCAATGTAACTCGTAGGAACTGACCCCTCAATTGCGGGTATCCCGATTTTAGAATACCATGGTAATTTGTATATTGCTAGACATAGGCTTAAAAATATGGCGTTAGAGGTTGAGAACTCAAAACAGACCCCGACCGTCCTCGTGGGTGGCACCAACACCTCCCACGGGACCAACGTAAATCGTAGGAACTGACCATGCAACGGCGGGACTCCCAGTTCGAGAATATGATGATAATTTTCATATTTCTAGACATAGACTTAAAAACATGACGTTAGAGGGTGAGAACTCGAAATAGCCCCCAAACGGCCCCATGGGTGGCTCCAACACCTCCCACGGGACCAATGTATCTCTTAGGAACTGACCGCGCATCCGCGAGACATTCGGTTTGAGAATACGAAGGTAATTTGCAGGATTCTAGACTTAAGCTTAAAAACATGGCGTTAGAGGGTGAAAACTCGAAACAACCCCCGAACGGCCCTGTGAATGACACCAACACCTCCCAAGTGACCAATGTAACTCGTAGGAACTGACCACGCAGCCGCTGGATTCCGATTTGAGAATACGATGATAATTTTTATATTTCTAAACTTAGGCTTAAAAACATGGTTTTAGAGGGTGAAAACTCGAAACAGCCCCCGAATGGCCCTGTAGGTGGCACCAACACCTCCCACGGGACCAATGTAGATCGTAGGAACTGACTGCGCAGCCGCTGAACTCTCGGTTTGAGAATATGACGATAATTTTTATATTTCTAGACTTATGGTTAAAAACATGGCGTTAGAGGGTGACTACTCGAAACAGACCCCGAACGGCCCCATGGGTGGCACCAACACCTCCCACGGGACCAATGTAGCTCGTAGGAACTGATTGCGCTGCCGTGGGACTCCCAGTCTGATAATATGATGATAATTTTTATATTTCCAGACATAGGCTTAAAAATATGCCCTTAGACGGCGAAAACTCGAAATAGCTCTTGAACGTCCCCGTGGGTGGCACCAACTCATCCCGCGGGACCAATATAACTCGTAGGAACTGATCGTGCAGCCGCGAGATTCCTGTTTGAGATACGATGGTAATTTGCATGTTTCTACACTTAAGCTTAAAAACATGGGGTTAGAGGGTGAAAACCTGAAATAACCCCGAACCATCACCGTGGGTGGCACCGACACCTCCCATGGGACCAATGTAACTCGTAGGAACTGACCGCACAGCCATGAGACTCCTAGTTTGAGAATACGATGGAAATTTCCCTATTTCTAGAATTAAGCTTAAAAACATGGCGGTAGAGGGTTAAAACTCGGAACAACCCTCAACCGTCCCCATGAGTGGCAGCAACACCTCCCACGGGACCAATGTAAATAGTAGGAACTGACCACGCAGCCGCGAGACTCCCAGTTTGAGAATATGATGATAATTTTCATATATCTAGACATAGGCTTAAAAACATGGCGTTAGAGGGTGAAAACTCGAAACAACTCCCAAACGGTCCCGTGGGTGGCATCAACACCTCCCATGGGACAAATCTAAATCGTAGGAATTGTCCATGCCGCAACGGGACTCCCGATTTGAAAATAAGATGATAATTTTCATATTTATAGACTTAGGCTTAAAAACATGGCGTTAGAGGGTGAAAACTCGAAACAGCTACTGAACGGCCCCATGGATGGCACCACCCCCTCCCACGGGATCAGTGTAACTCATAGGAACTGACCCCACAGCCGCGGGTCTCTCGGTTTGAGAATACGACGGTAATTTTCGTATTTCTCGACTTAGGCTTAAAATCATGGCGTTAAAGGGTGAAAAATCAAAACAGCCCCCGAACGGCCCCATGGGTGGCACCAACACCTCCCATGGGACCAATGTAAATTGTAGGAACTGACCGCACAGCCGCGGGACTCCCAATTTGAGAATTCGATGATAATTTTAATATTTCTAGACTTAGGATTAAAAACATGGCGTTAGAGGGTGAAAATTAAAAACAGCCCTCGAACGTCCCCATGGATGGTACCAACACCTCTCACGGGACCAATGTAACTCGTAGGAACTAATCGCGCAGCCTCGAGACTCCCGGTTTGAGAATATAATGGTAATTTGCATGATTCTAGGCTTAAGTTAAAAACATGGCGGTAGAGGGTGAAAACTCGAAACAACCCCCGACCGTCCCCGTGGGTGGAACCAACTCCTCCCACGGGACCAATGGAACTCGTAGGAACTGACCACGCAGCTGCGGGACACCGGTTTTAGAGTACAACGGTAATTTGCATATTTCTAGACATAGCTTTAAAACATGGCATTATAGGGTGAAAACTCAAAAATACCCCCGACCGTCCCTATGGGTGGAACCAACACCTCCCACGGGACCAATGTAACTCATAGGACCTGATCGCATAGCCGCGAGACTCCCGATTTGAGAATACGAAGGTAATTTGCATGTTTCTAGACTTAAGCTTAAAAACATGGCGGTAGAGGGAGAAAAATTGAAACAACCCCCGACTGTCCCCGTGGGTGGCACCAACACCTCCCACGGGACCAATGTAACTCATAGGAACGGACCACTCAGCCATGGGACTCCCGGTTTGAGAGTACGGCGATAATTTGTATATTTCTAGACTAAGGCTTAAAAAGATGGCGTTAGAGGGTGAAAACTTGAAGCAGCCTCCAAACGGCCCTGTGGATGGCACCAATACCTCCCGCATGACCAATGTAACTCGTAGGAACGGACCACACAGCCGCGGGACTCCCTGTTTGAGAATACGATGATAATTTTTATATTTTTAGACTTAGGCTTAAAAACATGGCGTTAACGGGTGAAAACTCGAAACTGCCCCCGATCGTCCCCGTGGGTGGCACAAAAAACTCCCACGGGACCAATGTAAATTGTAGGAACTGACCAAGAAGCCGCGAGACTCCCGGTTATAGAATACGATGATAATATTCATATTTCTATACTTAGGATTAAAAACGTAGCGTTAGAGGGTGCACTCAAAATAGCCCCCGAACGTCCCCGTGTATGGTACCAACACCTCCCACGGGACCAATGTGACTCGTATGAACTGCCCACGCATTAGTGGGACTCCCGGTTTGAAAATATGATGATAATTTTCATATTTCTAGACTTAGGATTAAAAACATGGCTTTAGAGGGTGAAAACTCGAAACAGCCCCCGAACAACCCCGTGGGTGGCACCAACACCCCCCACGGGACAAATTTAACTCATTGGAACTGACCACACAGTTGCGGGACTCCCGATTTGAGAATACGATGATAATTTTCATATTTTTAGACTTAGGCTTAAAACATTGCATTGGAGGGTGATAACTCGAAACATCCCCCGAACGTCCCCGTGAGTGGCACCAACACCTCCCACGGGACCAATGTAACTCATAGGAACTGATCGTGCATCCTCAAGACTCCCGATTTGAGAATACGACGGTAATTTTGATGTTTCTTGTGGCACCCCGAATTAATTAAGTTAAACTCATCCTTTTAATTAGAGATAAATTGCCTTAAACAATGTTTTAATTTTAATCTCTGAGGAAAATAACATAAGTTTTTTTTCCCCAAAGGTATGTGTGGATGAAAACATAACTGCCTTTACTTATAACTTATAAGTACTACATAAATTTACATAACCAAGATCCTTAGTTTAATAATTACACAAAAGGAATCTTGATATTCAAACCATACTAAATATCTGTCACTCCCCCGTTTTAAGGTCCTAACTTGGCAGTGAACTCCAAATTATAAGCATACCTGAAACAAAACATTACAAGAGTGTAAGCTATAAAGTCTTAGTGAATGACCACATAGCACACATATAACCAATTTGAATAACCATTTTTATTTTGTTCTAATGCTATAACCCAACAGGAATTGTGAAACTCTCGCAAGCCTGGACCCGCCACAGTCCAATTAACCCACAACAGTTATTAGGGACAACCACATCCCTTTATTAGGCCCGAGTAAACAAACCTTTAAGTTGGATTAATAGGACCACCACATCCCGTAGGACCCACCACAGTCCTTAACATTAGATAAAGGACTCACCAGTCCATATCATTATATAACATCACTTAACATTTTTTAATCATATGCATATGTTTCATAAATACAACATCACTCCCATAAACATTTTCACACATGTGTTTAACTACACATTTCCATATGAAATTATAAGCATTTATATTTCATAAGGAAGGTCACCCGCCTTTTATTAAGTGCTAAGATTAATACCAACTACTTTCTTGGTATGGTAGTATTAGCTGCATCCCCACCTAACAAGTCAATGTCGTTAGTATTTGAATACACCGATTAACATCAAACCTAGTAATACATCACATCATTTGGTCAATAAGAAATTACTAAGGAGGAATTAAATATGACACTTCACATTTCTATAAAACCCAATTAATTAGGGTTCTAACACAATTTACAGAATTTAATTACGAATTTGCTAGACAAAGTTATGCCCATTTTATTACAGCCTTTTCCAAATCATTTCTCAAGAAAAACAACAACACAACTTCAACTTCATGAAATTCTCATAATTTTTGTACAACATAACTTTCCATGATATTCCACCAAATATCAGTAAACACATTGAATAATACAAATTTAATGTTTCATAATTTTTAGGGCTCATTTTCTATGTCGAGCAAAATGTCAAACACCTGGTATGCATTCTTGCTCCTTTAGGGCAGATTTTAAATCAAGACTTCAAACTATCACCAAGGGTTAATTACTTGGTATTTTTATATAATTTTCGGATATGTTATACATGTAAGACTATATTTTACTCTCCAACTTGAATCACTCAATTCCAATAAGTATTCCATGATTTATACCATTTTTAGCATAACTAGGTCAAAATACAACATTAAGGCATAACTTAACATTTTTAAGCATACATAACCTTGACCTTGAGTATAATTCATGGAAACATATAATAAACATGCTTTAGCAGAAATATACATCATAATCATGAATTTTCTAAATCAAAATGCTTTACGAAAAGATGATGTAGATTAAGGACTTTAAAGTATGCATTACTATTCTAGCTCCACTTTTAACTTGTGTTCTTAACCCATCCTTGTTCCAACACAATTCAGCAATATGGGTATCATTAAAATATATAACCAAATCAAAAATAAAAACATGATAAGTATAGAACTCATCCATGTGACCAACTTTAATACATATGTAATTACCTTACGAGGATTCCTTGATTTATGGAAAATTTCCAAAGATTTATTCCTTAACTTTCTTCTCTTTCTCTCTCTTTAGGCAAAACTCTTGTTCATGGCTGCATTTTCTGAACAAAGAAGTTGTTCTATATAGTTTAAGTCGGCCAAACCATCACCCACCCTCTAACCAATCAAAAAATAGCACACGGTGTGCTAATAAGAAAATTTTCACTTAAGGGATGGACATATTTTCCCTTGTTTCATACTTTCGGTAAAACTTCTTGTACGAGCCTCCGTTTAACCCACCGTTTGTTGTGTTATAATATTAATTCATATATCTACAACTTTCATAATTTATGTTTTCCCAAAATCATAAACTAATACGCCTAATTTGGGCATGGAACAGGAAAGTAGCAATTTACCGAAAATCTCAAAACTTTCACAATTGGCGACCAAACATTGCCAATTTCGTACAACACCCTTATTTAATTTTAAAAACATAATCATGCATTAAAAACATAATTTATGATTCATTTAACCACATAACTAATCATATGTTCTAAACATGGTATCCCCGATCATAAGCTCAATTAACACCTAATGTAAACAACACATATATCACATGAGCATGCATCCCCTAAACATGATAATTAACATGTTTAACACACATAACCAATCTATAACTTATAACTCCTAAGTTATAATTAATCATGTAATTAACCTTCCTAAACATATTTTAGGGCCTTACATTTATACACTTAATCTGAAAAACATGGCGGTAGAGGGTGAAAACTCGAAACAACCCCCGACCGTCCCCGTGGGTGGCACCAACACCTCCCAAGGGACCAATGTAACTCCTAGGAACTGACCACGCAGCCGCGGGACACCAGATTTGAGAGTACGAGGGTAATTTACATATTTCTAGACTTAGGCTTAAAAACATGGCGTCAGAGGGTGAAAACTCGAAACATCCCCTGAACGACCCAGTGGATTGTAGCAACACCTCCCACGGGACCAATGTAACTCGTAGGAACTGACCCCGTAACTACGGGTCTCCCAATTTTAGAATACGATGGTAATTAGCATATCGCTAAACTTAGGCTTGAAAATAGGGCGTTAGAGGGTGAAAACTCGAAACAACCCCCGACCATCCCCGTGGGTGGCACCAACACCTCCCACGGGACCAAATCAAATCGTAGGAACTGACCACGCAACCGCGGGACTCCCGATTTGAGAATACAAAGATAATTTTCATATTCCTAGACGTTGGCTTAAAAACATGGCATTAGAGGGTGAAATCTCGGAACAGCCACCGAACGTCCCCGTGGGTGGCACCAACACCTTCCACGGGACCAATGTAACTCATAGGAACTGATCGCATAGCCGCGAGACATTCAGTTTGAGAATACGAAGGTAATTTGCATGTTTCTAGACTTAAGCTTAAAAACATAGCGTTAGAGTGTGAAAACTCGAAGCAACCCCCGAACGGCCCTGTGAATGGCACCAACACCTCCCACGTGACCAATGTAACTCGTAGGAACTAACCACGCAGCCGCTGGACTCCCGGTTTGAGAATACGATGATAATTTTTATATTTCTAGACTTAGGCTTAAAAATATAGCATTAAAGGGTGAAAATTCGAAACTGCCCCTGATCGTCCCCGTGGGTGGCACCAACACCTCCCACGGGACCCACGTAAATCGTAGGAACAAACCAAGCAGCCGTGAGACTGCCGGTTATAGAATACGATGATAATTTTCATATTTCCAGACTTAGGCTTCTAAAGATGGCGTTAGAGGGTGAAAACACGAAACAGCCCCCGAACGTCCCCGTGGGAGGCACCAACACCTCCCACGGGACCAATATAGCTCTTAGGAACTGACCGTGCAGCCGCGGGACTCCCGATTTGAGAATACGATGATAATTTCCATATTCCAAGACATAGGATTAAAAACATGGCATTATAGGGTGAAAACTCGAAACAACCACCAAACATCCCCGTGGGTGGCACCAACAACTCCCACGGGACCAATGTAACTCATAGGAATTGATCGCGTAACCGCGAGACTCCCGGTTTGAGAATACGAATTTAATTTGCATGCTTCTAGACTTAAGCTTAAAACATGGTGGTAAAGGGTGAAAACAAGTAACAACTCCCGACCGTCCCCGTGGGTGGCAACAACACCTCCCACGGGACCAATGTAACTCATAGGAACTGAGCGCAGTCGCGAGACTCCCCGTTTCAAAATACGATGGTAATTTCAATATTTCTAGGCATAAGCTTAAAAACATGGCAGTAGAGGGTGAAAACTCGAAACAATCCCCGAACGTCCCCGTGGGTGTCACCAACACCTCCCACGGAACCAATGTAACGCGTAGGAACTAACCACGCAGCCGTGGGACTCCCGGTTTGAGAGTACGGCGATAATTTGTATATTTCTAGACTAAGGCTTAAAACCATGGCGTTAGAGGGTGAAAACTCGAAACAGCCCCCGAACGGCCCTCTGGATGGCACCAACACCTCCCGTGTGACCAATGTAACTCCTAGGAACTGACCACGCAGCCGCGGGACTCCCGGTTTGAGAATACGATGATAATTTTTATATATCTAGACTTAGGCTTCAAAACATTGCGTTAAAAGGTGAAAACTCGAAACTGCCCCCGATTGTCCCCGTGGGTTGCACCAACACCTCCCACGGGACCAATGTAAATCGTAGGAACTGACCAAGCAGCCGCGAGACTCCCGGTTATAGAATACGACGATAATTTTCATATTTCTAGACTTAGGCTTAAAAACATGGCGTTAGAGGTTGAAAACTTGATCAAGCCCCTGAACGTCCCCGTGTGTGGCACTAACACCTCCCACAGGACCAATGTAACTCGTAGGAACTGAACACGCATTAGCAGGACTCTCGATTTGAGAATACAAGGATAATTTTCATATTTCTTGACTTAGGCTTAAAAACATTGCGTTAGAGGGTGAAAACTCGAAACAACCCCCGAACGTCCCCGTGGGTGGCACCAACCCCGCCCACAGGACCAATGTAACTCGTAGGAACTGATCGTGCATACGCATGACTCCCGGTTTGAGAATACGACAGTAATTTGGATGTTTCTAAACTTAATCTGAAAAACATGGCGCTAGAGGGTGAAAACTCGAAACAACCCCAGACCGTCCCCGTGGGTGGTACCAAAACCTCCCATGGGACCAATGTAACTCGTAGGAACTGGCCACGCAGCCGCGGGACTCCCGATTTGAGAGTATTACGGTAATTTTCATATTTCTAGTCTAGGGTTAAAAACATGGCGTTAGAGGGTGAAAACTCGAAATAACCACCGAACGGCCTAGTGGATGGTAGCAACACCTCCCACGGGACCAATGTTACTCGTAGGAACTGACCCCGCAAATGCGGGTCCCCCAATTTTAGAATACGACGGTAATTTGCATCTCGCTAGACTTAGGCTTAAAAATATGGCGTTAGAGGATGAAAACTCGAGACAGCCCCCGACCGTCCCCGTGGGTGTCATCAACACCTCCCACGGGACCAATGTAAATCTTTGGAACTGACCACGCAACCGCGGGACTCCCAGTTTGAGAATACGAAGATAATTTTCATATTTCTAGACTTAGACATAAAAACATGACATTATAGGGTGAAAACTCGAAACAACCCCCGAACGGCCCCGTGGGTGGCACCAACACCTCCCGCGGGGCCAATGTCGCTCTTAAGAACTGACCGCGCAACCGCGGAACTCCCAGTTTGAGAATGTAATGATAATTTTTATATTCCTAGACTTAAGCTTAAAAACATGGCATTAGAGGGTGAAATCTTGAAACAGCCCCCGAACGTCCCCGTGGGTGGCACCAACATCTCCCACGGGACCAATGTAACTCATAGGAACTGATCACGTAGCCGCGAGACATTCGGTTTGAGAATACGAAGGTAATTTGCATGGTTTTTTGCTTTAGCTTAAAAACATGGTGGTAGAGGGTGAAAACTATAAAGAACACCCCGATCGTCCCCGTGGGTGGCACCAATACCTGCCATGGGACCAATGTAACTTGTAGGAACTGAGCGCAGCCACGAGACTCCCAATTTGAGAATACGATGGTAATTTGCATATTTCTAGACTTAAGCTTAAATACATGGCGGTAGAGGATGGAAACTAGAAACAAGCCCCGACCATCCTCGTAGGTGGCACCAACACCTCCCACGGACCAATGTAACTCGTAAGAACTGACCGCACAGCCGTGGGACTCCCGATTTGACAGTACGATAGTAATTTGTATATTTCTAGACTAAGGCTTGAAATCGTGGCGTTAGAGGGTGAAAACTTGAAACAACCCCCGAACGGTCCTGTGAATGGCACCAACACCTCCCATATGACCAATGTAACTTGTAGGAACTGACCACGCAGCCGCTGGACCTCCGATTTGAGAATATGATAATAATTTTTATATTTCTAAACCTAGGCTTAAAAACATGGTTTTAGAGGGTGAAAACTCAAAACAGCCCCAGAACGACCCCGATGGGTGGCAGCAACACCTCCCACGGGACCAATGTAGATCGTAGGAACTGACCGCGCAGTCACAGATCTCCCCCTTTGAGAATGCGATGATAATTTTCATATTTCTAGACTTAGGCTTAAAAACATGCAGTTAGAGGGTGAAAATTCGAAACAGCCCCCGAACGGCCCTATGGATGGCACCAATACCTCCCGCATGACCAATGTAACTCGTAGGAACTTACCACGCAGCCACGGGACTCCCGGTTTGAGAATACGATAACAATTTTTATATATCTAGATTTAGGCTTAAAAACATGGCGTTAAAGGGATAAAACTCGAAACTGCCCCCGATTGCCCCCGTGGGCGGCACCAACACCTCCCACGGGACCAATGTAAATCGTAGGAACTGACCAAGCAGCCGCGAGACTCCTGGTTATAGAATACGAAGATAATTCTCATATTTCTAGACTTAGGCTTAAAAACATGGCGTTAGAGGGTGAAAACTCGATCAAGCCCCAGAACGTCCCCGTGTGTGGCACCAACACCTCCCACGGGACCAATGTAACTCGTAGGAACTGACCACGCATGAGCAGGACACCCGGTTTGAGAATACAAAGATAATCTTCATATTTCTTGACTTAGGTTTAAAAACATTGCGTTAGAGGGTGAAAACTCGAAACAACCCCCAAAGGTCCTCGTGGGTGGCACCAACACCTCCCACGGGACCAATCTAACACGTAGGAAATGATTGTGCATCCGCAAGTCTCCCGGTTTGAGAATATGACTGTAATTTGCATATTTCTAGACTTAGGCTTGAAAACATGGTGTTAGAGGGTGAAAACTCGAAACATCCACCGAACGGCTCAGTGGATGGCAGCAACACCTCCCATGGGACTGTGGTAACTCGTAGGAACTGACCCCACAACTGCGGGACTCCCGATTTTAGAATACGACGGTAATTTGCATATCGCTAGAATTAGGCTTAAAAATATGGCGTTAGAGGTTGAAAACTCCAAACAGCCCCCGACCGTCAACGTGGGTGAGACCACCACCTCCCATGGGGCCAATGTAAATCGTAGGAACTGACCACGCAACTGCGGGACTCCCAGTTTGAGAATTCGATGACAATTTTCATATTCCTTTACTTAGGCTTAAAAACATGGCATTAGAGGGTGAAATCTCAAAACATCCCCCGAACGTCCCCGTGGGTGGCAGCAACACCTCCCACGGGACCAATGTAACACATAGGAACTGATCACATAGCCGCGAGAAATTCGATTTGAGAATACGAAGGTAATTTGCATGTTTCTTGACTTAAGCTTAAAAACATGGGGGTAGAGGGTGAAAGCTAGAAAGAACCCCCGATCGTCCTCGTGGGTGGCACCAACACCTCCCACGGGACCAATGTAACTCGTAGGAACTGAGCGCAGCCGCGACACTCCCAATTTGAGAATACGATGGTAATTTTCATATTTCTAGACTTAAGCTTAAATACATGGCGGTAGAGGGTGAAAACTAGAAACAACCCCCGACCATCCCCGTAGGTGGCACCAACACCTCCCACGGGACCAATGTAACTCGTAGGAACTGACCACGCAGCCGTGGGACTCCCGGTTTGAGAGTACGGTAGTAAGTTGTATATTTCTAGACTAAGGCTTAAAATCATGGCGTTAGAGGGTGAAAACTTGAAACAACCCCCGAACGCCGAACGGCCCAGCGAATGGCACAAACACCTCCCACATGACCAATGTAACTTGTAGGAACTGCCACGAAGCCGCTGGACTCCCGATTTGAGAATACAATGATAATTTTTATATTTATAAACTTAGGCTTAAAAACATGGTTTTAGAGGGTGAAAACTCAAAACAGCCCCCGAACGGCCCCGTGGGTGGCACCAACACCTCCCACAGGCCCAATGTAGATCGTAGGAACTGACCGCGCAGTCGCGAGACTCCCGGTTTGAGAATACGATGATAATTTTCATATTTCTAGACTTAACCTTAAAAACATGCCGTTACAGGGTGAAAACTTGAAACAACCCCCGAACGTCCCTATACCAACACTTGCAACGGGACCAATGTAACTCGTAAGA
Source organism: Sambucus nigra (assembly GCA_949130495.1). Classification (NCBI taxonomy): domain Eukaryota; kingdom Viridiplantae; phylum Streptophyta; class Magnoliopsida; order Dipsacales; family Adoxaceae; genus Sambucus; species Sambucus nigra. The sequence goes on along the minus strand of OX422217.1, from coordinate 300,372,317 downwards.
ACTGACTGCGTAGCTGTGAGACTCCCGATTTAATAATATGACGGTAATTTTAATATTTCAAGACTTAAGAATAAAAACATGATGGTAGAGGTTGAAAACTCGAAACACCCCCTAACCGGCCCCCGTGGGTGGCACCAACACCTACCACGAGACAAGTGTAACTCAAAAGAACTGACCAAAGACTACGGGGCTCTCGGTTTGAGAGTACAATGATAATTAGAATATTTCTAGACTTAAGCTTAAAAACATGGCATTAGAGGGTGAAAACTCGAAACAGCCCCCAAACGGCCCCGTGGATGGCACCCACACCTCCCACGGGACTAATATAAATCGTAGGAATTGACCATGCATCCGCGAGACTCCCGATTTGATAATATGACGATAATTTTCATATTTCTAGACTTAAGCCTAAAAACATTGCGTTAGAGGGTGAAAACTCGAAACAACCCCCGAACGTCCCCGTGGGTGGAACCAACACCTCCCACGGGACCAATGTAACTCGTAGGAAATGATCGTGCATCCGCAAGACTCCCGGTTTGAGAATACGACGGTAATTTGGATATTTCTTGATTTAATCTGAAAAACATGGCGGTAGAGGGTGAAAACTCAAAACAAACCCGACCGTTCCCGTGGGTGGTACCAACACCTCCCATGGGACCAATGTAACTCATAGGAAAATACCACGCAGTCGCGGGACTCCCGATTTGAGAGTACGATAGTAATTTGCATATTTCAAGACTTAGGCTTAAAAACATGGCGTTAGAGGGTGAAAACTCGAAAGATCCACCGAACGGCCCAATGGATGGCAGCAACACCTCTCACAGGACCAATGTAACTCGTAGCAACTGACCCCACAACTGCGGGTCTCCCAATTTTAGAATACGACGATAATTTCCATATCGCTAGGCTTAGGCTTAAAAATATGGCGTTAGAGGGTGAAAACTCCAAACAGCCCCCGAACGTCAATGTGGGTGGCACCAACACCTCCCACGGGACCAATGTAACTCGTAAGAATTGACCACGCATTAGTAGGACTGCCGGTTTGAGAATACAAAGATAATTTTCATATTTCTTGACTTAGGCTTAAAAACATTGCGTTAGAGGCTGAAAACTCAAAACAGCCCCCGAACGGCCCCGTGGGTGCACCAACACCTCCCACGGGACCAATGTAGCTCGTAGGAACTGACCGCACAGCCGTGGGACTCCCATTTTTGGAATAAGATGATAATTTTCATATTTCTAAACTTAGGCTTAAAAACATGGTTTTAGAGGGTGAAAACTCGAAAGAGTCCCCGAACGGCCCCGTGGGTGGCACCAACACCTCCCACGGGACCAATGTGGATCGTAGGAACTGATCGCGCAGCCGAGAAACTCCCGATTTGAGAATACAATGATAATTTTCATATTTCTAGACTTAGGCTTAAAAACATGTCGTTAGAGTGTGAAAACTCGAAACAGCCCCCGAACGTCCCTTTACCAACACCTCCCACGGGACCAATGTAACTCGTAAGAACTAACTGCGTAGCTGTGAGACTCCCGGTCGTCAATAAATACGACGATAATTTTCATATTTCTAGACTTAACCATAAAAACATGATGGTATAGGGTGAAAACTCAAAACAACCCCCAATCGGCCCCTTGGGTGGCACCATCACCTCCCACGAGACCAATGTAACTCAAAAGAACAGACCACACAGCTGCGGGACTCTCGGTTTGAGAGTAAGATGATAATTAGCATATTTCTAGACTTAAGCTTAAAAACATGGCATTAGAGGGTGAAAACTCGAAACAACCCCCAAACGACCTCGTGAATGGCACCAACACCTCCCACGTGACCAATATAAATCGTAGGAATTGACCATCCATTTGCGAGACTCCCGGTTTGAGAATACGATGATAATTTTCATATTTCTAGACTTAGAAGTAAAAGCATGGTGTTAGAGGGTGAGAACTCGAAACAGCCCCTGAACGGTCCCGTGGGTGGCATCAACACCTCTAACGGGACCAATGTAAATAGTAGGAACTTACCACGCAGCAGTGGGACTCAAGCTTTAAAAATACGACGATAATTTTCATATTTCTGAACATACGCTTAAAAACATGGCATTAGAGGGTGAAAACTCAAAACAGCCCCCGAACAGCACTGTGGGTGGCACCAACACCTCCCACAGGACCACTGTAACTCATAGGAACTGACCGCGCAGCCGCGGGACTCCCGGTTTGAGAATACGAAGATAATTTTCATATTTCTAGACTTAGGCTTAAAAACATTGACTTAAAGGGTGAAAACTCGAAACAGCCCCCGAACGTTCCCGTGGGTGGCACCAATACCTCCCACGGGACCAATGTAACTCGTAGGAACTGATCGCGCATCCGCAAGAATCTCGGTTTGAGAATATGACGATAATTTGGATGTTTCTAGACTTAAGCTGAAAAACATGGTGGTAGAGGGTGAAAGCTAGAAAGAACCCCCGATCGTCCCCGTGGGTGGCACCAACACCTCCCACGGGACCAATGTAACTCGTAGGAACTGAGCGCAGCCGCGACACTCCCAATTTGAGAATACAATGGTAATTTGCATATTAGTAGACTTAAGCTTAAATACATGGCAGTAGAGGGTAAAAACTAGAAACAACCCCCGACCATCCCCGTAGGTGGCACCAACATCTACTACGGGACCAATGAAACTCGTAGGAAGTGACCACGCAGCCGTGGGACTCCCGGTTTGAGAGAACGGTAGTAATTTTTATATTTCTAGACTAAGGCTTAAAATTATGGCGTTAGAGGGTGAAAACTTGAAACAACCCCCGAACGGCCCTGTGAATGGCACCAACACCTCCCACATGACCAATGTAACTTGTAGGAACTGCCACGCAACCGCTGGACTCCCGATTTTAGAATTCAATGATAATTTGTAGATTTATAAACTTAGGCTTAAAAACATGGTTTTAGAGGGTGAAAACTCGAAACAGCCCCCGAACGGCCCCGTGGGTGGCACCAACACCTCCCACGGGCCCAATGTAGATCATAGGAACTGACCGCGCAGCCGCGAAACTCCCGGTTTGAGAATACGATGATAATTTTCATATTTCTAGACTTAGCCTTAAAAACATGCCGTTAGAGGGTGAAAACTCGAAACAGCCCCCGAACGTCCCTATACCAACACTTGCAACGGGACCAATGTAACTCGTAATAACTGACTGCGTAGCTGTGAGACTCCCGATTTGAGAATATGAAGGTAATTTTCATATTAATAGACTTAAGAATAAAAACATCATGGTAGAGGTTGAAAACTCGAAACAACCCCTAACCGGCCACGTGGGTGGCACCAACACCTACCACGAGACAAGTGTAACTCAAAAGAACTGACCACACACTGCGGGACTCTCGGTTTGAGAGTACAATGATAATTAGCATATTTCTAGACTTAGGCTTAAAAACATGGCATTAGAGGGTGAAAACTCGAAACAGCCAACAAACGGCCCCGTGGATGGCACCAACACCTCCCAAGGGACCAATATAAATCGTAGGAATTCACCATACATCAGCGAGACTCCCGGTTTGAGAATACGATGATAATGTTCATATTTCTAGACTTAAGCCTAAAAACATTGCGTTAGAGGGTGAAAACTCGAAACAACCCCCGAACGTCCCCGTGGGTGGAACCAACACCTCCCACGAGACCAATGTAACTCGTAGGAAATGATCGTGCATCCGCAAGACTCCCGGTTTCAGAATACGACGGTAATTTGGATGTTTCTAGATTTAATCTGAAAAACATGGTGGTAGAGGGTGAAAACTCAAAACAACCCCGACCGTCCCCGTGGGTGGTACCAACACCTCCCATGGGACAAATGTAACTCGTAGGAACTGACCACACAGTCGCGGGACTCCCGATTTGAGAGTACGACAGTAAGTTGCATATTTCAAGACTTAGGCTTAAAAACATGGCGTTAGAGGGTGAAAACTCGAAACATCCACCGAACGGCCCAGTGGATGGCAGCAACACCTCCCACAGGACCAATGTAACTCGTAGCAACTGACCCCACAACTGCAGGTCTCCCAATTTTAGAATATGACGGTAATTTCCATATCGCTAGACTTAGGCTTAAAAATATGGCGTTAGAGGGTGAAAACTCCAAACAGCCCCCGAACGTCAATGTGGGTGGAACCAACACCTCCCACGGGACCAATGTAACTCGTAGGAATTGACCATGCATTAGTAGGACTGCCGGTTTGAGAATACAAAGATAATTTTCATATTTCTTGACTTAGGCTTAAAAACATTGCGTTAGAGGCTTAAAACTCGAAACATCCCCCGAACGGCCCCGTGGGTGGCACCAACACCTCCCACAGGACCAATGTAGCTCGTAGGAACTGACCGCGCAGCCGCGGGACTCCCAGTTTTGGAATAAGATGATAATTTTCATATTTCTAAACTTAGGCTTAAAAACATGGTTTTAGAGAGTGAAAACTCGAAACAGCCCCCGAACGGCCCCGTGGGTGGCACCAACACCTCCCACGGGACCAATGTAGATCGTAGGAACTGATCGCACAGCCGAGAAACTCCCGGTTTGAGAATACGATGATAATTTTCATATATCTAGACTTAGGCGTAAAAACATGTCGTTAGAGGGCGAAAACTAGAAACAGCCCCCGAACGTCCCTTTACCAAAACCTCCCACGAGACCAATGTAACTCGTAAGAACTGACCGTCAATAAATACGACAGTAATTTTCATATTTCTAGACTTAAGCATAAAAACATGATGGTAGAGGGTGAAAACTCGAAACAACCCCTAACCGGCCCCGTGGGTGGCACCATCACCTCCCACGAGACCAATGTAACTCAAAAGAACTGACCACACAGCTTCGAGACTCTCGGTTTGAGAGTAAGATGATAATTAGCATATTTCTAGACTTAGGCTTAAAAACATGGCGTTAGAGGGTGAAAACTCGAAATAGCCCCCAAACGGCCTCATGGATGGCACTAACACCTCCCACGGGACCAATATAAATCGTAGGAATTGACCATGCATCCGCGAGACTCCCGATTTGAGAATACGATGATAATTTTCATATTTCTAGACTTAGAAGTAAAAACATGGTGTTAGAGGGTGAAAACTCGAAACAGCCCCCGAACGACCCCGTAAGTGGCATCAACACATCTAACGGGACCAATGTAAATCGTAGAAACTTACCACGCAGCAGTGGGACTCAGGTTTTAAAAATAGGACGATAATTTTCATATTTCTGAACATAGGCTTAAAAACATGGCATTAGAGGGTGAAAACTCAAAACAACCCCCGAACAGCACTGTAGGTGGCTCCAACACCTCCCACGGGACCACTGTAACTCATAGGAACTGACCGCGCAGCCGCGGGACTCCCGGTTTGAGAACACGAAGATAATTTTCATATTTCTAGACTTAGGCTTAAAAACATTCCATTAAAGGGTGAAAACTCGAAACATCCCCGAACGTTCCTGTGGGTGGCACCAATACCGCCCACGAGACCAATGTAACTCGTAGGAACTGATCGCGCATCCGCAAGAATCTCGGTTTGAGAATACGATGGTAATTTAAATGTTTGTAGACTTAAGTTGAAAAACATGGTGGTAGAGGGTGAAAACTCGAAACAACCCCCGTGGGTGGCACTAACACCTCCCACGGGACCAATGTAACTCGTAGGGACTGAGCGTAGTCGCGAGACTCACCATTTGAGAATACAATGGTAATTTTCATATTTCTAGACTTAAGCTTAAAAACATGGCGGTAAAGGGTGAAAACTCGAAACAACCGACCATCCCCGTAGGTCGCACCAACACCTCCCACGGGACCAATGTAACTTATAGGAACTGACCACGCAGCCGTGGGACTCCTGATTTGAGAGTACGGCGGTAATTTTTATATTTCTAGACTAAGGCTTAAAAACATGGTGTTAGAGGGCAATAACTCGAAACAGCCCCTGAACGGCCCTGTGGATGGAACCAACACCTCCCGCGTGACCAATGTAGATCGTAGGAACTGACTGCGCAGCCGCGGGACTCCCAGTTTGAGAATACGATGATAATATTTATATTTCTAGACTTAGGCTTAAAAACATGGCGTTAAAGGGTGAAAACTCGAAACTGCCCCCGATCGTCCCCGTGGGTGGCACCAACACCTCCCACGGGAGCAATGTAAATCGTAGGAACTGACCACGCAGCCGTGGGACTCCCGATTTGAGAGTACGGTAATAATTTGTATATTTCTAGACTAAGGCTTAAAATCATGGCGTAAAGGGTGAAAACTTGAAACAACCCCCGAACGGCCCTGTGAATGACACCAACACCTCCCACATGACCAATGTAACTTGTAGGAACTGCCACGCAGCCGCTGGACTCCCAATTTGAGAATACGATGATAATTTTTATATTTATAAACTTAGGCTTAAAAACATGGTTTTAGAGGGTGAAAACTCGAAACAGCCCCCGAACGGCCCCGTGGGTGGCACCAACACCTCCCACGGGACCAATGTAGATCTTAGGAACTGACCGCGCAGCCGCAAAACTCCCGATTTGAGAATACGATGATAATTTTCATATTTCTAGACTTAGCCTTAAAAACATGCCGTTAGAGGTTGAAAACTCGAAACAGCCCCCGAACGTCCCATACCAACACTTACAACGGGACCAGTGTAACATGTAAGAACTGACTGCGTAGCTGTGAGACTCCCAATTTGAGAATACGACGGTAATTTTCATATTTCTAGACTTAAGCATAAAAACATGATGGTAGAGGTTGAAAACTCGAAACAACCCCAAACCGGCCCCGTGGGTGGCACCAACACCTCCCACGAGACTAGTGTATCTCAAAAGAACTGACCACACACTACGGGACTCTCGGTTTGAGAGTACGATGATAATTAGCATATTTCTAGACTTAGGCTTAAAAACATGGCGTTAGAGGGTGAAAAATCGAAACAGCCCCCAAACGGCCCCGTGGATGGAACCAACACCTCCCAAGGGACCAATATAAATCGTAGGAATTGACCATGCATCCGCGAGACTCCCGATTTGAGAATATGACGATAATTTTCATATTTCTAGACTTAAGCCTAAAAACATTGCGTTAGAGGGTGAAAACTCGAAATAACCCCCGAACGTCCCCGTGAGTGGAACCAACACTTCCGACGGGGCCAATGTAACTCGTAGGAAATGATCGTGCATCCGCAAGACTCCCGGTTTGAGAATACGGCGGTAATTTGGATGTTTCTAGATTTAATCTGAAAAACATGGCGGTAGAGGGTGAAAATTCGAAACAACCCCGACCGTCCCCGTGGGTGGTACCAACACCTCCCATGGGACCAATGTAACTCGTAAGAACTGACCACCCATCCCCGGGTCTCCCGATTTGTGAGTACGACAGTAATTTGCATATTTCTATACTTAGGCTTAAAAACATGGCGTTAGAGAGTGAAAACTCGAAACATCCACCGAACGGCCCAGTGGATGGCAGCAACACCTCCCATGGGACAAATGTAACTCGTAGGAACTGACCCCACAACTGTGGGCCTCCCAATTTTAGAATACGACGGTAATTTCCATATCGTTAGACTTAGGCTTAAAAATATGGCGTTAGAGGGTGAAAACTCCAAACATCCCCCGAACGTCAACGTGGGTGGCACCAACACCTCCCACAGGACCAATGTAACTCGTAGGAATTGACCATGCATTAGTAGGAGTGCCGGTTTGAGAATACAAAGATAATTTTCATATTTCTTGACTTAGGCTTAAAAACATTGCGTTAGAGGCTGAAAACTCGAAACAGCCCCCGAACGGCCCCGTGGGTGGCACCAACACCTCCCACGGGACCAATGTAGCTCGTAGGAACTGACCGCGCAGCCGCGGGACTCCCAGTTTGAGAATACGATGATAATTTTCATATTTCTAAACTTAGGCTTAAAAACATGGTTTTAATGGGTGAAAACTCAAAACAGCCCCCGAACGGCCCCGTGGGTGGCATCAACACCTCTAACGGGACTAATGCAAATCGTAGGAACTTCCCACGCAGCATTGGGACTCAGGCTTTAAAAATATGACGATAATTTTTATATTTTTTGAACATAGGCTTAAAAACATGGCATTAGAGGGTGAAAACTCAAAACAGCCCCCGAACAGCACTGTGGGTGGCACCAACAACTCCCACGGGACCACTGTAACTCATAGGAACTGACCGCGCAGCCGCGGGACTCCCGATTCGAGAATACGAGGATAATTTTCATATTTTTATAGTTAGGCTTAAAAACATTGCGTTTAAGGGTGAAAACTCGAAACAGCCCCGAACGTTCCCATGGGTGGAACCAACACCTCCCACAGGACCAATGCAACTCGTAGGAAATGATCGTGCATCCGCAAGACTCCCGGTTTGAGAATACGACGGTAATTTGGGTGTTTTTAGATTTAATCTGAAAAACATGGCGGTAGAAGGTGAAAACTCGAAACAACCCCGACCGTCCCCGTAGGTGGTACCACCACCTCCCATGGGACCAATGTAACTCGTAGGAACTGACCACGCATCCGCGGGACTCCCGATTTGAGAGTACGACAGTAATTTGCATATTTCTATACTTAGGCTTAAAAACATGGCGTTAGAGGGTGAAAACTCGAAACATCCACCGAATGGCCCAGTGGATGGCAGCAACACCTCCCACGGGACCAATGTAACTCGTAGGAACTGACCCCACAACTGTGGGTCTCCCAATTTTAGATTACGACGGTAATTTCCATATCGTTAGACTTAGGCTTAAAAATATGGCGTTATAGGGTGAAAACTCCAAACATCAACGTGGGTGGCACTAACACCTCCCACGGGACCAATGTAACTCGTAGGAATTGACCATGCATTAGTAGGACTGCCGATTTGAGAATACAAAGATAATTTCATATTTCTTGACTTAGGCTTAAAAACATTGCGTTAGAGGCTGAAAACTCGAAACATCCCCCGAACGGCCCCGTGGGTGGCACCAACACCTCCCACGGGACCAATGTAGCTCGTAGGAACTGACCGCGCAGCCGCGGGACTCCCAGTTTGAGAATACGATGATAATTTTCATATTTCTAAACTTAGGCTTAAAAACATGGGTTTAATGGGTGAAAACTCGAAACAGCCCCCGAACGGCCCCGTGGGTGGCATCAACACCTCTAACGGGACCAATGTAAATCGTAGGAACTTACCACGCAGCAATAGGACTCAGGCTTTAAAAATACGACAATAATTTTTATATTTCTGTACATAGGCTTAAAAACATGGCATTAGAGGGTGAAAACTCAAAACAACCCCCGAACAGCACTGTGGGTGGCACCAACACCTCCCACGGGACCAATGTAACTCATAGGAACTGACCACGCAGCCGTGGGACTCTCGATTTGAGAGTACGGCAGTAATTTGTATATTTCTAGAATAAGGCTTAAAAACATGGTGTTAGAGGGCGAAAACTCGAAACAGCCCCCGAACGACCCTGTGGATGGCACCAACACCTCCCGCGTGACCAATGTAACTCATAGGAACTGACCACGCAGCCGCGGGACTCCCAGTTTGAGAATACGATGATAATATTTACATTTCTAGACATAGGCTTAAAAACATGGCGTTAAAGGGTGAAAACTCGAAACTGCCCCTGATCGTCCCCGTGGGTGGCACCAACACCTCCCACGGGACCAATGTAAATCGTAGAAACTGACCACGCAGTCGTGGGACTCCCGGTTTGAGAGTACGATAGTAATTTGTATATTTCTAGACTAAGGCTTAAAATCATGGCGTTAGAGGGTGAAAACTTGAAACAACCCCCGAACGGCCCTGTGAATGGCACCAACACCTCCCACATGACCAATGTAACTTGTAGGAACTGCCACGCAGCCGCTGGACTCCCGATTTAACAATATGATGATAATTTTTATATTTATAAACTTAGGCTTAAAAACATTATTTTAGAGGGTGAAAACTCGAAACAGCCCCCGAAAGGCCCCGTAGGTGGCACCAACACCTCCCACGGGACCAATGTAGATCGTAGGAACTGACCGCGCAGCCGCAAAACTCCCGGTTTGAGAATACGATGATAATTTTCATATTTTTAGACTTAGGCTTAAAAACATGCCGTTGGAGGTTGAAAACTCGAAACTGCCCCCGATCGTCTCCGTGGGTGGCACCAACATCTCCCACGGGACAAATGTAAATCGTAGGAACTGACCACGCAGCCGTGGGACTCCCGGTTTGAGAGTACGATAGTAATTTGTATATTTCTAGACTAAGGATTAAAATCATGTCGTTAGAGGGTGAAAACTTGAAACAACCCCCGAACGGCCCTGTGAATGGCACCAACACCTCCCACATGACCAATGTAACTTGTAGGAACTACCACGCAGCCGCTGGACTCCCGATTTGAGAATATGATGATAATTTTTATATTTATAAACTTAGGCTTAAAAACATGGTTTTAGATGGTGAAAACTCGAAACAGTCCCCGAAAGGCCCCGTAGGTGGCACCAACACCTCTCACGGGACCAATGTAGATCGTAGGAACTGACCGCGCAGCCGCAAAACTCCCGGTTTGAGAATACGATGATATTTTTCATATTTCTAGACTTAGCCTTAAAAACATGCCGTTGGAGGTTGAAAACTCGAAACTGCCCCCGATCGTCCCCGTGGGTGGCACCAACATCTCCCACGGGACAAATGTAAATCGTAGGAACTGACCACGCAGCCGTGGGACTCCCGGTTTGAGAGTACGATAGTAATTTGTATATTTCTAGACTAAGGATTAAAATCATGTCGTTAGAGGGTGAAAACTTGAAACAACCCCCGAACGGCCCTGTGAATGGCACCAACACCTCCCACATGACCAATGTAACTTGTAGGAACTTCCACGCAGCCGCTGGACTCCCGATTTGAGAATACGATGATAATTTTTATATTTATAAACTTAGGCTTAAAAACATGGTTTTAGAGGGTGAAAACTCGAAACAGCCCCCGAACGACCCCGTGGGTGGCACCAACACCTCCCATGGGACCAATGTAGATCGTAGGAACTGACCGCGCAGCCGCAAAACTCCCGGTTTGAGAATACGATGATAATTTTAATATTTCTAGACTTAGCCTTAAAAACATGCCGTTGGAGGTTGAAAACTCGAAACTGCCCCCGATCGTCCCCGTGGGTGGCACCAACATCTCCTACGGGACAAATGAAAATCGTAGGAAGTTACCACGCAGCCGTGGGACTCCCGGTTTGAGAATACGATGATAATTTTCATATTTCTAGACTTAGCCTTAAAAACATGCCGTTAGAGGTTGAAAACTCAAAGCAGCCCCCGAACGTCCCATACCAACCCTTGCAACGGGACCAATGTAACTTGTAAGAACTGACTGCGTAGCTGTGAGACTCCCGATTATAGAATATGACGGTAATTTTCATATTTCTAGACTTAAGCACAAAAACATGATGGTAGTGGGTGAAAAATCGAAACAGCCCCCAAACGGCCCCGTGGATGGCACCAACACCTCCCACAGGACCAATATAAATCGTAGGAATTGAACATGCATCCGTGAGACTCCCGATTTCAGAATATGATGATAATTTTCATATTTGTAGACATAAGCCTAAAAACATTGCGTTAGAGGGTGAAAACTCGAAATAACCCCCGAACGTCCCCGTGGGTGGAACCAACACCTCCCACAGGACCAATGTAACTCGTAGGAAATGATCGTGCATCCGAAAGACTCCCGATTTGAGAATACGATGGTAATTTGGATGTTTCTAGATTTAATCTGAAAAACATGGCGGTAGAGGGTGAAAACTCGAAACAACCCCGACCGTCCCCGTGGGTGGTACCAAAACCTCCCATGGGACCAATGTAACTCGTAGGAACTGAACACACATCCTTGGGACTCCCGATTTGAGAGTACGACAATAATTTGCATATTTATAGACTTAGGCTTAAAAACATGGCGTTAAAGGGTGAAAACTCGAAACATCCACCGAACGGCCCAGTGGATGGCAGCAACACCTCCCACGGGACCAATGTAACTCGTAGGAACTGACCCCACAACTGCGGGTCTCCCAATTTTAGAATACGACGGTAATTTCCATATCGCTAGACTTAGGATTAAAAATATGGCGTTAGAGGGTGAAAACTCAAAACATTCCACGAACGTCAATGTGGGTGGCACCAACACCTCCCACGGGACCAATATAACTTGTAGGAATTGACCATGCATTAGTAGGACTGCCGGTTTGAGAATACAAAGATAATTTTCATATTTCTTGACTTAGGATTAAAAACATTGCGTTACAGGTTGAAAACTCGAAACAGACCCTGAACGGCACGTTGGTGGCACCAACACCTCCCATGTGACCAATGTAGCTCATAGGAACTGACCGCGCAGCCGCGGGCCTCCCAGTTTGAGAATACGATGATAATTTTCATATTTCTAAACATAGGCTTAAAAACATGGTTTTAAAGTGTGAAAACTCGAAACAGCCCCCGAACAGCCCCGTGGGTGGTACCAACACCTCCCACGGGACCAATGTAGATTGTAGGAACTAACCGCGCAGCCGCGAAACTCCCGGTTTGATAATACGATGATAATTTTCATATTTCTAGACTTAAGCTTAAAAACATGCCGTTAGAGGGTGAAAACTCGAAACAGCCCCCGAACGTCCCTTTACCAACACCTCCCGCGAGACCAATGTAACTCGTAAGAACTGACTGCGTAGCTGTGAGACTCCCGGCCGTCAATAAATACGACAGTAATTTTTATATTTCTAGACTTAAGCATAAAAACATGATGGTAGAGGGTGAAAACTCGAAACAACCGCCAACCAGCCCCGTGGGTGGCACCAACACCTCCCACGAGACCAATGTAACTCAAAAGAACTGACCACACAACTGCGGGACTCACGATTTGAGAGTACGATGATAATTAGCATATTTCTAGATTTAGGCTTAAAAACATGGCGTTAGAGGGTGAAAACTCGAAACAGCCCCCAAACGGCCTCGTGGATGGCACCAACGCCTCCCACGGGACCAATATAAATCGTAGGAATTGACCATGCATCCGCGAGACTCCCAGTTTGAGAATACGACGATAATTTTCATATTTCTGGACTTCGAAGTAAAAACATGGTGTTAGAGGGTGAAAACTCGGAGCAGCCCCCGAACGGCCCCATGGGTGGCATCAACACCTCCAACGGGACCAATGTAAATCGTAGGAACTTACCACGCAGCAGTGGGACTCAAGCTTTAAAAATATGACGATAATTTTCATATTTCTGAACATAGGCTTAAAAACATGGCATTAGAGGGTGAAAACTCAAAACAGCCCGCGAACAGCACTGTGGGTGGCACCAACACCTCCCACGAGACCACTGTAACTCATAGGAACTGACCGCGCAGCCGCGGGACTCCCGATTTTAGAATACGAAGATAATTTTCATATTTATAGACTTAGGCTTAAAAACATTGCATTAGAGGGTGAAAACGCGAAACTGCCCCCGACCGTCCCCGTGGGTGGCACCAACACCTCCCACGGGACAAATGTAAATCGTAGGAACTGACCACGCAGCCGTGGGACTCCCGGTTTGAGAGTACGATAGTAATTTGTATATTTGTAGACTAAGGCTAAAAATCATGGCGTTAGAGGGTGAAAACTCTAAACAACCCCCGAACGGCCCTGTGAATGGCACCAACACCTCCCACATGACCAATGTAACTTGTAGGAACTTCCACGCAGCCGTTGGACTCCCGATTTGAGAATACGATGATAATTTTTATATTTATAAACTTAGGCTTAAAAACATGGTTTTAGAGGGGGAAAACTCGAAACAGCCCCCGAACGGTCCCGTGGGTGGCATCAACACCTCCCACGGGACCAATGTAGATCGTAGGAACTGACCGCGCAGCTGCAAAACTCCCGGTTTGAGAATACGATGATAATTTTCATATTTCTAGACTTACCCTTAAAAACATGCCGTTAGAGGTTGAAAACTCGGAACAGCCCCCGAACGTCCCTATACCAACACTTGCAACGGGACCAATGTAACTTGTAAAAACTGACTGCGTAGCTGTGAGACTCCCGATTTGAGAATATGACGGTAATTTTCATATTTCTAGACTTAAGCATAAAAACATGATGGTAGAGGTTGAAACTCGAAACAACCCCAAACCGGCCCCGTGGGTGGCACCAACACCTCCCACGAGACAAGTGTAACTCAAAAGAATTGACCACACACTACGGAACTCTCGGTTTGAGAGTACGATGATAATTAGCATATTTCTAGACTTAGGCTTAAAAACATGGCGTTAGAGGGTGAAAAATTGAAACAGCCCCCAAACGGCCCCGTGGATGGCACCAACACCTCCCACGGGACCAATATAAATCGTAGGAATTGACCATGCATCCGTGAGACTCCCGGTTTGAGAATATGATGATAAGTTTCATATTTCTAGACTTAAGCCTAAAAACATTGCGTTAGAGGGTGAAAACTCGAAATAACCCCCGAACGTCCCCGTAGGTGGAACCAACACCTCCCACGGGACGAATGTAACTCGTAGGAAATGATCGTGCTTCCGCAAGACTCTCGGTTTGAGAATACGACGGTAATTTGGAAGTTTCTAGATTTAATCTGAAAAACATGGCGGTATAGGGTGAAAACTCGAAACAACCCCGACCGTCCCCGTGGGGGGTACCAAAATCTCCCATGGGACCAATGTAACTCGTAGGAACTAACCACGCATCCGCGGGACTCCCGATTTGAGAGTACGATAGTAATTTGCATATTTCTAGACTTAGGCTTAAAAACATGGCATGAGAGGGAGAAAACTCGAAACATCCACCGAACGGCCCAGTGGATGGCAGCAACACCTCCCACGGGACCAATGTAACTCATAGGAACTGACCCCACAACTGCGGGTCTCCCAATTTTAGAATACGACGGTAATTTCCATATCGCTAGACTTAGGCTTAAAAATATGGCGTTAGAGGGTGAAAACTTCAAACATCCCCCGAACGTCAACGTGGGTGGCACTAACACCTCCCACGGGACCAATGTAACTCATAGGAATTGACCATGCATTAGTAGGACTGCCGGTTTGAGAATACAAAGATAATTTTCATATTTCTTGAATTAAGCTTAAAAACAATGCGTTAGAGGCTAAAAAATCGAAACAGCCCCCGAACGGCCCCGTGGGTGGCACCAACACCTCCCACGGGACCAATGTAGCGCGTAGGAACTGACCAAGCAGCTGCGGGACTCCCAGTTTGAGAATACGATGATAATTTTCATATTTCTAAACTTAGGCTTAAAAATGGCGTTAAAGGGTGAAAACTCGGAACAGCCCTCGAACGGCCCCGTGAGTGGTACCAACACCTCCCACGGGACCAATGTTGCTCTTAGGAACTGACCGCGCAGCCGCAAAACTCCCGGTTTGAGAATACATTGATAATTTTCATATTTCTAGACTTAAGCTTAAAAACATGCCGTTAGAGGGTGAAAACACGAAACAGCCCCCGAACGTAACTTTACCAACACCTCCCGCAGGACCAATGTAACTCATAAGAAGTGACTGCGTAGCTTTGAGACTCCCGATCGTCAATAAATACGACGGTAATTTTCATATTTCTAGACTTAAGCATAAAAACATGATGGTAGAGGGTGAAAACTCGAAACAACCCCCAACCGGCCCCGTGGGTGGCACCAACACCTCCCACGAGACAAATGTAACTCAAAAGAACTGACCACATAGCTGCGGGACTCTCGGTTTGAGAGTACGATGATAATTAGCATATTTCTAGACTTAGGCTTAAAAACATGGCGTTAGAGGGTGAAAACTCTAAACAGCCCCCAAACGACCTTGTGGATGGCACCAACACCTCCCACGGGACCAATATAAATCGTAGGAATTGACCATGCATCCGCGAGTCTCCCGGTTTGAGAATACGATGATAATTTTCATATTTCTGGACTTAGGAGTAAAAACATGGTGTTAGATGGTGAAAACTCGGAGCAGCCCCCGAACGGCCCCATGGGTGGCATCAATACCTCCAAAGGGACCAATGTAAATCGTAGGAACTTACCACGCAGCAGTGGGACTCAGGCTTTAAAAATACGACGATAATTTTCATATTTCGGAACATAGGCTTAAAAACATTGCATTAGAGGGTGAAAACTCAAAACAGCCCCCGAACAGCACTGTGGGTGGCACCAACACCTCCCACGGGACCACTGTAACTCATAGGAACTGACCGCGCAGCCGCGGGACTCCCGGTTTGAGAATACGAAGATAATTTTCATATTTTTAGACTTAGGCTTAAAAACATTGCGTTAGAGGGTGAAAACTCGAAACATCCCCCGAACGTTCCCGTGGGTGGCACCAATACCTCCCACGGGACCAATGTAACTCGTAGGAACTGATCGCCCATCCGCAAGACTCTCGATTTGATAATACGACGGTAATTTGGATGTTTCTAGAATTAAGCTGAAAAACATGGCGGTAGAGGGTGAAAACTCGAAACAACCCCCGAACACCTCCGTGGGTGCCACTAACACCTCCCACGGGACCAATGTAACTCGTAGGGACTGAGTGCAGTCGCGAGACTCCCCGTTTGAGAAGACAATGGTAATTTGCATATTTCTAAACATAAGCTTAAAAACATGGCGGTAAAGGGTGAAAACTCGAAACAACCGACCATCCCCGTAGGTGGCACCAACACCTCCCACGGGACCAATGTAACTCATAGGAACTGACCACGCAGCCGTGGGACTCCCAATTTTAGAGTGCAGTAGTAATTTGTATATTTCTAGACTAAGGCTTAAAAACATGTTGTTAGTGGCAAAAACTCGAAACAGCCTCCGAACGGCCCTGTGGATGGCAGCAACACCTCCTGCGTGACTAATGAAACTCATAGGAACTGACCACGCAGCCGCGGGACTCCCGGTTTGAGAATACGATGATAATATTTATATTTATTGACTTAGGCTTAAAAACATGGCGTTAAAGGGTGAAAACTCGAAACTGCCCCCGATCGTCCCCGTGGGTGGCACCAACACCTCCCACGGGACCAATGTAAATCGTAGGAACTGACCAAGCAGCCGCGAGACTCCCGGTTATAGAATACGACGATAATTTTCATATTTCTAGACTTAGGCTTAAAAATATGGCGTTTGAGGGTGAAAACTCGAAACAGCCCCCGAACGTCCCCATTGGAGGCACTAACACCTCCCACGGGACCAATGTAGCTCTTAGGAACTGACCGCGCAGCCGCGGGACTCCCGGTTTGAGAATACAACGATAATTTTCATATTCCTAAACATAGGCTTAAAAACATGGCATTAGAGGGTGAAAAATCGAAACAGCCCCGGAACATCCCCGTGGGAGGCACCAACACCTCCCACGGGACCAATGTAACTCCGAGGAACTGATCGCGTAGACGCGACACTCCCGGTTTGAGAATATGATGGTAATTTGCATGTTTCTAGACTTAAGCTTAAAAACATGGCGGCAAAGGGTGAAAACTAGAAACAACTCCCGACCGTACCCGTGGGTGGCACCAACACCTCCCACGTGACCAATGTAACTCGTAGGAACTGAGTGCAGTCGCGAGACTCCCTATTTGAGAATACGATGGTAATTTACATATTTCTAGACTTAAGCTTAAAACATGGCGGTGGAGGGTGAAAACTCAAAAAAAAACCGACCACCCCCGTGGGTGGCACTAACACCTCCCACGGGACTAATGTAACTCGTAGGGACTGAGCACAGTCGCGAGACTCCCCGTTTGAGAATACAATGGTAATTTACATATTTCTAGACTTAAGCTTAAAAACATGGTGGTAAAGGGTGAAAACTCGAAACAACCGACCATCCCCGTAGGTGGCACCAACACCTCCCACGGGACCAATGTAACTCGTTTGAACTGACCACACAACCGTGGGACTCCCGATTTGAGAGTACGGAGGTAATTTCTATATTTCTAGACTAAGGCTTAAAAACATGGTGTTAGAGGGCGAAAACTCGAAATAGCCCCCGAATGGCCCTGTGGATGGCACCAACACCTCCCGCATGACCAATGTAACTCGTATTAACTGACCACGCAGTCGCGGGACTCCCGATTTGAGAATAGGATGATAATTTTTATATTTCTAGACTTAGGCTTAAAAACATGGCGTTAAAGGGTGAAAACTCGAAACTGCCGCCGATTGTCCCCGTGGGTGGCACCAACACCTACCACGGGACCAATGTACATCGTAGGAACTGACCAAGCAGCCGTGAGACTCCCGGTTATATAATACGACAATAATTTTCATATTTCTAGACTTAGGCTTAAAAATATGGCGTTTGTGGGTGAAAACTCGAAAAAGCCCCCGAACGTCCCCGTGGGAGGCACCAACACCTCCCACGGGACCAATGTAGTTCTTAGGAACTGATCGCGCAGCCGCGGGACTCCCGGTTTGAGAATACAATGATAATTTTCATATTCCTAAACTTAGTCTTAAAAACATGGCATTAGAGGGTGAAAACTCGAAATAGCCCCCGAACATCCCCGTGAGTTGCCTCAACACCTCTCACGGGACCAATGTAACTCGTAGGAACTGATCGCGCATCCGCAAGACTCTCGATTTGAGAATACGATGGTAATTTGGATGTTTCTAGACTTAAGCTGAAAAACATGGTAGTAGAGGGCGAAAACTCAAAACAGCCCCTGACCACCCCCGTGGGTGGCACTACCACCTCCCACGGGACCAATATAACTCGTAGGGACTGACCACGCAGCCACAGGACTCCCGATTTGAGGGTACGAGTATAATTTTCATATTCTAGACTTAGGCTTAAAAACATGGCGTTAGAGGGTGAAAACTCAAAACATCCCCCGAACGGACCAGTGGATGGCAGAAACACCTCCCACGGGACCAATGTAACTCGTAGGAACTGACCCCGCAACTGCGGGTCTCCCGATTTTAGAATACGAAGGTAATTTGCATATCGCTAGACTTAGGCTTAAAAATATGGCGTTAGAGGGTCAAAACTCGAAACAACCCCAGACCGTCCCCGTGGTTGCCGCCAACACCTCCCACGGGACCAATGTAAATCGTAGGAACTGACCACGCCACCGTGGGACTCCCAGTTTGAGAATACGATGATAATTTTCATATTTCTAAACTTAGACTTAAAAACATGGCGTTAGAGGGTGAAAATTCGAAACAGCCCCCAAACAGCCCCGTGGGTGGCACCAACACCTCCCACGGGACCAATGTAGCTCTTAGGAACTGACCGCGCAGCCGCGGGACTCCATGTTTGAGAATACGATGATAATTTTAATATTCCAAGACTTAGGCTTAAAAACATGGAATTAGAGGGTGAAATCTCGAAACAGCCCTCGAACGTCCCCGTGGGTGACACCAACACCTTCCACGGGACCAATGTTACTCATAGGAACTATTCGCGTAGCCACGAGAAATTTTGTTTGAGAATACAATGGTAATTTGCATGTTTCTAGACGTAAGCTTAAAAACATGGCGGTAGAGGGTGAAAACTAGAAACAACCCCCGGCCGTCCCGTTGGAGGCACCAACACCTCCCACGGGACCAACATAACTCGTAGGAACTGAGCACAGCCACGGGACTCCCAGTTTGAGAATATGATGGTAATTTGCATATTTCTAGACTTAAGCTTAAAAACATGGCGGTAGAGGGTGAAAACTAGAAACAACCCCTGACCATCCCCGTAGGTGGCACCAACACCCCCCACGAGACCAATGTAACTCGTAGGAATTGACCATGCAGCCGTGGGACTCCCGGTTTGAGAGTACGGGAGTAATTTGTATATTTCTAGACAAAGGCTTAAATTCATGGCGTTAGAGGGTGAAAACTCGAAACAACCTTCGAACGTCCGTGTGGGTGGCACCAACACCTCCCACGGGACCAATGTAGCTCTTAGGAACTGACTGCGGGACTCCCGATTTAAGAATACGATGATAATTTTCATATTCCTAGACTTAGGCCTAAAAACATGGTATTAGAGGGTGAAATCTCGAAACAGCCCCCGAACCTCCTCGTGGGTGGTACCAACACCTTCCACGGGACCAATGTAACTCATAGGAACTGATCGCGTATCCGCGAGACATTCGGTTTGAGAATACGAAGGTAATTTGCATGTTTTTAGACTTAATTTTAAAAAAATGATGGTAGAGGGTGAAAACTAGAAACAACCCCCGACCGTCCACGTGGGTGGCACCAACACCTCCCACGGGACGAATGTCACTCATAGGAACAGAGCGCAGCCGCGAGAATCCCAGTTTCAGAATACGATGGTAATTTTAATATTTCTGGACTTAAGCTTAAAAACATGGCGGTAGAGGGTGAAAACTGGAAATAACCACCGACCATCCCCGAAGGTGGCACCAAAACCTCCCACAGGACCAATGTAACTCGTAGGAACTGACCATGCAGCTGTGGGACTCCCGGTTTGAGAGTACGGTAGTAACTTGAATATTTCTAGACTAAGGCTTAAAATCATGGCGTTAGAGGGTGAAAACTCGAAACAACCCCCGAATAGCCCTGTGAATGGCACCAACACCTCCCGCGTGACCAATGCAACTGGTAGGAACTGACCACGCAGCCGCGGGACTCCCGGTTTGATAAAACGATGATAATTTTTATATATCTAGACTTATGCTTAAAAACATGGCGTTAAAGGGTGGAAACTCGAAACTTCCCCCGATCGTCCCCGTGGGTGGCACCAACACCTCCCACGGGACCAATGTAAATCGTAGGAACTGACCAAGCATCCGCGAGACTCCCGGTTATAGAATACGATGATTATTTTCATATTTCTAGACTTAGGCTAAAAAAGATGGCATTAGAGGTTGAAAACTCGAAACAGCCCCCGAACGTCCCCGAGTGTGGCACCAACACCTCCCACGGGACCAATGTAACTCATTGGAACTGACCACACATTAACGGGACTCCCGGTTTGAAAATACGATGATAATTTTCATATTACTAGACTTTGGATTAAAAACATGGCTTTAGAGGGTGAAAACTCGAAACAGCCCCGAATAGCCCCGTGGGTTGCACCAACACCTCCCACGGGACAAATGTATCTCATAGGAACTGACCACGCAGCCGTGAGACACCCAGTTTTAGAATACAAAGATAATTTTCATATTTCTAGACTTAGGCTTAAAAACATTGCGTTAGAGGGTGAAAACTCGAACAGCCCCCGAACGTCCCCGTGGGTGGCACCAACACCTCCCACGGGACCAATGTAACTCATAGGAACTGATCGCGCATCAGTAAGACTCCCAGTTTGAGAATACAACGGTAATTTGGATGTTTCTAGACTTAAGCTAAAAAACATGGTGGTAGAGGTAGAAAACTCGAAACAACACCCGACCTTCCCCGTGGGTGGCACCAACACCTCCCACGGGACCAATGTAACTCATAGGAACAGACCACGCAGCCACGGGACTCCCGATTTGAGAGTACGACGGTAATTTTCATATTGCTAGACTTAGGCTTAAAAACATGGCGTTAGAGGGTGAAAACTCAAAACATCCCCTGAACGGACCAGTGGATGGTAGAAACACCTCCCACATGACCAATGTAACTCGTTGGAACTAACTCCGCAACTGCGGGTCTCTCGATTTTAGAATACGACATCAATTTGCATAACGCTAGACTTAGGCTTAAAAATATGGAGTTAGAGGGTGAAAACTCGAAACAACCCCAGACCGTCCCCGTGGGTGGCACCAACACCTCCCACGGGACCAATGTAAATCGTAGGAACTGACCACGCCACCTGGGGACTCCCAGTTTGAGAATACGATGATAATTTTCATATTTCTAGACTTAGAATTAAAAACATGGCGTTAGAGGGTGAAAACTCGAAACAGCCCCCGAACAGCCCCGTGGGTGGCACCAACACCTCCCACGGGACCAATGTTGCTATTAGGAACTGACCGCACAGCCGCGGGACTCCATGTTTGAGAATACAACGATAATTTTCATATTCCTAGACTCAGGCTTAAAAACATGGCATTAGAGGGTGAAATCTCGAAACAGCCCCCGAATGTCCCCGTGGGTGACACCAACACCTTCCAGGGGACCAATGTTACTCATAGGAACTGATCGCGTAGCCGCGCGACACTCTGTTTGAGAATACGAAGGTAATTGTCATGTTTGTAGACTTAAGCTTAAAAACATGGCGGTAGAGGGTGAAAACTAGAAACAACCCCCGACCGTCCCCGTGGGTGGCACTAACACCTCCCACGGGACCAACATAACTCGTAGGAACTGAGCGCAGCCGCGAGACTCCTAGTTTGAGAATACGATGGTAATTCACATATTTCTAGACTTAAGCTTAAAAACATTGCGGTAGAGGGTGAAAACTATAAACAACCCCTGACAATCCCCATAGGTGGCACCAACACCACCCACGAGACCAATGTAACTCGTAGGAACTGACCATGCAGCCGTGGGACTCCCGATTTGAGAGTACGATAGTAATTTGTATATTTCTAGACTAAGACTTAAAATCATGGCGTTAGAGGATAAAAAATCGAATGGCCCTGTGAATGGCACCAACACCTCCCACATGACCAATGTAACTCGTAGGAACTAACCACGCAGCCGCGGGACTCCCGGTTTGAGAATAGAATAATAATTTTTATATTTCTAAACTTAGGCTTAAAAACATGGTTTTAGAGGGTGAAAACTCGAAATAGCCCTCGAACGGCCCCGTGGGTGGCACCAACACCTCCCACGGGACCAATGTACCTCTTAAGAGCTAACCGTGCAGCCACGGGACTCCCGGTTTGAGAATACGACGATAATTTTCATATTCCTAGACTTAGGCTTAAAAACATGGCATTAGAGGGTGAAATCTGGAAACATCCCCCGAACGTCCCCGTGGGTGGCACCAACACCTTCCACGGGGCCAATGTAACTCATAGGAACTGATCACGTAGCCGTGAGACATTCGATTTGAGAATACGAAGGTAAATTGCATGTTTTTAGACTTAAGCTTAAAAACATGGCGGTAGAGGGTGAAAACTAGAAACAACCCCCGCCCGTCCCCGTGGGTGGCACCAACACCTCCCACGGGACCAATGTCACTCGTAGGAACTAAGCGCAGCCGCGAGACTCCCAGTTTGAGAATACGATGGTAATTTGTATATTTCTTGACTTAAGCTTAAAAACATGGCGGTAGCGGGTGAAAACTGGAAATAAACCCCGACCATCCCCGTAGGTGGCACCAACACCTCCTACGGGACCAATGTAACTCGTAGGAACTGACCATGCAGCCGTGGGACTTCCGGTTTGAGAGTACGGCAGTAATTTGAATATTTCTAGACTAAGGCTTAAAATCATGGCGTTAGAGGGTGAAAACTCGAAACAACCCCCGAACGGCCCTGTGAATGGCACCAACACCTCCCACGTGACCAATGTAACTCGTAGGAACTGACCACACAGCCGTTGGACTTCCGGTTTGAGAATACGATGGTAATTTTTATATTTCTAAACTTAGGCCTAAAAACATGGTTTTAGAGGGTGAAAACTCGAAAGAACCCCCGAACGGTCCCGTGGATGGAACCAACACCTCCCACGGGACCAATGTAGGTCGTAGGAACTGACCGCGCAGCCGCGAAACTCTCGGTTTGAGAATACCATGATAATTTTCATATTTCTAGAGTTAGGCTTAAAAACATGCCGTTCGAGGGTGCAAAACTCGAAACAACCCCCGAACGTCCCTGTACCAACACCTGTCACGGGGCCAATTGAACTCGTAAGAACTAACTGCGTAGCCGTGAGACTCCCGATTTGAGAATACGACGATAATTTTCATATTTCAAGAATTAAGCATAAAAACATGATGGTAGAGGGTGAAAACTCGAAACAACCCCCGACCGGCCCCCTGGGTGGCACCTACACCACCCACGAGACTAATGTAACTCGAACGAACTACCCACAAAGCAACGGGACTCCCGGTTTGAGAGTACGACGATCATTAGCATATTTCCAGACTAAGGCTTAAAAACATGGCGTTAGAGGGTGAAAACTCTAAACAGCCACAAAACGGCCCCGTGGATGGGACCAACACCTCCCGCAGGACCAATGTAACTCGTAGGAACTGACTCCGCAACCGCGGGTTCCCGGTTTTAGAATACGATCGTGAATTGCATATTTCACGACTTAGGCATAAAAACATGGCGTTAGAGGGAGAAAACTCGAATATCCCCCGACCGTCCCCGTGGGTGGCACCAACACCTCCCACGGGACCAATATAAATCGTCGAAACTGACCATGTAGCCGCGAGAGTCTCGGTTTGATAATATGACGATAATTTTCATATTTCTAGACTTAGGCTTAAAAACATGGTGTTAGAGGGCGAAAACTCGAAACAGCCCCCGAACGACCCCGTGGGTGGCACCAACACCACCAACGGGGCCAATGTAAATCATAGGAACTGACCACGCAGCAGTGGGACTCAGGCTTTCAAAATACGATGATAATTTTCATATTTCTGAACATAGGCTTAAAAACATGGCGTTAGAGGGTGAAAACTCAAAACAACCCCCGAACAGCCCCGTGGGTGGCACGAACACCTCCAAAGGGACCACAGTAACTCATAGGAACTGACCGCGCAGCTGCGGGACTCCCGGTTTGAGAATACAAAAATAATTTTCATATTTTTAGACTTAGGCTTAAAATATTTCGTTAGAGGGTGAAAACTCGAAACAGCCCCCGAACGTCCCCGTGGGTGGCACCAATACCACCCACGTGACCAATGTAACTCGTAGGAACTGATCGCGCATCCGTAAGACTCCCGGTTTGAGAATACGATGGTAATTTGGATGTTGCTAGACTTAAGCTGAAAAACATGGTGGTTGAGGGAGAAAACTCAAAACAACCCCCGACCATCCCCGTGGGTGGAACCAACACCTCCCACGGGACCAATGTAACTCATAGGAACTGACCACGCAGCCACGGGACTCCCGATTTGAGAATACGAGTGTAATTTTCATATTTCTAGACTTAGGCTTAAAATCATGGGGTTAGAGGGTGAAAAATCAAAACATCCCCCGAACGGACCAGTGGATGGCAGAAACACCTCCCACGGGACCAATGTAACTCGTAGGAACTGACCCCGCAACAGCGGGACTCCCGATTTTAGAATACGATGGCAATTTGCATATCGCTAGACTTAGTCTTAAAAATATGGCGTTAGAGGGTGAGAACTCGAAACAACCCCAGACTGTCCCCGTGTGTGGTGCCAACACCTCCCACGGGACCAATGTAAATCGTAGGAACTGACCACGCCACCGTGGGACTCCCAATTTGAGAATACGATGATAATTTTCATATTTCTAGACTTACACTTAAGAACATGGCGTTAGAGGGTGAAAATTCGAAACAGCCCCCGAACAGCCCCGTGGGTGGCACCAACACCTCCCACGGGACCAATGTTTCTCTTAGGAACTGACCGCGCAGCCGCGGGACTCCATGTTTTAGAATACGATGATAATTTTCATATTCCTAGACTTAGGCTTAAAAATATGGCATTAGAGGGTGAAATCTTGAAACAGCCCTAGAACGTCCTCGTGGGTGACACCAACACCTTCCACGGGACCAATGTTACTCATAGGAACTGATCGCGTAGCCTCGAGACATTTTGTTTGAGAATACGAAGGTAATTTGCATGTTTCTAGACTTAAGCATAAAAACATGGCAGTAGAGGGTTAAAACTAGAAACAACCCCCGACCATCCCCGTGGGTGGCACTAACACCTCCCACGGGACCAACGTAACTCGTAGGAACTGAGCGCAGCCACGGGACTCCCAGTTTGAGAATACGATGGTAATTTGCATATTTTTATACTTAAGCTTAAAAACATGGCGGTAGAGCGTGAAAACTAGAAACAACCCCCGACCATCCCCGTAGGTGGCACCAACACCACCCACGAGACCAATGTAAC
Source organism: Sambucus nigra (assembly GCA_949130495.1). Taxonomy (NCBI): domain Eukaryota; kingdom Viridiplantae; phylum Streptophyta; class Magnoliopsida; order Dipsacales; family Adoxaceae; genus Sambucus; species Sambucus nigra. The sequence goes on along the minus strand of OX422217.1, from coordinate 300,346,308 downwards.
TCGTAGGAACTGACCATGCACCCGTGGGACTCCCGGTTTGAGAGTACGGCAGTAATTTGCATATTTCTAGACAAAGGCATAAAATCATTGTGTAAGAGGGTGAAAACTCGAAACAACCCTCGAACGTCCCTGTGGGTGGCACCAACACCTCCCACGGGACCAATGTAGCTCTTAAGAACGGACTGCGCAGCCGCGGGACTCCCGGTTTGAGAATACGATGATAATTTTCATATTCCTAGAATTAAGCTTAAAAACATGGCATTAGAGGGTGAAATCTCTAAACAGCCCTCGAACCTCCCCGTGGGTGGCACCAACACCTTCCACGGGACCAATGTAACTCATAGGAACTGATCGCGTAGCCGCGAGACATTCGGTTAGAGAATACGAAGGTAATTTACATGTATTTAGACTTAATCTTAAAAACATGACGGTAGATGGTGAAAACTAGAAACAACCCCCAACCGTCCCCATGGGTGGCACCAACACCTCCCACGGGACCAATGTCACTCGTAGGAACAGAGCGCAGCTGCGAGACTCCCAGTTTGAGAATACGATGGTAATTTGCATATTTCTGGACTTAAGCTTAAAAACATGGCAGTAGAGGGTGAAAACTGGAAATAACCACCGACCATCCCCGTAGGTGGCACCAAAACCTCCCACGGAACTAATGTAACTCGTAAGAACTGACCATGCAGCCGTGGGACTCCCGGTTTGAGAGTACGGTAATAATTTGAATATTTCTAGACTAAGGCTTAAAATAATGGCGTTAGAGGGTGAAAACTCAAAACAACCCCTGAACCGCCCTGTGAATGGCACCAACCCCTCCCACGTGACCAATGTTACTCGTAGGAACTGACCATGCAGTCGCTGGACTCCCGGTTTGAGAATACGATGATAATTTTTTATATTTCTAAACTTAGGCTTAAAAACATTGTTTTAGAGGGTGAAAACTCGAAACAACCCCCGAACGCCCCCGTGGATGGCACCAACACCTGCCACGGGGCCAATGTAACTCGTAAGAACTGACAGCGCAGTCGTGAGACTCCCGATTTGAGAATACGATGGTAGTTTTCATATTTCTAGACTTAAGCATAAAAACATGATGGTAGAGGGTGAAAACTCAAAACAACCCCTTACCATCCCCGTGGGTGGCACTAACACCTCCCACGAGACCAATGTAACTCTAAGGAACTGACCACACAGCTGTGGGACTCTCGGTTTGAGAGTATGACGATAATTAGCATATTTCTAGATTAAGGCTTAAAAACATGGCGTTAGAGGGTGAAAACTCTAAACAGCCCCCAAACGGCCCCGTGGATGGCACCAACACCTCCCGCGGGAACAATGTAACTCGTAGGAACTGACCCCGCAGCCGTGGGTCTCCTGGTTTGAGAATACGATGGTAAATTGCATATTTCATGACTTAGGCTTAAAAACATGGCGTTAGAGGGTGAAACCTTGAAACATCACCCGACCATCCCCGTGGGTGACACCAACACCTTCCACGGGACCAATGTTACTCATAGGAACTGATCACGTAGCCTCGAGACATTTTGTTTGAGAATACGAAGGTAATTTGCATGTTTCTAGACTTAAGCATAAAAACATGGCAGTAGAGGGTGAAAACTAGAAACAACCCCCGACCATCCCCGTGGGTGGCACTAACACCTCCCACGGGACCAACGTAACTCGTAGGAACTGAGCGCAGCCACGGGACTCCCAGTTTGAGAATACGATGGTAATTTGCATATTTTTATACTTAAGCTTAAAAACATGGCGGTAGAGCGTGAAAACTAGAAACAACCCCCGACCATCCCCGTAGGTGGCACCAACACCACCCACGAGACCAATGTAACTCGTAGGAACTGACCATGCACCCGTGGGACTCCCGGTTTGAGAGTACGGTAGTAATTTGCATATTTCTAGACAAAGGCTTAAAATCATTGCGTAAGAGGGTGAAAACTCAAAACAACCCTCGAACGTCCCTGTGGGTGGCACCAACACCTCCCACGGGACCAATGTAGCTCTTAAGAACGGAATGCGCAGCCGCGGGACTCCCGGTTTGAGAATACGATGATAATTTTCATATTCCTAGAATTAAGCTTAAAAACATGGCATTAGAGGGTGAAATCTCGAAACAGCCCCCGAACCTCTCCGTGGGTGGCACCAACACCTTCCACGGGACCAATGTAACTCATAGGAACTGATCGCGTAGCCGCGAGACATTCGGTTTGAGAATATGAAGGTAATTTGCATGTTTTTAGACTTAATCTTAAAAACATGACGGTAGAGGGTGAAAACTAGAAACAACCCCCAACCGTCCCCATGGGTGGCACCAACACCTCCCACGGGACCAATGTCACTCGTAGGAACAGAGCGCAGCTGCGAGACTCCCAGTTTGAGAATACGATGGTAATTTGCATATTTCTGGACTTAGGCTTAAAAACATGGCAGTAGAGGGTGAAAACTGGAAGTAACCACCGACCATCCCCGTAGGTGGCAACACAACCTCCCACGGAACTAATGTAACTCGTAAGAACTGACCATTCAGCCGTGGGACTCCCGGTTTGAGAGTACGGTAATAATTTGAATATTTCTAGACTAAGGCTTAAAATAATGGCGTTAGAGGGTGAAAACTCAAAACAACCCCCGAACCGCCCTGTGAATGGCACCAACCCCTCCCACGTGACCAATGTTACTCGTAGGAACTGACCACGCAGTCGCTGGACTCCCGGTTTGAGAATACGATGATAATTTTTTTATATTTCTAAACTTAGGCTTAAAAACATTGTTTTAGAGGGTGAAAACTCGAAACAACCCCCGAACGCCCCCGTGGATGGCACCAACACCTGCCACGGGGCCAATGTAACTCGTAAGAACTGATAGCGCAGTCGTGAGACTCCCGATTTGAGAATACGATGGTAGTTTTCATATTTCTAGACTTAAGCATAAAAACGTGATGGTAGAGGGTGAAAACTCGAAACAACCCCCGACCAGCCCCGTGGGTGGCACTAACACCTCCCACGAGACCAATGTAACTCTAAGGAACTGACCACACAGTTGTGGGACTCTCGGTTTGAGAGTATGACGATAATTAGCATATTTCTAGATTAAGGCTTAAAAACATGGCGTTAGAGGGTGAAAACTCTAAACAGCCCCCAAACGGCCCCGTGGATGGCACCAACACCTCCCGCGGGAACAATGTAACTCGTAGGAACTGACCCCGCAGCCGTGGGTCTCCTGGTTTGAGAATACGATGGTAAATTGCATATTTCACGACTTAGGCTTAAAAACATGGCGTTAGAGGGTGAAACCTTGAAACATCACCCGACCATCCCCGTGGGTGGAACCAACACCTCCCACGGGACCAATATAAATCGTCGGAACTGACCGTGCAGCCACGAGGGTCTCGGTTTGATAATACGATGATAATTTTCATATTTCTAGACTTCGGCTTAAAAACATGTTGTTAGAGGGTGAAAACTCGAAACAGACCCCAAACGGCCCCGTGGGTGGCACCAACACCTCTAGCGGGGCCAATGTAAATCGTAGGAACTGACCACGCAGCAGTGGGACTCAGGCTTTCAAAATACGACGATAATTTTCATATTTCTGACCGTAGGCTTAAAAACATGGCGTACGAGGGAGAAAACTCAAAACAGCCCCCGAACAGCCCCGTGGGTGGCACCAACACCTCCCGTGTGACCACTGTAACTCATAGGAACTGATCGCGCAGTTGTGGGACTCTCGGTTTGAGAATACAAAGATAATTTTCATATTTCTAGACTTAGGCATAAAAACATTACGTTAGAGGGTGAAAACTCGAAACAGCCCCCGAACGTCCCCGTGGGTGGAACCAACACATCCCACGGGACCAATGTGACTCGTAGGAACTGATCGTGCAACCGTAAGACTCCCAGTTTGAGAATACGATGGTAATTTGGATGTTTCTAGATTTAAGCTGAAAAACATGGTGGTAGAGGGTGAAAACTCAAAACAACCCCCGACCATCACCGTGGGTGGTACCAACACCTCCCACGGGACCAATGTAACTCATATGAACTCACCACGCATCCGCGGGACTCCCAGTTTGAGAATACAATGATAATTTTTATATTTTTAGACTAAGGCCTAAAAACTTGGCATTAAAGGGTGAAAACTCGAAACAGCCCCCGATCGTCCCCGTGGGTGGCACCAACACCTCCCATGGGACCAATGTAAATCGTAGGAACTGACCGAGTAGTCGCGGTACTCCCGATTATAGAATACGACGATAATTTTCATATTTATCGACTTACGCTTAAAAATATGGCGTTAAAGGGTGAAAACTCGAAACTTCCCCCGATCGTCCCCGTGGGTGGCACCTACACTTCCCACAGGACCAATGTAAATTTTAGGAACTTACCAAGAAGCCGTGAGACTCCCGGTTATAGAATACGACGATAATTTTCATATTTCTAGACATAGGCTTAAAAACATGGCGTTAGAGGGTGAAAACTGGAAATAGCCACCGAACGGCCCCGTGGGTGGCACCAACACCTCCCACGGGACCAATGTAGCTCTTAGGAACTGATCGCGCAGCCGCGAGACTCCCAGTTTGAGAATACGACGATAATTTTCATATTCCAAGACTTAAGATTAAAAACATGGCGGTAAAGGGTGAAAACTAGAAACAACCCCCGACCGTCCCCGTGGGTGGCACCAACACCTCCCACGGGACCAATGTAACTCGTAGGAACTGAGCGCAGTCGCGAGACTCCCCGTTTGAGAATGTGATTGTAATTTGAATATTTCTAGACTTAACCTTAAAAACATGGGGGTAGTGGGGGAAAACTCGAAACAACCCCCGACCATCCCCGTAGGTGGCACCAACACCTCCCACGGGACTAATGTAATTCGTAGGAACTGACCACGCAGCCGTGGGAATCCTGGTTTGAGAGTACGACGGTAATTTGTATATTTCTAGACTAAGGCCTAAAAACGTGGCGTTAGAGGGGGAAAACTTGAAACAGCCCCTGAACGGCCCTTTGGATGCGACCAACACCTCCCGCGTGACCAACGTAACTCATAGGAATTGACCACGCAGCCGCGAGACTCTCGGTTTGAGAATACGAAGATAATTTTTATATTTCTAGACTTAGGCTTAAAAACATGGCGTTAAAGGGTGAAAACTCGAAACTGCCTCCGGTCGTCCCCGTGGGTGGCACGAACACCTCCCACGGGACCAATGTAAATTGTAGGAACTGACCAAGCAGCTGCGAGACGCCCGATTATAGAATACAATGATAATTTTGATATTTTTAGACATAGGATTAAAAACATGGCGTTAGAGTGTGAAAACACAAAATAGCCCCCGAACGTCCCGTGTGTGGCACCAACACTCCCACGGGACAAATGTAACTCGTAGGAACTGACCACGCATTAGCAGGACTCCCGGTTTGAAAATACGATGATAATTTCCATATTTTTAGACTTAGGATTAAAAATATGGCTTTAGAAGTTGAAAACTCGAAACATCCCCCGAACAGCCCCGTGGGTGGCACCAACACCTCCCACGGGACCAATGTAACTGACCACACAGCCGCGGGACACCCGGTTTGAGAATACGAAGATAATTTTCATATTTCTAGACTTAGGCTTAAAAACATTGCGTTAGAGGGTGAAAACTCGAAACAGCCCCCGAACGTCCCCGTGGGTGGCACCAACACCTCCCACAGGACCAATGTAACTCGTAAGAACTAATTGCGCATCTACAAGACTCCTGGTTTGAGAATACGATAGTAATATGAATGTTTCTAGACTTAATCTGAAAAACATTGAGGTAGAGGGTGAAAACTCGAAACAACCCCCGACCATCCCCTTGGGTGGCACCAACACCTCCCACGGGACCAATGTAACTCGTAGGAACTAACCACACAGCCGCGGGACTCCTGATTTGAGAGTACGATGGTAATTTGCATATTTCTAGAAATAATCTCAAAAACATGGTGTTAGAGGGTGAAAACTCGAAACATCCCCCGAACGGCCTAGTGGACGATAGCAACACCTCCCACGGGACCAATGTAACTCGTAGGAAATGACGCCGCAACTGCGGGTCTCCTGATTTTAAAATACGACGGTAATTTGCATATCGCTAGACTTAGGCTTAAAAATATGGCGTTAGAGGGTGAAAACTCGAATCAACCCAAGGCCGTCCCTGTGGGTGGCACCAACACCTCCCACGAGACCAATGTAAATCGTAGGAACTGACCACGCAGCCGTGAGACTCTCGATTTGAGAATACGAAGGTAATTTGCATGTTTCTAGACTTAAGCTTCAAACATAGCTGTAGAGGGTGAAAACTAGAAACAACCCCCGACCGTCCTCGTGGGTGGCACCAACACCTCCCACGGGACCAATGTAACTCATACGAACTGAGCGCAGCCGCGAGACTCCCAGTTTGGCAGTACGATGGTAATTTGTAAATTTCTAGACTTAAGCTTAATAACATGGCGATAGATGGTGAAAACTAGAAAAAACCCCCGACTATCCGCGTAGGTGGCACCAACACCTCCCACGGGACCAATGTAACTCGTAGGAACTGACCACGCAGTCGTGGAACTCCCGGTTTGAGAGTACGACAGTAATTTGTATATTTCTAGACTAAGGCTTAAAATCATGGCGTTAGAGGGTGAAAACTCGAAACAACCCCCGAACGGCCCTTTGAATGGCACCAACATCTCCCACGTCACCAATGTAACTCGTAGGAACTGACCACGCAGCCGCGGGACTCCCGGTTTGAGAATACGATGGTAATTTTTATATTTCTAAACTTAGGCATAAAAAAATGGTTTTAGAGGGTGAAAACTCGAAACAGCCCCCGAACGGCCCCGTGGGTGGCACCAACAACTCCCACGGGACCAATGTAGATCGTAGGAACTGACCGCGCAGCTGCGGAACTCCAGGTTTGAGAATTCCATGATAGTTTTCATGTTTCTATACTTAGGCTTAAAAGCATGCCGTTAGAGGGTGAAAACTCGAAACAGGCCCCGAACGTCCCTCTACCAACACCTGCCACGGGACCATTGTAACTCGTAAGAACTGACTGTGCAGTCGCGAGACTCCCGATTTGAGAATACGATAGTAATTTTCATATTTTTAGACTTAAGCATAAAAACATGATGGTAGAGGGTGAAAACTCGAAACAACCCCCGACCGGCCCCGTGGGTGGCACCAACACCTCCCACGAGACCAATGTAACTTGCAGGAACTGACCACATAGCTACAGGACTCCCGGTTTGGGAGTACGAAAATAATTAGCATATTTCTACACTTAGGCTTAAAAACATGGTGTTAGAGGATGAAAACTCGAAATAGCCCCCGATGGCCCCGTGGGTGGCACCAACACCTCCAACGGGGACAATGTAAATCGTAGGAACTGATCACGCAGCATTGGGACTCAGGCTTTCAAAATACGATTATAATTTTTATATTTCTAGATTTAGGCTTAAAAACATGGCGTTAGAGGGTGAAATGTCAAAACATCCCCCGAACGGCCCAATGGATGGCACCAACACCTCCCACGGGACCAATGTAAGTCGTTGGAACTGACCCCGCAACTGCGGGTCTCCCGATTTAAGAATACGATGATAATTATCTTATTGCTAGACTTAGGCTTAAAAACATAGCGTTAGAGGGTGAAAACTAGAAACAACCCCCGACCGTCCCCGTGGGTGGCACCAACACCTCCCACGGAACCAATGTAAATCGTTGCAACTGACCACGCAGTCGTGGGACTCCCAGTTTGAGAATACGATGATAATTTTCATATTTCTAGACTTAGACTTAAAAATATGGTGTTAGAGGGTGAAAACTCGAAATAGCCCCCGAACGGCCCCAAGGGTTGAACCAACACCTCCTAGGAACTGATCGCGCAGCCGCAGAACACCCGGTTTCCGAATACGACGATAATTTTCATATTTTTAGACTTGGGCTTAAAAACATGCTGTTAGAGGGTGAAAACTCGAAATAACCCCCGAACGGCCCCGTGGCTAGCACATACACCTCCCACGGGACCGATGTAAATCGTAGGTACTGACCACGTATTAGCGGGACTCCCGGTTTGAAAATACGACAATAATTTTCCTAATTCTAGAATTAGGATTAAAACATGGCTTTAGAGGGTGAAAACTCGAAACATCCCCCGAACGTCCCCGTGGGTGGCAACAACACCTCCCAAGGGACCAATGTAACTCGTAGGAACTGATCGCGTAGCCGCGAGACTCCCGATTTGAGAATACGACTATAATTTGCATGTTTCTAGACTTAAGCTTAAAAACATGGCGGTAGAGGGTGAAAACTCGAAACAACCCCCGACCGTCCCCGTGGGTGGCACCAACACCTCCCACGGGACCAATGAAACTCGTAGGAACTAAACACGCAGCCGCGGGACACCCGATTTGAGGGTACGACGATAATTTGGATTTTTCTAGACATAGGCTTTAAAACATGGCATTAGAGGGTGAAAACTCGAAATAACCCCCGACCGTCCCTATGGGCGGCACCAACACCCCCCACAGGACCAATGTAACTCGTAGGAACTGACCTCGCAGTCGCAGGACTCCCGATTTGAGAGTATGGAAGTAATTTGCATATTTGTAGACTTAGGCCTAAAAACATGGTGTTAGAGGTTGAAAACTCGAAATAGCCCCCAACGGCCCCTTGGATGCCACCAACAACTCCCACGTGACCAATGTAACTCATGGGAACTGGCCTCGTAGCCGCGGGTCTCCCGATTTGAGAATACGACGATAATTTGCATATTTATAGACTCAGGCTTAAAAACATGGCGTTAGAGGGTACAAACTCGAAACAACCCCCCACCGTCCCCGTGGGTGGCACCAACACCTCCCACGAGACCAATGTAAATTGTAGGAACTGACCACGCAGCCGCGAGACTCTCGGTTTGAGAATACGATGATAATTTTTATATTTCTAGACTTAGGATTAAAAAAATGGCGTTTGAGGGTGAAAACTCGAAATAGCCCCCGAACGGCCCCGAGGGTGGCACCAACACCTCCCATGGGACCAATGTTGCTCGTAGAACTCCCAGTTTGAGAATACGATGATAATTTTCATATCTATAGACATAAACTTTAAAACATGGCGGTAGAGGGTGAAAACTCGAAATAACCCCCGACGATCCGCGTGGGTGGCACCAACACCTCCCGCGGGACCAATGTAAATCATAGGAACTGCCCACGCAGCTGCGAGACTCCCGGTTTGAAAATACGACAATAATTTTCATATTTCTAGGCTTAGGATTAAAAACATGGCTTTAGAGAGTGAAAACACGAAACATACCCCGAACGGCCCCATGGGTGGCAACAACACCTCCCACGGGACCCATGTAGCTCGTAGGAACCGATCGTGCAGCCACGAGACTATTGGTTTGAGAATACGATGGTAATTTGCATGTTTCTATACTTAAGCTTAAAAACATGGTGGTAGAGGTTGAAAACTCGAAACAACCCCCGACCGTCCCTGTGGGTTGCACCAACTCCTCCCACGGGACCAATGTAACTCGTAGGAACTGACCACGCAGCCGCGGGACACCCGATTTGAGAGTACGACGGTAATTTCGATATTTCTAAACATAGGCTTTAAAACATGGCGTTAGAGGGTGAAAACTCGAAATAACCCACGACCGTCCCTATGGGTGGCACCAACACCTCCCACGGGACCAATGTAATTCGTAGGAACTGATCACGCAGTCGCGGGACTCCCGGTTTGAGAGTACGGCAGTAATTTGCATATTTTTAGACTTCGGCCTAAAAACATGGCGTTAGAGGGTGAAAACACGAAACAGCCCCCAACGGCCCCTTGGATGCCACCAACACCTCCCACGTGACCAATGTAACTCGTAGAAACTGACCTCTGCGGGTCTCCCGATTTGACAATACGATAGTAATTTGCATATTTCTATACTTAGGCTAAAAACATGGCGTTAGAGGGTGCAAAATCGAAACAACCCCCGACCGTCCCCGTGGGTGGCACCAACACCTCCCACGGGACCAATGTAACTCATAGGAACTGATCGCACATTCGCAAGACTCCCGATTTCAGAATACGACAGTAATTTGGATGTTTCTAGACTTAGGGTAAAAAACATGGAGGTAGAGGGTAAAAACTCGAAACAACCTCCGACCGTCCCAGTGGGTGGCACCAACACCTCCTACGGGACCAATGTAACTCATAGGAACTGACCACGTAGCCGCGGGACTCCCGATTTGAGAGTACAATGATAATTTGCATATTTCTTGACTTAGGCTTAAAAACATGGCGTTATAGGGTGAAAACTCGAAACATCCCCCAAACGGCCCAATGGACGGCACCAACACCTCCCACGAGACCAATGTAACTCATAGGAACAGACCTCGCAGCTGCGGGTCTCCCAATTTTATAATGCAACAATAATTTGCATTTTGCTAGACTTAGGCTTAAAAACATGGCGTTAGAGGATGAAAACTCGAAACAGCCCCCGACCGTCCCCGTGGGTGGCACGAACACCTCCCACGGGACCAATGTAAATCGTAGGAACTGACCACGTAGCCGCTGGACTCCATTTTGAGAATGTAATGATAATTTTCATATTTATAGACTTATACTTAAAAACATGGCGTTAGAGGGTGAAAACTCGAAACAGCCCCCGAACAGCCCCGTGGGTGGCACTAACACCTCCCACGGGACCAAGTTGCTCGTAGGAACAGACCGCGCAGTCACAGAACACCCGGTTTGAGAATACTATGATAATTTTCATATTTTTAGACTTTGGCTTAAAAACATGCTGTTAGAGGGTGAAAACTCGAAATAGCCCCCGAATGTCCCTGTGGGTGGCACCAACACCTGCCACGGGACCAATGTAACTCATAGGAACTGACCGCGCAGTCGCGAGACTTCCGGTTTTAGAATACGATGGTAATTTTTATATTTCTAGACTTGAGCCTAAAAACATGATGGTAGAGGGTGAAAACTCGAAACAACCCCCGACCGTCCCGATGGGTGGCACCAACACCTCTCAAGGGACCAATGTAACTCGTAGGAATTGACCACGCAGCTGCGGGACTCCCGGTTTGAGATTACGATGGTAATTTTTGTATTTCTTGACTTAGGGTTAAAAACATGGCGTTAGTGGGTGAAAACTCCAAACAGCCCCCCAACGGCCCCGTGGATGGCACCAACACCTCCTGCAGGACCAATGTAACTCGTAGGAACGGACCCACAGCCGCAAGTCTCCTAGTTTTAGAGTACGATGGTAATTTTCATATTTCAAATCTTAGGCATAAAAACCTGGTGTTAGAGGGTTAAAAGTCGAAACAGCCTCCGACCATCCCCGTGGGTTGCACCAACACCTCCCATGGGACCAATGTAAATCGTAGGAACTAACCACGCAGTCGCAAGACTCCCGGTTTGAGAATATGACAATAATCTTTATATCTCTAGACTTAGGCTTAAAAACATGGCTTTAGAGGGTGAAACTCGAAACAGGCCCCGAACGACCCCGTGTGTGGCACTAACACCTCCCATGGGACCAATGTAAATCGTAGGAACTGACCACGCAATAGTCGGACTCCTGATTTGAAAATACGACGATAATTATCATGTTTCTATACTTAGGCTTAAAAACATGGTGTTAGAGGGTGAAAACTCGAAACAGCCCCCAAACGTCCCCATGGATGGCACCACCACCACCCACGGTACTAGTGTAACTCGTAGGAATAGACCCCGTAGTCGCAGGTCTCCCGGTTTGAGAATACGACGGTAATTCGCATATTTCTAGACTTAGGCTTAAAAATATGGCGTTAAAGGGTGAAAACTCGAAACTGCCCCCGATCGTCCCTGTGGGTGGAACCAACACCTCCCACGGGACCAATGTAAATCGTAGGAACTGACCAAGCAGCCGTGAGACTCCCGATTTGAGAATACGACGATAATTTTCATATTTCTACACTTAGGCTTAAAAACATGGCGTTAGAGGGTGAAAACTCAAAACAGTCCCCGAACGGCCCTGTGGGTGGCACCAACACCTCCCACGGGACCAATGTAACTCGTAGGAACTGATCGCGTAGCCGCGAGACTCCCGATTTTAGAATATGATGGTAATTTGAATGTATCTAGACTTAAGACTAAAAACATGGCGGTAGAGGGTGAAAACTCAAAACAACCCACGACCGTCCCCGTGGGTGGCACCAACACCTCCCACAGGACCAATGGAACTCGTAGGAACTGACCACGCAGCCCCGGGACACCCGATTTCAGAGTACGATGGTAATTTGCATATTTCTAGACATAGGCTATAAAACATGGCGTTAGAGGGTGAATACTCGAAATAACCCCCGACCGTCCCTATGGGTGGCACCAACCCCTCCCACGGGACCAATGTAACTCGTAGAAACTGACCTCGCAGCTGCGGGTCTCACGGTTTGAGAATACGATCGTAATTTTCATATTTCTCGACTTAGGCTTAAAAACATGGCGTTAGACGTTGAAAACTTGAAACTGCCCCCGACCGTCGCCGTGGGTGGCACCAACACCTCCCACGGGACAAATGTAAATCGTAGGAACTGACCACGTATTAGCGGGACTCCCAGTTTAAAAATACGATGATAATTTTCATATTTCTAGACCTAGGATTAAAAACATGGCTTTAGAGGGTGAAAACTCGAAACAGCCCCCGAACAGCCCCGTGGGTGGCACCAACACCTCCCACGGGACCAATGTAGCTCGTAGAAATTGACCGCGCCTCCGCGGGACTCTCATTTTGAGAATACGACGATAATTTTCATATTTCTAGACTTGGGCTTAAAAACATGGCGTTAGATGGTAAAAACTTGAAACAGCCCCCGAACATCCCCCTGGGTGGCATCAACACATCCCACGAGACCAATGGAACTCGTAGGAACAGACCACGCAGCCGCGGGACAACCGATTTGAGAGTACCACTGTAATTTGCATATTTCTAGACATATGCTTTAAATCATGGCGTTAGAAGATGAAAACTCGAAACAACCTCCCACCGTCCCTATGGGTGGCACCAACACCGCCCACGGGACCAATGTAACTCATAGGAACTGATCACGCAGCCGCGGGACTCCCAGTTTTAGAGTACGACAGTAATTTGCATATTTTTAGACTTTGGCCTAAAAACATGGCGTTAGAGGGTGAAAACTCGAAACAGCCCCCAATGAACCCTTGGATGCCACCAACACCTCCCACGTTACCAACGTAACTCGTAAGAACTGACCTCGTATCACAATCCCCGACCGTCCCCGTGGGTGGCACCAACACCTCCCACGGGACCAATGTAACTCATAGGAACTGATCGTGCATCCGCAAGACTCCCGGTTTGAGAATACGATGGTAATTTGAATGTTTCTAGACTTAATCTGAAAAACATGGCGGTGGAGTGTGAAAACTCGAAACAACTCCCGACCATCCCTGTAGGTGGCACCAACACCTCCCACGGGACCAATGTAACTCGTAGGAAGTGACCACGCAGCTGAAGGACTCCTAGTTTGAGAGAATGGTGGTAATTTGCATATTTCTAGATTTAGGCTTAAATATATGGCGTTAGAGGATGAAAACTCAAAACATCCACCGAACGGCCCTGTGTATGGCACCAACACCTCCCACGTGACCAATGTAACTCGTAGGAACTAATCCCATAGCCGCGGGTCTCCCGATCTGAGAATACGATGGTAATTTGCATATTTCTGGACATAGGCTTAAAAACGTGGCGTTAGAGGGTGAAAAGTTGAAATAACCCCCGACCGTCCCCCTGGGTGGCACTACACCTCCCACGGGACCAATGTAAATCGTAGGAACTGACCACACAGTCGCGGGACTCCCGGTTTGAGAATATGATGATAATTTTTATATTTCTAGACTTAGGATTAAAAACATAGTGGTAGAGAGTGAAAGCTCGAAACAACCCCCGAATGGCCCCGTGGGTGGCACTAACACCTCCCACGGGACCAATCTAGAACATAAGAACTGAACGCGCGGCCGCGGAACACCCGGTTTAAGAATACGATGATAATTTTTTTATTTCTAGACTTACGCTTTAAAACATGATGTTCGAGGGTGAAAACTCGAAACAACCCCCGACCGTCCCCGTGGGTGGCACCAACACCTCCCACGGGAGCTATGTAACTCGTAAGAACTGACCGCGCAGCCGCGGGACTCCCGGTTTGAGAATACGATGATAATTTTCATACTCCTAGACTTAGGATTAAAAACATGGCATTAGAGGGTGAAATCTCAAAACAGCCCCCTAACGTCCCCGTGGGTGGCACCAACACCTGCCACGGGACCAATGTAACTCATAGGAACTCACCGCGCAGTCGCGAGACTCCCAGTTTTAGAATACGGCGGTAATTTTCATATTTCCAGACTTAAGCCTAAAAACATGATGGTTGAGGTGAAAACTCGAAACAACCCCCGACCGTCCCCGTGGGAGGCACCAACACCTCCCATGGGACCACTGTAACTCGTAGGAACTGACCACGCAGCCGCGGGTCTCCCGATTTGAGAATACGATGGTAATTTGTATATTTCTAGCCTTAGGCTTTAAAACATGGCGTTAGAAGGTGAAAACTTGAAACAACCCCCGACCGTCCCCGTGGGTGGCACCAACACCTCCCACGGGACCAATGTAAATCGTAGGAACTGACCACGCAGTCGCGGGACTCCCTGTTTGAGAATACGATGATAATTTTTATATTTGTAGACTAATGCTTAAAAACTGGTGTAAGAGGGTGAAATCTCGAAACAGCCCCCGAACGGCCCCGTGGGTGGAACTAACACCTCCCACGGGACCAATGTAGCTCATAGGAAATAACCGCGCAGCCGCGGCACTCCCGATTTGAGAATACGATGATAATTTTAATATTTCTAGACTTAGGATTAAAAACATGGCGTTAGAGGGTGAAAACTCGAAACAACCCCGACCATCCCCGTAGGTGGAACCAACACCTCCAAGGGGACCAATGTGACTCAGAGGAACTGACCACGCAGCTGCGGGACTCCCGGTTTGCGAGTAGGGTTATAATTTGCATATTTTAAGACTTAGGCTTAAAAATATGGCATTAGAGGGTGAAAACTCAAAACAGCCCCCGAACAACCCTGTGTATGGCACCAACACCTCCCACGTGACCAATGTAACTCGTAGGAACTGACCCCGCAGCCGCGGGTTTCCCGATTTGAGAATACGATGGAAATTTGCATATTTCTATACTTAGGCTTAAAAACATGGCGTTGGAGGGTGAAAAGTCGAAACAACCCCCGACCGTCCCCGTGGGTGGCACCAACACCTCCCACGGGACCAATGTAAATCGTAGGAACTGAACATGCATCCGCGGGACTCTCCGTTTGAGAATACGATGATAATTTTTATATTTCTAGACTTAGGCTTAAAAACATGGTGTTAGAGGGTGAAAACTCGAAACAGCCCCCGAATGGCCCCGTGGGTGGAACTAACACCTCCCACGGGACCAATGTAGCTCATAGGAAATAACCGCGCAGCCGCGGCACTCCCAATTTGAGAATACGGCGATAATTTTAATATTTCTAGACTTCGGATTAAAAACATGGCGTTAGAGGGTGAAAACTCGAAACAACCCCCGAATGGCCCCGTGGGTGGTACCAACACCTCACACGGGACCAGTGTAGCTTGTAGGAGCTGACCGCGCAGCCGCAGGACTCCCGGTTTGAGAATACGATTATAATTTTCATATTCCTAGACTTAGGCTTAAAAACATGGCATTAGAGGCTGAAATCTCGAAACAGCCCCCGAACGTCTTCGTGGGTGGCACTAACACCTCCCAAGGGACCAATGTAACTCATAGGAACTGCTCACGTAGCTGCGAGACACCCGATTTGAGAATACAAAGGTAATTTTCATGTTTCTAGACTTAAGCTTAAAAACATGGCGGTAGAGGGTGAAAACTATAAACAACCCCCGACCGTCCCCGTGGGTGGCACCAACACCTCCCACGGGACCAATGTAACTCGTAGGAACTAAGCGAAGCCGTGAGACTCTCAGTTTGAGAATACGATGGAATTTTGCATATTTCTAGACTTAAGCTTAAAAACATGGCGATAGAGGGTGAAAACACGAAACAACCCCCGACCATCCCCGTAGGTGGAACCAACACCTCCCACGGGACCAATGTGACTCAAAGGAACTGATCACGCAGCTGCGGGACTCCCGGTTTGACAGTAGGGTTGTAATTTGCATATTTTAAGACTTAGGCTTAAAAATATGCCGTTAGAGGGTGAAAACTCAAAATAGCCCCCGAACAGCCCTGTGTATGGCACCAACACCTCCCACGTGACCAATGTAACTCGTAGGAACTGACCCCGCAGTCGCGGGTTTCTCGATTTAAGAATACGATGGAAATTTGCATATTTCTATACATAGGCTTAAAAACATGGCGTTGGAGGGTGAAAAGTCGAAACAACCCCCGACCGTCCCCGTGGGTGGCACCAACACCTCCCACGGGACCAATGTAAATCGTAGGAACTGAACATGCATCCGCGGGACACCCGGTTTGACAATATGATGATAATTTTTATATTTCTAGACTTAGGCTTAAAAACATGGTGTTAGAGGGTGAAAACTAGAAACAGCCCCCGAATGGCCCCGTGGGTGGCACTGACACCTCCCACGGGACAAATGTAGCTCGTCGGAATTGACCACGTAGTCGCGGGACTCCCGGTTTGAGAATATGAAGATAATTTTCATATTTCTAGACTTATCCTTAAAAATATTACGTTGGAGGGTGAAAACTCGAAACAGCCCCCGAACGTCCATGTGGGTGGCACCAACACCTCCCACGGGACCAATGTAACTAGTAGGAACTGATCGCGCATTCGCAAGACTCCCGATTTCAGAATACGATAGTAATTTGGATTTTTATAGACTTAGGCTGAAAAACATGGAGGTAGAGGGTGAAAACTCGAAACAGCCTCCGACCGTCCCCGTGGGTGGCACCAGCACCTCCCACGGGACCAATGTAACTCATAGGAACTGACCACGCAGCCGCGGGACTCCCGATTTGAGAGTACATCAATAATTTGCATATTTCTAGACTTAGGCTTAAAAATATGGCATTATAGGGTGAAAACTCGAAACATCCCCCGAACGGCCCAGTTGACGGCACCAACACCTCCCACGGGACCAATGTAACTCATAGGAATAGACCCCGCTGCTGCGGGTCTCCTGATTTTAGAATGCAACAATAATTTGCATTTTGCTAGACTTAGGCTTAAAAACATGGCGTTAGAGGGTGAAAACTCGAAACATCCCCCCACCGTCCCCGTGGGTGGAACGAACACCTCCCACGGGACCAATGCAAATCGTAGGAACTGACCACGCAGCTGCTGGACTCCATTTTGAGATTGCAATGATAATTTTCATATTTCTAGACTTAGACTTAAAAACATGGCGTTAGAGGGTGAAAACTCAAAACAGCCCCCGAACAGCCCCGTGGGTGGCACTAACACCTCCCACGGGACCAAGTTGCTCGTAGGAACAGACCGCGCAGCCGCAGAACACTCGGTTTGAGAATACTACGATAATTTTCATATTTTTAGACTTAGGCTTAAAAACATGCTGTTAGAGGGTGAAAACTCGAAATAGCCCCTGAATGTCCCTGTGGGTGGCACCAACACCTGCCACGGGACCAATGTAACTCATAAGAACTGACCGCGCAGTCGCGAGACTCCCGGTTTTAGAATACGATGGCAATTTTCATATTTCTAGACTTAAGCCTAAAAACATGATGGTAGAGGGTGAAAACTCGAAACAACCCCCGACCTTCATGATGGGTGGCACCAACACCTCCCATGGGACCAATGTAACTCATAGGAACAGACCACGCAGCTGCAGGACTCCTGGTTTGAGAGAACGGTGGTAATTTACATATTTCTAGATTTAGGCTTAAATATTTGGCGTTAGAGGATGAAAACTCAAAACAGCCCCCGAACGGCCCTATGTATGGCACCAACACCTCCCACGTGACCAATGTAACTCGTAGGAACTAAACCCGCAGCCGCGGGTCTCCCGATCTGAGAATACGATGGTAATTTGCATATTTCTGGACATAGGCTTAAAAACATGGCGTTAGAGGGTGAAAAGTTGAAACAACCCCCGACCGTCCCCCTGGGTGGCACTACACCTCCCACGGGACCAATGTAAATCGTAGGAACTGACCGCGCAGTCGCGGGACTCCCGGTTTGAGAATATGATGATAATTTTTATATTTCTAGACTTAGGATTAAAAACATGGTGTTAGATGGTGAAAGCTCGAAACAGCCCCCGAATGGCCCGGTGGGTGGCACTAACACCTCCCACGGGACTAATCTTGCACATAGGAACTGAACGCGCAACCGCGGAACTCCCGGTTTAAGAATACGATGATAATTTTTTTATTTCTAGACTTACGCTTTAAAACATGATGTTAGAGGGTGAAAACTCGAAACAGCCCCCGTGGGTGGCACCAACACCTCCCACGGGACCAATGTAAATCGTAGGAACTCACGATGCAGCCGCGGGACTCCCGGTTTGAGAATACGATGATATTTTTTATATTTCTAGACTTAGGCTTACAAACATTGTGTTAGAGGGTGAAAACTTGAAACAGCCCCTGAATGGCCCCGTGTTTGGCACTAACACCTCCCACGGGACCAATGTAGCTCTTAGGAAGTGACCATGCAGCCGCAGGACTCCCGGTTTGAGAATACAAAGATAATTTTCATATTTCTAGACTTAGGCTTAAAAACATTACATTAGAGGGTGAAAACTCAAAACAGCCCCCGAACATCCCCGTGGGTGGCACCAACACCTCCCATGGGACCAATGTAACTCGTACGAACTGATCGCGCATCCGTAAGACTCCCTTTTTGAGAATACGACGGTAATTTGGATGTTTATAGACGTTAGCTGAAAAACATGGTGGTAGACGGTGAAAACTCAAAACAACCCCCGACCGTCCTCGTGGGTGGCACCACACCTCCCACGGGACCAATGTAACTCATAGGAACTGACCACGCAGCTGTGGGACTCCTGATTTGAGAGTACGATGATAATTTGCATATTTCTAGACTTATGCTTAAAAACATGGCGTTAGAGGGTGAAAACTGAAAACATCCCCTGAACGGCTCTGTGGATGGCACCAACACCTCCCACGAGACCAATGTAACTCGTAGGAACTGACCTCGCAACTGTGGGTCTCCCGGTTTTAGAATACGACGGTAATTTGCATATTGCTAGACTTAGGCTTAAAAACATGGTTTTAGAGGGTGAAAACTCAAAATAGCCCCCGACCGTCCCCGTGGGTGGCACGAACACCTTCCACGGGACCAATGTAAATCGTAGGAACTGACCACGCAGCAGCGGGACATCCGGTTTAAAAATACGATGATAATTTTCATATTTCTAGACTTAGGCTTAAAAACATGGCGTTTCAGGGTGAAATATTGAAACATGCCCCGAACGGACCCGTGGGTGGCACCAACACCTCCCACGGGAGCTATGTAGCTCGTAAGAACTGACCGCGCAGCCACGGGACTCCCCATTTGAGAATACGATGATAATTTTCCTATTCCTAGACTTAGGATTAAAAACAGTGTATTAGAGGGTAAAATCTCGAAACAACCCCCGAACGACCCCGTGGGTGGCACCAACACCTGCCACGGGACCAATCTAACTCATAGGAACTGACCGCGCAGTCGCGAGACTCCCGGTTTTAGAATACGACGATAATTTTAATATTTCTATACTTAAGCCTAAAAACATGATGGTTGAGGGTGAAAACTCGAAACAACCACCGACTGTCCCCGTGGGAGGCACCAACACCTCCCACGGGACCACTGTAACTCGTAAGAACTGACCACGCAGCCGCGGGTCTCCCGATTTGAGAATACGATGGTAATTTGTATATTTCTAGCCTTAGGCTTTAAAACATGGCGTTAGAGGGTGAAAACTTGAAACAACCCCCGACCGTTCCCGTGGGTGGCACCAACACCTCCCACGGGACCAATGTAAATCGTAGGAACTGACCACACAGTCGCGGGACTCCCTGTTTGAGAATACGATGATAATTTTTATATTTCTAGACTAATGCTTAAAAACTGGTGTAAGAGGGTGAAATCTCGAAACATCCCCCGAACGGCCCCGTGGGTGGAACTAACACCTCCCACGGGACCAATGTAGCTCATAGGAAATAACCGCGCTGCCACGGCACTCCCGTTTTGAGAATACGACGATAATTTTAATATTTCTAGACTTAGGATTCAAAACATGGCGTTAGAGGGTAAAAACTCGAAACAACCCCCGAATGGCCCCGTGGGTGGCACCAACACCTCACACGGGACCAATGTAGCTTGTAGGAGCTGACCGCGCAGCCGCAGGACTCCCGGTTTGAGAATACGATTATAATTTTCATATTCCTAGACTTAGGCTTAAAAACATGGCATTAGAGGGTGAAATCTCGAAACACCCCCCGAACGTCTTCGTGGGTGGCACTAACACCTCCCACGGGACCAATGTAACTCATAGGAACTGCTCACGTAGCTGCGAGACACCCGATTTGAGAATACAAATGTAAATTTCATGTTTCTAGACTTAAGCTTAAAAACATGGCGGTAGAGGGTGAAAACTATAAACAACCCCCGACCGTCCCCGTGGGTGGCACCAACACATCCCACGGGACCAATGTAACTCGTAGGAACTAAGCGAAGTCATGAGACTCTCAGTTTGAGAATACGATGGAAATTTGCATATTTCTAGACTTAAGCTTAAAAACATGCCGATAGAGGGTGAAAACACGAAACAACCTTTGACCATCCCCGTAGGTGGCACCAACACCTCCCACGGGACCAATGTGACTCAAAGGAACTGACCACGCAGCTGCGGGACTCCCGGTTTGAGAGTAGGGTGGTAATTTGCATATTTTAAGACTTAGGCTCAAAAATATGGCGTTAGAGGGTGAAAACTCAAAACAGCCCCCGAACAGCCCTGTGTATGGCACCAACACCTCCCACGTGACCAATGTAACTCGTAGTGACTGACCCCGCAGCCGCGGGTTTCCCGATTTGAGAATACGATGGAAATTTGCATATTTCTAGACATAGGCTTAAAAACAAGGCGTTTTGAGGGTGAAAACTCGAAACAACCCCCGACCGTCCCAGTGGGTGGCACCAACACCTCTCACGGGACCAATGTAAATCGTAGGAACTGAACATGAAGCCGCGGGACTCCCGGTTTGAGAATACGATGATAATTTTTATATTTCTAGACTTAGGCTTAAAAACATGGTGTTAGAGGGTGAAAACTCGAAACAGCCCCCGAATGTCCCCGTGGGTGGCCCTGGCACCTCCCACGGGACCAATGTAGCTCGTAGGAATTGACCACGTAGTCGCGGGACTCCCGGTTTGAGAATACGAAGATAATTTTCATATTTCTAGACTTAGCCTTAAAAATATTACGTTGGAGGGTGAAAACTTGAAACAGCCCACGAACGTCCCCGTGGGTGGCACCAACACCACCCACGGGACCAATGTAACTCGTAGGAACTGATCGCGCATTCGCAAGACTCTCGATTTCAGAATACGACAGTATTTTGGATGTTTATAGACTTAGGCTGAAAAACATGGAGGTAGAGGGTGAAAAATCGAAACAACCTCCGACCGTCCCCATGGGTGGCACCAATACCTCCCACGGGACCAATGTAACTCATAGGAACTGACCACGCATCCGCGGGACTCCCGATTTGAGAGTACAACGATAATTTGCATATTTCTAGACTTAGGTTTAAAAACATGGCATTATAGGGTGAAAACTCGAAACATCCCCCGAACGGCCCAGTGGACGGCACCAACACCTCCCATGGGACCAATGTAACTCGTAGGAACAGACCCCGCTGCTTCGGGTCTCCCGATTTTAGAATGCAAGAATAATTTTCATTTTGCTAGACTTAGGCTTAAAAACATGGCGTTAGAGGGTGAAAACTCGAAACAGCCCCCGACCGTCTCCGTGGGTGGAAAGAACACCTCCCACGGGACCAATGCAAATCGTAGGAACTGACCACGCAACCGCAGGTCTCCTAGTTTTAGAGTACGGTGGTAGTTTTCATATTTCTCATCTTAGGCGTAAAAACATGGTGTTAGAGGGTTAAAAGTCGAAACAGCCTCCGACCATCCCCGTGGGTTGCACCAACACCTCCCATGGGACCAATGTAAATCGTAGGAACTAACCATGCAGTCGCAAGACTCCCGGTTTGAGAATATGACAATAATCTTTATATTTCTAGACTTAAGCCTAAAAACATGATGGTAGAGGGTGAAAACTCGAAACAACCCCCGACCGTCCCGATGGGTGGCACCAACACCTCCCAAGGGACCAATGTAACTCGTAGGAACTGACCACGCAGCTGTGGGACTCGTAGGAATTTTCATATTTCTTGACTTAAGGTTAAAAACATGGCGTTAGAGGGTGAAAACTCCAAACAACCCCCCAACGGCCCCGTGGATGGCACCAACACCTCCTGCGGAACCAATGTAACTCGTAGGAACAGACCCCACAGCCGCAGGTCTCCTAGTTTTAGAGTACGATGGTAATTTTCATATTTCTCATCTTAGGCGTAAAAACATGGTGTTAGAGGGTTAAAAGTCGAAACAACCTCCGACCATCCCCGTGGGTTGCACCAACACCTCCCATGGGAACAATGTAAATCGTAGGAACTAACCATGCAGTCGCAAGACTCCCGGTTTGAGAATATGACAATAATCTTTATATCTCTAGACTTAGGCTTAAAGACATGGCGTTAGAGGGTGAAACTCGAAACAGGCCCCGAACGACCCCGTAGGTGGCACTAACACCTCCCATGGGACCAATGTAAATCGTAGGAACTGACCTTGAAATAGTCGGACTCCCGATTTGAAAATATGGCGATAATTATCATATTTCTATACTTAGGCTTAAAAACATGGCTTTAGAGGGTGAAAACTCGAAACAGCCTCCAAACGGCCCCATGGATGGCACCACCACCACCCACGGTACTAGTGTAACTCGTAGGAATAGACCCCGCAGTCGCGGGTCTCCCGGTTTGAGAATACGACGGTAATTTGCATATTTCTAGACTTAGGCTTAAAAATATGGCGTTAAAGGGTGAAAACTCGAAACTGCCCCCGATCGTCCCTGTGGGTGAAACCAACACCTCCCACGGGACCAATGTAAATCGTAGGAACTGACCAAGCAGCCGTGAGACTCCCCGGTTTGAGAATACGACGATAATTTTCATATTTCTAGACTTAGGCGTAAAAACATCGCGTTAGAGGGTGAAAACTCAAAACAGCCCCCGAACGGCCCTGTGGGTGGCACCAACACCTCCCACAGGACCAATGTAACTCGTAGGAACTAATCGCGCAGCCGCGAGACTCCCAGTTTGAGAATACGATGGTAATTTTCATGTTTCTAGACTTAAGCTTAAAAACATGGCTTTAGAGGGTGAATACTCAAAACAACCCCCGACCGTCCCTATGGGTGGCACCAACCCCTCCCACGGGACCAATGTAACTCGTAGGAACTGACCTCGCAGCTGCGGCTCTCACGGTTTGAGAATATGATTGTAATTTTCATATTTCTCGACTTAGGCTTAAAAACATGGCGTTAGACGTTGAAAACTTGAAACTGCCCCCGACCGTCCCCGTGGGTGGCACCAACACCTCCCACGGGACAAATGTAAATCGTAGGAACTGACCACGTATTAGCGGGACTCCCAGTTTAAAAATACGATGATAATTTTCATATTTCTAGACCTAGGATTGAAAACATGGCTTTAGAGGGTGAAAACTCAAAACAGCCCCCGAACAGCCCCGTGGGTGGCACCAATACCTCCCACGGGACCAATGTAGCTCGTAGAAACTGACCGCGCCTCCGCGGGACTCTCGGTTTGAGAATACGACGATAATTTTCATATTTCTAGACTTAGGCTTAAAAACATAGCGTTAGATGGTAAAAACTTGAAACAGCCCCCGAACATCCCCCTGGGTGGCACCAACACATCCCACGAGACCAATGGAACTCGTATGAACGGACCACGCAGCCGCGGGACAACCGATTTGAGAGTACGATGGTAATTTTCATATTTCTAGACATAGGATTTAAATCATGGCGTTAGAGGATGAAAACTCGAAACAACCTCCGACCGTCCCTGTGGGTGGCACCAACACCGCCCACGGGACCAATGTAACTCATAGGTACTGACTACGCAGCCGCGAGACTCCCGGTTTTAAAGTACGACAGTAATGTGCATATTTTTAGACTTGGGCCTAAAAACATGGCCTTAGAGGGTGAAAACTCGAAACAACCCCCGGTCGTCCCTGTGGGTGGCACCAACACCTCCCACGAGACCAATGTAAATCGTAGGAACTGACCACGCAGCCGCGAGACTCCCAGTTTGAGAATATGACGATAATTTTTATATTTCTAAAGTTAGACTTAAAAACATGGCGTTAGAGGGTGAAAACTCAAAATAGCCCTCGAACAGCCCCGAGGGTGGCACCAACACCACCCACGGGACCAATGTAGCTCGTGGAAACTCCCGATTTGAGAATACGATGATAATTTTCATATTTCTAGACATAAGTATTTGAACATGGTGGTAGAGGGTGAAAACTCGAAACAACCCCCGATTGTCCCCATGGGTGGAACCAACGCCTCCTGCGGGACCAATGTAAATCGTCGAAACTGCCCATGCAGTCGCGAGACTCCCGGTTTGAGAATAAGACAATAATTTTCATATTTCTAGACTTAGGATTAAAAACATGGCATTTGAGGGTGAGAAGTCAAACAGCCCCCAAACGGCCCCGTGGGTGGCACAGCCTCCCACGGGACCAATGTAAATCATAGGAACTGACCATGCAGCAGCGGGACTCCCGGTTTGAAAATACGACGATAATTTTCATATTTCTAGACTTAGGCTTAAAAACAAGGCATTAGAGGGTGAAAACTCGAAACAGCCCCCGAACGGCCCCGTGGGTGGCACCAACACCTCCCACGGGACCAATGGAACTCGTAGGAACTGACCACGCAGCCCCGGGACACCCGATTTGAGAGTACGATGGTAATTTTCATATTTCTAGACATGGGCTATAAAACATGGCGTTAGAGGGTGAAATCTCGAAACATCCCCCGAACGTCCCGTGGGAGGCACCAACACCTCCCATGGGACCAATGTAACTCATAGGAACTGATCACGTAGCCGTGAGACTCCCGATTTGAGAATACGAAGGTAATTTGCATGTTTCTAGACTTAAGCTTAAAAACATGGCGGTAGATGGTGAAAACAATAAACAACCCCCGACCGTCCCCGTGGGAGGCACCAACACCTCCCACGGGACCAATGTAACTCGTAGGAACTGAGCGCAGCCGCGAGACTCTCAGTTTGAGAATACCATGGTAATTTTCATATTTCTAGACATAAGCTTAAAAACATGGCGGTAGAGGGTGAAAACTCGAAAGAACCCCCGACTATACCCGTAGGTGGCACCAACACCTCACATGGGACAAATGTAACTCGTAGGAACTGACCACGCAGCCGCGGGACTCCTGATTTGAGAGTATGGCGGTGATTTACATATTTCTAGACTTAGGCTTAAAATATGGTGTTAGAGGGTGAAATCTCGAAACACCCCCGAACGGCCTCGTGGGTGGCACTAACACCTCCCGCAGGACCAATGTAGCTCGTAGGAACTGACCCCGCTGCCGCGGGTCTCCCGATTTGAGAATATGATGATAATTTTCATATTTCTGGACTTAGGCTTAAAAACATGCCTTTAGAGGGTGAAAACCCGAAACAGCCCCCGAACGGCCCCGTGGGTGGCACCAACACCTACCACGGGACCAATGTAGCTCGTTAGAACTGACCTCGCAGTCGCGGGACTCCCAGTTTGAGAATACGATGATAATTTTCATATTCCTAGACTTAGTATTAAAAATATGGCATTAGAGGGTGAAATCTCGAAACAGCCACCGAACGTCCCCGTGGGAGGCACCAACACCTCCCGCGGGACCAATGTAACTCGTAGGAACTGACCTCGCAGCCGCGGGTCTCACGGTTTGAGAATACGATAGTAATTTGCATGTTTCTCGACACAGGCTTAAAAACATGGCGTTAGACGTTGAAAACTTGAAACTTCACCCGACCGTCCCCGTAGGTGGCACCAACACCTCCGACGGGACCAATGTAAATCGTAGGAACTGACCACGCAGCCGCGAGACTCCTGATTTGAGAATAGGACGATAATTTTCATATTTCTAGACATAAGCTTTAGAACATGGCGGTAGAGGGTGGAAACTAGAAACAGCCCCCGACCCCGTGGGTGGAACCAACACCTCCCGCGGGACCAATGTAAATCGTAGAAACTGTCCATTCAGTCGCGAGACTCCCGGTTTGAGAATAAGACAGTAATTTTCATATTTCTGGACTTAGGCTTAAAAATATGGCGTTTGAGGGTGAGAAGTCAAACAGCCCCCAAACGGCCCCGTGGGTGGCACAACCTCCCACGGGACCAACGTAAATCATAGGAACTGACCACGCAGCAGCAGGACTCTCGGTTTGAAAATACGATGATAATTTTCATATTTTAGACTTAGGCTTAAAAACAAGGCATTAGAGGGTGAAAACTCGAAACAGCACCCGAACGGCCCCGTGGGCGGCACCAACACCTCCCACGGGACCAATGTAGCTCGTAGGAACTGACCGCGCAGCCGTGGGACTCCCGGTTTGAGAATACGATCATAATTTTCATATTCCTAGTCTTAGGATTAAAAACATGGCACTAGAGGGTGAAATCTCGAAAAATCCCCCTAACGTACCGCGGGTGGCACCAACACCTCCCACGGGACGAATATAACTCATAGGAACTGATCACGTAGCCGTGAGACTCCCGGTTTGAGAATACAAAGGTAATTTGCATGTTTCTAGACTTAAGCTTAAAAACATGGCGGTAGATGGTGAAAACAATAAACAACCCCCGACCGTCCCCGTGGGAGGCACCAACACCTCCCATGGGACCAATGTAACTCGTAGGAACTGAGCGCAGCCGCGAGACTCTCAGTTTGAGAATACCATGGTAATTTGCATATTTCTAGACTTAAGCTTAAAAACATGGCGGTAGAGGGTGAAAACTCGAAAGAACCCCCGACTATACCCGTAGGTGGAACCAACACCTCCCATGGGACAAATGTAACACGTAGGAACTGACCACGCAGCCGCGGGACTCCCGATTTGAGAGTACGGCGGTAATTTACATATTTCTAGACTTAGGCTTAAAAACATGGTGTTAGAGGGTGAAATCTCGAAATAACCCCCGAACGGCCCCGTGGGTGGCACTAACACCTCCCGCGGGACCAATGTAGCTCGTAGGAACTAACCCCGCTGCCGCGGGTCTCTCGATTTGAGAATACGATGATAGTTTTCATATTTCTAGACTTAGGCTTAAAAACACACCGTTAGAGGGTGAAAACTCGAAACAGCCCCCGAACGGCCCCGTGGGTGGCACCAACACCTACCACGGGACCAATGTAGCTCGTTAGAACTGACCTCGCGGTCGCGGGACTCCCGGTTTCAGAATACGATGATAATTTTCATATTCCTAGACTTAGTATTAAAAACATGGCATTAGAGGGTGAAATCTCGAAACATCCATCGATTGTCCCCGTGGGTGCCACCAACACCTCCCACGGGACCAATGTAAGTCATAGGAACTGACCATGTAGCTGCGGGACTCCCGATTTGAGAGTACGATGGTAATTTGAATATTTCTAGACTTAGGCTTAAAAACATGGCGTTAGAGGGTGTTAACTTGAAACAACCATCGAACAACCCCGAGGATGGCTCCAACACCTCCCGCGGGACCAATGTAACTCGTAGGAACTGACCCCGCAGCCACGGGTCTCACTGTTTGAGAATACGATAGTAATTTGCATCTTTCTCGACACATGCTTAAAAACATGGCATTAGACATTGAAAACTTGAAACTGCCCCCGACCGTCCCCGTAGATGGCACCAACACCTCCCACGGGACCAATGTAAATCGTAGGAACTGACCACACAGCCGGGAGACTCCCGATTTGAGAATACGGCGATAATTTTCATATTTCTAGACATAAGCTTTAGAACATGACGGTAGAGGGTGAAAACTCGAAAGAACCCCCGATTGTCCCCGTGGGTGGAACGAACACCTACTGCGGGACAAATGTAAATTGTACAAAACTGCCCACGCAGCCGCGAGACTCCCGGTTTGAGAATAAGACAATAATTATCATATTTCTAGACTTAGGCTTAAAAACATGGTGTTTGAGGGTGAGAAGTCAAACATCCCCCAAATGGCCCGTGGGTGGCACAACCTCCCACGGGACCAATGTAAATCATTCAAACTGACCACGCAGCAGTGGGATTCCCGGTTTGAAAATACGACGATAATTTTCATATTTCTAGACTTAGGATTAAAAACAAGGCATTAGAGGGTGAAAACTCGAAATAGCCCCCGAATGGCCCAGTGGGTGGCACCAACACCTCCCACGGGACCAATGTAGCTCGTAGGAACTGACCGCGCAGCCGCGGGTCTCCCAATTTGAGAATACGATGATAATTTTCATATTCCTAGTCTTAGGATTAAAAACATGGCACTGGAGGGTGAAAACTCGAAACATCCCCCGAACGTCCCGTGGGTGGCACCAACACCTCCCACGGGACCAATGTAACTCATAGGAACTGATCACGTAGCCGTGAGACTGCCGGTTTGAGAATACGAAGTTAATTTGCATGTTTCTAGACTTAAGCTTAAAAACATGGCGGTAGATGGTGAAAAAATTAAACAACCCCCGACCATCCATGTGGGAGGCACCAACACCTCCCACGGGACCAATGTAACTCGTAGGAACTGAGCGCAGCCGCGAGACTCTCAGTTTGACAATACCATGGTAATTTTCATATTTATAGACTTAAGCTTAAAAATATGGCAGTAGAGGGTGAAAACTCGAAAGAACCCCCGACTATACCCGTAGGTGGCACCAACACCTCCCATGGGACAAATGTAACTCGTAGGAACTGACCACGCAGTCGCGGGACTCCCGATTTGAGAGTACCGCGGTAATTTGCATATTTTTAGACTTAGGCTTAAAAACATGGTGTTAGAGGGTGAAATCTCGAAACAACCCCCGAACGGCCCCGTGGGTGGCACTAACACCTCCCGCGGGACCAATGTAGCTTGTAGGAACTGACCTCGCAGTCGCGGGACTCCCGGTTTGAGAATACGATGATAATTTTCATATTCCTAGACTTAGTATTAAAAACATGGCATTCCAGGGTGAAGTCTCGAAATAGCCACCGAACGTCCCCGTGGGTGGCACCAACACCTCCCACGGGACTTATGTAACTCATAGGATCTGACCATGTACCTGCGGGACTCCCGATTTGAGAGTACGATGGTAATTTGAATATTTATAGACTTAGTCTTAAAAACATGGTGTTTGAGGGTGTTAACTCGAAACAACCACCGAACAGTCCCGAGGATGGCTCCAACACCTCCCGCGGGACCAATGTAACTCGTAGGAACTGACCCCGCAGCCGCGGGTCTCACGGTTTAAGAATATGATAGTAATTTGCATGTTTCTCGACACAGGCTTAAAAACATGGTGTTAGACGTTGAAAACTTTAAACTGCCCCCGACCGTCCCCGTGGGTGGTACGAACACCTCCCAGGGGACCAATTTAAATTATCGGAACTGACCACGCAGCCGCAAGACTCCCGATTTGAGAATACGACGTTAATTTTCATATTTCTAGACATAAGCTTTAGAACATGGCAGTAGAGGGTGAAAACTCGAAACAACCCCCGATTGTCCCCGTGGGTGGAACCAACACCTCCTGCGAGACCAATGAAAATCGGAGAAAACTGCTCATGCCGTCGGGGGACTCCCGGTTTGAGAATACGACGATAATCTTTATATTTCTAGACTTAGGATTAAAAACATAGCGTTAGAGGCTGAAAACTCGAAATAGCCCCCGAACGGCCCCAAGGGTGGCACCAACATCTCCCACAGGACCAATGTATCTCGTAGGAACTTCCGGTTTGAGAATATGACGATAATTTTCTTATTTCTAGACATAAATTTTAAAACATGGCGGTAGAGGGTGAAAACTCGAAACAACCCCCGACCGTCCCCGCAGTCGCGAGACTCCCAGTTTGAAAATACGACAATAATTTGCAGGACAATTACTTGGTTACAAATGACATTCCAGGAGATAATTTGTAGGAAAATACGACATTCCAGGAGATAATTTGTAGGACAATTACTTGGTTACAACTGAGGAGGAATGAACGATACAGTTCAATGGATCTTCGGTATAAAAGAAGGGAGGAGAAGGGGTTGTTCTTTCAAAAGGGATGGAAGAGATTTTCCTTTCCTACAAACTAGATTTCCCTTGCTCTAATAACGAGGCAGAATACGAGGCATTGGTACTAGGGCTTCTAGAGGCTCTTCGGAGGGGAATTCATTCACTTTGCATTAAGGGTGACTCGAACTTAGTAATTCAACAGGTAAATGGAGAATATGCGTTGAAACACATGAGCCTGGTGCCCTATAGAACAATCATTCAAAGGATCGTCAACCAGTTCCATCGGACCAAGATCAGGAGACATCCCAGAATGATGAACCGCCATCCAGACGCCTATGCCACTATTGCCCAGAAGATGATAATGAAAACCAATGAGACTACAGTTGTGATCCAATGAAGAACAGCTCCTCAGTAGTACAGTAAATACTACCGATGGAGGAAGAGGTGGGCTGGAGAAGAGATATTGAGAAGCAAATGGAGTCTGGTGAGGGGTGATGGGGCTAAGAGAGTTGGTCTAATATTTTACATGCCAGGGAAATCTCTATTTTAGAAATATAGGAGGATGGTTGTCAAGATGCGTCAGCCCAGAGGAGGCCCAGAAAATATTGAGGAAAATGCATGAGGAGCACTGTGAAACGACTGAGATACCTCTATATAGGAGAATTCAAAGGGAGGGGTATTTCTGGCCTAGGATGAAGCAAGATGCAGCAGAGCTGCAAGGAAAGTGCAATAAGTGTCAGCTATTCTTTGAGGCAGCTGAGTGCCATTTCATTGAAGCTCAAACAGACTGGAGGCAGCCCTACATCGACTTCATTTAGGAGGGGGTTGTCCCAACGGAGAAAATAGATGCAATAGGTCTGAGGCGAAGGGCTCCAAGGTTCTACGTCCAGGGGGTAGCTTTATCGAAAGGGGTACTTTAACAGGCCCTTGCGATGTGTCACGGGGGAAGAAGCAGTGGAGGTCCTCAAACAAGCGCATGATCCAGCACATATAGGAGGGGCCAAGCCGTATGATCAGTTGATGACATTGGGGTATTATTGGCCAACGATGGAGAAAGACTCTGTGGAGTTTGTTCGAAATTGCAAAGCTTGCCAACTTCATGGGAACATGATCCATGCCCCATCGGTAGACTTACACTCTCTATCAACACCCTATCCATTTCATACTTGGCCGTTCGACCTAGTGGGGGCAATACACCCCTCTTTGAGGGGCAAGATATGGATACTAGTAGCAACAGAATGTTTCAAAAAATGGGCCGAGGCAATACCACTCAGACGAGCAACGGTTAGGGTGGTGAGAAACTTCATCAGAGAATACATCATTTGCCATTTTGGGATCCCAAAAGGTTTTCTCTCAGATAACGGGACCCCCTTTGTCAACTCCGAAGTAACAATGCTCACGGACAAGTACTCCATTGTTCATCACACTTCAACGGTGGCATACCCAAAGGGAAATGGTCAGGCCGAAGCAACTAACAAAACCTTAGTTAACATTTTGGCCAAAATGATGGAGGACTTTCCAGGGGCGTGGGATGACAAGATAACAGCTGTCTTATGGGCCTATCGAACAACCAAGCGAAAACCCATAGGATACACGTCATTCTCTCTTGTTTATGGGGCTGAGGCAATCCTTCTAGTAGAATTGGAAGTTCCCTCTGCTCGTTATGCCTTGAGAAGTAGCATGCTCCCTCATAGTAGACATTTACAGCTGGAAGCGTTGGATGAACACAGATATAACTCGATGCAACACTTTCAAATATATACGAAACAAGTCTCCAGGTCATATGACAACTTGGTGAGACCAAGGAAGTTCGTTGAGGGAGACCTCGTATTGAAAGCGGTAGTGAAGCACATCAGGGGACTTCCTCTACCAAAGTTCGCAGCCAACTTGGAGGGACCTTTCGTTGTGAAGGAAGCTCATGACTCAGGTTATTGTTTAATTTCGAAGTTAGAGGAAGACAAGCCATTTAAGACTAACAATAAGTGGCTGACGGTTTATCATGTGTAAACAACCAAGTTTGGACTAATGTTATGACTAGATATTGTTATAAATATACAAGTTTTGGGTGACATTTTATTTAGCATAATCGATTAATTGTAGAAATACAAAACTCTATAGCATACAACAACAGTCACAACACACGAAGGGATTGAAAAGTATATATTCTTCATTCATAAACAATAGAGCATTACAAAATTTGTTTTGGGAGCTATCGCCTAAGAATTAAATAGATAAGAACAGTAAAGGATCTGTATACAAGAAGTAACTAGTCTAAAAGAAAAGATAAATCTGAGGAAGAGAAAAAATCTCCAGGAAGGCCCGAAGAAGCTGCTGTGAAAGATCGTTGGGCGTTAATAGAAACCTCCAGCCTCGTTTGCACTTGTGTACGTTCGATCAGGAGTCTCTCGCACTTCAGTTTGATCAGGCAGAAAGCTTCTTCGGCATCCTTTACCTCTTGATCCACTGCTTCCAAAAGGGGTGCCAATGCGACCAACCTAGCTTCCTCAGCTTGCTGGTTCTCCTGGTGCTTTCGTAACACTTCCCTATGGCTGATCAGTTGCTGGTTCTTCAAGGTCTTCAGATACGTTATAAGCCAGTCAAAAAGGAAACCATCACGCCCCAACTCCTTCCGAAAACCCATAAATTGGTTAAGAAGGGATCTGGTAACACTTGTAGTAGGGGTACTGGAAATTTCAGCAACAACGATCGCCATGCCTTAAAGTCTGTGACACATCACGTGAATATTGGAGCGCAGGCAATCAGGTGTGAAGGTCTCAGGGTGGCGATTCACCAAGTATTCGATCACCAAGCGGTGGTTGATAGGCATTTGAGGAGACTTTCGAAGCACCATTAGGCAGAACGCATGAGGAGCAAGGTGAGGAAGAGGCAGCTTGCACCCAGACTCTCTCTCGGCTGCAGCACCAGTCGTGGAACCTTGATCATCATGAATAGAATTTTCCGAAACATCAGGTTCTCGAAAGGGTGAGCCTACAGGCGAAAGAACTGGGGGCGAATTTTCCCGAGTAACCTAAAAAGAGATAGCGCACATGACGAACTTATGAAAAAAAACTTAACAAGTGTTTTCGTTGTTAAGTCACCGTTATAAGGTGGAGTTTATGAAGAAAACTTAACAAATGTTTTCGTTGTTAAGTCACCGTTATAAGGTGCAGTTTATGAACAATCTTAACAAACGTTTTCGTTGTTAAGTCACCATTATAAGGTGGAGTTTATGGAAAATCTTAACAAGCATTTTCGTTGTTAAGTCACCGTTATAAGGTGGAGTTTATGAAAAATCTTAACAAGCGTTTTCGTTGTTAAGTCATCCTTATAAGGTGGAGTTTATGGAAAATCTTAACAAGCGTTTTCGTTGTTAAGTCACCGTTATAAGGTGGAGTTTATGAAAAAAAACTTAACAAATGTTTTCGTTGTTAAGTCACCGTTATAAGGTGGAGTTTATGAAAAAAATTACCAAGTGTTTTCGTTGTTAAGTCCCCGTTATAAGGTGGAGTTTATCGAATATCATTGATTAAGTCATCGTTATAGGATGAAGTTTAAGAAAAAATTTATGAAAAATCATAAGATGGAGAGTATGGAAAATCTTAAAGTTAACAAAAATACCTCAGTCACAACGGGAGCATATGGGGAAGCCCCAAGGACAGGAACCGTTGGGGGCGAGATTATTACCCCAGAAGCCATTACGGGGTCCCTGGACGAAGAAGCCTCCATACTTCGCAAAACTCTATCACCTGTATAGGGCACCAGGGCCAGCATACTGGGTTCATCAGGCGAAGACACTGAACTCCCAAACAAAGGCACAACACGAGTTGGTGCAAGATCAGGAGAAAACTGTGGCACAAAGGAAAGTGTTAGAAAAGAAGAATGGGCACAGAAAATATAAAGAAATATCTCTAGAGGGTGAAAACTCAAAACAGCCCCCGAACGACCCCGTGCGTGGCACCAAATCCTCCCACGGGACCAATGCAACTCGTAGGAACTGATCGCGCAGCCGCGAAACTCCCGATTTTAGAATACGATGATAATTTTCATATTTCAAGACTTGGGCTTAAAAACATGCCTGTTAGAGGATGAAAACTCAAAACTGCCTCCGACCGTCCCCGTGGGTGGCACCAACACCTGCCACGGGACCAATGTAACTCGTAGGAGATGACCGCGCAGCCGCGAGACTCCCAGCTTGTGAATACGACGGTAATTTTCATATGTCTGGACGTAAGCTTAAAAACATGATGGTAGAGGGTGAAAACTCGAAACTGCCCACGACCGGCCCCATAAGTTGCACCAACACCTACCACGGGACCAATGTAACTCGTAGGAACTAACCGCGAAGCCGGAAGACTCTCGGTTTAAGAATACGATTGTAATTTGGATCTTTCTATAGTTAGGCTTAAAAACATAGCGTTAGAGGTTGAGAACTTGAAACATCCCCTGACCGTCCCCATGGGTGGCACCACCACCTCCGATGGGACCAATGTAACTCGTAGGAACTGACCGTACAACTGCGAGACTCCCGGTTTGAGAATACGACGGTAATTTGCTTATTTATAGACTTTGGCTTAAAAATATGGCATTACAGGGTGAAAACTCGAAATGGCCCCCGAACGGCCCCGTGGATGGCACCAACACCTACCACGGGACCAATGTAACTCGTAGGAACTGACCACGCAGCCACGGTACTCTTGATTTGAGAGTACGGGGATAATTTTCTTATTTTGAGACTTAGGCTTGAAAACATGGCGTTAGAAGGTGAAAACTCGAAATAACCCCCGACCGTCTCCGTTGGTGCGCCAACACCTCCCCCGAGACCACTAAAACTCGTTGGAACTGACAGCGCAGCCGCGAGACTTTAGGTTGTAGAATACAACGATAATTTGCATATTTATAGACTTAAGAAAAACATGGTGTTAGAGGGTCAAACCTCGAAACAGCCCTCAAACGTCCTCATGGGTGGCACCAACCCCTCCCACGGGACCAATGTCACTCGTAGGAACTGACCACGTAGTGACGGGACACCCGGTCTGAGAGTATGATGATAATTTGCATATTTCTAGAATTAGGATTTAAAACATGGTGTTAGAGGGTAAAAACTCGAAATAACCCCCCAACGTCCCCGTGGGTGGAAACAACACCTCCCACGGGACCAATGTAACTCGTAGGAACTGACTGCGCAGCCGCGAGAAACTCGGTTTGAGAGTACGATGGTAATTTGCATATTTCTTGACTTAGGCTTAAAAACATGGCGTTAGAGGGTGAAAACTCAGAACAACCCCCAACTATTCCCGTGTGTGGCACCAACACCTCCCACGGGCCCAATGTTACTCGTAGGAACTGATCGTGCAGCCGCGAGACTCCCGGTTTGAGAATACGATGGTAATTTGCATATTTTCGGACATAAGCAAAAAAACATGGCGGTTGAGGGTGAAAACTCGAAATAGCTCCTGACCCTCCCCGTGGGTGGCACAAAAACCTCCCACGAAACCAATGTAACTCGCAGAAACTAACCGCGCAGCCGCGAGATTCCCGGTTTGAGAATACGACGGTAATTTGCATATTTTCAGACTTAAGCTTAAAATCAAGGCGTTAGAGGGTGAAAACTCAAAACAGCCCCCGACCGGCCCAGTGGGTGGCACCAACACCTACTCCAGGACCAATGTAACTCGTTAGGAACTTATCGTGCAACCGCGGGTCACCCGGTTTGGGAATACGACAGTAGTTTGTATATTTCTAGATTTAAGCTAAAAAACATTGCGCTAGAGGGTGAAAACTTCAAAAAAAAAACAAACGTCCCCGTGGGTGGCACCAACACCTCCCACGGGACCAATGTAACTCGTAGGAACTGACCCCGCAGACGCGGGTCTCCCGGTCTGAGAAGACGACGGTAATTTACATATTTTTGAACATAGGCTTAAAAACATGGCGTGATAGGGTGAAAACTCGAAACAACCCCCGAACGGCCCCATGGGTGGCACCAACACGTCCCACGGGACCATTGTAACTCATAGGAAATGGCCCCCAACCGCGGGTCTCCCGATTTGAGAATATAATAATATTTTGCATATTTCTAGCCTTAGGCTTAAAAACATGGCGTTAGAGCGTGAACACTCAAAATAGTCCCCCGACCTTCCCTGTGGGTGGCACCAACACCTCCCACCGGACCAATGTAACTCGTAGGAACTAACCACACAGCCGTGAGACTCTCGGTTTGAGAGTACGACGGTAATTTACATATTTCTAGATTTAGGCTTAAAAACAAGGTGTTTGAGGGTGAAAACTCGAAACAACCCCCGATCATTCCCATGGGTGGCACCAATACCTCTCACGGGACCAATGTAACTCGTAGTAATTGACCGTGTAGCCGCGAGACTCTCAATTTGAGAAAACGATGGTTATTTCCATATTTCTAGACTTAAGCTTAAAAACATGGCGTTAGAGGGTGAAAACTCGAAACAGCTACCGACTGTCCCCGTGGGTGGCACTAACACCTCCCACGGGACCAATGCAACGCGTAGTAACTGACCATGCAGCCGCGAGACTCCCGGTTTGAGAATACAACGGTACATTGCATATTTATAGACTTAGGCTTAAAAACATGGCGTTTGAGGATGAAAACTCAAAACACCCTCGACCGTCCTTATGGGTGGCACCAACACCTCCAACAGGACCAATGTAACTCATATGAACTGACCACGTAGCCGCGGGACTCCCGGTTTGAGAATATAGCGATAATTTGCATATTTTTAGACTTAGGCTTAAAAGCATGGCGTTGGAGGGTGAAAACTTAAAACAGCCCCCGAACGGCCCCGTGGGTTGCACCAACATTTCCCACGGGACTAATGTAACTCATAGGAACTGACCACGCAACCGTGGGACTCCCGATTTGGGAATACGACAATAATTTTCATATTTCTAGACTTGGTCTTAAAAACATGGCGTTAGGTGGTGAAAACTCGAAATAGCCCCCGAACATCCCCGTGGGTGGCACCAACACCTCCCATGAGAACAATGTAACTCGTATGAACTGACCACGCAGCCGCGGGACTCCCAGTTTGATAATACGATGGTAATTTGCATATTTCTAGACTTAGGCTTAAAAACATGGCGTTAGAGGGTGAAAACTCGAAACAACCCCTGACTGTCCCCGTAGGTGGTACCAACACCTCCCACGGGATCAATGTACCTCCTAGGAACTGGCCGCGTAGCCGCGAGACACCCGGTTTGAGAATACGACGGTAATTTGCATATTTCTAGTCTTAAGCAAAACATGGCGTTAGAGGGTGAAAACTCGAAACAGCCCCCGAACGACCCTATAGGTGGCACCAACACCTCACACGGGACCAATGTTACTCGTAGGAATGGAACCCGCAGTCGCAGGTCTCCTGGTTTGAAAGTACGACGATAATTTGCATATTTCTAGACTTAGTCTTACAAAAATGGTGTTAGAGGGTTAAAACTAACAACAACCCATGAACAACCCCGTGGGTGGCACCAAAACCTCCCGCGGGACCAATTTAACTCGTAGGAACTGACCTCGTAGCCGCGGGTCTCCCGGTTTGAGAATACGACTGTAATTTCCTTATTTCTACTTGGTTACAGATAATTTTAACTCATATATGCAATTTTTCATCTTGATTAAATTTTTTGTAAAACTACTTGGTTACTGATATTTTTTTATGTATTCTATCATTTGTAGCATTTTTGCATGCGGAACAAACAAAGGAGGTAATGGTCTACAGCATGAATATTGTTTATATGTTGTGGACATTCAGGATTTTGTTTTTTTTGTTACAGCCCATGCGGGATTTTATTGTTTAGTTTTATGGCCGTGCGGGATTTTATAATTTGATTGTTGAATTTTATGGCTGTGCGGGCTTTATAAAAAGTAGTTTTTGCATTTACAGGTTTTGGAATGTCAAGAAAATAGAGGAAACTCTGGCCAATTTTTTTTGGTCTGTGAATTATTAAAACGTGTAATATTTATAGGTTTGTATATATATTTTTTATTAACAACGTTCTCGATTAGTAATTTGTGATTTTTTTTTATTATTTTGCCAATAATAAATATTTGTAACACCTCGTACGCGTCAAAACGTTACACGTAGCAACCGACGGTTCACTCACAGGACCCCCAATTTTAGGATTGGACCAAAAAAATACATTTTTGTTAAATTATAGTTAAATATGGTCGTGGACTTTGTCCATGACCATTTTAATTTTTTTCATCACGCATAAAAATGGTCGCAGACTTGGGCCGCGACCATTTTTTTCGTCACGTTTGTGGGTCACGGACAAAGTCCGCGACCATTTATTTTTATTTTTTTTGTCACGGTTATGCGTCACGTACTTGGGTTGCGACCATTTTTTAAAAAATTTGTTTGTCACGGTCGTGGGTCGCGAACTTTGGCCGCGACCAATTTGTCACGGTTGTGGGTCATGGATGATGGCCGCGACCAATTTTTTTAAAAAAATTTTGTCACCGTCGTGGGTCGTGGACTTTGGCCGCGACCAATTTATCACGGTTGTGGGTCACGGTTGAGGGCTACGACCAATTTTTTTAATTTTTTTTGTCACGGTTGTGGGTCACAAACTTTGGCCGCGGCCAATTTGTCACGGTTGTGGGTCACGGTTGAGTTCTGCGACCCGCCCCGGTATGGGTCATGGCCAAAGTTCGCGACCATTTTTCGTGACCCATCTTATCCGTGACCATTTTCTGGTCACAGACTTAGGCCGCGACCCACGAAAATGGTCACGCCCGAAATCGTAACGGCCCAAGTCCACGACCCACAGCTTTGGTCAGGGATTTTGGCCGTGACCAATCGCGAGTTTTGTTGTAGTGGGAGCTGGATGACCATGAAGATGGTGATAGGGTCACCAATGTCGGAGTTAATGATACTGCTCATGTGGGTGATGGGTCGTCCTCAGATGAGGGAGAGGTTCAGCTCTGAAGGCTCCTGCATTACTTCCCTTGTTAAGGCAGTTAGCCTTTTCTATTTCTGAATTCTGTAACCTCAGATATTATCACTAGATGACTATTTGTTCTACAAATGCTTCCCATTATTTTTCTATCTTATTCTTGCTATGTTTTTAGGTACGATACCACAAACTATTGATGTTTGGGATCAGGTTAAAATCACCCACGTATTAACAAATGATGTTTAAGGTCTGAGATCACTAAACTAATGATGTTTCGTCTCATATTCACCAAATTAATGATGTTTAAGTTCTAAGACCAGCAACATATTCATCAAATTAATGATGTTTAAGGTCTGAAATCACCAAACTAATGATGTTTCATCTCATACTCACCAAATTAATGTTGTTTAAGGTCTGAGATCACCAAACTAATGATGTTTCCATCTCATACTCACCAAATTAATGATGTTTAAGGTCTGAGAGCACCAAATTAATCATGGTTCATCTCTTACTCACCAAATTAATGATGTTTAAGTAATAAACAACACCCAAGTGATTTTCAGTTCGGACTCACCAAATTATGGTGTCATGCCATACCCCCTCTCATCATTTTGAGAGTGCATAGTTGAGCATCGTCTCATTCATGCAATATCGTATGGGTCAAGAGAGGTTTTTCTTCACAATCCTTAACAAAAGTCATTAATTTGGTGAGTATGAGATGAAACATCAATAGTTTGGTTATCTGAGACTGAGCATTGGCCTGGCGTCGACCAGGCTGCGAGAAGAACTATTTGATGCCGACCATTTTACAATACTTTTCTAGGGAAATATTTTTGAACTGGGTACCATTATCTAAGATGAGTTTATTAGGCAAGTCGTATCTACAAATGAGAATAAGATAAGGCAAAGAGAAGTTGAAACAACAATTTAAGGTCCATTCAGGCCTGCATCCACTGTGAGTGTCTGTGTGATCCATTAAATAAGGGTACTTATGGCCATGGATACAATCGCTCGAACTTTTCTCCCTCTTATAATCAATTTGACAGAGTTCTTCCAAGGATATGAATTAGGATCCCTTCTCATGGAGAATATGAAATTTATTTATTTGTCTTGGGTGGTGTAATATACCCCCTAAGCATGTAATCAAAATGTGCATAAGGAAAATCCCAATAAGATGTAAACACCTGTCTTTGGCACATGGGAAAAATAATGATGTAATATTCCCTCATGTGAAGGAATGCTCTTATTATAATAGAATTGTCCACATGAGCATACCTCTTATGTACTTTCATATGCTCATGCTATTAGATATTGTTCACTGTAGCCTCGACCTAAGAGGGTACGAGGTTGCTAGTTCTTATTGGATGATCCCATGCTGTCATAAATATGACCTCAGATGAATAGATGAGGTTGAGGTCAGATTAACTAGTCACTCTTATTATCGGCGTTGGTAGAGTATGAATATGGTGCTTATTTTAATGGGTGATGTTCTTCTGGTCTTGACTTTCCATATGGTCGAGGTGATTTGAGGCGAGGCCGAACCTTACCAAAATGACCACACCAATAACATGTTGGGCTTTAATGAAAATTCGTCCATGATATGTGATGCGACTCATCCTACGAGACGATGTTACACTTTGGTCATATCATCGACTTTACTGACCCCATTCTTGAGACTGCCTTGGGCGATATTGAAAATCCAGCTGACCCTCTGGAGGTTCCCGTAGAAGTCACTGAGAAAAATGAAATTGTAGACGAGATAGGAATCAACGATGAAGGGTCCACGATTACCAATGTTGGGTATGATCGGACGACTCAAACAGGTGCTTATGGAAGATAATAACTTTAAGCTTTTATTTTTGTTTTTGTTTGGACGGTCTTTTATGGCCTTGTACTTATACTCCATTTTTGTGTAGTTCTTTATATTGAATTTACTTGTAACCTATTTATAATGAAATGAAGTTCCTTATTTTTCCGTCTTCCACTTATGTTTTGCCAATATTTCTGTGATATTTTCTCATTCGTAGCATAATTCGAATCAACCAAATTTCACAAGTCCCCGCTCATCGTTTTGAGAGTGTATCGATGAGTTTTGTCTGGTCCATTCACTTTCGTCTCCGCCAGAAGAGAATTTTCACCAAGTTAATGATGTAATAATAAATGAACCATAACTAAGTAATTTTAAATTTAAGTCCACCAAATTTAGGTGTTAGAGCAGAAGTCCCCTCTCGTCGTTTTGAAAGTGTATGGATGAGTGTCGTCTGGTCCATGCACTGTCGTCTCGGTCGAGAGAAAATTTTCACCAAATTAATGTTGTTTTGATAAATGAACCACAACCAAGTGATTTTAAAATTTGAATCCACCAAATTATCGTGTTATATCATTAGTCCCCGCTCATTATTTAGAGAGTGTATGGATGAGAATCGTCTCGTCCATGCACTGTCAGCTCGTCCGAGAGATAATTTCCACCCAGTTAATTATTCTTTAATAAATGAACCACAACCAAGGGATTTTAAAATTTAAATCCACCAAATTTTGGTGTTAGATCATTAGTCCCCTGTCATAATTTTGTGAGTGTATGGATGTGAATCGTCTCATCCATGCACCGGCGTCTCGGTCGAGAGATAATTTCCACCAAATTAATGATATTTTAGTAAATTAACCACAACCAAGTAATTTTAAAATTTGAATCCACAAAATCATGGTGTTAGATCATTAGTCCCCTCTCGTCATTTTGAGAGTGTGTGGATGAGAATCATATCGTCCATGCATTATCATCTCGGTCGAGAGAGAATTTCCACAAAATTAATGATGTTTTAATAATTGAACCACAACTAAGTGATTTTAAAATTTGAATCCACCAAATTATGGTGTTAGATCTTTTGTCCCCTCTCGTCATTTTGAGAGTGTATGGATGAAAATCGTCTCGTCCATGCACTATCGTCCAAGACGAGAGAGAATTTCCACCAAATTAAGGATGTTTAAAGTGAATGACATGATTTTTAATCCTTTCTATGTTGTTGGCAGTCCATGGATGAGGTTAACCCCATCTGGAATGTCATGTCACTGAGAGAAACTTAATGATACTTCACCACAAATGATGTTTTATAAAGTAAGATGAGTTGATACATACAAGTGACAACAAATATACAAATAAACACGCAAAGTATGAGGGAACACATGGAAATGTTTATTGAATTTCATTCATCATCTAATCCTCAGATACTTGCACTGCAATGGAATTAAATAGAGACGATAAAAACTGAAATCTTTGTGGTAGTATTTTTTGAGATTATCGGCGTTCCATGGGTTGGAGAATAGGTCTCCTTCTAAGTTTTCCAACCGATATGTCCCTGGGACCACCTCTTCAATCACTTTATATAGACAATGCTAGTTGAGGTGAAGCTTACTGGGTTGTTGTGATGTCTTGTCGAGGACAAGGTCTCCACCTTCAGCGACCTAGACCTCATCCTTTAATTATATAACTTTGTTGTCCTTTTCTAATAGGCAGCTTATCTAACCTCAGCAACTTCTCTTTTTTCTTCCACAAGGTCCAAATTAAGTCTTTGTTCCACAATATTCTATTTTGGGTCATACATCTAAACCCTGTGCGTTAGGAGAACTACCTCTGTCAGCATCACTGCCTCTGAGCGATAACACAACATTAATGGAGTATCCATCATTGGAGTCATATATATCATTATGTAAGACCATATAACAACATGCACCTTCTCAGTCCACCTCCCTTTGGCATCCTCCAACCTTTTCTTGATTCCATTATGTTCGTTACTTCTGTCTTCCCATTGACCGGGGTCGATAGAGAGTGAGAAGAACTTTTTTGATGCTGAATCATTCACAATATTTCTCTAGGGAGAGGTTCTTGAATTACTTCCCATTATTATTAATCAGGTTATTAGGTTGGTTGTATCTACAGATGATGTTTTTCCAGATAAACTTGAAGGATTTCTTCTCTATGATTGTAATGATCGGCTCGGCCTCTACCCACTTTAATAAATAATAAATAGCCACAATTAAATAATGATAATAGTTCACAATTCCATGAAATGGCCTAACCAAATCAATCCCTCAGATCACAAATGGCCAAGGAGAAGTAATGGAGGTAAGATGCTGATGGGGTATGGTGGCAAACCTCTAGCACTTATCATACTTCTTAACATATGCAACTGCATCTTTAGCCAACATCGACCACCAATAACCCTGAGTGATGAACCTCTTATCTAATGATCTTATTATCTAATGACCTACCTCAGATGGATGGACACATCTGAGTAGAGGAAGCAAGAACCCTTTCTTTTGTAAGACATCTCCTATGAGGGAGAACTCGGCTGCTTTATAATACACTTTCTTTCTCTCGGCTATGGACTCTATAAATTCCCCCTCTTTATCGGATGATAGGATTCATCCAGGAAGCTCCCATACCCATGTTAAAGAAAAATTCCATAATATTTTTAGCTCATTCAATCGTCGTCGGATGGAGAATCTCTATTGTGACCTCTCTGCTAATTTCAGTTTTAGTGGTTGAGGTTAACCTTGCTACAGTGTTGACTCAACTATTATAAATCCGGGGTATCCTCATCAGCTTCACTTTGATAAAATACTTCAATGTTGTCTTCATCCTTATTAGGTACTTGTCCATTCTGTCGTCCTTTGCCTCATATACCCCCAAAATTTGGTTAACAT
Organism: Sambucus nigra; assembly: GCA_949130495.1. Taxonomy (NCBI): domain Eukaryota; kingdom Viridiplantae; phylum Streptophyta; class Magnoliopsida; order Dipsacales; family Adoxaceae; genus Sambucus; species Sambucus nigra. The sequence goes on along the minus strand of OX422217.1, from coordinate 300,302,237 downwards.
CAAACTTGGAATCACTAAGAAAAAGGAGTTGGCCGTCCTTTAATTCCCTAGGCAAGTCATATCTACAAATGATATTCTTCCATATGAACTAAAAGTTCTTCTTTTTTGTGATCTTGATCATAGACTCAGCCTCAACCAATTTTGAGAAGTAGTGTATCACCACGATAAAATATCTGTAGTTGACCATGGACCTTTGCAGAGGCCCAACCATATCAATCCACCATATAGCAAATGCCCATGGCGAGGCGATAGACGTTAGAGTTGATGGGGCTGCTGAGGGACGGTGGTAAACCGCTGGCATTTATCGCACTTCTTTATGTATTCAGTCGAGTCCTTGGCCAGGATCGTCCACCAATATCCTTAAGTGGCGATACTCTTTGCAATTGATATATCCCTAATATGGATTGACCAAGATACTTCATGGACATCCTTCAAAATGTCATCTAACTCGAATGGTTGGACACATCTAAATAGAGGGAAAAGAAATCCCTTTTTATATAACATGTCCCTTGCGATAGAGAACTTAGTTGCTTTTTATATCAACTTCCTGATTTGGTCCTTAATATACTGAATAAGGGGGTCCATCCAAGATGCTCCCAGGTTTAAATTGAGCCAAAAATTTAGCTTTGCATCCTACTCCTCTATTGTCGACCGAGAAAGGATTTCTATTGGCACCAACCTCTTAGCCTCTGTTCGTGTCGTCGAGGGTAACCTTTCGATAGTATGGGATAAGTTATTATCCAGCCGGGGAACCCATTTGACTTTTATTTCACTAAAGTCCTTCATCATTTTCCTCATTTTTTCTATGTATCTTTCCATTCTATCGTCTTTGGCTTTATAAATCCCTAGGACTTGATTAACCATAAGCTGAGAGCCACTATGGACTAAAAGTTGACCGACGTTGAGAACTCTGGAAAGGGAGATTCCAAATATGAGGGACTCATACTCTGACTCATTATTGGAAGCCTTAAAACTTAACCTCAATGCAAACTCTATATTTATTATGTTTAGGGATGACACGATCAGGCCTAACTCACTCACATTTTCACAAGTTCCACACTTACCCTTCTGAAAATGGAAATAACTCCATTTTGGAGGAAAAACATATCAGTCTAGACTTTCGGAGGTCTCACAATGCTTGTATCGGCCATCCTCGGCTTGGTATGAGTTTCGAACGACCTTTTAAGCCACCTATTTTCTCACCATCATCTCCAGACCATGTGAACTCTTCCATAAAGTCTTCTAGGGACTTCCCCTTGACTTCAATCCTCGATTGATAGACTATGTCATACTCTCCTAGCTCAATGGCCCAGGTCATTAATCTGCCTAATTTCCCAGGTTTATGTATGAATTGCCTAAGGGGGAGTCCATCCAAATAACCATTGTATGAGCTTTAAAATAAGGCTTCATCCTTCTTGAAGCGTAGATGAGGGCATATGCCAGTTTTTCCATCTTAGGATACCTCTACTCATCCCCTTGGAGGGACTTGTTATTGAAATAAACTGGTCTTTGCATACCATCATCATCATGTACTATCTCCGCGCTGATAGATGACTCAGGCATGGATATGTAAAGGTAAAGTTATTCTACTTATATAGGATCATATAGTAAATGTGGAGAGCTGAAATAAGACTTTTGATCCATAAAATATTTATCACATTCCTCGTCCCACTCAAAAGCTTTTATAATATTCTTAAAAAATAGAAGACATTTATCATTGCCTCCTGAGACAAACCTGTTTAATGCGACTACTCGTTCAGTCACCCTCTGAACTTCGTTGATGTTCCATGGTGTCTTCATCACATTAAGGGCCTGTATCTTCTTTGGGTTGGCTTCTATACCCCTTTGACTGACAATAAATCCCAAGCACTTGGGATCTTCGCCGTTGAAGACGCATTTGGCTAGATTGAGCTTCATCTTGTACTCTTCCATGGTGTTGAAATTTTTTTCAAGGCCGGTCATATGAGTGTTGGTCTTAAGACTCTTGCTCAACATATCATCAACATAAACTTCCATAGACTTTCCAATCTATTCTACAAATAACTTGTTCACCAACTGCTGATATATTTTGCCAACGTTGTTCAAGCCGAAGGGCATACCCTTATAATAATAGTTCCCCTTATCGGTAATGAAGGTTGTCTTCTCTGTGCCAGTCGAGTCTATAAAAAATTAATTATAGTTGGACTATGCATCAATGAAACTCATCAATTCATTCCCTGTCTTAGCATCCACCATCTAATCCATTCGAGGGACAAAGAAGTTGTCTTTAGGACAGGACTTGTTCAAATCATTGAAGTTCACACACATTCTCCACTAGCCGTTGGCTTTGGGTACTATGACAAAATTTGAAATCCATTCAGGTTATATCACTTCTTTAATGAAGTCTTCCTTTTCTAGCTTTTGACCTCGTCCCAATAACCTCGTATTTCTCTCTCGAGTAGATTCTTCTTCTCTATTTTATCGGCTTTGCACCATCAATAATGTTCAACTTATGAGACATTTTTTTGGTTCAATCCTACGAATGTCACGGTGATTCAATGTGAATATGATTTATCTCTTCCTCAAAAATTCAATAATCTAATATTTGATCTCCTATATTAGGGCTTTGCCTCTCTGGATGGGTTTTTTCAGCTCATTAAATACTTAAAGAAAGTGCTCGGGAGTACATCACCTTCTTCAATAATGAGAAGCTGGTGGTGATTAAGTATGATGAGGAGACTTCCACTGCGGCAATGATGAGTGGATTACTTTCTAAGGATCTTCACTATGTGTTGGAAAAAAATTCTCCGAAGACCATAACAAAATTGATGGCCAAGGCTTGAAATATTATGAACGCCAATGAGGCAATGGATGCTAAGAAAGTTCTAGAATGGAGGACTAAATTCTAGAAGAATTCAGGCAAGAAGGATCAGATAGGTAAGAAGGTTAATAAAATTAAGAAGTACGATGAATATACCCCCACCCCCATTAAAGGTATGCATCACACAGTGGAGGAGATTAAATGCACCAAATAGTTTATTATCTTGGGAAACTGAAATTGCCACCCAATGGGAGAGATTAATTGAAAAATTATGATTTTCATTCAGAACATGAGCACACCACTAACAAGTGAATAACCCAGAAGAATGAGGTGGAAACTATCATCCGTCGGGGGAAACTAAGTAAGTTTGTTGATAGGGTTGAGCCACCTAGCAGAGTTAAGTATGACAAAAAAAAGGCTTGCGATGATGATTATGAGAACGACCTTTACCTACCAAAGAAACCCAAAGTAGAAGAAGTTGAGGTAGGGATCATTTGTTTTATCTTCCATTTCATCACAGGAGTAGATGCTGGTGGTGAAGATGAGATAGCTGAGTGGAAGGCTTATCTGAATAAAGCATAGGCTTGCTCTTCCATTAGACATATTAACTAGTTCGATGACAGAGAAGGTAAAAAAAATACAGGTTAGTGACCGACTTCTCACAAAATGATCTAAGTAGGTTAATATATCCTCATGATGACCCTTTGGTTATCACTTGTGAGTTTAATCATGGAAGAGTGGCTAGATCCTAGTATACATTGGGAGTTCAGCAGGTAGGAGGGGATTCATTTCTTCATACTGGATAATAATGTTTATTCGGCCTAGAATATAATTCTCGATAGAGTTAGAATGAAGAAGTTCCATCCATGGTACATTAGTGTATGAAGTTTCCAACTCACTATGGACTAGGTATAACGAAAGGAAACTAGATGGAAGCCCGTAAGTGCTATTTCACTTCAGCTGACCGAAAGAACTACGAGAGAACAATTCGAGATACCACATCGATACTCTGGATCCTTGGGAGGAAGAAGATTTATTCAAGGGACAAGTATTGGAGGAAATAAAGACCAATGCTCTTGATGACAAAAAAATAGAGCAAACTACTGAGATTGGATCTAATTTGACATCTCCCCTCAAACAGGAATTGATTGCATGCCTTCGAGAGAAAAAGAACATGTTTTCATGGAACAATGAATATATGCCAGGAACTGACCCTAATTTCATCTTCCACGATCTCAACATCAACAAAGATTCCAAGCCAATCAAGAAGAAATGTAGAGTATTCATCTCCAAGAAAAACATGGCCATCAAAGAGGAAGTGGAAAAATTATAAAAAGCCTAAGTGATTGAAGATGTCAAGTGCCCTAGTTGGTTGGACAATGTAGCGATGATAAAGAATAAGAATAACAAATGGTGTATGTTTGCGGACTTTACTGATCTCAATAAAGCATGCCCAAAAGATTATTTTTCTTAACCAAGGAATGATAAATTGGTATATCCATCTACAAGTTATGACTTTCTCAACTTCACGGATGCCCATTCTGGTTATAATAAGATTAAAATGAAGCCGGAAGAAAGGAAATCACATGTTTCATCACTAGTCGAGGAACATACTTCTACAACGTTATTCCCTTTGGGCTAACAAAAATTGGAGCAACTTACCAGCGGCTGGTGAACAAAGAATTTGAAGAGAAAATTGGCAAGAACATGCAGGTAGATATGGACGACATGATCAAAGTTATTGCCGACCAAATTGAAGACTATTCTCAGACTTTTAACCAATAAGAAAATCACAAGATGAAAATCATGAGATGCATATGCAGGTTTTGAGTTTCTCAGCTTCATGGATGTCTATTCTGGTTATAATCTAATTAAAATAACGCAAGAATAAAGGAAAGCACATCTTTCATCTCTACTTGAGGAACATACTACAACTACATTATGCCCTTCGGGCTAAAAATTACTGGATCAACATACAAGAGGTTAGTCAATAATGTTTTTGAAGAGAAGATTGGTAGGAATATGGAGGTTTATATGGACGACATGCTCAGAAGGAGAATAATTTTTGTTGACCGTATTAAAGACATGGCTCTAACTTTAGACCAGTTAAAAAATCACTGGATGAAAGTCAACCACACTAAATGCATATTTGGGGTACAAAGGTAATGTTCTTAGGCTATATTATGAAATAGAGGGGAACCCAAGCCAATCCAGACAGTATAATAGCTTTAAGTGAGTTTCAATCTCCCTTATGCAAAAAACATGTTCAAAAACTTATTAAAATAGTGACATCCCTCAACCGTTTTGTATCCCAAGAAATAGACAAGTGACTTTCATTTTGTAACATACACAAAAAGACTATTGAGTAGAATGATGAATGTGAGAAGGTTTTCTTGTAGTTGAAAAATATATGTGGTCCCCATCACTACTCTCCCGACCAGTTTTGGGAGAAAGGTTGTATTTGTACTTGGATATTTTAGAGTCAATGGTTAGTTAAGCCTTAATATGAATGGATACTGGAGTTCAGAATCCAATCTACTACAAAGAAAAATCATTTCAAGAAGAAACAATCAATTATCCATGCTTGGAAAAGCTAACACTTGCACTCATTGAAGCTTTGAGGCGGATAAGATTAAATTTTTAGGCACACACTATTGTGATGTACACTAATTTTTAGGTTAATGTTCGAGGAATTTGAGTAAGGGTAATATAATATTGTTTATGATCCAAGTATTGCAATGAAAGGTAGAGCTAACTTCTTCGGAGGATATCTCAGCTACAAAGCCAGATGAAGTTGTTATCGACGAATCAAAATCATCAACAGCCTAAGGAAAAGCTCTATAATTACCTAATAAAGTAAGATGATATTCATACATGGAGTACTATCAGAGGAATACTTCAAGAACGAGCTTCCATCTTGGAAATTTTTCATGGATGGTTCTTCATGCACCTCTGGTAGTAGAGCAGGACTTATCATTAATAATACCAGTGACCTAGATGTTGAACATTCTTTATGTTTTTAGCTACAAGATTCCAATTATAAGTCATGGTACGAAGACCTAATTATGGATTTAGAACTAGCTTTAGCAATGGGTGCTTAGGAAGTGATAACACACAGTGATTCTCAACTCATTGTCAAACAAATATTTCATGTACATGGAATAGAAGGAGAACTTATGTTAAGGTATTTGGAAAAGGCCATGGAAGTTATTTCATGATTATTTGCAATCAAGATGGTTCGTATCCGTAGAATGAAGAACACCCCAGAGGATGCACTTTCTCGTCTTACATTAACAACTAAGATGGACTCAGGGGAACCATTACGGTAGAGATCCTAAGACATAGAAGCATCGAGGTGTAATTTTTTGATGTTATCTCTATTGAATTAGGGCCTGGATGGATCTAAACAAAGACTACATTGAAAAACTATGTTTTCAGATATACATCAAGCATGAAATTAAGATACACAACAACTAACTACGTTTTGGAAAAAGGAGTCCTATACATAAGGGGATACATTGTATGTTTACTTCATCTTGTTTATCCCATCGAGGTAAAAAATTTGATCAATGAGGTGCATGAGGGATAGTGTGGGGCTCATTTAGTCGATCGATCGTTTGTACAAAGAATAGTGATACAAGGCTACTATTAGCCAATGATGAATGTAGATTATGTTTCTTTTTCTAAGAGGTGTGATAAATGCCAGAAGTTCACTACTATTTAAAGAATTTCATTGGTTTCCTTAGCTACCATCACTTCTCCTTGGTCATTTGGTATTTTGGGGATTAACATAGTCTCTCCATTGCCGACCAGAAAATAACGATTCAGGTATTGGTTGTTGTAGTGGATTATCAAATGGGAAGAGGTTGATCCCTTGATTGACATGCCTTATCAAAGATTTTTCCAGTTCATATCGCAGAAGATCATATTTTGCTATGGGATGCCTTATGCCTCTATAACTGATCATGGTACTCAGTTCAATTCAAACTTTGTCCAGTCCAAAAAAGTTTCAAATTTTCATTTAGACTTCATGTATGATTTTGTCTTTGACAAGTAAAGAACAAGAATTCACTTTAACTTTATGTATGACTTAAAGTTAAACACATGATTTCTACTTGATTGGGTTAAACACGGGAATATATATATATACATTCCTAACACACTTGGTCGCCAATGATAACCAAGGCAAACACTTAGCTTCACAAAACTACTTACTATTTCACTTAAGTGTATTAGTAAAATCTAAAGCATTATAGATTAGGTTCAGCATAGGAACAAATAAATATCATTCAAGGAGGTTACCTAGTCCATAAGCTGATTAATTCATCACAAGCTTAAATAAAAGAAAATTATATTTCTTTCCCAACATTAGTCTGTATTATATGACAAAATGTGTGTTACAATATAGAAAAAAGAAGCATGAAATACCAGTCTATTTCTCTTGTCATTTTCCTTCATCTTTAGTCATCCTAGTAGGAGGCTCACTAAGAGTGATGGGAAAGGTTGTAGCACTAAAATATCTTGGCCTATTACATATGATGCTCGGTCAGTCTAACAGATGTGAGGTGTGAACATATTAGTCTTCTCATTAAAGGTTGTAATCCCTATTTATTTTCTTATTAAGCTTTGAGGAATGGCATCGGTCTGAATCAAGTTAACATCAAACTTGGAGGGGGATCAGGTTAATCCAACATATTTGGATCATTTCAATGCCAAAAGTCACTTTTATCTTCTACCTTTAATAACTCCAATGGGTTCAACCAGCCCTATTTATGTCCGTATCAATGATTTGGCTCTAGGTGGTAATCCATGTGAGTTAAAGATACATTATATCCATCCAGACAGCCTTGCGTTTCTTATGAAAGTGAAAATTTTGTCGGTCTACTCTGTATTGGAAATTTTTAATGGCTTTATCCATCACCTGCAACATAGTTTCTCGGTCGACCAAGGTATTTTTAGTTCTCTCCTCATCCATAGGTAGCTTATCAATATTTACCTATCTAGAGGATTGGCCAAATTTATTTTTCTCTTCTTCAAATATTCCAACCCTTTAGCAGTCGGGCATTCTCTAGTTCAACGAAAGAGGCACCTTCATTTATCCTAGTATCAACTGACTTCTTAAGATCTTCGGCTCAATCCTTAAATTGTTATTCTCTTTCTCCAAAAGTTAGAAACCTCGAAAGAACATTGAACGTATCAGTTTTGCATAATTTCCTTCTTCGTCAAGGCAGATATGATTTCTTATAGTTTCTTATCAAAACACCAATCGGCACTTAATACTTCATATTTGCTTCATATTTAGCTTCATATACGAAGTGTAGATAGGCTCGAGAAAGGTTACTATCATCTTGTAGATATTTCATCAACTCATAATTGGAAGAATTTTCTCCACTACCTTATCGAGAAGAAAATTTAGATGAACATTTTCATTATTTACTGTCTGAGGCATCTGCGTTTAGAAACCCCACCAACTTTATTATAGTCAAAGCCATATAACCAATTTCAAGAAGAGTGTTGAAACGTTTCAATAGGTAGAATTCGGCAGAAATGATCACATTCTTCCTAGCATCAAACTGAAAGTTCATGAGTATAAGATTATAAGTCCGACCAAGGAAGATAAACAATAATAATCAAACAAGTAGAGAGTATCAAAGAGATTAACAAAACTTCTATATTTCATTCACAACAAGAGGATTAAAATTATAATTCCATTAAAAACAAGAAAAAATAGGACAAAAAAGGAAATATTCATAAAAAAACATGCAAAAACTAGCTAAAGGAGCTAAACCATCTCCTCATCCTTAGTCCCCGATTCAGAAGGTAGAGGTAGGTGAATCATAATTGGAGGCGCCATGGTGGATTCCCCAGAGACATCGTCAACGTCAAACTCCTAATCCAAGTTAGGAGGGGTTCCGGGGTTATGCCTTTAGAATAGTTTAGAGTCAGCCCGACCTCCTTCAAGGCATCATACCAACCATCCTTGTAGGAAAGATTCTTGGCATATTCAATTTTGATAGTTGTTGCAGCAAATGCCTTTTCCTATCCTTTTTTGGTGGCCTCCTCCTTATCCTCTTTTCTCTTGGACTTCAAAGCAATAAGTTTAGTATTCAAGTTGGTACTCTTCCCCTCAACAGTCTTGGCCTATTTTTAGATCCCTTCACCTTCTCCCCGTTAAGGGTCACATTCTCCTCGATAGGCTTTATTTTGTTCACTACTACAATAGCCCGATCCTCAGCCATCTCCAACTTCTTTGGCCAATATTTTCTCTCTCTCTATCTCTCCTAGGCTACCCCATATTATTGTAAGGACATCTTTGAGCCTTCAAAAGCTTCCTCTACATCAATTGAGGAAGATTTTAGGTGGTCATATTTCTCTAGCATTTGGTTATAATTAACCAAGAATTGCAAAAGGAGAGGTACACAAATCAATATAGGAAAAGTTCAACACGCATTATAGAAGACAAATAAGAAAGTGCAATACTCACAAGTTCCAAATTATGGTTAGCCCGACAAATAAATCGAGCTCTATATATTTGGGCTACTACCAACTAGTCCACTATAACGGTTCTAGCCTTAATCAGACCCCTGCCCAACCTAGGGTTGAAAGACACATAGTTCTGCTCTAAATTGCTTGACATCAACTTTTTTGGCCAAATCTTATTGACTAGGAAGATAGTTATTCAACCTCTCAAATTGAGGCTCGATGATTATTTCTTCTTCCACATTGAGTACTTATGGCCTCTTATCAGTGGCTCCACTTTTCTTTCATGATGGGGAGATCCAAGTCTACTCAATAAGTTTGGGATTCTTCTCTTCACCATTTTTGTAGATAATTAAGTCTGGTTGGTTGTAAGATCAAATCTTCAAAGGAAGATGATGTTCCTCCTTTTGTAAATCCTTTCTTTACTCCGATTGACTCAACATTAAATGTGGTAGAAATTGGTTCCTCTTCCAAGTTACTGGAAGACTGAGGCCTAACACTTGTCACTATGGAAACAAATGAAATAATAGAACTCCTGCATTATAGTAGTACATAAGCTGCTCGGGGATGTTGTTCTTCTACTTATTGGTGGATGGCTTGTCCACAAAAATTTAATATTGTCAATATTAAGGTCCCTTTCCTTTAAACACTTTTTTTTTTATTTTCCTATGGGTAAGAACACAGTGATACAATTAGTCGACAAATCATCAAATAGTTAGTACAGAAGAAGAAAATGGGAAATCAAAATATTGTACATCCTACACCCGACCCTTCATAGGGGCACTTAGGTCTAATATATCTTAGCCCCTCGGGAAGGGGGCATGTTGCCAATTCTTAAGTACTACACCATAATATAAGTAATCCTTGTTTGATTTAGGCAGATTAACTACTAGTGCTTTATTAGCTTGCGCGGTTTTCAAATATAGGTGTTGTCATTTGTAGTTTTCCATTTATAATAAAACATCATCTTAGGGATGCCAATGTGAGTCCTATGGATTTTATTTAACCTATTTACCCCTTTCATAACCCTCATGTATGAGGTTTCGTCTAGCTAAGACTATATCAAAATACTAGTAAAATTAAAGAAACGGGGGAATTTGATGAAAGGGGACACCAAACTCAACAATGAATAAAATTGGGATCCAATAACCCTAAGACAGTAACAACACATAAACAAGGCCACTTGTTATCTCCAAACCTACCCAATAAGGTATTTTTCTACTTTCCCTAAACTCCTTCAAGGAACCTTCATCAATAATGAACACAATGTTTGAAAGATAGAAAAATGAAAGAGGGGAAGAAGAAGATGAGAAATCTTATAGAGTCTGAGAAATGACAAAAAATATTAAATAGCAGAAGCAGAGAAAGAGATCTTGAGAAGAAAGAGAGGGATTAAGTTCAGAAGTTTTGAGGTGAGTAGAAGTGTAGAGAAAAAATTCGGTCTTGTATGGGTTACCTACAAATTAAAAATGAAACAATTTCACATAACAAATGATTTCACTGCTAGCAGTCGTACAACCCGAAATGCAGAAACACCAGCATACCGTTTGGCGGTATGCTAAAGATCAGACTATCTACAAAAATGCTTTTACCAAATATACTGATGAAAATTTTTAAAGTCCAGAAGGTCAGTTACCGACCAATACGTGGCGAGCAAGATTATGGGACAAATATTCCATATTTTTGATCGATAATCAAGTATGGAGCGTTAGGGGCTTTTTTGTACATAAAAATTATTCGTTGACATGGACCAACCTCAAGAATATCCTACGCGACTATCCTCATGATACTTACTTTCTTGGTCGGCTATAGAGATACTTGGTTGCCTAGCAGATCGACCAACCTCAAGAATATAAACTCTTAAGCAGACCAAAACCCATTAGTGTGGAATAACCACCAGTCATTGTATACATATGAATGGACATCAATAATCCTGTTTGTTATATGCAGATGTAAATTCCTGAAGATATAAAAGTATTCAATCTATTTGTTTCCTAAAAGCTATAAATACATGATCCCCCTTAGCTGAAAGAGATGATTCAATCAGGTATAAACATACCCAAACCTGGGCTGTTATAACCACCCGAAATAATAAAAATAGTGGATGTAGGCTTTTGTAATTTAACCACTTTAGAAACCTCTTTGTTATGTATTTGGATGTCTTGATTATCTTTATTTTATTTCTGGATATAAATTTGGACACACTCTATTTGTAGACATCAACATCTCCCTTCTTCCAAGAGGATTACGTAATAAACTACGGGATCGAGTTTAAATTCGTCATAGAAGATAATAAAGGACATCATAGTACTAATGTTGTTAAACCACCCGTATAAGATGAAATACAACCTTATATATAATACAATATATTATCTTAGTGGTAGCATTACCAATGATTAGGATACACATATCACTTATACTTGATAGCAAGTGGTTCCATGTCGTTATGGGACATTCATGAGTCATCCTGAGTGGTTAAGGTTTTGGATGATTTGTATATAAGATACCGAGCAAGCATGAATCGGGTCCCATGAACTATAATGAGTCATTCAAAAACAACGGGTTTGGTTTTGATAAATGACCATGGATACCAAAATGGATTCGATATATTCGAATTAATTTCTGGAGCTCGTAGAATTATTCATGGCGTAAAACCCATCGCGATCAAGTGGTCTTACAAGACGTTAAAATAAAGATAGATGGGAAGGTGTAAATCTTGAAAAAAAAGGCTTACAAAAGGGTTTACTAAACACATAGGGATTGACTATGAAAAAACCTTCTCGTGATAGCTAGGGTAAAATCTATCGGGATTCTTTTAATGTGAAGACTACGTTCTTGAATGATTATCTTGAAAAGCTCATAGTATGATGGCAGGATGAGAGCTTATGAAATCCATTTACAGATTTAAGTTAACATGAAGGTCTTGGGTCATTCAGTTCGATCATATAATCAAAAAATTTATCTAATTCTGAATAATACTTTCTATTATGAGAAACATGAATAAAACATGGTGGTATTTTTTGTTATAATTTTGTTCATAATACATTGCCTAATTCGGTACGAGGTGGGAGTTTTGTCTTACCTAAAAGTTTAGATATTTGAATATCTGATATAATGTACTTATGACAAGAAAGGCATATATTTAGCATCAAGCTTTCACTAGATTGGTTGAAAAGTATGTCAGCGTCATCCCAAGTCAATTATATCAATCTTGTATACAAAAGTTTACCATCAGAATTCCAAGAAAAAAAATCTCTTAAAGTATAGAACTATTTTTCTAGGAACCAATCTCCTTGGACACTTTATTAGGATCGAAGGAATGAGGAATATACCAAGTTATTCGGCGGTGGGTAGCCTCGAGCATGCTATATTGTGTACTATAACAAAAAATTTTATGCTTTAGGAATGGTCAATAGATTTCTGTGTATTGGTATTGTATCTTTTAGGCACAAAGAATAGGTTTCTAGTCAGATAAGTATTCCAAGTTTTCTACCACAAAATATGTGTTTACCAAAAGGAGATTTAGTTATAAGTTAGAGGAGTGTGAAGCAATCTTGGATTGCTAAATCTAATAGGGAGTCCAAAGTTGTTGTTTCTTCGGAGGAAACTTAAGTGGTTAAATGGGTCAGTTAATTACTAAGAAATTTGGGAGAGTCTCCATCAACTGAAATTACCGATTAAACTTCTGAATGAATACAATGGTTCGATTGCAAGATCATGAGAAGATGTAATCTGTAAGAGGCTTAAACACATAGAGCATAGGTTTCTACTAGTTTGAGAATTCGAATAAGAAGGTGATAATTTTATGATCGAGGTTATATCAGATAAGTTCCCTTTACTCCTTATACCAATAGCAAATAATCTATCATGTAGATGGGTTAGGAGTTAAAGACATGGATTTCAGAGTGTGTGGGATATTCTTCGGGTTATATTGTCATGTATGACTGTAACCTTTTCGTAAAAGTTTTTTAGTTCATTTTCAAATAATCATGGTTTAGAGAATGACTTATATTTGGTTTGAAAATATTATAGACATGTCAATCAATAGAGCTTAGTAGGAATTTCAATGGGTCTCATTTGGGTTGATCAATTGGATATTGGGATTCCAGTTCAAGTAATAATAAAACGTTCATAACATAAATTGGGAGTTAACATCTTATTGGAATGGTTTTAATGCAATCCTAATAGATTATCCCAAACTACAAGATTTTATTTATTGCTTCGAGAACTTTTTGGACTGTTCCAAAGGGGATTATCATCATTTATCCTGGGATTTTATTTAATAGGTTTACCCATGAGATTTGAGTTTAAGAGTTCTCTTAATTACACTCATGAAATCTCACGCCGTTTGCAAAGTTTTCATATAATCAAAACATCGAGAATTATGTGGAGTGGTATCCTTATACAAATGTCAATTTGATTGCTATGGGTGTGATATGATATATATCGTGTCAAATGATCTTGCACATTGGGAGACAGTTGCATGAGGATGTTACAGATAAGAATTCTTAGGTTTCACATCTAGGGGATGTTGTGGATTACGATACCCCTTGATATTCTTATATGTTTTTTCCACCAAGTAAAACTCGGTTGTTTGATTATTCTATAATCCAGGTAAAGTATTAAATAAGTTAAGTCTAAGAATTAAAGAATTGTTTCATTGTTGGTTAAAATTGATTAACATTAAATTTATTTGACCAAGCGGGTATCAAACACTTAATGTGGAGGATCATATTATCTCCCATAAGAAACGTTGTAAATAAAATCTCATTATATCCAAGGGATTTTTGAGATAATTAAATTAGAGTGCAGTAAAACAAAATAAGTATAGAAATTTTAATTGAACTTTCGAAGTATTTATTTGGAGCTAATTTGGTAATTTTTCCTTGGTGGTCTCTAGTGTAGTGTATATACCCAAGTAGTCAATCTCATACTCTCACGAAAATCATTTTGGCCTCAGCCCACCTTTTTTACTTTTATATAAAGGTTTAGGAAGGGATATTAATCATTCTTATGCATCATTGGGTTTTTTGGAAGGGTGAGAGAACACTATTAATGTTTTTGTGAAGAGGCGTTGAGAGAGACTACCATATATCACTCATAAGGAAGGCTTTTCATCTCAAAAGATTTCCACCCTTCTACGTGACTTTGGAAAATACAAGACACTAGAAAATCCTATTGTACCGAAGGTTTAATCAAGGTTTTTAGGATGCACTAGTGGATAGCAAGGATTTCATCATAATTTACCTTTATCTCCTCATACAAGTCAGAAAATATTCAATATGGTATGAATTATCAGATCCCTAGTTTTAATATTTGAACTTATTTTTGTTTTCTTTTCAATGCATGATTAATCAAAGATCCATGGGGCTAAAAACTCCCCGCATTTAAATGTAAATCCCAAGCCATTTTTTCCTTACCCTATCCATTTTTGAAGTTGATATAACTTGTTGCAGTGCCTCCTAGGCTCCCAATCTCACTCTATATATCTCGATAACTCTGACAATAGCCACACAAATAATACTTGTTGACTCATTGGCTCCGAACAGGAACTTGCCATGCCTAGACTGAAATGAGGGACTAGAAATCAAACCCTCTCTCTTATATCTACAACTACTTAGGTTTGCAATATAAAAAAATAGTAATAACCAACATTAGACTCATATCCTAAAGATTACGGAGAAATAAAAGGAATCAAAGAAATGCAATATGGAATCTATAATTGACACAAAACATTCTTGACCATTAATCATGCTCTCAAATCAGTTGTAACACCCCAAAAGTTTGTCATTGACGGTGATCAATACATGACACCAAACTGTGTCGAACGTCAAAGTTAAATATCATTCCTATCATGTAGCAGAATATGAGACATTAGAAAAATGCACAAACCATAAATCAAGATAGTCCAACGAAAATATATTAGTCACCACTATAAAATCCCAACTCCAAATAATAAATATCAAATGAAAAATGGTCAACTACAAAAATATCTTCAACTAAAAAATCATAAACAAATTTTGATTTGACTGACTCATAAAATCTATAATAATTTTCATTGATGATGGTGTAAACAACACCATCAGATGAGGTGTTGATAAGCTCAAGCTAGTAGTATCAATGGCAGCATAAGAGTATATATATCTGGTGGAATGTGGTGTGGAGAAGAGGATAAACACTAGTATATAAGTGGTTCATCCAATCTGGCTTACATCCACTGGTGTTAAGTAATTTCACTATAATAGTGGCACTAATGTCCTCCGATACAACCTCTCACTTTTCTCTATATACTATGTATACTAGCAGATATTTGGTTAGGGTTACAATTATCCATCATTTACAATGTAGGAGAAGATAACTATATATAGTGCTTGCGGGTGTAGTGTACCCCCCAAGCATGTAATGAGCATGTTTATGAAAATCGAACCAGTGTCCTATTGACACATAGATGATCTCATGTAGATAATGATGAATAAATATTCCCTCACGTGAGGGGAATAATTTAGTTATAACTTCCTAGCTCATGTGTTCCATGTCTTAAATGTGTTTGTGTGTGCTCGGACTTGTGACACCATTTGCAGTAACCCGACCTGGCTCAGTACGAGGTTGGGGAAGTCTGATATTATTTCTTTATCCTGATAATCATTAGTATGACCTTAACCTGAGTGATTGGTCAAGGTTAGGATACAAGATCGATTGAGGCTGAGTATGATGTTGACCATAGCTTGATCCCATAAGATGTTGTTTACCTTGAATGCTGACCCGTCGAGGTTGGTTAGTGAGGAGCCAACCTTCTAGGAGACAAACTTCCTGTTGGATGTTGTTGGCCTTCTGTCAACTCGGTTATGAGATAGTCTGAGGTTAGTGACCCTAATATGAGGGTACACTTTGGGCATATCAATAACCGCCAAGCCCTTAGTCTTCTGTATGAGTAGGTGACTGAAAGGTATGAGAGTCAGGCTAATGAAGGGACGTTTTGATGTCTTGGGGTTTGGAGTGGTTCCTTTAGTGGAATATTTTGAGATACCTAGGTTTATGATGAGGGTGTTGGAAACTGTGCCCCATCATTGAGAAGGTTTAAAAAACCTTATATTTCCTCATTTGCTATGTCTTTTTCCTTTAGCTTCCCGCCTATAGTTTTGTGCGATTGCCATTTTCTCTCAAGCCTTCCATTGTTGTGCTGTTATTCAAGGTTTTCTTTGCTTCTTACTCTCTTCCACCCTCACTCGCGACCACTCAGGTATTTCCTTTGACTTTTTTCCTTCCATTTCGGGTCATTATTTGTGCCTTGGCTCCTTTTCTATTGGGTTTTTAATTTTTTGCTGAGAACAACTACCACTGTTTGGTGGTGATTAGGCCAGGGCTGGTGGGGTTAGGTGTTTTTAGGATTGTTCTAGGCCTCTCTGAGGTTATTTTATCCTAGAACCCCTTCTTTTCTATCCGTTGATGACCTTCTTGTAATCTTCTTCAGTGACCCGTCTTAAAGTGTTCTTGGGAAGAACCCTTTGGATTCCTTATTTGATTTTTAGTTAAATTTGTAGAAGTTGTTTTCCTGTTTGTAGTTTTTCCTCCAAGTGTAGTGTCATCCACCATATGCTCAGACCTTTTTATAAGCTTGCTGAAGAGTTTCCATCGTGAGAAAACCTTTGAAAAGATTAGGCAGATAGAGTTATCCTAGGAGGAGGTTCGTAGGGCTGAGTCCTTCCCCTCAGACTAATATTTCTTCCACCCTTGAAGGTCATATACCATGAGACTAGTGAACCTACTGAATTTCGTGAGGTCCCTGAGCTTATGTCTGAATCATCTTCTTCACGCCCCATGTCTACCTCTGAGGTCGTAGAGTCTATAGACTCTTTCCAAGAGGATATCGATTGCTCCCCCAGGGGAAATGTTATCTCAGAGGAATTAGAGTTTTCTAACATTCTTTATCCAATCAAGAGGCTAGCACCTCTCGTAGGTATTCCTCTGTTTAAATCTTAGAGCCCAGTGTGGTAGTTCCCCCTCCTATTGACGCCATTCCTCTATCGACTACTGGTGCTGAGTTTGCTTAGAGGTTTCCTGATGATGCCCCATTTGAGCCTCAGACTCAGATTGTTGATGATAATAATGGCGATGAAGGCAGTGAACTTGACACTTGTAAGGTTGATGGTGTTGATACATCTATCACTGAATATGATCTTCTCCTCTTTAGACAACTGTATGTCATTTCTTCATCCGTTAACTTAAGGAAGCCTCTGAAGGACGAGAGGGCATTCAACAGATGAGAGGGAGATCTCTTCATCTACGATCAGATGTTCAAACTCGACTTATGTCTCCTAATTCACCCCACTATTCGAGTTGTTCTTTCTTTTATCAACCTCGCACCTTCTCAACTTTCCCCCAATGCTTGGAGGGTCCTGGTTGGGGCCATCGTACTCTAGAAGGTGGTTTATCATACTCACCTTCCAGTTAGGGTATTCTTAGCTTCTTACATCCCCTTATCCACTAAAAATTACCCTTGCTACTATCACTTTGTAGCCAGGAAATTTGAGAAGAAGATGTTATTGGTGACTCAGACCTCTAGCCACAACTGGAAACCTTGATTCTTCGTTGCCTCAAGGGATTTGGAGTTTGGTCCTAATAAGACTTGTGGAACATTTTTTCCAAGGACTCCATTGGGGTGCACTGAGGCCTCTTTCTCGACCAAAACTGACCCTGTATTGAGATGAGATAATTGTAAGAATGTTGAGGATCTTCGTAGTTAGGAAGAAGATGGTAACCTCGTCACGTAAAAGCCTGTCATGACCCCTTGCTATCTGTCTGAGGCGGGTCTTTGGAGCGGCCCTTTGGTCGATCTTCGTAAGTACTCTAGAACAAAATATTTTACACCAATCCTGTTCTCATATAATTCATATATCTGATATTCTGACTCCAATGTTTTCTTTTTCATAGAGAGACCAACAGGAGTTTTTAAAAACTTCTGGAATTTGTCTGCCCCCAGCATCACGAAACTACTACAGAAGCGTGGTGGCAAGACTGTACTACCCCCTTCCGACATAAAAAAAAGGGAAAGATCCTGCTGAGAAATCAAAGAAGATGAGGGAACCTGCGGACCCTTCATATACAAGGCCTAGCAAAGCTCAAAATACTGACAGTGGTGTACCAATTTCCTTTGACAATGCTCTATCGGCTCGACTTTCTTTGCTAAAAATTGGTAACACCCTTATTAGCAATAGCGCCTGGGCTTTTGATGCCGTCGGCCATGCAATGACCTAGGATGATAAGCACTTTCATCATTTGATGGATGTCCCTCTGCTGGTAGAGTTTTCAATTCATAGGGTAGTTCAAGTATTTATTTGCAATTTTATCTAGTGTTACCTCTCCTCATAGCCATTCATTATTGCTAATGTGTTAGACTCTTCTTTTTGTAGACTACCCTCTTTGTTTATTATTTTGCATACTATACTCTAAAGAGACTACCTCTGATCAATAATGGAAAGGATGATGAAAAGGCTGAAGTTGATATCTTGAGGGATATTGATGATTTAAAGAAAGATATGAAGGAGATGGATGGTGAGATCTCTCTCATGAAGACTGATTATGCCAAGGCCTTGAAGGCAAAAGATGATAGCCTTTATTCCAAGGTCGATGTTGTAGTTTAGGCTGCCATGGAGGAATCTTCAGAGACAATCATCAAGGATTATCAAACCTATAATGAGTTTATTAATTTCAGCCTGGAGTAATTAGAGAGAGGCATCAAGGCAACCAACTGATGGGCTATAATGAATCAAGAAAGTTTCGACAGTCTTTCGGCCAAGGACTTTATTAGCCTCGACTTTGGCAATACTCAGCTCGCTAAGGCCCTTCAAGAGGTTGAAGTTGTTAGACCAACCGAGATGATCCTTCTTGAGGTAACTGAGACCTAGAATGGTGGACGTTAGGATGATGGTGTTGAAGTTACCAACTAAGTCCCAGAGCCAAGCAGCACTGCTGCTGGTGAGTCGGCTGAAGCCTGAATGTCTCTTCTGGATGTTTGAATTTTTGTGAAGCTTTTATATAACCTCTTTTATTTGATGAACTGTAACCTCTTCTGTTAGAACAATGTAACACTTTTTGGCTCAAATGAATGTAGCTCCATTACCTTCAGTTATGTTGTTGTTCTTTACTTATTGCTTTGCTATTTCATGTTTATTATGTTTCCTTTATCCATTATATTACACAATTTGAGTAATGTGAATCAATGTAAGTAATAGCAGACGCATATAACTCACCAAACGAATGATGTTAAAGGTCTGAGTTCATCAAGCTAATGATGTTTCTCCTCATATTTCACCATATTAATGATGTTTAAAGGTCTGAGGTCACCAAACTAATGGTGTTTCACCTCATAGTTAACCAAATTAATGATTTTTAACGTCAAAGTTCACCAAGTTAATGGTGTTTCACTTCATAATTCACAAAATTAATGATGTTAAAAGGTATGAGGTCACCAAGTTAATGATGTTTCACCTTAT
The DNA here is from genome assembly GCA_949130495.1 of Sambucus nigra. Classification (NCBI taxonomy): domain Eukaryota; kingdom Viridiplantae; phylum Streptophyta; class Magnoliopsida; order Dipsacales; family Adoxaceae; genus Sambucus; species Sambucus nigra. The sequence goes on along the minus strand of OX422217.1, from coordinate 300,282,464 downwards.
GTTTCACCAAATTAATGATTTTGAAAGGTCTAAGTTCACCAAATTAATGGTGTTTCTCCTCTTAATTCACCAAATTAATGATGTTTAACGTTTGAGGTCACCAAGTTAATGGTGGTTCACCTCACAATTCACCAAATTAAATATGTTAAAATGTTTGAGGTCACCAAATTAATGGTGTTTCATCTCATAATTCACCAAATTAATGATGTTTAAGGTCTGAGGTTAACAAGTTAATGATGTTTCACGTCATAATTCCCCAAATTAATGATGTTAAAAGTTCTGAGGTCACCAAGTTAATAATGTTTCACCTCATGTTTCACCAAATTAATGATATTAAAAGGCCTGATGTCACTAAATTAACGGTGTTTCACCTCATATTACACCAAATGAATGATGTTAACAGGTCTGAGGTCACCAAATTAATGGTGTTTCACCTCATATTTCACCAATTTAATGATATTAAAAGGTCTTAGGTCACCATGTTAATGGTGTTTCACCTCATATTTCACCAAACTAATGATGTTAAAAGGTATGAGGTCACAAAATTAATGGTGTTTCACCTCATATTTCACCAATTTAAAGATGTTATAGGTCTGAGGTCACCAAGTTAATGATGTTTAAGGTCTAAGGTCACCAATTTAATGATGTTTCAACTTATAATTCACCAAATTAATGACGTTAAAAGGTTTGAGGTCACCAAGTTAATGTTGTTTCACCTTATATTTCACCAAATTAATGATGTTAACGGTCTAATGTCACCAAGTTAATGATGTTTCACCTCATAATTCACCAAATTAAGGATGTTAAAAGGTCTGAGGTCACCAAGTTAATGATGTTTCACCTTATATTTCACCAATTTAATGATGTTTAAAGACATATATGTTGTAACAAAAATATTAGCACAACGTTGTTATCTTTTCATTAACATGCTCTGTATGAACCGATACATGTATTACAAAAAGATAAGAATAGTTTCAACATCATAAGTAATATTTCTTTCAGTTATCGGCATTCCAAGGGTTGGAGAAAGGTTTTCCTTCAAGATTTTCTAGCCGATAGGTACCTGGGACAACCTCATAAATGACCCTATAAGGACCATGCCAGTTGGGATGGAGCTTATTGGTTTTCTTCCACATCTTCTTAAGGACTAGGTATCCCACAACTATTGGACTTGACTTTACCCTATGATTGTATAATCTCGTTGTTCTCTACTAATATGCTTATTGCCTTATCTATGAATCCTCTCTTATTTCTTCAATTAAATCAAGATCAAGTCTTATCTCTTCCCCATTCCTCTGATGGTCATATGTCTGAACTCTATGAGTGTGTAGCCCTATCTCTGTTGGGATGACAACCACTTAGCCGTGAGCTAGCATGAATGGAGTTTCCCATGTGGGTGTCATCATCGTCATCCTGTAAGCCAAAAGCATAGCATATACTTCTTCTATCCACCTTCCTTTGTCCTCTTCCAGCCTATTTTTTATCCCATCCAGGATTTTTTTATTTGTGACCTCAGTCTGGCCGTTTGCCTGGGGTCGGCCAAGAGAAGAGAATAAATGCTTGATCCCTACTCTTTTGTTGTATATAAGGATATGTTCTTGAATTGGGTTTCATTGTCTGAGATGAGGGCATTTGGAAGACCGTACCTGCATATGATGTTCTTCTAGATGAACTCGATGGTCTTCTACTCAGTGATTGTGATCATTGTCCCGGATTCTACCCATTTGGAGAAATAATCAATTGCCGTTATTAAGAACCGATAGTTGTTTAGGTGAGTAAAATTACTTATGTGTGGTGCTACATGAAATAGGGATGGACCTATACATATATATATATATATATATATATATATATATATATGAAAATTTCATGATACCATAGACTCCAGTGAGTATGTCGCCTAGTTATATATGACCCCGATGTGTAGGAATTTATTTATTGAGGTGACTCGGGATACATTGTGTTCTTTATCAAGCAGCGAGAGATAACTTGTTATATATAGCGCCAAAACTTGGGATAGTGAGAGAGCCATGTTTCATGTTATTTTTATGGACATACGTAGATTAATATGTCAACATATAGAGATTGTGGGAAGTTACATGTTATGGATTAGGGGCCTTACGGATCTCAATGATCGATAATGTTAGGTAGTATTGTATCAGGAGGGTTCCTTGTTTGGATTTCTCTTTATGAGACATCCCACGCATGAAACTAACGAACGTCGGGAGTTAGAGAGAAGTTTGGTTGATAGTACATGGGATTTGTACCTTAGTAATTATACATTTATGATAGTATAATTAAGAGTGGATAATTCCACTATATTGTGAGAATATAGTACATTTGTGCAAAAATACGCAAGGCATAGGGTATATGGGCGCCTTAGGTAATTGAATCTTGATTTTGTTTCCATCCCGAACATATGGGATAAGGTAAATGAAGATAGAAGAAGAGATATCAGGACTTCATTGTACGCTCACGAGAATGGTATTGTATTAGGTAGTAAATTGTTATTGTCATGTGAATTCGACAACATTTAGCCTAGGGAGTTGAAGTTTATTTCGTAAAATTTGTTAGAGGCTTATGTTTCACGAGAATCTAATTTTTAGAGCGATGGAAAGCCCCGTGACACGCGATGAGGAAAAGTTACATGGATCAGGGCTAGAGGTACATTTGAGAAGAATATCAGATGTATCTTGTTATTAATGACAGTGGTGATGGGATTTAAGGAGGAGAAATATGGCCAAATTCATTTTGCAATGGGTCACCTATCCCATTAAAAAAGGGTGGACCATCCGAAACCAGTAGAGGTTTCTTCAATGGTTAGGTATTCTGAAGTAGTAATGGGAGAATATTCCCAAGGATTTTATTGATAATGGGGTTACAATACTTTATGGGTCATAATGGATCAACTGACCAAAGTTGCTCATGTTATGCCATGTAGGATTGGTCATACTACGGGACAATATAAGTAGATCTGATTAAATGAGATAGTGAGGTTATATGGGGTACCGCTTGATATCATGTCCGATTGGGAAAAGATCTTTGTCTTTTATTTTTGGAAAAGAGTTTACGAGGCTTTGGGTACCAATTCATGATTGAGTACGACCTATCATCCACAGATGAATGGGAAGAATAAGTGGACTAGTCAAAGGTTGGAGAATAAATTATATGTTTACCCTTTAGTGTCAATGGAGGACGAGAGGAGTCCCTTCCACTAGTGGAGTTTGTGTTTAATAACTCATATAAGCCCACTTTTGGGCATTGTACAAGTTGAGGCATGGCACAGTGAGCCTTGTCATTCTCTTGCTTGATAGTTAAAGGTGGAGGATTAGGTGTTATTGCAAAGATAGGGGATAAGTTAATACTTATAGTATATTATGTGTGCAAAAATATATACTTAGCAAATAACCTACTTGTGTGCGATCGTTGCGAGGTGAGATAGAATGTATCTAGAGAATGATTATTCTACTAAAGTGAAAATAGTAGAAGGCTAGATAGTACATATCTAAAATTAGTATTACGTAGTGAAACTTAAATGGTAAGGCTTGGATAAAAGCCTACGTGAAAGGGTAACGTGGAGTTAAAATGAACATATGTGAAGTGTCCATTATTAAAAGCATTAAATAGCGTACTATATGGGTGGTATGGAGTAGTTGCGCAATATATATACAACATTGTGTGTATCTGGTATACTTCTTCCAAATTTCGAGACGAAATTTCGTTGTAAGGGGGGAAGTAACACCCCATATTTTTTATGATTTTAAATAATTATGAGATTTATTATTATAATTGGATTAATTAAATTAAAAAGGTGAGAAATTAATTTGTTAGTTAATTATTCCGGATTAAAATAATTATTAACTAGTGGGCCAAGGGTTAATACTTATTGATGAAATTTTTTGAATATTACTGTGTGGTTATGTAATATGGAATTATAGAGTTTTACAACTTGTCGTGAATGTGAAACGTGACAGTTTGGTATATTATGTCGGGACGCACGTGTGAGTCGTGTCGGGACTAATTTAATGGATTAAATGAGTACATTATTTTTAAGTAACTCATATGACCATTTTGAGTGATCTATTGAGTCCGGAAGGGTCGAGATAGTCAGAATAGTGTACCCGGGGGTTTATTTTGGGTCCCGAGGCAATTTTAGGCCTAACTGACGTCCTGGGAGGGCGTTAAGAGAAAATATCTATTTGATAGGGCTTCTTCCTATACCTATGAATTCCATTGGAACCAGAAATGATACATTGGAAGAATCCGTTGGGTCTTCCAATATCAATAGGTTGATTGTTTCTCTCCTGTATCTTCCAAAAGGGAAAAAGATTTCTGAGAGTTGTTTCCTGAATCCGAAAGAGAGTACTTGAGTTCTCCCAATAACTAAAAAGTGTAAATTGCATTTTTGGGTTTAATTCATGACAAAAATTAGACATGGTTAATACCATTTATGTAAAGGAAAAGTTACGGTATTATGCACAAACTTCAAGGGAGAGTCATAAAGGGTGAGAGATAATAAGCCCTAAGAGATTAAGACAAAAAAAAACATTGTATTCCACCACCGTGACCACTTATACGTTGATCGGAAGATGAGGAAGAAGTCTATACTAATTTCATCAGCGGATCAGACCATCAAAATCGAGGAAAGTGTTTATTACATGCTTTCTATTATCAATAATTGTGCTCATGTTAGCATAGGAATCAAATACATGATTTAGAATTGAATGGGGTGAATTTAGAGAACTTCGTCCATAGATTCAAAGTTATCTTGATTAAGAAATGAATCCTTATGTATGTAGAATACCAATCCCGAAATTATATGTTGTTATGGAGAAACGAATATGTGTTTTAATGGGTGTTAAATTGAAAGTTGAAGAACTAGGGTTTTAATGGTTCAATTTGGGGATTTTATATTTAATTGATGTATTGTAAAGATTCAATGATTCTAGGCTGATAGAAATCATCTAAGCATGTTAGGAGATCAATTAATTTTCTATTTTGGTGATTGGGTTGAAGAATTTATAGGTTTTAGGACTGAATTTCTGAAGAAGATGAACTATGATAGATGAAAAATGTAATAGGTCTGGTAGGGGTGAAAATTGCTCAATCTCGTTCGAACGAGATTGAGTCTGGTTCAAACGAGAATGCATGTCGTTTGAACAAAATCCATTCAGGTTCGAACGATAGGTTCAAAATCTGAGAAATCATATTTCAGTCCAGTCCGATTTGCACACATATTTTCAGTGAGGAAAACTATCATTTGATGATTTTAGTATAGTGGAGAATTACTAGGGGATATTCGTAGAGTCATACCTTATATTTTTTGTTAAAGTTAGTTAACCGTGGAAATTTTGAGAGAGAAAATTGTGGTGACAATTAATGTTGAACAAAAATTAATAGGAAAAGACAATCACCAAAGAAAATAAGGAATGTAAACAATGCCAATCACACAAAATAGTATGTATGTGGTTCGGCAAGAATGCCTACATCCACGGTGGTGCTCTCAATATTATCTCTTTATACTTCGGGGAGTGTTTTATATGAAATATATTATGTACCTCTTCCCCGGGCTTAGGTTTGTTATATACATGCTTGTTCTCGGGATGTGGGGATGTCGGACTCCCCCACGTTAGTCTATCACTTCCTAGAATATCTCCTTACGAGATTTTAGGAAGAAACTAAGTCATAACTGACTTCGGTAGGGATGTGGGGATCCTAGGCTTTAGGCCTTTACCGGGATACTTGTCTGGGTTCGAGGTGGCTAAAACGGTAACCATAATTTCCCCTAAAGTTGTTGGGCCACAATTTGGGCTCAATAAATTTAAATGATTTGGCATAATGGCTTCCTTGTAAATTGCGCAGCTCTTCACAGGATTGAACACTGATTTAGGTGGCAGCTTGCTTCTTGTCTTGTGCGCGATGATTGGAAGCACTTAAAAGCTTGTTGGAACAGTAGTTTGTAGTTGTTGTTTCGAACTTCTTCAAATGTTCTCATCTTCTCTAAGTTCCTACCATTGAGCCCTCATTCCCAGATCATCGTCTTTCAATCTCAATCTCCTCCATCGTCTTCGCTTGTGACTTCGCGTCGTCTCAAGCCAAGTTTTTATTTCATAAGTTCTTCTTGTTCTCGTTATATGCTTTTTTCTTTTGCAATCTCCTCGCATTTGAAGTTAGGGTTTTGCAAATGGCAAAAATAGGTAATAGGTCAGAAACTGAATTTAGGAAATATTACAACATCCCATATTAGGTAGACATTGAATGTGCCCCTCTACCTAAAAATGTTAGATAAATAGAAGGTGCTCACTCAAATCACATTTTTTCATTGTCTCAAGGGGGGCTCACTTTCCCCCCAAGTAATTTAATTTTGCACTTCTTTAGTTACTTCAATATTATCCCCGCACAGTGTTCGCCAAATGTTTGGAAGATAGTTAATGGTATCCATAGAATAAATCAGCTCTATGGGACCCATCTAGGGCTTGCAGAGATATGCTTCTGCTACTCGTTCTTGCGAACAAGTTTTAGTCTTCTTTACCTCAAGTCCAGGAGTCCTGACAGGGTATTGGTAGTAAATCTACCCGATTACCATAAGGATTATTGGCAAGAGGATTTTCTTGCTAGAAATTAGCAATTTCCTCCACATACTGAGGGGTCGAGGTCTGACAACTTCATGGCCCCCTTCTATGGGGAGGAGTTCATAGGTAGGATTAATTTTTCCTCTTCTCTTTGATCTTCATATTTATGTATGATTTCTCTGATATTTTAATCTTTTTCTTTTTAGCGAGGAAAAAGAATTTGGAACCTGCTCCCAATGAGGTTCGAACTGCCGAGCTAATGAAAGCTTGGAACATCAGAGAACCCTTGGCTGACGGTGAACATCCTCGATCAGCTACTTTTATCCTAGAGTATAAGAATATTGGATCTAGTTTCATCGCACGACCTATAGACAACATCCATGAGTTGAACATTACTGAGGAAGTTGCTGTAGACCCTATCCAGTTAGACGAGGAAGAGAGAATCTCTTGTGAGGACAGTGAAGGTGATACTAGGGGATCTGCTGAAGGTGGTTCCAGTGAGATGAGTTCTAGTGATGCAGGGTCTTCCATATCAGAAGAGGCTTCAGAATCTCTAGAGTCCTCCAGTGAGTCAAGTACTTCCAGCGAGGAGGATATGGTTCCTCCCAGGAAGAACCTCATCAGGGATGATGAGGAGGAGGATGATGTGCTCCTTTCTAGGCGGGCAAAGAAAAAATAATTTGTCAATGGAGAAGTTTCCATTGGTTCTCAGCCTTCCGCCAATGAGTAGGAGAAGAAGAGGAGGGAGGAAGAACAGTTGAGAGAGAAAGAGAGAAAGAAGGAAGAGTAGAGGAAGAAGGCTGAAGAGAAGAAGAAGATGGAAGACGGGAGGAGAGATGAGAGGGAGAAAGAGAGGTAAGAGGAGAGAAGGATAGTGGAAGCTAGGATAAAGGTCGGGAAAGCCTTGGTGCCCTTGTTCGCATTTCCCGAGGGTTCTTATGTCGCCACCTCTCCCCAACTAGATCATGCTCTGCTCGAGAGAGCAGTTTTGCCTATTGATCGATAGAGGGCAATGGGGACTGACCAGTTAGCCCTGCAAGCGAGTTAGAGGCTAGCCATGGTAAGTCTGTTTCCACTTTTCAATACTTGTAATATTATGTTCAATTCTTTATTTTAATGCTATCTTTTTACTTACAGTTTGTGATTGAATTCGATGTTCTTTACCGTACTCGTGATGAGCTGGTGAGTAGGAATGCGGATTTGGAGAAGAAGAACCATGAATTTAAGGGGAAAGGCATCGAGCTGGAGGCCAGTTTGAAAGCCTCCAGTGAGGCATAGAATTCCTTCGATCTCGACCTCATTGAAGCCAACCAAGCAAAGAATACGGTGATCAATGAACTAAATGAGTTACGACAGTCCTATGATCTGGTCTGTAAGAGCAAGCTGGTCGTGTTCGAGGAAAATAAGGTGCTGGTAGAGAAGGTGAAAAAGATGGAGACTGAGGCAACCACTATTAAGGAAGTTTCGTATAATTTTGGGTGGGATGCTGCATATGAGGACACTGATGTTCAGATAGGCTATATCAGTCATCTGAACTTCAAGAAGGGATGGAACAAGGCTCTTAGGTATGTCGGGGTAGATATTTACTCACCCTTATTCGATGAGCATAATCCGGGCCTAAATCATGTTATAGATTATGCGCCTTCCCTAGCCATTGAAGGTGTAGTCCCTGCCTCTCAGACCGTTCCTATTGGTGGTTCTCCTGCTTAGGGAACAACAGTTGTTCCATTCGATGGAGTTGCCTCTGCTATTGACAAGGGAAAGCAACCAAAGACCTCTGAACAAAGTGAGGTTGCTAGCTAACCTGTTCTTAGGATTTCCTCTGTATCTTTTGCTTTATTTGTACTGCTCTTTTTTAATTATCGATGTATTTGGACCTCCTTATTTGAATGAAATGAAAGTACTTTCTTTTCTGCGCACTAATTCTTCTACTTATAACTTCTTATATGGCTTGAAATTAATTGATGTAGATGAATATATACCTGCCACCTCTCAACTAGGAAGGACCCTTGGTCTGAATTCGAGCACCCAAGATTTTCAGGCCTTCGTTAGGATTCGCAAGTCTCTCAGGTTGAGAAATAAGAGCTTTAAGGACCATTCTGAGATTGTCTCCAAGCTGAAGGATAGACTTTAGGAGATGGAAGAAGTTGGTGACTTTGTCCAAGAAGAAGTGAACACTCTTAGAGCTAAGCTTCTAGATGCCACTAAAATCAATCAAGTCAGAAAAGTTCTTTGGCAAGAAAATGAGACATTAAGGAGGGAGGTGTCGAAACTTAGGGAGCATGCATCAAGCATCGCGCCTCGTGTTTTATGAGGTTCCTCTTCATTGGCTTGTCCACGAGCTGACACAGATTCGAGCGATGCTCCTCCAATTTTGTGAGGTTCTACCTCATTGGCTGCTCCGCGAGCTGGTACAGATGTAGGGGGTCCAGCTAGGGAGATGGATGAGATCTGAGAAGATGTTCGTTGAGCATACGTGATTTCTACTAGGCTTCAAAGGGATGTCACACGACTGAGGCATCTGTTCAAGAAAGGTACTCGACGAGTGTGGGCTAATGGTTATGACCAAGGTTCGACAGATTCTCCCATGAGGTTGATAGAGTTTGAAGAGATCGCCTTTATTAGGGGATGGTTGAGCGTCCTTAGGGAGCTGCAGGTCTCCCGGAATTCAGTACTCTGGTATCGTCACGAGATCTCTCCTTCAACTCTAAGGCCTAATCCTTTCAGTAGGGACGACCAGTGGGTCCCTATAGATGTTATTCTCAGGCATCTATTAGAGAAAGATGCGAATGAAGTCGAGGAAGAATTGGCCCCTCATTCGGACGATGGATGGAGAATGAAAGTGGCTAATTACCTTACTCCGAGGATTATCCCCCATTAAGATTTACTTACCTCAATATAACTCTTTGTAAATGTAACGAAGTAATGAAATATTTATGTTTTGGGTGTTTTTTCGACTAAACATGTGTTGTGTTTTTTTACTACATTAATTTTTCATTTGATTATCTTAGTCTCTTCATAGTCGACTAGATTTGATGTAGGTAAAGTTATTTCGTTGTGTGAGTACCCTTCCAGTCCAATATGCTTATGAGATACCATTCTTCACTACTTTACCTTTTAGGTTGTGTCATCACACTCCTATAGGCCTAAGTATAGCAGTGGTGAGGGACACCTGGTGTTGGATGTTCTATTCGATTAGGATTTTTGAGCCAAACATTGTTTGGCGACCAATTCAATTTGGCTGAACTGCCTAAGGATCCCCTATAGGGCTTCATATATTATCAGGGGTAATTCTAAGAGGTTTTTCGTGTTTCATAACGAACACCTGAGGAGGGTGATTCCCTGATGTTACATACTTAGTAATAGGCCTGTCACTTAGAAAAGGTGTGCAAGTTATAAATTTCATAATAGAAAATTAACACTTGAGGCCAAACAATCTTTTATTAATCACAAGCAATAAAAACTGAGTTGCCAATTCCAAAAATGGGATAAAAGATGAATGAAAAAACTAAAAGTAGAATTTTTTTATATGGGTTGCGTTCCAAGATTGGGGTATCTCTCTGCCCTCCAGCATTTCTAAGTGATAGGCTCCTTGTAGGTTTCCCCTTGTCACCTAATGGTCCCTCCCAGTTTGGACCCAGCTTACCATCACATGGTTTTACTGTGCTGCCAAGAACTTTTCTTAGGACATAGTCCCCAACCTGGAATGTCCTCAGATTGACCTTTCTGTTATACTATTTTGAGAGCTGATGTTGATAGCTCACTAATCTCACCAGGGCTAGTTCTATGCATTCGTCTGTTAGGTCAAGTTCAGCGAGTAATTTTGCATCATTCTGGCCTTGGTCGACCAAGGTGGATCTCATGGTTGGGAGGCCATCTTCTAGACTGATGATTTCTTTCATTCCATATGTTAGTGTGAATGGGTTGTACCCCTTTGCTCATCGTGGGGTAGTGCGGTAGGCCCACATAATGTGTGGACGCTCGCTCGCCCATGCACCTTTGGCTCGCTCAACTTATTTCTTCAACCCATCACTCACTATTTTATTGGAAGCTTCACCTTAGTTGTTACACTAGGGGTAGTCAACCGAGCTAAAATGGTGCCTGATCCCATGGTCCCTGCAAAAACTTTTGGAAGGGTCCTTTTTCGAACTGCGTTCCATTGTCAGTGATGATGGTTCTAGGGATCCTGAAGCGGGTAATTACATTTTTTTCAAATGAATCTCATCATATTTGCATCTCTGATGTTCATCAGTGGCTCTGCTTCGATCCATTTAGTGAAGTAATATGTTGCGACCAATAGATACTTTAGATTATTGACGGCGGTAGGAAGAGGGCCTATGATGTCCATTCCCCATTGGGCGAAAGGCCAGGGGCTGGTAAGTGATTTTAGATCGCTGGAAGGTTGGTGGACCATGGGAGCATGTAGTTGACATTTCTCTCACTTGTGAGAGTACACCCTAGAATCTCTCTGCACGTATGGCCACTAGTAGCCTTCCTTCATTGCTCAGAAATCTAATGACCTTCCTCAAATATGGCTTCCATAGATTCCATTATGAAGCTCGCGAAGAACTTGTTCGACGTCCTTCGAGTGAACACATTAACGGTAAGGGCCTGTGAGTGATCTTTTCTATAGTCTTCCCTCAAGAGATAAGTGAAAGCGGGTAGATTTGACTCTTATCTGATGAACAACTTTCTTGCCTTATGGAAGTGTACCCTCCTTCATATAGTCCCTCAGGGGGTTCATCCAGTTGGGTGTTGACTCAATCTGGAGCATATGTCCTACGTCCAGCAGCTCGTGGCTCTAGTTAACGCTCGAATGGGCGAGGAAGTCGATGGGGATTGTTCTCTTTAAGTCGGAATCGATTAGTGAACTAAGGGTAGCCAGGGCATCATTATGGATATTCCCTCCCCAAAGAAACTGTTGGACACTAACTTCCTCAAAGCTGGACATTAACTTTTTTGCCAGGGTGAGGTAGGCTGCCATTCTTTTGTCTCTGGCTTTGAAGTCCCCACTTATCTGATTCGAGACTAATTGAGAGTCGCTGAACACCTATAATTGCTTTTCCCCCAATGTCTATTCATTATATAGGTCGGCTATCAGAGCCTCATATTCTACTTCATTATTGAAGGCATCAAATCCAAGTCTAATTCCCTTCTCGAGGATTGTATCTTCTGGAGTAACAAGTACAATGCCTACTCATACCCCTTTTAAGTTGGAGGCTCCATCAACAAACAGTCACCAAACCCCTTTTGATGAGTGATATTTCCTTTTCTTCATCGACTGAGGCTGGTCGCAGGGCTGCTCGCCCGTGAACTCTGCGATAAAATCAGTGAAAACTTGCCCCTTGATCGCATTCCTGGGTTGAAATTGGATATCGAACCGTTCGAGCTCGACTTACCACTTGGATAGTATGCCAGACAGATCCTCTTTCTACAGGATTGCTTTAAGGGGGTGTGATGTAAGGACGATGATAGTGTGGACTTCAAAGTAGTTCTTTAGATTCCTCGAAGCTATCACTAGTGCAAAGGCGAGTTTTTCCTGTGGTAGGTACCACTGCTCGGTGTCCAATAGGGTCTTACTCGCGTAGTAGACTGGATGCTGGATTCATTCTTTTTCTCACACTAATGAAGGACTGATGACGTGGCTAAAAATGGAGTACAGGTAATCACTTTCTTAAGGTATGATGAGCAAGGGTGGTTCAGTGAGATAAGCCTTGAGCTCTTCCAATTCTTTCAAGAAATATTGAGTCCACTCTACTTTTTTTTCCTTTCAGGAGCTGGTAGAATAGCTTGCACTTTTCAGAGGACTTCGAGATGAAATTATTTTGAAGCAGCGAGCATGCCCATAAGCTTCTCTACATCTCGTATTGTGTGAGGGGGATGTACTATTTTGAGCGCATCGGTCTGGTATGGGTTGGCCTCAATGCCTCTCTCACTAACGAAATACCCAAGGAATTTTCCTAACTTGACAACAAAAGAACACTTGCTCGCATTGAGTTTCATTCGATATTTCATGAGGATCTTGAAGGTATTTGATAGGTCTGAGAGATGGTCCTCCTTGCACTTACTATTGACGAGCATATCATCAATGTAGACCTCCATGGTATCTCCCATTTGGTCCTTAAACATCTTGGTGACTAGCCTCTGGTAAGTTTCTCCTTCATTCTTGTGCCCAAAGTGCATAACTTTATAACAGAATAAACTGACGGTGGTAATGAACGTGGTCTTCTCTTGGTCTGTTGCATATAAAGGAATCTGCTGATACCCCGAATATACATCTAGAAAACTCATTCTCTCATGAGTTGTTGTAGCGTCTAACAATTGGTCGATCTTTAGGAGAGGGAAACTGTCCGTAGGGCATGCCCTATTTAGGTCAGTGAAATCGATACAAACTCTCCATTTCCCATTGTTCTTCGGAACTATTACTGGGTTGTACAGCCATTTAGGTAATTGAACTTCCCGTATGGATCATGCATCCAACAGCTTCTCTACTTCCTTATCTACAGCCTCCGCCTTCTCTAGCGTAGTTCGAAGTGCCTTTTGCGCGATAGGTCTGAAAGTGGGGTCGACGTATAACACATGACAAACCAGACTAGGATTAATTCCAAGTAGCTCATACGGTTCCTACGCAAAAATATATAGGTTACTCCTTAGTAGCATCATCAATTCTTTCTTCTCTTTATCCGTGATAGATGTTCTAATTAAGAAGCTCCTTTCTTTTTTGTTACCATCAGCTCTGACTTCTTCCATATTCTCAATGACCCGCTCAGAGGGGATTAGCATGGTCTCCTCCACTCTGGGTCTTCCATAATTTAACTTCTATTTTGAAGGTATCAGACCTTCTTGCTCCTCCACCCTTTCTTTGGCCTTCTCCGCCTTCTTCTCTGGTTTCGAGCGGATGGACGATATGAAGCACCTTCTTGCATCGCTTGCTCTCCGGAATATCCATAACTCCTCGCTCAGTCACGTACTTGAGCTTTTGATGGTAGGTCAAGGGGACTGCCTCCATTGCATGTAACCACCCTCTACCGAGGATTGCTTGGCATGGCGAGTCAATGTCGACTACCAAAAACTTAATCATCTTGGAGACACTCCCTGTCCTTACCAGCAGCACGATCTTGCCCAATGGAATAGTTATTTTGCCAGCGAAGCTAACTAAAGGGATGGTGATTTCCTTCAAGTCGTCAACTCTTAACATTAATTTTCTGAATAGGTCGAGATAGATTACCTTTGATGATCTTCCCTAGTCAATGAGAAACTTGTCGACGTCATAGTTGGCTATCCTGAGTGTAATGATTAAAGCGTCATGATGCGGGGTTCTCACCCCTACTAGATCTTTATCTGTAAACATGATGTGTTTATTTTAGTCAACGTCATCTTCTCCCCGATGCTTTCCGGACTGTGTCTTCGTTGGATCGATCTGAAAAGCTTGCATTACTGTTGTAAGCTTTTTCACTTCCATTATAGTTAAATTCCCTTAAATCGGCTTCATATTAGATGCCCCATTAATTACTGAAAATTCAAGGACAGCATAATCATAGAGTACATTGTCGGGCCTCGTGTCTCCATTGGCAGCAACCTTCTCTGCCTTCTTCTCCACAAACTCGTTCAGATATCCGGTCTAGGACAATTATTTAAGGTAAGACTTAAGAGCCTTGCAGTGCTCAGTCTTATGCCCTCCCTCTTTGTGAAAAGTGCATCTCAGCGCGTTATTTCTCTTTGAGGGATCTCCCCCCATCTTTCTGGGCCACTTAACAAATGGCTCATCTTTGATCTTTGCTAGTATCTTGTAGATTAGTTCTTTAAAGACAGTGTTTACTGCCTGAAATGCTTTTAAAATGTCGTTCTTACCTCCATCCTTGGAGCTACCCTTTCCCCCATTCTTACCTCATTTCTCCTGGTTTTCGTCCTTATCGTTTCCCTTGGCAGCGAGCATAGCCCGGCCATTCTCCCTTGCACTGAGGCTGTTCACATCTTCCACCTTGTCATACTTCTTGATGCGAGCCATCAGGTCATCGATGGTTGTGGCCTCCTTTTTCATCAGGGATTGGTGCAAAAGGTAAGAGCTAAGTAGGACAATTTTGAAAAAGGCCACAACTACCTGTTCTGAGCAGTCCTTGACCTCGTTGAACAACTCCTAGTGCATTTTTGTGTAGTCCTGAAGGCTCTCTTATGGCATCTTCTTCATTTTTAGCAAAGCATCCATCCTCTTTGGATGGGAGTTGTTGATAATGAAGCGAGCCGTGAAGAGCTCGGCTAGGGACTCGAAGATCATAATGGACCTATGAGGTAGCCTCTCAAACCACTTTTGGTCCACATCATGAAGTCTCGAGGGGAAAATTCATCTCATTAGTGCATCGCAGTGGTTCCGAAGAGTCATGGCTTGCCTGTACTGCCTAACGGGGTCGATAGGGTCAGTCTTTTCATCATAGATCTTAAACCTTGGAATAGAAAACTTATTGGGGACTTCTTGTTCTTCTATCTTCCTTGTGAAAGGATATTTCATCTGGGTCTTGAGAGCTCGACAAGAAAGTTCTCTGGTTGATCTGGCACCTTGATGTGCTAGGTGCTGGTCCATCTCTCTTCGAAAAAAAATTTGTATATCCTCATCACCGCCAGCTGGGCTCCAGTAACGGTAAGATGGTCATTTTTGCTCAAGAATCATCATTTGACTGATGTTTCTCTCTTTTCTGGGATCCACGTCTAGTGCTCCTTCGTCGGTTGTGAGACTTTCTTGCCTGAGGGATAGGACTGCTATATGGACATCGCCTTGTGTTGCGATAGAGTTTTTTCTCCATCCTTTCTAATTTCCTTTTGAGGTGAGCATTCCCAACCTCTTTCTTGTGAGTGAAATCCCTTTTTTCTTGGAGCCTTACCCCGTAGGCATCAATCAATCTGGAGATTTATGTGGACCTCGTTGGTCCCTGGCTCTCCTTTGAGGCTGGACGATCTGGGCGAGACCTTTGATTTGAACGTCGAACTTCATATCTGATCGTGCGGGGGGAAGGATGCTCTTGGATATACCCTGATTGAGGGGCGTTGCTGTTGTGTCCAGACATTCCAAATCCTTTGTTTGTGAGGGCTTTCTTTAAGGAAGACAAACGTTCCTACCGACAGTGCCAATTGTGGTGACAATTAATGTTCAACACAAATTAATTGGAAAAGATAATCACCAAAGAAAATAAGGAATGTAAAGAATGCCAACCACACAACAAAGTATGTACATGGTTCAACAAGAATGCCTACGTCCACGATAGTGCTCTCAGTATTGTTTCTTTGTACTTCAGGGAGTGTTTTATACGAAATATATTACGTGCCTCTTACCCCAGGTTTACGGTTTGTTATATACATGCTTCTTCTCGGGGAGTGGGGATGTTGTACTCCCCCACGTTAGTCTGTAACTTCCTAGAATATCTCCTCACGATATTTTTGGAAGACATTAAGTCATAACTGACTTCGGTAGGGATGTGGGGTTCCCAGGCTTTGGTCCTTTACCGAGCTACTTGTCTGGGCCCGCGGTGGCTAAAATGGTACCCGCAAGAATAATTGAAATAATATTATAGGTAGTAATGATAGAATACTACATATGGAAAATATATGTATTGGTTGGGTGAATAGCTAATAAATTTACATAGGATGTGAGAATGCCTATTATATGATTATATTTGTGTGTACAGCATACCTACGCTGCTTTCTATTGGGAGGAGATTTCGCGCAGTGGACAGTGTTATCCTAGGTGACCCAATGTGGGAATATTTGACTTGTACCCAGAGCATATGAACTTGGATACGTGTTATCTGAGATATAGGATAGTTTCGACGGCTGAATGGGAGCGTAGTATGTACGTGACCCATTTGGATGGTAAGTATGCAAGCCTCCAATATTTGTGTTATGAGATTCATGGTTTGTGAGGGACACCGAACCAATTGTCCATATGCAGCGAGCGATGCAGCAAGACATGATAGCAAAGTATGCATTTCTGCCAAGTGCTCTTAACCTAAGGGTGCAGAATTGTTTTTTTTTTCCTGTGTGTGTGTGTGTGTGTGTATGTATATATATATATATATATGTGTGTGTGTGTGTACGTATGTATGTATGTATGTATGTATGTATATGGATGTTATGACTATATGTATACATGTGCTTGTAGATATTTGAACTTTGTGAAACTAGTAGATACGGTAATAATAATAAATGCTTTGCACCAAGTGGTTGTAACCAAGGGGTGCATGATTAGTATATATATATATATATATATATATATATATATATATATATATAGGGATGTTGTGAGTATATATAAAGGAATATACTTGGGGAAAATTCTACTGTGTGAAATTAGTAGATATAATAATAAGGAGAAATATAATGATTTTAGTGAATAAAAGTTTACCAATTCGAATCGAGAATATACTGGAATTTCATTATGGGGGATAAACTATTTTAATAATGTATTTTATGGGCGATACGGGATACTCCTTTGAGATATAGTTAGAAGTATAAGGTTATGGACTAGTTGGGAGTGATATAAATAACTAGGTTGGGTTAGATGTACGTTAAGCGTGCACAATAGTGGAGAGGTGAGAATCTAATGTGAGATTTCGAAACTAACATGCACATAATACTTGCTTCATTGCAGTTTTAAATACTTTCTAAAATAAATATTTTTACAACTCGGGCTCTGAACCGTTTCTTGCTTTTCTCCTCTCCTTTTCTATATATATATTATTTATCAGGTGCCCAGCCACAGGGTTGCCACCAGACTTAGACGCATGGATCATTTGGTGAGCTGCAGTTGTTGTGGAAGTTGTAGGTTATTGAGACTAGACGCATCTATATCTCGATTAAGTTCTAGTTCAGACATTTCAGTTAGGGCATGTGTCGCTCGCTTCCTGTTTAGTTATTCAGAGAATGTAATCTTCTTAGTATCATTTCTTCTCTTGTTGGATGGATTAGTATTACACTTTTGGTTTGAGACTTTGAAGTGGAATGTTTTATCGAGTCTTATTTAATTCAGTAATTGTTTCCTGTTCAGTATTTATTTTTATTCTTGTGGAATGCAGATAAATTTTATTTTAAATAATGAAAATTTATTAACAGGTTATTTGGGTATAATTAAAATTAAATGTTTTGACACTTACCTTAATTATTTATTAGGTGATAAATAAAATTAAATTGTTTTTGATAGTGATGTTAAGAATGAACTAATCGATCACTTCAGTTTAATTTAATAAAGGACTAATCACCCGGTATTTAATTAGGCGAGGTGTCACACATGGAAGTTGAGATCGCCCAATTATTTTTTTTTTGCCGGCTTATTACTTTTAGATTTACCTATGTATGATGTTATATTGGGTATGGATTTCTTAGCTCGGTTGCATTCACATATAGATTGTAGTGGAAAAGCGATTATTATTTTTATTCCCGGTCAAGAGATATTTTTAATAGAGATGCCTAGACTCAAGAGGGGGTCCAACACCCATTTGTATTATATTAATGTGACTTCATCTAAGAATGTCACTGTCTCATTAGACGAGATACCTATTGTCCGAGAGTTTTAGTTTGTGTTTGAGGAACTACTAGGATTACCATCGGCTAAAGAGGTAAATTTATGTATAAATTTGATGTCAGGTACTAGATGCATTGCGAGGGAACCATATTGGATGGATTTATTAGAGATGAAAGAGTTATGTGAGAATATCCAACTGTTACCAAGGTAAGGGTTTATACGGAGGAGTATGTCTCTGTTGGGAGAACAAGTATTATTTATGAATAAGAGAGACATGTCACTTCGATTATGTATATATTATCGGGCATTGAATAAATTCACGATATGGAACAAGTTTTTGTTGCCACGTATCATTGATTTATTCGATAAGTTTAGGGGTTCATCGTTATTTTTTAAGATTGACTTGCACTCTAGGTATCACCAATTATGAATTCAAGACGAGGATATTACAAATATGGAATTTTTGACGCGGTATGGTTAATACGATATTATGTAGTTTGGGATGACTTATGGGATAGGACTGTTCATGGATATAATGAATCGGGTATTTTAACCATTCATGTATCCGTTCATTATTGCATCTATTGATGACAACGTGATATACTCATGGTCAAAGGATGAGCATACAGAGAAATTATAGTTGTTTTTGTAGGCACTACGAGATCATAAGTTATTTGATAAGTTCTCTGAGTGTGGATTTTGTCTTCTATAGGAAGATTTCTTAGGCCATGTTATATCCGTAGTTGGGATTTTGGTGGTTCCTAGCAAAGTTTCTGAAGTTGTAAAGTGGGGACAATCAACAACACCTACGGAGGTCAGGAGTTTCTTAGGTTTGGTGAGGTAATACAAGATATTCATCATGGATTATCGATTGTTGGAACACGAGGCCCCCAATTTTTAAAATCTTACTACAAAAAGGTAATTTTCAATATCCTTTTAACTATTCCGAAGCGAAAGATGGTTCAATTAAACAAATTAACAAATTTTAATTTAGTTTCAAATTAAAATTAAACAAAGTGAAATAAGATTAAATCCAAACAAATTTTAATTTCATTTAAAATAGAATTAATTCAACCCAAGTCCTAGAAATTTGCCTAAGTCATATTTTCAATATTACCAAATTAGGCCAAACAAATTTTATCAAATTAAGCGATGATTTGAATTAAATTAATATTTACCCAAATAATTATGTGCCACCAAATTAAACAAAAGTAGTGATTAAACAAAATTTTATCTTTTTACCTAAGCTTGCGTTCTAGGTGAATTTGGCGAAAGATAAAATACACAATAAATCATTACGCCGTGATGTACAAGGAAAAACCCAAAATGGGAAAAAACCTCGGATGACCCTAGCCTTAAGTCCACTAAGTATGGTTTTACAATTACAAGGCAGATGACTTACTTCCTCGACTCGACCCCTTTCAAGCCTTGACGCGTCTTCTTGTAAGCACCTCCACCTAGTCGACAACCCCGGAGCCCCACTGGAATCTTGGAATCACCAATGAGACATACGTACACCGTCAACCATACGTGGTGCCTTTCACCATATGAGAATGCCATAGCAAAACAGACTTCTTCTTCTTTGAGGGGTTTAGAAGGAAACCCAAACGAACTCTTCAAACGGTAGAGTAAAACCCGATGCCAAAACACTCCAAACAAGATGTATATATATTAAAACTTGGAATAAACAATATGGGTGAAAACAAGAGTGTTCAATGATTCTTTCTTGAAAAATTAGACTTTCAAAACATGAACTTTTTCCTTTTGGAATTTTGCTCTCAAACTCTCTCTTGGAGATGGAAAGATGTGAAAAAGTTGAAAAGAAAAAGTTGGTTTTCTCACTTAATTATTTAGGTAAAAAGTTAGTGGGAAAAGAAGTGGGAAAGTGGGAAAAACTACTCAAAACTGCCAAATTAACTGTTCCCGATAATCTCGTTCGAACGAGATTTTCGTTCAAACAAAGTCTCGTTTAAACGATCCTTCTAAGGAAATTCCAGTGTATTAAAAGTTGAACTCATTAGAAATCTCATTGTAATTCTCGCTCGAACATCATTCTAGTTCTAACGACATTCCAGTGGCCAATAGGGGAACTCGTTGGCAGACCTCGTTCGAACGACATTCTCATTCGAACGAAAAATGCGTTCGAATGACAACTTCGAACAAACTTCCAAAAAGTTGAAAAATGTGTTTTAGCCTAGAAAATTTACGTACTTTATTTTAAAGTTTTAATAAAATCTTTTTGAAAATAAAAGAAAGTTTAAAATAAAAGTTCACCCAATGAAACATGTTCCAAGCTCCTATATATTTACAATGCATTCATACCTTAGGAGTAAACATAACATATGTTGTTGACGTAGAAACGAGGCACAATAAACTCGGCATTTTGATGAAGCTTTAATATCTTGGCCGCTACGTCTTCAACTTTAGAATGTCATAGGCGTGAAGGATGGTCAAAAACTTTATGCTATGACACAAACGTTTTTGTCTGGAATTGAGCCAAAACTACAAAGGACTCAATTGGAAATTTTTGTCCTTACAAATCTCCCCTTTTGGCTATTCCGGTACAAAAAGAAAAAAAATTCCTAAAGGGCCGTCAAGCTTTACTAGACTAAAAAAAATGTCCCACCCAAAATAAAATTACAATGCTTGACTCAAACAACCCAAGGATCAATATTTTTCCGACGATGAAAGTTGACATTTAGAAGTATTCATGCACACTTAAGAAAACTATTAAACGCATAGGGAATATCAAGAATATTAAATGCATATAAAATAAATACTCTCCCTAAATTAAATCTCCCATTTATCAACTATGATCAACCTAAGAAGATAGCAACTCCACCTAAGTTATATCTCCCCCAAACTAAGATACAATTACAATAGGATTAGATTCCATTTCTCCCCCAATCATTCTCCCCCTTTTTTTTCAGGAATAGACAAAGGCTAAATAATCAAAACATTAACTTGTATTCCCCAATTAAAGTAAATTCACCCGTTAAACTACACAAGGGATAAATAGAATGGGATAAAAAGCTAAACATGCATTAGTGCATAAAGTGATGAGATCATTAAAGCACATAGGCAACAAAAAGCATAACTAATCCAACAAATTATAACGAATATCAACTAAGATGTAAGAAAATGATACCAATATGATACATAATGTATTAGGCATGTGATATCAACAAAGAATGCAACAAGATAGATACCAATTATGAATTAAAGCATAGATGGACTAGAAAGCAAGGCAAAGACCAAATAAAAAAATATCAAATATATGTATACATAATATATACCTAATAGACTCAAGTACACATATATAGATATAAACACACACATGAAACAAAATAAGATAATCTTTTCACACTCGTATGGCAAAAATGTGTCATATGGAAACGGTAGGGTTGGGGTGTGAACTAGTAACAATTAAATTTAAACCCAATCACTTAAAACATGTTCACAGAGTTCTCAATTGATTGGAAACTTCATCACATTTGAATATAACCTCATGTGGTAATATAAATTGAACTCAATGAAGAAACATACACAATGCATACACGCCTATACTTTTGATGATTCTACAAACCAATAGAGTCATGACATTGAATGTATAACTAGGATAAACGGACATTGTGCAAACCATTGATATACCATCCAATCTCCCTCAACAAGAATATATATTTGAATGAATATATCAAACAAAAATTGGCCTTGGCAATTATTTTCTTGTTAATGCCATAATTCTATTTTTAGGCCTTGAACCACATATTTCTTTTAGGTCCAAATAAACGGTGGCTTACTATTCGCAAAGGATAATAAATCCTTTCGGAGCCCTTCCCCGTGCACATTTATATATAATATTTTTATTTCTCACAAATCTCACATGCAATGGATTTTGACATGCACTAGTCCTCCCAGGTCACAAGTATGTAGATGACAAGATTGGTAGGAGAACATCTCACAAAGCTCAAATATAACATGTGAAGCTAAGCTTCAAAAATCTCGTGAATGTGTGTAAAGGAGTCATATAAAAATAGAATCCATTTAATCAACAAAAAATCCAACTACTCCATGTAAGTATGGTAAAGAACATAATAAGGATTAACAATCTAAACCAAAAGTTATAGTCACATGGGAGCGAAAAAGATGAGATTCTAACACAAGTGTATGCCACATAAAGTGTGTCAAACTAAAATTCAAAAAAAAAACATTTTGAGTTTTTGAAATTTTTAACCAAAAATGAAAATATATACTCAAAAGACAAACAAAAATCATTTGAATTTTTCATTAAGATTAAATTACCAAGAGATAAAAACCCAAGTGATAAACTAAAATCTTTTTGTATTTTTCATTTAATGCAAACTAAAATGGAGGAAATATAATACAAAAGATAAATAAAAATCATTATTCTATCATGTGTTTAAGCATGGACCATAGACTAGAAAATAATTAAGCAGGCATACAATTAGCATGGGTGATATAGCATGAAGCAGAAAAGCTAAAGTATGCAAATAAAACTAACACATTCAACCTTTAGATTTTGCAAGGGAGGTTTCATGTGATAGAAAATGAGAATCAATAAATCTAAAAATGATTTCCTAACCCTTATAGATGTATATTTAAAATGATGGGATTTGGGAACTAATAAAATGTTAACACGGACTTCCTTGGACTTCTTTTAAGATCAAAACAAAATGACTTAAGGTGAACTTTCCTACCACAATGCAAGCATGTGTAAACATCAGGAATGTTACCTAAGGTGTGACCTTTTCTAAAGTCCTTAGATAAAGTTGACCCCCTAAAGCAAACAATGGTCTTAGCTTGAGTAACGAAAGTATTTGAACTAGATGAGATAGAACCATTACAACTACTACTTGAGTTATGTAAATCATTTTTCATATGTAAAATTTGGACTCGAGTAATAAATTAGACTCCTCAATTTTACGGGGCTCCTTCTTTAAATTTTCTATAACTCCTAGAAGATTATCACGCTCCCTCTTAATGTTAGCAAACTTGTCCCTCAGAGCCTTTTCTCGACTATCACTCTCTTTCTTGGATTTTTCTAAAATATTAAAATTTTAATTTATGTGCATGAGATTTTCATGAAAAATATCTTTTTGAGATAGCGAGGTTTACGAGAATTTTCATCTTCAAGAAATTTAATTAAGCAAAATCTCATTGAATTATGCGGAAGCGAAAGATGGTTCAATTAAACAAAATTTAATTTATTTTCAAATTAAAATTAAACAAAGTGAAATAAGATTAAATCCAAATAAATTTTAATTTCACTTAAAACAAAATTAATTCAACTCAAGTCCTAGATATTTTCCTAAGTCATATTTTCAATATTACCAAATTAGGCAAAACTAATTTTATCAAATTAAGTGATGACTTGAATTAAATTAATATTTACCCAATTAATTATGTAGCACCAAATTAAACATAAGTAGTGATTAAACCAAATTTTATCTTTTTACCTAAGCATGTGTTTTAGGTGAATTTTGAGATAGATAAAATAAACAATCAATCACTATGCCGTGATGTACGAGGAAAAACCAACAACTGGAAAAAAAATTCGGATGGCCCTAGACATAAGTCCATTAAGTATGGTTTTACAATTACAAGACAGATGACTTACTTCCTGGACTTGACCCCTTTCAAGTCTTGACGCATCGTCTTGTCAGCATCTCCACCAAGTAGACAACCCCGGAGCTCCACCAAAATCTTGGAATCGCCAATGAGACATAGGTACACCGTCAACCACACATGGTGCCTTTCACCATGTGAGAACGTCGTAGCAAAATAGACTTCTTCTTCTTTGAGGGATTTAGAAGGAAATCCAAACAACCCTTCAAACATTAGAGTAAAACCCGGTGCCATAACACTCTAAGCAAGATGTATATATATTTTGAAACTTGGAATAAACAATATGGGTGAAAACAGGAGTGTTAAATGATTTTTTCTTGAAAAATTAGACACTCAAAACATGAACATTTTCCTTTCGAAATTTCGCTCTCAAACTCTCTCTTGGAGATGAAAAGATGTGAAAAAGTTGAAAAGTAAAATTTCGTTTCCGCACTTAATTATTCAGGTAAAAAGTTATGGGGAAAAGAAGTGGGAAAGTGGGAAAAATTGTTCAAAACTGCCAAATTAACTGTTCCTGCCAAATCATGTTCGAATGAGATTTTCGTTCTAATGAAGTCTCGTTCGAACGAGCCTTCTAACGAAGTTCCAGTCTATTAAAAGTTGAACTTATTAGAAATCTTGTGTGAATTCTCGTTCGAACGACAATTCGAACAGCATTCTAGTGGCCAATAGGGTAACTCGTTGGAAGACCTCGTTCGAACAACAACTTCGAACGAACTTCCAGAAAGCTGAAAAAATATGTTTTAGCCCAGAAACTTTATATACTTTATTTTAAAGATTTAATAAAATCTTTCTAAAAATAAACAATAGTTTAAAATAAAAGTTCACCCAATGAAATATGGTCCATGCTCCTATATATTTATAATGAATTCATACCTTAAGAGTAAACGGAACACATGTTGTTGACGTAGAAACGATGCATAATAAACTCGGAATTTTGATGAAGCTTTAATATCTTGGACGCTACGTCTTCAACTTTAGAATGTCATAGGCGTGAAGGATAGTCAAAAACTCTATGCTATGACACAAACGTTTTTGTCTGGAATTGAGTCAAAACTACAAAGGACTCAATTGGAAATTTGTGTCCTTACATCGATGATTTTCAAACCACTGACACATGTCATTCGGCAGGGACTATAATTTGTGTGGAATATGGATTTCCAAAGAACTTTTAAGCAGCTCAAGGAGAAGCTTACCACTACACATGTTTGTACGTTACCAACAGGTGGTGTGCAGTATTTGATATTTCTGCATGCATCATTGCAAGGTTTAGGTGGTGTATTGATGTAGGAGGAAAGGTCAATATCATATTCGTCTTGAAAGTTAAAGTCTCATGAGGGTTATTACCATTATGACACACAGTAAAATTTAATACTAGATTGATCAGGCCTAGTACTAACTCATGAATATCAAACAATTCAATATCATTCAAGAATAACTGAAAATAAATCTAAATATACAAAATTAAATAATTATGAAACAATAGCGGTGAACCCCATAAATTCTTATACAAAACTCAACATAGATCTAAGAAAATTCGTAAATACAATCACTATCTACTAATACATACCAATACCAATTCGGTTATTTTAAATTACATGTGTCACATAATTTGATTGAATTAAAAATTTATGTGTTTGTTAAAATATTAATCGGAAGAGATAAATATTAATATTTATGGAATAAAATTACAAATTGAGTAGTAAATGATTAATTTACATCATAACGAGTGATAGTGATGTGACATTGTTATATCTTAATTGGGAGTTGCGTGAAGACTATATGAAGTCGATATAGGAAATTATTGGAGAGTGACATCAATGGTAATTTCAAGGTCACGATTGGTTCCGAATTGGTTGAAATAGTCCGAATAGTGTACCTGGGTGTGCTGATTGGGCCCCGGGGCGATTTTAAACCAACCCGACATCAAATAAAGATATTTCGATCATTTAGCAGTCTAAGGTAGAGGTAACTCCGAAAATTATATCAACCCACTTGAGTATAAGTCATGGTTTAGAACACTTTGGAGAGATAGAGATGTAACCCCACTCGCACCCGAAAAGACACGTGACGTGCTACCGCAATAAAACTAAACTAAAACCATCAATCAACAATTATAGAGCATCTATATGTCCACACTTTAAACGAAATAAAACCATAATTCGTGTATTTACACAAGAATAATTACAATAATGTCTCTCAAATATAAAATTCTCCTACAAAAAATTTCATCACTAATTATTACATCAAAGTACATCTTCCAATCCATGCTCTAAAAATATTCTCCAAAATAATCCATACTGTCCCTATCCATGCTAACCTGCCAACTAAAAGAAAATACAGGGAACTACACAATATGCTATCAATAGATGCTCAAAAATAAGTAGCACGATAAATAAATTGCAACAATACGAATATGCATATACAAATCAAATGCCATACTCAATCATTACATCAATATTAATTTCTCAACAACACATCAATGAGTCACCAGGCCTCACCTCACCGCGCCTATGCATTCTCAAGCATATCCAGATTTTGGACTATTGGAGGGTGCCAATTCTCCATGCCATATTAAAATCTCATGACACGATGCTCAAATCATAATATAATATACCACAATGAATCAATATGTAGATTCCAATAATTTTTCATATTTCAAATGAATATCAGAATTCAACATGAGTGCAATCGGCAAAAAAATCAAACAAAAATACTCTTGAGAGAATTTAGGAGCATATTGTGTGAGTCCTGTACTTCAAAATCATCAAAAAAATCACCACATAATTTTAACCTCTAAATTTGATCGCACCATCACGTTCCTCTCGCAAAAATAATCAAATATTGTTCTAGCCGAAACTCGAGAAAACAAGAAATAAGCCTTTTAATTTAAGGTTGAAATCTTGAGTAATTTTGGGGGTATGGTTTGTAGATT
The DNA here is from genome assembly GCA_949130495.1 of Sambucus nigra. Lineage (NCBI taxonomy): Eukaryota > Viridiplantae > Streptophyta > Magnoliopsida > Dipsacales > Adoxaceae > Sambucus > Sambucus nigra. Next base: position 300,255,802 of record OX422217.1, on the reverse strand, counting down.
AAATAGAGTAATTTTAGAGAGGTCTTCTAGTTCAAAAGTTGATTATAAGTGATTTGAAAAGTCAATCCACGAATTCATTGTGATAAATAAAGGATTAAGAGTTTGATTAAGAAAAGAGTTATAATCAGATACAAACACTAAAAAAACATTACGAATGATCGGACCATTTGAATTGGCTAAAATTTAAGGGCATGGTAGATGAAGACGAGAGGAAGTTGCACAAAAAGTTTCAGCTCGATCGGACGATCTAATATTTTTATATTTTTTTTTCTAGGGAGTTGTGACAACCCGGTATCCGAAATAAGGGGTGGCCAGCCCGATACTCCAATAATACAGGAATCATAGATGAAATCATTCTCAGCATCGTGACAACATAAAGAGTATACGGGATAACCACGCAATATTTCAGAAAACGGGTTGTCAAAAAATTTTGTTTTATAATTTAAAGAAAGCAATGTCAACAACCCATAATAGAAAAGAAGGTGGAAACCCCAAAAGTATATATGTAACAACAACAATAAATATACAATAAAAGGACCGAATATAATGTCGGTCAACATAATTTCATACAAGGTATAACAAGTTCCTTTAGTTACATATTACATCCATTATACAATTACAATAGTTTGGGCCACACGCCCGAATAAAGACCCGGACATAACTAGAAAACAATAATGAAGGCGTCTACACAAAATATCCTGTGATGTGCGCAAAATGTCACGGCTCCTCAAAAGACACTAGAATGACGAGGTCAATACAGGCGTCCTTGTGGTGGAGCACCTGAACGGTTACAATACATATATATATGCACAACAAGAGAGAAGAACGGGTCAGGGACCGATTCTTTATGATCACCAGATAAACAAATAGTATGACAATTATGAATAGTTAATCATGGATGATAAGGATGATATTCTAACGTGGTGACATCATGAAACAAATTAATACAATTAAATGATTATAAAGTCAAATTCAATTATGCAAGAGTATATGTATAATCATTATTAATCTAAAATCTTTATCATTATTCACCTTTTCATTTTATCTTTCCATTCCTTATCAGGAATACAAATTTTATCATGTGCTCTTTATGGCGTGTATCTCAATTGTATGTTCTTTGTCGCATGTATTATGCTCTTTATGGCATTACGTTATGATCTTTATGGAATTAATATCCATCAAGTCCCACTTGATGATAGAATAGTTATAAGTATACATATATAATGATTCTAGGACCGCCCGCCCCGGTTTCCCCACTGTGCGCGCCCCTAAATAACCATCATCTTCCAGGGACTATCATTAAGACAACTCGGGATCCTATCGAAACATCGGGAAGCATCCATATACCTATGTGGTAGTCATAACCACACCTAGAATTACCTACCCATCGTAGAAAATATAAAATAAGCGCTCATATGGCCTAGGACTATATCCACCCTGCATTCATTAGCCAGGGGACTTCACCTTACGCACGAACTTCCCTTAAGATGGTATTTAGAGAGGGTGTGTTCCAACCATTTTATTAATTATCATGACAGGATTTAGTAAATTATCATTTACTTTATCCATTTACATTTTATCAAATGCACTATGGTTATCCGGAACTATACGTGCTTGACATCATCATAATAACCTCGATGAATATTTAAACTCCCAGGTTAATTTTCCCAAATCTCCTTTTGGGCTTTATAATAAACCATCATACCTCAAATTAACTTATAAAGTCTCCAAACACAATTTAGTAATCTCCTAGACTCCTACTAGTTAAAAAAAGAAAGTAATGCCTAAACATCACTTCACGCACCCTCGAAATAAGTCCCATATATACCAATTCTAATCTAGGGTAGTAAAATAACCCACCTAAAACTCTAGGGCTCTAAATTTACTTCATACAAGAAGGTTCCTAGGCCCGAATCCTAAAGAAAGTGAGTTAGAATTGATTTACAAAACTAACTCAAAACAGCAGGAAAACGAATTGATTCCACCTAATGAATCGATTCGCCCTAAAACTAAATCGATTCAGACGAGGACAACTGGCATTCTGTAATCCACCGAATCGATTCGGGCAAACTGAATCGATTCGGGCAAACCGAATCGATTCGGGCAAACCGAATCGATTCGGTCCAAGCAGACCTGGAGACTGGACCTAAGCGAATCGATTTGCCCAGGGGCCAAATCGATTCGCCCCTGCGATTTTGCCAAGTTTGGCTATGGAGTCTGGGACTCCAAATATACCCCCAACTCAAATACATTCAAACCATACTCATTTATTGTCACCAATACATCATAAATAAAACAAACTACTACCATAAACCTCATTAATCATCCAAATCATTCTTGAATGATTCAAGACCCGTAAAAACCATAAAATAGTTAAACCATGATCAATACACAATTATCACAACTAATCATTTATCTTAAACCACATATAGCAAGTAGAAAACTTGCCTCAATCTAGCAAATTCATATTTTCCTTGTGTAGTAGCAAGAATCCCACCTCAATCTTCAATCGCTTCTCCTTTCTCTACTCTTTCTCTTCCTCTCTTTTTCTCTCTAGGTTTAGGAATACAATTAGGGGAAAATAGAAGACTTAATCAATACATAAATCATGCCTTTAGTCTACAATTTACAACTTAGATGGTAAATACCACATTAAATGGTTCTCAACTACACATATATGTTAAAACAAGTCAAAAGTGCCCAAAACCTCAAAATACAATATGGCACATATTTTGACTATCTCGCACGTTACGGAACTAACTACGGCCTCCAGATTATCCTTTGGATATTTTATAACTCATTTTAAGTTTTGGTTACATTTTAAACCATAGGGTCATTTTAAATTTTATGACACTATAAAACTCATCATGAGGATATTTACATACTCATACAGCAAATATACAACAAGTTAGTAAATAATAACTTTTCTTCATTAAATTAATACTTACTCCATATTCCAACATTTTATATATAATTACTTCACATAGTAAGTAAATATAAAATAGGTTCTCATCAGCGAGGGTTGTTACATACTCCCCCCCTTATGAGGGAATTTTTCCCTCAAAATTCTAGCATACCTTGTAAGAAGAGAAGCGGATACTTTTCCCGCATGTCGTCCTCACATTCCGACGTCGATTCTTTAGCGTTGTGAAGAGTCCATTGGACTCTCACCAAGGGCACCACACGAGACCTCAACCTACACTCCCCATGCTCTAGAATAGCAACCGATTGTTATTCATATGAAATATCGGGTTGCAAGTCAATATCCTCAAAAGGGATATGCCAAAGGGCACCTTCACATCTCTTATACTTCTTCAGAGAGGAAACATGGAGTACATCATGAATTTGTTGCAAGGGTTCCGGTAAGGCAAGTTGATACACCACCGAACTAACGTTCACAATAACTGGAAAAGGTCTAACAAAACGCGTTGCAAGCTTTCCTTTCTTCCCGAAACGCTTAATGCTTCATTGGTGACACTCACACCAAGACTTGGTCCCCAATCTCCAACTCCATGTGTTTTTTACCCGCATCGGTATAGCTCTTTTGGCGATCTTGGGCTATCCGAATGTGATTCCGAATGAGTTCAATTTTAGAAGAAGTATCTTGAATCATTTCAGGTCCAAGGAATTTATTATCACCCACTTCCATCTAACAAGCGGGCGATCTACATGGCCGGCCATAAAGTGCTTCATAGGGTTCCATTCCAATAGTAAATTGGTATGAGTTGTTGTAAGCGAACTCAACTAATGGGAGGTATTGTTCCTAACCGCCCTTGAAATCAAACATGCACATACGGAGCATATCCTCCAAGATTTGGTTTACTCTTTCAGTCTGAGCATCTGTTTGAGGATGGTAAGAAGTGCTTAACTTCAATTCGGTTCCCATGGCCTCTTGGAAACTTAGCCAAAAGTGGGAAAAAAAATCTTATCTCGGTCGAAAATAATATTTAAAGGTACCCCATGAAGTCTAACGACCTCCTCGATGAACAATCGGGCATAGAGAGTAGTGTCATAATTAGTACGCACGTGTAGGAAGTGTGCCGACTTAGTTAAGCGGTCGAAAATCACCCAAATTGAATCCTAACCCCTTTTGTGACCTTGGTAAGCCCATAATAAAGTCCATCGATATGCTCTCCCATTTTCACATTGGAATCTCCAATGGTTGAAACAAACTTGTCGGTCGCTGATGATCGATCTTAAACAATTGACAAGTAGTGCATTGGGATACAAACTCAAAAATATCTTGCTTTATGTCAGGCCACCAATACTGGCGGCGCATGTCTTGATACATATTGTCCCCACTAGGATGTACCATAAATTTTAACCCGTGAGATTCTTCCATCACCGCCCATCTCAAATCCCCATCCTCTGGAACAATGAGTCTTCCATGGAAGCGTAATCCACCCTCTGAACTTATCGAGTAGGATTCCACTCCCTCGGACAGTAATCGGTCTATATGGTCGTGACAGCCCTTATCCCTTCCATGGTCTTCTACAACCCTTGACACAATGGTAGGAGTAACGGTCATAACTGACATGAACGCTCTCACCACCGCATCCTCTTGACTGAGCTCTCTCCACTTAGCCTTCCATACATCATCTAACTCTCCCTCGGGCCTCCTACTCAAGGCATCCGCCACAACGTTCGCCTTGTCCGGATGATAATGGATATCAAATTGATAATCTTTCATGAACTCCAACCATCGGCACTTATGCATATTCAAATCTTTCTGTGAAAATAAATATTGCAGCAATTTATAGTCCGTGAAAAGACTGAATTTCTCTCCTAAGAGATAATCCCTCCAAATCTTCAAGGCAAAGATAACCGCGACAAGTTCTAGGTCATGCACCGAATAGTTCCTTTCATGGGGTTTTAGCTTGCAGGAAGCACAAGCAATAGCCCCTCTCTCTTGTTGGACCACACCTCATAATCTTTGAAGAGATGCATCGGTGAAGACTAGATATTACAATCCCAGTTTTAGCAATGCAAGGACTGGAGCCAAAGTCAATCTATCTTTGAGCTCATCAAAAGCAACCTGGAAAGTGTTATCCCAAACAAATCTCACCCCTTTTCGGGTCAAATTTATCAAAGGGCTTGCGATTTTAGAGAAACCCTTGATAAACCGACGGTAATAACCTGCCAAACCCAGAAAACTATGAATCTCGGTAGGTGTCGTGGGCTGACCCCACTCCCTCAACGCAACCACCTTTCTCAGATCCACCGATATACCCTGGGATGACACCACATGACCTAAAAACTGAACTTCCTTAAACCAAAAGCCACACTTCTTGAACTTGGCATACAATTGGTGATCCCTCAATCTTTGCAGGACCAACTCTAAGTGAGTAGCATGGTCAGATTCGGTCTGAGAATAGACTAAGATGTCATCAAGGAATACAATAACAAATTGGTCAAGGAAATCCCAAAAGACACTATTCATGAGATCCATAAATACGGTGAGCGCATTGGTTAGTCCAAAGGGCATAACCAATAATTCATAGGATCCATATATGGTCAGAAATGCGGTCTTGGATACATCCTGCTCCCATATCCTCAATTGATGATACCATATCCTCCAATCGATCTTAGAGAAGTACGACGCTCCCCTAAGTTGGTCAAACAAATCATCAATATGAGGCAAAGGGTATTTGTTCCGGATGGTGACTTTATTCAACTCTCTATAGTCCACACATAACCGGAGAGAACCGTCGCTTTTCTTTACAAACAACACCGGAGCACCCCATGGCGATGTACTGTGCCTAATAAATCCCTGCTCCAACAACTGTTGAATTTGATCTCTTAACTCCCTCATTTCCACAGGAGCCATGCGATATGGAGCTCTCGCAATCGGTCTAGTTCCCGGTGCGAAATCAATCACAAACTCAATCTCCCAACTCGGAGGTAATCCCGGTATTTCCCAGAAAAAATCTTTAAAATCCCTAACAATCGGAATAGAATCTCGGGGAACAACTATATCCCTTGAAGTCTCCTCCGCAATACAATATAAATAGGTACTCATACCTCCTTCCAAACTAGGCATAACTACCAAGAACATTTCTTATCCCGGAACGGCGAAGACTATAATCTTCCCGTAACAATTGACTATCGCGTGATATTTCACTAGCCAATCCATACCCAAAATCACATCATACCCGACCATGTCAAGGACGAGAAAATCGGCCTCAAAGCACAAATTACCAAGATTAATTCCTATGTTTTTACAAACAAAGAAAATCAACGAACCATCACCCATAGAGGATTCAATGCTAATGAAAGTACTCTCAGCAGATTTTATCAACTCCGTGGTCTGATCAAAACTCCAAGAAATGAAAGAGTGTGTCGTACCCATATCAAATAATACCCGACCCATATGCCCTTGGATGAGAAACTTACCCTCAATTGTTGGCGATGCTGGAGGGGCTGGAGGAAGCATAGCCTCCTGAATGTGATAAACCCCTCCATACTGTAGTTGCCTCTATTGTGGAGGAACAACCGAATTAGGTTCCTGGGGTGGAAATTGTACATATGGCTGCTGTGGAGCCCTAGGGAGCTGTCCTCCAATCAACTAAGGACACGACCTCTTATAATGGCCCAGCTCACCGCACTGAAAACATTTGTTCGTCACATTCTCCTGGTTCCGTCCTTGATTGTTTCGGAACTACCCAAAACCTCAGCCCTGCTGGCCTCTACCTCCATTCCCAACTCTACCTGTTTGTTGTTGTTGCGGTCCACCTTGACCCGGCCTATTATTGTTACCACCCGCATTTACTCCACCAAAGCGTTGGCATTTAGACAAGTCCCCTTGTTGGGGGTGCCTCTCTCTTTGCTTACTCCCCGAAGATTGGGATGAAGGAGATGATCCTGCCCCAATACCATTCCCTATAGGTCTTCCCACTTGCCCCATTGTGGTATCCTTCTTGTTATTTTGCACAAATAATCTATGCTCTTGGCAATGAAGTAAAGCCGCATTTATCACATCCCCAAAGGTTTGTAAAGCCGGATTTCCCAACAAATGTTATTTTATCAGCCAATGTAAACCTCTCATAAACTTGGAGATTCTCCTATCTTCTGGAGTCACCTCATCAGGTACAAAACTTGCCAACCGGGTGAACTCCTCTTCATACTTTGCAACAGATCTCTCTCCCTATACTACATCTTGAAGCTTCCTTCGCATATCCCTTTGAACTGCGCGAGGGAAGTACTTTCGGTCAAACAAGGCCTACAAATTAGTGATTGTCATCGTCTCCCGCTGTTCTGGTGTAGTCATCGACTCCCACCAATGTAATGCCGATCCCACAAGCTTGAAAGTAACAAGGATTTGTTTTTTCTCCTCACTACATTCTACCATTCAAAGATGGCGTTGCATGTCTTTCTTCCACTGATTTGCCCTTATAACATCCGAGCCTCCATCGAATCCCGGGGGATGGCCCTTTAGAAAAGACTCCCTAACTCTTTCCCACGGAGAAGGTCCCGTAGAAGCTTATGCCTCTTGCGCCCGTGGTTGAGCTTGTGGCATTTATTGTACCACTGAAGTCATCGTTGCATTGACTGCTTGGTCCACTATGTTTGCTACATCAGCAGCATTTATACTCCCCGGCGGCAGCAGTGGAGGACCAACCTCCTCTTCCACAACTCTATTGCGTCGAGCGGGACGACCCCTCTTAGGTGGCATCTGAGATGGAGAAACAATGGAGTTAGGATACTATATAAAACAATCTATCTTGCAGAAGATCGCAAACATAAGAAACAAAGTAGTCCTAACCTTAGGCTCTATATCAAAGAACGCTACGGTAGAACGTGACAAGTCCGCATAGATCTTAAAGACTCTAGAACCTGATGCTCTGATACCATATGTGACAACTCGGTATCTGAAATAAGGGGTGGCCAACCCGATACTCCAATAATACAGGAATCATAGATGAAATCATTCTCAGCATCGTGACAACATAAAGACTATATGGGATAACCACACAATATTTCAGAAAATGGGTTGTTAAAAAATTTTGTTTTATAATTTAAAGAAAGCATTGTCAACAACCCATAATAGAAAATAAGGTGGAAACCCCAAAAGTATATGTGTAACAACAACAATAAATATACAATAAAAGTACCGAATATAATGCCGGTCAACATAATTTCATACAAGGTATAACAAGTTCCATTAGTTACATATTACATCCATTATACAATTACAACAGTTTGGGCCACATGCCTGAATAAAGACCCGAACATAATTAGAAAACAACAATAAAAGCGTCTACACAAAATATCCCGTGATGTCCGCAAAATAGCATGGCTCCTCAAAAGACACTAGAATGGGGAGGTCAATATGGGCATCCTTGCGGTGGAGCACCTGAGCGGTTACAATATACATATATATGCACAACATGGCTCTATGTGATCACCAGATAAACAAATAGTATGACAATTATGAACAGTTAATCATGGATGATAAGGATGATATTCTAACATGGTGACATCATGAAATAAACTAATACAATTAAATGATTATAAAGTCAAATTCAATTATACAAGAGGATATGTATAATCATCATTAATCTAAAATCTTTATCGTTAATCACCTTTTCATTTTATCTTTCCATTCCTTATCAGGAATACAAATTTTATCATGTGCTCTTTGTGGCACGTATCTCAATTGTATGCTCTTTGTGGCATGTACTACGCTCTTTACGGTATTACGTTATGCTCTTTATGGAATTAATATCCATCAAGTCCCACTTGATGATAGAATAGTTATAAGTATACATATATAACGATTCTAGGACCGCTTGTTTGGGTTTCCCCACTGTGCACGCCCCTAAATAACCATCATCTTACAGGGCCTATCATTAAGACAACCTGGGATCCTATCGAAACATCGGGAAGCGTCCATATGCCTGCGAGGTAGTCATAACCACACCCAAAATTACATACCCATCGCAAAAAATATAAAATAAGCGCTTATATGGCCTATGACTATATCCACCCTGCATTCATTAGCCAAGGGGCTTCACCTTACGCACGAACTTCCCTTAAGATGGTATTTAGAGAGGGTATGTTCCAACCATTTTATTAATTATCATGACATGGTTTAATAAATTATCATTTACTTTATCCAGTTACATTTTATCAACTGCATTATGGTTATCCGGAACTATACGTGCTTCACATCATCATAATAACCTCGATGAATATTTAAACTCCCATGTTAATTTTCCCAAATCTCCTTTTGGGCTTTATAATAAACCATCATACCTCAAATTAACTTATAAAGTCTCCAAACACAACTTAGTAATCTCCTAGACTCCTACTACTTAAAAAAAGAAAGTAATGCCTAAACATCACTTCACGCACCCTCGAAATAAATCCCATATATACCAATTATAATCTATGGTAGTAAACTAACCCACCTAGAAATCAAGGGATCTAAATTTACTTCATCCAAGAAGGTTCCAAGGCCCAAATCCTAAAGAAAATGAGTTAGAATTAATTTACAAAACTAACTCAAAATAGCAGGAAAACGAATCGATTCGCCCTAACGAATCGATTCACCCTAAAAGCGAATCGATTCGGACAAGGAAAACTGGCATTCTGTAATCCACCGAATCGATTCGGTCGAAGCAGACCTGGAAACTGGACCTAAACGAATCGATTCCCCCAGGGGCAGAATCGATTCCCACTGCGATTTTGACAAGTTTGTCTTTGGAGTCTTGGACTCCAAATATACCCCCAACTCAAATCCATTCAAACCATACTCATTTATTGTCACCAATACGTCATAAATACCACTAAATACTACCATAAACCTCATTAATCATCCAAATCATTCTTGAATGATTCAAGACCCACAAAAACCCTAAAATAGTTAAACCATGATTAATACACAATTATTACAGCTAATCATTTATCTTAAACCACATACAGCAAGTAGAAAACTTGCCTCAATCTAGAAAATTCATATTTTCCTTGTGTAGTAGCAAGAATCCCACTTCAATATTAAATCTCTTCTCCTTTCTCTACTCTTTCTCTTCCTCTCTTTTTCTCTCTAGGTTTAGGAATACAATTAGGGGAAAATAGAAGACTTACTCAATACATAAATCGTGCCTTCAGTCTACAATTTTCAACTTAAGTGGTAAATACCATATTAAATGGTTCGCAACTACACATATATGTTAAAACCAGTCAAAAGTGCCCAAAACCTCAAAATACAATATGGCACATATTTTGACTATCTCGCACGTTCTGGAACTAACTACGGCCTCCAAATTATCATTTGGATATTTTATAACTCATTTTAAGTTCCGGTTCCATTTTAAACCATAGGGTCATTTTAAATTTTATGACACTATAAAACTCATCATGAGGATATTTACATACTCATACAGTAAATATACAACAAGTTAGTAAATATTAACTTTTCTTCATTAAATTAATACTTACTCCATATTCCAACATTTTATATATAATTACTTCACATAGTAAGTAAATATAAAATAAGTTCTCATAAGCGAGGGTTGTTACAGGAGTTTTATGTTTTGAGGACTCTTAGAAAGTTTTATATTTTGAGGACTTTTCTATATAATAAGAATTCAATTAAAAGACCATTTTAATTTCGAATCCAATTTCGTTTGAAAATTTATTTTTCAAATATAAAAACCAACAGTTAAAATTATAAAATTTATAAAATCTAAAATTTTATTTTTCTCTGATTTCCCAAATTAATTTAAAAATTCCCATTTAAAAAATTCGAGTTGTGACAAGAGGAGGCCAATGGTGAGAAAGAAAAGACGAAACCTAGGCTATTCCACATCGCTTCTCACCCTGAACGTCGTTAGCATCAAGATTAGAGCAAGGAAAGGACATCCTCACCATCTCGGGACGTAAATCAGAGCTGCAAATATAAGGCAAGTGTTTATCTTGAATTACGTTGAGCATGTTATAATACCCATGAAGTGTAGGGTTTTCAATTCATGATTTAAATGATGATTCTTAGGAATTTAGTGGATAGAACTCATGATTTGGAGTTGAAATTCATGTACAATAATTCTTGTATGTAAATAACACGGAATCAATGATTATGGATAATGTTAATGAAAAACATTTGGGTAAAATGATTAATATACATGAAGAACACATAAGCTATGGGTTTGATCAAATATTGGATTTGGTTGAAATATTGGGTAGATTTCAATTAGTCTTGATTTGTTATTTACGTTAAAAATTATCCCTACACGTAGTTAATGTTTAAGGTTATTTGATGGGAATTTGGGGATGTTTCATGGAGTTTTGTTGAAGCTTTGTTGTTGAAAGTCTATAACCGAAATGAAGATGATGATGTAGTCAGGTCAGAATTGATTCGGTTTGAAAATTGAATCGATTCGAAGGGCAAATCAATTTGAAATCCCTACCGAGTCGATTTATCTTCCTATTTTTACGAGTTTTTCCTTTTATGTTATATCTCTCCATGGAATTAATTATGGGAAACTTTGGAGATAGTTAGTAATTATATCAAGAGTTAGAGAAGGTCAGTCCACATTTAGTTACGGCTCGGTTAATCTTAATGAGGGTAAAATTAGGATTAGGACCGACGATAGTTAACCCATTGAGATGCGTAATGCGAATTTATGATTTGGGTTACGGTAAGAGTAAACCATGACCTAAGGTAAATACCAATAATATAGTGATGTACGAACTACTTAAATAACTTAAAGGATAATTGGGACACTTCGGGAAGTGAGTGATACTCGAAAATACGAGAATAATAATAATATGTGGGAATTATTATTACGTCATGTATTCGAGAGGTATAAATACTACGTATGGGATGTATTATAGGTTGTGTGTATACCTATACTCATAATGTATATATATATATATATATATATATATATATATATATATATATATATAGGTTGTTTCAATACTTATTATGTGATTTGTTATGTGCATGAACATACATGCGCTACCTATTATCACGAGAGGTTTTGTTCATAGGGCGATCCCACTTTGGTGATTCAAGTAAGGTCCGGATGTGCTTCCCAGAACATAGAACTTAGGGCATCCCACTATCTTCTATGTATCAATGGGACTGGAAGGTCATTCAGGTACGTTAGCTATCTGCGTATCCCAAGGGCATAGACCTATGGTCACCTCAATTGTGTGTTTTTTATTTATGGTTCGAGAAGACATTTCGAACCGATAGTCCCTGATTTTGTATGAGAGTTACATGGTCTCGATAACTTAGTATGCATGCATCGCGGTGGTCATTTTGCGTGGTGCTTTAGATGTATATATATATATATATATATATATATATATATATAATAAGTTACAAGTGTGTTTTTACTATATCATAAGAGATAAGATCCTTGATGGTTTGGATTAATGCCACGAATGCAAAAAATAATGGCTAAGATCATTTCCCTCCTCTATCTTACACGAGTCTGAAAATCTTCCCACACACCAACTTTATTGAGAATAAGGCTCAACAAAAAAGGACGCTTAGTTGTTTTATGGCATAGCGCAAGGCTCGAGAAAAAGGAACAATTAAGATTCTCAATCCCTCTCTCACTCCAAACCTTAACTCATCTGATGTTTCTCTCTCTATAATACCCCACATTTTTTATGATTTAAATAATTAAGGGATTATTTATTACAACGGGATTAATTAAATTTAAAAGTGAAGAATTAAATTGTTAATTAATCCGGATCGAATAAAATTAAATATTAACTAGCGTGATAAGGTTTAATACTTATTAGTTTAATATTACTATGCGATATGTAATATGGAACAATACACTTTGATAAATTGTCAAGAGACAATAATACGACAGTTTAGTGAATTAAGTCAGATGCGCGTGTGAGTCGTGTCGGGACTAAATTGGTGGAATAAATATGTCAATTATTTTTAGTAACTCGTATGATGATTTCGAGTGTATCGTTGAGTCCGAAAGGGTCGAGATAGTCAAAATAGTATACTCGGGTGTTTAGTTTGGGTCCCGGGACAATTTAAGGCCTGACCGGCACCCCAAAAGGGCATTATGGTAAATTAGATTTTTAGGCCTAATTAATGGATGAAAAATAGGACTTAATTTATCATCCAAAACATTTGCATTAGGGTTAGAAAGATGGAGAAAGCAAGAACGGCCATAGGAAGTGTGAGGGAAAACTTTTTCCAAGAAACGAGGGCTAAATCGACATCACCGTGCACAACCACCACCACCACCGTGTAGATCGGGACGAGGGGAACACACCTATACCAACAACATCTAGAAATCAGACTACTCACTCAAGGCAAGTGTTTATAACTTGCTGTATTTCGGTATTAATTTGATTCATGTTAGTGGAAGGTTGTTAGGATTATGTTATAGGTTATAAAAATGGTGAAATTGATGAACTTGAATGTAGAAATAAGTTCTGTGATTTATTAGATTGAAACCCTTGATGTATGAAGATGGGAAATCACGTTTTAAGGATTTGATATGTAGAACAAATATGGAAATAATGGCTTCTTGAACATGTATTGGAAGAACTAGGGTTTTGATAAAATTAAATTGGGGATTTCACGTTTTATGACTGATTCGTAATAAATTGATGATTCTAGGATGTTAGAAATCATGTGTTATTGATGGGTTTCGATGTAGAAATATTTATTTGGAGTTTGGGGTGTTGATTGAGAATGTTTGAGGTTAAAAATGGTGGAAAACGTTGGAAAAATATAGGTAGGGGACGAACAGCGAATTCTCGCGCGAAGTTGCTCGAAGTCGTTCGAGCGAGATTACATCTCGCGCGAAGTCGTTCGAGCGACATGTGGCAGTCGTTCAAACGACTTGCCACCTCGTTCGAGCGAAAGAGTGAAGTTTTGATAAATTCTCTTAGGATCCAGTTTTAAGTTTATTAGTTTAGAAATGAGAAATATATTTTCTAATAATAAACTTAAGTAAGGCAGAATTTTGGAAGAAGTATGAGAAGCTAAATACTTTAATGAATTAGGTACGGAAAGGATATACCGTAGAGACTACGAGAGGGATAATAATCCTGATAACTATTACAGAATATTGAAATTTAAAATTCATAAGAGAAGCATATATGTAGGTGAGGAAAAATACTTAATTATTATAATGGGATGTGTGTATGCCTATTATATATTGTTACTATTAAAGGCACCAATGGGTGATAACCCGGGGGTGTGAGGATCTTATTATTATAACTATACTAATGGGTGATAACCCGGGGTTACAAAGACGTATTATAAGTGTACTAATGGGTGATAACCCGGGGGTACAAGATTATTTAAATAAATGTACTAAAGGGTGATAACCCGGGGGTAAAATATGTTAATTAGGTGCACTAATGGGATATAGCCCAGGGGTGTAGTATCATGATATATATATATATATATATAGGACAGATGTGACTATATGTATATATGTATGGAAGTTGTGAATCAATGTAGTGTACATAGTAATGAAAATGGACATGGGAATTTGTTAAGAAAATTCTAATCGAATACTTGAATTATTATGAAAATGAAAAATGTATTAATTAGCTTTTCGTCATAGGCTAATTGGATAACGTATTGTATGGGCGATACGGACTTACTAATAGTGAGGGTAAATACTATAGGATGGATTCAGACTAGTTGTATGGGGAATTATAGCTAAGGAGAAAATTTAGATACGCGATAGGCGTGCACAATAGAAGAGGGGTGAGAATCTCAAGAGAGAGTTCGAACTAACATGTACTTGATACTTGCTTTAATGCAAATTTTAAATACTTGATTAAATAAATATTTTTACACAACGGGCTCTGACCCGTTTCTTGCATCTTCTGTCTCTCTTGCTATATATATGTATTATATCAGGTGCTCATCCGCAGGGGCGTTAGGCTTAGATTTTCGGATTTGGGTGGCATACTGTAGCAGTTATGGGAGCTGCAGGACATTGTTTAGACTCTTCGATTATTTCATTCCTATTCGTTATGACATTTTCTGTAGGGCATGTGTCTCCCCTTCCTTAGACAGTTTCAGAGATTATGTTTAATCTATTTCTCGTTTACTTTCATTTGGATTGATGGGTACTATTGTTTTGGTTTAGTATTTTGAACTGTGATATTTTATCCAGTCTTATTTATTTCAGCACGCGATTCTGATTTAGTATTTGTATTAATTAATTGTGCGTGGATGTTTTATATTATATTATTCGGTTTGGTAATGAAATGGTTTTTAATTAATAAGAAAAATGTTTTGACACTTGGCTTAATTATATTAGGTGATTAAATAAGTTATTACGTTTTAGACAGTGATGCTAAGAATGAACCAATCGAACATTCTGTTTTAAATTTTATAAAGGACTGATCACCCGATATTTAATTGGGCGAGGTGTCATAGGTGGTATCAGAGCATCAGGTTCTAGTGTCCATTAGGATCTGTACAGCTTACTATTTTTTCAGCTTTGCTGTGACACCCCGCCTAATTAAATACCGGGCGATCACTCCTTTATTAAATTAAAATCAAGGTGAACACTTGGATCATTCTTAGCATCACTATCGTAAAAATAATTTTTCCAATTTAAACACCCTAAATAATTAAGCTAAGTGTCAAAAACCATTTTAGACATTACTTTCCAAATTTTTATTTAATAAACGAACATTTAAAACTTTGCAGAATTCACAAATTTAATAGTTACACAACAACTATCCTGGAACATACAATCCAAAGAATCAAA
The DNA here is from genome assembly GCA_949130495.1 of Sambucus nigra. Classification (NCBI taxonomy): domain Eukaryota; kingdom Viridiplantae; phylum Streptophyta; class Magnoliopsida; order Dipsacales; family Adoxaceae; genus Sambucus; species Sambucus nigra. Next base: position 300,240,077 of record OX422217.1, on the reverse strand, counting down.
CATTCAACTAATTGAATCCAACACTTAATACTTAAATTAAAACATCCTGACAATAATAAATCCCAAGGAATAAAATACTGGAAATAAATGAATCACAATATCCGCTAAACAACTGAATAATGGAAACGGGTGACACATGCCCAACTGAATAAACAAGCTAGGAGTGGAATCAAGAAGTGAGGTCGTTTATGCAAGAGGCCTGCAACTTCCACCTAAGTTGCAGCGCGTTCCTTGCAAAGGATCCTATGCAAGACGCCCCTGTGGCAGGGCACCTGTAATATATACATTTATATACAAGAGAGAAAGGAAAATAGAAACGGGTCAGAGCCCGATTGTGTAAATGATTTAAAATTCGTTTAGTAAGTATTTAAAATGTTTACAGGCCAATGCAACAACATATTAGTGCAACACTCCCTTGAGAAATTCTCACCTCTCTTCTAATGTGCACACCTATCGCACTAACCTTCCCAACAGTTTAACTTACCTTATCTTAGTTTACTCGAAAGATTTAAACTGAACAATTCAACTGTTTAAGAGGGTAACTTCATTTGACAACAAAGTTCTCACATAAACCATAAGTGCTAATAAATTTTCTCCGTAACATGTTATACTTTTAGAACACATTTTTCTCAATTGTAATAATTATACATTTCTTACTTACTATAAGCACAGTAGGTAGTTGCCAAATTCCAAAATTTAATATATATATTAAATACTCATATAATATATATATTCTAACGTCACCCCATATAATAATTATGGTGCGAGCATACTCTGCTATACAATCCCCGTATTACTCGTACGAAGGGAAATACAAGTTCGGAATCACTCTCGAACTGTACTAAACAAAACATAAACAATAATGAGGCGAAGCATAGTTTCCAAGTCCAAGAGGTTAGTACATACCCCCACGTCTCTTATGAATGTTCGACTATTGATCTGATAGCCTGTACCTAGGATTCCTATCTTCTAGGGTACGAGTCAATATCCCCCATGATGTCCCATTCGAGATAAGACTGTCCCAGCACGATAACCTCAAGGATAGAAAGTAGCGTGGGCATGATTTTCACACGTATATAGTATATGCATAAACACAGTCATATAAATATACTACTATTACCATATTTCTTTAGGTATCTTTCATCACCCATAATATAATATTTATCATTATTTCTCAATCTTTAGTTATCATGTATAACGGTTCGTCTCTTACTTTAATTAAGGGATTAATCCAACTTACTACGTAAAACTCATGGACTCTATCCTCCCAAGTGTAGAATTCAGTAGGTACTCATCTATTTTTCCTACGTAACTATTTTACGTGTCTCTCCCTTTAATGCATAATTTCATCGTCCCTTATATGTAAATATCCCAAAAATGTACATCTCGTCTTTCATTAAAGGTCTCATAATTATTAATAAGTCCTACTGGTCTCCTTTACCTTCTAAATTATTTTAATAAGGATGCCCAAATATTTCTACTCATTTAATTTGAATTTTACTATAATTAAAGGGGAAATGTGAGTCTGCCAGAAGGGGTCGATCGATCGATGGCAGGAGCTCGATCGATCGATGCGTCGATCGATCGACACCCCTGTTTCGATCGATCGATCAAGCAGGTATACGAATTCTGCAGATTAACAGTTACGGGTTTCATGATCTAACCTCAATCAAATCCAGATTTTTCACACCCAAACTCCCTAAAATTTGTACTATAAATGGTATAAACCCATATTATACATCTTCAACGTAAAGCATGCAATTTTTCATCAATAACCATAGATTAATAGGCCAAAAATCATATAAATCTCAAGAACCCTAGAATTTTTTTAACATTGTTCTAATCAGTCTTTTTTCCAAAAATTTCTACTCCTAATTCATCATAAATTCGTGGTTAAGCCTCTACATATGAAGGGGTTTCCAGATTATCATTCAAATCATTACTACATGCGATTTTCCTATCTCCAACATGGATTTTCTTCTACCAAACTCATCCTACTCACCCTAGACTAACATGAACGATGCATTAACAAAAATAAGCAAGATAAATACTTGCCTGGAAATTTCAAAGTTCGGATTTGTGGAAAAATTTGCTGTTGTGGCGTTCCCCGCCGCGCGATCTATGCGTTGGTGGTGGTGGCGGCGGTGCAACCGAATGGATTTTGGGCTTTGGATTGCTTGGAAAGCTTTCTCCTTCCCTATCCTATGGTCGTTCTAATGTTTTGAGTCTGCTAACCCTTAAGGACTATTTCAAATGGCTGATATAACCTAATAATTTTCGTGGGTTTAATTACCCAAAAATGCAAAATGTCCAAAATGCCCTCCCGGGGTGCTAAATAGGCCTAAAAATGCCCCAAGACCCAAACTAAACCCCCGAGTATACTTTTCTGACTATCTCGACCCTTTCGGACACTTTGGGGCACTCAAAACGACCATATGAGCAACTTATAATTTATTCGCTTTTATTGATCAATATTTAGTCCCGACGCGACACGGGCGCGTCCCGAATCAAATTTCCAAAATTGTCATTTGATTCACTCTTGACATTTATAGAACCAATATTATATTACTTTAATCATTGGTAATATTCAACAACAAGTTTCCCATAATTACTAACTCACATCACGTTAATAATTATAAAGTGATTAATTTCCGGATTTATATTAAATTAATAACTCACATTAAATTTAATAAATCCCCAAATTAATATAGCATAAAAATACGGGGTATTACATTTGCGTCCTTTGATATATAGCCCTATTTTTAGGACTATTGTGATCTTATATTTTGCGATTACGTCTTCAGCTATTTGAGATATTGAAATTACTGTGGACTAATAATATTCTTTCTCGTCTCAGATGCCTCCTCGACGTGCACCAAGAGACCGATAGGCCCAGCCAGAACAGCCGACCATACAGGCTCAGGGGACAATGAATGCAACAAAAGTTGCCGCGATAGTTGCACAAGCGGTAAATGCAGCCATAGCGGTGGTGCAGCAGGCCCCACCCCAGGTTCAGGCAGTGGCGCCAGTTCCAGTACATCCATTTCCCACTGCATGGGAGAGATTTAGAGAGTCCTTTCAGAGGGCTTGTCCCGCAGAGTTCTTGGGCAGTTCAGATGTGGTTACCGCGAGTCAATGGAAGAAGGACATACAGCGGCATCTTCGCATGTATGGGTGCACAAAGGTTCAAAGGCAGGTTTTGGCTACCTTCAAGCTGAGATGGGAAACCTTACAGTGATGGGAATCCACTACTACTACCGAGGAACGAGATTTGATGACTATTAATGATTTTTGGGTGTGGTTTGATCGCAAGTATTTTACTTCTGCCGTCAAGACTGAGATGAGACGGAGACTTTTAGACCTCACCCAGGAAGGGAAGACCATTGCGAAATACAAGGAAGAGTTTACATGATTGACAAATATGGTACCGGAGGAGCTGTCTATTGAGGAGAAGCGCATTTAGATGTTTATGGATGGATTGACATGGAAGATATGACAGCATTTATTGGGTAACCTTTCTCTACACTCATATCTAACGTTCTGAATGCAGCCTTATTGCATTGTCAGGACAACCACTTTTATTCTAAGGAAGTAAGCGTAGGGGAGATCCCAACCAGTTAGGAAAGACAAGGGGAGGTAATGCCAGTGGAGCACTAGTTGAGAAGAGTCAGAGGCAGGGTTCCCAGCAGGGGGATTCTGCTAAGAGGTTCCGTTCTGGAGGTTTCAAGCATTGTCATGGGGGTTGGAGACAGGGCGACCAGGGCCAGCAGCATGGCCAGCCGCAAAATCAGCAACTGGGTCAACAGTAGGGAGGACAACAGGGCCAGCAGGGCCAAGGTAGATGTGGTAATAGCCAACCAGGATGAGGCTACCAGGGTCAAAGATAAGGAAACATCATTGGGAAATGTTATACTTGTGGCAAGACTGGCCATAAGAAACAGGAGTACCCGGATAGGGACAGAGTTTCTTGACAGCATGGTGCTCACCAGGAGCCCAGAGACCCATTTTTCCCGTCGCCCTTCCAACGCCGGCTCCAGTTCCATCTTTACCCACAGTTCCGATTCAACAGGGACAAGTACAGTATAGACGTGTCTATAATGTCCACCAGGCTGCAGTTATGCAGGCACCACCCGCAGTGGAGGGTAAGTTTTCTATCCATGGTACTTTGGTTCGCATCTTATTTGACACGGGGGCATCACTTTCTTTTATAGCCACTAGCTTTGCAAAGGCCACTGGGCTGTTAAGCACGGAAGAGAGTACAGTGACTTGTGTAGACTCACCAATGGGTAATGGGTCATTGATTTTCTTTATATACCGGAGAGTAGGCATAGAGATTGGTAGTTTAATCTTACCGGCCGATACGCAAGTATTAGATATGTTCGAGTACAACGCCATTATTGGTATGGATTGGTTAGTCGAGTACAGGGCCATGATTAATTTCTTTAGTAATATTGTAGTGTTCCCCATTCTAGTCCAGGACATGTTCTTGGTGGCAATGCCTCGCTCGGAGGGAGGGTCATCCACCCACTTATTTTATATAGAGGATGAGACCTCTGTAGTCATGGTTCCACTCGATTCGATTCCAGTCTTCTGTGAGTTATTAATGTATTTCAGGATACACTGGGGTTGCCTCTGAGTAGGGAGATCGAGTTTGTGATAAACTTAGCACCAGGCACTCGTCCGATAGCACGTGCACCTTACCGTATTGCTTCGGTATAGATGAGGGAGCTACGGTATCAGATAGAACAGTTGTTGAGATAAGGCTTCATTTGTAGGAGTACCTCACATTGGGGTGCCCAGTCCTGTTTATAAAGAAAAGGGATGGGTCCCTACGGCTTTATATTAATTATCAGGAGCTTAATAAAGTCATGATACGGAATAAGTATCCGTTGCCTCGGATCGATGACTTGTTTGATCAGCTGAGAGGAGCGGCCCACTTCTCGAAGATAGATTTGAGATTCGAGTACCATCATCTACGCATCAGGGAGCAGGACATGGCCAAGACTGCTTTTCGGATGAGGTATGGATCATATGAATTCAGGGTTATGCCATTTGGGCTAACTAATGCCCCAGCAGTATTCATGGACTTAATGAACAGAGTATTCAGAGAGATCCTAGATCAGTTCGTCATCGTCTTCATAGATGACCACCTGATTTATTCCCGCTCTGAAGAAGAACATGTCGAGCATTTACGTATGGTTTTACAGACCCTACGAGAGCATGAGTTGTATGCCAAATACGAGAAGTGTGAGTTTTGGTAGTGGGAGGTATAGTTTTTAAGACATATTGTATCAGAAAAAGTTGTATCTGTAGACCCTAGTAAGGTATCAGCGGTGAGGGAGTGGGGACATCCCACGACACCGACGGAGGTGCGGAGTTTTCTGGGATTTTCCGGATACTATAGATGGTTTATTCGAGGATTCTCGAAGATTGCGGGTCCTATGACAAATTTGACTCGTAAGGGCGTACCGTTTGTTTGGGGCGATGCGTGCCAGTTGGAATTTGATGATCTGAAGGACAAGTTAACTTCATCACCCATTCTAGCACTTCCCAGAGCGGGAGTGGAAAACATGGTTTATACTGACGCATCATTATAGGGGCTTGGGGGATTACTCCAACAAGAGGAGAAGGTCATAGCTTTTGCTTCCCGAAAGCTTAAGCCTCATGAAAAGAATTACCACACCCACGACTTAGAGCTGGAAGCAGTTGTGTTTGCGCTTCGAATTTGGAGGCACTACTTATTGGGAGAACAGTTTCGCTTATTTACAGACCACAAGTCACTACAGTACTTGTTCACGCAGAAGGAGTTGAATATGCATCAACTTCGGTGGCTTGAGTTTGTAAAAGATTACCAGTTCAAAATACACTATCACCCGAGAAAGGCTAATGTGGTTGCTGATGCATTGAGCCGCAGGCCGATCGATGAGACGACAGAGGTGTGGAAAGCTAAATGGAAGGAATTGGGACATCAATATGCTGTGGCCCGGTCATTCATGTCGGTGATGAAAGTTACACCTCAAATCATTATGCAAATAGTACAGGCACAGGAAGCGGATTCGTTCTGTCAAGATTGGATTAGGCAGCTTTTAGCCGGGGGAGCTGAGTCTTATTCAGTAAATTCTGAGGGTGGTTTGCGCTTTAATGGGAGGCTCATTGTTCTAGAGGGTAAGGACCTTCGATATGAAGTAATGACGGAGTCACATGGGTCCCGATTTGCGGTACATCCCGGTGGGGACAAAATGTACCAGGATATGAGGTGACAGTATTGGTGGAGCGGGATGAAAAAGGATATCGCAGAGTTCATATCCAAGTGTACCACTTGTCAGCTAGTGAAAGTGGACCATCAGAGACCTCCAGGTTTACTTCAGCCATTGGATATTCCTACCTGTAAGTGGGAAGGCATTTCTATGGATTTTATCATCGGGTTGCCCACTTCACAGAGGAGGCATGATTCTATATGGGTTATTGTAGATCGGTTGACGAAGGTAGCCCACTTTTTACCTGTCAGGACAGACTACACACTGGGACAGTATGCTCAGTTATTTATTGCAGAGATAGTGAGACTGCATGGTGTACCTCTTAACATCGTGTTAGATAGAGACAAGACATTTGTATCTCATTTTTGGGAAAGTTTCCAGGAAGCTATGGGTACCGAGTTGCAGCTAAGTACAGCGTATCACCCGCAGATCGATTAGCAGACTGAACACACTAATCAGATGCTTGAGGACATGTTGCACATGTGTATCCCTCATTTTGGGGGAGGTTGGGAACAATATCTTCCATTGGTAGAGTTTGCTTGTAACAACTCCTATCAGTTTACGATTGGCATGGCTCCATTCGAAGCATTGTATGGCAGACCTTATGGTTCCCAAGTTTGTTGGATAGAAGTGGGAGACAATAAGCTACTTGGGCCAAAAGTAATTCCGAATACGTTGAGCAGGATCGAAATGATTCGAAATCTCATACGGGTAGCCCAGGACAGACAGAAAAGCTACGTCGATGAAAAAAGGTTCTTTCGAGAGTTCATAGTGGGGGACAAGGTTTTGTTGAGAGTATCTCCGATGAAGGGTGTAATGAGATTTGGGAAGAAAGGTAAGTTGGCTCTGAGATATATGGGACCATTTCCTATTATAGAGAGGGTCGGACCAGTGGCATACAGATTGGGGTTACCGAAGCACTTGCATCGTATCCATGATGTGTTCCCCATTTCGCCACTGAGGCGATACCTTCGAGATGAGTTGGCACACACTCACATTGCGATTGAGGAGATTGAACTATAGCCAGATAGTTCATATGAAGAGATACCGGTACCTATTCTAGATTATAGTGAGAGGAGGCTAAGGTCAAAGGTAGTTCCACTTGTTCAGGTGCAGTGGCAGCATCACAATGTGGAAGAGTCTACTTGGGAGCGTGAGGCGGATATGCGTGAGAAATATCCAGATCTATTCATACCCGGTATGCCTTATTTTTTTCCCGAATTTCGAGACGAAATTAATTTATTGGGGGGAAGTATGTAATACCCCACATTTTTTATGATTTAAATAATTAAGTGATTATTTATTACAACGGGATTAATTAAATTTAAATGTGAAGAATTAAATTGTTAATTAATCCGGATCGAATAAAATTAAATATTAACTAGTGTGTTAAGTGTTAATACTTATTAGTTTAATATTACTATGCGATATGTAATATGGAACTATACACTTTGATAAATTGTCAAGAGATAATAATACGATAGTTTAGTAAATTAGGTCAGATGCGGGTGTGAGTCGTGTCGGAACTAAATTGGTGGAATAAATATATCAATTATTTTTAGTAACTCGTATGATGATTTCGAGTGTACCGTTGAGTCCGAAAGGGTCGAGATAGTCAAAATAGTATACTCGGGTGTTTATTTTGGGTCCCGGGGCAATTTTAGGCCTAACTGGCACCCCAAAAGGGCATTATGGTAAATTTGATTTTTAGGCCTAATTAATGCAAGAAAATTAGGATTTAATTTATCAGCCAAAACATTTGCATTAGGGTTAGAAAGCTGGAGAAAGAAAGAACGGCCATAGGAAGTGTGAGGGAAAACTTTTGCCAAGAAAAGAGGGTTAAATCGACATCACCATGCACAACCACCACCACCACCGTGTAGATCGGGACGAGGGGAACACACCTATACCAACAACATCCAGAAATCAGTCTACTCACTCAAGGCAATTGTTTATAACTTGCTGTATTTCGGTATTAATTTGATTCATGTTAGTGTAGGGTTGTTAGGATTATGTTATAGGTTATAAAAATGGTGAAATTGATGAACTTGAATTTAGAAATAAGTTCTGTGATTTATTAGATTGAAACCCTTAATGTATGAAGACGGGAAATCACGCTTTAAGGAATCGATATGTAGAACAAATCTGGAAATAATGGCTTCTTGAACATGTATTGGAAGAACTAGGGTTTTGATAAAATTAAATTGGGGATTTCACGTTTTACGAATGATTCGTAATAAATTGATGATTCTAGGATGTTAGAAATCATGTGTTATTGATGGGTTTCGATGTATAACTATTTTTTTGGAGTTTGGGGTGTTGATTGAGAAGGTTTGAGGTTAAAAATGATGGAAAACATTGGAAAAATCTGGGTAGGGGACGAACAGCGAATTCTCGAGCGAAGTCATTCGAGCGAGATTGCATCTCGCACGAAGTCGTTCGAGCGACATGTGGAAGTGGTTCAAACGAATTGCCACCTCGTTCGAGCGACAGAGTGAAGTTTTGATAAATTCTCTTAGGATCTAGTTTTAAGTTTATTAGTTTAGAAATGAGAAATGTATTTTCTAATAATAAACTTAAGTAAGGCATAATTTTGGAAGAAGTATGAGAAGCTAAATACTTTAATGAATTAGATACGGAAAGGATATACCGTGTAGACTACGAGAGGGATAATAATCTTGATAACTATTACGGAATATTGAAATTTAAAATGCGTAAGAGAAGCATATATGTAGGTGAGGAAAAATACTTAATTATTATAATGGGACGTGTGTATTCCCATTATATATTATTACTATTAAAGGCACCAATGGGTGATAACCCGGGGGTGTGAGCATCTTATTATTATAAGTGTACTAATGGGTGATAACCCGGGGATACGAAGACGTATTATAAGTGTACTAATGGGTGATAACCCGGGGGTACAAGATTATTTAAATAAATGTACTAAAGGGTGATAACCTGGGGGTACTGTATGTTAATTAGGTGCACTAATGGGATATAACCCGGGGGTGTAGTATCATGATATATATATATAGGACAAATGTGACTCTATGTATATATGTATGGAAGTTGTTAATCAATCTAGTGTACATAGTAATGAAAATGGACATGGGAATTTGTTAAGAAAATTCTAATCGAATAATTGAATTATTATGAAAACATAAACTGTATTAATTAGCTTTTCGTCATAGGCTAATTGGATAACGTATTGTATGGGAGATACGGACTTACTAATATTGAGGGTAAATTCTATAGGATGGATTCAGACTAGTTATATGGGGAATTATAGCTGAGGAGAAAATTTAGATACGCGATAGGCGTGCACAATAAAGAGGGGTGAGAATCTCAAGAGAGAGTTCGAAATAACATGTACTTGGTACTTTCTTTACTGCAAATTTTAAATACTTTCTTAAATAAATATTTTTACACATCGGGCTCTGATCTATTTCTTGCATCTTCTCTCTCTCTTTATATATATATGTATTATATCAGGTGCTCAGTCGCAGGGACGTCAGGCTTAGAGTTTCGGATTTGTGTGGCATACTGTAGCTCTTATGGGAGCTGCAGGACTTTGTTTAGACACTTCGATTATTTCATTCCTATTCCTTATGACATTTTCTGTAGGGCATGTGTCACCTCTTCCTTAGACAGTTTATGAGATTATGTTTACTCTATTTCTCGTTTACTTTCATTTGGATTGATGGGTACTATTGTTTTGGTTTAGTATTTTGAACTGGGATAATTTATCCAGTCGTATTTATTTCAGCATGCGATTCTGATTTAGTATTTGTATTAATTAATTGTGCGTGGATGTTTTATATTAAATTACTCGGTTTGGTAATTAAATGGTTTTTAATTAATAAGAAAAATGTTTTGACACTTGGCTTAATTATATTAGGTGATTAAATAAGTTATTACGTTTTCGATAGTGATGCTAAGAATGAACCAACCGAATATTCTGTTTTAAATTTTATAAAGGGTTGATCACCCGATATTTAATTGGGCGGGGTGTCACACTCTCCCACAATCCAAATCCACCCCATCGGCATAAAAACTCCATCTTATCTCATCAAATGCTTAGTTGTTTTTCTACTCTCTCTCTCCCATAAATTACTTAGGAAAATAGTAACCACTTCTTACATCTCCACCTTTGAGCACAGAGGTGTCTCCCTCTCTTCAAGAAAGAGCGTCCTCAATGGTAACCGTTCATGTTAATATCATAGTCCAAAAATAATCCGTGTTGATTAAAGGAAAAGTAGGTTTAATCTGGCCGAAATCGAAGACAAATCTAGGTTTCCAAACGAGAAAGAACTTAGAATCATTGTCTTCTTGGATGGTACTATAAAATGTTAATATTCTTTGTTTTCATTTTCATTGTTGTTACATGGCTTTTGTTGTGAAACTATTGTATTCGTGAATGATGTTTTAGGTGGTTCCAGCGGTTTACGGAGGTGGTGGAGGTTATGGAGGTCATTGTGTTATATGCCTAACTTTGTTTATATGGTTCTTGTTCTAATATCACATTATTTATTTCTTTTCCATTGTTTGTTCCCCACTTCCCAATTATTTCAAAGGTTTGTATGGATCTATATAATATGTCTCTCTCTCGCTCTTGGTCTCTATATCTCAAACCCTCGACGATGGTTTTTTAATTCCTTTTAAGGCTTGTATTTTTTTCAAGATTTTATCTCTTTCATATTTGTGAAGTTTTTTTGTATCTTTCTTTCTCTATAGTTACAGATTTGGGTTTTAATGTTAGATTCAACAACGTGGTTTTCAACAGGTCGTGGATTTGAACCGAATAGGGAAGGTGGTTATCAACATCTTTTACAATCTAAAGATTGATCGAATTGGGTTTGTGATATTCAACATGTGATCAAACCCGTGTTGGTGTCGGTGCCGGAGTCAATACTCATGTCTTCCATTTTTTTCATCATAAATTTTAGTTTCAACTATGCCCGAGGTTGGATTTATCCATTTTGTTTTGCTTCTGTTGATGGAAAGAATATATGGGTTTAGTCAATATGGGTATAGTTCGTCTTACTGATTCTTGATTTTTTTAGGTTTTGATGGGCCAGCGCTAGGCTATGGGAGGAGATAAGGTGTGTTGGTAGCAGCACGTGGAGTTGAGTTGGTTGTACTCTAAATAAAAAAAATAAAAAATCCATTTTTTATTTTGTAATATAATAATATTTTGTACCATCTGTTTATATTTGTATTGATATTGGTACGAGAATAAACATAGCATTTGATGGGTTTTAGATCAAGTGTAAAGATATGATATAATGTCACATAAAGAGAGTGATGGGTTTTTTTATTTATCACTTTTAAAGTTGTTGTAATTACAACTTCTCAACCACTCACAATTTTAGTCCCAGCTCTCTCTTTAGAACAACTGTCTCATTTCATATATGGATATCTTATGGTGTTTTAATGTGTTGGGTTTCTGACATTTTGGGTTTAATTTTATGTTGTTGTGCAACAGAGACCTGACGACACTTGCTCTGTTTATGCCTGCCATAATTTTTTTTTTTTAGAGATTTTGAAATGGTTTACACTTTTTAATGTGTATATTGTTTACCTAAGTAATTTATTAATGTGTTCATTTTTTTAAATATGAAGAGTGACTTAAAATTAATTTTTTTTTCTTTTTTCTTTTTATAGTAGTATTCATGTTTTACATAATAATGAGCGGCATTGGTGTTGAAGTGTATGGAGCTTATGGCTAACGGTTAAATTGAGGTCTTTATATTAGATTAAATTTAAAAAGAAAGTACATATGTTCATAATGATTTTTAAATAAACTATCAAAATCAATACCTCTTTTGTCGATTCTGTCAAAAATGTCAAAAAAACAGGGGCATAAAGATTCTCCAAAATCAGGGGTCGGGGCGGTCACCTCTTTAGCCTCCCCTAAGGGTTCGCCATGTTCGTGAGTTCAACTTAAATAATCATATTCTTAGTTCCAATATATGCAATGTTATACATAATCTAATGGGTTGGTAATTTTATCAACATGTCCCACTTCATTACTTTATAATTATTATTATTATTATTATTATTATTATTATTATTATTATTATTATTATTATTATTATTATTATTATTATTATTGTTGTTGTTGTTGTTGTTGTTGTTGTTGTTGTTGTTGTTGTTGTTGTTGTTGTTGTTGTTGTTGTTGTTGTTGTTGTTGTTATTTTTATTATAGTTGTGGTATTTTGTATGTCTAGATAGGGTGGATATGGATTATTATTATCATTATTATTGTTGTTGTCGTGGTGGTGGTATTTTGTATTGTTTAAATAGGGTGGATAGTCAAATAAATATATGAATTTTTGTCCAATTTTTATAAAATATTTGTATTATGAATGGTACTTGAGAAAAGTTTAATTATACACTTTTAGAAGATTACCAATCATGAACACTACTATTTTTTTTAATTTATATTTTGTTTTGTCGGTGAACGATATTTTTTCGCTTTGCAATTATGTACTTTTGAATTTTTTGTCATTTTGCTAATACGTTCTTTAAAAAATTTCATCGTGCCTTCATGCACGGGCATACATTACGTTTTTTTTTAATATTGTACGATTGGTTTTTACCCCTTAAGCAGGGTCGATAGTCCAATAAACGAAGGAGACTGTGAACATTTTTTTTAAACTGACATTTTGTTAATTTGATTCACAATGCGAGTTTATTTGATGAATTTAGACTATTTGAATGTTGATGGACAATTTTGTATTGCTTAAGTAAGGTTAATACTCATATAAACAAAGGAGATTATGACAATTTTTTTAAACAACATTTTATTTTATTGGGGAACGATTTTTTTCCTTTTTTTAATTACGTACTTCGATATTTTTTGTCATTTTGTGATTATCAGCGTGTCTTCGGGCACGAGCATACCCTAGTATATATATATATATAATAGAGTGATATATATATACACACAAATGCAATTATCCTACTTGAGTGTAATGGAAGAAAAGATAGATAGTGTATATCTAAATGTAATTTAAGTATGAAAAATTTAAATAGATGATGCAATAATAATATTGGGTTATAATGAATTATCGGCTTAACCGTAGCGTATCGTATCGGTGGTACGGGGGGATCTCAACTTAGTATGCTTAGTTAGATACTTAGTCCTAATTAAGCAAAATATCATAACTAGGTGGGTAAAATAGGAGATGTTCGGTGTGCACTATAGATGAAAGGTGAGGAACTCAAGGGAGTGTACGTCGGACTAACGTATGTATCTAATAACTGCTCTTATTACTGCAATTTAAATACTTACTACATATTTTTCAATGGTTTTGGGCTCTGAACCATGTCAAATATATTTTCAAAAACATTTTAGGTGTCCAGCCACATAGACGCCAAGCTTGATGACTCATTCCATGAATGCATGGTTGCGGCAATTGTGGCGGCTTGCTGGATTTGTTTAGACGCTTTAGTTATTCATTCCCAGATTAGGACTAATCGTGCTACGGGACAGTACGTGCCGATCTTTATAGCCACGATAGTGAGGTTACATGGGGTACCGCTTAATAGTGTGTACAATTAGGACAAGATCTTTGTCTTTCGATTTTGGAAGAGTGTTCACGAGGCCATAGATACCGAGTTGTGATTGAGTATGGCCTATCATCTGCAGATGAATGGGAAGAATAAGCAGACTAATCACATGTTATAAAATAAATTATATGTGCACCCTTGGATCTTAGGGGAGGACAAGGGCAATCCCTTCCACTAGCGGAGTTTGTGTACAACAACTCATATAAGTTCACTTTTGAGCATGGTGCCAGTTGAGATATGGCATGGAAAGACTTGTTGTTCTCCTGCTTGTTAGTTAAAGGTGGGAGACGAAGTACTATTGCGAACACCAAAGATGAGTTGATACTTCGATTAACCTACTTGTGTGCAATCGTCACGAGATATTGACAGTTGAGGTATGTATCTAAAGAACGATTAGTCTATGAAGTGCGAATAGTAAAAGTCTAGATAGTGAATATCTAAAATAAGTGTAAGTAGTGAAACTTAACTGGCAAGGCTTGGGCGAGAACCTACATGATAAGCTAACCTGGGGTAAAAAAAACATACGTGAGGTGTTCATTGTTAAGGGTATTTGATAGCATACTGTATGGGAGGTACGAAGTAGTTTACTTGTGAGTGCGAGGATGCAATGCGCAACGTATAACTTGAGTTATTCTTATCGAATCAACCTTTTCTAAATTTTGGGATGAAGTTTTCTTGTAAGGGGGGAAGTATGTAAAACCTCGTATTTTTAATGACTTTTAAAATGGGATTAAATAGAATTAATTTTAAGACAATTAAAAATTAATTTCGATTTAAATATTATGTGAGAATAAACTAATATATGATTTATGTTGAATATTACTTGGGTATTAAAAGTAATATATATGATTATGAATTTATATATGATTATGATTTTATAAATTATCGCGAGTTATGAATACAACAATTATGGTAATTATGTTGTGATGCACGTGTGAGTCATGCCGGGACTATAATTAAATGGAATGAAAAGAAAATATTTTTATGTCATTTGAATTCTCGTTTTGACTGCGTCAAATTTACTGAAAGGGTTTAAATAGTCAAAAAAGTCAACTTGGGGGTTACTTTGGGTCTCGGGGAAATTTAAAACCAAGCAGACACCTCGGAGCGGTATTTTTGTCATTTTCCAAAATGATTGAATAGTACCTATGAAATTTGAGTAATATTATATAAGTGTAAAGGTGGTAGGATTTAGATTCATTCACCAAAAATTAGAAGGAAATACTTAGGGGAGAGTGAGATACTTCTCAGGGAAATGAAGAGACTTCTCTGGGGAACCAAAAGGCCAAAAGTCATACTGAACCACAACCACCACCACCAAAAGTTGGTCGAAAAAGGGTGGACCACCGGTAGAGTATCATCCCCAACGGTTCAGACCTAGGAATTAGAAGCAAGTGATTTAACCATTACAAATTCAGCATGTATATTATCCATGGTAGGATACTTATGAAATTTTGAAAAGTTGCATGATTCAAAGATAAAATATGGTGGTTTTAATTGATTCCTTGAAATGATAATTATGTAGTATTAATCTCTTTATGAATATGTATTTTAATCCATAAAATTTTGGAATCATTTGTTGAAGAAAAATCTTGGTATTATGAGTATTTTTGTATGGGTGATATAATAAGGAGTTTCTGAAATTTAAGGGAAAACATCAAGATTAATTCAAACTTCTTGATGGATTTATGTTGTTTAATGATTAGAGATCATTTATATATCTTGTTATATCTTTTGGGATGAATTATAAGGATTTTGGGATTTCTTGGTAGTAGTTTTGATGATGAAAAAGTGTAAAACCTGTAGGTAAACTTATGCTGAAATCTGGGAAAATATCATATCGATCGACCCAAGAATGTCGATCGATCGACTCCCCCTCGAAATGTGATTTATTTCTTTTTTATTTTTTGCAAAAATCTCAACTTTGAGAAATCTTTAGTGTTGATTAATTGAACATATTGGGACTTAGACAAGGGAAGTAGGATATAATTAAGACCTGAAAAAATATTATTATGTGTGGGAGTGAATGGGGAAAATTAACGAGTGTTAATTGAATTAATTACAGTGGAGGAGTATATAAATTGAGGTTTAAATCGGATAAAGGATGACTTAAGGTTAGTACCAGTAGTAAGAGGGTCATTAATTACCGTATTAACCTTAGGCTTATATGGGAATAACCCTAAGTGATGGAATAAAGGGTTAAGATTGAATTAGGTATTATCGATAAATTAACCTAATTAAAGATAATTTTAATTCATAGAAATTGGGGAGTTGTGATGACATGGACCAGTATGGCGTAGATGTTACCTACTGAATTTACTTGAGGAATAAATAATCACCCTTCGAGTGATGAGAGAAGCTCGGGAATATAATTTAAGAAGTAAAGTCATAATCTGTAAATACGTAGGATATTAGAGATAAATATACTACATACGGAAATATTTTTATGGGTTGTGCGTGTGCCTAATTCGGCATGAATATTATATTTTTCACCCTTTATACTTGTGCATTTTAGCCCCCTTGGGTACCTTAATTCCTATATGTATTCTCATTAACCGGACAACCTCCGTTTTATATGTTAACATGCTATATGAGGTATAATTGAGCTTTTATAGGTATTTCGGTGCTAAGCCTGAAGTTTGGTCGCTTTTCGATGAAATTTCGTTGACTTTTGTAGCTTCAGGGGACGTTTAGTAATTTCAGCATTCGGGTTTGATTTTCAAGCTCTTCACGGAATTTTAAGCCCTTTAATTTCTCTTCGACTGGCCGCCGCTGATGGTGCATGAATCCGAGTTGTAATGAGTGAGTTTAGGCATTTTTTGATGGTTTTTACCTCAAATTCACACTTAAGGGAACATTCAAGGGCATTTTAGTCATTTCATATTTTAGTTTTTTTTGCCTAATGTCTTTTTGTATTTTGTATCCCTCTGAGTTAACTTCTTGTAGCCTTCGACCGTGACTAATTCTTAGTTATAATGAAGAAATGACGGCATTTTCCGTAAAGTTTGGCAAAGTTGCAGAATTACAGACCTGTAGGGGCGAATCGATTCGGCCAAATCTGAATCGATTCGTTTTGCACCAGAATGCCAGATTTTCATTCCGAATCGATTCCGAATGTCCCCGAATCTATTTGGACATGTTTCCCCTATTTTTCTTTTTACAATTTTGCCACTAAGGTTTAGTTTAAATAATTCCCTCTTCATTTTTGAAGAGATATAATTCATTTGTAGTTGGTTTTACTAAGGGTTTTGGGGTTTGGGGACCTCATCTTCTCCTCTCATTGGGTGTTCCCCATTTTTGGGTTATAGGTTTACTATTCATTATCCCTACCATTAATATAGTTGCTTTTTCATTCATTTCTTTCTTTGTTAGTTAGATTTACATGATTTGTAATTAGTTTATTGTGTTTATTTATGGCTTTCTTAGTTTAATTAGTTTAATTTATTCTTAGACCTTAGATAAATAATGTCAGGGTTGTGTTCCTCCATTAACGGTTTTGAGCTCAGAAAACTAGGTTTTGTGTAAAATTGTGTTTAATTGAAACCGCGTGTATTAAAGTTGGATTGTTATGCGTTTAACTTTATTTTTTACGCAACTTTGGTGTTTATAGTGACAATCCAAATTTAATCCAAGTGTGACCATTTTTGATTAAATGTTTATTCAAGCAACTTTGGGTTAAATTCATTTTTGCGTGAAGTTTATTCTTAATTGTAAATGCTTGGTTAAATTCTTTTTAGCCGGAATTCTAATTACTAGTTGTTTCGATTTGTGTGGTCAAATGCAATCTCGACTCTCGCTTTTACGTTATTTAGACTTAACTTCTCTTTTTTTTGTTACCATAACCCAATCGCCTTTTAAACTTTTATTTTTGAAGTTATAAAACAATTATCGATCTAAAATTTAATCAATCACTATGGATTTCTTACGATACCCGACTTATCGCTATGCTTGCCTCAGAAGTGTAGTAGTAGCTTTGGTTTTTGCATTGAGTAAGCGAAACGAAAACAACAATTAGCGTACCAACGTGATGCTACTTTTTGTGCTCGATTAAAATGGCATCGATGTCGGGGAGGGTTTTTTAGATTGTAATTATTTTATTGTTTCATAATATTTCTTTCATTTATATTTGTATTCTTTATTTTCTCCTTTCCTTTTGACTTGTGCTAGATTGTTTCGAGAAATTGAAATTTTATCGCTTGTTGCTTTTAATTAATTAGCTTATTTTGAAATGTCTCGCTATAACTCTTTAGATAACTTTAATGGTTTTGATAATAATTCTCAAAGTTATACTCCTAAGACAATGGTTGAATGCCTATAAATTCTTGAGTATGAGCGTCTTCCACATGAAAGTCAAGAATTTGCAAGCAATCAATCATCTTCTTGGGAGGAAACTTTGCAAAGTGGGGAATCCATTAGGTATGAGCAAACCGCACAAGAAGATGTTATGGCTTCTTATGGGTTTGATTATGAGCTAATAATTAAGGAATTCAATGAACAATCCGAAATTTCTCAAGCTTGGTTTTTGGTAAGTTATGCTATACTCCATGAGATCATTTCTTCACAAAATCGAGTTGAGGTTGAAACTTGCATTTCACCCCCATCCCTTAATGATGAGGAAATAATTGAGAGTGCGCCAAGCTTTAGCATTTTTGAATTTCAACCTGTTATTAATTCTTCTGATTGTATTGAGGTTTTTGGTCCTTTCTTTCCTTTACTCCCTACTATTAGCGAACCATTAAATTTATCACAAGAATTGAAATTCTTGAGGACTTTGACCCGATTCTTCAACGGGAATGTTATTTTGAGATGGTTCATCTCTTGGGCTATTTTATATCATCTGAATGGTAATTTTGATTGCACTAAAGTATCCGAAAAGGTTTAAACAGTCGAAAAAGTATACCTGGGGGTTTCTTTGGGTCTCAGGGTAATTTGGAACAAACAGACACCACAGAAGGGTATTTTGGTCATTTTCCAAAATGACTGAATAGTACCCAGGAAATTTGAGTAATATTATATAAGTGTAAAAGTGGTAGTATTTAGATTCATTCACTAAAAAATAGATGGAAAGAGTTAGGGGAGAGTGAGAGACTGCTCAAGGAAATGAAGAGACTTTTATAGGGAACCAAAAGGCCAAAACTCATCCTACACCACTGAGGATGGCAATGAGTCGGGTTTAAAACTCGACCCGCCCCATTACCCGCGATGGTTTTTTTTAACCCACCTCGAACTCGTTTAATTTTACCTAGGTGTGTAATGGTAGAAAACATAGATAGTGTATATCAAAGAGTAATTTCAATATGAGAAACTTAAATAGGTGGTGCAATAATAATATTCGGTTATAATGAATTATCTGCTTGACATTAGTGTATCGTATGGGCGGTATAGAGGAGTTCAATCAAGTATGGTTAGTTAGATACTTAGGCCTAGTTAAGCTGGCTAGCATGGCTAGGTGGGTAAAATTGGAGACATTAGGTGTGCACTATAGATGACAGGTGAGGAACTCTAGGGAGTGTGTGTGTATCTAATAACTTATTTTATTACTGCAATTTAAATACTTGCTACATATTTTTCAAAGGTTTTGGGCTTTGACCTGATCCAAATATATTTTTTTTAAATTTTAGTTGTCTATCCATAGGGATGTCAAGATTGATTACTCATTCCAGGGATGCGGCAGTAATTATGGAGACTTGAATGATTTGTTTAGAAGCTTCATTTATTCATTCCTTGATTAGGATTTATTGTTAGTCTTTCATTTGGGCATGTTTACCCTTCAGTTGATACATTCTTTTAGTTTTATTTATTAGACTTTGTATTAGGATTCAATTTGATTTTCGTAGATTTATAGCTTGGATATTACTTTAGAACCGATGGTTTATTCGGTATTTATTTCTATCTATTTATCTCGTAGTGATTCGGACTTTTATTAATTGTGTGAATGGTTGAGTTATATTTTTTAAATTTCTACACGTTGTAATATGATTACTGAGAGATAAAAAAAAATAGCACTAGCTTAATTTAACATAAACAATTACTAAATTAAAAAGTTTCAACGGTGATGCGAATAATTAATCAAATGAGACTCCTATTTATTTTGATATAGGACTGATCATCCGTGGTTAAAATAGGACGGGTGTCACAATAAAGTGTCAAAAAATTCAAGTGTAAAACCCAAAATAAAATAATAAAACGAATATAGAATATGAGCTCGTAGGTTCGGCACTTGCATCCTATAAGTTCATAAACGAAGAGGATATCAAGATCGGATTAGGGGTGAGGCTGTACCCGTGACCTATGACCTGAAAATGTTAGTAGAAGACACTAAAAACAAATATATGTAGCATATTAATGTAATTGAATTTGGGTTAAAATATAACCAAGCATTTTCCTCTAGTATTTTAGTTTCTTTTAAGTTAACCCAAACACAAAAAACCTAAATATCACATGTGTCTACTCTCAAGCCCGTATTTTCCACGTGATTAAGTCTTTTAAAACTTTATAGACTTTTATACAAGAGTTCTACTTATATTAATTCATGATTAATAATTGAATAATAGCATAGGGAATATTAGTATTTACATCTACATCCATATAACACACGTGTGGTCCAATACACATACATTATAAAAGTGCCCCATCACAAGCCCGCAGATAACGAAGGTCTACCTTATCGCTTTCGAGGTTCGCTCACATGTACTAGACATAGTTATGGGTTTAACAATACCTATAAAGACTCACAAATATACTAAATATTATTCCTTCGTACCATCCATATAGTCCATACCCAATGCTATATAAAATGATCAACCTGCGAACCTTACACAAATACAACGGAAATTTCAGCACGTAATGTCCAGGGTAAATATAATCAAGTCAAACCCGTCATCAATGCACCAGGGTACCGATCTCTGTCGGTCATGCCCCCATAAGGATATCCCTTTTAGTACGCATCTCAAGAGTACAAACACCTAGTATGTTGAACATAATACACCAATCAAGTAAGCGTACACGTTTAAAGGTTATACGTCTAATTTCCTGTTTTATTCCTGAATTAACCTCTTTTAATTCAAAATAAAAATTATAGAAAAATATTGTTCAATCCTCTTTTGATCTCCTCAATCGAACAAGAATACAAATGTCATTCAAATAATTACTTCATCTCGTTTGAATGAGACTCAAAATTCGTTCGAACGAGGACATATTCTCGTTAATGAGATTCCCCCATGATTTCATCTTCTCTGCAAAAACTCACAATTTTTTAAATCTAAAACCTTCATTCCAAGCCTATGAACATCTCCAAATATATAGTTTTATAATCATTCTTGCAGTAATCCTAACCCATTTCTAATGGTTTGCGATCAATCTAGCATAAATTTAAGGTATTAGTTCCAATTCTCATCTCAAGAATACTAAATATGATGTAATCCTAATTCAACCAAATTTTAGTTTAATCCACAAAATTAATAAGATGATTTTGATATTCTAAATGGAACGTCATAACTATAACATCAATTTAACAAATTCTACTTTTAATCATGATGAATCAACCCAATATCAAAATATTCTAAAAACATGGATTATTGTCTAATTACCCAATTAATGTAATTCAAAAAACTATTATCTAATTTAGATTATACTAATTTTAGAATAAGATATCAATGGAAATCATACTATAACACAACTTAGATTATAAAATTATTCTAAATGAACTTTCCTCTAAATAAGTTGGGTTAAATCCTTAAGCCAAAGGCCTTAATTTTTCTCCTCCTTGCATTAGACTATTCTCCTTAGCTCCAGGTTTTCCTCCAAAGTCTAATAACTGGTTTAACCTAATATTAATCTTTATTTTATAATGCTAACCAGGAAATTAGGCTTAAAGAATATATAGACCCTGACCCAATAGGCTCAAAACTAACTCCAAGTGGCTTAAGGTCCATCCCAAGTCATATACTAATATATGGGACTTAAAACACAACCTTTTAATGTCTAAACTGATCTTATACACTTCCCAAATGTCAACCAAATAATCCCGCCATCATAATTATTTTTATTCGTTAAACAATTATCATTTCATTGTCGTATTTTAAATTTTATTCAATATCAATTTACAACATACTTTTTGTGACGTCATTAGTCACTGCAAACAAATGCACACAAATATACACATATAATTTATTTAATTTACTTTAAATTATAAGGCATCACAGTGTTGATTTGTTCTGACACCTTCTTCAGCTAAATTGACTAATTCAACCCTAATGGAACTCTTCTTTAACTTTAATTTCAACATGATTTTTTTTCGACTTCCACTTTGTTGCCTTTTCTTTGTCTGACTATCAGCCACCACATCCAAGACTTTAACCTTCTTCATTCTCTTGGCCTTTCTTTTAGAATTTTTTAAATCCAATTTCTTGAAACTTGCAACAGACTTCTTCCCAAATGTCCACATAAATAAATAAATCACTTAACTTACTTTTAAAAATTATGACCTTATTTATACCTCATCATGGGACAACAACCGTAGGCCAGTAGCACTAAATAAATGGTGAATGTTGAATGTATTAAACCGAAGAAAATGTGGCACATCAGTTGGATTATCACTTTAAAAGAGATTCATATACTCATAAATCCAATACTACAAACATTAATTTCAACTATTAAATTCATATTGATGAAAGTATACAAAAAAAAATTAAAAATTGTATGTATAATTAATTATGAGAATTCAACATCATTAATAAATTCATTTGGATATGCATTAATTAAAGTAATTGTAAAATCATTCACTATATTAATTGTATGTAAGTTGATAAGTGTAAACTTATCTGCTTTTATAATTATATCTATATTTAAGTTGATAAGAATAAATGTGTCTCTTTTAATCAGTATACTTATATAAATAGTTGCAACTGTAACTATTTTCATCATTGTAATTGTATATAAATTAATGAGTGTAACTATATCTATTTGCATCATTATAATTTAACTTAATAAGTGGAACTGTATATGTTTTCATAATTATAATTGTATCGAACTTGATAAGTGTAAATCTATCTATTTTCATCATAGTATATGTATCTAAATTAACAACTGTAACTTTATTTGTTTTGATAATTGTAATTGTATCTAAATAAATAGGCATACTTGTATTTATTTTCATCACTGTATTAATTTAATAAGTGTAACTCT
This sequence comes from Sambucus nigra, assembly GCA_949130495.1. Taxonomy (NCBI): domain Eukaryota; kingdom Viridiplantae; phylum Streptophyta; class Magnoliopsida; order Dipsacales; family Adoxaceae; genus Sambucus; species Sambucus nigra. The sequence goes on along the minus strand of OX422217.1, from coordinate 300,217,056 downwards.
ATTTTTTTCATCATTGTAACTGTATATAACTTAATAATTATATTGTTCTCATCATTGTAACAATATTATACTTAATAATTGTATTTGATGAAGGATAATAAATATAAATGTATCTAACTTAATATGTGTATATGTTCTCAACATTGTAATTGTATAATTGTATATATTTTCATCACTGTAACTGTATTTAAATTAACAAATAAAATTGTATATCTATCCATCATTGAAAATGTATCTATATATGCATTAATAAATATTAGTCTATCTACATAGATAAATGTATGTGTATCTCAAATAATAAGTCTAATTGTAACTACATTAATTATTATAACTATATATGTATTCACTAGAATCACCCTACCTATATTAATAATTGTAACTATATCTAGTGTAATTATATTTTTATTCTTCACACTAATAATATGTAAATTGGTATGCGTAATTCTATCATCATACATTAATAATTGTAACTCTAACTCTGGTTTTATTCATCTATGTGATTGTGAATATATATCTATAAGCGAAAGAAATTAATTTAATAATAGATGGGAGAAAAAGCTTCTCCCATGGATCTTATACATGCAAAAGAAAAGAATAATTAAGAAGATTTATGAAATGCTGAATGAGTAGCAGCGGGCCTTAAATTATATTTAAGAGCCAATTTCTCCTCAGCAGTTAAGTATGGAAAATAATCTTGTTTCATTTATATTTTTTTTATTATACTCATCTACCTCAACCAGATTATTTGAATCTCCAATGTCCCCTAAAATCTCAAAAGAATTACAAACTGTATTATTGGACATTTGATATTGATTTTTTTCCACAGTTTCTCCCAATTGAGTCTACAACAAATGCTTGAGATTTTACAGAATTAGTAGACACTCTGAGATCAAGCTTAGAAATATGCACATATAAATTAAATCAGGGCCTTCCTTTTCAGTGAAGAATTTTTTGTGATATATGATAAGTTTGGAATGTCCTCAAGAGGATGCATATAACCATATAAATCTTCATTATCTGAAATATCCCGTGACGAAATATTCCGAATATATTTTTGAATGTATTCATTATCTAAGATATCACCATATGATGATTTCAGGTCCTAGTCAATTATGAGTCCCTCCACCTTTTTTGTGACATATCACCATATGATTGTAACTTCCAAGTCCAAGTCAGCAATGAGTGCCTCTCCCTTTTTGTGAAGGTTTTGACATTCATGAAATGAATGGCCCATATTTTGGTAAAAAATACACAAAATGGAGGAGGGACTCATACCTGACTTAGATATGGAAAGTACAATCATCTCTTTCAACCAAAAAGCATTCAGGAGGTTTATAGAGCATGTTTATTCCAACCAAGACTCTAGAAAAAATTCCATAAATTCTCTTAAGTTTTGCTTTGTCAATTATCATGGGAAGACCCACTCCTCTAGCAACTTGGAAAAGGACTTTTGGATTCCAATACTCCTGACAGAGACCATTAAAACGAACTCAAACCTAAGCTGAAGATTGAACATGAGATTCTGAATGGAAATTCGAAACCCAATTGAAAATCTTAAATTAACCATTAGAAGTGTTTGAAATTATTAGGGACCAAACTCTACTCATTTCATCTGAGAAAGAGAAACAAAAATTAAAAAACCCTTACTAATACGCCTGAGAATTCAAGGATGTTATAGTTGCCATAACTTGAGGAGAGTAGTTTTTAGATCAGCAATCTTCCATGGTGTTGAACCTTTGCTAATAAAATTTAGTTTAATTTCAACCGTATCACCACGAAGATATGGTCCATTTATAGGAGGGAGGAAAGAACTTTCTTGATGAACAATTTGAGTGATTTTTGCAGCATTCTTATTACAAAGCATTACTGCAAAAGAAGGTTTAGGAGTGGGGTTTTCTTGAAATGATTTTGTAGAAAAGGAAGTAGTGGTAGGAGTATATGAAAGGCATGTAGTTGGAGCATCGAAGGTCTGAGGATAAAAGTCCAAGAAAAATGTAGAACTTGAAACTATGGCAGAAATTGAGAGGAGAGAGGAGAGAGAAGAGAGATTCTAATTTTTTCTCCTCCTACCTAGGATCTAATTATTATTATACATACATCAATAATTGTAAAAATATTTACTATATATATATACTAGCATGTGCTCGTGCCTGAAGGCATGACGCAATTTTTTCAAAGTATGTAATTGTGAAACGACGAAAATTTTCCAAAGTTCGATAAAAATTTCGTTCCCCAACAAAATAGTGTGAACAAAATATTAGAAAACCATTTTCCACAAGTGCGCATGCGTTAAATTGTGAACAGAATATTGGAAAACCAATAGCCACTAAAAATATGTTCATACTAACCAAACCAAATTTTATAATCATTGACAATATAAAGAATGAATGTAAAAATGTTTCCATGACAGCACTTTAGCATAAACATAGTATTAAGCATGTAGTGTATAATAAAACTTTGCTCAACTTCCACTCATAATACGAATATTTTACAAAAATTGGGCAAAGTTTCCTTTGTTTATATGCGAATCCATCATGTTTACATAATATAAAATACCATAACAATAATAGTAATAGTCCACCTCGGACCTTACATATATCACCAACTCTATAACTCGAAAAAAACCACATATCACAATACGCAATTCCAAATTTAGAAGAAAATTATATTTACACCCGGTAATAATTTCGAAATTGCACATTAAGACGATAAAAAATCTCATCACAACCAAATCATATTTCCAAGGGTGTCCACAATTTCACCATGCCGCTTGTATCGCCCACGTCACGCTAGTCTCATTCATCATCACAAAATGCATATAATAAAAATATATTTTCCTTGAATGAATTCTATAATTGAGTTAATTTCAACTCTATATGCCTCTGATAGACAAGAATGGCATGCGTAGATGATAATTGGACCATTAATAGGACATCTTAGACCATAATTGATCTAGTGGATTAGACGAAAAACTAAATCCACCAATTATGTGCATGGGTTATGAATTAAGGAACACTATTGTCTAATGAGTAGAAGGTTGTGTAATAAATAAGGTTGGGTAGAAGGAAGACAACTGTCTAAGGAACAATACTATCAGATCGGTTATAAGGAACACAACTTAACAAATAAAATTAATTGAGGAACACAAATGTCTGATTGAAAAAATCAACAACCTAAATAATAAAATTAACTAATAAAATTTCATACAATATCCAATTTTAGCAACAAATTTCAATAACACATCAAACTGAACAAATCAACAACTGAAAATTTCGTCAACATCTCGACAAGAAAGAAAAGTTTAATAGCATAAATTAAGAAATCAAAACAAACAAAATAGAGGGTCTTGTTGTTGTTGTTTGATGCGTCTGGTAGAGCAGGGATGTGTGCGAGAGAGATTTCATAGAGGCGCCACAAGGGAAAGGGTTAAAAGAGGAAGGGGGGAGAGAAGAGGGAGGAGAGGGAGACACCCAAGAGATAAAGGGAGGAGGGGAAACGACTGAAACAAAAATGTATAGAAGAAGAAGAAAACCTTTTCTTTTAACAAAGTTGTTCAATCAGTCTTAAAAAACATTATGTACTTATGCTCGTAAATTATACCCATCAATTATAAAAAAAATAGAGCCATAAAATTATTGACTTGGAATGTGAGCTATGAAATTACCAAGCCTGAACACTTTGAAATACTATTAAAAATAGAGAAAGTAATGATCCCTTATCTTATGTAGTATGTTATGGGGCATAAGCATATGTTATATTCAAAGAGTGAAACTGATCATTAAAAAGTGAACTTTATATTCAAGCATTTTTTTCAAAATTCAACACAAATTTATGAACCGCCATAATATAATCATAGACACCTGCATGGGAAACATGAATTAGAAAATATATTTCCATGACAAACTTCACATTGCATATAGTAGCCAAAGGACTTAACCTCCTAACATAAACTTCACATTGTATATGGTAGCCAAGGTTCATATCACAAACTCTTTGAAGATAACTACCAAGTAGTTCTAAGCTTCAATAAAATAACAAAGCTAAAATTAGTTAACATTGCGTATAACAACCAAGGTTCACTTATAGGATATTAACCGAAAACATTATCATTCAATGTGAAATTATGAAATAACCAAATTTTATGAAACAAAACATTATGTAAACTTACAATAGAAAGGTCACTTAAATGATAATAGCAGCCTTGATTACAAAGGTTACTTAAATCATAACAACAATCTTGTTAGCTATTTAATAATAACAAAAGAACAGCCTTGATCGCTGTTTAATGAAAGGATTAAGATTATATGACTCACTTCACCCTCTTGTAAGTAGCTAGAGTATCCAAAGGTGCATTACATAGTTTCACCTCTTCCGCTTGGGGATTTAAATTGATCATTTGACAGAGGTTGCAACCACCCATCGACTGCATAAAAAAATTCATCAATACATATTGGGTATCTCAGTTTTGAACTACTACATTAATACCCCCTGTAACGTTAATAACATGAGTGGTACTTGTGTCAGGACTTTTTGTAATGGCGACAAACTAACAACAATATATTGAACGTATATGAACCAATTAATACTTCCTTGCACAAATGAATAAAAAATTAATTCCAACATAATACGATAGAATAAACTAACATTGGGCTTGTAGATAAATGCACATAGTACTTTCATTCAATGATTCACAATTATGGCACAGTATACTTTCATTCAATGAGTGGGTATATCACTGAGTTATGCACACTTTAAGCAATAAAACCTTTATATTTCGAGTTATTAAGTTGAAACTAATAGCCTAAAAATAGAAACACGATATCTATGTTTGAAAACTTCAACAAATGAATGATATAATTGATCTCTGCCATCTCGAGTGAAGAAGAGCATACAAAGATGAACATGCCATGGTCCTCAAGTCATTATTGATTATTGAAGGTGGATACGATCGGTTTAATTTCAATGTGCGGGGTCTTTAACATTAATAAAATGCTAAAAGATTACAAACCTTATGCAAGAACCAAGTACCTAAAAGATTACAAACCAAAAAAAAGAAAGGAAACGAAAATATGAGACCACAAACACAATAAACCATATTATAAAATGTCTTATATTTTCAAACAGAAAAAAGGAGAAAATGTCTCACCTTGGCAATTTGTCAAATAGGATGCATGATATGGGGTATCGAACTATATAACTTGTGGATATATAACCTGTGGATATTACAAAATGAGTTAATTCGCACCAAAACATAATATATGAAACCCAAATAAGATAGACTTATTAAACTCGTAAGTAAATGCTTTGCATAGTAATACACAGTCATTGTGTAGTACATTAAAAAAGTGTAGTTGAGCAATGGTACTAACCCAATATAGTATCCTCAAACTGAATGTCAGAGCATTTCAACTCCATAATGACACACAAATATAGAATATGTTGCTGAAATTATGAATCGTTCCTCATTCCTCTGGACAAGATTGTGGTTGTATTATCAATATAACACCCAATGATTCAAAAAAATAATAAAAACTAAATAGCAGTTCAAGTAGACATTATATTAATTGTAGGAAAGTAACAACCAACCCTCATAAACTCCTAAAGTACTAAAAAATTTATATGACTTCAACTCAACAAAATAGAATTTACTCATTTTCAGCCTTGCATACAAATGAAAAAAGTTAGGAATAAAGAAAAACCAAAGGCGATGGTGTGTGGGGTTCTTAACATCAAGAAAATCCTAAAAGATTCCAAACTATAGAAATAAAGTAAATGAAAATATGAGACCACAAACACAATAAACCAAATTGATATTATAGCAGCTTCGCTTCAAAAAAAAGAGAAAATGTCAAACATAGAGATCATATAAGGAAATCCAAAAGTAGATCGAATATAACAAACTTACAATCATTATTAATATACCTGCTCATCTTCTATTAATACTCATGTTTATGTAGCCCATAGCAACCAAATTTGACACCTATACCTGGCCAACAAATTTTTTGTACAAAATACAAAATTTTATTACAAACTACAAATGTGTTATCACTATACCACTATGAAGAATACACATTAGTGTTAATACCATGCTTATGCAATACTCTAAGCAGGTTGGACTTGTGCTAAAAGTTGTTTGATACTATATTTTTAGCAACAAGGATCAATAAATTATAATTTTTTCAAAACAAATGAACTCATAAGTTCTAAAGAATAACACTATATTTTGGGCCCTAATTTGTTAAATATAAAGAAAGATACCTATTTTTTATCAGGTTTGAGATGGTTTCAACGTTGAGAGATGAATGGGTTTGATCGGCTTCAGTGACCTCTGAGTATGACGACGCAATTTCAGTCCACGATTTTAAATGGGTATGGGAAAAAAATGGAAGAACATGAGTGAACCCAAGCAAAAACTATATATGTATCTAAAGTGAACCCAAGAAATATCGTCAGATCTTGAGTGAAGCAGCGAGGGAAGTTTGAGAAGAAGTAAGTGGGTGGTAGCGGAGGGTTTCGGGGGATTTGTGTTTGGGGTAAGTGAGAAATGGAAGAGAGAGACAGATGGAAACGTTTATTCTTGAAGTGGGGGAAATGAGAGATATCAGAGATCTTTTGGAGAGTGCTTGCAATTTACTCTTTTACCCTTTTTTTTTTAATTTTGAAGATAGAGGGAAACAAAGTATAGTGTATTAAAAGAGAGGGAACACAAACTTTTCAAGGGTAAAATAGGGAGTACATGAAAAATTAAACATGTATGCATGGTATGTATGTTAAAGACATAAAATGTCATGAAAAAATATCATGCACAAAATATCATACATACCCCTTCTTTATTATTATTATTATTATTATTATTATTATTATTATTATTATTATTATTATTATTATTATTATTATTATTATTATTATTATTATTATTACTTTTATTATTATATTATATATATATATATATATATATATATATATATATAACTAATGGAATTTGCATACATAATAATATTACTATAGAAAAATATAAAAATATGTGATTAAACTATGTAACATACTAGCAAAAGTGAAACGCATCCTTCATCCTTCAAACTTTAACAAATCATCTTTACTTTTCACAATTGCGTCGATCAAGCCCTGATCAATCAACCCACATAAGTTATAAGTGTTCATCTCTTTAAGATATTCAATAGCTATTTTTCTTAAATCCAAACACTTCAGAATAATAATTATGTCATCAGTATTATTTCGGATAAATTTATTATCAGGATTCTTCTCGATAAATGGAAAAAATATCCAACTCAAGGGAGTTTTCATAATGGATTTATTTGTTTGTTAAACAACTCAATCTTACTAAGTAACTCAATTAAATCATTTAGACTATACATGTACTGAGGTCGGAAAACCATTGTCTTCACTTTAGCATCGGTAAAACTGCCATCTTCTAGAATTTCCTTTAACTTCTTTGCTTCAAGTTCATAACTGGTACTATTCATATCTATAGACAACACATTCCTAAGTATCTCCTTAGGTCCCTAGCACCACCCTGTTGCATTATAAAAACCTAGGTCATACTCCAAGTACAAATTTAGAGGCCATCGGGCACTCTCGAGTCCCGTTTGACTCCAGTCAACTCTATCATCAGAGAAAAAACTTAATAGATCTTCTAAGGGTTTGGAATCCCCTTTCCAACGGTCTACCCCATGCATGAATCATCATACAGTTCAGACAAACTGACCATTTTACCACCAAAAATTGATTTGGAGGGCACCGGGCGCTCTCGGACCCTAATTTAACCCCAATCAACTTCATCATCATAGCAAAATGTCTTTGAATATTTAAAGGTATCTAAACCTCCTTTTCAACTATCCATCCCATGCATAAAATGGCATAACCATTGGGAAGAACGATCCTTTTTCCCCAGAAGATTGATCTAGAGGCCACCAGGCGCTCCCGAGTTTAGTTTGACCAAGGTCAGTTCTTCAGCTCAAACGAGACTGAATGAATATTAAAAATGTACTCAATACCATTTCCAAGATTTTTCCCCATGTGCAAATTAGCCTTACGGTATGAACGAATGACTATTTTACTCCGAGAGGTCACCGGATGCTTTAGGGATCTGATTGACAAAGGTCAACTCCCTGAACTGCGCAAAGATGTTTGGAATGTTGAATTACCTCGCATAATCTTTCAAACATTCCACCTCGTGCGCGATTATAAGTTATTATTTGGACTAAGGATCCATTACCGTCGAATGATCTCTCGTCTAAAAGATCGACAAGTGCTTTCGATCCCCGTTTCACCCAAAGTCAACTCTCGAACTCGGGAGTGGACCAAAGGACCCTTGGAGGTCCCTGAATTAATTTCCTAACGGTACTCCCCATGTGCGATTTGGATCAATGGATTTCATTTTACGATCATTTTTTCGAAAAAATCTGCACGAGACTATTGATTGGCAAGTCCATTTCCCTGCTTATTGGCAGTATGTCTAGGGTTACCTGTCGATTAGAAGGTCTATGGATATGTTGATCGGAACCCCCTTACAGTATAAATAGAGGGCATGACCTCACTCCCAATGAACACCTTAGATCCATCAATATCAGTGATCTCAACAACATTCTCTTAAAATCAGCGAAGTTTCCTTGTGTGAAATTCCTTTCCATCTTTCATTACCATCATTTTCATACCCAATTTGTCAATATCTCATTCTCTATCATTCAACATTCATCTCAACACTCAAGAACGTTCATCAAGGATCAAGATGAATCCTCAATTCTCTAAAGAATGTCCAAAAATTCTTCTCTCTCTTTAAATCCTTTATTTCAGCATTCGTTACATAAATTCTTAATCTAACATTTACTTTAGTTCATACACGTTAATATCCCATCCTTTATTGGTTATATTGCACATACTTTATTTTCTATAAAAAAAAAAAAAAACAAAGAAAAAGAGGGTTATACCTATAAATTTCAACGGGATTATCCGACACAATATCCCAAAACTAAAATACATTTTCTACACACACACACATATAATAAATTCCTATTAGAATATATGGGATAAACCCCACCCCTTATGTCGCATGTGAACTATGTGGACTTTGATGCCTTTATAGTCTATGTAGGCATTTCGGGCTAAAACCCGAGACTCGAGCCCAAATTTCTAATTTTTCCATTTCCCAATTTTCCATCTTTCGTATTTGTATCCTATTTATCTATACATTTATTCGATACATATTATATTTTTAATTCTTTTCTATATTTTATTCAATATAAATTATTGTTTCATTACAACGATCAATATTTCCATAAACGCATACATCGTATTTTCTATTTTTTATTTTGGGAACATTCTTATCGATGACCTCACTCCATGTTTTCCATGATGTGAGTTGGGCGTTTCTAATCTCCATTTATATATACACGCACACACACTTCACATAGAAATAAAGGAAAACAGTAACACAAGCCCATGAGAAGCCGAAAGAGTGGGATGGATGCCTAACACCTTCCCATGTTGTAGCATAGACCTCGAACCTCTGAATTATTGGTCTCATAAGTATCAATTTGTCTTTAATGCCGCTCTCTTGAGGAGGAGACGTGTTATTTTTCCTATTTTCTGTAAAATAGGATGGTGACTCTACCTCTTTACATTCACCCCACACCAATGACAACCGAAGTGCTATTAGAGAAAGAAGATGCGAGACCTTTTCTCCCCCCCCCCCCCCCTCCCCCACCTCCCACCCCCCATGTCGGGAGCAAAAGGATGGACACACTGGCTACTCCACTGGTGAATGACTTAAGAGGACTATACTCTATTTGCATGGGTGTTATTATGTTTTTCGTGTGTGCATATGCACCTATCTGTATGTTCTCTTTTTTGTCCTTTATTATTTCTTGCATATATATACATCTTGGTTATATCACATCTCAATCACTACTTACTCACACACTTGTAGGTAGTCTCCATGTACACTTCAGACTACTTACACATAGGATCATTCATATCCACATTTTGAACACACCACTTACAATATCCATGCTTAGGTGTCATTAACACACACCTCCACTTATTACACTTGTATATATCCATGCTCACTCACACTTGTCACACGCCACTTGTATTTGATCCATGCTTAGGTTCACTACCACACACTCACTATAGATATTCACATATCACTCACTCTCACGTATCCATGCTTAGTGTAATCTTCATGCTCCATTCTAGATTTACTTTTTACCTATACATCCTTCCCTAATAGTATAGTTCTCATCATGCAAAATAAAATACTCTCTCCATAATATACTAATATTGAATCATGCATTTTATATACTACATCATCAAAGAGCATGGCTATTGACCAAATTTTGTCCCATAATTGGGGGTCACTTTGTGATGGGTGCTAATCCGATAGGTCGCAATTAGCCTGAGTAATATGACACTCACCTTCGATTTGCCAAGTAGTTTTGACGTATATCGAACGGTCCCCCCACATCGTACCGTCTGACCGAAGTCATAATAGGGGGTATATAGCAGGGAAATCGTTCACGTATTTCGAGTATATCGAATTCTCTCCCACACGTATTATCCCCACGAGGTATATAGTGAGGCAATTCACATACACTCAGGTATTTCAAATGTCTTATCCAGACGTATCGATTTCCCTCAAAAGAAAGACGTATAGTGAAAGTCATGCCAAAGGGGAGAACCCTTCCAATTAACCCAACAACTGGATACCCTCATATAAGTGTCAAATCTAGGGTATTCATATTTAGTTTATCGGTTACTACTCGAAACTCTGCTGAAATGATAGGTCGCCATGCTGCCCAAATATTTGAACGATTTTTTCTTTTTTAAAATGAAAACCTGTCCACGAGCCTGGAAACAAGTCCAACCATATTTTTACACATTGTACAAACCTAATTGTCCCAGGCTCAGGTCTTTTCAGGAATTTATTTTTACATTTAGGTAAACCTCATACAAGTGAGAACATATAATAGTAATAATAATCATGCCGAGACCCTTTTCTCTTTTTTCCTCTTTCCTTAGGAAGTGTCAAAAACTTTTTTCCTCTCTTTTATCAAATACCAAAATAATTTTGCCTTTCTTTCACCAAATATATTTTTCCTCCTTTTTACCCAAAAACATTTTGTCCTCCTCTTGTCCAAAAAGGTCAAAAATATTTTCCTCCCTTTTTAATAATTTCCCCCTTCTCTTTCAAAAATAAATTCAATTTTTTCTCCTTCTCAGGTTGATTGCATACCCGATCCTCGTCTTAGATTCTTATTGGCTTCAGTCTTCCATTAAATAACCTTGGGCCTCCGTTAGTTACCTCGCTACTTCCTCCGAGTCCAGAATCCACCTTCACTCGCTTTCCATAGAAAATGAAGAACAAGTAGTGAATGTGATGTCAGATTTAATGATGGTCCTAAACCAACTCACTGTCAATATTTACAACCTTTAAACCAAGGTTAATGAGATGCGGCAAAATCGGGTCCCTATTCTAGAAGAGCCTAAGTTCCTCTTCCCTTGTGCTATAGGTCCTCTCGTACCTGAGCCTATTTGGGTCATCGAGGAATATCAGCACGCTCCACGTGCCCCTCTTATTAATGGGCTACCGCTAGCTTAATACCCTATGCCGAAAATTTCCCAACCAGGGGCTAACCTACCCATACCCATTTATTCGAAGGAGAAAAAATTGAAAAAATTCAAGGACAAGATTAAGATGTTGACCAAGAACTTTGACCAAGTTCGAATCACCAAGAACTATATGGACTACACCCATATGTCTCCCTATCCTAAAGAAAAGATACCAAAAAGGTTCAAGATGCCTAAGATTGAGAAGTTAGGGAGTAATGGACCCCCAATTATTTATATCCGAAGTTACCACCAAGCCATGGCTCTTCTAGGTCCCTTCGAGGAAATAATGGCCCAAATATTCCAACAGACTTTGAAGGATAGCGCCCTTCGCTGGTTCTTATCTCTCAAGGAGTGCAGGATTCAAAGTTAGGAGGATGTTACCCATGAATTCATGTCATAGTACAAGTATAACGAGGAGTTAGAGGTTACCCACCATAATTTATAACTTCTCCAATAGAATCTTGAGAATATGTCAGTAACTTCCAAGAGGATCAAGTCAGTATTGTGAAGAAGAACCTCTTACCCTATATTCGAGCAATGATGGGATGACAATACTACCCCCATTTTTACGCCCTTCGAGAAGTAGGAGTGGAGATTGAAAAAGGTCTTTCCAAGATAGAAGTTGATCCGAAGAAAACATCGTGACAGTTCACTCCCAGAAAGTATATAAAGCCTTCCAATATCGTAGTTTCAATCGTCAATAATATCTCTCAGCCTACAACTTCATGGGCACCAGAAAGCCTCCCTAGCTCAGTAAAAAAGGAATATATTGATCTTCATGCTCCCCTCTCCAAAGTTTACCATTCTCTTTTAAGCCGAAATCTTATCAAGCCATTGCACCCTCACCCATTACCAAACCCACTTCCCAAAAATTTCAAACCTGAAGCCCATTGCAATTTTTACTAAAATGTCATCCATACCAGTGATCAGTGTTTCTGCCACCGAAATGTAATCTAAGGTCTGATTGATCGGGGTATCATCATCCCATCAGGCAATCCTTAGACAAACACTACCCACATTCCACTCCCAAATCTTGGAAATATCATCTTCCTAGAAGAAGACCAAAAATTTAATCCTTCTACCTTAATTATACCTAGTAAATCGCCCATCATACCCATATATTACCCTAAACCCCTCCAAGCTTGCCCATATTTTCTCCTACATCCTACTTGTTTTGTCGATCTGGCCATGTCACTCCTTACTAGAGCATGTATTGTTGTTCGTACTTGTTCGGAGGGAAAAAATATCGAATTATCAGTGGTATGAAACCAACTTCTAGAGTTCTACCAAAAATTTCCCTCATAAATGACTATTGACTACGAGAGATTCAGTACGCTATTCTTGGAAGCTCGAAAATGGGACCGAGAGTTAGATAATTGGGTGTTACTATGGAGGAAGTCATCTTAAATGAAGTCGTCCAGATCATGGAAAGATTATTTCCATAAACCGGGGAAATTTTTAGTATGTCCTAGGTACTTGATTCTTTGAAACTACAAGGGTGCTTGGTCCATTCACTTTTATATCTCCCCATTGAATGGGAGAATTTATACAAAGAGGCCGGTGAGGTTATGGAGTGTATTGACTTCTCGTGGAAAGATGATGTCGTTTACAATGGATGGGGAGATGAATTTGATAGTTCAAATGAAGAGCAAATCCTGCATAAGACTATCCCAATAGTCAGCATCTATGGAATGATATCATTTGAGGAGTTGTTAGGAAATATTAACAAGACGGATGAACTACTCGAGATAGAGAATAAAATTGGGTTTCTAGTTTTCACATTTCTGTGAACCATATGACTTGATCAGAGAAGCATTACTAGGTTTCAAACCCGCAATCGTCAGCGACTGACAAGGAAAACGGTGATGAGAAACTTCATATGATGAAAATGACCCTGAAGGAGAGTAAGATCCTCGATTAGTTGAAGAAAATCCAAGCTAACATCACAATGTGTGGATTTTTTTATGTCTTCCCAGCTGCATCACAAGGCCTTAATCAAACTACTCATCGGGCCCACAGTTCCTCCTTCCACAACTCCAGAAGAGGCACTAAATTTGGTTGGATCTCTAACCTCTACTATAATACTCTTCTTCTCCGAAGAAGAATCCCTAAGTTTGGAACAAATAACAATTGTTCTCGCAATATCTCTGTTGAAGTCATGGGGAAGACCGTCCCACTTTCTCTTGTAGATAATGGATCAACTTTTAATGTTTGCCCTTTAAAAACCCTCAATTGCTTGGGAGTAAAAGTAAGCGACCTTGCTCCAACATCTTCCGTAGTGCGCAGTTATGTTAATCACTACAAGAAAAATACCTTTTATGACACATTGAAAATTAACTTTATGACAATTTTATACAAATTGTCATTAATAGTATAATACTATTATTTATATGACATATTAGTTATAAAGTGTCATAATATAGTTATTACTATTAATATACATGACAATTCATACATAAGAGTCATGTTAGGTGGTACATATTATGACTCATTTTGTTGAACATCAGTACCTAAGTTTAGTAATCCAACATGTATGCCCATTTTTTACCCCAAAAATTTGAGAGCCGCGCGTGTCAATAAGGAAAAAGGGGCGAAAGCTTTCCCCCAGAGACGTCAAAACTTATCCACCAAAAGTGATCCCTAACCTAAATCGTCTCACCCATCTCCTTCCAAAAAAATCATAGCAGCCGTAACCATGAAATCAGGTACTCTTTCCCCTCTCTCTCTCTCTCTCTCTCTCTCTCTCTCTCTCTCTCTCTCTCTCATACACACACACACACACACACTCACACGCAGATGCATACATAAATATGAAAATCACTGTAAAAATTTTGATTTTAGTTGTGTATAAATTCTACTCAATTCATTTTTAATTCTGATTATTCATTTCATGGCTTTTGAAAGCATATTAGTATGTAAACAAAATGACAATCTTAAATTTTTAGTGATTGGTTGGTTTAATTTTGTTGAGGCGCTTACTTTTTGTTGAGAGAAGTGGAGAGTACCACGGGTAGTGATTTCTTAGAAAAACAATGGCTGAAGTTTTACTATAAATATTTTATGTTGCTTTGCTTCTCCAATTGAGTTGAAATTACTTTTTTCTTTTGATTATTATTTTTTTCTTCAATATTGCTTAAACGCATTTGCTGTTAGATTCCTATGCCATGTTACTTTTCTACTGAAATTTGTTCTCATTAGGTTCTCATTAGCTATATTCAATTTGATCAATTTTTGGATAAATTTTGACTTTATATTTATATACTAATTGTTGTTACATATATGTATCATTCTGTTATACTATTTTTTATAATTTATTATATAGAGAATTGAGGTAAAGGTCATCTTCCTTCCTATATTTGGTTTTTTAGGACAATGATTTTCAAATTTATAAATCTAGTCTATGTGGTACAATAGCATTTATTTGCGTGGTCCCTTTAGAGTTAGGAGTTCATTTTTTTGGTCCGCGCCAACGGAACCATTTTTCATTGTGTTTTAGTCATGTTTTTATTATAGGGACTAAATTTATAAAAATTGTGTGGATGTCCTATTTTTATACACTTTGATAATTATGAGGACCTTTACCCAAACCCCCTTCATTATAATACTTACTGTATATGCATTTGAATCTTCTAGTGTTTTTGTATGGAAAATATTTTATGCGTAAAAGAAACGAACTCTCTAAATATTTTCGTATTGCAAACATTTTGTTTCTTTTATATAAAATTTGTTGGTCTATGCTTATACTAAATACCTAATTGGAAATTGTAACTACTTGCAATTTATTTGTGTAGATTGATCGTTATTTGAAACTTAGTAATATGTGTAGTACTTCCTTTTATTTGTGCATCGCACAAATTACTACTAGTGATAGTTCATTTTAAAGTAAAATGGTAGTCGGATCCTCCTTGTGAATTGTTCTCCTTGTTGGCCGTTGATGCTTTTATAATGCCCACTTAAAAATTTAAATATTGACTCGTGCCTACTTTATGTTGCCTCTTTGAGAAATATTTATTTGCTACATATTTCGTTGATGAGATTTTTGTCCAAAGGATCGACGCTTGGTTAGTTACTATGTCGTGGGATGATTATTAAGTACAAATTGGTTTGTTTTGTAGTAAAACTAGTTTCTTTGGTTTATGAAGATGTTTTGGGTTATTGTGAACCACTATTTGATAACTGGGAGGTGGTATATGAATAATTTATGTTCTCAATGCTATATTATTCATTTTCTTATAGTGCCATCTTATCATTTTAGTCTTAATTTGAATTATTCATTAGTGTTGGAGTTAGGATACTAAAGAAGAGAGTTTTATGGTTAATTTTGAGAGTTGTCATTTGATCTGCCGATGAGCTAACTCACTCTCTCAATCCCTTTTTTTGTCATTAACACATTCTCTCTTCCCCTCAGTCATATAATATTGTAACTAATTTTCAGGAGTATTTGATTAGAAGATTTATATAATATTGGTAGTAATTGGAAGTAATAATTTTATTTTTCTAGTTATCTTTTGCATTTTAAAATAACTAATAAGTTTCTTATTTGCAGGAATACACTCTAAATTTTAACTCCAGTGATCGAGTGGCACGGAGAGAGGTACGAACACCCCATGGGGCATAAAAGTAAGTAGTGGGAAGTGACTTCATTATCGTGGGGCTCCCGGTTGCGAAAATTGACTAGTATAGGATCGCTTGGGGGTTAAAAGTGAGCGTTAAGGGGCCGGGGAACTCAAAAAAATGACCAAGTGGCCCGAGAGTGGCACATACACCCCATAGGGCATACAAGTAACCAGTGGGAAGTGAGTGCATCCTCTTCAAGCTTTCGGTTGCTGAAATTAATTAGTATATGCCCGTTTTGTGGTTAAAAGTGGGCATTAAGGGGTTAAAACTAAAGACCTCGATTGAGTGGCCAAAGAGTTGGACAGACACCCCATGGGGCACAAAAGTAACCCATGGGAAATGATCGTGTTCTCACTGGACTCTTTATTGCCAAAATTAACTACTATAGTTTCCTTTTCTAATTAAAATTGGCATTAAGTGGCATAGATACACCATGGGGTATAAAAGTAATCCGTGGGAAGTGACTGCATCCTCTCCGGGTGACTAGTTACCAAAATTTACTAGTATAATCTCGTTTTGGGGTTAAAACTAGGCGTTAAGGGGGGATTCAAAACATTGATCAAATGTCCATGGGAGTGGCACGAGCACTCCATGTGGAGTAAAAGTAAGTCGTGGGAAGTGATTGCATCCTCTATGGGCTCCAGATTGTCGAAATTAACTAGTATAAACTGGTTTTGGGGTGAAAAGTGAGCGTTAAGAGGTGAAAACTCAAAGCATCAATTGAGTAGCTTGAAGAAATGCCACCATGGGGCATAAACTTAACCCATGGGAAGTGATCGCATCCTCATCGGGATCCCAATTTCCGAAATTTACTAGTATAGGCTCGTTTTGGGGTTAAGTGAAGGTGTAAGAGGAATTCAAAACAACGACCAAGTGTCCGAGGGAGAGGCATGCGCAGACCATGGGGCGTAAAAGTAACCCGTGGGAAGTGACTACGTCCTCTTTGGTCTCCCAATTATCGAAATTACATAGTATATGATCATTTTGGGGTAAAACTGAGTGTTAAGAGGCAAAAACTCAAAACAACAACCTAGTGGTCTGAAGAGAGGCATAGACACCCCATGGGGCACAAAAGTGGAAGTGATCGCATTCTCATCGGGCTCCCGATTGCAAAAATTAACTAGATAAGCATATTTTAAGGTTAAAAGTGGGCGTTAAGGAGCGAAAACGCAAAATAAATTATAATTTTTATATTATAAATAGGCTGTTATAACCAACTTATAATCTAAAGGTAGTTATAACCTTTTACGCTTAGTAAAATGCTAAGTATAAGTTCATGTGTTTTCAATTATTTAGCTATCAAATGAGAAAGGTCCCAGCATCTTCCTCTCGGTGAATCTAGCCTCTCACTTGTGTCTTTTTCATCATCATGTTCATGTTTATTCTTCTCATTAAGTATCAAGTAGAGGAAGATGAATAGATGCCTCAAAGTTGTAGTTTTGAGACAAAAACTGTGTTTTCTATATAAACATGTGCATGTGAATTGTTTTTATATAAATTGGGTTTTCTATATGAGCTCATTTTTTTAAAATTTACACTATTTACTGTCTTTTACACATATAGTTGGTTTAATTTCCCAATTTTTTACATAGCCTATAGTGCATTATATCTAGTTTCCTTTTTACGTTGATCTTCAATTGAGATTCCTCTTTATTTACACTTTATGTTTAATGACTTTTGCCTATCTAAATAATTGGCTGATGTGTATAACAATTTCTTGTGTTTTTCTAGATTAGGACTTACTATATATGCTTTATATTTTTTTGAATTTATCTATTTGTTTTGTATACCAGACTTTCATTGGTGATGATTCTAAGACTATTTTTATCGTGCATCTCTTTCGAGTCTCCCTTATACCAGTTACTTTATCTATCTCTTAGTATTATGTAAATTAGTCGTGAGAATAAAGAATTGAAGAGGTGTTTGGTGTTATAGCGGTGGGGTTTGGTGTTTTTAGTGGAAAGGAGTTGTATTAGTAATACTACATTGGGATTTTAGTTACTTTAATCACTTGGTTTTGGGCTTATATTTGGCTGAACTTTCTATTGTCAGTCCATTATGCTATGTGAACTTTCTGGCCTACAAGATTAGTTGAAGGCTCGTCAATTTATTCATTTTATGTTGTGGGTGAAATTAAGTCAGTTAGAGCTACTTGTCTTACTTTTACAATCAAATGGTATGTGAACATTAAAATTATCTATAAAGTTTTTTAGCACATTGATATGAATTTTGGTTTTGACTCAATATTAATGGATTACTAGTCAAATGATTTGTATAACATAGAAATATGAAGGAAAATTATTTGTAGAATTATGTTGTTCATTAATTAACACTAGTCCACTTGCTTAGTTATGATATCTAGAAGTGAAGAACATGGAAACCGTGTGTCTCATTATTTACAATAACTAATGTTGTTCTTGTTATGTTTGGCCCTACTATCCTTATGTTGAGAACATGATGATTTTATTTAATATCGTGTGTATTTAGGTACGTGCTCTCTTTTTGTTGATTTGAGTTGAGTTGAGTATTTAATATCGTGAGTATTTTGTAACATATATTGAAAAAGCCATTCCATTTAATTGACAAGAAGATAACATGCCAACTATTTGGTGTTCTTTAATTGAAAAATCCATTCCATCAATGAGATATATTACTCTTTACTCTATTTGGTGTACCAGATCTATTTGGTTTTGTTGGTATTTTTTTTTTTTATGCTTAATTTATAGGGCGTGATTGATTATCATTCCAAGTACTCTTTTTTAACACGTGTACGCAGTGCACGACATTTATTAACTTGTTCATCTAGTTTATGTTATTGATTATGCATAATAGTTATGAATTGCGTATGACATGTTTTGGAAGTTTATATTCATGTTTTTTTGGTGCCTTTGTTTTGAAATCACGTGCAACGAAGAATCTAGTCCTCGTTAGTGTGAAGTCTGTGACACTGCACGATGAAGGGACAATAGAATTGTGGGATTTGTCCAGCAATTTCTTTTTCTGAGAGGGATATGTTCGTAGAACAAGGCATTTGATTATGTTTGAAAGCTGCAGGAGCTCAACAAAGTTTTTCTCATCTCTACCTTAAAAGCAAAACTGACTAAAGAACAACTCTTTGATTTCAAGGTAATTTATTCTTATTTAAATTTTATAGATTAACCTATCGATTTCTTGAATAATTATATAAATTTACCTATAGGTTGCTTGATTAATTTATGCAGATTATTGACTTATATAACATTGCCAATTCTGTCTATTATTTCGTTGATGCATTAAATTTTTTGCATGGTTACTGGATATGTGAATCATGGATTATTATGTTATCTTTCTATGTAGTTACTTTGATGCAAGAAAAATGCAAAGGATGGTTTTCTTATTCATAAGGTTAATTTTAATGCCATCATTTTTTTAAAGATTACCTTGTTTCCTTGTGTCATGGTGCATATTCCTTTCATTATTTGCAAGGTTATTTAAACTACTAATTTCCTTATCTACCATCATGTGGAGTTCAAAACACAATGTTCCCACTTCACAAAGTTCCCATGATTTATGTTTCCAGAATTAATGAATGTGGTAGTTAATGATATTTCCTTCTAATTAATGGTTGCTTTTTTTGTGAAAATGACACTTTTAAAAAATGACTTTAAGAAATTTTTAACAAAGTTGTCATTAAAAGTAATTTGCATGACATATTATGACTCTTTTTAGTAAAAAGGGGCAATGCATATCTAATAGCTATACTATAAATGACGTTCTTCCTCAAAAGAAATTTGACGCGATCGTATAGAGAAACTTTGGCAGACTCTTTCCCCCTATAAACTTTTATTTCCTAAATGACCCAACCTCCCAAAATATCAGCCACGTACGACGTCTAAAATCACCACGATCCCATCGCCCCCCTCCGATTTCCATCATTGTCCTTCTTAGATTTCAATTGTTGTGACAACCCGAATATAATTACGATTAATTATGCTTAAATCATGCTTAGCTTGTATGATATTATTAGTGTGTTATTAATATATATGATGTTAATTTACTATGTTTAGTCTAATCCTACCTTCAAAAATCATGAAATGTCGGATTAGTTACAAATACAAAATTTTGAGGGTTTCGGTAGGAATGTTCATGTTTAAGGCTAGTTTTGACCTTTATGACATAAAAATGAACTTGAGGTATAGATATTTGTATATACATGAGTTAGGTTTATAACAAAAGAAACGGTTCATCGAACGGACATCCGAGTGGGAAGATATTGTCCTTTTACGAACAGGGGGTAAAGTAGTCATTTAGCCTTAAATGAAATTTTGTTTTATGTAATGCCACATGTTATATTTTGATTGGACCAAGAGGGGGTGGCCTTATACCGACTTAAAACCCTTTAATTAAGATCTTCCTTCAGCATATTTCAGCCATGGAAGAGTTTAACCTAATGAAAGAGAGTTTTGAAGTTTAGGAAGAAAGTGTGAGAAGAAATTGAAGAAAAATTCATAGAAAAATTACATAAAAGCCCCTAAGGTATTTCCATCCATAAATCTTGTTTATTTTTTTGTATTACTTATTTAAATGATTGAAATAATCATTTCTTTACTGAAATTCCATGTCTTGATATGTACTTATGGATAGATGCAAGTTTAAGTAAACTTGAATGTGTAAACCCTTGAGATTGTTTTGTTTAACAACCTTGTTTATTCAAACTTCCATATAATTCTCTATACTTACTGGAATTGAATGATTCCAATTGTAGATTAACTTGGACTTACATATGTATGACATATCCAAAAATCATGGTAAAATACCAAGAAATGAGTCCTTGGTGAGAGTTTGAAGTTCGGGTATGAAATCTGCCCTAAGGGTGAAAGTATGCCTACCATGTGTTCGATGTTTTGCTTGACATAGAAAATAAACTCTGAAAATTATGAAATTTTAATATTGTATTTTTCAATATGTTTACTTATGTTGGGTTGAATATCATATAAATTTATGATGTAGAAAAATTATGGAAATTCCTGGAAGTTGAATGAACGATAAAAGAGCCTATAGGGCAGATTTGCTATGTAGTGAAGAAATAGGCTTATTTTGCTCTAGGAAACTAAGAATGATGTGCCATCTTTTGTTTTGGAAACATTATATAATAAGGATTGGATTACCAAGAATAACTAAAAAGGGTTTGGTCTGTAATTTGAATATGTTAGATCACAGAACCTGAGTCTAGATGGGACTTCATTTTAATGAATGATTTGAATTGAATAATATGATGCTTATGAATTGAGTTAGGATTGAAGTTATTCTTTGGACTATTAATATTCTTATGATGATACTAATATTGTAATAATGATAGGAAGGTAAGAAGAGATGATTGAACAAGTACCAGATAAAGGCAAGGGAAAATCCAGTTAAACTGTCAAGGTGAGTGTACTTATGATTTGTTTCATATATAAATATGAATATAGCTCTAAGAGCGGATTTTTTTGAATACTTCGGTATTCAGGATTTGTTTGGATATTAAAATATCTAGGATTGGTTGGGTCTTATGATCCAGGAATGGAATTGGACAAAGATCCAATGATTTGTTGGAACTTATGTTCCAGGATTTGTTATTGCCAATGGGCAGAATTATTTGGAACTTATGTTCCAGGATTTGTTATTGCCAATGTGCAGAATTATTTGGATCTTATGATCCAAGATTTGTTATTGCCAATGGGCAGGATTGTTCGGATTTTATATCCACATATTCTATATAGAATTGTTATTACATTGTAGGGAAGGAGTACCTCACTAAGCTTAACGCTTACAGTTTAAATTTTAACAATTTCAGGTTTGTATGCTGCCAACTAGAATACCATATGACTGGTAACTTCGAGAGTTGCACCGTTGGAAGGAGCCGGGGTTTAAATGTGGGGATTTTATCATTGTCACACTGAATATTTTAATTTACTCACACATTGTATATTTTGCGTTAGTATGGATTGAGTTGATGATTGTGAGATTTTATCGTAGTTAATCATAGTATTGTATGTCCGCTTAATTATGACTCTGATATTGATTTCGTTATGGCACAAGAATAATATATGTTGATTATGCACATTATGCAGTAAAATATGGATAGATGAATTATATTTCCAATGGGCTCAATATTATGATTTAATTATTCTAATAATAAATGATTAGTATGGATATTGGGTTTGGGGTGTGAAAATTAGTGGTATCAGAGCGTAGTTATAAATCCTGGACGTGTGTGACGGTTAGATGGCAGTATTGAGTTGATTTGATATTTATGAATTGTTTATGTACTAACCAATAGTTTAGTATTATAAACTGTTTATATTGGTTGTTAGAACTTTGTTGTATTACAGATTATTCCAGATGGAACCTGGGAATGGACAACCTAGAGAAGAGGGAGTAGCTTCTCGTACAGATAATGCTGAAGTAGAGCAAAGTGTTGCCGGGAGGGCTAGAGAGCAAGAACAGCCTACAGAGATGCAAATAATGGCACAAGCAATGATGAGGATGGCAGAGCAACAAGAAAGAAATATGGCGCAAATGGAAGAACAGCAGGCTAGATATCTAGAATCAAAGATTGTGGCCAAGATTGAGAAAGAGGCAAGGAAGGAAAGGAAGGATTCCATGCATGAGAAGTTTTTGAAGTTGAATCCTCTAGAATATTCAGGGTCGGTGGAACCTACAGAAGCTGAGATGTGGGTCAGAGATATAGAGACCATCTTTGCAGTTATGAAAGTTCCGGATGACCAGAAAGTGAATCTAGCTGTGTTTAAGCTGAAAGGAGAGGCCAAATATTGGTGGGAAGCCAGCAACCATTTGGTGCCCAGAATGGAAGGTACTGGTGTTATTACTTGGGATGAGTTTATTAAAGCTTCGTACGTTAAGTATTTCCCTAAAGTTTATAGGAGGGAGAAGGTGAGGGAATTTATAAATTTGACCCAAGGGAAAATGTCCGTGAGGGAGTATGATGCTAAATTTACTGCTTTGTCTAGATTTGCTACTAAGTATGTGCAGGATGAAGGAGATAAATGTAGTAAGTTTCAAGATGGACTGATTTGGCCTATTCAAAATAGAGTGGCCACTTATGAGTTAGAAGATTATGCTTCTCTGGTAAACAAAGCCACGATAGCAGAAAGTCAAATGAACCATGGTATTGCCAGCAGAGAGAGTTTTAAGAAAAGTAGATTCGACACATATCAGTATAGGGGAGGTGAGAGTGGAAGTGTTAAGGTGGAACCTCATAAATTTCAGAGAGGTGGTAGATATATTGGTAGAGGCCAAGGGAGATTTGGCAAAGATACTAGGGGTGGAGAATCTTCTAGTCTGGTTAGGAGGCCAGGGAGAGGTGAGGCACCGGCGAGAGTTGTTACATGTTTCTTTTGTAAAGAGGAGGGGAATTATAAATCTGAGTGTCCTAAGCTTAAAGGAGTGGAATGCTACCATTATCATCAAGTGGGGCATGTTAGGAAGAATTGTCCGCAGTTGGCAGAGACTACAGCACCACCTAGCGAAGCAGCAAGCAGAGTGTTATCTCCAGGCAGTGCATTGAAAAGTATGGGCAGAGGACAAGCCAGTGGTTCCAGGCCAGGTGGACGAGTCTTTACGATGAAAGAGGCTCAGATTACTCCAGATGTGGTGACAGGTACACTTTCGGTTACTGATAGAAGTACTTATGTTTTGATTGATCCTAGTTCCACACATTCTTTTGTGTCATTTGCATTTTCCATATATTTGAATAGACCATGTACTCATTTAGAGGTGGGGTTGGGTATTTCCATGCCTATGGGGGATATGATTGTAGTCGAATATGTTTTTCGTGATTTTGTTTTGACTGTGGGGTCTAGATATACAGTTATAGATTTACTTCCATTGGATATTTCTGATTTTGATATAATTCTGGGAATGGATTGGCTATCCAAATATCATGCATCCATGGATTTTTTTCATAAGGAATTTTTTTTTAATATGCCTGGTGAGCCTGAATTTAAATTTGTGGGGGAAAGGAAAATTGTTCCCAGTTGCATCATTTCTGCTATTCAGACGAGGAAATTATTGAGTAAGGGTTGTGAGGGTTTTATTGCATATGTTCTTGACACTAGGAAGGGGGATTTACAATTAGCCGATGTTCCTATTGTACGGGATTTTCCTGAAGTGTTTCCTAGTGAGTTGCCAGGGTTACCTCTAGAAAGAGAAGTTGAATTTAGTATTGAATTAGCACCAGGGACAACCCCTATTTCTATGGCACCATACAGAATGGCACCTACTGAGTTGAAAGAACTTAAGATCCAGTTACAGGATTTACTTGATAGGGGCTTTATACAACCCAGTGTATCTCCATGGGGTGCACCAGTTTTATTTGTGAAAAAGAAAGCTGGTACTATGCGGTTGTGTATTGATTATAGGCAACTGAATAAAGCTACAATTAAGAATAAATATCCTTTACCTCGTATAGATGATTTGTTTGATCAGTTACAGGGTACTAAAGTGTTTTCAAAGATAGACTTGCGATCAGGGTATCATCAGTTGAGGGTGAAGGAGAGTGATATTTCTAAAACTGCTTTTCGCACTCGGTATGGTCATTTTGAGTTTTTGGTGATGCCTTTTAGGGTGACTAATTCTCCAGCTGTATTTATGGATCTTATGAACCGGGTACTTCATCCTTTTGTTGATTCATTTGTGATAGTTTTTATTGATGATATTCTGATTTATTCACATGATATGGTTGAACATGAAAAGCATCTCATAACTATTTTGAATCTGTTGAGAGATAAGAAGTTGTATGCTAAGTTTAGCAAGTGTGAATTTTGGCTATCACAAGTTGTATTTTTAGGCCATGTTATTTCTGGAGATGGTATATGTGTTGATCCTAAAAAGGTAGAGGCTATTGTGAAATGGGAGAGGCCCAATAATGTGACTGAGGTGAGGAGTTTTTTGGGTTTAGCTGGGTATTATAGAAGGTTTATTAAGGGATTTTCTTCGATTGCCTTACCAATGACTAAACTAACCCGGAAAGATGTTAAGTTTGAATGGAATTCTGATTGCGAAAATAGTTTTGATGAATTGAAAAAGAGGTTGGTAACTGCACCTGTTCTTACTATTCCGCATGGTGGAGATGGTTTTGTTGTTTATACCGATGCTTCACATCAGGGGTTGGGTTGTGTTTTTATGAAGCATGGTAAAGTTATTGCCTATGCTTCTAGGCAGTTGCGTACACATGAACGTAATTATCCTACACATGATTTGGAACTTGCTGCTATTATGTTTGCTTTGAAGTTGTGGCGTCATTATCTATATGGTGAGGTATGTGAAATTTTTACTGACCATCAAAGCCTTAAGTATTTGTTTACTCAGAAGGAGTTGAATTTGAGGCAGAGGTGGTGGATGGAGTTAATTAAAGATTATGATTGTACAATTCACTACCACCCAGGAAAGGCAAATGTAGTTACAGATGCTTTGAGTAGAAAGGCTTCAGGCAGGTTATCTTGTATTCGATGTGCTAGAGTTGCTCATATTATTGAGTTGAGATCGATGGGAGTGGAATTGCAACTAGCAGAGGGGGACAGATTCTTTGCTCATGTAAGCGTGAGGCCTTTGTTAGCTACCCGTATTCATTATTTGCAAAGTCAAGATCCTTTCCTTGAGAAGAAACGACAAGATGTCCAAGACGGTAAGTCTGAAGATTTTTGTGTTGTGAATGATGGCACTTTATTGTATAAACAGTGGTTATGTGTGCCTAATGTGGGTGGATTGAAGGAGGAAATTTTAGATGAGGCTCATAATTCCATTTATACTATGCATCCTATTAGTACTAAAATGTATAGGGATTTGAAGGAGCATTATTGGTGGAATAATATGAAGAAGGAAATAGCTGATTTTGTTGCTAGGTGCCTTGTATGTCAGCAAGTGAAAGTGGAGCATCAGAAACCTACTGGTCTGCTTCAGCCATTGCCAATACCGGAATGGAAATGGGATCATGTAACGATGGATTTTGCAGTTGGGCTTCCTCGATCTCAGAAGGGGTCAGATTCGATTTGGGTAGTGGTGGAAAGTTTGACCAAGTCCGCTCATTTTCTAGCAGTCAAGACTACGTATACAGTTGATAGGTATGCTAGATTGTATGTTAATGAAATTATTCGATTGCGTGGGGCGCCTGTTTCTATTGTTTCAGATAGGAACCCTACTTTTACATCCAGATTTTGGAATAGTTTGCAGTATGCTATGGGTACCAACATAAAGTTTAGTACGACTTTTCATCCCCAGACAGATGGGCAGTCTGAAAGGACAATACAGATTTTAGAAGATATGCTTAGAGCTTGTGTGCTTGATTTCAAGGGTAATTGGGATGAATATTTGCCTTTGATAGAATTTGCATATAACAATAGTTTTCAGTCTACTATTGGTATGGCTCCATATGAAGCATTGTACGGTAGACGATGTCGTACACCAATATGTTGGGGTGAAGTTGGTGAAAGGAAGATAGAGGGTCCAGAATTGATTGAAGTCACCACTGAAAAAGTGAAGATTATTCAAGATAGAATGAGAACAGCTCAAAGCAGACAGAAAAGTTATGCGGATAAGAGACGAAAAGATTTAGAATTTCAGAAGGGGGATTAAGTGTTTCTCCGGATATCACCATGGAAAGGAGTTATGAGGTTTGGAAAGAAAGGTAAATTAAGTCCACGCTACATTGGACCTTATGAAATTCTTGAGAAAGTAGGGATGGTTGCATACAAGTTAGCGTTACCACAGGAGTTAGCTCGGTTACATGATGTTTTCCATGTTTCTATGTTTAGAAAGTATGTAGCGGACCCTTCACATGTATTGGTGGAACAACCTATTGAGTAGAAGGAAGATTTGAGCTACGTGGAAGAACCGCTTGCTATCGTCGATAGGAAAGAACAAATATTGAGATCAAAGGTTATCCCACTTGTGAAAGTTGTGTGGAGAAGGCATTCCATGGAAGAAGCTACATGGGAGAGTGAGGATAGCATGAAAATGCGTTATCCGTATTTGTTTGATTCGGACAACCAAGGTATGTCAATTTCGAGGACGAAATTTCCTAACAGGGGGAGAATTGTGACAACCCGAATATAATTGCGGTTAATTATGCTTAAATCATGCTTAGCTTATATGATATTATTAGTGTGTTATTAATATATATGATTTTAATTTACTATGTTTGGTCTAATCCTACCTTCAAAAATCATGAAATGTCGGATTAGTTACAAATACAAAATTTTGAGGGTTTCGGTAGGAATGTTCATGTTTAAGTTTAGTTTTGACCTTTATGACATAAAAATGAACTTGAGGTGTAAACTAGATATTTGTATATATATGAGTTAGTTTTATAACAAAATAAACGGTTCATCGAACGGACATCCGAGTGGGAAGATATTGTCCTTTTACGAACAGGGGGTAAAGTAGTCATTTAGCCTTAAATGAAATTTTGTTTTATGTAATGCCACATGTTATATTTTGATTGGACCAAGAGGGGTGGCCTTATACCGACTTAAAACCCTTTAATTAAGCTCTTCCTTCAGCATATTTCAGCCATGGAAGAGTTTAACCTAAGGAAAGAGAGTTTTGAAGTTTAGGAAGAAAGTGTGAGGAGAAATTGAAAAAAAATTCATAGAAAAATTACGTAAAAGCCCCTAAGGTATTTCCATCCATAAATCTTGTTTATTTTTTTGTATTACTTATTTAAATGATTGAAATAATCATTTGTTTACTTAAATTCCATGTCTTGATATGTACTTATGGATAGATGCAAGTTTAAGTAAACTTGAATGTGTAAACCCTTGAGATTGTTTTGTTTAAGAACCTTGTTTATTCAAACATCCATATATTTCTCTATACTTACTGGAATTGATTTATTCCAATTGGATATTAACCTGTACTTACATATGTATGACATATCCAAAAATCATGGGAAAATACCAAGAAATGAGTCCTTGGTGAGATTTTGAAGTTCGGGTATGAAATCTGCCCTAAGGGTGAAAGTATGCCTACCATGTGTTCGATGTTTTGTTTGACATAGAAAATAAACTCTGAAAATTATGAAATTTTAATATTGTATTGTTCAATATGTTTACTTATGTTGGGTTGAATATCATATAAATTTATGATGTAGAAAAATTATGGAAATTCCTGGAAGTTGAATGAACGATAAAAGAGCCTATAGGGCAGATTTGCTATGTAGTGAAGAAATAGGCTTATTTTGCTCTAGGAAACTCGGAATGATGTGTCGTCTTTTGTTTTGGAAACATGATATAATAAGGATTGGATTACCAAGAATAATTAAAAAGGGTTTGGGCTGTAATTTGAATATGTTAGATAACAGAACCTGAGTCTAGATGGGACTTCATTTTAATGAATGATTTGAATTGAATAATATGATGCTTATGAATTGAGTTAGGATTGAAGTTATTCTTTGGACTATTAATATTCTTATGATGATACTAATATTGTAATAATGATAGTAAGGGAAGAAGAGATGATTGAACAATTACCGGATAAAGGCAAGGGAATATCCAGTTAAACTGTCAAGGTGAGTGTACTTATGATTTGTTTCATATATAAATATGAATATAGCTCTAAGAGCGGATTTGTTTGAATACTTCGGTATTCAGGATTTGTTTGGATATTAAAATATCCAGGATTGGTTGGGTCTTATGATCCAGGATTGGAATTGGGCAAAGATCCAATGATTTGTTGGAACTTATGTTCCAGGATTTGTTATTGCCAATGTGCAGAATTATTTGGAACTTATGTTCTAGGATTTTTTATTGCCAATGGGCAGAATTATTTGGATCTTATGATCAAGGATTTGTTATTGCCAATGGGCAGGATTGTTCGGATTTTATATCCACATTTTCTATATAGAATTGTTATTACATTGTAGGGAAGGAGTACCTCACTAAGCTTAATGCTTACAGTTTATATTTTAACAATTTCAGGTTTGTATGCTGCCAACTAGAATACCATATGACTGGTAACTTCGAGGGTTGCGCCGTTGGAAGGATCCGGGGTTTAAATGTGGCGATTTTATCATTGTCACACTGAAGATTTTAATTTACTCACACATTGTATATTTTGCGTTAGTATGGATTGAGTTGATGATTGTGAAATTTTATCGTAGTTAATCATTGTATTGTATGTCCGCTTAATTATGACTATGATATTGATTTCGTTATGGCACAAGAATAATATTATGTTGATTATGCACATTATGCAGTAAAATATGGATAGATGAATTATATTTCCAATGGGATCAAGATTATGATTTAATTATTCTAATAATAAATGGTTAGTATGGATATTGGGTTTGGGGTGTGACAATTGTCGTCCTCTCATGGTCAATAAGCTCTTGGGTAGAGATTTTCGGTAAGCACTCTCTCTCATAAACAAACATACTCATATACACATGAACATTTTTATGAAACCCTCACTAGTTCATATACAATAATTCGTCAATTTAACAACTTGAATGGTCATTTTGGTGTTTACAGTACATTTGGATCTCGACATTTTTGCATTATCTAGCAATCTGTATTTCTAAAGGTAATACTCCAATGTAGATATTTTTTTTCAATTTGGATGCTCGTTTTGTGGTTTACTTTATGTTTAGATTGACCTTTTGTTTTGAATAATGTTAAAATTAAGGATTTTAAGAGCATAATAGTCTATAAACAAAATGATGTTCTTTAGTTTTTACTGGTTTGTTGGATATACTTTGTTGAGACAGTTGGAGTTAATTTAGGTATGCTATGCATAGACTAAATACCTAATAAGAAATTTCAACTACTTACAATTTATTTTTGTTGATTGACCATTACTTGAAACTTAGTAATATGTGTAATCCTTAATCTTACTCGTGCATCGCATGGATTACTAATTGTGGTAGTTCATTCTAAAGTAAAATGGTGGTGGGATCCTCCCTATGAATTATTTTCCTTATTGGCCGCTGATGCTTTTACAATCCCCACTTACTCTTATCATTTATTAAGTTTGTGTGATGGCAAGTTCTCTCACCCAAGCTATGGTTGGTTTCGAGTTTTAGACATGGGATCAACATCTCCATAGATGGGGGTAAGGCTAGCTTACATCTGTCTCTTCCATACATGAGATCATCCTCTTTGTATTTAGTGTTAGTGTTCTTTATAATTTCGATTCATTTGTTATTTTCAAAAGTTACTGTGTATAATCATATGTGGTATATGAATCATATATGATTATTTTGTATAAAAACTTATGTTTTTAACAAGAATTATAGTTTGTAATTTTGTTATAATTGACGGGAAGAGGAGTTTAGGTGTAAGTGGGCATTACGAGGCACGATAACTCCATGGGGCATAAAAGTAACCCGTGGGAAGTGTTCGCATCCTCTCCCTGCACCCGATTACTGAAATTAACTAGTATATGCTCGTTTTGTGGTAAAAAGTGGGAATTAACGGTCAAAAATGTAAAACAGTCATCGAGTGGGCGGAGAGTGGCATGGACAATCCATAGGGCCTAAAAGTCACATGTGGGAAGTGACCATGCTCTCACCGGGATCTCAGTTGCCAAAATTAATTAGTTTAGACTCCTTTTGGGGTTAAAATTGGGCGTTAGGTGGCATGGACATCCCATGGTTCTAAATCATGGGAAGTGATCACTGTGACACCCCGACTAATTAAATACCGGGTAGCTACTCCTTCTTTCAAATTAATAAAAAATGTCAAGTTGGTCCAGTTCATAGAATCACTGTTGAAAACATTTTTAAACAATTACTGGCACCCTAATATTTAAAACGTGAATTGCCAAATTTTATTTACATGTGATTAACATGCAACCAATTAAATTATTAACTAATAATACCAAAATCACATCACAATCATAACAGAATTGTAATACCCCGTATTTTCTGTGATATTTATTTTTCGGATTAATTGAATTAAATGTGTATTAATTTGGAAATTAATCCGGATAAAAATATTAACGAGATGTGAGTTAGTATTTGATTATAATGTGTATATATGGCAATATATGAATATTGGAAATATTGAAATTGTCGTGAGATTTAAATACGGCAATTTGGGAATTTTGTTGAGACGCATGTGACCGCCGCGTCATGGTATATATTATTATATTTAAAAAGTGAATTTTAGTTCCATTACCCGTATGGTCATTTTGAGTGCGCCAACGCATCCGGAAGGGTCGAAATAGTCTGAAAACACTAGCCGGGGGTTAAGTTTGGGTTCCGGGGCATTATTGGGCCATACCGGTAACTTATAGGGGCATTCTGGTAATTTTGTATTTTTGGGAATTAAAAGTGACGAAAATTGGAAATACAAATCTGACTTCTTATTTAACCCACTTAACCGACTAACTACACTAAGAGACTTAATGTGCTACGGGAGAAGTTGAAATATAGTTCCAACTTACCAAAAACCAAACACACCTCCATCACCGCCATTGTCATCAACCTTGGGAAGAACTTGTAGAGAGAGAGAGAGAAGGAAGAGAATTATGCAGAAAGAGAGAAGAAGAACAACTTAGCTTTCAAGATTCAACACCAAATTCAGAGAAAGATTAAGGCAAGTGGTTTAAATTCATTTGATTCAAGCTATGCTTTTCCATGTTTAGGAATTTTCGAAATTAATCTTGGGAGATGATTTAGACCCATAAATTGGAAGTTAAAAGCTTGGAATTATGTTAGGGATTGCATGTAGTAATATTCTGGACGAAATTTATGTTCTAAACCGAACCATTGATGATGTAAAAATGGAATTTAGAAGTAGTTTATTGATGTTCTTGAATGAGGAAGAAATCTGGAAACCTTTATGTAGTTTTGATCTAAAACAAAGCCTTTAAATGATGAATTATGGGATTTAGAATGTTAATACTGTTGTAGGATGATAGTATGATGATATTTTAACCTTGTCTTAGAGTTTCATGCTTAAAAATGGTGTTTTTGGACGAATTGGTAACTGCAAAACGAAGCAGTCCGTAACCAGACCTGGTGCGTTCGATCGATCGATGTTCTTCAGTCGATTGATCGACCACCATCGATCGATCGAAGGTAAAGGTCGATCGATCGACCTTCCCATAATGAGTAAAGTTTTTCCCTAATTAAATTTTAATGGTGTTAATCCTTGAATGATATTATTGGAGACCTTGTGAATACCCTTAACCTTAAGGAAGACCATTATGCATGATTATGAGATTGGACCTTAATTGGAATTCAATTTGAGGAATTATTTTAAATTAATGAAATTCGTTATGTGAGATAATATTTGGGTTAATAGTGCAATTTGAATAAATTGATGAAATAAGGTTTGGGGCAGAAGTAAAGACCTTACGTTTAAAGGTGTTATATGTGAGAATAATGGGAACTTAATAGTCTATTTGAGATAGGTTTTAAGTTTAAGGAATCTACGACGTGAGACATGTCGATAATTTAATTTCTATATTATCGGGATACTTGAAATATATGAATTTGGAATAATGGTATAATGATGTAGAGTATACCTTTATTAATATTGAGATATCTAAGATGTGTGAATGCTTAGTATATAATTTTATGTATATGACATACCTACCATACTTGCTATCACGGGAGGTTTACGTTCGCTTAGGACCTTCTTATCCTTGTGTTGCCCGGATTTAGATTGGTTACCTCGATGAACATAGGTCATTGAAGGACTTATTGGGATGTTAATAAGTTTGCTGATCATGGGAGCGTAGGTATGTGCGTAACCCATGTGATGGTGACTGTGTTCGCCTCCACTATTTGTGATGTTGTTATCTGAACTATTCCTGAGAGATTCGGAATGCGTGATCCTTATGTACGTGATGTACCGGGATGGATAGCAGAGTATGTGTGCTCCGAAGCTTAGCCTTTGGGTGCTTGTATTGTATATTTATGATGTGAAAATACACGGTTAAATGAGAAGGAATTTACTGTGTTAATTGTGAGTATAGTTATGGTAATGTTATGAAAAGATAAAAAGGGAACTTTTATCAATAAATGGTTTTGTTAATATTTGGGAATCCGAGAATTAAAGTATAACTCTCTATTTAATTGTTAAGATTGGAAATTGAACGTGAACCGAGTAGAAGTGTTAGAAAATCTTTAGAAGTAGATAGTTATGAGTTAACACATGAATGGGTACAGGAACGTTAGGAGTGCACAGTTAGACGAGAGGTGAGTATCTCATGTGAGAGCACGTCCTAACATGTATTTTGCATATACTGTTTTAAATGTTTTTAAAGCACTTGCAGGTTTTTAAAATATCTCCACATTCGGGCTCTGACCCGTTTGCTTTCAAATCTATTTTTTTGTAAAACCATTTTAGGTGCCCAGCCACAAGGACACCATGCATAGGATTCTCACTCACATGACGAGCTATAGCTGCTTGTGGAAGCTACAGGGATTTGCCTTTAGACGCTTATATCATTTGGATTCCATACTCAGTATTCCTCAGTTGTAGGGCATGTTGCCAAAATTCTATTAGAGACATTTCCATTTCAGTTTTTCAGACTCTGGCATGTATTAATTCAGTATTTAGTATTTCCTTACTTATTTCAGTTGTGGGATTTTTTGTGAGGAGTCTTTCCTCCAGATTTATTTATAGCATGTGTTGGTTATTCTATTTACTTCATTATGGTGAATGGTGTTATTATTCTTCATTACACTTGTTGCATGTTAATCAGACTTAGATTAAAATTTGACAACTTACTTTTTAAATACTAGGTGGTTAGAAATAATAAAATGTTTTCGACAGTGATGCTATTAACTGAGCCAACTTGGCATTTTGAATTAATTTAATAAAGGAGTAGCTACCCGGTATTTAATTAGTTGGGGTGTCACAAGAATATAAATGGAATAATAAATGAGTCTGGAGAAATACTCCGCTGAATAATCCAAATACTAAATAAAACCAAATACAAAGTCTGAAAAATTAATTAATTAACTCCAAAATGGAAATGAAGACTGAAAGTACAATAAAGTTATCTCTAAAGAAAAGGGGCGACATGCCCTAACTGATGAATAAATCAGAAATAGAATCAATGTAGAATGTGGAGGCATCTACTATCGAGGTCCTGTAACTTTCACAGCAGCTACAACACGTCAAAGGAATGGAACTCCTAAGCTTGGCGTCCCTGTGGCTGGGCACCTAAAAGGTTTTTACAAGAAAATAGATTTAAAAGCAAACGGGTCAGAGCCTGAGGTGAAAACAGTTGAAAAAAATATAGCAAGTGTTTAATTGCTTTAAATAGTAAATATTAAAAACATGTTAGTTGCGTGCCCTCACATGAGTTCCTCACCCCTCAACTATTGTGCACGCCTAACGTGTATCCTTAACCCGTCCTAGTTATGTCAATAAATAACTAGTTTGTCTATCGTTTTCTCCTCACAATAATAAGGGATTCTATTTAAAACATTCTAATATAACCTACGTATACCTTCCTCTTTCATTAATCATTTGAATGTGTAACAGTTATGATAGGGAATTCTCCGTATTAAATTCTATTAAAAAATGTACCAATAATTTATATCCACACTTTAACATATGAGTTCATTAAAATCACAAGTATATTATTCCCAGCACAATTATACAAAATAGGTCACCCATAGGCTAAGCTGCAGTGCACACATACTCTGCTATTGAATACCGATACATCACGTACATAAGGACTACGTATTCCGAATCTATCAGGAATCATTTCAATAAGCAAAATCACACATAACGGAGGCGAACATAGTTCGCATACCCATGGGTCACGCACATACCTACACTCCCATGGTCAAGTGACTTATTAACTCACAAATAAGCCATTCACAGTTCTATGTCCTTAAGGTACCAATCTAAATCCCCCCCGTAGGCACACAAAGATTAGACGGCCTTGTTCCCAAAAGCCGACATCCCGTGATAGCACGTATGGTAGGTATGTTATACACATAATAGTTACTACACTAAGCATTCACACAACTTAGATAACTTATAATATTGTTAAAGGTACGTTCTCAACCCTATACCGTTATTCAAATTTTGTATGCTTTCATGTTATTAGATGGTATATCACATATCTGGCCGATACGTCTCGCATCGTATAGTTTAAGTACTTAAAACCTAAACAAGAAGGTTACTAAGTCTCCTATTATTCCCACATTTTAATTTGTTAATCTTAAGGTCCATATTTATGTCTCTAACCTTAAATTATTAACTATATAGATTTAATTCCTTTTCCCCACATCTTCAATAGCATTTCACTCATTTGACCCTATTAAGTCTAACATAAAGTCCCAATTCAGTTCTAATATAATTCGGTTCCTATATACACCCCTATTAGTCCTCCTTAAACCTAAATGTATTCACAAGGTCCTTACCAATAATTTTCAAGGGTTGAAATTTTTTTAAATTCAAAAGGGGGGAAAATATCACAATTTCTGGGGAGGTCGATCGATCGATCATGAATGTCGATCAATCGATGTCATCGATCGATCGACTATGAATGTCGATTGATCGATCAAGCAGTTACAGGTTACGAGTTTCCTTGTTTTTCAATCCCAGATTTGTCCCAAGATGCCATTACATGATAATAAATTCTAATGTAAGTAAAAGGGATCATTAAACAACCTAATTACATGATTCCTAACGTTCCAATACCTCTAAATCATCAACAATCAACCTTTCTTGGATTAAATCTTTATTTTATCATAAAAACCCTATTTTCTTCTAATTCATCAAGAATCATCATGCTTCTCTTCTACATCCGTTTTTAATTCATCTAAGGTTATAGTTTTGCTACTGAATGATTTCCAGAACAAATCTACATGCAAGTCCTATTAAAAATTTTGGTTTCTTCTCCAATTTCCATGAGTGTTCATCAATATACAAGATTATCATTAAATTCTATACCAGCATGGATGATATATTCACTGAAACTAATGGAAATCAAATCACTTGCCTTAAAAATAGTGTTATGATCCACTAGTGACGAAGATGGTTGGTCTTCCCTCTCTCTACGTTGACAAATCTGGTGGATTATGGTGGTGAATGGTGGTTATGGCTTTGAAAGCCCTTTTTGTAACCTCTCCCCTAACTCATGTTATCCACTCTTGCTTTGTGGCTAATAATGGACCTAATGGACCTCATAAAATCTGCTAAATAAACCCCAAAATTCGTGGGTCTAAATTCCATAAAATTTAAAATGACTAAAATACCCTCACGGGTTGCCGGTTTGGCCTAAAAATGCCCCGGGACACAAACTAAACTCCCGACTAGTGTTCTCTGACTATTTCGGCCTCTCCGGACACATTAGCGCACTCAAAATGACCATACAGGTGATAGAATTATAATTTAGTTTTAAATCTCATTAAATTAATTTCTGACGCGACTCACACGCGCGTCCGAACTAAATTTTCCGAATTGTCGTATTTATGACTTGCGATAATTTTAATAAATTTAACAATCATATGTTACCAAATACTGACTCACATCTCGTTAGTATTTAAATCCAGATTAATTTCTAATTAATTCCCATTTGTTTTAATTGATCCCATTAAATAAAATCAATAAAATTACGGGGTACTATTTTCTTCCCCCCTAATAACAGAATTTCGTCCCAAAATTCGGAAATAAAATATACCTGGCAACAATAACTCTGGATAACACTAACGCATCTCATCCTCTTGTTCCCAGGTAGACTCATCGGCATTATGATGCCGCCACTGAACACGTACTAACGGTACTATCTTCGACCTCAGTTTCCTCTTGTTGTGGTCCGAAATAGCAATCGGCCCCTCCGCATAGGAACTATTAGGTTGTAGATCGATGTCCTCTAATGCAATGTGGGTATGGTCCAAATCATCCCTAAGACATCTCCTTAGTGAGGAAATATGGAACACATCATGGATCCTATGCAGGTGATCTGGTAACCGAAGTCTATACGGAACTGGCCTAATTCTCTCGATAATAGGAAATGGCCCCACATATCTAGGTGCCAATTTCCCCTTCTTCCCGAAACGCATAATCCCCTTCATAGGGGACACTCTGAGTAGCACCTGGTCCCCCACCTTGAATTCTCTGAAGAATCTCTTGGCATCGGCATAACTATTTTGTCGGTCCTGAGCTACCCGAATACGGTTTCGTATCATCTTTATCCTCGTTAAAGTATCTTGAATCACCTCCGGTCCAAGGAGTTTGTTATCCCCCACCTCTAGCCAATATGCTGGGGATAGACAAGGTCTACCGTATAACTCCTCGAATGGAGCCATGCCAATCGTGAACTGATAGGAGTTATTATTGGCAAATTACACCAGTGGAAGATACTGCTCCCAATCACCTCCAAAGTCTAGGATTCACCTCCGTATCATATGTTCCAACATCTGATTCGTCCACTCGATCTGCCCATTTTTCTGTGGGTGATATGCTGTACTCAGCCCTAACTTCGTAGACATTACTTCCTGTAAGGTCTCCCAAAATTGTGAAACAAATATCTTATCGTTGTCGGACACGATATCGAGAGGCACCCCATAGAGTATCACTATCTCTGCTATGAAAATCTGGGCATACTGTCCCGTAGTGTAGTCTGTCCGGGCTGGCAGAAAATGAGAAACTTTGGTCAACTGCTCCACGATTACACATATGGAGTCGTGACCCCTCGGCGTTGTAGGTAATCCCGTGATAAAGTCCATGGAAATGCTCTCCCATTTCCACATAGGAACCTCTAATGGCTATAGAAGTCATGTCGGTCTCTGATGGTCCACTTTTACTAGATGACAAGTGGCACGTTTAGAAATGAACTCGATAATGTCTCTCTTCATCCCACTCCACCAGTATTATTGTTCATATCCTGGTACATTTTATCCCTACCAAGATGTACCGCAAATTGCGAACCGTGCGACTCTGTCATTACTTCATGTCGCACGCCTTCTCCCTCAGGAACAACCAGTCTTCCATTGAGCATAAGCCCCCATCTGAACTAATGATATGGTACTCAGCCCCCTTTGCTAGTAAGTGTACGATCTACTCTTGACAGAACGGGTCTGCTGTCTGGGCCTGTATCACTCGCGTAATGATCTGTGGCATGATTGTCACCACTGACATGAATGATCAGGTTACTACGTGCTAGTGTCCTAACTCCTACCACTTTTCTCTCCACACCTCGGCCACCTCACCTACTGGCCTACAGCCCAATGCATTTTCTACCACGTTAGCCTTCCCTGGGTGATGTTGGATATCAAACTGATAATCCTTCATGAACTCATTCCACCTACGTTGACTCATGTTCAACTCCTTCGGCGTGAAGAGGTACCGTAAGGACTTGTGGTCCGTGAATAAATGAAATTTTTCCCCCAGGAGATAATGTCTCCAGATCCAAAGAGCAAATACGACTGCCGCTAACTCCAAGCCATGGGTGGGGTAATTCTTCTCGTGAGGCTTAAGCTTACAGGAAGCATAAGCTAAGGATGCATCGGTGTAGACTAGATACTCAACTCCCAGCCTGGGCAATGATAACATTGGTGTCAAGGTCAACTTGTCTTTCAACTCATTGAATGACAACTGGAAGCCATCGCTTCAGATAAATGGCACACCCTTGCAAGTCAGATGGATCAAAGGATGCGCTATCTTTGAGAAACCCCAAATAAACCTCCTGTAGTATCCTGTTAGACCCAAGAAACTATGTATCTCCATCGGTGTCTTGGGTTGTCCCCACTCCCTCACTGCTGATACCTTCCCCGAATCAACAGATATTCCCCTGTCAGAAATGATATGCCCCAAAAATTGAACCTGCTTCAGCCAGAATCCACACTTCTCAGACTTCTCATATAACTTGTTCTGACGCAATGTCTGCAAGACTTGCCTCAAATGATCGGCGTGTTCCTCCTCTGTCTGGTAGTAAACAAAAATCTCATCAATGAAGACGATGACGAACTGGTCTAGAACTCTCTGAACACCCTATTCATCAAGTCCATAAACACGGCTAGGGCATTGGTTAGGCCAAAAGGCATAACCCTGAACTCGTAGGAACCATATCTCGTCAAGAAGGCAGTCTTCGAGACGTTCTTCTCCCTGATTCATAACTAATGGTATCCCGATCTCAAGTCAATCTTCAAGAAGAAGGAATCTCCTCTCAACTGGTTGAATAATTCATCGATCAGGACAACGGATACTTATTTTGTATCGTGGCTTTATTCAACTACCGCTAATCGCCACACAACCGTAAATGTCTATCCCTTTTCTCCTTACAAACAACATGGGAGCACCATAAGGCGAGGTGCTCCTCCAGATGGAGATTTGACCCAAACGCTGCCCATTCTGGACTTGTAACTCCGAAGGTTTGATAGGGTTAGGCTCATTCAGCCTAATAATTGTAACTATAATCCTCCTTATCGCTTCGATTCACTCATGAGGTTAGACATTCGACAGTACTTAAGTTATCGTTTTCTTTGCGAATGATGACTAGGGTATTAATTCGTGTACTAAAGGCCAATTATTCTCATCTCCCGACATTCACTAGGTTTCATGCTTGGGATGTCTCGCAAAGCGAAATCCAAATAAGGAACCCCCCGATACACTACTAACTATCATTGTTGGTTAATAATATTTGGGGTCTTCGATATCTAACTTGTGTCCCTTATCATCACTTGTTACTAAGAAGTTAATTTACCTCATCTCATGACACGTGAGGCTACAACCAACACATTCCTCCTATTATCTTGGCGTTAGACTCTAATATAACTATGGGATAATACCCATGCTCAGAAACATTTTAACAAATCTTGAATTGCCTTAATAGACATCCCTATAAATCGAAATTAAATATAACCAGACGACGTCTTTATGAAGTTTTATATTCCACTATAAGAAAATATATAAATACAAATTTGGCCTTGCCTCCACTCAAGTGACACTTAGTACAATTTCTAATGAACACCATAATATCTCTATAATGGTCTATTAACACTCAAACTGTTGTAGCTAATTCAAAATATAGCAGGATAAGAATGCATTTTACACTCATGTTTCTCAATGCATAGGAATAAACTGTAACACATCTAAGTTATTTAAGATTTCCCTTTTATCTTAAAGGATATAATTAATAATGGAGTACTGTAACTCCAAACGCATGTGGTAGTTGAGGTATCAATGGCATAACCGCATATCGGGCATTATAGACACATCCATATTGTACTCCTTGATGTTGTTGTGGTGCCTGTGATGTTGGGGTAACTATCCAGGCTTCCTTATGCTGGGAATCCTGCCCTGGCACTTTATCTGGTTGCGGGCAGTCCCTCCACCTGTGACCATGTTGTTCACACTTATGACACTGACCCTAAAACCCTTCCCTTTTTATGACTTGTTGTCCTTGCCCATTGGGATGAGGTTTGTCACCAATCGAATCTGGGCAGGCAAGACGTGTATGGCCATTTCATCCACATTTAAAACACCTATTGGTGGTAGCTCTACTCCCTTGGCTTTGTTGGCTCTGGAGGGTTTGACTCTTCCCACAATTTCCATATCCCTCCTTGATGACTCTGAGGCACTTGTTGTTGTGGCGGTGTTTTACCTTTGTTGCTAACTTTAGCAACGTCATGTTGATCAATTTCTCCGAATCTTTGTCGCCTGCAAGCTGAACACTGCTACTTTGGTACTGAAATATTGCGGTAGTCACCTCTTGTGCCACGATATTCGCTATCTCAGTGATTTTTGTTCTTTCTTTGTGTACCTGAGGTACTTGTTGGTCTTGACTCGCCACTGTTCCCTCAGTAGTGTTGGTTTGTACCTCCCTCATGAGTGACATCTAAAATTTTAAATGAATTATATAAGTCCATTGACCATACATAACATTATAGCATAAGAACTTAGTCTACAAAATGTAATCAAGGAGTACAACAGTCCGAATAATAGGGCTCTATATCAAAAGACGCTATGCGGAAACATAAAAAGTCATAGAGATCCTAAGGACGCTAGAACCTGATGCTCTGATACAACCTGTGACACCCCGACTAATGAAATATTGGGTAGCTACTCCTTTATTCAAATTAATACAAAATGTTAAGTTAGTTCAGTTCATAGTGTGGCCCTCTCGGGAAGACTTCGACCGACGTCGTTTGAGATGTAAAAATGTAGAGAGATTCAGAGTCGCCAGTCTATTTTACTCAAACTGACAAAAGAAAAAGGGGAAGCAACCCCGAAGGATGGCATCCAAATACATACTGGTGCGTGCGAAACCAAAATGATTCGAGAAGGGTTCGGAGGCTTAGTTATGAAATGGGAAGGTGTTAGGCACCCATTTCTCCCTTTCGGTCTCTCATGGATATTTGTTATTTTCCTTTTCTTTCCCCCCGTGATATGTGTACATGTGTATATATATATAATGGAGGCAGGAGTCCTCTACTTGTATCATGGAAAAGATAAAGCGAGTCGTCCGTAGGAAGATATAAGAATAATATTTACACGATTACCCCTACGTTGACTGTTATAATGGAACGACAATGCATATG
The DNA here is from genome assembly GCA_949130495.1 of Sambucus nigra. Taxonomy (NCBI): domain Eukaryota; kingdom Viridiplantae; phylum Streptophyta; class Magnoliopsida; order Dipsacales; family Adoxaceae; genus Sambucus; species Sambucus nigra. Next base: position 300,175,316 of record OX422217.1, on the reverse strand, counting down.
GAGCAATAAGTTATTAAAGGCAAGTATATACAATATAAGTAAAATGGATTTAGAGAAGATAGATAACGAGAGAAAAGTAAGAAAAAGGACTCGAGTCTCGGGTTTTACCCCGAGACGCCTACGTAGCCTATAAAGGCATCAAAGTCCACGTAGTTCACATACAAAATGAGGGGTGGGGTTTATCCCATAAATTCAAATGAGGGATCTCTTATTTGTAAGTGTGTGTGTGTGTATTTAGAAAAAATGTTTTAGTTGTGAGGAAAGTGTGTGAAAAATTTGAGAATCCCTATTTGGAATTTATGAGAAACCCCACTTTTTCTTATTTTTTTGGGTTTTTTATTTATATGAAAATAAGAGATGTGAAATAATACTAAATAAAAATTACATTAGGATGTGTGAGACGAGACAATAAAAAGTGCTAAGTAATAAAACAAGCTATTGCGAATTTAAGAGAATTTAAGAGAAAGTTGAGAAAGTTGGGCCTTCTTGAAGATCTTGAGCTTGATCTTGAATGCGGGAGAGCAGCCCTTGCACTTGGATGATGATGGAGAGTGGCTAATTCACCAAGTTTGATGAAAAGAATGATGAAAAGTGGAAGTAAAAAAGGGGTTTGGAAGGTGAAATCACGTTGCCTTCGAGAGAGGTTTCTGGGATTCGTTGAGAGAGGTTTTTATCAGATCTGGGCTCCCCCTTTAAATGAGGTGAAGGCCTCCTTTTATAGGCCCAGGTAACTGTGGATCGGCATATACATGTTCCTGCCTATCGACAGGTGCCGATAGGCAGGGTCTGGAACCTGCCATTTGACAGTGCGCTTCAGGCTTTTTTGGAAAATCGGTCGTCGAGGGCAAACTGTTGGTCAAAATCGTGGACGGGGTATACCATTGGAATGATAATTTAGAGACCTTTGAAACTCCTTTGGACTACTCCCGAGTTCGGGAGTTTACTCCGGGTTAAACATGGCTCAGAATCATTTGTCGGTCCATTGGACGGGGAATCATTCGAACGCAAACGGATCATTCATCCGCATGGTAAGTCCGAATCGTACATGGGGCAGACCGTTGGAAAGTTTAGGAGATGTAGTTCGACATTCCAAAGAGTTTGACCCGGTTTGGGGAGTTGACTTCGTTCAACCGGGCCCGAGAAGCATTCGGTGACCTCCCAGAGTTAAAAGGATCGTTCGTTTGCATGGAAAGTCAGAATCGCGCACGGGATGGACCGTTGGAAAAGGTATTCAGTTCCCTTTGAATATTCATTCTTCCTCGGTTGAGCTGAAGAGTTGACATAGGTCAAACAGATCCCGGGAGCTCCCGGTGGCCTCTTGGTAAAGTTTTGGATGCAAACGGATCGTTTGTCCGTATGGTAAGTTGGAATCGCGCATGGGGAAGACCATTGGAAAGGGTATTCAGTGCCCTTAAAAGATTCAGTCAGTCTCTATTGATATGAAGAGTTTGACTTTTGGGTTAAACTGAGCCAGGGAGTGCCCGATGGCCTCCAGGTCAGTACTCGAGACATGACCTGGGTTTACTGTGATGAAGGGAGGTACTAGGGACCTAAGGAGAGTTAGGGGTAACAGAATGGGGTGTCTATAGACCCCCTCAATGGGTGAGTTTAGAATAAACGATGACCGTCGAATAGACACCACATGATGCTTTTGAGGTAGTATGATCGATTGATAGGGTCGAGGACGATTCTGCGGACCTAAGGAGTGTGCTGGGGATGAATGACGATCATAGGTTTAGGTCGATTCTAAGGACCTGAAGTGGTGTGGGGGAGGGTGACCAATTCTGTGGGTCAAAGCCAAATCTGCGGCTTAAGTGATGAAAGTTACTGATTATGCGGGTCAAAGATAATTATGTGGGCTTAGGGTGAATATTTAATAATCGAGGTCAATTCTGACTTAAGAGTGGTGACGATCAAGGATCGAGGTCAATTTTGACCTAACTCAGCTGACGATCCAAGATCGGGGCCAATTCCGACCCAAGAGTGGTGACGACCGAGGACCGATGTCAATTCTGACCTAACTCAGGTGACGATCCAAGATCGGGGCCAATTCTGACCCAAGAGTGGTGACTACCAAGGATCGAGGTCAATTCTGACCTAACTCAGGTGACGATCCAAGATCGGGGCCAATTCTGACCCAAGAATGGTGACGACTGAGGACCGAGGTCAATTCTAACCTAACTCAGGTGACGATCCAATACCGGGGACAATTCTAACCCAAGAATGGTGACGACCGAGGACAGATGTCAATTCTGACCTAACTCAGGTGACGATCCAAGACGGAGGCCAATTCTGACCCAAGAGTGGTGACGATCGAGGACCGAGGTCAATTCTGACCTAACTCAGGTGACGATCTAAGACCGGGGCCAATTCTTACCCAAGAGTGGTGATGACCGAGGACCGAGGTCAATTCTGACCTAACTCAGGTGACGATCTAAGACTGGGGCCAATTCTTACCCAAGAGTGGTGACGATCGAGGACCGAGGTCAATTCTGACCTAACTCAGGTGACGATCCAAGATAGGGGTCAATTTTGACCCAAGAGTGGTGACGACCGAGGACCGAGGTCAATTCTGACCTAACTCAGGTGAAGATCCAAGACCGGGGCCAATTCTGACCCAAGAGTGGTGACGACCGAGGACTGAGGTCAATTCTGACCTAACTCAGGTGATGATTAAAGACTAGGGCCAATTCTGACCCAAGAGTGGTGACGACCGAGGACCAAGGTTAATTCTGACCTAAATCAGGTGACGATCTAAGACTGGGGACGATTCTTACCCAAGAGTGGATAAAGATTTGATTTTGATTCTGCTGGAGAAAGAGCTTTGTGATTTAGATCTGAGCTGAGGAGCTGATAGCTGGGGAAGCTTTAAGGAGACCTAGCAGGGGGAATAGCCTATTTTGGGTGATGTAGGAGAATTCCGCTCGGGAAGTGATCAAGTGATCCTTAGGGATCCTCCGGAGCTTTTTTGGGAGGAGTTCTCACTTGGTTTTTGAGGATTCCGTAGGGGAAGAGGGGTTCCTTTTGATGGAACGCGAAATTTTCTTGGTGAAAAGGCTTTAAATCCTTCCTGGGATTTTTAGGAATTTTTTGAGGTTTTCTGGTGTTTTCTGGGAATTTCTGTACGAGATTTAGGGGGGGTGTAGGTCGGCATAGTATGAAGGGTGCCATTCGGCAGTGGCACAGACTTTTGGGCTACCTCGGTAAGGCAAGGGGTCAATGCCAATCGTTATGGTAGGGGGAGATGACGATCGGCATGGCGCATCCTCTATAAAGGGGGTGAATCCCCTTATTTTTTCACAGCTTCTTTTGCATTCTCTCTCTCTGCGATTCTTCTTCCACTCGTTTTAACATTCCGATCTTTAAGAAATGGTCGCTTTTGTGAGCACTGCAGTCCACCGGGAGTGGTTGACCATTGATGATTGGGCAAATATGGAGTGGAAGGCTAGGGCGCCTCTTGCTTTGGGGAGTGAGAACTCCTTTGATGCGTTCGAGCCTGTTGCAGATGAGCAGACCTTGCTACGGGAGCCATCGCATCATCGCTCTTCGAGAGTGATCCCCAGTGGTTACGTAAGTAACCCGACCTTTGGCATGCTTCTCTTTTTGGTGTTTTTTCTTTCTTTCTTAACCTTTTATGCGACTTTTCTTTTTTCCAGTCTGATATTTCTTTGAAGAACATGCGTGCTCGTGGGACAACAGGGCTCAAGGATGTCTGCGAGCATCTCCCACCTGTGCTATGTTGGATGGCCTCATCAGCGGGTTTTGGGCTATTGGCATCGGCGGTGGATGAGACGCCTCGTTCGACAGCGATCTTGTGCATTTTGGGAGAGAGGTGGTGGGACACTACCCACACCTTTCATTTCGGCTTCGGGGATATGAGTGTGACTCCCATAGACGTGCAACAGCTGCTGGGGCTTGATTATGATGGAGAGAAAATAGAGGTGGATCGCTCTTTAAAGGTGAGACCAGAGGCAGTGCGTGCGGCACTTGGTGATGTAGGGAGGATAGTTTCTGGGGATTCAATCCTGATGTCCATGCTGAAGGATATTCTGTTGGGTAGGGAGATCGATGTGGAGGAAGGGCTGCAAGTGAGGCAGATGGCCCAGTTATTCATTCTGCTGGTATTGGGAGGTTTCATGGTGGCGTCGAGCAGCGATGTCATTCATTTGTGGTTTCTGCCGTACTTGAGGATGTTTTCAAACATCCCTTTCTATGATTGGGGGAGTCTGACCTTGGCGACCCTTTACTTTTCTTTGGATCTATTCATTCGGTGCTACCGGCACACCTTTACTGGGGCCACGTACCTTCTTAAGGTATTCTTCAGTTTGTGCATTTCTTTTCATGAATTCGCATTTTCCTTTCATGCATTCGCATTTTCCTTATGCGTCTTGATAAGCACCCAAAACAGTACAATTTATACTCCAAATAGATGTATTTTAGTTGCTAATTCTCAGTAATATGGGTCTTATATGCTTAAATGCTCATTATGCAGGTTTAATTACAGTTGCAGTGTCAAAAGTTATATTTCGGAGCAATTTGTCATTAAAATGGAGCTAATTACCCAATTCCCTGACCCTAACCTATCCCATCCTAGCCTTAGCCTTCCCCGACCCGTGTGTGTGTTGATTTTGTATTTTTTATTATTTTTTTAGATTTTTAGTTTGAGTCATTTTTATTTTTAGGATTTATTTTAGAGTTATTTAGAATTTCTAAGATTTATTTTCTATTTCTTTTTATTTAGTTTGATTTTGATTTTTATTAGTTTTCAGTTTTAGTTTTATTTTATTTTATTTTATTTTATCTTATTAGGATTAGACTTTTTAGGATTTCATGTATTTTTAGTTTGATTAGATTATGCATTTTCTTTTTAGGATTTTTATTTTAAGTTTAATTAGATTTTATTTTTATTTTTATTTTTTATTTTATTTCTTTTTCTTTTTATTTTTATTGACTCTTTATTTTATTTTTAGATTAGGAATTTAATTTTTAAATTTTTAGTTTTATGATTTTTAGTTTTTTTAGTGTTATTAATTTTAGTTGAGTGTTTACTATTTTAAGCGTCCAAATTAAACACACTACCAAACACACCCTAAAACTAACCTCACACTCACACTTACTTTCCCTACACCCTCTTACACTCTAACCCAACTACCATCTTCTTCAACCTCTCCCCGCATTCTCTCTCCTCTCTATCCACTATTACCAACCCAACAAACTCTCCTCTCTCTCTCTCTCTCTCTTCTCAAACCACCATATCCACCTTATACCTTCCCTGACCCAGCACCCTCTCACCTCTGCCGGTGACGAATCCGACCAGCCCCCTGTCGAAACCCATAAGCAACACCCGACGGACCCCCAAATCCCCCATCGCCGAATCAGGCGACCCGACGCCTGAACTAAAACCCGTCGGCTACCCATGAACCCCCTTACCTCCATATCCACCTGTTCAGCCCTCCTTCCTCTCACTCCGGCGACAGCAGCCCAAACCGATGATACCCCCGGCGGCATCCCTCTAAACCCAATCCCCAACCCGATTCAACCCCTCCGGAGCCTTAGAAACCCGAGCGGAGTGAGCCATTTACTCTTCAAGCCAATACCCATTTCAAACCATACAAAGACCCACTTCCCATTTCATCCCAAATGCCTTCTACGATTTCCTCATCTGCTCAAATTCCAAATAAACCAAATGCAAACCAAAGCCAAGGCCAAAGACCAAGTCATCTAAATGTCCACATGTGCATAATAAACCACCTTAAACCCTTTTTCCCATTATACCCCCAACTACCTACTTATCCTCTTTTACCCCAAAACCCCAAAATACCCATAACCAAATCAGATTTTATACCCTCATTCTCTCACTATCATGACCTCAGACCCAAACCACATGAACCCACCATTAAATTCCTAAATCAACCCTCACCCAATACCTTACACACCCTCTTGCACCTTTGTCTACCCAATTTACCCCTAATTCCATGCATAGTATAAAATGAAGATGAAGACCCCATATGAAGAATTAAGCTTGGTAGAGAGAATTGTAGATAGAGAAATTTTGGTTTAGAAATAAATTAGTATAAATTTCACTTTGTAAATAGTTTTTATTTTTATTTTTTGATATTATTGAGTGATAAATGCGTGAGTATTAATTTGAGTGAAATTTTTATGTAATATTGTTTGGATCACTCAAGTTGATGGATTATGAATTTCAACTCATGGATTGAAGATCAATTAAGCATCAAGAGATTGGGGTTTGGTTGTTCTTTTCTCTTCTCATTTATTTTTTGCCTTTGATTATTAATTTGTCATATTTCATACCATATTAGGCTAAAACCCCTTTCAAGGGGTGGGATAAAACCCTTATTTGATGTTATTTTATTTTTATTAGTTTAATTACTTGAAAGTCCCTTTGAATGTTAATTTTGATACCTCGCCCTTAAATTTACGCCTCAGGAGAGGATAAATGATTTTTGAGAGAAAATCAAAATTCTAGATATAATACCCATTTTAGATTCGAACAAGAGATAGGGGTTTCTTAAGTGGGGTATTTTAATTTGAATTTCAACTCTAAATTTATTTTCTAAGATTGACATAAATTTTAATTCATCAATCCTAGCGGGTGATTAATTAAAATGAGTGTAGATCTATTTTTCTAGAGTTGTGGGGTGTTAAATTTAATGTTCTAAAAGGTTATTACTAAAATTACACTTGCAATGAGAGTTGGTTTGTAATTTTGATATTAATTTGGGAAAATTCAATTAATTAAATTAATTAATTAGAATAAATAAAATTTGTGGTATAATCCCATTCCTTGATTGTTCTCACAATTATTTACCTCACTTTATCTCTTATTTTAGTGTTAGACTTTATTTTTCATTTTAGTCACTTTCTAGTTAGTTATTTTCAATTTAGTTTAGTTTAGTTTAAAACCTCACCTCAACCCTGTTGTTTTAATATTGAAAAAGCTAAAAAAAAAATAGAAAACGTGAAAAAGTCCAAAAAGAAAATAAAAAGTGAATTACAATTGAATTTTTCTCTAGCTTACAACCTTGAAAGTGGATTGATACCCTTAATTACATCTACACTTGAGTTTGTTTTATTTTGTACGTACAATGCGGTTTTTTACTAACTTAGATTTCAACAATGACAAATACACCAAAAATTTCTAGTTATCACGTCCCTTTTTGTTTGCGAATTCTGACGTGGTTCTATGAGATGATTGGGTGCAACACCCCGCTGATTGCTTTGAAGGACGGTACTATTGGGGTCTTCTGTCAATTGTATCGATGGCGTAAGGCCAATCGGCAGTCGAAGGGATCTCTCTCCCTGGAGGCGGTGCGTCAGGTCTTGAATAACCTGACCAGTGGTAGGGTAAGACTCTTTCCATTTCAGTCTTGGTTTTTTGCACCTTCTGATATTGTATTGATTAATGCTCGCTCGGAGATTTTTAGGTGACCTTTTATCCCTGGGGGACAGCCATTCGGGATGCGGGGGCGACCGGGGTGAACGCGGGAATGAGGCGTTTACTGGCGCATGAGTTCGGCCATTCCTGGTAGCTCGGGGAGAGGGTGGTTCGTCAGATTGCTGAGGAGGACGTGATGGTGCCACCCGCACAGCCTCCTATGTCTATGAGGCAGGAGAGACTGAAGTCGGGGGATGAGAGGATCGCGGTGATGATTGGCGAGTCCTACTCGCTATACACCCATATGGATGCGTCGTATGACTATATGGATTTTGTGACGAGCTGGTTGATGGCACCCAGCATATATGATGCACTTCCCTTCCCTCCGGCGGGTTCGAGTCGGGCGGTGGGGTATTCCCACGGTGGTGGTGGTCCGTCGGCATCTGCGGTGGTGGAGACCTCGGAGGTCCCTTTTGTACGGTTGCATACCCCTTCATACAATATTCGGCGGGCTGATGGAGGGATGGTGCCTATGCTGCACCGTCCTGATGCAATGGATCCGGAGGAGTTGAGTTTAACAGAGGAGGTCCTTCGACCTGCGGTATACTTTTTTGTTCCTCTCTTTCTTTCTTTTATATTTTGATACTGATTTCACCTTTTCTTGCAGCAAGTCCGGGTGTCGACCACTTGGCTCAGGGACATTAGAGACGGGATATCTTCGGTGGCTGCCCATATTCGGGATGCGGTTCCCATTCCTTCTTGCTTGGTGTCATCTGCCTCATTTGGAGAGGACTCTGGTTCGGGTAGTGGCGGTGCGTCATCTCGCCGTAGGGGGATAAGAGCACGCCGCAGGGGTGGAAGCTCGAGAGAGAGAGAGAGAGAGAGCGCCGTAGGGGGATAAGAGCACGCCGCAGGGGTGGAAGCTCGAGAGAGAGAGAGAGAGAGAGAGAGAGAGAGAGAGAGAGAGAGAGAGAGAGAATGTGGGTTCAGGCAGAGTCCCATTGTTTTTTCTTTTTCTTTCTATTTCCTGCAAAATGATGTAACACAGAAAATAGATATATGCAATGCAATGTAACACCATGGAAGGGGGTGTTGTGGTCTTTTCGAAGATGGTTAAGGCTCATCGATCCATGGAATGTTTACGGCACTCTATTCAGGCAGGGGAAACTTGGGGACCTCAGGATGTAGATGATGAGGGTGCAGGCTCCTCTGGCAGCTGTGGGTAGGACTTCTGGGGAGTTTATTTGTGTAACATATGTGGGGATTTTATTTGGCTTTTTATGGTAGTGGGGAAGGGAGTTATCATTCCTTTTTCTTATGTAATACGTTCTGTAATTTCTTATTAATGAAATAAACAAGTTTCTGATCATCCAGCTGTGCCTTTCGATGAGTTTTTGTATTTTGAATTATTTATACTGATCGCTAAGGCATACATAATCCTTTTGTTCAAATAATTTTAGAATGAACCGCCATTCTCAGAGGTAAGAAAAGAATAGTATTTTATGAAAAAGAAAGGGGTCGCACTCATGTGAGGTGCATGAGTTGCCTACGTACCTCTGGGGTTTCTTGAAAATGTTTTAAAATAGTTTTTGTAGAGGATCAGGCCCACGTAGTTCTGGGTAGAGGGAAATGAAGAGTTTTTTTTAGAGAATAGAAGGGGAGCGAGAAGAGTCGTAGCGCGTCGATATTTCAAACTACGGGTACAATTTCTTGAGGCGGTCCAGGTCGACTGGACGAGCCATCTCCTCCCCCATCTAGGTCAGTGAGCATGGCAACACCGTCGGAAAAAAAATTCTTCATAATGTAGGGGTCGCTCCAATTAGGCTTGAATTTCCCTCTAGGGTCCCATATGGGTTCTACTATCTCTTTGAGGGATAAATCCCCCTCCCGGACACCGTGGTCCTTGACTTTTTTGTTGAATGATCGCGCTATTCGGTGATGGTACCCCTGTATGTGGTAAAGAGCTTTCAATCTTCTTTCATCTAGGAGGGTTAGCTCATCAAGACGGCTTTGGAACCAGTCTTTTTCACTAACCTTGCTTTCAAGCATGACGTATAGCGAGGGTATTTCTAGCTCCACAGGTAGGGCTGTTTCCATGCCGTAGACCAGGGAGTAAAGGGTAGCCCCAGTAGAAGTTCGGATTGAGTTTCGATATCCCAGAGGGCGTATGGGATCCAGTCGGCCTAATCCCTACAAATTCTGGTCATCTTATTGATGATGTATTTGAGGTTCTTGTTGGCGGCTTCAACTGCACCATTGGTCTGAGATCGGTAGGGAGAAGATTTGTGTCTCTGAATCCCGTACTCGTTGACTACTTTTGTGACTTCTACTTCAAAATGAAACCCGTTATCTGATACCAGCTCGTGCGGGACCCCATATCGGCAGATGATATTTTTCTTGAGGAATTTGGCCACTTTCTTGGCATTCAATACTGTGTATGACTCAACCTCGACCCATTTAGTGAAGTAATCGATGACAACCAGGATGAACTCATGTCCATTTGAAGCCTTTGGTGCAACCTTCCCTATGATGTCGACACCCCAGGTGGAGAATGGCAAGGGAGAGGTCATGTTGTATAATTCTCATGGAGGCAGGTGTTGAAGGTTGGAGAATTGTTAGCATTTTAGGCACCTCCGGACATAGGCGGTACAATCCTAGATCATGGTGGTCTAGTAGTGGCCCTGTCGGATGATCTTCTTGGCGAGCATGTGACCATTCATGTGGGGTTCGCATTCCCCATTGTGGATTTTCTGCATTATTTTCTCAATCTCAGCCCCTGCGATGTAGTGTAGATGAATTTCATCGAAATTCCTCTTGAGTAGAGCTTTATGACAGATGATGTACTGGGCAGCCAGTCTTCGTAGGGTCATTCGATCTTTCTTTTTACCCTCGATATACCTACCATGTTTGAGGAGGAACCAGATATCATAGTACCAGCAATCGGTTGGTTCGGGATCTTCAGTGCAGACAAGCTCAATATGGTAGCAATGGGTCGGTTTGTCTTTCTTTTAAACTACGAAGGGGGTCATTGTTATTCCTTCAGGCATGTCGACCATAGAGGCCAAGGTAGCGAGAGCATCGGCTAGGTTATTCTTTGCTCGAGGAAGGTAATGGAAGGTGATATCTCAGAATTGGGAGGCTAACTCTTCTAACTGGGCATGAAAAGGTTGGAGCTTTTCGTCCCTGACTTTCCACTTTCTGAGCACTTGATCGATGATAAGGGCAGCATCCCCGTAGACATCAAGGTATTGAATACCTTTCTTGAGAGCAACTTTGAGGCCCACTGTGCATGCCTTATATTCCTTCATGTTGTTGGTGCAAGGGAAGTCCAATTTAATGGCGATGGGATTATGGGAGTCATCTGGGTCGATCAGAAGTATCCCAATGACATATCCCTTTTTATTGGCAGCGCAATCAAAGAACATTTTCCATCGAAGGCAATCTTAAGTGGTGAAGAGGATATTTTTATCTGGGAATTCGGAGATTTGGACATCTTCTTCTTCTATAGGGTAATCAGCGATGTAGTCAGAGATGGATCTTCCTTTATTGGCTTTCTGTGTGACGTACACGATATCGAACTCGATTAGGATCATCAACCATCGGGCCATTCGACTGGATAAGACTATTTTCTCAAGCAATTATTTGATGGGATCCATTCGGGATACAAGTTTGATGGGGAAGGCGAGCATGTAGTGTCGTAACTTTTGGGTGACCCAGACGAGTGCGACACATGCCTTTTCTAAAGCAGTGTAGTTGACCTCGTACCCAGCCAATTTGTGACTGGCATAATAAATGGCTCTTTCTTTACGGAGTCTTCAAGGTATTGGGCTAGCAAATCCCCGGCTGTAGTGTCGATTATGGTTAGGTATAGGAGCAAAGGGAGACGAGACTGTGGTGGCATGAGAACTGGAGATTGGGTCAGGTATTGTTTGATTCTATCCAAAGTTTCTTGTTAGGACTCATTCTAAACCTTGGTTGAATCTTTTCGAAGGAGCTTGAAGATCGGTTCACAGATGGAGGTTAGCTGGCTGATGAACCGGCTGATATATTGTAATTTCCCAAGAAAACCTCAGACTTCTTTCTCTATTCGGGGTTGTGGCATCTCAAGTATGGACTTCAGCTTTGCATGATCTACTTCTATACCCTTTTTTCTGACCATGAATCCCAAGAGTTTTCCCTTTGTAACGCCAAAGACACACTTCTGTGGATTAAGCCGCATTTGATACTGTCGCAGTCGTTCGAAGAACTTTCGGAGAGCGGGAGCATGACCTTCTCTAGCTTTGGACTTAATAATCATATTATCCACATAAACCTCGACCTCCTTGTGGATCAGATCGTGCAGGATGGTTTTGGCAGCCCTTTGGTAGGTAGCCCCAGCATTCTTGAGAGCGAATGGCTAACGGTGTAGCAAAAGGTTCCCCATGGGGTGATGAATGCAGTTTTTCTTGGTAGCCGGGGTGCATCTTGATTTGGTTGTATCCAACAAACCCATCGAAAAATGACTAGAGAGCATGACTGGTTGTGTTTTCCACGATCATATCGATATTGGGTAGCGGATAATCATCCTTTGGAGAAGCTTTGTTTAAAATTCGATAACCTACACACATTCTAACCTTCCCTCCTGATTTCGGCACAGGTACAATGTTAGCTAGCCATGTGGGATAATCGATCACCCGAATGAAACCCAAGTTTAATTGTTTGACCACCTCTTCTTTGACCTTGAGCGACCATTCAGTGTGGAGCTTTATTAATTTTTGTTTAACCGGCTTGTAATCTGGGAGAGTGGGGATCTCGTGCTGAGCTATTTTTGGATCAATGTCGGGCATATCATCATAAGACCATGAGAAGACATCTACGAACTCCTTCTATAATTCTTTGAGTTGTGCGCGCTCATGCTCGTCAAGGGTGGCCCACATCCTAATCTCGCGCAGTTGGCTACTAGAACCAAGATTAATAACAACAGTCTCTTCCTAATTAACTTGAACGCGGTTATGTTATTTATTATTAACCTTATTTAGATAAGTTAATAATTGTTCATTTGAAAAATCATCATCATCAAAAGTTCGATTAGAATCTAAACAATTAATGTATGGCATGGCAAGATACTCAAAATCTTCGTTTATTTCATTAATAGGAAAAACATCATTGAGAACCTCATCAAAATAGGTCTCGATTACATTTGAGTAAGGATAGGCAACAGAAGAAGAAATAGGGTAAACATTGGGGTTAGGGGAGATTTTAAGAGGTAGAGCTGGCGCAGCATGCCAATTGAAGAGAGGAGTATCAGCAACTTTAATCAGACGGGATGGGTCCATTGATGTAGTGCCTGAATGAACCATGCAGAGTGCCAGTCCCAGTATCTGTAAGTTGAAGGAATCTTTGAAATCTCTTGCCTCAGTCTCTTCAACATCTTTGATGAGCAGTTGTACTTGGTGTGGGAAACTTTTGGCCCCTAGGTAGCTATCTTGGAAAAATATCTCCATTCTCGGCCTCATCTTCTTATCTGTGTGGTCATCCCATGGTTCTAGAAAACCGCAAAAGGGGAAGTCCTCGCTTTCTTTGATGAATTGTCCATTCAAGGAGTCTCCTGAGATAATTTGAATCCAGTCTAATCTTCTCTTTGGTCGAGACTGGTGGATCATTCTGAGTTCTTGTTCTGATGGTTGATACCCCAAGCCACAAGGAGGGAAAGATTTCTTCAGTTTTATGGGCTCGAGTATGACTTGTTGCCTTTGCCCTAGCTCCAGTCCGGTCATGAAGTGCATGTTTCTGAACATCTGAATCACATTGACATTGCCATGAGGGTCACATTCTGGACAAACCCTTTTTTTGAAATCGTCCCCTGTCGGGAGTAGGAGTGGTTCAACTCAGAATCCTGATAGAAGCATATCATTTGACCCATATTGTATCTCGAGAATTGGACTGCTGGTGTTTGCCCCCTCGGCACCCTCGACATTTTTGTCGTCACCCAAAATGGTGATGACTCACCCGTCGGCGAAGAACTTCAATTTCTGATGGAGTGAGGAAGACACACCCTTGATATTGTGGAGCCAGGGTCGTCCGAGCAACAGGTTGAAACAAGTTGGGATGTCTATGACATGGAATTGAATGATAGGGTTTATAGGGCCAACCCCTATTGTAAGTTTTATGGACCCCATCACCTCACGACGGGTATTATCATAGACACGCACAGCGACGAAGGTTGGAGAGAGGTCGCTTTCTTTCAGGCTTAAACACTTGAAAGTTCTCAGAGGGAAAACGTTCAAGGCGTCTCCGTTATCGACAAGGGAGAGTGGCATGGCCTTCCCAATAACTTCGACGGAGATATTGAGTGCATGATTGTGATTCGGCCCAAATCTGGGGATTTCTTCTTTAGAAAATGATAGCATTCGGGTAGAGGTCAAGGATCCGACCAGATTTACCGCTTCTTCTGGTGTGGTAGAGGGAGGAACTATGGGTCCGGTGAGTAATTTGATTAAAGCATTTATTTGTAGCTGGGAAGACATGAAAAGCCCCAATAGAGTGATGTTAGCTTGGGTTTTCTTCAGTTGATCGAGGATCTTTCTCTCCTCGATGGTCATCTTTGTCATATGAAGGTTTTCAATGCCCTTCCCTTTGTCATTTGCTGGTAGTGAGCTTGGAACCTGGTAATGTCTCCCTGATCTGGTCATGTGATTTACTAAAGAAGGAAAGAACATGAATCCCATTTCCTCGTCAATCTCAGGTTGCGTTGCCACCCTATTTATTTCTCCGAGGAGTTCTTCAAATGATATCATCCCACATATGTCGGCTACTGGGCCATTTCTTCTTGAAGCTTGTTCTTCACTCGAATCTTCAAATTTTTCCCCCAATCCGGTGGCAACAATTTCGGAGGTGAAAGCATTGGTTGGTGGTATGGCCGGCAGTTTGGTGAAAGGCGCAATGAGCATCGGTCTTGAAGTTTCTTGGGAGTGGGTTTGGCAATGGACGTGGATCCAAGGGTTTGATCAAGTTTAGGCTTAACAGGGCTTGGTAACTTTGGAGAGGGTAGCACGGAGCTCAGTGTATTCCCTTCGGATGGGGGAAGGGAGGCTTTCTGGTGCCCATGATGCGGTTGGTTGAGAGATGTTGTTAATGGTCGAAATGGTAGCACTGGCAAGATTGTCATACTTTCTAAGCATTAACTGTTGGGACACCTTCTTTGGTTCAACCTCTGTTTTAACGAGGCTTTCTTCGATTTCCACTCCAGCCTCTTTGAGATCTCGGAAGTGGGGATAGTATTGTCCTCCCATCGTCGCTTGTACATGGGGTAAGAAGTTTTTCTTCACTATGTTGACATGTTTTTCTTCAGATGGACGATTGGTCATGGTAGCTGCTCGCTCCCTCCACCGGGTTATGAAGTTACTGACTGATTCTCCTGGATTTTGTTTGAGTAGCTCTAAATCACGACGGGTGACCTCAAGATCTTCGTTGTATTTGTATTGTGACATGAATTCTCGGGCTACATCCTCCCAGCTATGGATTCTGGATTCCTCAAGAGATAAAAACTATCGGAGGGCACTATCCTTCAAAGTTTGCTGAAACAATTGGTCCATCACCTCTTCAGAAGCCCCAAGTAGAGTCATGGAATGATGATAACTTTGAAGATGAATGATTGGGGGTCCACTCCCTCCGAACTTCTCGATATTTGGCATCTTGAACTTCTCAGGTAACCTTGCTTTAGGATAAGGAGACATGTGGGTGTAGTCCATGTAATTACCAGAGATCCTGACTTGGTCAAACTTCTTGGTGAGCATTTTGAGATCCTCTTTGACTTTATTCAACTCCTCCTCCTTTGGATCAGCGATCACAGGCAGGTTAGCCATAGGCTGGGCCATGTCTGGCATTGGATGCTGGACAAGAGACGGCCCATTAGAAGGAGGGGCATGTGGAGCGTGTTGATATTCTTCCAGAACCCATATAGGCTCGGGTGGACCCATAGCACGAGGGAACAGGGCCTCAAGATCTTAAGGAATAGGAACTTGGTTTCGTTGCATCTCTCGGACCTCAGTTTGGAGGTTGTCAATCTTAGACACGAGCTGAGTTAGGACTGTTATCTGATCCGAGTGTATGACTGGTGTTTGATCTGTATTATCCATGGAAAATGTATGGATTCTGGACTCGGAAGAAGTAGTGGAGGAACGGATGAAACTCTGAGGTGATTTGACTGAAGACCGGATCCAATAAGGAGTCAGGCCAAGGACTTACAATCGACCTCAGAAGCCGTAGGATAAGATTTATTTTTGAGAAAAAAGGAAGAACTATTTTTGGATTTTCGATAAAGAACGGAGGATTTTTTTTGGATTTTTGATAAAGAAGGGAGAAATGTTTTTGGATTTTTTATAAAGAAGGGAGAAATGTTTTTGGATTTTTTTTATAAAGAAGGGAGAAATTTTTTTGGAGACGGAACTCAGCATAATTAAAATGACTATTATGTTTTCACTTGTATTTAATTCTCCTAAATGCAATGCTAGATGGGACCCGAGACTGGAAAAGTGCGGGTCTTAATATATGCAAAGCTACGGTTTGGACTTGTAACCAGGCTCACGGACAGGGTCCTATTTTAAAAATGCGCGAAAATTGGGTGGCAGGCCGACCCCGAATTTTGGCAGAGTTTCGGGTTGAAACTGGCAATCTAAAGTTTGTGTCCTAGGTCTGACACCTATATGCAGGTATGAAGTTGGTTGGATGAATCGGCATGGGTTCCCCCCTTTGGTGTGACTTCCACGATATACGTCTTGCTCTTGCGAGCAATCGATACGTGTGGACAAGCCATTTGATATACCTGAGTGTACGTGAATTGCCTCACCATATACCTCGTGGGGATGATACGTGTGAGAGAGAATTCGATATACTCGATGTACGTGAATGAATTCCCTTTGATATACCTCCTTTCATGACTTCAGTCAAGCAGTACGATGCGAGGGAACCATTCGGTATACGTCAAAGGTACTTGGCCAACGGAAGGTGAGAGTCATATCGCTTAGGCTAACTGCGACCTGTCGGACCAGTGCCCATCACGAAGTGACCCTCCAGTTACTGGGTAAAATTTGGTTAATATCAATGCTCTTTGGTGATGTCGTGTGAATCATGCATGATTCCCTTATTAGTATCTTATGATGAGAATGCCTTTCTTGATTATGCCAAACAGGGAGCAGCGTATAAGTACCCCAAAAGGTACAGCAAGTACGAATGGGTGATGCGTGCAACATGGGGATATACATGTGATCCTAGGTGCACATGGTGTGAAGTGTACATGGAGAATTTTCTACAAGTGTGTGAACATAAGCATAAGCATGGGATACATATGAGAAAGGGGAACATGCAGATATGGGGGGAAACATAAGAAAATATAACATCCATGCAAATAGAGTCAAGCCCACAAACAAACACATGTCCCCAGCGGAGTCGCCACTGTGTCCATCCCTGATCCTCGCCGTGAAGGCGGGCGCGCGGAGGTAAGGATCCTTCGGGTCCCGCGCGTCCCTCTCGGGAGCGATTCGGCCGGCGTCGTTTGAGATGTCAAAATGTAGAGAGATTCAAAGTCGCTAGTCTATTTTACTCAAAACTGACAAAAAAAAAAGGGGAAGCCACCCCGAAGGATGGCATCCAAAGACATACTGGTGCATGCAAAACCAAAATGATTCGAGAAGGGTTCGGAGGCTTAGTTACGAAATGGGAAGGTGTTAGGCACCCATTTCGCCCTTTCGATCTCTCATGGATATTTTCTATTTTCCTTTTGTTTCCCCCCGTGATATGTGTGAATGTGTATATATATAGAATGGAGGAAGGAATCCTCGACTTGTATCATGGAAAAGATAAAGCGAGTCGTCCGTAGGAAGATATAAGAATAATATTTATGCGATTACCCCTGCGTTGACCGTAATAATGGAACGACAATGCATATAGAGGAATACATTATTAAAGGCAAGTATATAGAATATAAGGAAAATGGATTTAGAGAAGATAGAAAACTAGAGAAAAAGTGGGAAAAAGGACTCGAGTCTCGAGTTTTACCCTGAGACGCCTACGTAGCCTATAAAGTCATCAAAGTCCACATAGTTCGCATACAAAATGAGGGGTGGGGTTTATCCCATAAATCCAAATGAGGGATCTCTTATTTGTAAGTGTGTGTGTGTGTGTGTAGAAAAAGTGTTTTAGTTGTGAGGAAAGTGTGTGAAAAGTATGAGAATCCCTATTTGGAATTTATAAGCAAACCCTCTTTTTCTTATTTTGGGTTTCTTATTTATATGAAAATAGGAGATGTGAAATAATACTAAATAAAAAGTATATTAGGATGTGTGAGATGAGATAATAAAAAGTACTAAGTAATAAAACAAGCTATTGTGAATTTAAGAGAATTTAAGAGAAAGTTGAGAAAGTTAGACCTTCTTGAAGATCTTGAGCTTGATCTTGAATGTGGGAGAACAGCCCTTGCACTTGGATGATGATGGAGAGTGGCTAATTCACCAAGTTTGATGAAAAGTGGAAGTAAAAAAGGGATTTGGAAGTTGAAATCACGTTGCCTTCGAGAGAGGTTTCTAGGATTTGTTGAGAGAGGTTTTTATCAGATCTGGGCTCCCCCTTGAAAATGAGGTGAAGGCCTCCTTTTATAGGCCCAGGTAACTTCAGATCGGCATATACCTGTTCCTGCCTATCGGCAGGTGCCGATAGGCAGGGTCTGGAACCTTCCATTTGGTAGTGCACTTTAGTCTTTTTCAGAAAATTGACTGCCGAGGGCAAATCGTTGATCAGAATCGTGCACGAGGCATACCGTTGGAATGGTAATTCAACGACCTTCGAAAGTCCTTTGGACCTCTCCCAGGTTCGGGAGTTGACTTCGGGTCAAATATGGCTCGGAAGCATTTGTCGGTCCATTGGACGGGGAATCGTTCGGACGCCAATAGATCGTTCGTCTGAATGGTAAGTTCGAATTGCGCAAGGGGCGGACCGTTGGAAAGGTTTGGAGATGTAATTCGACATTCCAAAGAGTTTGACCCGGTTTGGGGAGTTGACTTAGGTCAATCGGGCCCTAGAAGTATTCGATGACCTCCCGGAGTCAAACGGATCGTTCGTCCGCATGGAAAGTCGGAATCGCGCACGGGACGGACTGTTGGAAAGGGTATTTAGTGCCCTTTGAAGATTCATTCAGCCTCAGTCGAGATTTAGAGTTGACATAGGTCAAACAGAGCCCAGGAGCACCCGGTGGCCTCTTGGTAAAGTTTTGAACGCAAAAGGATCGTTCGTCCGCATAGTAAGTCAGAATCGCGCACGGGGAAAATCGTTGGAAAGGGTATTCAGTGCCCTTTGAAGATTCATTCAGTCTCGGTCGAGATGAAGAGTTTGACTTTTGGGTCAAACTGAGCCAGAGAGTGCCCGATGGCCTCCAGGTTAGTACTCGGGACATGACCCGAGTTTACGATGATGAAGGGAGGTAATAGGAACCTAAGGAGAGTTAGGGGGTAACAAAATGGGGTGTCTACACATAGCATCAGTGTCGAAAATATTTTTAAAAAATTACTAGCCACCTAATATATAAAAAGTGAGTTGCCAAATTTTATTTACATGAGATTAACATGCGACCAATTAAATTATTAACTGATAATACCATAATCACATCACAGTCATAACAGAATATAAATGGAATAATAAATGAGTCTGGAGCAACACTCCGCTGAATAATCCTAATACTAAATAAAACCAAGTACAAAGTCTGAAAAATTAATTTATTAACTCCAAAACTGAAATGAAAAATGAAAGTACAATAAAGTTGTCTCTAAAGAAAAAGGGGCGACATGCCCTAACTGATGAATAAATCAGAAATAGAATCAATGTAGAATGTGGAGGCATCTACTATCGAGGTCCTGTAACTTTCACAGCAGCTACAGCGCGTCAAAAGAATGGAACTCCTAAGCATGGGGTCCCTGTGGCTGGGCACCTAAAAAGTTTTTACAAGAAAATAGATTTAAAATCAAACGGGTCAGAGCCTGAGGTGAAAACAGTTTAAAAAAATATAGCAAGTGTTTAATTGCATTAAATAGTAAATATTAAATACATGTTAGTTGCGTGCCCTCACATGAGTTCCTCAACCCTCAATCATTGTGCACGCCTAACGTGTATCCTTAACCCATCCTAGTTATGTCACTAAATAACTAGTTTGTCTATCATTTTCTCCTCGCATTAATAAGGGATTCTATTTATAAAATTCTAATATAACCTATGTATACCTTCCGCTTTCATTAATCATTTGAATGTGTGACAGTTACGATAGGGAATTCTCCGTATTAAATTCTATTAAAAAATGTCCCAATAATTTATATCCACACTTTAACATATGAGTTCATTAAAATCACAAGTATATTATTCCCAGCACGGTTATACAAAATAGGGCACCCTTAGGCTAAGCTGCGATGCACACATACTCTGCTATCGAATCCCGGCACATCACGTAGATAAGGACTACGTATTCTGAACCTCTCAGGAACCGTTTCAATAAGCGAAATCACACATAATGGAGACGAACATAGTTCACATACCCATGGGTCACGCACATACCTACGCTCCCATGGTCAGCTGACTTATTAACTCACAAATAAGCCATTCATAGTTCTATGTCCTTAAGGTACCAATCTAAATCCCCCCGTAGGCACACAAAGATTAGACGGCCCTGTTCCGAAAGCCGACCTCCCGTGATAGCAAGTATGGTAGGTATGTTATACACATAATAGTTACTACACTAAGCATTCACAAAACTTAGATATCTTATAATATTGTTAATGGTACATTCACAACCCTATACCATTATTCAAATTTCGTACGCTTTCATATTATTAGATGGTATATCACATATCTGGCCGATACATCTCCCGTCGTATAGTTTAAGTACTTAAACCTAAACAAGAAGGTTACTAAGTCTCTTAATATTCCCACATTTTTATTCGTTAATCTTAAGATACATATTTCTGTCTCTAACCTTAAATTATCAACTATATAGATTTAATTCATTTTTCGGACATCTCCAATTGCATTTCACTCATTTGACCCTATTATGTCTAACATAAAGTCTCAATTCAATTCTAATATAATCCGGTTCCTATATACACCCTTACTGGTCCTCCTTAAACCTAAATGTATTCACAAGGTCCTTACCAATAATTTTCAAGGGTCGAAATTTTTTTAAATTCAAAAGGGGGAAAATATCACAATTTCTGGGGAGGTCGATCGATCGATCATGAATGTCGATCAATCGATGTCATAGATCGATCGACTATGAATGTCGATCGATCGATCAAGCAGTTACAGGTTACGGGTTTCCTTGATTTTTAGTCCCAGATTTGTCCCAAAATGCCATTACAAGATAAGAAATTCTAATGTAACCATAAGGGATCATTAAACAACCTAATTACACGATTCCTAACGTTCCAAAACTTCTAAATCATCAATAATCAACCTTTCTTGGATTAAATCTTCATTTTATCATAAAAACCCTATTTTCTTCTATTTCATCAAGAATCGTCATGTTTCTCTTCTAAATCCGTTTTTAATTCATCTAAGGTTATAGTTTTTCTACTGAATGATTTTCAGAACAAATCTACATGCAAGTCCTATTCAAAATTTAGGTTTCTTCTCCAATTTCCATGAGTGTTTATCAATATACAAGATTATCATTAAATCCTATACGCATGGATGATATATTCACTGAAACTAATGGAAATCAAATCACTTGACTTAAAAATAGTGTTCTGATCCGCTTGTGACGAAGATGGTTGGTCTTCCCTCTCTCTACGGTGACAAATCCAATGGATTATGGTGGTGAATGGTTGTTATGGCTTTGAAAGCCCTTTTTGTAACCTATCCTCTAACTCACGTTGCCCACTCTTGCTTTGTGGTTGATAATGGCCCTCATAAAAGATGCTAAATAAACCCTAAACTCGTGGGTCTAAATTTTTCTAAATTTAAAATGACTAAAATACCCTCCCAAGTTGTCGGTTTGGCCTAGAAATACCCCGGGACCCAAACTAAACTCTTGACTAGTATTTTCTGACTATTTTAGCCTCTCCAAACCCGTTAGCGAACTCAAAATGACCATACGGGTGATAGAATTATAATCTTGTTTTAAATCTCATTAAATTAATTTCTGATGCGACTGACACGCGTGTCCCAACTAAATTTCCCGAATTATCGTATTTATGACTCGCGATAATTTTAATAAATTTAGCAATCATATGTTACCACATATATCCAGTAATATTCATCATTTATTATCATAACCAAATACCGACTCACGTCTCGTTTGTATTTAAATCCGAATTAATTTCTAATTAATTCCCATTTAATTTAATTAATCCCATTAAATAAAATTAATAAAAGTACGGGGTATTACAACCATGTTATCTTTAGACTCCCAGTTGCAAAAATTAACTAGTATAGGCTTGTTTGGGGGTTAAAAGTGGGTATTAAGGGGTGAAAACTCAAAATAGTGGCCGAATGGCCAAAAGAGAGGGACGAACACCCCATGGGGTACAAAAGTAACCGTGTCAAGTGACCACGTTCTCATTGAGCTCTCAATTGTTGAAATTAACTACTATATGCTCGTTTTGGGGGTTAGAAGTGGGCACTGGGATGAGAAAACTCAACTCAACAATCAAGTTGCCCAGAAATAGGTACGAACACCCCATGGGGGATAAAAGTAATCCGTGGGAAGGGATCACATCCTCACTGGGCTCCCAGTTACCAAAATTAACTAGTATTGGCTCGTTTTGGGATTAAAAGTGAGCGTTGAGGAGAAAAAATTCAAAATGGAGACAAAGTTTCCCAGAGATAGGCACGGACACTCCTTATGGAATAAAATTAACATGTGGGAAATGACCGCATCATATCTCGACTCTTGTTTTTGTTAAAATTTACTAGTATAGGCTCGTTTTGGGGTTAAAATTGGGTGTGAAGAGGAAAACACTCAAAATAGCTACCAATTAGAGCGGAGAGAGGTACAGACAGCCCATGAGGCACAAAAGTAAACAGTTGGAAGTGAGCGCATTCTCACCGGGCTCCCAATTGTAAATGATAGGAATAATTCAATGAATTTTTTTAATAATGGATAGTTTTGGTAGATACTTTCTCGTGTTTGATAGTTCATGCGGTTTCTTATAATTTATCGTATAAATGATTTAGTAAGAAACTTGGATTTTAACGTAATACTTGAACAAAAGGTCATGTTTCCCAATTTGGCCTCATTTTTATCTAATTATGAAGTTTATCATTCCCATTAATAATTAAAACAAAGTACGATATTTAAATCATGTTACTCACTAACTAATACTTATTTCATGTTATAGGTTGTCATGATAGACTTCTCCATTGTTGATCAACTCTGCAGCTATGTAAGTTCAAGAACTAATTACCTTCACTTCTTGTTGCAAAATTACAATGTCCAATGAAATCATTCAGATTATGTTTTTTACACTATCTATTTATTTTTCAAACAGGTTTTGTTGGTCATGTCTTGAGTACATAGCGTGGTACTATATAAAAGGGATCTACAAAACATTTGATATTTGTTTCCAGGCAATAAGGTATATAGCTTTCTAACATAACCACAACAACCATTGGTTATGGACATTTATTGCATCCTACAAAGGTACTTCCCATAACCTTTCATGTAAAGATCTATTAACTTACTTAATGTGATATTTCTTAAACAAAGTGTTTGCCTATTTCTACTTGATTTACATTGTGTATTTAACAACTCCAGAGGAAAAAGACTATACTCAAGGGTACAATATATATTAAAGTATGTTCTTCATTTACTTTAATTTTTTTGTGCCTTCTCAAAATCCAAATCCAAATATAAATTCATACTTGGTTACATCAAGTGATATTTTATGTCAATTTATACTGTTTTATCTTCGTGGTTATTCACTCTCAGCAATTTTGGCCCTAAATTTTTAAGTATTCCCCATGATAAATGTTAACAAAACCCTAAATAAAATTTATTTCAATATGCAAGAGTATATTGGTGTCTTAAATGGTGAAAATAACGTATATTACGTTTAAGTAGTTACTATGAACCAATTCATCCTTGTAGAGAATTTACAATGTCATACTAATCATTAATCATTAAATTTTGCGACAAAAGGGGCTTCAGTCCTACAATTGCGGTATACGAAACATCTCAACCCACCCACTGTACAAATTAACTTCCAACCCTACCTATGAGATAAAAATAAAATTATTTTATGAGAGGCTGCAATAGTCATACTTTGGTTGATGAGACATAAATTTCAACGTAAACTACAAGTCAATGGCCAAGAAAATAAACAAACTCTAACTTTAGAAAGAGAACCAAGAGATTTCTTATATTTCAAAATATAGGAGTGTCCTCAAAATGAAGACTACATGGGGTATTTAAAGGGAGGAGTAACTTAGGTTTTGTGAATTCCATAAAGTTGTAGCTTTTGATTTTCTTTATTTAAATACTCTGCTTCATAAGACTTTTTTAGAGACAATGGGGAAAATTTAATCATTAAGCAATAATCTAAAATTTGCCTATATACATGATGATTTGGTCATTATCATAGAGCATGTACTGTCATGTTAAGTATTTACACACTATTTGTTTTAGTATTAGTTAGAATGTTACTACTACATGGTGATTTGGTCGCTGCATGATTTTGTATAAATTGTTTGTCAGCCTATTTTGTACCTTACGCCATATTAAATCAAAATTGTGTTTATAAATTCCTTGTCCATCTGTTATAGCTATACATATATTTTGCCCTTTGAAATATAGGTTACTAATGTTATTATTTTTTTTCCTTCTTATAGAAAGGAGGTCCTTAATTGTATATCTCTCGTTGGGCATTTATGCTTATTCTCTCTTTTGTGATGATGGTTTTATACCCTATTTTGATAGCCCCACTATTCAACAAGTTCACAACGGTAAGTATTGGACCCCCTTCTCTTTCAAAAAATCATTATGGAATTACATCATGTACAACATTTTAGTTTTATCATTCTATGACTGTGTTGCAACATATAGCTTCCAGACGGAGTGCTTAGGATGAAAATAAAAAAAAAATCTTTGTTTATAAAATATCCCTTGAGGAAGTTGTTTGTTGTTAATGGATCAACATTGTCAAGTCATAGCAATGTAAAGATTCCATTTGATATATTTTCTTTTGTTTTTTCATGTATTTCATATTTAATTTCCAGATCCATTCAAATTTTATGGCAAGATTGAAAAATATTTACCCAGCCATATATCCCTCACACGAGCTTGCTAGTCTTATCCAAGCATAACCTGTTGGCATGATAGGGCAAGCTCAATCTTATCATTGCGTAGAATAAGATTATCACTTTGATTGGTGAATGAAATGGGGTTGAGGTTGTTAGCCCCAAGAACTCACATATGAGGATTATGGAGGACATGGTATCTCGGTAACTTTGAACAAGCTGAGCAAGCTAGAGGTATCTAAATCAACCCATTTAGATCTGTTTATTTAAATAGATCCAAATAATCTCGTCATCTTCCTCCAATCTTCTTGATCTCCCCATTATCGATTTCTCTTGACATAAAACCTTCTTTAAACCCAAAGAAATAGAAAACAAGAGAAATAGAAAAACTATAGGGCACTAAATCTTGCTCATGTGATCAACGGTAAGTAGAGGTATACCGTGAATAGTGTATTGTTCATCCTTGTAGATACACCACTTAAACGGGTGAACTATTTTAATATTCCGGGGGGACTTTTAGCCTCGGAAGCATCCCGAACAGTCCCACGGGTTGCGACAGTTACCTGTAGGCTTCGGTCATGGCCGCCAATTTCAGGGATTTCGCTGAGGTTGTGTTTGAGAACTGGGACGACACTATGCATTCATGGCACACTGATGGCCACATCTTATTTTTTGTGGGGATGGATGGAGAACTTTGGTCATATGTTAGCAGATTAAGTTACAATTTGAGAGATGTAATTACTTGCTCAACTTTTCAGGTGTATCCGAGGTCATGGACTATAGTTTACATTCCTTTGGATAATGTGAGAATGTGGAATATAAGATCTGAGGATTGGGCACGCCAATATTTGGGATAGCAGTTCTACCTTCGCATTTATTCTCCTGCTAATTCATGGAGGATGAATATCCCAGCCCCGAGAATGCTCGTGTGTGGTCGAGCAACAAGCCGTAAAGCTGTGCCTTTATAAAAGAATGATAATGATCAAATTTTACCCACATAAATTATCACTTATGACTATTACGAAAGGGTGACTGCACTAATTTTACAATGGTAATTGAGGAATATGAGACACGGTTGTTGAGGAAGATATTGACACGAGCTCTAATTAAGCTTTTTTGTTAATGTCTATTATTTATTTATTATTGAAATGATGAAAGTGGTTCATAATTTGATTTGCATTGTAGTGAATATCGTTTCTATTATTACTTTATTCCCAATCTCATAGTCTTCTTTCTGTGAAAATAAATTGATTCTGAAAGAAGACTATGAGATTGGGAAAGATGAATGCTTGATGTGGGCTCTTCTCAGGGAAAGATGAACGCTTCCCACAAACGGTTCCAATTGTGGATGCAATTATTATGCAACACAAATAAATATGAGAGAAAGATTATCAAGAAGAGGATAAGGAATACAAGATGCCAATCACACATCAAAGGATGTATGTGGTTCAGCCAATATGTGCCTACGTCCATGGTGGTGCAGTCGATATTATTTCTATATACTCTGGAGAGTGATTACAGAGAATACAACTTGTCCTTTTGCCCCGGACCTAGGGTTTAATATATACATGTGCATGTAGATGAGTGGAGGTGATGGGTTCCTCCATGTTTTCCATTTCCCCCATAACTTCCCTTCATGGGATCATGGGGGGAGACCGGATCAATTATAAAACATGAGGGGCCTGGACTTTCGGCCGCCAGGACTGGGCTACTCGTCCAGGCCCACAGTTCTAAATTTCGGGTATCCACAATTGCCCCTAAATTTGTTGGGCCACATTTATGGGTCCAATGGATTTAAATGATCAGCCATTATGGCTGATTTGTGATTCTTCGAAAACTGCGAAGTTGCTTTGGCGGCACTCGCTTCGGTATCTGTGCGCTATGATTAGAATTGAAGGCTTGTTGGGATAGCCACTTTTTCTTTTGTTGTTTCAGCCTTTCCAGTACTCTTCCTTCTTCTGAGAACTCTAGCGCCTCGTACCTTATTATCTGAATCCCCATTCCCATTGCTTCTTAGTCGTCTTGAGCTCGTGCTTCTTCATCACTCGAACTGATCTTCTGTTTTGTAAGTTTCTCGTGCCCTTTCTTTGAAATTTCTCTTTGGTTTGTAGAGTTTCTTAAGTTTTTCAATGGCGAAGATTGGAAATAGGTCAATCTCTGAGTTCAGGAAGTTCTACAATATTCCTGAGTGGGTAGATATTGAATATTGTGCCTCCCCTCCTAGGAACGTTAGGGATACAAAGGATGCCCACTGGATCCATGTTTTGTATCTCTCCCGGGGGGACTTACTTTTCCCCCTAATGATCTATTTCTGCATTTTTTTGGTTATTTCAATATTGTTCCCACACAGTGCTCGCCCAATGTGTGGAAGATAGTAAATGGCGTCCATAGAATAAACCAGTTGTATAGTACTAGGTTAGGACTTGCCGATATCTGTTTCTGTTATTCCTTTTCTCGAACTAGCTCAGATGTCTTATACCTCAAAGCTAGGAGTCCTGATAGGGTATTGGTAGTAAACCTACCAGATTCCCATAAGGACTACTAGCAAGAGGGTTCCTCATTAGGAATTGGCAGTTCCCTCCCCAGTTTGAAGGGTCGAGGTCTGAGAGGTTCACTGTCCCTTTTTACGGGGAAGAATATATAGGTAGACATTGTACTGTTGTTTTAACCTTTGCTAACTTGTGACTTTTCTAACCTCTTTTTGCTTTTTCTCCCACAGTGAGGACAAAGAATTTGGAGCCTGCTCTCAGCGAGGTTCGTATCTCGGAGTTGGTGAAAGCTTGGAATATCAAGGAGCCTCTGGGTGACGGCGAGCATCCCAGGTTTGCTGCATTTTTTCTCGAGTACAAGAACGCAGGCTCCAGCTTCATAGCATGGCCTGTGGTTAGTGTTCTAGAGTTTGATTCTTTCGGAGAGACTACTGCTGAGCCTATCCAGTTGGATGAAGATGAGAGCAGCTCTGAGAGTGAGCCTGTAGGAGCTGCGAGTAATTTGGGTGGAGGGAACTCTAACAGTAGCAGTTCTTCTGAAGAGGATTCTGAAGCTCGAGGATCGTCGAGCACTTCCAGCAGTTCAGGCGAAGAGATGCCTCCAAGGAAGAACCTGATTAGAGACGACGATGATGAGGACCATGTGCTTCTTGCACAGAGGTCAAAGAAACAAAAGTCTTCTTCTGGGGCCGTGGCTACTGGTTCTCGGTCTTCCACTTAGGAGTAAGAGAGGAAGAGGAGAGAGGAAGAGAAGGTGAGAGAGAGGAAGAGAAAGAAGGAGGAGGAGGAGAGAAAGAAGGTGGAGGAAAAGAAGAGGGTGGAGGAAAGGAAGAGGATGGAGAGGGAGAGAGAGGAAGAGAGGAGGAAGATGGAGTCGAGGATGAAGGCTGGGCAAGCCTTGGTCCCAGTGTCTGCTTAGCCCGAGGGGGCCTCAGTTTCCACTTCTCCTCAGCTGGGTCCTGCGCTGCTCGAGAGGGGAGTTCTTCCTGCAGATCGCCAGAGGGCACTAGGGTCTGATCAATTAGCCCTTCAAGCTATCCAGAGACTAGCCTTGGTAAGGTTCTCTCCCTTTTTCAATTCCTTAACAAGTTTTAATTATTTCTCCTTCTTGATTTCTTCTTCATTTTTGGAAATTTGTGACTGATTCGTCGTGCTCTACCGTTCTGGCGACGAGTTGGTGAGAATGAATGGCGAGCTGGAGGAGCAAAAGTCCGCTCTGGAAGTTAGGGGTTCTCAGTTGGAGGTTGATTTGAAGGCTACTGATGCCCCCCGAGCTTCCTCTGATCTGGCCCTTATCAATTCTAACCGAGAGGGGGATGCGGTGGTTAAGGAGCTGAGCGAGCTGAGGCAGGCTTATGACCTAGTCTGCTCGAGCAAGTTGGGTATTGTAGAGGAGAACAAGGCTCTGACTGAGCAGCTGAAGGATAAGGAGTCCCAGGTAGCCACCATCATGGAGGATTCATACAACTCCGGGTGGACTGTTGCTTATGAAGACGCCGAAGTTCAAATAGGCTATATCAGCCGTTTAACTTCAAGAAGGGCTGGAAGAAGGCCCTCCTATCTGCTGGTGTTGATGCTGAGTCTCCTCTATTCGATGAGCATAACCCGGGTCCAAGGCCAACCGTGGACGAAGAAGCCCCTGCCTCATCCATCGAGGGTGTTAATCTTACCTCTCAGACAAATCATGTCGATGCTGGTCCTACCCAGGCGAATGAGGGCATCCCTGTAGAGGGGGATGCCTCTACTACTGCTAACAAGGGGAAGCAGCCAGCCACCTCTGGGCAGCCTGAGGTTGCTAGTTAATCCTCTCTTAGGATTATTTTTGTACTTCTGCTTGTAATTTTTCCATTTTCTGCTCGATGTACTTGACCTTTATTAATGAAATAAAAACGCTTCTTTTTCCAATGCATTGATTGATTTTTCTTTCCCTTGACCTTTTATGTTTTGTTGTTGATTTATGTAGAAGTGTATATTCCTGCCACATCTCAATTGGGCAGGACTCTTGATCTCAATGCTAGTCCTCAGGTTCGTCAGGCCTTTGTTAGGATTTTCAAGTCTCTTAGGTCAAGGAATCAAAAGTATAAGGAGCAGTCCGAGTTAGTGGCTAGGCTGAAGGACAGGCTCCAGGATATGGAAGGAATTGGTGCCTCTGTATAAGAGGAAGTCAATGTACTGAGAGCTAGGTTGCTGGAGGCCACCGAGATAAATCAAGTTGGGGAATTACTGCAGCAGGAGAATGAAAACCTAAGGAGGGAAGTCCTGCAACTTAGAGAGCATGCGCCGAGCACTGTTTCAGCGGTTCTGCAAGGCTCCTCGTCTTTGCGAGCTGGACATACTCCTCCTATTCTACGAGGTTCCACTCGTACTCCCCTCCCGCGAGCTGGTAGGATCACTAGGGGAAGGAACAGGGAAGCAGAAGAACAGCGGGATAATGAGATGGAAGAGCTCCGTGATGATGTTCGCCGAGCATATGTAACTGCTGCTGGGCTTCAAAGGGACTTTACTCGATTGTGGCATTTATTCAAGAGGGGTCCTCGATAAGCGTGGGCTGACGGTTATGATCAAGGCTGGCTAGATGCTCCCATAAGACTATCCGAGTTTGAGGAACTTTCTTTCATCAGAGGGTGGTTGAGTGCTTTGAAAGAGCTTCAGGTCCCGAGGAACTTCATGTTATGGTATCGTCACGAGATGTCCTCCTCCACTCTGATGCCCAATCCATTCAGGAGGGACGATAGATGGATCCCCATTGATGCTATTCCTCGGCAAATATTAGAGTTGGACGCAGATGAGGTTGTGGAAGAGCTGGTCCCTGCTCCTGATGATGGACGAAGAGCTAGAGTGGTAGACTGTCTTGTTCGAAGGCTTCCACCTTCTTCAATTTTTTGCAAGTTGTTTTTCTTTTGATAATGTAAACTCTTTGGGCAAGCTTCGCCGACCAAACGTGTATTATCGTTGTTGTAAATATAACAAGTTGTTATTCTTTTGTATTTTTTGATAATGTAAATACTTTGGGCGAGCTTCGCCGACTAAACATGTATTATCACTGTTGTAAATATAAGAGATTAATACAAAGTTCGTGTTTTGGGCAATTTTGCCGACTAAACGTGTTCATCCAATCTTTTTATATTCTCGCTGCTTCATAATTATTTTTGTTTTTCCATGCAAGTGTCCCCCCAGTCCAGTATAATACCAAAATACCATTGTGCCCCATTTTACCTTTTAGGTTGTGTCGTCACACTCCCTTAGGCCTAAGTAGGGCAATTGGTGAGGACACACCTGGTATTGGATGTCTTCATCCGGTCAGGATTTTGCTCAACCAAAGTAGGTTTGATGGCCAGTATAAAATCAGGTCGCATTGCCTAAGAATCCTCTGTAGGGCTTTATATATTGCCAGGGGCAATGCTGAGAGGTCTCTCGTGTTTCATGACGACGACCTGAGGAGGGGTATCCCCCTACTATATCGACCATCGTGCCTGTGATTTGGAAAAAAGATATGTGATAAAATGCAGTTACTGATTTCATTAGTAATAAGGGGAATGAACTGTTCCTTTCACATAACAAATACAAGAAAAATATTCAACAATAGAATTCCTTGAGAATCTAAAAATATAATTTCTTAAGATTAGCTGCATTCCATGCTCATGGTATCTCTCTGCCCTCTATCATTTCCAAATGATATGCACCTCGCAAGTCGTCCCT
Source organism: Sambucus nigra (assembly GCA_949130495.1). Classification (NCBI taxonomy): domain Eukaryota; kingdom Viridiplantae; phylum Streptophyta; class Magnoliopsida; order Dipsacales; family Adoxaceae; genus Sambucus; species Sambucus nigra. Next base: position 300,144,479 of record OX422217.1, on the reverse strand, counting down.
AGTTACTTTAAAGGGTCCTTCCCAGTTTGGGCCTAGCTTGCTGTCTGATGACCTTACTGTGTTGCCCAGGACTTTCCTTATAACATAGTCCCCAACTTGGAATCTTCTCGGGTTAACCCTTTTGTGGTAATACTTTGCGAGCTATTGCTGATATCTCGCAAGCTTCACCAGGGCCAGTTCTCTACGCTCGTCGGCGAGGTCGAGTTCAGTGAGCAACGCCCCATCATTCTGGCCTTGGTCGACAAGGTCGGATCTCATTATTGGCAAGCCCGCTTCTAGTGGAATGACTGCTTCCATGCCATATGTTAGCAAAAATGGGGTTTCTCCTATTTCTCGTCGAGGAGTTGTTCGGTATGCCCATAGGACATGGGGTAGCTCGATTGCCCATCCGCCCTTGGCTCACTCTAGTCGCTTCTTCAATCCATCGATCACAGTTTTGTTGGAAGCTTCTGCTTGCCCATTGCTCTGAGGGTAGGCCACCGAACTAAAGTTATGTCTGATCCCATGTTCGTTACAGAAGTCCTGAAAGGGGCCACTCTCGAATTGTGTCCCATTATCAGTGATGATGGTTCTGGGGATTCTGAATCGAGTGATTATATTCCTCTGTATGAATCTTATCATGTCAGCATCTCGGATGTTTGCCAATGGTTCTGCCTCGATCCATTTGGTGAAGTAGTCAGTTGCAACCAACAGGTATTTGCGATTGCCGGCAGCAGTGGGTAGTGGTCCCACGATGTCCATCCCCCATTGGGCGAAGGGCCACGGGCTGGTCAGGGATTTTAGGTCGCTGGCTGGTTGGTGGACTATTAGAGCGTGAAGCTGGCATTTTGGGCATTTGCGGACATATACTGCGGAGTCCTTTTGCATATATGGCCACCAATAGCCTTCCTTCATTGCTCGAAAGGCTAGAGACCTTCCTCCGACATGACTTCCACAGATTCCTTCGTGAAGCTCGCACAACACTTGCTCAACATCGCCTGGGTGGACGCATCTAAGGTAGGGATCGGTGAAGGACTTCTTATACAAGTCGCCTCCTGTGGATAAGTGAAAGCGAGTAGCTTTGACTCTTATCTGGTGGGCGGTTTTCTTATCCTCGGGCAGCGTGCCCTCCTTTAAATAGTCTCTTAAGGGGTCCATCCAGCTGGGGGTGGATCCCACCTGGAGTATTTGTTCCACGTTTGGCAGCTTGCAGTTGTGGTTAATGCTTGGACAAATGAGGAAATCGATGGGAATGACCCTTTTAAGGCTAGAATCAACTGCCGAGCTTAGGGCTGCTAAGGCGTCGGCATGACTGTTTTGCCCTTTGGGAAACTACTGGATGTTGATCTCCTCAAAGCTCGTCATTAGTTTCCTCACCAGGGCGAGGTAGGCTACCATTCTTTCATCCTTCGCGTTGTAATCTCCACTTATCTGATTGGAGACTAGTTGAGAATCGCCGAACACCTGTAAATGTTTTGCTCCCAGAGTTTGTGCCTTTTGGAGACCGGCTATTAGGGCTTCGTACTCTGCTTCATTGTTGGAGGCTACAAATCCAAGCCTGATTCCTTGCTCAAGGATGGTGTTTTATGGGGTGATGAAAATGATGCCTACGCCTGCCCCCTTTGAGTTGGAGGCTCCATCAACGAATAGTTTCCAGGTTTCCACTGTTGTTGGGTCCTCTTTTTGCTTTGTTGGTTGAGGTTGGTCGGGGAGTTCTTCGCCAGTGAATTCGGCTATGAAATCAGCGAGGATCTAACCCTTGATAACGATCCTTAGTTGAAATTGGATGTCGAATCGGCCGAGCTCGACTGACAACTTAGACAATTTGCCCGACAAATACGCTTTCCTTAGGACCGTCTTAAGGGGGTGCGATGTAAGGACGATGATAGTATGATCTTTGAAATAATGCTTCAGTTTCCTCGAGGCTATCACTAGTGCAAAGGAGAGCTTCTCCAACGGTAGGTACCTTTGCTCGGCGTCCAATAAGGTCTTTCTCGCGTAGTAGACGGTGTGTTAGATTCCTGCGACCTCGCATGTTAACACCAAGCTGGCAGTGTGACTGGATACCGAGAGATACATGTACAAAGAATCCATTTGCTGTGGTATGACAAGCAGCGGTGGAGAGATTAAGTAAGACTTGAGCTCGTCCAAAGCTCGCGAGCAGTCCGGGCTCCATTCTATTGGTTTACTCCCTTTTAGAAGCTGGAAAAAAGGCTTGCACTTCTCGGAGGATTTGTAAATGAAGCGATTTAAAGTAGCGAGCATTCTAGTGAGCTTCTGCACGTCTCGGACTGTTCGAGGGGGTTGTACCCTGTTGATTGCACCGATCTGGTCCGGATTAGCTTCTATGCCTCTCTTACTGACCAAGTATCCAAGAAATTTTCCGAACTGGACACCGAAGGAACACTTGCTCGTATTAAGCTTCATTCGGTACTTCCTGAGGATTTCGAAGGTCTTTGACAGGTCTGAGAGGTGATTTTCCTTCTTCTTACTCTTAACGAGCATGTCATCGATGTAGACCTCCATTGTGTCTCCCATTTGATCCTTGAACATTTTTATGACCATCCGCTAGTAGGTTGCCCCTGCATTCTTGAGCCCAAATGGCATGACCTTGTAGCAATACAACCCAACCGTCATGATAAATGCCGTTTTGTTCTGGTCTGGGGCATACAAGGGGATCTGGCGATATCCTGAGTATGCATCCAGGAAACTCATTCGCTCGTGAGCTGCAGTGGTGTCTACTAGTTGGTCTATCTTTGGTAGGGGGAAACTATCCTTAGGGCATGCTTTGTTGAGGTCAGTGAAGTCAATGCAAACTCTCCACTTCCCATTGTTCTTCGGAACTACTACTGGGTTGGACAACCACTTTGGGAATTGTACTTCCCGTATGGATCCTGCATCCAGTAGTTTTTCGACCTCCTTTTCGACTGCTTTAGCCTTCTCGGGTGCGGTTCTTCGTGCCTTCTGCGTGACTGGCTTGAATGTGGGGTTGACGTGCAGCTAATGACAGACCATATCAGGATCAATGCCAGGCAGCTCGTATGGTTCCCATGCGAAAACATCCACATTGTGTCTCAGCAAGGTCGTCAACTCCTTTTGTTCTTGATCGGTGAGAGATGCTCCAATCAAGAAGACTCTGCTACTGTCACCAACTTCGTCTATAACTTCTACCAGGTCCTCGATGACATGCTCGGAGGGGAGGAGCCTGGTCTCCTCTACTCCTGGTCTTCCATACTTTAGTTGCTATTTGGAAGGTATCACACCCTCTTCAACTTTCTCGTTGGTTTGACCGGCTTTCTTCTCTGGCTTTGGTCTGATGGCTGCTATGAAGCCCTTCCTCGCCATCGCTTGGTCCCCATGGATCTCCATTACTCCTCGCTCGATTACATACTTGAGCTTCTGATGGTAGGTCGAGGAGACCTCCTTCATTGCATGAAGCCATCCTCTGCCGAGGATGGCCTGGTACGGTGATTCGATGTCACAAAAACTCAATCATCTTGGAGACGTTCCCAGCACGAACTGGCCGCACTATCTTGCCTAGGGGCATGGTCATTTCCCCAGCAAAGCTGACCAAAGGAATAGTAGCTTTCTTTAGGTCGGCGACGCTCAACTTCAATTTCCTAAACAGGTCGAGGTACATTACTCCGGATGAGCTTCCTTAATCGACGAGAAGCTTATCGATGTCAAATTTGGCTATCCTGAGTGTAATGACTAGGGCATCATAATGTGGGGTCCTTACTCCCATCAAATCTTCATCCGTGAAAACAATATGCTTGTTATAGTTGATGTCCTCTGCTTGTCGACGCTTTCCTGACTGTGACTTTGCTGGATCGATTTGAAAAGCCTGCATTACCGCTGTAAGCTTTTTCATCTCCATTCGAGCTGAGTTCCCTTGTATCTTCTTGACGTCAGATACCCCGTGAATTATGGTGAACTCATGTCCAGCATCATCCTCCATCACATTATCGGGTCTCATCTCTCTGTTGGCAGTCACTTTCTCTGCCCTTTTCTCCACAAAGTCGTTCAAATTCCCGGACTGGGCCAATTCTTCGAGGTGAGACTTAAGAGCTTTGCAGTGCTCGGTCTTGTGCCCTCCCTCTTTGTGAAAAGCGTATCTCAACACATTGTTCCTCTTCGAGGGATCTCCCCCCATCTTCCTGGGCCACTTGATGAATGGCTCATCCTTGATCTTCACGAGAACCTTGTAAATTGGTTCTTTAAAGACGGTGTTGACGGCCTGGAATGCTTTCGACGCGTCCTGGTTCCCTCCATTCTTGGAGCCATTTTTGCCTCCGTTCTTTCCTCCTTTCCTCTGGTTCTCAATTTTCTCACCTACCCTTGTAGTGAGCTTAGCTCGACCATTTTCTCCTGTATTAGGGCAGGTGGCATCTTCCACCTTTGCGTATTTCTCGATTCGGCCATAAGGTCGTCAATAGTCATAGCTTCCTTCTTCGTCAGGGATTGTTAGAGGAGGGAAGAACTAGGGAGCCCAATTTTGAAGGAGGCCATTGTCACCTCCTCCGCGCAGTCCTCGATCTCATTGAATAACTCCCAGTACCTCTACGCGTATTCTCGTAGGGTCTCTTGAGGCGTTTTCTTCATTGTCACTAGAACATCCATCCTTTTGGGATGGGAGCTACTGGTAATGAATCGGGCCGTAAAGAGTTCGGCTAGGGATTTGAAATTCTTGATCGATCGGTGGGGGAGCCTTTCGAACCACTTCTGTGATACATCATGAAGGCTCGAGGGGAAAATACGGCACATCACGGCATCCCGATGACTCCAGAGGTTCATGGCCTGTCGGTATTGCCTGACGTGATCGATGGGATCAGTCTTTCCGTTGTAAATCTTGAACCTTGGAATGGCAAATTTCTTGGGAGATTCCTCCTCTTCGATTTATCTTGTGAAAGGTGACTTCATCTAGGCTTTGAGAGCTCGCCTCGCGAGCTCTCTAGTTGATCTTGTTCCGTGGTGAGCGGGATGCTGGTCCGTCTCCCTGCGGACCATGTTTCGTATGTGCTCATCACTGCAAGCAGGGCTCTGGTGGCGGTGAGCTCTTCGTAGCTATTCGCGGAGGTCACCGTCTGATTCGCCTCCTTCGTCCCTTTGAGATTCTTTCCTAGGGCTCCTTCCTCGGCTGCGAGACTTGCTCTCCCGAGGGCTAGGAGTGCGATATGGGCATCTTCAGTTATCAGGGCGAAGCTCCCTTTCTAGTCTTTCCAGTCTTCTTTTCAAGCGAGCATTCTCAGCCTCGTATCTGTGAGAAGACTCTATCTCCTCGTGGAGCCTTGCCTCGTACGCATCAATCAACCTGGATATCTGCGTGGACCTTGCTGGTCCCTGACTTTCTTCTGAGGCTGGTCTTTCCAAGCGAGCTCTCTGATATGAACGTCGAACTTCAGACCTAATCCTGCGAGGAGGAGGTGGATCTTGAATATCTCCTGCTCGGGGGGCATTGCTGCTGTGACCAGACATCTTAAACTCCTTTCTTGATGTGGGCTCTTCTCAGGGAAAGATGAACGCTTTCCACAGACGGCGCCAATTGTGGATGCAATTATTATGCAACACAAATAAATATGATAGAAAGACTATCAAGAAGAGGACAAGGAATACAAGATGCCAATCACATAACAAAGGATGTACGTGGTTCAGCCAATATGTGCCTACGTCCACGGTGGTGCAGCCGATATTATCTCTATATACTCCGGAGAGTGATTACAGAGAATACAACTTGTCCTTTTGCCTCGGACCTAGGGTTTAATATATACATGTGCATGTAGATGAGTGGAGGTGATGGGTTCCTCCATGTTTTCCATTTCCCCCATAACTTCCCGTCATGGGATCGTGGGGGGAGACCAGATCAATTATAAAAGATGAGGGGCTTGGACTTTGGGCCGCTAGGACTGGGCTACTCGTCCAGGCCCATAGTTCTAAATTTAGGGTTTCCACATGACACTTTTGAGAAAAAAAGTCATATATAACCATTACCTAATATGACACTTTTTATGGGTATCAATTATGACACCCAAACTTATGACGCTTTTTATAAAAAAAATAAAGCATCATAAAATGCGTTTTATGACACTTAAAAAATGTCAAAAAAGGCTTTTTCTTGTAGTGTATACTCGTTGGGAAGTGATGGTATCCATAAAGCTTACAATAGGGATGGTCCTATAAATCTCGTTATTAAATTCCATGTCATTGATATCTAGGTTTGTTTTAATATGTTTCTCGGATGACCGTGGCTCCATAGTATCAATGGTGTGTCTTCTTCCCTCCATTAGAAACTAAAGTTCTTCGCCAATGGGTAAGTCATCACCATCTTGGGCGACGACGATTATATAGAGAATGCAAGCACTAGTAATCCTATACTAAAAATACATCATTAGGAAAAATATATGCTTTTATGAGATTTCTAGGTCGAACCATTTTTTCTCCTAGTAGGGGAAGTTTTCAAAGATAGAGTTTGTCTAAAGAACAACCGTCATGGCAACATCAATGTGATACAGATGTTCAAGAACATGCACTTCATGCCCGAATTGAGTTGGGAAGATGTCAACAGGGAATACTTGAATCCATAGTATTGGAGAAATCCTTTCCTCCTAGTGGCCTGGGTTACCAACCATCATCAGAGGAACTCAAGATGCTCCACTAACCTCGATTGAAAAGAAGTCTAAAAAGTGCCAAGAGTGTCTCAGGAGATTCCTTGAACAGAAAATTCATCAAAGAGGTGAAGATTTACCCTTGTGTGGCTTTCCCGAACTCTGGTATGATCATGTGGACAAGATGATGAAACTGGGAATGGAGATCTTTTTTAATGATAGCTACTCATGGGCCGAAAGTTCCCAGCATCACGTGTAACAACTCGTTGAGAAGACTATAGTTGCTACTGGAGATTCCAAGGGAAGTGACTCTGAGGACTCATTCAACTTTCATACACTGGGACTGACATTTTTCATGGTCCACTCAATCTCTACATCATTGGATCCATCCCGCCTAATCGAAGATACTGATGCACCTCTCCTCAACTGGAATGTTTCACCAGTTCCACCTGCTAAAATGCAACCTTACCCAGATGTTTATCCCATTTCCTCTTCTTTTGTTGTTCTTCCCTGTTCTGATATAATTGAGACATCCTTTGATGAGGTTCTCAACTCTATTTTTCCCAACAATTAAATAAATGAAGATTTGGAGTATCTTGTTGTGCCTTGCATTAATTGTCTTGATTTTAACCAATCTCTTGTTGATGATGATTTTGCAAATGAATAATTCTTAACTAATATTAATAAGGTTAATAACAAATAACATAACCACATTCAAATTAATGAAGATGAAACTGTTGTTATTAAGCTCGGTTCTAGTAGCTAAATGCGCAAAATTAGGATAAGGTCTACCCTTGATGACTAACAATGCGTGCAACTCGAAGAAGTGCTGAATGAATTTATGGACATCTTTTCATGGTCCTATAACAACATGCCCGACATTGATCCTGAGATATCTCAGGATGAGATTCTAACGCTCGCATAATCCATACTAGTTAAACAAAAACTGCGAAATCTCTGCACCGAATGGTCGCTCAAGGTTAAGGACAAAGTTGTTAAACACTTGAACATAGGCTTCATATGGGTGATCAAGTATCCCATGTGGCTAGACTATATCGTAACCGTGTCAAAATTTGGAGGAAAGGTTCTCATGTGCGTTGACTACTGAGATTTGAACAAGGACTCTCCAAAGGATGATTACCTTCTACTCAATATCGACATAATTGTGGATAACACGGTCAGTCACACTCTCAAGTCATTCGTTGATGGGTTTTCTAGATATAACCAGATCAATATGCACTTGGATTATTAAGAGAAAACCTCATTCATTACCCTTTGGGGAACCTTCTGTTACACCTTTAATCCATTGGTCTTAAAAATAAAGGGGCTACCTACCAGAGGGCTGACACAACCATCTTGCATGATAAGATACACAAAGAAGTTGAGATCTACATGGATAATATGATCATCAAATCTAAAACCTAGGAAGTTCATGTTCTCGCTCTCCGAAACTTCTTTGAGTGACCATGACAATACTAAATGTGACTTAACCCATAAAAATATGTTTTTAGCATTGCCAAAGGAAAGATCTTGGGACTAATGGTTAGCAAAAAGGGTATGGAAACAGATCCTTCCAAGATGAAAGTCATACTCAAAATTCCACCACCCTAAATAGAGAAGGAAGTCCGGGGATTCCTTGAAAAATTCGAGTATATCATTCGGTTAATCAGTCTGTTGACTTCCATTTGTGAACCCATATTCAAACTCCTACGAAAGGATTAAACTAAGGTTTTGAATGAAGTTTGTCAGGAAGCTTTTAACCAAATCAAGCAATATCTAATCAGGCCTCCATTACTCATGCCACCATAGCCTTGTCTACCCCCACTCCTATACTTGACAATAACAGACATCACAGTCGGGGCTTTGTTGGTCGTACCGTGAAGAGTCTTGCAAAGAGAGAGCCACCTATTACACCACTCACAAGTTGGTTGGGTACGTAGTTAACTACAATACCCCGGAAAAAGCATTTGTCACCCTTGTCTAGGTCACCCAAAAATTAAGACACTGCATGCTCGCTTTTCCCATCAAACTTGTATCCCGAATAGATCCTATCAGATACCTACTCGAGAAACCTTCCATGTTTATCTGAATGGTCCAATGGTTGATGCTGCTGACCAAATTTGATATCGTGTATGTCACACAAAATCCATGAAAGGAAGAGCCATCTCTGACTACCTTATTGACTATGTTATGGAAGAAACCTATGTTTGGATTTTTGAGTTTCGGATGAAAATATCATTTGTAGCTACAAGGAAGAGCTCCAATGTCAAATATACTTTGACGGTGTTGCCAACAAGAAAGGGTATGGAAATAGGATACTCCTAATTCCTCTTAATGACTCTCACACTCCAATTTCCATCAAGTTAGATTTTTCCAGCACTAACAACATGATCGAATACGAGGTATGCATGGTAGGCCTCAAAGTCGCTCTCAAGAAATGAATTTGATACCTAGATGTCTACGTGGATTGAACCCTCATCATCGATCAATTACTCAGAAGATGAAAATTTAAGGACAAGAAATTTTTACCCTTCTATGCCCACCTAGAAGAGCTGACCTCCAAATTCCAATATATCACCTTCCACTACTTGCCCTAAGTTAAGAATAACTTAGTAGATTCCCTTGATACCTTAGCCTCTTTGATTAATGCGCCCAAAGGAATAACGATGACCCCCTTCCTAGTCCAAAAGTAAGTTAAACCTACCCACTGCTACCACAATGAGCTCATCACAGAAGAAGATCCTGATATGGCCGATTATTGGTACTATAATATTTGGCGCATCCTCAAGAATAGTAGGTATACCTAAGATTCTAACAAGAAAGACCGAGCAACCCTCTGTAAATTGGATGCCAGTACATTTTCTGCGATAAAGCACTGTTCAGAGAAACTTCGATGGAACCCATTTACACTGCATCGAAGGGGATGACATTGATGAGATAATGCCAAAAATACACAAAGGGGAATGCGGAACCCACATCAATGGCCATATTCTTGCCAAGAAAATCATCCTACAAGGATATTTTTGGACTACCATGGTCCAGGATTGAACCACCTATGTTTAAAGATGTCTTAAATGCAAGCAGTTTTCTAACCTCCAACACTTGCCTACACGGTAATTATACAACAAGACTTCTCCATGGTCGTTCTCCACATAAGGCATCGACATCATAGGGAAAGTTACACCCAAGGCCTCTAATAAGCATGAATTTATCTTGGTTGCCATTGAGTACTTCACCAAATGGGTCGCAGATAAGTCTTATGCAGTACTGAATGCCAAAAATATGGACAAGTTATTCCGAAAAATATCAATTGCCAATATGGGATTCCGCACGATCTAGTAATGGATTGTATTTCAAAGAAAAAGTGACATAAGTGGTCGAAGAGTATGGGATCCAGATACATAAATCTTCTCCCTACTAACCTCGAACCAATCGTGCAACCGAAGTCGCTAATAAGAACCTCATAGTAATCATTAGTAAAATGATTGAGAGTTATCGAGATTAGGAAGATTGGATCCCTTACACCCTATGGGGTCACTTCAATTCGAGCATCTACTGGGGCTACCCCTTACTCTCTAGTATATGTCATGGAAGCAGTCCTACCCATGGAGCTAGAAATTCCTTCACTACGCGTCATACTCGAAATAAAAGTAAGCGAGGAAGAATGAAAAGATAGCGAGGAAGAATGGAATCAAAGTCGTCTTGATGAGTTGTCACTCTTGGATGAAATAAAATTTAAGGCTCTATATCATATACAAGGGTACCATCGCCAAATAGCACGATCATTCAACAAGGGAGTCAAGGACCATGGTATCCGAGAAGGGGATTTAGTCTTAAAAGAATTGTAGAGCCCATTTGGGACCCTAAAGGGAAACTCAAGCCCAATTGGAGTCGCCCCTACATTGTAAAGAAGATCCTGTCCGATTGTGTCGATGTCCTTATCGACATCAATAAGGAAGAGATGGCCCGTCCAGTCAACTTGGACCGTCTTAATAAATTTTACCCTTAATCTCGGTGTGTTAAGACTCTTCTCATCCCCTTCTATTCTAAAAAACTCTTCATTTCCCTCTACTCAGAACTACGCGGGTCCTGGTCCTCTGAAAATCTTTTTTACTTTCAAAAATGAAACTCAGAAAATTTTCAAAACCTCTAGAGGTACGTAAGCAACTTATACGCTTTACATTAGTACGACCCCTTCTTTTTCACAAAATGCTATTACTTTCTTATCTCTGAAAATGAAGGTTCATTTTTTTATTTACATGAACAAAAGGATTATGTATGCTTTAGCGATTGGTGTAGATAATTGAAATAAAAAACTCATCCAGTGGAACAATAATAAAATTAAAATCTATTTTTTATTCCATTATCGAGAAAACCCGATATGATTACAAATATCAGCGGAGGGAGTGAAATAACTTCCCCCAGTAACCTGACCTTATTTTCCTAAATTACAAAACAAAAATAAGCGAATCTACTTCCAAACTTATTTCCATACCTAACCAAATACCATACAAAAGCTTTACAAATAAAACTCCCCAAAGATCCTACTCGCAGCTTCCAGAAGAACCAGCCTCATCATCATCTGCATTTTAGGGTCCCAAAACTTCCCCTGCTTGGATGGTATATCGAAGGCGCTCTATGGAATGGTAAGCCCAGACCAGCTTAGAAAAAAACACAACACCTCCCTCATTTGTGTCAAACAAGGAGAGTCATCTATGTCCAGTCTCTTCAGCCAATATTTTATCCACTACACTCCTCCACAACCATTTTATGTAATCCCTAGAAACATGCCAAACTCCACCAATATATTGGGAAGGATAGGTCGACGATTGACAATTCTCCCACAGATAGCCCAGCTGCATGCGTACGCCCTCCGCCAAATCTTCCACAAAAAATAAGTCTAGTCCCCGAGGTTGCACAATCTACTCTGATCCAAATTGATGCAAGAGTCGCTAGGGAAAGTAAAAAGAGGTCTACCAGAGGCCAACCAACCGAAATACTAGTATTCCCCCAGTTCTAGCATAGGTTGCAACTCTCCCCACTAAGGAACTGACCAATGCAAACCTTGAGCCCCGTGCACCACAAACCAATTCTCCTAGCTCCCGATATTTAGGCCCAAGTTGATAAACTAGCGAGTAAAGAAATTCGGCACGACTGCCAAGGGATATTAAGGAGGGACCGCAATACGGAATCTCTCCGACAGTCACATAAACATCATAACTAGGTTGCCTCTCAGAAAGTTAAAATGGACTTCCCGCCAAGCATCTATACCATTCAGGGTCTCTGCCAGTATCACCCCCCATTTTATAAAAAATATCTTTTTCCGTTTTTGTGAAAATAAAAAACCCAATAAAAATAATTTTTATTTTAAGGAATTCAGAATTTCCTTCTCCCCAATATTTTTACTCATCATGTTTGAAATAAATTTTCCCTTTATTTATTTTAAATCATTTTTATGGTCTGAGTAAATAAAGTAAAAATTGTATATGCATCAAGTCATTAAAGAAAAGATAAATTAATAAAATCCAATACCATTTCATATATATTACTTTATTACACTTTCCTTACAGGAAAACACGAAAATAACAGGACTCAGCCCGATCCCCCCCCCCCCCCCCCACTCTCTGTAAACTCCTACATTCTCTCTCTTTTCTTTCACACTCTCTCTAGTACCCCCGATCTTTGCATCATGTGCGCTTTCCCCAGCGACGAGCTGAAGAGCCTCCGATACCCGATCCATATCCTTCCCCAAACGATGCAGTCGCGCATCCCCCCAGTCACCCCCGTGTGATGGATGGTCATCCCCTAGGGATAGAAGGTCACCTGTAAGATCCCCAGCAGAAAATCAATATCTGAAGAGAACATCGAAGAAAAATGTTCTCAGGAGGAAAGAAGACTTACCCTATCGCTCGTCGTCCATTCAAGACCTGATGCACCATTGCCAAAGAGAGATATTGTCACAAATGCCGGTGGGACTTCCTCCACCGGTACATCTGGCAAAAGCCCCCCACCGACTCATCCTTCAAACCTATCAAATGGGCGTTAAGCCCAATCACCTCATAAAACCACGTCTGCAAAGGATAAGGGTCATCAATCAAAAGAAAGTAATCAAGTAATCAAAAAAGAAATAAAATGCATAAAGGAAAAATGCAAAAAGGGAAAAATACCTCCAAAAGACCGTGCCACTGCAGTTTGGCACCTCATACACCCTGCCGACTAGCTGCTCCCTGAAATTTTGTACAAAAATAGCAGAAATCTCAAAAATTCTCTAGAAAATTCCTAAAATTACCAAATCAATTTTAGAATCGATTTCAGCAAGAAAAACTTTTTCTCAAGCCTGTCCAATTAATACCTCTTTTTTCCCATAATTATTTCTCGAGAGGAAGTCCCAAATCCATATGGATATCTCCCCGCAACATCTCCAAGGGACACCGCATAAATTGAAAAATTCCTTAACATGGCTACCTCCAATCCTCTAATTAATATCTTTTCCCTAGTAGAGTTTCCAAGATTTCCTAAGAAAATTATGCCTCGTAATCTACTTAAGCCCTCAGAATTGGTCGTTTCTTCTTAAGCCCCTAGAATTGACTTCGACCATCAAAAATGGTCACTTCTACTTAAGGTCCTCAGATCTGATGATAAGCACCCAAAATTGTACAATTTATACCACAAATAGATGTACTTTACTTGCTAATTCTCGATAATTTGCGTCCTATGTGCTTAAATACTTATTATGCAGGCTTAATTGCAGTTGCGGTGTCAAAAGCTCTATTTCCAGGCAATTTGAAGTTAAATTGGAGCTAAATACCCGATCTCCTGATCGTAACCTAACCCACCTTAGCCTAAACATAGCATGAAATTCGTGTGTGTTAGTTTGTGTCCCTTTTTATTATTTTTTTAGATTTTTAGTTTGAGTCATTTTTATTTTCAGGATTTATTTTAGATTTATTTAGTATTTCTAGGTTTTATTTTCTATTTTTTTTATTAGTATAATTTTATATTGATTTTGATTATATTTTACTTATTAGTTTTATTTTTATTAGGATTAGATTTTTTAGGATTTCATTCATTAGTTTTATTTGATTTTACATTTATTTAGAATTTTAGTTTTAGTTTTATTAGGCTTTATTTTATTTTTATTTTTTTATTATTTTTTTATTATTATTTTTTATTTATTTCTAGTTTCGTTTTTAATTGAGTCATTGTTTTATTTTAGAATAGAATTTTATTTTTTAGATTTTTAGTTTATTTTATTAATTTTATTTTAGTTACTTATTATTATTTATTTAGGGTCACAAATTAAACATACACATATGCCCAATACACACTCACACACCCTAATGCCATACACCTCTCATACACTCTAACATTCCACTCCATCATCTTCCACATCATACTACCCTATACCCTCACACACCTTATCACCCCTACACTCATCTTCAACCTTACACCCACTCTCTCTCCTCTTTCCACCATAACCAAACTCCCACAAAACTCACATCTCTCATCCACAAAACCCACAACCCCTCCACCGTAACTCTCCTCTGCGTCACCTCCGACGACCCTAACCGCCGGCGATCCACCCCATCCCCTCCAATCGCGACACCCCATTCCGGCAAGCCCATTTCGACGCCGGCACCTGCTACGTCCGGATCTGACCCCTCTCTCGCCGTCCTGCCATCCCGACGATGCCCCCCCGGAACCCTCTACCGCCCAGCCTTACCCGTCGGCGTCGCAACCCTATCCGTCGACTTTCAGTCGAATCCCCAACCCGTACCTCCTTCACCGTCGGCGACGACCTCGTCACCTCCCGCCAGCCATCTTCAACTTCCGGCGACACCAAAATCTCCACCAACCCGAATCACTCTGACCACCATTCCAAGCTAAACCCATTTTCCATCCCAAAACCAAAATCGATTTCTCCACCTGCCATTTCCCACACCAACAAAACCAAGGTCAAAACATAACCCATTTAACCCATGTGACTTAAACCCCCTTTTCCTATTTTACCCAATATACCATTAAACCCACTTAAAACCCATTTCTCCCCTTCCCAAGCCTTGCACGATTTTTTACCACCTGCATAAAATAAGAAGCCAAAACCAATTCCCACTTAAACCCACATCTGTTTAGAACCAACTTTTTACCTTTTTCCAAAAATGCCCCCCAACTTATCCCCACTCTCTCATAACCTCACCATCCACATGCACCCCCTAGCCATATACCCAATATACCCCTTTGCCCCATGTGCCTACTATATAAGAAGACCATGCTCATTCAAAGAAGAATGAAGCTTTTAGATAGGAATTTATAGAGAGAGAAAATACCATTTTAGTGTAGTTTTAGATTAGAATTTTTATTTTATTATTTTTAGATAGTGAGGAGAAAATAAATTGTTGTGAGGATTAAATTGAGTGAGATTCTTGATGTAATTGTGTTTGAATCATTCAAATTAATGGATGTGAATTTCAGCTCAAGGAATAGAAGTTCAATTTCACTTCAAGAGATTGGGGTTTGATTGTTTTCTTCTCTTCTCATTTATTTTATGCTTTTGATTATTAATTTGTCATATTTCATATCATGTTAGGCTAAAACCCCTTTCAAGGGGTGGGGTAAAACCCTT
Source organism: Sambucus nigra (assembly GCA_949130495.1). NCBI lineage: Eukaryota > Viridiplantae > Streptophyta > Magnoliopsida > Dipsacales > Adoxaceae > Sambucus > Sambucus nigra. The sequence goes on along the minus strand of OX422217.1, from coordinate 300,129,275 downwards.
ATTTGATGTTATTTTATTTTTATTAGTTTAATTACTTGAAAAGTCCCTTTGAATGTTAATTTTAATCCCTCACCCTTAAATTTACGCCTCGAGAGAGGGTAAATGATTTTTGAGAGAAAATCGAAATTCTAGTGATAATACTCATTTTAGATTCGAACTAGAGATATGGGTTTCTTAAGTGGGGTATTATAACTTGAATTTCAACTCTAAATTTATTTTCTAAGATTGATATAAATTTTAATTGATCGATCCTAGCGGGTGATTAATTAAAAGGAGTATAGATCTATTTTTCTGGAGTTTTGGGGTGTTAAACTTAATTTTCTAAAAGATTACTATTACAATTACCCTTGCAACGAGAGTTGATTTGTAATTTTGATATTAATTTGGGAGAATTCAAATAATTAAAAATAATTAATTAGAATAGCTAAAATTTTGTGGTGTAATCCCACTCCTTGATTGTTCTCACAATTATTTACCTCACTTTATCTCTTATTTTTAGTTTAGACTTTATTTTTCATTTTAGTAACTTTCTAGTTAGTTATTTTTATCACACCTTTAGTTTAATTTAGTATTATTTCATCTCACCTCAGCTAAGTGTTTTTAATATTTAAAAAGGCTAAAAAAAAGTAGAAAAAGTGAAAAAGCACAAAAAGAAAATAAAAAGTGAATTACAGTTGAATTTGTCTCTAGCTTACTCCCTTGGAAGTGGATTGATACCCTTACTTACCTCTACACTTGAGATTATTTTATTTTGTAGGTATTTGAGGTTTTGATTAGAAGGACTTTTCAAGCAATGACAAAAGACAAAAGATACACCTAAAAGTCATTTCTATCAAATGGCGCCGTTGTCGGGGAGATACAAAAGTCACGTTATCAAATGGCGTCGTTGCTGGGGAGATACAAAAGTCACGTTATCAAATGGTGTCGTTGCCATTCTTGGGATCGTGAAGCTTGGAGTGGATTTCATATCGTAGTTCATTTTTTTTTCGCACTTTGTTATTTTTAGTACCATTTTTTTTATTAGAAGGATTGTATTAGGACATTATTATTTTTCTTGTATTGCGGTGCATAGAGACACCATTTATTTTTCATTTTAAAATTGTAATAATCGAAGACAAGCGTGATAGGGAAACCGGACACGGTAGAGAGAGGGCATCCAAAGGCGAGTAAAAGAAGCCTCTCTACCTTGGGTCGTTAGGACTCCTGGGGACGACTGAAATTGACGTGATCTCCCCCCGGTAGACTAAACATTTTCGACACACCACGGCCTAAAAACCGTGGGAGGTACATTTCTTACACCCTCGCGCCTCTCATGTTAGCGAGTTAATTCTCTTGTGTGATCTTATTTGATTTTACTCTCGCATTTATTTTCGAATGGTGTGATGAATTAATTAATTAAGACCTACACTCGGTCACTCACGAGAAGGGATTTCATCACCCGACTCACTTGCTTATCATTGTGTGCTACCCTAGCCATCATTAAATTTAAAATCAATAAACTAGGTAGTCCACTAGGAGAATATTTTTGCAAAGGCGATAACTCATATTATTCCGTGAATTTTTTATCGCCCGCGGATTTAATTAAAATTTGACTACCCCTTTCACTAAATTTTGAAGATAAAATTGGCTATGTGCTAGTTAGGAATTTTCTTGACTTGTGTGTGTGTCCAATTCCAATTTTTGGTAGTCGGGTTTTAGTTTTTTCGTCCAAATTCTAAGAGTCCATATTTTTTCCCACCTTTTCTTCCAAAAAAAAAATCCAAAATATTTACTTTCTTTCATTTTAGAAAAATCCAAAAATATTTTCTTCCTTTTCTTTCAAAAACTCCAAAAATATTTTCTTCTATTATTTTTATAGAAAAATCCAAAACTATTTTCATTCCTTCCTTTTTTAAAAAATCCAAAAATATTTTCTTTCCTTTTGAAAAAACTCCAAAAAAATACTTCTCTCCTTATGGCTGAAGAACGTCCTTTATGGGACTATTTTGGTCATTTTCCATTGACACGTGACACGTGTTAGAGTGATCCCGAGCCGTCTCTTTATGATATTCTTAGTCGTTTCACCTCTCTCATGAGTACTGTTGGTACTATTGACCCATCTATGTACGCACCACCTATTCCATCACCCTCGGTGTCAAGTGTCGACGTGTCTCATCCTTTGTTGTGCACCCACTGTTATTATACCGATCACATGTCCCATGAGTGCCCATACTCTTCATATCCATACAAACCCACCAGGTACCATGTGTATCCATATGACACTGTTCCGGAACCCACCTCAACCTACTACCCCGCTATACCTAATCCCGAGTTGTGTGAGTACCCGAGCTATTCGTGGAGGCCTGATCACCATTCTACGCAATACAAATCCCAACCCGATGTTGTGGATCCCCACATGTTACAATAGTTGTCATGGCAACCTTGTGCACCTGTTCACGATCAGTCCCCTCACTGTGCACCCCATGAGTCTCAACCATTTGTCCATCACGAAAGCAATCGTTTCGTGTATGATGTACTTGGCCCCATCCCACACACTTCCTTTGAGTATTCTCCATACACTCCCGATTATAGCGAGTTGTTTCCACCTCAAACACCACCACCACCCATCATTCCACCAACACCTTCATCCACATCCGCTCTCGAAACCCTCTTGCAAAAGTTCATACTTGAGCAAGAGCAAGAAATTCAAACTCAAGCTCTCCAAAGGCTTGAACAAAGGTTAAATGAATTAGAGTGTGCGACAGAGTCAGAAATTCCCATAGCCCCACCCATCATTACCACCGAGTGTGATGATGATGTGTCCTCTTGTGACACGGATTCTGAGTGTGACCAACCCTATCACCCCAAGAATCTCGAAGTTGAGACAATCCCATGGTCCGGGTCCCAAGTCTACAATTGTGTTGACTTACCTTTATATAGTGAGCCTGATCAAATCCCACCATGTCCTCCGGAACCCACACTTGTGGTTCCCACTCCAGAGATATCCAAAAATATGGCCGAGCTTTTACGTTATGCCCCAATTTCCTATGTCTCTAACATGACCATATATTTTAGGTTCTCTCCGGCTACGAGTGCTCACCATTTTCCCGAGATAGAATCCGTGATAGTTCCTACCTATCCGGATTTGGATCCTATTCCACCATGCATGGCTCCCGTTTAGCCTGATATTTCTAGTGATTCCTCTATCTCTGAGCTTGGTGACACGTCTTACCCAACCACCACATTCACCGATGATACTCTTGTGGAGCAGTTGACAACTCTATCTTTTGAAACCACACTCCCTTGTGACTATTCCTTTACTCCTCCCAATGAGTGTGTATCTCCCACTCTTGAGTTGGATCATCTTCCTCCACCGTTTATCCCTTCCACCCCACCACCTGGTTTGGATCTTGATTTTACACATTTCAAATTTCCATCTACATCTTTAGATCCTCACCTGAAGCCATCCACCATCTACGAGAGTATATGTGGTGATACTCTCCACCGTGACATCGAGCTTGTTGCTCCATGCACACCACTTCCTTGCGGTGTTGATTTTTCTTCTCAATAGCTCTCTGGCGTGTCACGGCGCGACCATTATCATCGCACATTCATAGAACGGTCGTGTGATTTTTATGAGCCCCACCCCATTCCACTTTCTACACCATTTCGCCTCCCTCACCAACTTGAGCACCATTCTTATAGGTCCCTAGTTTTCCTCACCTTTCGGCTCAAAAAGTCCCGTGATCGATGCTTCATCACCCATGCCTTTCTCACTTTTAACATAATTCCCACCCACCTATGGTCCACCGATGCTTTGCATCGTGTGATGCACTTTGCCATACAAGTGCATTGACCCGTTTTAGCCTCTATCCAACAAGGCTAACGCCTCAGTCTTGTCTGGGGGTGATTCTCATCACCCATTTTTCTGTCGCCCTGTGCTTTCATAGATCTTATCTTTAGGGTGAGAGTTCATCGGTCTGGCTGAAGACGTTAAACTTAGCGCTACCGGGAGGCAGCCTGCGTTTCTTGTATTAGTCTTATACTATTTGGGGGTGGTGTTTCACACCACCCAATGTTCTATCATGCTTATAGACTTGTACATATTTTGCTATCTCACTCATTTATTCAGGTTTCATATTCGCCTCATCTGTCCACTTCATTAGTGGTTCATTCTGGTAACCTCTTTCCTACCTTATGCTCTCAATTTTAAAAATCCTTTTACTCAACATCGAGGACGATGTTCCTCTTTCGTTTGGGGGTGGGGAATTTTATCAAAATTGTACCTCTTTTGAAAAAATTTAATTTTTAAACCTGATTTTTAAAATTTCGTGCAGTTTCTTTCATCTCAATCATTGATGTGAATTTTCAATCATCCATCTTTCAAAAGTCTAGGAACTAAGCTAGTGAATATTATTTTTCTAAATAGTTTATGTAATACATAATAATTCATGTTGCACTGTGAATTTCTAGACTCAACAAAATTTGCGCACGTATTACGTCACTACGATTTAGAGTTGAGGAGTACTACAATTCTAAAGGGAACCTTAAGGATCACTAGTAGAGAATTTAGCTTGTGAGATTCGTGCCTTTCACCCTTTCAGAGTGTTTTACGCAATCTCCGAGTCACAAGTTGATTCAACTTCCTTTGGGTCCGCACTTAATTGTTGTATGATCTCATTGTCTTTCATAAATTTTTGGCTTGATCACTGAGAATGACATCTTTTTCAAGTTGTAAGAAACGCGTGTCTTGAAATTTGTCCTGAATACTAGGATTTTCATCCATACACCTACCACTTTTTCCCATATCATATTCCCATTACATTCCCATATTATTTTATATTCACATCATTCCCCACTCATTTCATATATCTTCCATCATTTCAAATAAAAGAGTGTTGATTCAAAATGTTAAATGTCTTCATTGTTGGTTTAAAAAGTGAGAGAAAAAGAAAAGAAAAAAGAAAAAAGAGAAAAACATAAAAATAAAAAAAAATAGAGAAAAAGAAAAGAAAAGTCGAAAAAAAAAGGGAAAGAAAAGAAAAGAAAGAGAGTTGTAGTTAGTAGTTAGTTTTGAAATAAAGACATTTGTTCTTCAAGTGCTATACACTCTTCTCACATATCCATCCATCTTTTATGCATCATTCATCCATCACTCGTCATTCATCCATACATCACCATCCAACCTCATATCCCATCCTTCTCATTTCATTTCCCCTCACCCATATACATACATGTTCCCCTAGGTGTTCGAGCAAATGAAAGTCAACGTGGTGAATAACTTGACATTCTCACTATAGTGATTAGCATTTCTTTCATGAGATCACTTTTCTTTCAAATTGTTCGTTCTTTCTTATGTGTGTGTGAGACATTTGAACTTGCTTACATTTACTCACCTCCTCACACACAAGAGAGATACACTGACCCTAATCTCGAGAGTTCGTTTGAGAGAGATATATCCGTGAGATTTGAAGTTGAAGCGTTGATTTCGAAGAGGCAATCTAGGAATTACTCTTGTGATACTCGATCTGTTTTGACTGATTCACACTACACACGTTGAGTTCTAGGGAGGATATGCCTTGAGTATTTACTTAGCTTAATCTTTTTACACAATTCTAGCTTGTATATCTTAAATTATTTTTCTCATGATGGATTGTACGATCATTCTACGTCTAATAAGTGATTAGCTTCCTTTTATTAAATTTTTTCAAAATAAGAATTTTGTGGGTATATTCCCTGCAAACCCTCACGAGACACAACTCGTCCTGTAAGGCAACCTATAGGTTTAAAGTCTTGTTGCACATGCTAACTGCAATCGCAAGTGCCCGCAAAAGTGGTACACCTTTGGTTACTTATCTTTCTCTTTCTCTATATCTTATTGCTCGAGGACTAGCAACGCTCTGTTTGGGGGTGGTGTGATAAGCACCCAAAACTGTAGTATTTATACCCCAAATAGATGTACTTTTGTTGCTAATTCTCGGCAATTTGTGTCTTATGTGCTTAAATGTTTATTATGCAGGCTTAATTGCAGTTGCGGTGTCAAAAGCTCTATTTTCAGGCAATTTGCAGTTAAATTGGAGATAAATACCCAATCCCCTAACCCTAACCTAACCCATCCTAGCCTAAACCTACCCCGAAACCCGTGTGTGTTAGTTTGTGTCCCTTTTTATTATTTTTTAGATTTTTAGTTTGAGTCATTTTTATTTTTAGGACTTATTTTAGATTTATTTAGTATTTTCTAGGTTTTATTTTCTATTTTTTTATTACTCTAATTTTATACGGATTTTTTATTTTGATTAGTTTTTAGTTATTAGTTTTATTTTATTAGGAATAGATTTTTTTAGTATTTCATTCATTAGTTTTATTTGATTTTACATTTATTTAGAATTTTAGTTTTAGTTTTATTTGGCTTTATTTTTTTATCTTTTATTTTTATTTTTATTTCTTTCTAGTTTCATTTTTAATTGAGTCTTTGTTTTATTTTAGAATAGGATTTTATTTTCTTAGATTTTTAGTTTATTTTATTAATTTTATTTTAGTTAGTTAGTATTATTTATTTAGGGTCACAAATTAAACATACACATATTCCCAATACACACTCACACACCCTAATGCCATACAACTCTCATACACTCTAACATTCCACTCCATCATCTTCCACACCATACTACCCTATACCCCCACACACCTTATCACCCCTACACTCATCTTCAACCTTATACCCACTCTCTCTCCTCTTTCCACCATAACCAAACTCCCACAAAACTCACCTCTCTCATCCACAAAAACCACAACCCCTCCACCATAACTCTCATCTGGTCACCTCCGACGACCCTAACCGTCGACGATCCACCCCAGCCCCTCCAATCGCGACACCCCATTCCGGTGAGCCCATTTAGACATCGTCACCTGCTCCGGCCGGATCCGACCCCTCTCTCGCCCTCCTTCCATCCCGACGATGCCCCCCGGAACCCTCTACCGTCCAGCCTTACCCGCCGGCGTCGCGACCCTGTCCGGCGACTTTCAGTCACATCCCCAACCCGTACCTCCTTCACCGGCGGCGACGACCTCCTCACCTCCGTCCAGCCATCTTCAACTTCCAGCGACACCAAAATCTCCACCAACCCAAATCACTCTGACCACCATTCCAAGCTAAACCCATTTTCCATCCCAAAACCAAAATCGATTTCTCCACCTTCTATTTCCCAAACCAACAAAACCAAAGTCAAAACATAACCCATTTAACCCATGTGACTTAAACCCCCTTTTCCTATTTTACCCAATATACCTTTAAACCCACTTAAAACCCATTTCTCCCCTTCCCAAGCCTTGCACGATTTTTTACCACCTGCATAAAATAAGAAGCCAAAACCAATTCCCACTTTAACCCACATCTGTTTAAAACCAACTTTTTACCTTTTTCCAAAAATGCCCCCCCAACTTATCCCCATTCTCTCATAACCTCACCATCCACATGCACCCCCTAGCCATATACCCAATATACCCCTTTGTCCCATGTGTCTACTATATAAGAAGACCGTGCTCATTCAAAGAAGAATGAAGCTTTTAGATATGAATTTGTAAAGAGAGAAAATACCATTTTAGTGTAGTTTTAGATTAGAATTTTTATTTTATTATTTTTAGATAGTGAGGAGAAAATAAATTATTGTGAGGATTAAATTGAGTGAGATTATTGATGTAATTGTGTTTGAATCATTCAAATTAAGGGATGTGAATTTCAACTCAAGGAATAGAAGTTCAATTTCACTTCAAGAGATTGGGGTTTGATTGTTTTCTTCTCTTCTCATATATTTTATGCCTTTGATTATTAATTTGTCATATTTCATATCATGTTAGGCTAAAACCCCTTTCAAGGGGTGGGGTAAAACCCTTATTTGATGTTATTTTATTTTGATTAGTTTAAGTACTTGAAAAGTCCCTTTGAATGTTAATTTTAATCCCTCACCCTTAAATTTATGCCTCGAGAGAAGGTAAATGATTTTCGAGAGAAAATCGAAATTCTACTTATAGTACCCATTTTATATTCAAACTAGAGATAGGGGTTTCTTAAGTGGGGTATTATAACTTGAATTTCGACTCTAAATTTATTTTCTAAGATTGATATAAATTTTAATTGATCGATCCTAGCGGGTGATTAATTAAAAGGAGTGTAAATCTATTTTTACAGAGTTGTGGGGTGTTAAACTTAATTTTCTAAAAGATTACTATTATAATTACACTTGCAACGAGAGTTGGTTTGTAATTTTGATATTAATTTGGGAGAATTCAAATAATTAAATTAATTAATTAGAATAGCTAAAATTTATGGTGTAATCCCACTCCTTGATTATTCTCACAATTATTTACCTCACTTTATCTCTTATTTTTAGTTTAAACTTTATTTTTCATTTTAGTAACTTCCTAGTTAGTTATTTTTATCTCACATTTAGTTTAATTTAGTATTATTTCATCTCACCTCACCCAAGTGTTTTTAATATTTGAAAAAGCTAAAAAAAAAAGTAGAAAAGTGAAAAAGCACAAAAAGAAAATAAAAAGTGAATTACAATTGAATTTGCCTCTAGCTTACTCCCTTGGAAGTGGATTGATACCCTTACTTACCTTTACACATGAGATTGTTTTATTTTGTAGGTATTTGAGGTTTTGATTAGAAGGACTTTTCAAGAAACGACAAAAGACAAAAGATACACTGAAAAGTCATTTCTATCATCTGACCTACAGAATTGGTCTCTTCTACTTAAGCCCTTAGAATTGACTTCGACCCTCTAAATTGGTCTCTTATACTTAAGGTCCTCAAAACTGACCTCGGCCCCCAGAATTGGTCACTCCTATCTTAATCCATCAGAATTGGCTTCGACCCCCAGAATTGGTCGCTTCTACTTAAGGACCTCATAATTGACCTCGGCCCGCAGAATCGGTCTCTCCCATCTCAAGCCCTCAGAATTGGTCGCTTCTACTTAAGGTCTTCATAATTGACCTCGACCCGCATAATTATTCGCTCATAAATCAAGCCCTCAGAATTGGCTTCGACCCTCGAAATTCATCGTTACTAATTAAGGTCCTAAGAATTTACCTCGATCCTTAGAATTGGTCGCTCCCACTTAAGCAGTCAAAATTGTCTTTGACCCTCAGAATTTGGTCGCTCCCATATTAAACACCTCATAATTGGTCTTTCCTTACCCTAGGTCCTCGGAATCGATCTGGGGCCACAGAATCGGCAATACCCAGCATTACCTTAGGTCCCCAGAATTGGCCTTAGCCCTCTGAATTGGTCATCCTCATCCCTTTTGGTCCACAAAATTGATCTCTTTCCTGAAACATGATGTGGCGTCTATTCGATGGATTTCACTTATTCCAAGCTCACCCATCAAGGGGCTCTGTAGACATCACATTCTAGTACCCCCCCCCCCCCCTAAGTCTCTCCTTAGGTCCCTAGAACCTCCCCATTTCACTAAAAACCCTAGGTCGTACTCCTAGTACCAATCTAGAGGCCATCGGGTGATACCGGGCCCCATTTGACTCTATTCAACTCTATCATTAGAGAAAAATCTCATTGGATCTTCTAAGGTATCTGAATCCCCTTTCCAATGGTCCACACCATGCATTAATCGGCATAACAATTCAGACGAACGGACTATTTTACCACCAAAAATTAATTTGGAGGCTATTGGGTGCTCCCGAGACCCAATTTGACCCCAATAAACTTCATCGTCAGATTGAAATCTCTTTGAATCTTTGTAGGTCGTTGAAATCCCTTTCTAACGGTCTGCCCTGTGTGCAAAATGGCATAACCATTCAGACGAACGATCTGTTTTCCACCGAAGACTAATTCGGTGGCCATCGGGCGCTTCCGGGCTCCGTTTGACCAAGGTAAACTCTTGATATCGAATGAGACTAAATGAATATTCTAAAGGAACTTAATAACCTTTCAAACGGTCCATCGTGTGACCGAATCATCCTTACGATACGGACAAACAACCCTTTTTACTCCGAGAGGTCACCGGGCACTTCGGGGCTCTGGTTGACCAAGGTCAACTCTCCGAACAGAGCGAAGCTCTTTGTAATTCGAATTAACTCACATAACCTTTCCAAAGGTATACCCCGTGCATGATTCTATCTTACGGTTTGGACGAATGATCCATTACCACTTGATGATCCAGTCCAAAGGACCGACGATCCCTTTTGAGCTCCGTTTGACCCAAAGTCAACTCCTGGACCCGGGAGCGGCCCAAAGGACTCTTGAAGTTCTCTGAATTAACTTTTTAATGGTATTACATGTGCGTGACTTGTATCAATAGATTGAGTTCTACGATCATTGTTCCAGAAAAATCTACATGAGACTACCGATTGGCAGGTCCATCTCCCTGCCTATCGACAATGTGTCTAGGGTTACCTGCTAATTGATAGGGCTAGGTCTATGCCGGTCAGCACCATCTTTACCCTATAAATAGAGGTAATAACCTCACTCCTAAAGCACACCTCAGATCCATCAATATTAGTGATCTCAGCAACATTCTCTTGCAATCAGCAAAGTTTTCTTGTGTGAAATTCCTTTCCATCTTTGATTCCCATCCTTTTCATACCCAATTCAGTAAAATATCATCCTCTCACATCCAGCATTCATCTCAACATTTAAGAAAGTTCATCAAGGATCAAGATTAATCCGCAATTCTCCAAATAAGGTCCAAAAATACTTCTCTCTTGTTAAATTCTTTATTTTCGTATTAGTTAAATAAATTCTTAATCTATATTTTACTTTAGTTCATATGCATTAATATCCCACCCTTTATTAGTTATATTGTACATACTTTATTTTCTATTAAAAAAATAAAGAAAACGAGTGTTACACCTATAAATTCCAACGGGATTATCCACCAAAACTTCCCAAAAAACAAATACATTTTATACACACACACATATAATAAATTCATGTTCGAATCTTTCGGATAAACCCCACCCATTATGCCGTATGTGAACTACGTGGACTTTGATGCGCTTACAGGCTACGTATGCATTTCGAGCTAAAATTCGAAACTCGATTCCAATTTTCCAATTTCTCAATTTTTCATCTTTCATATTTGTATTCTTTCTATCTATAAATTATTTCGATAAATATTATATTTGTGATCCTTTTTGGGATTTTATTCAATATATATTATCGTTTCATTATAACGATCAATATCTTCATAAACGCATACATCATATTTTCTAAATATTATTTTGGGAACATTCCCATGGATGATCTCACTCCATCTTTTCCATGATGTGAGTTGGGAGATTTCGATCTCCATTTATATATACATGTACACACACTTCATGGAGAGATAAAAGAGAATAGTAACACGAGCCTATGATAGACCGAAAGGGTGGGATGGGTGCCTAATACCTTACCATTTCATAACTTAGACCCCAAACCTTTGAACTATTGGTTTTGAAAGCATCAGTTTTTCTTTGATGCTGCTCTCTCGAGGAGGCGATATGTTCTTTTTCCTGTTTTGTGGAAAATAGGCTACCGACTCTATCTTATTACACTCACCCACCGGGAGCAAAAGGGAGAGATCTCGGGATGGCCCCAATATCAGTCATATGTTTCTACTTATTCATATTACTTGGTCTCATAGAAACATCAATCGATTGAGACTTTGCACGAGTCTTTTGCTTTCTTGAGGTACCTGATATGGTTTATAATGCTTCAAAAATAATTCCAAATCTCAAAACTTAACAAAAATAATGAAATATATATTACAATCAATTACAATTATAAGTCAAATATATGCCACTACAAACAACTACAAACTCAGTACAAGTCAGTGATATACCTATAGTAACAACCAGTTCGAAGTTGTCACATAAAGACTCGATTATTTGACAACTATTTCCAGGTTGTCACTATAGGTCTGTCACTGAAGGTGAGTTTTCATGTATTGACTGTAAATGAAGGTATTATAATTTAACAATTACAAAAAAGTTACAATGACAAACAGCTATAATTATAAACGAAAAACAAATAATAGTTGTTTATATGTTTCAATTACACATATGGAACACTTGAAGTTACACAAACAGTTACATAAACACTTACATAAAGCCATAATTACAATTATAAATACTTACACAAATAAGATATGTACTTGGTATGTTACAATTACAAACATTTACAATAACAATTACACAGATGAAACAATTATTTTTATACAGACAATTGTAAAAAAAAAAAACTTTCACTAAATTACAATTACAATTACAAACATTTACACAAAAAAGTAACAAATCCTATACTAAAATAAAGCTACAACTAATTTTATATATTCATAAAGAGTAACACAAAATACTTAAATTCAAATAAAAGTTATAATAAATATCTCATCTCATAAACAACTAAACTTACACTAAGTTACAGTTATAATTACAAATAGTTACAAATACAATAGATACAGTTACCATTTTACAATTACAAACAGTTAGACTAATCAGCTAATTACATTTACATAAGAAAATATACCGAGTAAAATTAGAGATTTAAATAAGTATAGAATCACTAGTCATAGTTACAATTAACACATATATTTATATATAAATATTTATTTAGTAACACTACAAACACAATCACTTGTGTAACCTAATATACATGTCACGATAACCATATATCTCGTAAAACAAATACAACAACAAAGACTAACAATTATAAAGGAAATAAATACAACTATGAAGAGTTACAAAAATAAAATATAGTGCATAAAAAGATACAAAAATAATATAAGAATAATAAAAACATTTATAACTACAAGTAGTTACGATTTATATAAAGTAAAAATATCAAACATAAATAAACAACAAAAATGGAAATAAAAATATATCTTATACAAATACAACGAAAATAACTACAATTATATATGAACCAAATACGAATACAAGCGATTACACTTATCAATAAATCTAATATAATTAACAATTAGAAAGACATATAAGCCACGACATTTACAACTAAAAACTTAGAACGTATGGAAACATATACAAAAACAATAAACATAGTGATAATTATACCACATCCTATAAATAGATACAATAAATAATATGATTCATAAATGTAAACAACAATATAATTAAGACAAATAAATGCACTACAATTATTAAAAAATAGAAAACAATACTCGAAAATTTATAAAACAATGCACTAACAAAGGCAAACACACACATCAATCATCATCACATAATACATAAGTTTACATCGCTATTGAATGAAGAAAATTTCAAACATGTAAACTACATTAATCACAAGAACGGTGTCTCCAAAAGTCTCTCTTAAATACCTTCTCTCTCTGAAATCTCTGAAAATTTAGGGAAAAACAACACTACTACTAAACAAAAATTCAACTACATATAAACAAACTAATAATAATTATAAAAAAACACTTTACAATACTACAAACAAACAACAATCACTCATTATTGAAAAAAATACAAAAAGTACTCCGAAATGTACAAAATAGAGCATTAACAAAATCAAATACACACGTCAATTATCATCATATAATACATAAGGCTTACCTTTCTATCGAATGAAGGAAACTTCCAATATGTAAACCACAATCGCAAATATAATAACTCCAAAACTCTTTCTATAAAAGCTCTACAAATTTAGGAGAAAGCAAAAAACCAGTAATAAGAGAACTGAGATGAAAAGAGAAGAAACCCAAGAAATTTAAAGTATAGTGTTTATTATTTCAACTCACGATTTCTTTAGATACACGAGGTGCCTTTTATACACTTATGATATTAAAAAGATCCTATAAAACCAGGCACGTTTACATTGTTTCTCTTATTTTGTCGGATGGCTTTGCTCGAGATAAACTCGATTGGTTGTCAACTGAGTGGAAATAGTCTTAGGTTGCTCCGCAAGTTCAGCTCCTAGTGGTTGAACAGTTATAAGTGGTCTATCAAAGCAAACCACCAAACAATAATCTATAACATATGGAATGCGCCTACAAAAAAGTAAATATTAAAATTGTAGCAAATCGATAAATGAGAAAGTTAAACTACCGGTGATAATAGTTGTAAATATTACGCATGTCAGTGGCAATTATTAAACTAAGCATAAGAAAGAATCATAAACGTGAATTTATTAAAAAAAATCACAGAACGCAAGTCGTAATCGTGGATTACTAGAAAGTTAAAAAAAATCACCATCTTCAAGAATTATTTATCATTATAAATAAGATTTTTTGACTTGTTAGGTTGGGCACCCTGGCCGTCGAGAGGGGACAATTCTTTGAGATGGTTAGTAGGTTGGATAGGGGTGTTCATGGTCAGCGACTACTATTCCATTTTGAGAAGTACTGGGAAACTCGACACTCGTTTCCCTTGGAAGAAAATTTGAAAGGTCAAGACGCTGCTTAAGGTGAGGTTTTTTGTGTGGACAGCGGCGAGACAAAGCATTTTGACGACTGAAGGTCAGCAAAAGAGAAGGCGATTAATGGCGAGTTGCTACTGGCTATATGTATGGACGCGAAAGGAAAGATCATTCATCTTTTCTCTTGAATTGTAGGGTGACGAGATGTTTGTGGGATGTGTTCCTTGCTCTTAGCCGGATTGTGCGGGTCATGCCCGAGATGGTGAGGTCGCTTTTAAAGGCGTGGCGCCCACCTTGGGGTGGTCGGGTAACAACAAAGTTTGGCGGTTGGTTCCTCATTGTATCTTTTGGACTATTTGGAAGGAGAGGAATACGAGATGTTTTGATGGTATCGAAACTGTGCCATCGAAACTTCCTTCTCTATTTTTGAACACCTTTATTAACTGGTATAAGGAGAGCCTCATTGACTTCTTAGAATGCATTGAGGAGATTTAAATTATTCTGTAGCTTTGGATTTTCGAGTAGTAGCTTTTGGTTTTCCTTCTTTTTTTTTTTTTGCCCGTCTTATATATTTTCAGTATATGGATTCCGCTCCCTTAACGGTTGACTTTTGTGTACATTATATATCCAATTTTTTTAATTTTTTTAATTTTAAATTTTAAAATTTTGGACCCATTTCACGGCTATTCCTAGCTACTTATGGCTTTGAAGCTTAGACTATGGCATAGCTATTTAATGCAATTTAAACACGGCTCACAACCGACCCGACATACTACGGGGTCCAGTGTGATGTGGACGCAATTAGGCGTTGCAGTGTTCGTCTTCTCAACCAACTAAATTTCCCGAGAAACGTGTCAAACAGATAATTAACCGTGGGGATAGAAAATTTAAAGTGCAGCCTTTGTAAGTGATTAACCCTATAATATGAATAGTGCCATTGTATGGGATGAGTGTTGCCAGATGCCTGGTGACGTCTGTCTCTCACCCATCTCACACACCTATCCGTCCGCCATTCTAACTATATATACTACTCCCCTCACTTCTCCCCTCTTCACTATTATCTGTCAAACTTAGCTCTCTGCCACCATGCAATCCGTCCTTTCTCTTCTTCTTCTTGTATTCCCTTTTGTGCTATGTTCCCTGTCACTACTTTTGTTCACCAAATGGGTTCACTCCAAAGACAAACGCAAGCTACCACCTGGTTCCATGGGTTGGCCTTATATAGGAGAGACCCTCAAGCTCTACACTGAAAATCCAAATTCCTTTTTTTCCAAGAGGCAAAAACGGTACTACTATACATGCAAACATAACATCACTAGTAGGAAAATAAAAATGATTTTCATCCATGTATGTATGTAAGATTGAGAGTTACATTAATTTGCAGGTATGGGGATATATTTAAGACCCATATATTGGGATGCCCTTGTGTGATGATTTCTAGCCCAGAAGCAGCAAAGATTGTTCTAGTGACCCAGGCTCATCTGTTTAAACCGACATATCCTCTGAGTAAAGAGAAGATGATAGGACCTGAAGCTCTATTCTTTCATCAAGGGACCTATCACTCACTGCTCAAGAAATTAGTTCAAGCCTCCTTTTTACCTTCTGCAATCAAAGGGTCAGTCTCGGAGATTGAGAAAATTGTTCTCAAATCTCTTCCCACGTGGGAAAATAGAACAATTAACACTTTACAAGAGATGAAAAGGGTAAGTTAAGTCGGTTCATGAATTAATTATTTTAACACCCTTAATTTATAGTTTTCTCCGGTGACAATTTTTAATCAAGAATTATGAAAAGCACTGTTCTCAGTTTAATTTTTACCCCCATGTTTTCTTAGTATGCGTTTGATGTGGCAATAATTTCGGCTTTTGGCAACAAACTGGAGCTGGAAATGGAAGGAATTAAACATTTGTATCACTGTTTGGAAAAGGGCTACAATTCAATGCCCTTAGATCTTCCCGGGACTCCCTTTCATAAAGCAATGAAGGTAAGCCTAGTTACTTTTTGCCCCACGTTACTCTCTCAACAAATATAGCAAAGGCATTTTTTTTGTCTTCAAATACACACGTTATATATATGGCGTAGACAACTGTCATGAAAACATTTTACTCTCTCCTTAAATATTATTCTTTTTTTTTTTAATCATACTCCCTCTTGAATTAAGAGTGATTTTTACTTGTTCCAGAGGAGTCATCTATCTAAAACTCGTACATATATATGTAAGAAAAATTTAACTCTAAATTGTTTCATAAAATTAAATTCTCTATATCTCAATTTCAATATATATATATATATATATATATATTGAGACGTTCCATATTAAGAGCCTTGCTTTTTTTTTTTTTATCATGATGAAGAGAGTATAAATAATGTTAAATATTAACATTTAGTAATCAGTTCACTAATAAAGTTGATAGTCGATGTTTATCAAACATTAAAAAAAATACTCAATTTATCCTCCATTTAATAAAAATACTCTACATTTATCTTCCGAGAAATGGTGGATACCTTTTAATCCACGAACTAAACTTGGATCATTACTCAGGCATGTGATTGGTCGGATGGGTAATTTTGTTGTCTCACCTAATCTTATATAGTAATTTTTGTAATATGAATAATAAAATGGGACGAATAAGAGAGGAAAGCAACACTATTATTCTGTTGGGACTGATTATTTCGTTAGCTTATAAAAACACTGAATAGGAGTAAATACTTTGGATGCAAAGGGATATTTATATTGTGGGCCATATGTGAATGTGTTTTTTATTTTCTATGTTTAAATATTACCATGTTTAATTGAGGAGAAAATGATTGTGATTTTGATACAGGCAAGGAAGGTTCTTAATGAAACCTTGAAGAAATTAATTCACAAAAGGAGGGAGACTGGTAAACATGGGGGAGGGTTGTTGGGAGTGTTATTGGGAGCTCAAGACCAGAAGCTAAATCATCTCACGGACTCTCAGATTGCAGATAATATAATCGGAGTGATATTCGCCGCTCATGATACAACCGCAAGTGTCCTAACATGGGTTCTCAAGTACTTGCATGATAATGGTGCTCTCTTAAAAGCTGTTACGGTACTAACGATCTTTTCGGAGTTTTCTCTTAATTTTTTATTTGTTTATCTAATTAATAAGCGCTAAGATTCTATTTAATGTTTAAACAATTGTTATTAAGTCAACTTGTAGAACCAACTTCTTTCGATGCAGGGCGTGCAGCTGCAAACACTTCAACCTTTAAACTACACTAGCTGGGTTGTCGGCCCTAAAACTCCATGGACTCAAATTATGATTTATTATTTAAAAACAAACTTTTATACAATAAGATACTTGTAGAGAGGCTCTTCGCGACATTTTTCTGGTTCAGTGAAGTCCACTTATTTTTCTCAGTAAAAAGAAGAAAACCTTTAATTAAGGAGAAACAATTGAATGCAGTCGAGTGTCAACCCAAATACTCCACGGTTTCAAATTCTGAGTTATTAATTCAAGAATAAAATTTTAAAAATCTAGGATAATTACAGAGATAGACCCCTGTTAATATTTTTATTGATTTTAGGCAACTTAGTTACGTGTTTTACAAAAAAAAAAAAATCGACCAATAAAGAGAAACAATTAAGTGCAGTCTATGTTACAAAGTTAGGAGATGCCTATCAAATTCCCATAAGTAACTTGTAAATTCACGCGCACTACTAATTTCTACACAGATAGCTCGCCAAATTCACATATATGTTTTACCAAATTTACAATATATGGAAGGGATTTCTTAAAGGGATATATATCAAATAGTCCCTCGAACTTTTTTCAATACACATTTAGTGCAAGTTTTTTCATTTTACACCAAAAAGTCCTTCACCATACCAAAAAAACATTACCATGCCACTGACGCGAACCTTTAAAGATAAGAGAATAAGAGAATTTTTAATACAAAATAAAAGGCTTGAACTAAGTGCATTAAAAAATGTTTGAGAGACTTTGATATTTGATCATGTTTTGTTAGTTGAACAGGTCGGCAAGGGGTTTAATTACATATATACTCATTTTAACAAATTTAGTTGGGAAAACCAAATGTTATTTTCTATATTATTTCTCCAATCATAAATTTAAAATGATAAAAGTGTGACTATTTATTTGATATATATTAATTTCAATTTCATCTGCATGAGATATATTCTCGTATGGTGGTTCTCCCTTTTTTGCCATTTTTCAATTATAGCTTCAGTGTTGTATTGTCTTCTTCCGTACAACCATTATATTATAATTTTTTAGAGCATGAAATGGGTGGCATTTGTTTTTCCAAGTTTTACAAAATTAGAAAAGAGAAAGAAAGAAAATATCCCTATTTATTTGGATTTTTTTATCAATTACTCTCCTTTACTATGTAGTTCAATAAGTCCTAATATTTTTTTTCTTCTCTCATGAAAAAAAGTTTTTAGTTTAATAGGTCATATTTATACATATAGTGAATATATATATGACCTATTGGAAAAAAAATTATGACAGAACCTATTAGAAAATGTCTTATGTAAATATGAATTATTTGTCTAGGTCCATTTATTTTATTGTATTAATTTTTTTTCTAAATGATGCAGAGGGAACAAGAAGAAATTCGACAAATAATAACTAAAGCCCGCTGCGGGCTTACATGGGAGGATACGCGACGTATGCCATTGACTAGTCGGGTATTCTATGATTCCTAAATATTTTCTGTTTTAATAAAAAATCAGAAATATTGTTATTAGGATATTAGTGTGATTTTAGAATGAAATACATTAAACAAATTGTACTTCAGGTAATTCAAGAGACCTTACGATCAGCTAGTATTCTGTCGTTTACATTCAGAGAAGCAGTTGAAGACGTTGAATTTGAAGGGTACTTCATCCCCAAAGGTTGGAAAGTTCTTCCTCTCTTCAGAAGCATTCATCATTGTGCAAATATCTTCCCTCAACCCGAAAAGTTTGACCCTTCAAGATTCGAGGTGAGACCTTAGCTGTCGAAACATACATAGTAAACTTGTAACCACTTAAAATAGGTAAAGTCTATGTTTGATAAACGTATTTTCTTGCATCATCGTTAAATGTATTTCACGGTAAAAGGAACATAATTCTTACTTTACCTCAACAAGAATATTACTCGTGTGTGTATATATTCTAGCACGATGACATACTTTTTTAGTATTAGATGTTTTGTGTCTTAAAATATTAAGTATGAGAATTATGTATGAATTTCAGTAACGTGTTAACTATATGTTTCACTATGTTATTTTTTTAGATTTTTAGTTCATTATCTGGACCACATTATTTTTCATACAATATTGGTAATAGAGAATGCTTTTAACAAAGTAAAACATCATTCCTCATTGAAATCATTGTGAATCTTTATTTTTATTTCTCTATTTTTCCTTAAAAATAAGTCTCAAATGTTGATTTATTTCAATTTCCTTCTAAGCGAAATAAATGTGTCAGATAAAATGTTTTGACTCGTATAATGAACTATTAGACAACTAACATTATTCTTAGATTCTACATGAATATGATTGGTATTTATATATGGTATATATAAGAAATAAAGTACAATTATCCTATCTGTCCTTCCTCTTTATCTCCACCACCCCTTGAACAACTGACTTGGGGTTAGTATCTCATATTGAAAGGCAACAAGGGCCCTGAGTCAATTATCCTGTCTGTCACTGTGAGAAAGATTCATGATTCTTAAATTGAAGCAAGGCAGCTAGTTACTTATCTTCTTGTCTCAGAAATATAAGGTTGTCAAAAGTTTAGATTTTTATCATTCGTACGGTCCCTTTCGGGTATTATGTGAATCTTCGGGGTATGCTCATTCATAGGCCTATGCATGCATATAGACGATCAAGAATAATTGAAATTTTATTGTATCAGTTCACGTGAGCGAGTTTTGTAGGGTAGTAACAGTGTATCGAGTGTGAGCTTATTTGGAGCTATCTACAATATTTTTTCCCCTTGTGTGTGTTTTTGTGTATATCTTAATTGGTAAGAAACATGAAAAAGGACCATTTCCGTACAACCTAGATGAAAAGATATGTGTGATATTGCAGGTGCCACCGAGACCCAACACGTACATGCCTTTTGGGAATGGGGTGCATTCGTGTCCAGGAAGTGAGCTTGCTAAGCTTGAGATGCTCGTTCTCCTCCACCACGTCACAACCAATTACAGGTTCTCACTATATATATATATATATATATATATAGGAAGAGGATCACAAGTGGACCAAAAGAATGGACTTTTTAATGGACTTAACAAAAAACACTAATAACCCACTAATTTTAATTCCTTGGTGTAATGGGTCCGCGCCAGCGGCACCCAATATTAGTGGGTTATTAGTCTTTTTTGTTAAGTCCATTAAAAAGTCCATTCTTTTGGTCCACTTGTGAACCTCTCCCTATATATATATATATATATATATATATATATATATATATATATATATATATATATATATATATATACTTGTACACACATATATAGGATCTTAGACAATGAAATTAGGGGTGGCTATTTTCCATGAGACAGAATTAACAATTTTAATCATAAATGGGATCCGGTGGTAAGTCTGATAGATACAATTGCATAAGTTGCTCACATAAACGTGTTATACATGACATAAATGTATTAACAAAGACGAATACAGGAATTAAACAAGACAAGATTCGCATTAGGCATGATGTAAAACTAACTAAACATGCTGACAATTGGGTCACGTAGGAATGATGTCAATTTCACAAAAAATCTATATAACACTACACAAAATTTACACAACACGATCTCTTTGTGACTTAATTATATTTTTAGTTGTCCCTTAAAACTTAAAGAGGGAGAAAGAAGGGGATATGATATCTAAGAATTGTCATCTCCACACGTGGCATGCATGCACCCAATTTGTGTTTTTTACTCTGCCACCATGGCATGACTTTCACGTTCAGAGTTATCAGAGACAAACAAACAAACGGGCTTCTCTTCTCAATTCAAACACAGTTTTCATGTTCATTGATCAGTATATATCCACTGTCAGATTTCTATTCGAGTATATCTATAGAGATACCGGATCTACCTTTTTACTTACGGTATGTGTATTAAAAGTGTCCAAAATAATTTTTTTTGAGTGATATAGTACCGAAGTGGAGTGCTAAAATTCTGTGCTTTTATTTAATGACATGACATGCTGATAATAAAACAAATAATGACAAAGTAATAGTTTGTGTAATTTTCTAGTGACTTATAATATGCATATGACATTTGAAATTGCTTTTGAAATGTCCAAATACTATAATGGTTGAGTTCGATTTAAGAATAAGCTAATCGCTACGTGTTATTTACTGAATATACAGATGCCCCCAACCTTTGCAAAGATTCTTCAAAATATTTGGAAAAATAAAGTTACCTCTACTAATCTTTGAAATAAATATACTGTAATAAAAAACTGAGGTATTACAATAATTTATGTTTGTTGTGGGAGAAATAATAAACTATGTGAACGATGGGTTTTTTCAGGTGGAAAGTTATTGGTGACGACGGGGGGATACAGTACGGCCCGTTCCCTGTTCCCAAACAAGGGTTACCAATCAAGGTGAAGAGAAAAAACAACAAATGAGATGGAATCTTCATCTCACACATATACCTCAACAGCATTAGAAGCGTTTTGTTTGTGGGAGGGAGCAAAAACTAAAAGAAGCGTTTTGTACCCACCCATTCATTGCTTTTTACTCAAACGTTTTTTGTTGCTATGTGTATTTGTAGCAATAGACAGTCGTCCTCAGAAGCTAGTTTGGGTAACTTTACGGTTTTTCATTTGTGTAATTTGTTAAGTGGGGAGAGCTGGCAAATTAATTCATGTCTGCGTTCTTTTGTTGCTTTATATAAGTTCAGTCATTGTTAATGACGTTCATTCATGTTTTACGCCGACTGATAAAGAAAACATTGAGAGGTGGATATAGATATGAGTCCGGATAGATTTCTCAAGATTTGAAATTTAACCGTATAATTTACAAATATTGTTATTTTTCTTGTATCTCTTACCACGTCAAAAAATAATATAAAGATTTGGTTTCCCTGTTGCCCAACTCTTTGATTCACCATGTGATGGTATGCAACTCTTTGATTCACCAGTTCGGACCCCTGTTCAGAGTGGGTTTCTCACATCAATCAAAATCCTATCATCAACAAGAGTTTTACAAGTAATCTTGAACTTTACCTTTCTATCTTAATTTTAATTTTATGGACTTAATGAAGGAAACTTTCAAGAAAAATGATCATTTATGTGAGTTAAAACTGACACAAATTCTGTTTTAGAATTTTTTTTAAAACTGTCATATAAACTCTTGACATACATGTTCGTAAAATTAAAATAAATTAGATCACATTTATCTCAGTTTTTAAGAATACACATAAAAACTACGCTAATTATCATGTTTTAAATCATATTTTCACGAAAAACTGGCATAAATAACATAGCTTTTATGTCAGTTTTGGTAATTTTTATGAGAGTTTTATCAAAACAGACAAAAATATTGGTATAAAAAAAATCATTACTCCATCAATAGACAACTATTATTTGAGGTTAAATCAACCCTTGTATATAGATAATAAATAGTCGAACAACATTCAAATAGTCTAGATTGCATCAAACAAATTCACATATAACTTGAAATATACAATATTCATCAAAGAAAATTACATTGTGCCTTAAATAAACAAAGTGTCAATTTAAAAAAAATGAACAAAATCTCTTTTGTTTATTGGACTATCCACCCAAGGGGCAACAACCAATCCATCAAAATGTAAAATTGAAATACAGGGCAACCTTTTACAAATTCTCCTATTGAAGGTAGCTGTAGCCATCTTTGAATCAACACTTTGCAGTGCTTGGTCCATTTTCACTTGGCAGTGCTAGGTCAATTTTCACTTGGCAGTTCTTGGTCCATTTGGTTTCACTTGGTAGTGCTTGGTTTTGCTGTTGCTCGTCTGATTTTAGTCATTGGGTTGTTGGTTCGTTCTGCCCCATTTGTTATCGGGTTGATCTAAAGTTGGTAAAAATCGAACAAATAAAAAAATGGGTAAAAATGGAATAAACAAACTACAGAATCCTTACCTGAGAAAAAATCAAACACATAAGTAAGTATTAGAAGATGAATACATTAACTATGTATTTAAAAGTAAAAGAGGGTAACCAAGAGTATACATGATGGTGTTGATGAAAGCTTGATCCATAAACTGTGTAATTAAAATTTTAACCTTGAACATGTATTATTTAATTAATAAAGAATACACTTTGTAATTGGAAAGAGAATAGAATGTGTTATTGAAAATAGCATACACTGTGTATAGTGTGTAATCAACTGGTGAGCCATTAAGATTAGAATGAAGGCTACACATTATATGCCTCAATTAGAATGAAGGTTACACAATGTTTGCCTCATTTTCAGCCTCTATGAACCTCTTCTTAGAATGAAGGTAGATATATGCCTCAAGTATGAAATCAAATATGCCTACGTAGATGTAAAGTGGTGCAATCAAATATGCACTAAATATAAGCATTATGCAAACATTGCGGCCTTCAAATTCAAACTTCAATAGATTGAGGGGGGCTCTGAAATATAAGGATAATGCTAAGAAGCTTTTTGCAGCTAGAAAGAATAATGTTGTAAAGGCCCAAACTCTTTTCCCTAAAGTAGAGAGTATATCTCAAATGGTGGATACATTTGAAATTTATACATATTCTCTCATCAAAATTAATGGAGAAGTCAATTTTTATTCAGTTCGTGGATTGGACCCATTTGTCAAAAAGGCAAAGTTATAGAAACAATACAAAGGGATGATTGTGATGATCTATCCCAATAAGAACAAGACTCTGTTATATTTATATACACTACAAAAAAAATTGCTTTTTACTACGGAGGCTTTTGAGACGGCAAAAAATTGGGTCTCTAAAACTCACCTTTTAAGACAGCAAAAATTAACTGTCTTAAAAATTATACTTTTTAAAACAACTTTTATTTCCCGTCTAAAAAAGTATTATCTAAAAAGACCGCAAATGAGTGTTATCTCAAAAGGTATACCATATGAGATGGCTACACGAATTTTTGTTTCCCTCTCTCGTAAATTTTTAGCCTCCCGCTTCTTCTAAGCCTTAGAAAATAAAAAAATGAAAGTAAAAGCACACAAAAAGGAACAAATCGGTTCTTTTCTTCTTCACCCGCATCGCACCCATCCGTCCCTTGCCCTAGCTTTCTAGCCCTAACCGCTCTAGCCTAGTTCCAACTCTCGCCATTTGCCATTACCCATTGCATTTCATCCCCATCGCATATATGTCACTGTTAAACTGAAGTAAATCGCATTTCATCCCCATCATCGCCCATGTTACACATATACCCGTGTTGGATGCAATTTCTATTTTTTTTTTGTTGAGGATTTGTCATGTTGTGTAGTGAAGACTTATGTTTGAATTATTAGTTTATTTCAACTCATGTTTGAAAATTTCCATATTCACTTTGTATTGTCATTTATTTATTTGTGTTTTTTTTTTTGCAGGAAGACAAACTATTATTGTCGAATTGATACGAATAAAGGTAATTTTAATTCTTGATCATTGATTAATATCATTAGTTTTGTACTCATTTGATTTGTATTGGTGATAGGAGGTTGAGGGTGAGCCAATTGAAAATTCGGATTGTCAATTGGTTGTTGTAGTATAGTTTTAAGATTAATTTATGAAAATATTTGTATACTTATTTGTGTGAATTTTAGTTAGAATTATTGATATGTTTGTTTGTATTATTTAATTCATGTCCTTAGCGAGTAGTTCATGCCATTAATTTGATTTACTATTAAATTATGATTCTATTTTGTGATGTATGTGATGGACTCAAATTAATTCAAGCATGCATCACCGTGGAAAAAATCATCAATGTTATCCAAGCATCTCATGGGGATATAAAGCACGAACACAGATACGTGAGTCGTGCCCAACACGACACGAACACGCCGACACAGGAAACCTAAAAAAAAAGGACACGACATGGCAAAGACACGACGACATATAACTATATTTTTATAGTTGTGTGTGTGTGTGTGTGTGTGTGTATATATATACATACATACTTTCATCTACTTTGCCTTTCAAAAACAAAAGTAGTTGTGAAGATAATTTATTAAAAGTAGCATGGTTCAGTATTTCATAATGACAGTTAAATCGTAAGTAAAAGACATGCATTTAAATTAAGTGAGATAATAACTTCATTCTTTTAACTTTTCTTCTTATTATTCATACACCCTTAAACGATTTAATTTTACAAGATAACACTAGAATTTCTTAGTGTTCTTTAATTATATATATATATATATATATATATATATATAATAAAGTAGCAAAGATATGTATGTCATAAGCTCAAAAGATGATGTCATCTTCATGAGTTTCTCCTGCATTACCTCTTTTATCCTTAAAATTTTTGGGTCCCCCCTCATTTAACACACTCTAATTTGTTCCCCCTTTTTTTCAAAATTCAAAAACAAGGGTAAATTAGTATTTCAACAATTCTCTCCCTTACCCTCATTATCCATACCTACCCATCTCTTATTTTTCTACCTCACTTTACTCTCTCCCTCCCTCTCTCCCTTTGTCAACGAACAACAAAACGCTAGCATTGGTGGTATCTCTCTCTCAAAACTCAAGGTCCCTTCTGATAACCTCCTGTATCTCAGTGGTATTCATCAATAGAGCCTTCACACACCACAAAACGCTAGCATTGGTGGTGACGTTGAATATGAAGTTGGCCATATGAGGGAGGTTTGTAATGTAAGTTCTTATGGAGGTATTTTCCCGGTATACGTTTGGGCTGGATTTTACAGTGATGGTTGGGGTTTTTTGTTAGGATTTTAGAATTAAATTTTCATGTTAATTAGTTATATTTTGGGCTTTCTCTGTTCATTCTCACTCTGTTCATTCTTATAAGAACCCAGAACCTCAGATTTGGCACTCGGAACCTCAGATTTGGAACTCGGTTTGTTTCAGTTTATAATATATACATCTGTCTCAATTTGTTTATAACTTATTCTCTATTCATTCTCACTCTTGGCTGGGTTTACACGGAACTGGGATTTGAACTCGGAACTGGGTTATAAATCAGATTTGAACTCAGATTTAAACTCAGATCTGTCTCAGTTTGTTTATAAATCAGATTTGAACTCGGAACTGGGTTATTATTACTCGGCTGATATCATCGTTGGGTCTTCTTGGCTGGGTTTACACGGATTCCTTCATTTTGCTACCTGGGTTTACACGGAAAAGTGTAAATCCAGACTGATATTTACACGGCCAACTGGAATATTATGTATGAGTTTACACGAACCGGGTCTTCTTTTGATTTGTGTTTTTGAAATTACATACGACTTGGCTAATTGGGTTTTTCATTTTTCTAACTGAGTCTTTCATTTTGCTAGGAGATCAAACTGTGCCACCATAAGTATCTCTCTATATATTCTGTCTACCACTGTTTGATGTGGGGTTTGATTTATTCTGTCAAAGTTTTTTCATTTATGTTTTTGTAGTTTTTTTTGTTTTATTATTTCTCTTAATTGACTCTTCTATTAATAAATCTTTAAATGCACATACTTAGAAATGGATCAATTGTAGGACCCTTATTTTAGTTCCGGCACAATGTTAATTTCTTACATTTCACACATGTTAGTTTGGATATCATATAGATATAATGAAACTTCATTTTATTTTTTGTAATTTTTAACTGGAATATCATATGAGTTCATTAACATGGAATGTTCTTTATTTTATGAACAAGTCATGGTCTTTAAAAGATGTGACTGAAAATATGACAGGGTATTCTTGAGGTGATTTTGGGGTTTTGGTCGTTGGAAGATATTACGAGTTGAATAAGTAATTTGGGTATGAATCTCTTATATCTAACTCTTTATGTTCTTTTTCCTCTTGGATTTCAGGTCTATCTCTCTCGGTTCATCTGGGTTCAAAGATCTATATATTCTGTTATCTTTTTTGGGTGTTAGGTTTCGAAATAATTATTTTTTTTACAATAATTTTTATTGTTTTATCAGTTGGTTAAATGAAGTCAACAATATTACTTTTTTGGAGTTTGATGAGTAATTTTTGTTGTCACGTAAACATTTAAAATGTATTACTTTTGCCCAGAACGTGAGTAATAAACGGTACGTTTTTGGATTTTATAAAAAAGTAGTCGTTTTTTAGCCCACTAAATGGTAGTTTAAATACATATTTAGTTTTTCAAACTAATTTAACAAAAGACTACAACCTTATACATTGTCGATATGGGTAGTATCTTGATTATATATTTTTACATTATATGCCCATAAAACTGAAGAAAGCTAACTCAACTCTACATAATATATACATAGGTGGCTGGGGACTCTGACTGCCACGCCGCTTCAAGTTTTGAGGCCACATTCGAAGGAACGTGATTGTTTTATATTATTCTCAAAAAAATATTGTTGTTCACATTCATTGCAGATATGATGTAAATGGGTGTTCAGTTTTTGGTGAGAGAATGGTGGGTACATGACTGGTAGGGGGTTATTTTTGAAGTACTTACGTGTTGATATTTTCAGTTTGTTTATTCAGCATGTCTATGCCATTGTGAAAGAGGTAGCGGACTTTGGAGGTGCTATATATATGGATTTCGGGTTTTATATTTTAAGCAGCTGAATTGAAGCAAATTTACATTTTACTCTCTTTTATATTTTATATTTTTGAAAATTGAATTGAGGACGACAGTAATAAAAAAGTCCCACACCCAAAAATTGGGAAATAAATTGGTACACAAAAAGAAGTGGTACAGGCACACACATGGATATAATATTTTTTTAATTCCCATTTATCAAGTGATTCAAACTTTCAAACGATGTGGAGATGAAAGGAAGAAACATAACATCCCATCCCATCACCCCCACTTTGTTATTTAGGTGATGTTTAAGCAAACCCATACCTAGAGAAAAAAAATTTGGTCAGACTATGCATTTTGATCTTTGTATTAATTTTTTTTACTAAAATGGACGTGAATAAAAGAAATTGATTCATTATTTATTTAAAAAAAAAGTTCGCGTTAGTCGTAAACACTCGACGAAACTTTTAGTATAAACTATATTTTTTTAAAACTTTGCTTTTTACAAATTTTTATAAAACATTACTTTTTTAAAATGTATTTTTTTTATAAAACCTAACTTTTTTTTAAAAAGTGTGTTTTTTTTAAGAAACTATGTTTTGATTTTAATACATTACTAATTTGTTTTATACTTGACCCGAATCATGTGACTTATAATTTTCACACCTCATTAAAATACTACTTGCTACGAATAACACAAGTAAAATTATGAATTAATCGTGTCATTGTATTAATGTTAGGTGACCCTTAATGACATGATTATTTCATCGAGTTTTTATTTAAAAGGGATGTCCAATTTTTTTTATTTAATATAAGTAACGTCAAATTTTTATGGATAAAAATAACTTCCATTTTTTAAAATAAATCATGAAAGTTATTTTTATTAACGTCCATTTTAATAAAAAAAATTAATATAACATAAGTTTTTTAGCTTTATGGAGATTGACCCCATTTGTAAGTTAACATTTATTTTTGGGTAATTGATTTATCTTTAGTGGATTCCTCCATGTTCTCTATTATTTTTAAAATATTTAATTTTTGTACCTCCTTTGCATTTATAATAATCGTAAATTTTTGATCTATTTAAAATACTAACTATTTTATAGTTCTAACACAAATCAAAATTTTGAAACGAACATAATACGTTCATAAAAGAAAATGCCGACATATATACGTCTTCAAAAATGTCAATTTCGAATCAATGTGTTTACTTTCCTTTCATGTGTAAAATTCTCAACTACTCTATAACGATTAAAACTAATAAATTTGAGGAATAATGAATTACTAAAATATTTTCACCGTGCCGATATGACATATTACGCGAGATCCAAGATGAACTATTATTATTGTTGCGAACTAAATACGACGTATGGTTCAATAAACGATGTACACTTTTGAAAATATGCGTCGTGCCTTCAGGCACGGGCATACCCTAGTATATATATATATATATGTGTGTGTGTGTGTGTGTGTGTGTGTGTGTGTGCGTGCGCGCGCCTAATTTAACGACATGAATAGTAATCTGAATTTCAAAAAATCATGTTCAACCATTTGAAAATTTCATGTTTATATATGTGTTTATATACATATACATAGCGCCTAGTTTAACAACATGAATAGCAATGTTCCACCATTGCAGGCACGCTACGGAGCCACTTGAGCAGCATTAGACCAAAAATATTTTGGGAGGGGTTAAACATTATTTATGAAAATAGGTTGCACTAAAAATTAAATGAAAAGTATATTATATTTTGTTATTAATGCCTCCCCCTCATCATTTTTGTCGTTTTTTTAAGACGAAAATAGTTCAAGTATGTAGATAGTGGTAGTTTGTGTAAAAACACATTTTTTTTTCATATTTGGCTCCATCCTTGATATACATGTTTTTCATTTATGGATATTTGCTAGGGAGCTACTACTTGCGTGATATGAAGTAGCTAATCTCGAACATTCAAGTTCCAACACTGAATTGACACATGTAAGAGGTAATTATAATTCTTAATTATTGAGCTAGATCATTAATTTCATTACATATGATTTGTAGTGATGATATGATGTTTAGGGTGAGCCAATTGAAAACCTGGATTGATTTGTAGTGGTGATAGGAGGTTGAGGGTGAGCCAATTGAAAACCCGGATTGTTAATTGGTTGTTGTAGTATAGATTTTAGATTAACATATCATAATATTTGTTTACTAGTTTGGTTATTGATATGCTTGTTTATATTAATCACCTAATTCATGTCCTTTGGAAGGAGGTTATGCCATTAATTTGATTTATTATTCGATTATGATTTAATTTATAGTATATGTGATGGAATAAATTAATACCCACATCCATCACCATAAAAAAATCGCCAATGTTATCCAACACCATATCAAATGGTAAATCTTAACATTAAAATAACAATGTATTGGGGACCTATGAAGCATGGACATCTCGTTGGAGGTGACGTGCTCGTGTCGAATATTCTCGCGGACACGAAATCCATACGTCACTACTAACATGTCACGTGGCATGTCAAACTGATTTGATATTTAAAAAAAGTCGAACAATAAATGTTGTATAGAGGGAGATCCTCAGTGAGGACCTTTACGGAGTATGAGGGGCACAAGAATCATGTCTCTAGACTATCTGATCCAAATGTTTTAACATAAAAATTGGAATACCATTATTGGTAACATTCTTACGATTTTATTTGTTATCCCATATTTTCCGCCCTTTTGACATGTTCTTTCCAACTAAATAACATATCCATGAGAGAAACTATGTTATAGAGGACCTTTAGTGTACGCATCATACAACTGAAATTCTTAATTAGTTAGGGGATGCCAGCTGACACATGTATCCCCCATCCATTATTAATAATAAATACACGGAGGACATACATCTCAATATGAGGAGGGTCATTTGACATATATTTGGGATGGCTCATGCCATTGGGTAATAGGATCATATCATGGGGTCGTGATGTACTTATGCCACTGATCAGGCTGAAACAAGCTACTCATGCCTTGTACATGTGCTAGTGTCAGTGGGAGTAAGTTGGGATACGTGGATTAGCAAGCATAACCTAATTGTTAAGAGAGTCCTATTTCTCCCCTAGGGACACTAAGGACCATCTACCAACTTGTATCAAGTAAATAGCTTAGTTTTCATGGTTGCTTATATATTTTGAACCATTCAATAAACTATAATCTCAGTGACATGCAATTTAGTGAGAATTGTGTACAAGTCTTGTTAACGGACAGTGGATTGGGTATCTAACATAAATAATATCAATTTACCAACATATATAGAGATGTATGAAAATTATATAGAGAAAATTAGAATTTTTTTTATTAAATGTCCCTTAAAAGATCAATATGAAACTATGGACCTAATTAATGATAGAATCTAAGAGGACTACAATGTCTAGTCATGTTTACATCTGCAGTAGTATGGCACTACTTTGTCGACAAACTAATGTACAGTCTGCATATCATATATGAACCTCATATTTAAAATATTTTCTAGTTCACTATCATACAAATTTGTAAAATGGGTGCACATAAGTTTTTTGCACGTTTTAAACATTACTCATACTTGAAAAAGTCTATTGTACCGAATGGAGTGAAGGGTCATATGAAATAAGTCATACTTGACAGGATTTTTGTGCCAAAGGAAATGCTACTGGACCATCTTTACTCTACGCTGCATTGCTATGTATTTGTCTTCTGGAATTGAGAGAAGTATGTTTCTCCAGCTAGGAACATCTTCCTCTATTTCAAGGTTTACACAATGAAGATTTCTAGTTAAAAGGCAATGTCACAAGTGTCTTTTTCTTTTCAGGTTTAACAGGAATTTAAAAGTTATATGAGGTAGTATGATGTCACAAACTATACAGGGCTCTAATAAATCGGGTATATTTTGAGCAATTTCTTATATGTACCCAGTATGTCACGGCAGAATCAGTTAATAGGTCTAGTTTCACACTTGTGTTTTCTCTTTTGTTTTGACAACAGACTGAATTTCATTTATCAAAACATTCGATTACATCATTGAGAAAACAAGCCTCCAAAAAAACTAAAAGCATCGCCTCCCAAATTGTGTAATGAGAAATGTTCTCAGCATACAGAGCCAAACAATGATCTGGCACATTACCTCTCCTCCTAACAGAGGAAATGTGGCATGTTGGCCCATCCTAGGAATTTTTTACTGCTTCTATAATACTTCCATTTATAGCCCAATCTTCATTTTATAAGATGCGCATGATTCATCCTTGTGGTAAAAGAGACCGCCATATGTGCTGTCAAACGTTCCGCATGTTCAGAATAAAGCGGTTTCGAAATTCTTTTAGAGAGATCCGTAACAAACGGTCCCGAGCTATCACTTTTACTCTTCAAATTTAGGCGCGTCGAAATTGATTATGAGAGTCCCATCTGGTACTCGTATCTATTGCGAATGTTTTTTGTCACCTAAACCTTTTTCCTTCTCTTAAAGGCTGAATATTTGCATCGGTTTTGAACGTTGCTCCCCGTGGAACACGAGAATGAGATTCCGCCAAATAGCCCAAGATACGACACAACTATTCTCAAACATTTGTTCCTTTCTAGCCTATCCTTCATTTCCCCTGCCTTTAGTTATGCCCTTCTCAGACAGTCCACAAAAGCCCCACACCTTCAATGAAATTGGACATTTATGAATGATGTGGTCCAATGAATTGAGACAATTCTTACAAACATAACAAGAGAATTTTTGTGGGTTCATATTCCTTCGCAAGAAACACTCGCCGGTTGGAAGAGAATTCGAGTACCTCCAAAATAAAAAGTGTTTGATTTTGTTCGTGATGTTTCATCTCCAAATCCAATTCCAATCATTAGTATTTGACAATGTTTTAAATCAATGTTATTCAACACTAAATCAAATGCTAAATCTTACCATTCGAATGCTAAACTTTTTTCAAGGCGAGGAGTAAGTCTCGAGGTGATTCAAGGCGTAAGCCTAAACTTTTTTCAACAGATGTCCCTAAAAACTTGTTAACTCTCGAGTTATGCTCACAAGCGGAGGATGAACAAGTAAAACTTAAAAATTTCACAGCAAGACTTGTCAACTGGAGTTTCATCTCTGAATCAAATTTTTTTATTTTAAGAAAATAAAAAACCAATCCACGTGACTTTTTTATTTAATCAGCAACAAAAAAGAGGTGCACGCCTCATACGCCTTAAGGTGTACGCCTCTTCCGTACAAGGGGTAAGCCTCAGTCCTCCTAGCGTTTGCCTCGCCTTGAGGCGCGCCTCATTTCGCCTTTTAAAACATTGATCTGAGTGGCACGAAATGAGGCATAAATACCCGAAGACACACAAAAGTAACCTAAGTGAAGTGATCATGTCCTCACTGAACTTTCAGTCTGCAATTGACTACTATACGATTATTTTAGAATTAAAAATAGGATTTGGGAGTCGGAAACTCAAAATAGTAATCGAGTGGCCTAAAAAGAGGCGCATACACCATAATGAGTACCAAAGTATGGTACCTCATCATTTTTGGATTAATCTCAGATCTCAAATAATTTTGCTTTCATGGATGGTTGTGTTAGATGGGTAAGTTTTTTGTGAAATCAGATCTGGAGTAGATTAGATCTAATGTTGGTTATGATTTTTAGGGATTCGATATAGTGCAAGTGGGCGAATTTGATTCGCTGACATATGGTTGACTAACCAAAATCGCAAGTTTGTTGTCCTTTTAAGGTATTCTCATGGTGAAAACATGTTGATACTCTAAAAATAAGATATTTAGAGGTAATGTAGACCCTTTACAAAAAATCAACATCTTCCTTAGAATCAATGAGTGTGTCCACGAGCATAGCATAAAATGTGATGAAATGTGATACATAAGGGGAACACTGCTTGTAAGAAATTGGATTCCTCAAGAATGTTTCGGTGAAGTCATTAATGCACAACGATGCTAATTCTAAACAACCACTCTGGACAAAAAGGAACTTAATTCTATAGTAGTAGCAAGTCATGTTTCATTCTAAGGTGATCTAAATCCTTAATGAATATCGGGTGCGTAATATTATGACCCTCTATTGCAATGGCCCACAGAGGGACTCTAATGAGTGTTCTTGAAACTTTGTTTTAAGACCCTCTAGCGCACTGGACTAAAACTCACGATTTTTAAAGTTTTGTCGAGTAGATGCTAAATCTCGCAAATTTATCTCTTTATTATAGCATTTATGCTTGCGTTCTCTAAAGTTTCATCCAGTAGATACTAAATCTCATAGATTTTTGATACTTTAACCTGACCGACTCTCCTTTTTTTCCACACCTCCCAAAACACCACCAATGGAATAGCTTTACACAGGAATTTGATGTAGTCTTCGAATTTTCTTTCATCCACCAGCTTAACACGAGCATAGAGATGTTGAATCTTTCGGTTTTAATCCCCATTAAGCCAAAGAATAAGTTCCAAACCTGATTAATCACAGGGCAGTCAACAAAAAAATGATGAGATGAGTCACAATTTTGGAGGCAGGCTTTACATCTGGACACCATTTTGGAGTATTTTCCTCATTGCAGAGGTGTTGGTAGAAATTGTCTTCCTTACTACATAGATCTTGATTAATTTCCTCTATCTCAGCATTATTCTCCTCAGCAGGCAGTAATTTCCTCTATCTCTATTTTCCTTTATCAGTTTCGTGGAGAATAATTGGATTTAACGACCCTGATTTAGGTTGCCTTTGATAATGGGGTGTGTTGCATCAAAGCTAGAGGAAGAACAAGAAGTAGTGTCAATATGCAAAAAGAGAAAACATTATCTTAGTGACTAATAGGGTTAATTTTCAATCTGACTTGGAGGAAATCAAAGAGAACTCAACAAAACTCATCCAAGCAATCTCTTAGCGTTCGACTTCGTCTCGCTCTCCATCATGTAAGAGCCTAGTGGCTTCAAGTTCCAAAAACTCTTCAACATGGACAAAATTTAAGAATGATCTTTCCGATGACTATGGTGGGATGGAATCGGGCAGCCATTCGCTGACGCTAGGAAGGCTGTATGCTTGGGAGGAAAAACTCTATCAAGAAGTTAAGGCTGGTGATAACACTCGAAAGATCTACGAGAAGAAATGCAACCAACTAAGAAATAAAGATGCTAGAGGAGATGAAGGAGTCACTGTGGACAATACCAGGGCTACAGTAAAAGATTTATACAACAGAATTTATTCGCAATTCGAAGCGCTGAATCAATATCAAAAAGAATTGAGGACCTAAGAGATGATGAGCTGCAACCCCAAATAATTGAACTCCTACAAGGTTTGATGAGAACATAGAAGATCATGTGGGAGTCCCATGAGATTCAGAACAAGATCATGTTTGAAGTAAAAACATTTATCTGTCCGACGTACGGAAAATTCTGCAATAACTCTCACTGACGTTGCCACACATCAGCTGGAGATAGAGCTTCAAAATTGGCGTGTGTGCTTCACAGACTATATCTCATCCCAAAAAGCATACATCGAAGCTCTCCATGGATGGATTTCCAAGTTTGTTACCCCTGAAGTTGAATTCTACTCAAGGGGCAGGAATACGACCCCACCGTGTCGAGTGAGTGGCCCCCACTATTCATTTTATGCAGTGATTGGTTATCTGCCACGGAGAAGCTGCCAAGGTTTTGGATGGGTTTTGGACGAGTTTTCGAGTCCTTGACCGAGTTCTCCAAGGTTTCTCTAAAAATGTACAATGATCTTGTAAGTCACGAGAATGCTGACAAAGTTGAGACCCCAACATTTATAGAGGAGGCCTCTCAAGTTGAAGATGCCGGCAGATGACACAGAACTAGTAGAGATGTCTTTTAGGCTTTTTAGGTTTTGAAGGGTTTGTAGTGATTGCACATTAGATTGTGACAAAGCAGCTCGCCGAGGAACATTTATTTTAAAAAAATAATAAAAAAAATAATGGGATTACAGTGGGATTCGAACACACTTTTCATCACATATATATGGCAGTTATATGTTATAACAGTTATAATTGTTATAACATATATAACTGTTATAACACCTGTGGAAGCCTTATATCCCCCCTATAATTTTTGTGCTTGTTTGTAGGATCATCCTGGGTAAAATCCCTACCTTGCATTGGTTTTGCAAGTTTGATTCATCAATAATCCCAATCTGCACTCTTTTCTCATCTCACATTGAAACTGTGGATCATCTTTTCTTTGCTTGTCCATATGCTTTTGAGCTATGGACACTACAAGAATTTGCACCATTAGCAACATACAAATTATGTTTCTAAAGTTAGAAATATGTTGCTAAAAGATTTTGGCAACCTATTTTGCTATGTTGCCAGCTTGTTGCCCATTGCCTGTCTAGGAAACCCTTTGGCAACACAGCAGACATGTGTTGCTAAAAGTTTACTTTTGGCAACACAGCAGCCATGTGTTGCTAAAAGTTTACTTTTGGCAACACGCAATTGTGTTGCCAAAAGTATTTTATAATTTGTCAAATTTATAATAAAAAATATTATTTGTGTTACCAAAAGTCACTCAACGGCAACAAAAAAAGTTATTGTTGCCAAAAGCTATAGCTTTTGGCAACACAGGAGCTGTGTTGCCAAAACGCTATACCTTTGGCAACACAGGTCTTGTGTTGCCAAAAGCAATATCTTTGGCAACACAAGAGCTGTGTTGCCAAAGGTACGACTTTTGGCAACACAAGAGCTGTGTTGCCAAAGGTATAGACTTTTAGCAACACAGTTCTTGTGTTGCCAAAAGTCGTACCTTTGGCAACACAGCTCTTGTGTTGCCAAAATCCGTATCTTTGGCAACCAAACTTGTGTTGCCATATCCAAAGTGATAGATGTAGATGATAACTTTTGGAGACAAAAAATTGTGTTGCCAAAAGTACAATATTTTTATTTATTAGCTATTATTTTTTTTCGTAATTGTAAGCACTTTTAAACCTGCACTTTTTTCATCAAACGTGCAACCTTCTAATCCAAAATAACATTACACATTTTTCATACAATCATAAGTAATACAAAATTCCACAATTTTCAACCAAATTTGATAAATATGAATTACAAAATAATATTTCATCACAATCCAAGTATAAAAGTACAAAATAAATGTCTCCCAAATAAGAACGTAACAAAAGATGTAAACATGATCTAGCCTAATACATTAACACATTAAAATATGTTAAAAAAATCAACATAAACTAAAATGACGACAATATCGCTCCCCTACACTATAAGAAACCGCAGCTCCAAGCCACCACGAACATAATAACTCCAAGCAAAATCCATCATAACCTGCACAAGATACAAAAATAAATGACTACATGGGTTTGTATAACTTCAAATGCATGTATGTTTGACTTGATCAATTTAAAACACTATTTAATTTCATAAAATTTCGGCAGCGTTTCCTTTGTATATTGATGAAATCCAACATGTTTTTAACATTAAAATAAACCCAACAGCAAAAAATGCAGCTAAACCACCATTAAATCCTTTTCACCAATTTAATATCTAAAAATAGTATCCGAGTAGATACATAAACTTAAATAAGTATCCGAGTAGCTACGTACCTCGATCCTCCGTATCCATTGACTTTTCCATGTGTCGTAAATCCATTTTCATTCTACACAAAATACAAAATAAATTATAATCTATCCGACTTCAAAAGATAATAATAATTTATAGCTATTATAGTTATATATATATATAAACATTTATATATAACTATAAAAACAAAGTGTCTAAAAAAACATTTATGTATATATAACTATAATAATCAAATTCATTGTGTCTAAAAAAACAAAGTGTCAATTTTTAAAATAAATTGGGCATAGTCTCCTTTGTTTATTGGACTATCCCCCCTTTTTAAGGGGTAACGACAAATCCAACAATATAAAAAAAAACCCAAATTCGTCTAACAAAAGGTTCAATGAAACAAACTTCTTATTGGCCCGTGTTCGATGTGAACTAACCGTCACGTGTTCACTTCCATGGGGACATCACCATGGTACATCAAATAGAACTCCATATACTTCCCTTGACAGGGGTTCCATATTGCCAAATTTCATCATTCATATTGTGTTCACTAACGACACAAAACTAAAGTGCCATAGCTTCATTTTTTTTCACGTAAAATGGGACTAAAGAGAATCATTTGAAAAACCATAATGTATATATATACTGGACAAAAAAGCTACAAAACCATTGAAATTCCAAGACACGTGTTAACATTACATACTGGAATACAATGGAGAAACAAAAATAACAAGCATTCTAGTCAACGAGAGGGTTCCGACTTGCTTATGTGTCGACAAAACTACGAGTATCGTACATGTCGTATTCATAATCTTCGTTATATATATATATATGTTATATATATATATATATATTTATATACACACTGTTATATATTATATAAAACAGCAGAACACTGTTATATATTATATATAAAACAGTATATATATATATATACAACAGTGTATATATATATATAATAGTATATATATATATATATATATATATATATATATATATATATATATACACTGTTGTTATATATATATACTAGTACATGCCCGTGCCTGAAGGCACAGTTCAAACTTGGTAAAAAACGTAACACGTTCTTGCGACATGAATGGTACATGCACACCCCATGGGAAAGTAGTTTTTTACCGACTACAAATCCAAAAAATTGCATCAACTAAGACTTGTAATCTTCAAAATTCTACAAAATAAAACTTCAAAGTGATGGACTACACTTTTCTATAAGACTATCTGCTCTTTTAAACCATGCAAGAGGCTATGCACAAACTCTCCCCAAACAAACTGTAGAATTTAACATAATGTGTTAATAAGATTGTAATGGAGAAGAATTGGACATGATGCGAAGAAATGTATAGTTGACACGTCGGATGACTGAAGTACAGGATTCAAAAGAAACATTGAAAACGTACAAATAAATATTGACTATGAATACGGGAAGTCTTTTCAACTCCTACCAATCGCATAGTCCATTCTCGAGTCAAGTCCTTTAAAGCTCAATCCTAAGATCAATACAACATTCCCGATTGAAGCTCACACCTAATGTAGGCTCAAGTCCAAACATCAAAGACCTGAAGTATATAACCCCTGCAAAAAAAATACACACATGTAAATTCCAAAAGAATCAAATTGTTTAATGCTAGATTTGATAAAAGAGGCCATAAAGATAATGTCCCTTGTTTTGGACCTAGTAGTAAATTCCAAAAGAATCAAATTGTTTAATGCTAGATTTGATAAAAGAGGCCATAAAGATAATGTCCCTTGTTTTGGACCTAGTATGAACACATGCTAAAAAAAATTGGGCAGCATTTCCCTTGTTTATACGACTTTCCACCCTGTTTAAGAAATAAAAACTGCTCCCAACAAAATACTAAAAGTCCTAATAAAAAATTTGTTAAAACAAAATCAAGGAAAACAGTCCTTTCGGCGCTAAGGTTT
This sequence comes from Sambucus nigra, assembly GCA_949130495.1. Lineage (NCBI taxonomy): Eukaryota > Viridiplantae > Streptophyta > Magnoliopsida > Dipsacales > Adoxaceae > Sambucus > Sambucus nigra. The sequence continues at coordinate 300,089,777 of OX422217.1, read as the reverse complement.
GCGATGTCTGACGACGACAGTGGGCATGACCTTCCTACGGAGATCAGGCTTACCCTTTTTTTATGGTGGCCACCACCATATCACCTTCACGTGCTTCAACTTGTTCAATCTTCCCTAGATCCCTTCACTAATATCATATACAAATTCTTATCCCCGATGTTATCCGCATAATTTACAGTTGCTGCCCAAGGTTTCCCCATCTATTCCTCCTGAAGCATGTCGAGTTCTACTTTCGCAGCTGAAGCCTCAAATCTAGATTGTTCCTTCATACATAAGACCAATTAAAATTAGGGAAGAATGAGGAGAGAAACATCAAAATAACATAACATGTCATTTGGAGTTGCCACGTGATCATATAGATAACGGAACTGTTGAATAAAAGATAAAATTTATTAGTTATTTTTCATTAAATGGAACTAAAAATATGCATTAATTACAAACTACTCGGTTGGCCACATTTATAGCAAAACAAAACACGATTTGATCGACAAAAAAAAATACCTGCAGTAATTCCTCACCTATAGTAACATGAAAATCTCAACAATGCAGAGGCAAATAAACTCGGCATCAGATCCTCACCTGTGTAGCAACCCCGAGTGTATTGTATATCAGTCACAATTAAGCCAAATTCTCAAATAATGAGCTTGGAAACAAAAAACGTAGAATTTATACGTAGTATACCTTCATGTGAATCAACTGTATGGACTTTTGGGGGAATCTCAGAATTTTCTTGTAATTGCTTAGTAAAGATGTTGGTCTGGACTTTTTAGTGAACTCCCAATCAGTCTGTGTAGAGAAATCTCTGTTATTGTGAATCGACATGGTTTATCTACGTCTAGAGTATGGACCTCTATGACATCAACACAATCAATCGAAAGAGTCAGGAATGGAGTACCTTGAAAATAAGAAAAGATAAGACAATATAATTCAATACCATGCAAATAAGATAAGTAATGTTGTGGATGAATATGGTACAATTTTGGTTGTAAACATACTCAGAGAGATGCCAACAATACATTGGGTGAGGATTTTAGGAATACTTTAATAGAATATATGTATACACAAACCTAAAAGTCGTGAACTGTACGCCTGATAGAAAATCACCAAAAGTATTTGAAGAAACTCTTAGTGGGTTAGTTTTGTTTGCCATTAAGTATACACAAACATTGAAAGGAGAGTAACAGAAGATGCACATGTTTCTGCAATTTGCACCTTAGTTGCATTAATTTAGAGGTGTTCAGGCGACTTCAAGAGGTTCTGGGTCACCACAATTGGCCTGAATATTCTAAAACTGATTCTTTTTTGGTTCATCCTCAGTTGGCTCGATCAATGCACAATTTTTCGCTGCATTTTCAGTAGCAACTAATGTGCATAATGTGCATTTTTACAACAATTTTCAGCAGCAACTAATGTGAATTTTCAGCAGCAATGTGCATTTTCAGCAGCAACTAATGTCCCCAATCTCCCAAACTGGCTGCGATCTAGTAAACACAAATATAAGTTTGCAGAAATATAAGTTTGTTCAATTTCCAAATGAATACTATAGTAAACACAAACATAAGTTTGCAGAAATAAGAAGTCCCATCCATTGCACAGAAAATTCCCTCAAAGTCAGATCTTTGATACGGCAACAATAGATCCAAAGCTGCCTTCCTTTGTTCAATTGTAAATGCCATTGTCATCTTCCTCATAGCCTTTATACTCGCATCTGAAGCAAAGAACTGAAAGACCCCAATGATGAACAGCTAAAGAGCCCTTATAATCAATACAACATAATATTGACTAAAGGAAATACAAAATATATCACTTAGAGTCCGGGTCATAATTTAGAAAATATATCACTTAAAGTCCGGGTCTTAAATTAGAAAATAATATAGAATATAGCTTTATTTCAAACACATAAATAAGTTTGCAGAAATAATAGTTTTGTTTCAAATTAGAAGTTTGATTAAATGATATGCACATAATAGGAGTTTGATAAAATGTTGAGTTTGCCCTTATGAACTACACACTTTATTTTGTAATAATAGTTTTTAGGCCATACCCCCTATGGACTCTCTCCCCAGGCCTGCCCAACTCACCACGCACCTCCCCTACACCGCTTGCTCACTATTGAACATTAAATATAAAACACATTAGCATCCATTCTATAATATAAAACACATTGCGTACTTCCATTGTAGCATTATCTATCCAAGCTACCAGAACTAATATATAATCAAAAGGTATAGAACTACTAAATACTCAAAGGAATCAGAGAAATCAAAACCAACACACAGTTCAATTCAAAAAGATAATCGTAATGAAGCAAATGAGCTTCTTAGAATCAGAGATTACCTTTTCACAGAATTGGCTCAGAAGGCAGGCCAAGCGACTAATAAGATTCACGAAGACTTGGGTCAAATGAAAAGGATCAACGCATAGAAAGCTCTGCAATATGTCTTGGGCCTCTGAGTCAGCTAGGATCTTGGCCTTCGGTGCTACTTCGAACTGGGCCTCAACTTCGGCTTCGGCTTCGGCTTGGGCTTCAGCCATGGCCTTGGCCTCAAACACCAACACTTGAGTTCATTGCTTTTATCCCTATAAAAAATGTCACCTGGAAACACAGTACGCTAAAGAGTAAGTCAGTGTTGCTAATATAATAGAAAGACAGTGTTGCATATCAACTCTTTGTAACCATTTAGTAAGGCTCAAGTTTCAATATTTTAACATAATGAGTAAGAAAATACTACTAATAGAATTCTAACATAATGAGTAAGACAATGTGGCTATAAATTGAAACATGGGATGCTATAAATTGAAACACAGTGCTTCTGATTAAGGAATTGAGTATACGGAATGGCTTGAAGCAGAGTTCAAACTTTGCAAAAAATATAACACATTCTTGCGACATGATTGGTATATGCACATCATGTGTCAAGTAGTTTTTTACCTACTACAAATAAAAAATACTGTGTCAACTAAGACTTGTAATCATATATTTTATTATAACACACAAACTAAACAAAACAAAGATAAAGTTGAAAACTGAAAAATGTTGAAGCTTCAACCTGGGATGAGGAACAGAAGCATTGCACAACAAACTGAAAAATTGCAAAAAATAAAAAATGAAAAACGATAGTGTTACATGAAGATTAAAATAAATCAAACACCCAAATGAAAAGCAACTATAGAGAAAATAGATAAAGAGATAAGGAAGGTATATATCAAATACCAACCAAGCCATGAGCATACTTCAAGGTCATGAAACCAAATTGGACTCCGACAAAACGTCTGCATAAAAAGAGGATAAATATGTTAGTTACTGTGAGGAGCTTCCTGTTTTAGATTGAATCCAAATAAGTTGAATCCATAAATATGTTTACTGTGAGTATATTATAATCAGTGTTGCTGATTTTGAGTTTCATTTGGTACTGATTTTGATGTGGCCTAAACAGTGCTGCTGAATGGGTTATCAGTGCAGCTGATTTTGAGTTTCATTTGGTGATCAGGCTGAACCTGATACAAAAGCAAAAAAAGGATTGTTATCAGTTATGTAACAGTTACGCAACTCGTGTAACAAAAATTGGTTTTAGTTGTTGATTTATCCGTTATCAAACTAGTGGTTAAAAATATTTTTTTATCATATGCGCATTACCAAGTAAATAACTGAAGTTTGATAATGAAAGAGGCATTGAAAACATGTATACCAAACTATAAATAATGCTCCAATCAAAAAATACCTACCAATATTTGACTTACTCAAAATTTATATGATGCCGCTGACCTCCCCCGCGGATGCCGCTGACCTGTTACACCAAAAAAGAAAAATGAGAAAGAAGTATATGAGACCAAGAGCCTAGGAATACTGGATATTAATCTTTAAAATGCAGCATAACAAAAGCAATATTTTGACTTACATCCCTATAAGAGAACCTCCGGATATACAATATTTGTTGTTGAACTCTCCTCCCCGGAGGGTAGAAGGATAGAAATGCGGTCTGCACTTGTGCAACGTGATAATGCAACATACAACTGACCGTGACTGAACACGGGGGTGCGCAAGTCAATACCAACAAACTTTACAGATTGTCCTTGAGATTTGTTCATTGTCATTGCGTAGGCCAATTTGATCGGAAATTGTCGGCGAGTCATCTTGATAGGTATTTCATTAGAGGAGGGAGTTAAAGAGATTCTCGGAATGAAGACAGTCGTGCCAAACTTATCTCTAGTCAGGATTGTGGCCTCAATTACATGTTCAGACAACTTGGTAACAATCAAACGCGTGCCATTGCAAAGACCGTCTTTTGGCGCTATATTTCGTAGTAACATGATGGGACATCCCACTTTTAATTCCAACTTAAATAGAGGTAGCCCAGAAGGGTTCAAAGCATTTAAGAACTCATTAGGATACTGGTTAGTTATGCTCGGATTACTTTCATCCGGACATAATTTATCTGCTGCGTAGTATGTCACAGATTCTCCTGGAAAAACAGCTAGGGCAGCCATATTAATTGCATTTACATCATCATTGCGGGCTGAAAGAATCGTCCGTTCAGTTAGGTAAGAAGGCGTAACAATACCCTCCACATTCAAGAACGGATATACGGCCCTCATCAACTCTTCAACATTCTGACAGCGGCGTAATGTTGAAGGCAGGAGCACAATTTCGTCAGGGCTTGAGCCAATCTGAAAAACAAAGATGTACTATTAGAACAATCTACATGAAATGCATAAATAAGTATTAATAAAGAACGTAATATTTTGAAAAAATTGTTATACCGTGGTCAAAACATTTGCAAATGCCGAAGTTTGGATGTCTGTAATGTCGAGACGCATGTTTGTGTCCAAGGTAAGAATTTTGACATCCTTCCAAAGAACTGATCGCCGTAATGATGCGCCGACAATTTCTTCCCGAACTGCTTTCGGAATGACGGGTAAGATTTGTCGAAAATCCCCCCCCGAGAACAACAGTTATCCCCCCAAAAGGCTTTTGATTACTACATATATCTCGTAATGTTCGGTCAACCGCTTCAACACAAAACCGATGTTGCATTGGCACTTCATCCCAGATTATAAGTTTGGCTAGTTTAAACAACTCTGCTTGATTCGATTGCTTTGAAAACCCACAATTAGAATTTTCAAGGATGTCAAGCGGAATACAAAATGTTGAATGCGCTGTTCGACCGCCAACCAACAATAAGGAAGCAATGCCTGAAGAGGCAACCGTAATGACTACATGGCCGAGACTACGGCAAATTCCAGCAATTGTGTTATACAAAAAGGTCTTACCCGTTCCAGCCCCACCATTTAAAAAAAAGGTAGTACCTTTTCCTTCAAACACAGAAGTAGTAATGGCCGAGTAAGCACGCTGCTTCCCCGAATTAAGACAGTCTATTTTACATTGCACGTCCGCGGTATTTGTATCTGCTTGAAGTTGTCGATGCTCCCATATTAGCCGATTCTCTCCGGTGGTACTCCAATTTTTTAGAGGTAATGGCATTGGTGGAAAGTCGGTCAAACTTTTGCCAGACTCTTGTAGCAAATCGTTGAGAAGATACAATCCGTAATCATTGACCTCTGCATCAGTTGGAGAAGGAATTGCAAATGATCTACGGAGGTTGTGCGCGAGATCGTCACATATGTATGATGAGAATTTATCCCATAGTAATTCTGGATTTATAGGGGAACATTGGGTGAGTATAACAGCGAAAAGTCGACGAAGTTGATATCCCGTTTGCATCACCGCGGCCTCTTGCAAGCACTGAACCCATTCATTGTCATCTTCTAAAAGTCCCAGTGCAACACATGCTGACTTGAAAGAATCATGCAAGACATTATTTATGGTCCGTAAGCACTCAAATGATCGAGGTCCTTTTACCACAGTAAGAAGCAATCTCAAATAAAACCTTTCTCCTGAGTTCGGGCTAGCAAAGTACATTCTACCAATTGCAAAACCCCCTTTTGAACTTCGCTTTGTCCATCTCTTAGATGCCTTGTCCCACCAATAGTGTTGTGGAAATTCTTGATAAGTGAAGGCCCGCGCTTCTTCGTTGGAAGCACAATATGCAAAAAAAGCGGTTAAAGAAGTCTCTTGAGTCGAACCTCGATGAATTATGTCATCCATCGACTCATTTGGATTGAAAACAACATGATGCATGCCTGGGAGGTGAAGATCCAATCGCGTAACGGATGGTTTCTCCTGATGCATTGGATTACCAAATATTCGCCAAGCCGCTTCGGGGGGGGGGGGGGGGGGGGGGCAATATACCTGGCATCTAAGTATTGCTGAATTTCATCAACGCCTCCTAAGACAATAGTGGTGCGATCAAATCCCTTGTATATATATTTGTGAATGTACTTGACGCATCTAAGCCCGGCACAAACTTCGACATTAATGTGGCAATTGAACATCCGACTTAAATGGGGATTATACGGCACAACATCTCGATTATCAACCTGTTTCCCATTCCCAACAGTAAAGACTCGACCATCATTATGACGTCGATATACTGGGTACCCATCTTCATCCATAGTGGTAGTGTCACAAAACTCTCTCGGGTATTTCTTTGTGCATTTACCATGTTCCATATACGGGGCTCCAGGAGACCGAACTCCGCAAGGGCCATGTACCATGCAACCCAAAATAGTTTCAAAGAGGGCGGGGTCTTCTTCTAAGCTAGGAAATTCTGCACAAACTATGTTATCAACTTGGGCAGTTGTTTTAATCTTGCTTGGACCATCAAGAAAGATTAAGGCGTGCATGTGAGGTAAACCTCGTTTCTGAAATTCAATTGTGAAGACGTGAGCCACCTTCTTGCCAAGTACATGGTTATTTTCAATCTCCTTCATCAAGGCCTTCCTCTTTAGTTCAAATACACGCGCCACCAAGTCTGGACGAAGAAATGCATTTTCATTAGGCAACAATTCTTTGGTGATTTCTGACCATTTCGGATTTGCGGTCATAGTGAGAAAAACATCGGGATGTTGGTTGTAACGCGTTATGGCCATAGAATCTTGATAAATCTCAAACATATGTCTTGCACTACCGGTGAAAGAAGAAGGCAAAATCATTCGCCTACCAATATCATCTGGTTGTAAACCGTTTGACATACCATCATTGAGATCCTTGTACAACTCTGCCCGAAGCCTTCCTTGATTGAGTCGGTAATAAGTTAATCGGTTTTGCTCTGTAGAAGCCCAAGCATCAACAATAAACTCTTGGAACAATTTCCCCCCTCTAAGGATTGTGGAGTACTCGAAGTCACGCTTGAACAATCGGTAGCCATAATAATTTAATTGAGTTAAGCGATCATCCTGTTCTTCAAACCGTCGGACATCCCATAATTTCATTTCGGGGTGCCAACCAAGTTCACCGTGGGGGAACAATAAGACGTAATGCAAAGGCAAATATGCTGGATGACACTCGTTAATTTGCATCAACTCATTGCCGCCTTTGAGCCGAACAATAATATCACGCATGCCACTAATGTTAAAACCGTCCCCCGGTAAAATAACAACAATCTCTTCAGACGATGGCAAGTTATACGTTCGACGGTCCTTTGAAGAACTATAATGAAGATAAGCAGGTAAGTCTTGCCCCATTTTATCCATTTGATCCAAAATAGAGAAGGCTTCACGGTATTTATGAGTGAATTCATTATTCAACAACAAACACTGCTGTATGGTGTTAAGGACATCCCTCCTCAAATGTGGATTCCTATGGTGTCGAATATCTAAAGCTGCACCTGGATCATAAATGTACAATTGAGCATATGTGGCATTTAATTCATGACCCTCATCCGGCAATAAGGATCCCGTGCGATGGCGTAGCTCACCATGTATTGTAAAACTCGTGGGACCCCTCCCTGAGAGGACTCGATCATCCATTCGCACACCTAAACTTGTAAATGCATTGGCTGCATTATACTCTCTTATGTAAGCACGAAAAGACATAGATTGGTCATCATTGCCATAAAAAAGAAGCTTTATTTCAGCAGGGGGTCCCTAAGGGCAGGCAGTCTGATTTGGCCTTGTAGACAACACTTCCCAAACAACGGTCGTATCATAGATGAAGTTGTTAACCTTTCAGCCATCCAGTGCAAGGCATTACAATGAGGGCATTTAACATTCATAGGTCCCAACTCGTGTCTTTCAGATAAAAGTCTAGCCCGTCCTGCTCTTCTACAACCCACCTGGTATGTGATGACTTGCCTCCTTGACCTGAAATGGAGAAAGAAAGAAAGAACTTGAGTCAAGACTATCTCAAATAGGCATTGGCCTTAAAATATCAAAGTAAATAAGATGTTATACCAAGTTATAGAAGGAAGCACGGATACTCTTGATGATCCAGTCGAGGCATTGTTCACCAAATCTGTCAGTGGTGGCGTAGGAAAAGAATGTGAATCTTCAAACACACTCCCAATGTGTTCATGGTTGGGATCAGAAATGATAGTAGCATCAAAATCTACGCTCAAATTTCTAGGAAGAATAGCAGGGGGCAAAACATCAGTGTCGCGGGACTGCTGCATAACTGGGCAGCATTGTTGTGGTGGGGTGGGCGGCAACGTAAGAGTCGGGGGAGTAGGAGGCCTTAGAGTTCTTGCACGTGACCGATTTGATGGTGTTGAGCGAGTCGAAGTGTGTAGTTGATTAGGATAGCTAGTGGGATCAAGTTGCAACCTCTGCGATCTTTCTCGATTACGTCGTTGTCTTTGAGCAAATGCACGGGAACTAATGGGTGGGAAGTCCTGGCACGTTGAGTAAAATTAATTAGAAGATAAGAAAACAATGCATTTGATAAATGAAGGAAATGGGGAAGAATTTTTACAGTTGGAGGATCAATTGTAAGGCCAATGTCTGATAACGGGGTGCTATCACGAAGAGGGCAGCACTGTTGTAGAGGGGTGTGCAGTAATGTAGAAGTGGATGGCGTAGGTTGTTGTGGGGTTACCCACACATTAGTGCTCGTCGAAGTGGATGATTGATTAGAACAATTACTGGGATTAAGCGGCAACCTTTGTGCCCTTTCTCGATCACGTCGTAGTCTTTGAGCCAATGCACGGGCAGAAGTGGGAGGGAAGTCCTGGCACGTTGAGTAAAGTGGAGTAGAAATGTAAGCAAACAATAAATTATTAAATAATGAAAAGAAAATGCAAAATAAAAAATAACACACCGTGGTGGGGGGTTCGTTTTCTTTCCCTTTCCCTTTCCCTTTCCCTTTCCCTTTCCCTTTCCCTTTCTCTTTATCCCAAAGTTGCTCCGTTCGTTTTCTCTTCTGAAAAAAAATAATAATTAATGTAAAGAGTTGGGTAGCAAAAGTAAAATTTGTCGTGGCAAAATGTAGCAGAAGTAAAATTTACCTCTTTAAGAATCATCTCAAGTTCTGATTCATCGCGGATCACAATACCAGTGCTGATCCTACGCGCGCCTTGAATCTGTGAAAAAAATTAACGCAAATTCCATGAAAGCCCGTTGATATAATAACATAGGGAGGAAGTAGAAAGTATATTTTTCAGAGGGCGGGTTTTTTACTTACATTGGAAAATGTAGGCGGGTTATCCATATCCAAGTCAAGTCAACTAACCGGACCGTCCGTAGGTCCTATTAAAATCGTAAAATGAGATGTTAGGATTATTAGTACCTAAAGTGAGATGATTGGAATGTTAGTACCTAAAGCAATATTAAATATCTAAAGCAATATCTAAAGAAATATTAGTACCTAAAGCAATAGTAAAGCAATAATAGTACATAAAGCAATAATAAAGCAGTACCTAAAGCAATAATAAAGCAGTACCTAAAGCAATATTAAATATCTAAAGCAATATCTAAAATGATGCGAGGCGGGTCGGCCGCGTGTGAGCGGCGTGAGCAGGGAAGAGTGTGAAATGATAGAGATGTGAGAGCGGCTAGGGCTTTTTTTGGGAAAGAAAATGAGGAGATCAATACCTCGTATAATTTCAATCACCCTTGATGTTACAGTATAGTAAGTTACATCTCTTTTAGAACCTTAAATCTAAAATACATAGAACCTCAAATTTGAAATTGAAACCATGGTTCTCAAGCACCTATCTACTTTAAACTTTAAAATAATTAGTATAAGAAAGCTCCGAATATGAAAAAACACTCTAACCAATCTGGAACACCAAATCTTAAATAGTCAGTTCAATGAGAAGAGATAGGGATTACCTTCCATGTTCTATGATAATAACTTGACACTTTTCCAACTCAAACAATAGTTAAATGATAAAAAAACATCACATGTGTTGATCCGTACACATACAATAAATAATAAAGTATAGTTGAATCCTTACCAATTGGGCCCTGACTTTTATGTCATATTCTTCTCGAATTGATTGTGGGCTTACCAAGCCAGTAGTAGCTCCTCATTCTGTATAAAAAGTGTTCAAGCTTAGTAATTGTTACTGTACTAATATTTTCACATAACAATTTATAGAAAGTGTTCAGATCTGAAAAAAATACCTGTGAAATCAAATATTTAGGGGTGGATTGTGATATCAAATATTCTCAGCTAGATTGGACCTGCAAGAAAAACACAAAACAACCATTATTTCAAAAGAAAACCCAAATTTGAAACCCAAATTTCTAAATTTGAAACAAAAACCTAAATTTGAAATAGATTTTTACCTAATTTACCTAATTGCATTTACTTAAGAACATAAGATTTTTAATATAAATTTGAACAAAGTGAGATTACTATCAAACACATGGGCAGATTATCTAAAGAAGAACCAAACAAAAATCTGAGTAAGTACTTACCGACTTAGGGTGCCAAACAAAAATCTCAAGCGTATGACATCAATCGATCACGCAGCTAATGGATTCTGAAACTCATTTGCATAAATATCATCAGTATAGACAATGGTCAAAGTAATTGAATTGGATTCTGAAACTCATTCTGAAAATCATACAAAGCACCTCATTCTGAAACTCATACAAAGCTAATGGATTCTGAAACTCAAAATAATTGAAAGCACCTCAAAATAATTGAATTGCTAATGGATTCTGAAACTCATACAGTATAGACAACTCATACAGTATAGACAATTGAATTGCTAATGGATTCTGAAACTCATTCTGAAACTCATACAAAGCACCTCAAAATAATTGAATTGGAATATGAAACACCTATCTACTTTGAAACATCAAAATAATTAGAATATGAAACCTACAGATCTGGAAAAACAGTATAGACAATGGTCATAGGACTCATTACATGCTAATTGAATTGGGATTATAACAGTGTTTGAGCACGGTGAAAATTAAAGGTTGTTTAAATTGGTTGATTCTGTAAGAACCCGACGATTTTTTTTTCTTCTGAAATTGAGTCCTTGAAACAGCAAAAAAAACACCTTTATTTAATCAAAATCTTGTTAAACACGCAATGATTTCAAAGTACACACCTTTATTTAATCAGATTATGTTATAAACCATAAGACAATATATGCACACATGGGGACACTTGACCACACAGTAGACAGAGACATAGACGCTACCTTACTTGACTGCAATGAGAGGAGAATCAAAGTACACACCTGTATGTATATTTTTTGCAGTGTGTTTTTAAAACTTGTTTATTGTACAACTCTCATCTAGACAATAAAACGTTTATGAAAACATGTGTCACCCAAGTTTTTGAGAAAGAAAACATCGGCTGAAACAATAAAACGTTTATGAAAACCAAACAATCCAACAAAAGAACCTATTATGACCTCACCTGCTTAGGGCAACTATATTGATGAAATTGGGATTTGAAAATTATGACCTCACCTGCTTAGGGCAACTATATTGTTTTGTGAAAATCTGCAAAACATAAGAACAACATTGGATCAGTAATACATTAACACTAAAGTAGTGGAACAATACCAAGACTGAGAGATCTACAAAACAAAGAGAGGGCATAATAAAGCCCCCTTTTAATTTTAACATTTATTCCCTCGCAAAAAAGATGAATGTATGACAAATTTCAGCTACAGACATTTCAGCAAAAAAAAAACATACAAAAGTGGATCCCTAAAATCGTCATTTCAGCTACAGAAATTTCAGCAAGAATGTATGACAAATTTCCTTAACTCAACCCAAACCATTTGATGTCTTATTTTCAACATTTGAAACTTCAAGCCTAAAAACAAAAAGCAGAATACATGTGAAACCCAAACCATTTGAAAGCGAAAAGTGGATCCCTAAAATCGTAAACCTAAAATCGAAACGAACCCTAAAATCGGCCGCATTCAAAACTTACCCAATAGAAGAGGCGACGTGGAGAGAGTAGCGTCGGCGATGAAAGGGGCGCGGCGGCGAGGGGAGAGGCAGGGGCTAAAGCGCGGGAGAAGGTTTTGTGAGCATCTTTTGTTTGGGGTGCTGATGAGGATCGGGAGAAAGGTAGAATGAGAAGCACGGGTAGGGTTTAGCCAAATGTGTATAATGATCTCAACCCCTTGGATTGTACACGTGGCAAAATGTAGACCCTTAGATTTTTTTGATAAGATAAGATAAGATGGCACTATTCATAACACCATTGTCCTATATTATATATATATATATATATATATATATATATATATATATATATATACACTGCTGTTTTATATATATATATAAAACAATATATATATAACTGTTATGTATATATATATATAACTATATATATATGTATACATATATATAGTTATATATATATACATAACAGTTATATATATATATTGTTTTATATATATATATATTGTTATGTATATATATACTAGTATATATATATATATATATAACTCGTGTCTCAAAGTAATTATATTTTGACATGGTCTAGTACATCAAAGTAATTATACTCAAGGGCCCTTTCCACAAATGGGAGGATATAGATAATAGGAGGTGGTTCATCTTGAATGCGTAGTCAATCTCGTCCTCGAAGGGCTCTTGAATTTAGACCTTTTGGCTTTCAATGATCTAGCTCAAGAGTTGTTTTTCTTATGCTTACATCCTAGCCCCTTAACGTTGGAATGCTGGGGGGGGGGGGGGGGGGGGGGCTTAATGGAATCACTGATAGCATTAAGCCATGACCTACCTAATTATAGGTTGAAGGAGGTCGGTATTTTAATTACTTGAAACTCTGTGAGGCTGTCAAGGGGGATAATTTGTAGTTCCTACGAGTCACATTGGTCCCATGCAAGGTGTTCGTGACTCTTACGGGACCGTTTTGTGGCTGTTTATGTTTTCACCCTTCGATTCTATGTTTATATGCTTAAGCCTAAATTTTTGCCAATTTACGTCGTGCACTCAAATCGGGAGCCCCGTGACTACGCGGTCGGTTCCTACGGGTCACATTGGTCCCGTACGAGGTGTTCGTGACTCTTACGGGACCATTTTGTGGCTGTTTATGTTTTCCCCCATCAATTGTATGTTTATATGCTTAAGTCTAAATTTTTTCAAATTTACGTCGTACACTCAAACCGGGAGCACCGTGACTATGCGGTCGGTTCCTACGAGTCACATTGGTCCCGTACGAGGTGTTCGTGACTCTTACCGGACCGTTTTATGGTTGTTTCACATTTTCACCCTTCGATGGCATGTTTTTATGCTTAAGTCTAATTTTTTGCAAATTTACGTCGTGCACTCAAATCGGGAGCCCCGTGACTACGCGGTCGGTTTCTACGAGTCACATTGGTCCCGTGCGAGCTGTTCATGACTCTTACGGGATCGTATTGTGGCTGTTTTATGTTTTCACCCTTCGATTGCATGTTTATATGCTTAAGTCTAAATTTTTGCAAATTTACGTCGTACACTCAAACCGGGAGTGTCGTGACAACGCGGTCAGTTCCTACAGGTCACATTGGTCCCGTGCGAGGTGTTCGTGACTCTTATGGGACCGTTTTGTGCCTGTTTTATGTTTTCACCATTCGATATAATTTTTTTATTCTTAAGTCTAATTTTTTGCAAATTAACGTCGTGCACTCAAACCGGGAGCCCCGTGACTACGCGGTCGGTTCCTACGGGTCACATTTGTCCCGTACGAGGTGTTCGTGACTCTTACGGGACGGTATTGTAGCTGTTTTATGTTTTCACCCTTCGATTGCATGTTTATATTCTTAAGTCTAAATTTTTACAATTTACGTCGTACACTCAAACCGAGAGCGTCGTGACTACGCGGTCGGTTTCTACGGGTCACATTGGTCCCGTGTGAGGTGTTCGTGACTCTTACGGGACCGTTTTGTGGCTGTTTTACGTTTTCACCCATCGATTCCATGTTTTTATGCTTAAGTCTATTATTTTGCAAATTTACGTCCTCCACTCAAACCGGGAGCCCCGCGACTACGCGGCCGGTTCCTACGGGTCACATTTGTCCCGTGCGAGGTGTTCGTGACTCATACGTGACCGTATTGTGGTTGTTTTATGTTTTCACCCTTCGATTGCATATTTATATGCTTAAGTCTAAATTTTTACAAATTTATGTCGTACAGTCAAACCGGGAGCGTCGTGACTACGGGGTCGGTTCCTACAGGTCACATTGGTCCCGTGTGAGGTGTTCGTGACTCTTATGGGACCATTTTGTGGTTGTTTTACCTTTTCACCCTTTGATTCCATGTTTTTATGGTTAAGCCCATTTTTCTTTAAATTTACATCGTACACTGAAACCGGGAGCCCCGTGACTACGCGGTCGGTTCCTACAGGTCACATTGGTCCCGTACGAGGTGTTCGTGACTCTTACCGGACCGTTTTCTGGTTGTTTAATATTTTCACCCTTCGATGGCATGTTTGTACGCTTAAGTCTAATTTTTTGCAAATTTACGTCGTACACTCCAACCGGGAACCCCGTAACTACGCGGTCGGTTCCTACAAGTCACATTGGTCCCGTGCGAGGTGTTAGGGACTCTTACGGAACCGTTTTGTGTCTGTTTTACGTTTTCACCCTTCGAGGGCATGTTTTTATGCTTAAGTCTAATTTTTTGTAAATTTACGTCGTACACTCAAACCGGGAGCCCTGTGACTACGCAGTCGGTTCCTACAAGTCACATTAGTCCCGTGCGAGGTGTTCGTGAATCTTACGGGACCGTTTTGTGGCTGTTTATGTTTTCATCCTTCAATTGTATTTTATATGCTTAAGTCTAATTTTTTGCAAATTTACGTCGTACACTCAAACCGGGAGCACTGTGACTACGCGGTCGGTTCCTACGAGTCACAATGGTCCCGTGCGAAATGTTCGTGACTCTTACAGTACCGTTTTGTGGCTATTTTACGTTCTCACCCCTGGATTTCATGTTTTTATGCTTAAGTCTAATTTTTTACAAATTTAGATCGTACACTCAAACCTGGATGCCCGTGACTACGCGATCGGTTCCTACGAGTCACATTGGTCCCGTGCCATGTGTTCGTAACTCTTACGGGACCGTTTTGTGGCTGTTTTACGTTTTTACCATTCGATGGAATGTTTTTATGCTTAAGTCTAATTTTTTGCAAATTTACATCGTGCACTCAAACCGGGAGCCCCATGACTACGCGGTTGGTTTCTACGAGTCACATTGGTCCAGTGCGAGGTGTTTGTGACTCTTACGGTACCGTATTGTGGCTATTTTATGTTTTCACCCTTCGATTGCATGTTTATATACTTAATTCTAAATTTTTGCAAATTTACATCATACACACAAACCGGGAGCGTCGTGACTATGCAGTCGGTTCCTACGGGTCACATTGGTCCTGTGCGATGTGATCGTGACTCTTACTGGACCGTTTTGTGGATGTTTTATGTTTTCACCATTCGATGGAATGTTTTTATGCTTAAGTCTATTTTTTTGAAAATTTACATCGTGCACTCAAACCGGGAGCCCCGTGACTACACGGTCGGTTTCTACGAGTCATATTGGTCCCATGCGAGGTGTTCGTGACTCTTACGGGATCGTATTGTGGATATTTTATATTTTCACCCTTCGATTGCATGTTTATATGCTTAAGTCTAAATTTTTGCAAATTTACGTCGTGCACTAAAATCGGGAGCGTCGTGACTACGTGGTCGGTTCCTACGGGTCACATTGGTCCCGTGCGAGGTGTTCGTGACTCTTACGGGACCGTTTTGTGGCTGTTTTACCTTTTCACCCTTCGATTCCCTATTTTTATGCTTAAGTCCATTTTTTTGCAAATTTACGTCGTACACTCAAACCGGGAGCCCCGTGACTAAACGGTCGGTTCCTATGGGTCACATTGGTCCCGTACGAGGTGTTCGTGACTCTTACCGGACCGTTTTCTGGTTGTTTTTCGTTTTCACCCTTCGATGGCATGTTTTTATGCTTAAGTCTAATTTTTTGCAAATTTACGTCGTACACTCCAACCAGGAGCCCTGTGACTACGCGGTCGGTTCTACAAGTCACATTGGTCCCGTGCGAGGTGTTCGTGACTCTTACGGAACCATTTTGTGGTTGTTTTACGTTTTCACCCTTCGATAGCATGTTTTTATGCTTAAGTCTATTTTTTTATAAATTTACGTCGTTCACTCAAATCGGGAGCCCCGTGACTACGCGGTCAGTCCCTACAAGTCACATTAGTCCCGTGCGAGGTGTTCGTGACTCTTACGGGACCCTTTTGTGGCTGTTTATGTTTTCACCCTTCGATTGTATGTTTATATGCTTAAGTCTAAATTTTTACAAATTTACGTCGTACACTCTAACCGGGAGCACCATGACTACGCGGTCGGTTCCTACGAGTCACGTTGGTCCCGTGTGAGGTGTTCGTGACTCTTACGGGACCGTTTTGTGGCTGTTTTACCTTTTCACCCATGGATTCCGTGTTTTTATGCTTAAGTCTACTTTTTTGCAAATTTACGTCGTACACTCAAACCGGGAGCCCCGTGACTATGCGGCCATTTCCTACGAGTAACATTGGTCCCGTGTGAGGTGTTCGTGACTCTTACGGGACCGTATTGTGGCTGTTTTATGTTTTCACCCTACGATTGCATGTTTATATGCTTAAGTCTAAATTTTTACAAATTTATGTAGTACACTCAAACCGTGAGCGTCGTGACTACGCGGTCGGTTCCTACTTGTCACATTGGTCCGGTGTGAGGTGTTCGTGACTTTTACGGAACCGTTTTGTGGCTGTTTTACGTTTCTACCCTTCGAGGGCATGTTTTTATGCCTAAGTCTAATTTTTTGTAAATTTACGTCGTACACTCAAACCGGGAGCCCCGTGAGTACGCAATCGGTTCCTACAAGTCACATTAGCGCCGCACGAGGTGTTTGTGACTCTTACCGGACCGTTTTCTGGTTGTTTTACGTTTTCACCCTTCGATGGCATGTTTTTATGCTTATGTCTAATTTTTTGTAAATTTACGTCGTATACTACAACCGGGAACCCCGTGACTACGCGGTCGGTTCCTACAAGTCACATTGGTCCTGTGCGAGGTGTTCGTTACTCTTACGGAATCGTTTTGTGATAGTTTTATGTTTTCACCCTTCGATGGCATGTTTTTATGCTTAAGTCTATTTTTTGTAAATTTACGTCGTACACTCAAACCGAGAGCCCCGTGACTACGCGGTCGGTTCTTACAAGTCACATTAGTCCCGTGCGAGGTGTTCGTGACTCTTACGGGACCGTTTTCTGGCTATTTATGTTTTCACCCTTCGATTGTATGTTTATATGCTTAAGTCTAAATTTTTAAAAATTTACGTCGTACACTCTAACCGGGAGCACCGTGACTACGCGGTCGGTTCCTACGAGTCACGTTGGTCCCGTGAGTGGTGTTCGTGGCTCTTACGGTACCGTTTTGTGGTTGTTTTACGTTTTCACCCTTCGATTCCATGTTTTTATGCTTAAGTCCAATTTTTTGAAAATTTAGATCGTACACTCGAACCGGGACACCCGTGACTTCACGGTTGGTTCCTACGAGTCATATTGGTCCCGTGCGAGGCGTTCGTGACTCTTACGTGACCGTTTTGTGGCTGGTTTACGTTTTCACCATTCGATGGAATGTTTTTATGCTTAAGTCAAATTTTTTGCAAATTTAGATCGTATAGTCAAACCGGGAGCCCCGTGACTACGCGGTCGGTTCCTACGAGTCACATTGGTCCCGTGCGAGGTGTTCGTGACTCTTACGGGACCGTATTATGGCTGTTTTATGTTTTCACCCTTATATTGCTTGTTTATATGCTTAAGTCTAAATTTTTGCAAATTTACGACGCACAGTCAAACCGGGAGCGTCTTGACTACGCTGTTGGTTCCTACGGGTCACATTGGTCCCGTGTGAGGTGTTCATGACTCTTACGGGACCGTTTTGTGGCTGTTTTACCTTTTCACCCATCGATTCCATGTTTTTATGCTTAAGTCTACTTTTTTGCAAATTTACATCGTACACTCAAACCGGGAGCCCCGTTACTACGCGGCCGTTTCCTACGGGTCACATTTGTCCGGTGCGAGGTGTTCGTGACTCTTACGAGACCGTATTGTGGTTGTTTTATGTTTTCCCCCTTCGATTGGATGTTTATATGCTTAAGTCTGAATTTTTAGAAATTTACGTCGTACACTCAAACCGGGAGCATAGTGACTACAGGGTCGGTTCCTACGGGTCACATTGGTCCCGTGTGATGTGTTCGTGACTCTTACGAGACCGTTTTGCGGCTGTTTTACCTTTTCACCCTTCGATTCCATGCTTTTATGCTTAAGTCCAGTTTTTTGCAAATTTACGTCATACACTCAAACCGGGAGCCCCGTGACTACGCGATCGGTTCCTACGGGTCACATTGGTCCCGTACGAGGTGTTCGTGACTCTTACCGGACCGTTTTCTGGTTGTATTATATTTTCACCCTTCGATGGCATGTTTGTATGCTTAAGTCTAATTTTTTGAAAATTTACATCGTACACTCCAACTGGGAGCCCCGTGACTACGCGGTCGGTTCCTACAAGTCACATTGGTCCCGTGCGAGGTGTTCGTGACTCTTACGGGACCGTATTATGGTTGTTTTATGTTTTCACCCTTAGATTGCATGTTTATATGCTTAAGTCTAAATTTTTTCAAATTTACGTCGTACACTCAAATCGGGAGCGTCCTGAATACGCGGTTGGTTCCTACGGGTCACATTGGTCCCGTGTGAGGTGTTCGTGACTCTTACGGGACCGTTTTGTGGCTGTTTTACCTTTTCACCCATCGATTCCATGTTTTTATGCTTAAGTCTACCTTTTTGCAAATTTACGTCATACACTCAAACCGGGAGCCATGTGACAATATGACCGGTTTCTAGGGGTCACATTTGTCCCGTGCGAGGTGTTCGTGACTCTTACGGCACCGTATTGTGGTTGTTTTATGTTTTCCCCCTTCGATTGCATGTTTATATGCTTAAGTCTAAATTTGTACAAATTTATGTCGTACACTCAAATCGGGAGCGTCGTGACTACGGGGTCGGTTCCTACGGGTCACATTGGTCCCATGTGAGGGGTTCGTGACTTTTACGGGACCGTTTTGTGGATGTTTTACCTTTTCACCCTTCGATTCCATGTTTTTATGCTTAATTCCATTTTTCTGCAAATTTACGTCGTACACTCAAACCGGGAGCTCCGTGACTACGCGGTCGGTTCCTACGGGTCACATTGGTCCCGTACGAGGTGTTCGTGACTCTTACCGGACCGTTTTCTGGTTGTTTTACATTTTCATCCTTCGATGGCATGTTTGTATATTAAAGTCTAATTTTTTGAAAATTTACGTCGTACACTCCAACCGGGAGCCCCGTGACTACGCGGTCGGTTCCTGCAAGTCACTTTGGTCCCGTGCGAGGTGTTCGTTACTTTTACGGGACCGTATTATGGTTGTTTTATGTTTTCACCCTTTGATTGCATGTTTATATGCTTAAGTCTAAATTTTTTCAAATTTACGTCGTACACTCAAACCGGGAGCGTCCTGACTACGCGGTTGGTTCCTACGGGTCACATTGGTCCCGTGTGAGGTGTTCGTGACTCTTACGGGACCGTTTTGTGGCTGTTTTACCTTTTCACCCATCGATTCCATGTTTTTATGCTTAAGTCTACCTTTTTGCAAATTTACGTCATACACTCAAACCGGGAGCCATGTGACAACGCGGTCGGTTCCTACGGGTCACATTGGTCCCGTACGAGGTGTTCGTGACTCTTACCGGACCGTTTTCTGGTTGTTTTACATTTTCATCCTTCGATGGCATGTTTGTATATTAAAGTCTAATTTTTTGAAAATTTACGTCGTACACTCCAACCGGGAGCCCCGTGACTACGCGGTCGGTTCCTGCAAGTCACTTTGGTCCCGTGCGAGGTGTTCGTTACTTTTACGGGACCGTATTATGGTTGTTTTATGTTTTCACCCTTTGATTGCATGTTTATATGCTTAAGTCTAAATTTTTTCAAATTTACGTCGTACACTCAAACCGGGAGCGTCCTGACTACGCGGTTGGTTCCTACGGGTCACATTGGTCCCGTGTGAGGTGTTCGTGACTCTTACGGGACCGTTTTGTGGCTGTTTTACCTTTTCACCCATCGATTCCATGTTTTTATGCTTAAGTCTACCTTTTTGCAAATTTACGTCATACACTCAAACCGGGAGCCATGTGACAATATGACCGGTTTCTAGGGGTCACATTTGTCCCGTGCGAGGTGTTCGTGACTCTTACGGCACCGTATTGTGGTTGTTTTATGTTTTCCCCCTTCGATTGCATGTTTATATGCTTAAGTCTAAATTTTTACAAATTTATGTCGTACACTCAAACCGGGAGCGTTGTGACTACGGGGTCGTTTCCTACGGGTCACATTGGTCCCATGTGAGCGGTTCGTGACTTTTACGGGACCGTTTTGTGGCTGGTTTACTTTTTCACCCTTCGATTCCATGTTTTTATACTTAAGTCCTTTTTTCTGCAAATTTACGTCGTACACTCAAACCGGGAGCTCCGTGACTACGCGGTCGGTTCCTACGGGTCACATTGGTCCCGTACGAGGTGTTCGTGACTCTTACCGGACCGTTTTATGGTTGTTTTACATTTTCATCCTTCGATGGCATGTTTTTATGCTTAAGTCTAATTTTTTGTAAATTTACGTCGTACACTCCAACCAGGAGCCCCGTGACTACGCGGTCGGTTCCTACAAGTCACATTAGTCCCGTGCGAGGTGTTCGTGACTCTTACGGAACCATTTTTTGGCTGTTTTATGTTTTCACCCTTCAATTGTATGTTTATATGCTTAATTCTAATTTTTTGCAAATTTACGTCGTACACTCAAACCGGGAGCACCGTGACTACGCAGTCGGTTCCTACGAGTCACATTGGTCCCATGCGAAATGTTCGTGACTCTTACGGTACCGTTTTGTTGATGTTTTACGGTCTCACCCTTGGATTTCTTATTTTTATGCTTAAGTCTAATTTTTTGCAAATTTAGATCGTACACTCAAACTGGGAGGCCCGTGACTACGCGGTCAGTTCCTACGAGTCAAATTGGTCCCGTGCGATGTGTTCGTGACTCTTACGGGACCGTTTTGTAGCTGGTTTACGTTTTCACCATTCATTTGAATGTTTTTATGCTTAAGTCTAATTTTTTGCAAATTTACATCGTGCACTCAAACCGGGAGCCCCGTGACTACGCGGTCGGTTTCTACGAGTAACATTGGTCCCGTGTGAGGTGTTCGTGACTCTTACGAGACCGTATTGTGACTATTTTATGTTTTCACCCTTCGATTGCATGTTTATATGCTTAAGTCTAAATTTTTGCAAATTTACGTCGTGCACTCAAACCGTGAGCGTCGTGACTACGCGGTCGGTTCCTACGGGTCACATTGGTCCCGTACGTGGTGTTCGTGACTCTTACGGAACCGTTTTGTTGTTGTTTTACCTTTTCACCCTTCGATTCCTTGTTTTTATGCTTAAGTCCATTTTTTTGCAAATTTACGCCATATACTCAAAACGGGAGTTCCGTGACTACGCAATTGTTTCCTACGGGTCACATTGGTCCCGTACGATGTGTTCGTGACTCTTACCGGACCGTTTTCTGGTTGTTTTATGTTTTCACCATTCGATGGCATGTTTTTATGCTTATGTCTAATTTTTTGTAAATTTACGTCGTACACTCCAACCGGGAACCCCGTGACTACGCGGTCGGTTCCTACAAGTCATATTGGTCCCGTGCGAGGTGTTCGCGACTCTTACAGAATCGTTTTGTGACAGTTTTACGTTTTCACCCTTCGATGGCATGTTTTTATGCTTAAGTCTATTTTTTTGTAAATTTACGTCGTACACTCAAACCGAGTGCCCCGTGACTACGCGGTCGGTTCCTACAAGCCACATTAGTCCCGTGCCAGGTGTTCGTGACTCTTACGGGACCATTTTCTGGTTGTTTATGTTTTCACCCTTCGATTGTATGTTTATATGCTTAAGTCTAACTTTTTGCAAATTTATGTCATACACTCAAACTGGGAGCACCGTGACTACGCGGTCGGTTCCTACAAGTCACGTTGGTCCCGTGCGTGGTGTTCGTGACTCTTACGGTACCGCTTTGTGGTTGTTTTAGGTTTTCACCCTTCGATTCCATGTTTTTATGCTTAAGTCTATTTTTTTGAAAATTTAGATCGTACACTCAAACTGGGACACCCGTGACTTCGCGGTCGGTTCCTACGAGTCATATTGGTCCCGTGCGAGGCGTTCGTGACTCTTACGGGACCATTTTGTGGCTGTTTTACGTTTTCACCATTCGATGGAATGTTTTTACACTTAAGTCAAATTTTTTGCAAATTTAGATCGTACACTCAAACCGGGAGCCCCGTGACTACGCGATCGGTTCCTACAAGTCACATTGGTCCCGTACGAGGTGTTCGTGACTCTTATGGGACCGTTTTGTGTCTGTTTTACATTTTCACCATTCGATGGAATGTTTTTATGCTTAAGTCTAATTTTTTGCAAATTAACGTCGTGCACTCAAACCGGGAGCCCCGTGACTACGCGGTCGGTTCCTACGAGTCACATTGGTCTAGTGCGAGGTGTTCATGACTCTTACGGGACGGTACTATGGCTGTTTTATGTTTTCACCCTTCGATTGCATGTTTATATGCTTAAGTCTAAATTTTTACAAATTTAGGTCGTACACTCAAACCGGGAGCGTCTTGACTTCGCGGTCGGTTCCTACGAGTCACATTGGTCCCGTGTGAGGTGTTCGTCACTCTTACGGGACCATTTTGTGGCTATTTTACCTTTTCACCCATCGATTCTCTGTTTTTATGCTGAACTCTACTTTTTTACAAATTTACGTCGTACACTAAAACCGGGAGCCCCGTGACTACGCGGCCGTTTCCTACGGGTCACATTTGTCCCGTGCGACGTGTTCGTGACTCTTATGGGACCGTATTGTGATTGTTTTATGTTTTCCCCCTTCGATTGCATGTTTATATGCTTAAGTCTAAATTTTTACAAATTTATGTCGTACACTCAAACCGGGAGCGTCGTGACTACGGGGTCGGTTCCTACAGGTCACATTGGTCCAGTGTGAGGTGTTCGTGACTCTTACGGAACCGTTTTGTGGCTGTTTTACGTTTCTACCCTTCGAGGGCATGTTTTTATGCCTAAGTCTAATTTTTTGTAAATTTACGTCGTACACTCAAACCGGGAGCCCCGTGAGTACGCAGTCGGTTCCTACAAGTCACATTAGCCCCGTGCGAGGTGTTCGTGACTCTTACCGGAATTTTTTCTGGTTGTTTTACGTTTTCACCCTTCGATGGCATGTTTTTATGCTTATGTATAAGTTTTTGTAAATTTACGTCGTACACTCCAACCGGGAACCCCGTGACTACGCGGTCGGTTCCTACAAGTCACATTGGTCTCGTGCGAGGTGTTCGTGACTCTTACGGAATCGTTTTGTGACAGTTTTACGTTTTCACCCTTCGATGGCATGTTTTTATGCTTAAGTCTATTTTTTGTAAATTTACGCCGTACACTCAAACCGAGAGCCCCGTGACTACGCGGTCGGTTCTTACAAGTCACATTAGTCCCGTGCGAGGTGTTCGTGACTCTTACGGGACCGTTTTCTTGCTGTTTATGTTTTCACACTTCGATTGTATGATTATAAGCTTAAGTCTAAATTTTTACAAATTTACGTCGTACACTCAAACCGGGAGCACCGTGACTACGCGGTCGGTTCCTACGAGTCACGTTGGTCCCGTGCGTGGTGTTCGTGACACTAACGGTACCGTTTGGTGGTTGTTTTACGTTTTCACCCTTCGATTCCATGTTTTTATGCTTAAGTCCAATTTTTTGAAAATTTAGATCGTACACTCAAACCGGGACACCCGTGACTTCACGGTTGGTTCCTACGAGTCATATAGGTCTAGCGAGGCGTTCGTGACTCTGACGTGACCGTTTTGTGGCTGTTTTACGTTTTCACCATTCGATGGAATTTTTTCATGCTTAAGTCAAATTTTTTGCAAATTTAGATCGTACAGTCAAACCGGGAGCCCCGTGACTACGCGGTCGGTTCCTACGAGTCACATTGGTCCTCTGCGAGGTGTTCGTGACTCTTACGGGACCGTATTCTGGCTGTTTTATGTTTTCACCCTTCTATTGCATGTTTATATGCTTAAGTCTAAATTTTTTCAAATTTACGTCGTACACTCAAACCGGGAGCGTCCTGACTACGCGGTTGGTTCCTACGGGTCACATTGGTCCCGTGTGAGGTGTTCGTGACTCTTACGGGACCATTTTGTGGCTGTTTTACCTTTTCACCCATCGATTCCATGTTTTTATGCTTAAGTCTAGCTTTTTGCAAATTTACGTCATACACTCAAACCGGGAGCCATGTGACAACGCGGCCGGTTCCTACGGGTCACATTTGTCCCGTGCGAGGTGTTCGTGACTCTTACGACACCGTATTGTGGTTGTTTTATGTTTTCCCCCTTCGATTGCATGTTTATATGCTTAAGTCTAAATTTTTACAAATTTATGTCATACACTCAAACTGGGAGCGTCGTGACTACGGGGTCGGTTCCTACGGGTCACATTGGTCCCATGTGAGGGGTTCGTGACTTTTACGGGACCGTTTTGTGGCTGTTTTACCTTTTCACCCTTCGATTCCATGTTTTTATGCTTAATTCCATTTTTCTGCAAATTTACGTCGTACACTCAAACCGGGAGCTCGGTGACTACGCGGTCGGTTCCTACCGGTCACATTGGTCCCGTACGAGGTGTTCGTGACTCTTACCGGACCGTTTTCTGGTTGATTTACATTTTCATCCTTCGATGGCATGTTTTTATGCTTAAGTCTAATTTTTTGTAAATTTACGTCGTACACTCCAACCGGGAGCCCCGTGACTACGCGGTCGGTTCCTACAAGTCACATTAGTCCCGTGCGAGGTGTTCGTGAATCTTACGGAACCATTTTTTGGCTGTTTTATGTTTTCACCCTTCGATTGTATGTTTATATGCTTAATTCTAAATTTTTGTAAATTTACGTCGTACACTCAAACCGGGAGCACCCT
Source organism: Sambucus nigra (assembly GCA_949130495.1). Classification (NCBI taxonomy): domain Eukaryota; kingdom Viridiplantae; phylum Streptophyta; class Magnoliopsida; order Dipsacales; family Adoxaceae; genus Sambucus; species Sambucus nigra. The sequence continues at coordinate 300,064,335 of OX422217.1, read as the reverse complement.
GACTACGCAGTCGGTTCCTACGAGTCACATTGGTCCCGGGCGAAATGTTCGTGACTCTTACGGTACCGTTTTGTGGATGTTTTACGGTCTCACCCTTGGATTTCTTATTTTTATGCTTAAGTCTAATTTTTTGCAAATTTAGATCGTACACTCAAACCGGGAGGCCCGTGACTACGCGGTCAGTTCCTACGAGTCACATTGGTCCCGTGCGATGTGTTCGTGACTCTTACGGGACCGTTTTGTAGATGTTTTACGTTTTCACCATTCGATTGAATGTTTTTATGCTTAAGTCTAATTTTTTGCAAATTTACATCGTGCACTCAAACCGGGAGCCCCGTGACTACGCGGTCGGTTTCTACGAGTAACATTGGTCCCGTGTGAGGTGTTCGTGACTCTTACGGGACCGTATTGTGGCTATTTTATGTTTTCACCCTTCGATTGCATGTTTATATGCTTAAGTCTAAATTTTTGCAAATTTACGTCGTGCACTCAAACCGTGAGCGTCGTGACTACGCGGTCGGTTCCTACGGGTCACATTGGTCCCGTACGTTGTGTTCGTGACTCTTACGGGACCGTTTTGTTGTTGTTTTACCTTTTCACCCTTCGATTCCATGTTTTTATGCTTAAGTCCATTTTTTTGCAAATTTACGCCATACAATCAAAACGGGAGTTCCGTGACTACGCAATTGTTTCCTACGGGTCACATTGGTCCGTACGAGGTGTTCGTGACTCTTACCGGACCGTTTTCTAGTTGTTTTACGTTTTCACCCTTTGAAGGCATGTTTTTATGCTTATGTCTAATTTTTTGTAAATTTACGTCATACACTCCAACCGGGAACCCCGTGACTACGCGGTCGGTTCCTACAAGTCACATTGGTCCCGTGCGAGGTGTTCGCGACTCTTACGGAATCGTTTTGTGACAGTTTTACGTTTTCACCCTTCGATGGCATGTTTTTATGCTTAAGTCTATTTTTTTGTAAATTTACGTCATACACTCAAACCGAGAGCCCCGTGACTACGCGGTCGGTTCCGACAAGCCACATTAGTCCCGTTCCAGGTGTTCCTGACTCTTACCGGACCGTTTTCTGGCTGTTTATGTTTTCACCCTTCGATTGTATGTTTATATGCTTAAGTCTAACTTTTTGCAAATTTATGTCGTACACTCAAACCGGGAGCACAGTGACTACGCGGTCGGTTCCTACGAGTCACGTTGGTCCCGTGAGTGGTGTTCGTGACTCTTTCGATACCGTTTTGTGGTTGTTTTACGTTTTCACGCTTCGATTCCATGTTTTTATGCTTAAGTCCAATTTTTTGAAAATTTAGATCGTACATTCGAACCGGGACACCCGTGACTTCACGGTTGGTTCCTACGAGTCATATTGGTCCCGTGCGAGGCGTTCGTGACTCTTACGTGACCGTTTTGTGGCTGGTTTACGTTTTCACCATTCGATGGAATGTTTTTATGCTTAAGTCAAATTTTTTGCAAATTTAGATCGTACAGTCAAACCGGGAGCCCCGTGACTACACGTTCGGTTCCTACGAGTCACATTGGTCCCGTGCGAGGTGTTCGTGACTCTTACGGGACCGTATTATGGCTGTTTTATGTTTTCACCCTTATATTGCTTGTTTATAAGCTTAAGTCTAAATTTTTGCAAATTTACGACGCACAGTCAAACAGGGAGCGTCTTGACTACGCTGTTGGTTCCTACGGGTCACATTGGTCCCGTGTGAGGTGTTCATGACTCTTACGGGACCGTTTTGTGGCTGTTTTACCTTTTCACCCATCGATTCCATGTTTTTATGCTTAAGTCTACTTTTTTTCAAATTTACATCGTACACTCAAACCGGGAGCCCCGTGACTACGCGGTCGTTTCCTACGGGTCACATTTGTTCGGTGCGAGGTGTTCGTGACTCTTACGAGACCGTATTGTGGTTGTTTTATGTTTTCCCCCTTCGATTGGATGTTTATATGCTTAAGTCTGAATTTTTAGAAATTTATGTCGTACACTCAAACCGGGAGCATAGTGACTACAGGGTCGGTTCCTACGGGTCACATTGGTCCCGTGTGATGTGTTCGTGACTCTTACGAGACCGTTTTGCGGCTGTTTTACCTTTTCACCCTTTGATTCAATGCTTTTATGCTTAAGTCCAGTTTTTTGCAAATTTACGTCATACACTCAAACCGGGAGCCCCGTGACTACGCGATCGGTTCCTACGGGTCACATTGGTCCCGTACGAGGTGTTCGTGACTCTTACCGGACCGTTTTCTGGTTGTATTATATTTTCACCCTTCGATGGCATGTTTGTATGCTTAAGTCTAATTTTTTGAAAATTTACGTCGTACACTCGAACTGGGAGCCCCGTGACTACGCGGTCGGTTCCTACAAGTCACATTGGTCCCGTGCGAGGTGTTCGTGACTCTTACGGGACCGTATTATGGTTGTTTTATGTTTTCACCCTTCGATTGCATGTTTATATGCTTAAGTCTAAATTTTTTCAAATTTACGTCGTACACTCAAACCGGGAGCGTCCTGAATACGCGGTTGGTTCCTACGGGTCACATTGGTCCCGTGTGAGGTGTTCGTGACTCTTACGGGACCGTTTTGTGGCTGTTTTACCTTTTCACCCATCGATTCCATGTTTTTATGCTTAAGTCTACCTTTTTGCAAATTTACGTCATACACTCAAACCGGGAGCCATGTGACAATATGACCGGTTTCTAGGGGTCACATTTGTCCCGTGCGAGGTGTTCGTGACTCTTACGGCACCGTATTGTGGTTGTTTTATTTTTTCCCCCTTCGATTGCATGTTTATATGCTTAAGTCTAAATTTTTACAAATTTATGTCGTACACTCAAATCGGGAGCGTCGTGACTACGGGGTCGGTTCCTACGGGTCACATTGGTCCCATGTGAGGGGTTCGTGACTTTTACGGGACCGTTTTGTGGATGTTTTACCTTTTCACCCTTCGATTCCATGTTTTTATGCTTAATTCCATTTTTCTGCAAATTTACGTCGTACACTCAAACCGGGAGCTCCGTGACTACGCGGTCGGTTCCTACGGGTCACATTGGTCCCGTACGAGGTGTTCGTGACTCTTACCGGACCGTTTTCTGGTTGTTTTACATTTTCATCCTTCGATGGCATGTTTGTATATTAAAGTCTAATTTTTTGAAAATTTACGTCGTACACTCCAACCGGGAGCCCCGTGACTACGCGGTCGGTTCCTGCAAGTCACTTTGGTCCCGTGCGAGGTGTTCGTTACTCTTACGGGACCGTATTATGGTTGTTTTATGTTTTCACCCTTTGATTGCATGTTTATATGCTTAAGTCTAAATTTTTTCAAATTTACGTCGTACACTCAAACCGGGAGCGTCTTGACTACGCGGTTGGTTCCTACGGGTCGCATTGGTCCCGTGTGAGGTGTTCGTGACTCTTACGGGACCGTTTTGTGGCTGTTTTACCTTTTCACCCATCGATTCCATGTTTTTATGCTTAAGTCTACCTTTTTGCAAATTTACGTCATACACTCAAACCGGGAGCCATGTGACAACGCGGTCGGTTCCTACGGGTCACATTGGTCCCGTACGAGGTGTTCGTGACTCTTACCGGACCGTTTTCTGGTTGTTTTACATTTTCATCCTTCGATGGCATGTTTGTATATTAAAGTCTAATTTTTTGAAAATTTACGTCGTACACTCCAACCGGGAGCCCCGTGACTACGCGGTCGGTTCCTGCAAGTCACTTTGGTCCCGTGCGAGGTGTTCGTTACTTTTACGGGACCGTATTATGGTTGTTTTATGTTTTCACCCTTTGATTGCATGTTTATATGCTTAAGTCTAAATTTTTTCAAATTTACGTCGTACACTCAAACCGGGAGCGTCCTGACTACGCGGTTGGTTCCTACGGGTCACATTGGTCCCGTGTGAGGTGTTCGTGACTCTTACGGGACCGTTTTGTGGCTGTTTTACCTTTTCACCCATCGATTCCATGTTTTTATGCTTAAGTCTACCTTTTTGCAAATTTACGTCATACACTCAAACCGGGAGCCATGTGACAATATGACCGGTTTCTAGGGGTCACATTTGTCCCGTGCGAGGTGTTCGTGACTCTTACGGCACCGTATTGTGGTTGTTTTATGTTTTCCCCCTTCGATTGCATGTTTATATGCTTAAGTCTAAATTTTTACAAATTTATGTCGTACACTCAAACCGGGAGCGTTGTGACTACGGGGTCGTTTCCTACGGGTCACATTGGTCCCATGTGAGCGGTTCGTGACTTTTACGGGACCGTTTTGTGGCTGGTTTACTTTTTCACCCTTCGATTCCATGTTTTTATACTTAAGTCCTTTTTTCTGCAAATTTACGTCGTACACTCAAACCGGGAGCTCCGTGACTACGCGGTCGGTTCCTACGGGTCACATTGGTCCCGTACGAGGTGTTCGTGACTCTTACCGGACCGTTTTATGGTTGTTTTACATTTTCATCCTTCGATGGCATGTTTTTATGCTTAAGTCTAATTTTTTGTAAATTTACGTCGTACACTCCAACCAGGAGCCCCGTGACTACGCGGTCGGTTCCTACAAGTCACATTAGTCCCGTGCGAGGTGTTCGTGACTCTTACGGAACCATTTTTTGGCTGTTTTATGTTTTCACCCTTCAATTGTATGTTTATATGCTTAATTCTAATTTTTTGCAAATTTACGTCGTACACTCAAACCGGGAGCACCGTGACTACGCAGTCGGTTCCTACGAGTCACATTGGTCCCATGCGAAATGTTCGTGACTCTTACGGTACCGTTTTGTTGATGTTTTACGGTCTCACCCTTGGATTTCTTATTTTTATGCTTAAGTCTAATTTTTTGCAAATTTAGATCGTACACTCAAACCGGGAGGCCCGTGACTACGCGGTCAGTTCCTACGAGTCAAATTGGTCCCGTGCGATGTGTTCGTGACTCTTACGGGACCGTTTTGTAGCTGGTTTACGTTTTCACCATTCATTTGAATGTTTTTATGCTTAAGTCTAATTTTTTGCAAATTTACATCGTGCACTCAAACCGGGAGCCCCGTGACTACGCGGTCGGTTTCTACGAGTAACATTGGTCCCGTGTGAGGTGTTCGTGACTCTTACGAGACCGTATTGTGACTATTTTATGTTTTCACCCTTCGATTGCATGTTTATATGCTTAAGTCTAAATTTTTGCAAATTTACGTCGTGCACTCAAACCGTGAGCGTCGTGACTACGCGGTCGGTTCCTACGGGTCACATTGGTCCCGTACGTGGTGTTCGTGACTCTTACGGAACCGTTTTGTTGTTGTTTTACCTTTTCACCCATCGATTCCTTGTTTTTATGCTTAAGTCCATTTTTTTGCAAATTTACGCCATATACTCAAAACGGGAGTTCCGTGACTACGCAATTGTTTCCTACGGGTCACATTGGTCCCGTACGATGTGTTCGTGACTCTTACCGGACCGTTTTCTGGTTGTTTTATGTTTTCACCATTCGATGGCATGTTTTTATGCTTATGTCTAATTTTTTGTAAATTTACGTCGTACACTCCAACCGGGAACCCCGTGACTACGCGGTCGGTTCCTACAAGTCATATTGGTCCCGTGCGAGGTGTTCGCGACTCTTACAGAATCGTTTTGTGACAGTTTTACGTTTTCACCCTTCGATGGCATGTTTTTATGCTTAAGTCTATTTTTTTGTAAATTTACGTCGTACACTCAAACCGAGTGCCCCGTGACTACGCGGTCGGTTCCTACAAGCCACATTAGTCCCGTGCCAGGTGTTCGTGACTCTTACGGGACCATTTTCTGGTTGTTTATGTTTTCACCCTTCGATTGTATGTTTATATGCTTAAGTCTAACTTTTTGCAAATTTATGTCATACACTCAAACTGGGAGCACCGTGACTACGCGGTCGGTTCCTACAAGTCACGTTGGTCCCGTGCGTGGTGTTCGTGACTCTTACGGTACCGCTTTGTGGTTGTTTTAGGTTTTCACCCTTCGATTCCATGTTTTTATGCTTAAGTCTATTTTTTTGAAAATTTAGATCGTACACTCAAACTGGGACACCCGTGACTTCGCGGTCGGTTCCTACGAGTCATATTGGTCCCGTGCGAGGCGTTCGTGACTCTTACGGGACCATTTTGTGGCTGTTTTACGTTTTCACCATTCGATGGAATGTTTTTACACTTAAGTCAAATTTTTTGCAAATTTAGATCGTACACTCAAACCGGGAGCCCCGTGACTACGCGATCGGTTCCTACAAGTCACATTGGTCCCGTACGAGGTGTTCGTGACTCTTATGGGACCGTTTTGTGTCTGTTTTACATTTTCACCATTCGATGGAATGTTTTTATGCTTAAGTCTAATTTTTTGCAAATTAACGTCGTGCACTCAAACCGGGAGCCCCGTGACTACGCGGTCGGTTCCTACGAGTCACATTGGTCTAGTGCGAGGTGTTCATGACTCTTACGGGACGGTACTATGGCTGTTTTATGTTTTCACCCTTCGATTGCATGTTTATATGCTTAAGTCTAAATTTTTACAAATTTAGGTCGTACACTCAAACCGGGAGCGTCTTGACTTCGCGGTCGGTTCCTACGAGTCACATTGGTCCCGTGTGAGGTGTTCGTCACTCTTACGGGACCATTTTGTGGCTATTTTACCTTTTCACCCATCGATTCTCTGTTTTTATGCTGAACTCTACTTTTTTACAAATTTACGTCGTACACTAAAACCGGGAGCCCCGTGACTACGCGGCCGTTTCCTACGGGTCACATTTGTCCCGTGCGACGTGTTCGTGACTCTTATGGGACCGTATTGTGATTGTTTTATGTTTTCCCCCTTCGATTGCATGTTTATATGCTTAAGTCTAAATTTTTACAAATTTATGTCGTACACTCAAACCGGGAGCGTCGTGACTACGGGGTCGGTTCCTACAGGTCACATTGGTCCAGTGTGAGGTGTTCGTGACTCTTACGGAACCGTTTTGTGGCTGTTTTACGTTTCTACCCTTCGAGGGCATGTTTTTATGCCTAAGTCTAATTTTTTGTAAATTTACGTCGTACACTCAAACCGGGAGCCCCGTGAGTACGCAGTCGGTTCCTACAAGTCACATTAGCCCCGTGCGAGGTGTTCGTGACTCTTACCGGAATTTTTTCTGGTTGTTTTACGTTTTCACCCTTCGATGGCATGTTTTTATGCTTATGTATAAGTTTTTGTAAATTTACGTCGTACACTCCAACCGGGAACCCCGTGACTACGCGGTCGGTTCCTACAAGTCACATTGGTCTCGTGCGAGGTGTTCGTGACTCTTACAGAATCGTTTTGTGACAGTTTTACGTTTTCACCCTTCGATGGCATGTTTTTATGCTTAAGTCTATTTTTTGTAAATTTACGCCGTACACTCAAACCGAGAGCCCCGTGACTACGCGGTCGGTTCTTACAAGTCACATTAGTCCCGTGCGAGGTGTTCGTGACTCTTACGGGACCGTTTTCTTGCTGTTTATGTTTTCACACTTCGATTGTATGATTATAAGCTTAAGTCTAAATTTTTACAAATTTACGTCGTACGCTCAAACCGGGAGCACCGTGACTACGCGGTCGGTTCCTACGAGTCACGTTGGTCCCGTGCGTGGTGTTCGTGACACTAACGGTACCGTTTGGTGGTTGTTTTACGTTTTCACCCTTCGATTCCATGTTTTTATGCTTAAGTCCAATTTTTTGAAAATTTAGATCGTACACTCAAACCGGGACACCCGTGACTTCACGGTTGGTTCCTACGAGTCATATAGGTCTAGCGAGGCGTTCGTGACTCTGACGTGACCGTTTTGTGGCTGTTTTACGTTTTCACCATTCGATGGAATTTTTTCATGCTTAAGTCAAATTTTTTGCAAATTTAGATCGTACAGTCAAACTAAGGAGCCCCGTGACTACGCGGTCGGTTCCTACGAGTCACATTGGTCCTCTGCGAGGTGTTCATGACTCTTACGGGACCGTATTCTGGCTGTTTTATGTTTTCACCCTTCTATTGCATGTTTATATGCTTAAGTCTAAATTTTTTCAAATTTACGTCGTACACTCAAACCGGGAGCGTCCTGACTACGCGGTTGGTTCCTACGGGTCACATTGGTCCCGTGTGAGGTGTTCGTGACTCTTACGGGACCGTTTTGTGGCTGTTTTACCTTTTCACCCATCGATTCCATGTTTTTATGCTTAAGTCTAGCTTTTTGCAAATTTACGTCATACACTCAAACCGGGAGCCATGTGACAACGCGGCCGGTTCCTACGGGTCACATTTGTCCCGTGCGAGGTGTTCGTGACTCTTACGACACCGTATTGTGGTTGTTTTATGTTTTCCCCCTTCGATTGCATGTTTATATGCTTAAGTCTAAATTTTTACAAATTTATGTCATACACTCAAACCGGGAGCGTCGTGACTACGGGGTCGGTTCCTACGGGTCACATTGGTCCCATGTGAGGGGTTCGTGACTTTTACGGGACCGTTTTGTGGCTGTTTTACCTTTTCACCCTTCGATTCCATGTTTTTATGCTTAATTCCATTTTTCTGCAAATTTACGTCGTACACTCAAACCGGGAGCTCGGTGACTACGCGGTCGGTTCCTACCGGTCACATTGGTCCCGTACGAGGTGTTCGTGACTCTTACCGGACCGTTTTCTGGTTGATTTACATTTTCATCCTTCGATGGCATGTTTTTATGCTTAAGTCTAATTTTTTATAAATTTACGTCGTACACTCCAACCGGGAGCCCCGTGACTACGCGGTCGGTTCCTACAAGTCACATTAGTCCCGTGCGAGGTGTTCGTGAATCTTACGGAACCATTTTTTGGCTGTTTTATGTTTTCACCCTTCGATTGTATGTTTATATGCTTAATTCTAAATTTTTGTAAATTTACGTCGTACACTCAAACCGGGAGCACCCTGACTACGCAGTCGGTTCCTACGAGTCACATTGGTCCCGGGCGAAATGTTCGTGACTCTTACGGTACCGTTTTGTGGATGTTTTACGGTCTCACCCTTGGATTTCTTATTTTTATGCTTAAGTCTAATTTTTTGCAAATTTAGATCGTACACTCAAACCGGGAGGCCCGTGACTACGCGGTCAGTTCCTACGAGTCACATTGGTCCCGTGCGATGTGTTCGTGACTCTTACGGGACCGTTTTGTAGCTGTTTTACGTTTTCACCATTCGATTGAATGTTTTTATGCTTAAGTCTAATTTTTTGCAAATTTACATCGTGCACTCAAACCGGGAGCCCCGTGACTACGCGGTCGGTTTCTACGAGTAACATTGGTCCCGTGTGAGGTGTTCGTGACTCTTACGGGACCGTATTGTGGCTATTTTATGTTTTCACCCTTCGATTGCATGTTTATATGCTTAAGTCTAAATTTTTGCAAATTTACGTCGTGCACTCAAACCGTGAGCGTCGTGACTACGCGGTCGGTTCCTACGGGTCACATTGGTCCCGTACGTTGTGTTCGTGACTCTTACGGGACCGTTTTGTTGTTGTTTTACCTTTTCACCCTTCGATTCCATGTTTTTATGCTTAAGTCCATTTTTTTGCAAATTTACGCCATACAATCAAAACGGGAGTTCCGTGACTACGCAATTGTTTCCTACGGGTCACATTGGTCCGTACGAGGTGTTCGTGACTCTTACCGGACCGTTTTCTAGTTGTTTTACGTTTTCACCCTTTGAAGGCATGTTTTTATGCTTATGTCTAATTTTTTGTAAATTTACGTCATACACTCCAACCGGGAACCCCGTGACTACGCGGTCGGTTCCTACAAGTAACATTGGTCCCGTGCGAGGTGTTCGCGACTCTTACGGAATCGTTTTGTGACAGTTTTACGTTTTCACCCTTCGATGGCATGTTTTTATGCTTAAGTCTATTTTTTTGTAAATTTACGTCATACACTCAAACCGAGAGCCCCGTGACTACGCGGTCGGTTCCGACAAGCCACATTAGTCCCGTTCCAGGTGTTCCTGACTCTTACCGGACCGTTTTCTGGCTGTTTATGTTTTCACCCTTCGATTGTATGTTTATATGCTTAAGTCTAACTTTTTGCAAATTTATGTCGTACACTCAAACCGGGAGCACAGTGACTACGCGGTCGGTTCCTACGAGTCACGTTGGTCCCGTGAGTGGTGTTCGTGACTCTTTCGGTACCGTTTTGTGGTTGTTTTACGTTTTCACGCTTCGATTCCATGTTTTTATGCTTAAGTCCAATTTTTTGAAAATTTAGATCGTACATTCGAACCGGGACACCCGTGACTTCACGGTTGGTTCCTACGAGTCATATTGGTCCCGTGCGAGGCGTTCGTGACTCTTACGTGACCGTTTTGTGGCTGGTTTACGTTTTCACCATTCGATGGAATGTTTTTATGCTTAAGTCAAATTTTTTGCAAATTTAGATCGTACAGTCAAACCGGGAGCCCCGTGACTACACGTTCGGTTCCTACGAGTCACATTGGTCCCGTGCGAGGTGTTCGTGACTCTTACGGGACCGTATTATGGCTGTTTTATGTTTTCACCCTTATATTGCTTGTTTATAAGCTTAAGTCTAAATTTTTGCAAATTTACGACGCACAGTCAAACCGGGAGCGTCTTGACTACGCTGTTGGTTCCTACGGGTCACATTGGTCCCGTGTGAGGTGTTCATGACTCTTACGGGACCGTTTTGTGGCTGTTTTACCTTTTCACCCATCGATTCCATGTTTTTATGCTTAAGTCTACTTTTTTTCAAATTTACATCGTACACTCAAACCGGGATCCCCGTGACTACGCGGTCGTTTCCTACGGGTCACATTTGTCCGGTGCGAGGTGTTCGTGACTCTTACGAGACCGTATTGTGGTTGTTTTATGTTTTCCCCCTTCGATTGGATGTTTATATGCTTAAGTCTGAATTTTTAGAAATTTATGTCGTACACTCAAACCGGGAGCATAGTGACTACAGGGTCGGTTCCTACGGGTCACATTGGTCCCGTGTGATGTGTTCGTGACTCTTACGAGACCGTTTTGCGGCTGTTTTACCTTTTCACCCTTTGATTCAATGCTTTTATGCTTAAGTCCAGTTTTTTGCAAATTTACGTCATACACTCAAACCGGGAGCCCCGTGACTACGCGATCGGTTCCTACGGGTCACATTGGTCCCGTACGAGGTGTTCGTGACTCTTACCGGACCGTTTTCTGGTTGTATTATATTTTCACCCTTCGATGGCATGTTTGTATGCTTAAGTCTAATTTTTTGAAAATTTACGTCGTACACTCGAACTGGGAGCCCCGTGACTACGCGGTCGGTTCCTACAAGTCACATTGGTCCCGTGCGAGGTGTTCGTGACTCTTACGGGACCGTATTATGGTTGTTTTATGTTTTCACCCTTCGATTGCATGTTTATATGCTTAAGTCTAAATTTTTTCAAATTTACGTCGTACACTCAAACCGGGAGCGTCCTGAATACGCGGTTGGTTCCTACGGGTCACATTGGTCCCGTGTGAGGTGTTCGTGACTCTTACGGGACCGTTTTGTGGCTGTTTTACCTTTTCACCCATCGATTCCATGTTTTTATGCTTAAGTCTACCTTTTTGCAAATTTACGTCATACACTCAAACCGGGAGCCATGTGACAATATGACCGGTTTCTAGGGGTCACATTTGTCCCGTGCGAGGTGTTCGTGACTCTTACGGCACCGTATTGTGGTTGTTTTATGTTTTCCCCCTTCGATTGCATGTTTATATGCTTAAGTCTAAATTTTTACAAATTTATGTCGTACACTCAAATCGGGAGCGTCGTGACTACGGGGTCGGTTCCTACGGGTCACATTGGTCCCATGTGAGGGGTTCGTGACTTTTACGGGACCGTTTTGTGGCTGTTTTACCTTTTCACCCTTCGATTCCATGTTTTTATGCTTAATTCCATTTTTCTGCAAATTTACGTCGTACACTCAAACCGGGAGCTCCGTGACTACGCGGTCGGTTCCTACGGGTCACATTGGTCCCGTACGAGGTGTTCGTGACTCTTACCGGACCGTTTTCTGGTTGTTTTACATTTTCATCCTTCGATGGCATGTTTGTATATTAAAGTCTAATTTTTTGAAAATTTACGTCGTACACTCCAACCGGGAGCCCCGTGACTACGCGGTCGGTTCCTGCAAGTCACTTTGGTCCCGTGCGAGGTGTTCGTTACTCTTACGGGACCGTATTATGGTTGTTTTATGTTTTCACCCTTTGATTGCATGTTTATATGCTTAAGTCTAAATTTTTTCAAATTTACGTCGTACACTCAAACCGGGAGCGTCTTGACTACGCGGTTGGTTCCTACGGGTCGCATTGGTCCCGTGTGAGGTGTTCGTGACTCTTACGGGACCGTTTTGTGGCTGTTTTACCTTTTCACCCATCGATTCCATGTTTTTATGCTTAAGTCTACCTTTTTGCAAATTTACGTCATACACTCAAACCGGGAGCCATGTGACAACGCGGCTGGTTCCTACGGGTCATATTTGTCCCGTGCGAGGTGTTCGTGACTCTTACGGCACCGTATTGTGGTTGTTTTATGTTTTCCCCCTTTGATTGCATGTTTATATGCTTAAGTCTAAATTTTTACAAATTTATGTCGTACACTCAAACCGGGAGCGTTGTGACTACGGGGTCGTTTCCTACGGGTCACATTGGTCCCATGTGAGGGGTTCGTGACTTTTACGGGACCGTTTTGTGGCTGGTTTACCTTTTCACCCTTCGATTCCATGTTTTTATACTTAAGTCCTTTTTTCTGCAAATTTACGTCGTACACTCAAACCGGGAGCTCCGTGACTACGCGGTCGGTTCCTACGGGTCACATTGGTCCCGTACGAGGTGTTCGTGACTCTTATCGGACCGTTTTATGGTTGTTTTACATTTTCATCCTTCGATGGCATGTTTTTATGCTTAAGTCTAATTTTTTGTAAATTTACGTCGTACACTCCAACCGGGAGCCCCGTGACTACGCGGTCGGTTCCTACAAGTCACATTAGTCCCGTGCGAGGTGTTCGTGACTCTTACGGAACCATTTTTTGGCTGTTTTATGTTTTCACCCTTCGATTGTATGTTTATATGCTTAATTCTAAATTTTTGCAAATTTACGTCGTACACTCAAACCGGGAGCACCGTGACTACGCAGTCGGTTCCTACGAGTCACATTGGTCCCATGCGAAATGTTCGTGACTCTTACGGTACCGTTTTGTTGATGTTTTACGGTCTCACCCTTGGATTTCTTATTTTTATGCTTAAGTCTAATTTTTTGCAAATTTAGATCGTACACTCAAACCGGGAGACCCGTGACTATGCGGTCAGTTCCTACGAGTCAAATTGGTCCCGTGCGATGTGTTCGTGACTCTTACGGGACCGTTTTGTAGCTGGTTTACGTTTTCACCATTCATTTGAATGTTTTTATGCTTAAGTCTAAGTTTTTGCAAATTTACATCGTGCACTCAAACCGGGAGCCCCGTGACTACGCGGTCGGTTTCTACGAGTAACATTGGTCCCGTGTGAGGTGTTAGTGACTCTTACGAGACCGTATTGTGGCTATTTTATGTTTTCACCCTTCGATTGCATGTTTATATGCTTAAGTCTAAATTTTTGCAAATTTACGTCGTGCACTCAAACCGTGAGCGTCGTGACTACGCGGTCGGTTCCTACGGGTCACATTGGTCCCGTACGTGGTGTTCGTGACTCTTACGGAACCGTTTTGTTGTTGTTTTACCTTTTCACCCTTCGATTCCATGTTTTTATGCTTAAGTCCATTTTTTTGCAAATTTACGCCATATACTCAAAACGGGAGTTCCGTGACTACGCAATTGTTTCCTACGGGTCACATTGGTCCCGTACGATGTGTTCGTGACTCTTACCGGACCGTTTTCTGGTTGTTTTATGTTTTCACCATTCGATGGCATGTTTTTATGCTTATGTCTAATTTTTTGTAAATTTATGTCGTACACTCCAACCGGGAACCCCGTGACTACGCGGTCGGTTCCTACAAGTCATATTGGTCCCGTGCGAGGTGTTCGCGACTCTTACAGAATCGTTTTGTGACAGTTTTACGTTTTCACCCTTCGATGGCATGTTTTTATGCTTAAGTCTATTTTTTTGTAAATTTACGTCGTACACTCAAACCGAGTGCCCCCTGACTACGCGGTCGGTTCCTACAAGCCACATTAGTCCCGTGCCAGGTGTTCGTGACTCTTACGGGACCATTTTCTGGCTGTTTATGTTTTCACCCTTCGATTGTATGTTTATATGCTTAAGTCTAACTTTTTGCAAATTTATGTCGTACACTCAAACTGGGAGCACCGTGACTACGCGGTCGGTTCCTACGAGTCACGTTGGTCCCGTGCGTGGTGTTCGTGACTCTTACGGTACCGCTTTGTGGTTGTTTTACGTTTTCACCCTTCGATTCCATGTTTTTATGCTTAAGTCTAATTTTTTGAAAATTTACATCGTACACTCAAACTGGGACACCCGTGACTTCGCGGTCGGTTCCTACAAGTCATATTGGTCCCGTGCGAGGCGTTCGTGACTCTTACGGTACCATTTTGTGGCTGTTTTACGTTTTTACCATTCGATGGAATGTTTTTACACTTAAGTCAAATTTTTTGCAAATTTAGATTGTACACTCAAACCGGGAGCCCCGTGACTACGCGATCGGTTCCTACAAGTCACATTGGTCCCGTACGAGGTGTTCGTGACTCTTATGGGACCGTTTTGTGTCTGTTTTACATTTTCACCATTCGATGGAATGTTTTTATGCTTAAGTCTATTTTTTTGCAAATTAACGTCGTGCACTCAAACCGGGAGCCCCGTGACTACGCGGTCGGTTCCTACGAGTCACATTGGTCTAGTGCGAGGTGTTCATGACTCTTACGGGACGGTACTATGGCTGTTTTATGTTTTCACCCTTCGATTGCATGTTTATATGCTTAAGTCTAAATTTTTACAAATTTAGGTCGTACACTCAAACCGGGAGCGTCTTGACTTCGCGGTCGGTTCCTACGAGTCACATTGGTCCCGTGTGAGGTGTTCGTCACTCTTACGGGATCATTTTGTGGCTATTTTACCTTTTCACCCATCGATTCCCTGTTTTTATGCTGAACTCTACTTTTTTACAAATTTACGTCGTACACTCAAACCGGGAGCCCCGTGACTACGCGGCCGTTTCCTACGGGTCACATTTGTCCCGTGCGAGGTGTTCGTCACTCTTATGGGACCGTATTGTGGTTGTTTTATGTTTTCCCCCTTCGATTGCATGTTTATATGCTTAAGTCTAAATTTTTACAAATTTATGTCGTACACTCAAACCGGGAGCGTCGTGACTACGGGGTCGGTTCCTACAAGTCACATTGGTCCAGTGTGAGGTGTTCGTGACTCTTACGGAACCGTTTTGTGGCTGTTTTACGTTTCTACCCTTCGAGGGCATGTTTTTATGCCTAAGTCTAATTTTTTGTAAATTTACGTCGTACACTCAAACCGGGAGCCCCGTGAGTACGCAGTCGGTTCGTACAAGTCACATTAGCCCCGTGCGAGGTGTTCGTGACTCTTACCGGAATGTTTTCTGGTTGTTTTACGTTTTCACCCTTCGATGGCATGTTTTTATGCTTATGTATAAGTTTTTGTAAATTTACGTCGTACACTCCAACCGGGAACCCCGTGACTACGCGGTCGGTTGCTACAAGTCACATTGGTCTCGTGCGAGGTGTTCGTGACTCTTACGGAATCGTTTTGTGACAGTTTTACGTTTTCACCCTTCGATGGCAGGTTTTTATGCTTAAGTCTATTTTTTGTAAATTTACGCCGTACACTCAAACCGAGAGCCCCGTGACTACGCGGTCGGTTCTTACAAGTCACATTAGTCCCGTGCGAGGTGTTCGTGACTCTTACGGGACCGTTTTCTTGCTGTTTATGTTTTCACACTTCGATTGTATGATTATAAGCTTAAGTCTAAATTTTTACAAATTTACGTCGTACACTCAAACCGGGAACACCGTGACTACGCGGTCGGTTCCTACGAGTCACGTTGGTCCCGTGCGTGGTGTTCGTGACACTAACGGTACCGTTTGGTGGTTGTTTTACCTTTTCACCCTTCGATTCCATGTTTTTATGCTTAAGTCCAATTTTTTGAAAATTTAGATCGTACACTCGAACCGGGACACCCGTGACTTCACGGTTGGTTCCTACGAGTCATATAGGTCTAGCGAGGCGTTCGTGACTCTTACGTGACCGTTTTGTGGCTGTTTTACGTTTTCACCATTCGATGGAATTTTTTCATGCTTAAGTCAAATTTTTTTCAAATTTAGATCGTACAGTCAAACCGGGAGCCCCGTGACTACGCGGTCGGTTCCTACGAGTCACATTGGTCCTCTGCGAGGTGTTCGTGACTCTTACGGGACCGTATTCTGGCTGTTTTATGTTTTCACTCTTCTATTGCATGTTTATATGCTTAAGTCTAAATTTTTTCAAATTTATGTCGTACACTCAAACCGGGAGCGTCCTTACTACACGGTTGGTTCCTACGGGTCACATTGGTCCCGTGTGAGTAGTTCGTGACTCTTACGGGACCGTTTTGTGGCTGTTTTACCTTTTCACCCATCGATTCCATGTTTTTATGCTTAAGTCTACCTTTTTGCAAATTTACGTCATACACTCAAACCGGGAGCCATGTGACAATATGACCGGTTTCTAGGAGTCACATTTGTCCCGTGCGAGGTGTTCGTGACTCTTACGGCACCGTATTGTGGTTGTTTTATGTTTTCCCCCTTCGATTGCATGTTTATATGCTTAAGTCTAAATTTTTATAAATTTACATCGTACACTCAAACCGGGACCACCGTGACTACGCGGTCGGTTCCTACGAGTCACTTTGGTCCCGTGCGTGGTGTTCGTGACTCCTACGGTACCGTTTTGTGGTTGTTTTACGTTTTCACCCTTCGATTCCATGTTTATATGCTTAAGTCCAATTTTTTGAAAATTTAGATCGTACACTCGAACCGGGACACCCGTGACTTCACGGTTGGTTCCTACGAGTCATATTGGTCCCGTGCGAGGCGTTCGTGACTCTTACGTGACCGTTTTGCGGCTATTTTACGTTTTCACCATATGATGGAATGTTTTTATGCTTAAGTTAAATTTTTGCAAATTTAGATCGTACAGTCAAACCGGGAGCCCCGTGACTACGCGGTCGGTTCCTACGAGTCACATTGGTCCTCTGCGAGGTGTTCGTGACTCTTACGGGACCGTATTATGGCTGTTTTATGTTTTCAACCTTCTATTGCATGTTTATATGCTTAAGTCTAAATTTTTGCAAATTTACGACGTACAGTCAAACCGGGAGCGTCTTGACTACGCGGTTGGTTCCTACGGGTCACATTGGTCCCGTGTGAGGTGTTCATGACTCTTACGGGACCGTTTTGTGGCTGTTTTACCTTTTCACCCATCGATTCCATGTTTTTATGCTTAAGTCTACTTTTTTGCAAATTTACGTCGTACACTCAAACTGGGAGCCCCGTGACTACGCGGCCGTTTCCTACGGGTCACATTTGTCCGGTGCGAGGTGTTCGTGACTCTTACGAGACCGTATTGTGGTTGTTTTATATTTTCCCCCTTCGATTGCATGTTTATATGCTTAAGTCTGAATTTTTACAAATTTATGTCGTACACTCAAACCGGGAGCGTAGTGACTACAGGGTCGGTTCCTACGGGTCACATTGGTCCCGTGTGATGTGTTCGTGACTCTTACGAGACCGTTTCGCGGCTGTTTTACCTTTTCACCCTTCGATTCCATGTTTTTATGCTTAAGTCCAGTTTTTTGCAAATTTACGTCATACACTCAAACCGGGAGCCCCGTGACTACGCGATCGGTTCCTACGGGTCACATTGGTCCCCTACGAGGTGTTCGTGACTCTTACCGGACCGTTTTCTGGTTGTATTATATTTTCACCCTTCTAATTTTTTGAAAATTTACGTCGTACACTCCAACCGGGAGCCCCGTGACTACGCGGTCAGTTCCTACAAGTCACATTGGTCCCGTGCGAGGTGTTCGTGACTCTTACGGGACCGTATTATGGTTGTTTTATGTTTTCACCCTTCGATTGCATGTTTATATGCTTAAGTCTAAATTTTTTGAAATTTACGTCGTACACTCAAACCGGGAGTGTCCTGACTACGCGGTTGGTTCCTACGGGTCACATTGGTCCCGTGTGAGGTGCTCGTGACTCTTACGGGACCGTTTTGTGGCTGTTTTACCATTTCACCCATCGATTCCATGTTTTTATGCTTAAGTCTACCTTTTGCAAATTTACGTCATACACTCAAACCGGGAGCCATGTGACAACGCGGCCGGTTCCTAAGGGTCACATTTGTCCCGTGCGAGGTGTTCGTGACTCTTACGGCACCGTATTGTGGTTGTTTTATGTTTTCCCCCTTCGATTGCATGTTTATATGCTTAAGTCTAAATTTTTACAAATTTATGTCGTACACTCAAACCGGGAGCATCGTGACTACGGGGTCGGTTCCTACGGGTCATATTGGTCCCATGTGAGGGGTTCGTGACTTTTATGGGACCGTTTAGTGGCTGTTTTACCTTTTCACCCTTCGATTCCATGTTTTTATGCTTAAGTCCATTTTTCTGAAAATTTTCGTCGTACACTCAAACCGGGAGCTCCGTGACTACGCGGTCGGTTCCTACGGGTCACATTGGTCCCGTACGAGGTGTTCATGACTCTTACCGAACCGTTTTCTGGTTGTTTTACATTTTCATCCTTCGATGGCATGTTTTTATGCTTAAGTCTAATTTTTTGTAAATTTACGTCGTACACTCCAACCGGGAGCCCCGTGAGTACGCGGTCGGTTCCTACAAGTCACATTAGTCCCCTGCGAGGTGTTCATGACTCTTACGGAACCATTTTTTGACTGTTTTATGTTTTCACCCTTCAATTGTATGTTTATATGCTTAATTCTAAATTTCTGCAAATTTACGTCGTACACTCAAACCGGGAGCACCGCGACTACGCAGTCGGTTCCTATGAGTCACATTGGTCCCGTGCGAATTGTTCGTGACTCTTACGGTACCGTTTTGTGGATGTTTTACGGTCTCACCCTTGGATTTCTTATTTTTATGCTTAAGTCTAATTTTTTGCAAATTTAGATCGTACACTCAAACCGGGAGGCCCGTGACTACGCGGTCAGTCCCTACGAGTCACATTGGTCCCGTGCGATGTGTTCGTGACTCTTACGGGACCGTTTTGTAGCTGTTTTACGTTTTCACCATTCGATTGAATGTTTTTATGCTTAAGTCTAATTTTTTGCAAATTTACATCGTGCACTGAAACCGGGAGCCCCGTGACTACGCGGTCGGTTTCTACGAGTAACATTGGTCCCGTGTGAGGTGTTCGTGACTCTTACGGGACCGTATTGTGGCTATTTTATGTTTTCACTCTTCGATTGCATGTTTATATGCTTAAGTCTAAATTTTTGTAAATTTACGTCGTGCACTCAAACGTTGGTCTTACGAGTCACGTTGGTCCCGTGCGTGGTGTTCGTGACTCTTACGGTACCGTTTTGTTGTTGTTTTACGTTTTCACCCTTCGATTCCATGTTTATATGCTTAAGTCCAATTTTTTGAAAATTTAGATCGTACACTCGAACCGGGACACCCGTGACTTCACGGTTGGTTCCTACGAGGCGTTCGTGACTCTTACGTGACCGTTTTGTGGCTGTTTTACGTTTTCACCATATGATGGAATGTTTTTATGCTTAAGTCAAATTTTTGCAAATTTATATCGTACAGTCAAACCGGGAGCCCCGTGACTACGCTGTCGGTTCCTACGAGCCACATTGGTCCTCTGCGAGGTGTTCGCGACTTTTACGGGACCGTATTATGGCTGTTTTATGTTTTCACCCTTCTATTGCATGTTTATATGCTTAAGTCTAAATTTTTGCAAATTTACGACGTACAGTCAAACCGGGAGCGTCTTGACTACGCGGTTGGTTCCTACAGGTCACATTGGTCCCGTGTGAGGTATTCATGACTCTTACGGGACCGTTTTGTGGATGTTTTACCTTTTCACCCATCGATTCCATGTTTTTATGCTTAAGTCTACTTTTTTGCAAATTTACGTCGTACACTCAAACCGGGAGCCCCGTGACTACGCGGCCGTTTCCTACGGGTCACATTTGTCCGGTGCGAGGTGTTCGTGACTCTTACGAGACCGTATTGTGGTTGTTTTATGTTTTCCCCCTTCGATTGCATGTTTATATGCTTAAGTCTAAATTTTTACAAATTTATGTCATACACTCAAACCGGGAGCGTAGTGACTACAGGGTCGGTTCCTACGCGTCACATTGGTCCCGTGTGATGTGTTCGTGACGCTTACGAGACCGTTTTGCGGCTGTTTTACCTTTTCACCCTTCGATTGTATGTTTATATGCTTAAGTCCAGTTTTTTCCAAATTTACGTCATACACTCAAACCGGGAGCCCCGTGACTACGCGATCGGTTCCTACGGGTCACATTGGTCCCCGTGCGTGGTGTTCGTGACTCTTACCGGACCGTTTTGTGGTTGTTTTATGTTTTCACCCTTCGATTCCATGTTTTTATGCTTAAGTCTAATTTTTTGAAAATTTAGATCGTACACTCAAACTGGGACACCCGTGACTTCGCGGTCGGGTCCTACGAGTCATATTGGTCCCATGCGAGGCGTTCGTGAGTCTTACGGGACCGTTTTGTGGCTGTTTTACGTTTTCACCATTCGATGGAATGTTTTTACACTTAAGTCAAATTTTTTGCAAATTTAGATCGTACACTCAAACCGGGAGCCCCGTGACTACGCTATCGGTTCCTACAAGTCACATTGGTCCCGTACGAGGTGTTTGTGACTCTTATGGGACCGTTTTGTGGTTGTTTTACATTTTCACCATTCGATGGAATTTTTTTGTGCTTAAGTCTATTTTTTTTCAAATTAACATCGTGCACTCAAACCGGGAGCCCCGTGACTACGCGGTCGGTTCCTACGAGTCACATTGGTCCAGTACGAGGTGTTCATGACTCTTACGGGACGGTACTATGGCTGTTTTATGTTTTCACCCTTCGATTGCATGTTTATATGCTTAAGTCTAAATTTTTGCAAATTTAGGTCGTACACTCAAACCGGGAGCGTCTTGACTACGCGGTCGGTTCCTACGGGTCACATTGGTCCCGTGTGAGGTGTTCGTCACTCTTATGGGACCATTTTGTGGCTATTTTACCTTTTCACCCATCGATTCCCTGTTTTTATGCTGAACTCTACTTTTTTATAAATTTACATCGTACACTCAAACGGGAGCCCCTTGACTACGCGGCCGTTTCGTACGGGTCACATTTGACCCGTGCGAGGTGTTCGTGACTCTTATGGGACCGTATTGTGGTTGTTTTATGTTGTCCCCCTTCGATTGCATGTTTATATGCTTAAGTCTAAATTTTTACAAATTTATGTCGTACACTCAAACCGGGAGCGTCGTGACTACGGGGTCGGTTCCTACAGGTCACATTGGTCCCGTGTGAGGTGTTCGTGACTCTTATGGGACTGTTTAGTGGCTGTTTTACCTTTTCACATTCGATTCCATGTTTTTATGCTTAAGCCCATTTTTCTTCAAATTTACGTCGTACACTGAAACCGGGAGCCCCGTGACTACGCGGTTGGTTCCTACGGGTCACAATGGTCCCGTACGAGGTGTTCGTGACTCTTACCGGACCGTTTTCTGGTTGTTTTATATTTTCACCCTTTGATGGCATGTTTGTATGCTTAAGTCTAATTTTTTGCAAATTTACGTCGTACAGTCCAACCGGGAGCCCCGTGACTACGCGGTCGGTTCCTACAAGTCACATTGGTCCCGTGCGAGGTGTTAGGGACTCTTACGGATCCGTTTTGTGGCTATTTTACGTTTTCACCCTTCGAGGGCATGTTTTTATGCTTAAGTCTAATTTCTTTTTTAAATTTACGTCGTACACTCAAACCGGGAGCCCTGTGACTACGCAGTCGGTTCCTACAAGTCACATTAGTCCCATGCGAGGTGTTCGTGAATCTTACGGGACCGTTTTGTGGCTGTTTATGTTTTCATCCTTCGATTATATTTTATATGCTTAAGTCTAATTTTTTGCAAATTTACGTCGTACACTCAAACCGGGAGCATCGTGACTACGCGGTCAGTTCCTACGAGTCACATTGGTCCCGTGCGAAATGTTCGTGACTCTTACGGTACCGTTTTGTGACTGTTTTACGTTCTCACCCTTGGATTTCATGTTTTTATGCTTAGGTCTAATTTTTTGCAAATTTAGATCGTACACTCAAATCGGGAAGCCCGTGACTACGCGGTCGGTTCCTTCGAGTCACATTGGTCCCGTGCGATGTGTTCGTGACTCTTACGGGACCGTATTTGGCTATTTTATATTTTCACCCTTCGATTGCATGTTTACATGCTTAAGTCTAAATTTTTGCAAATTTACGTCGTACACTCAAATCGGGAGCATCGTGACTACGCGATCGATTCCTACGGGTCACATTGGTCCCGTGCGAGATGCTCGTGACTCTTACGGGACCTTTTTGTGGCTGTTTTACCTTTTCACCCTTCGATTCCATGTTTTTATGCTTAAGTCCATTTTTCTACAAATTTACGTCGTACACTCAAACCGGGAGCCCCGTGACACGGTCGGTTCCTACGGGTCACATTGGTCCCGTACGAGGTGTTCGTGAGTCTTACTGGACCGTTTTCTGGTTGTTTTACATTTTGACCCTTTGATGACATATTTTTATGCTTAAGTCTATTTTTTTGTAAATTTATGTCGTACACTCAAACCGAGAGCCCCGTGACTACGCAGTTGGTTCCTACAAGCCACATTAGTCCCATGCCAGGTGTTCCTGACTCTTACCAGACCGTTTTCTTGCTGTTTATGTTATCACCCTTCGATTGTATGTTTATATGCTTAAGTCTAACTTTTTGCAAATTTATGTCGTACACTCAAACCGGGAGCACCGTGACTACGCGGTCGGTTCCTACGAGTCACGTTGGTCCCGTGCGTGGTGTTCGTGACTCTTACGGTACCGTTTTGTGGTTGTTTTACGTTTTCACCCTTCGATTCCATGTTTTTATGCTTAAGTCTATTTTTTTGAAAATTTAGATCGTACACTCAAACTGGGACACCCGTGACTTCGCGGTCGGTTCCTACGAGTCATATTGGTCCCGTGCGAGGCGTTCGTGACTCTTACGGGACCGTTTTGTGGCTGTTTTACGTTTTCACCATTCGATGGAATGTTTTTACACTTAAATCAAATTTTTTGCAAATTTAGATCGTACACTCAAACCGGGAGCCCCGTGACTACGCTATCGGTTCCTACAAGTCACATTGGTCCCGTACGAGGTGTTCGTGACTCTTATGGGACCGTTTTGTGGTTGTTTTACATTTTCACCATTCGATGGAATGTTTTTATGCTTAAGTCTATTTTTTTTGCAAATTAACATCGTGCACTCAAACCGGGAGCCCCGTGACTACGCGGTCGGTTCCTACGAGTCACATTGGTCCAGTGCGAGGTGTTCATGACTCTTACGGGACGGTACTATGGCTGTTTTATGTTTTCACCCTTCGATTGCATGTTTTTATGCTTAAGTCTAATTTTTTGGAAATTTAGGTCGTACACTCAAACCGGGAGCGTCTTGACTACGCGGTCAGTTCCTACGGGTCACATTGGTCCCGTGTGAGGTGTTCGTCACTCTTACGGGACCATTTTGTGGCTATTTTACCTTTTCACCCATCGATTCCCTGTTTTTATGCTGAACTCTACTTTTTTACAAATTTACGTCGTACACTCAAACCGGGAGCCGACTACGCGGTCGTTTCCTACGGGTCACATTTGACCCGTGCGAGGTGTTCGTGACTCTTATGGGACCGTATTGTGGTTGCTTTATGTTTTCCCCCTTCGATTTCATGTTTATATGCTTAAGTCTAAATTTTTACAAATTTATGTCGTACACTCAAACCGGGAGCGTCGTGACTACGGGGTCGGTTCCTACAGGTCACATTGGTCCCGTGTGAGGTGTTCGTGACTCTAATGGGACCGTTTTGTGACTGTTTTACCTTTTTACCCTTCGATTCCATGTTTTTATGATTAAGCCCATTTTTCTTCAAATTTACGTCGTACACTGAAACCGGGAGCCCTGTGACTACGCGGTCGGTTCCTACGGGTCACAATGGTCCGCTACGAGGTGTTCGTGACTCTTACCAGACCGTTTTCTGGTTGTTTTATATTTTCACCCTTTGATGGCATGTTTGTACGCTTAAGTCTAATTTTTTGCAAATTTACGTCGTACACTCCAACCGGGAGCCCCGTGACAACGCGGTCGGTTCCTACAAGTCACATTGGTCCCGTGCGAGGTGTTAGGGACTCTTACGGAACCGTTTTGTGGCTATTTTACATTTTCACACTTCGAGGGCATGTTTTTATGCTTAAGTCTAATTTTTTGTAAATTTACGTCATACACTCAAATCGGGAGCCCTGTGACTACGCAGTCGGTTCCTACAAGTCACATTAGTCCCGTGCGAGGTGTTCGTGAATCTTATGGGACCGTTTTGTGGATGTTTATGTTTTCACCCTTCGATTGTATTTTATATGCTTAAGTCTAAATTTTTGCAAATTTACGTCGTACACTCAAACCGGGAGCACCGTGACTACGCGGTCTGTTCCTACGAGTCACATTGGTCCCGTGCGAAATGTTCGTGACTCTTACGCTACCTTTTTGTGACTGTTTTACGTTCTCCCCCTTGGATTTCATGTTTTTATTCTTAGGTATAATTTTTTGCAAATTTAGATCGTACACTCAAACCGGGAAGCCCGTGACTACGCGGTCGGTTCCTACGAGTCACATTGGTCCCGTGCGATGTGTTCGTGACTCTTACGGGACCGTTTTGTGGTTGTTTTACGTTTTCACCATTCGATTGAATGTTTTTATGCTTAAGTCTAATTTTTTGCAAAATTACATCGTGCACTCAAACCGGGAGCCCCGTGACTACGCGGTCGATTTCTACGAGTCACATTGGTCCCGTGCGAGGTGTTCGTGACTCTTACGGGACCGTATTTGGCTATTTTATGTTTTCAACCTTCGATTGCATGTTTACATGCTTAAGTCTAATTTTTTGCAAATTTATGTCGTACACTCTAACCGGGAGCGTCGTGACTACGCGATCGTTTCCTACGGGTCACATTGGTCCCGTGCGAGATGCTCGTGACTCTTACGGGACCGTTTTGTGGCTGTTTTACCTTTTCACCATTCGATTCCATGTTTTTATGCTTAAGTCATTTTTCTGTAAATTTACGTCGTACACTCAAATCGGGAGCCGCGTGACTACACGGTCGGTTCCTACGGGTCACATTGGTCCCGTACGAGGTGTTCGTGAGTCTTACCGGACCGTTTTCTGGTTGTTTTACATTTTCACCCTTCGATGGCATGTTTGTATGCTTAAGTCTAATTTTTTGCAAATTTACGTCGTACACTCCAACCGGGAGCCCCGTGACTACGCGGTCGGTTCCTACAAGTCACATTGGTCCCGTGCGAGGTGTTCGTGACTCTTACGTAACCGTTTTGTGGTTGTTTTACGTTTTCACCCTTCGAGGGCATGTTTTTATGCTTAAGTCTAATTTTTTGTAAATTTACGTCGTACACTCAAACCAAGAGCCCCGTGACTACGCGGTCGGTTCCTACGAGTCACGTTGGTCCCGTGTGTGGTGTTCGTGACTCTTACCGTACCGTTTTGTTGTTGTTTTACGTTTTCACCCTTCGATTGTATGTTTATATTCTTAAGTCTAAATTTTCGCAAATTTACGTCGTACACTCAAACCGGGAGCACCGTGACTACGCGGTCAGTTCCTACGAGTCACATTGGTCCCGTGCGAAATGTTCGTGACTCTTACGGTACCGTTTTGTGTCCGTTTTACGTTCTCACCCTTGGATTTCTTATTTTTATGCTTAAGTCTAATTTTTTGCAAAGTTAGTTCGTATACTCAAATTGGGAGGCCCGTGACTACGCGGTCGGTTCCTACGAGTCACCTTGGTCCCGTGCGATGTGTTCGTGACTCTTACCGGACCGTTTTGTGGCTGTTTTACGTTTTCACCATTCGACGGAATGTTTTTATGCTTAAGTCTAATTTTTGGGAAATTTACATCGTGCACTCAAACCGGGAGCCCCGTGACTACGCGGTCGGTTCCTACAAGTCACATTGGTCCCGTGCGAGGTGTTCGTGACTCTTACGGAACCGTTTTGTGTCTGTTTTACGTTTTCACCCTTCGAGGGCATGTTTTTATGCTTAAGTCTAATTTTTTGTAAATTTATGTCGTTCACTCAAACCAGGAGCCCCGTGGCTACGCAGTCGGTTCCTACAAGTCACATTAGTCCCGTGCGAGGTGTTCGTGACCGTTTTGTGGCTGTTTATGTTTTCACCCTTCGATTGTATATTTATATGCTTAAGTCTAAATTTTTGCAAATTTACGTCGTACACTCACACCGGGAGCACCGTGACTACGCGATCAGTTCCTACGAGTCACATTGGTCCCGTGCGAAATGTTCATGACTCTTACGCTACCTTTTTGTGACTTGTTTTACGTTCTCACCCTTGGATTTCATGTTTTTATGCTTAAGTCTAATTTTTTGCAAATTTAGATCGTACACTCAAATTGGGAGGCCCGTGACTACGCGGTCGGTTCCTACGAGTCACATTGGTCCCGTGCGATGTGTTCGTGACTCTTACGGGACCGTTTTGTGGCCGTTTTACGTTTTCACCATTCGATGGAATGTTTTTATGCTTAAGTCTAATTTTTTCCAAATTTACATCATGCACTCAAATCGGGAGCCCCGTGAATACGCGGTCGATTTTTTACGAGTCACATTGGTCCCGTGCGAGGTGTTCGTGACTCTTAAGGGACCGTATTTGGCTATTTTATGTTTTCACCCTTCGATTGCATGTTTATATGCTCAAGTCTAAATTTTTACAAATTTACGTCGTACACTCAAACCGGGAGCGTCGTGACTACGCGGTCGGTTCCTACGGGTCACATTGGTCCCGTGCGAGATGTTCGTGACTCTTACGGGACCGTTTTGTGGCTGTTTTAACTTTTCACCCTTCGATTCCATGTTTTTATGCTTAAGTCCATTTTTTTGCAAATTTACGTCATACACTCAAAACGGGAGTTCCGTGACTACGCAGTCGGTTCCTACGGGTCACATTGGTCCCGTACGAGGTGTTCGTGACTCTTACCGGACCGTTTTCTGGTTGTTTTAGGTTTTCACCCTTCGATGGCATGTTTTTATGCTTATGTCTAATTTTTTGCAAATTTACGTCGTACACTCCAACCGGGAGCCCCGTGACTACGCGGTCGGTTCCTACAAGTCACATTTGTCCCGTGCGAGGTGTTCGTGACTCTTACGGAACCGTTTTGTGATAGTTTTATGTTTTCACCCTTGGATGGCATGTTTTTATACTTAAGTCTATTTTTTTGTAAATTTACGTCGTACACACAAACCGAGAGCCCCGTGACTACGCGATCGGTTCCTACAAGTCACATTTGTCCCGTGCGAGGTATTCGTGACTCTTTCGGGACCGTTTTCTTGTTGTTTATGTTTTCACCCTTCGATTGTATGTTTATATGCTTAAGTCTATTTTTTTGCAAATTTGCGCCGTACACGCAAACTGGGAGCACCGTGACTACGCGGTCGGTTCCTACGAGTCACATTGGTCCCGTGCGTGGTGTTCGTGACTCTTACGGTACCGTTTTGTGGTTGTTTTATGTTTTCACCCTTCGATTCCATGTTTTTATGCTTAAGTCTAATTTTTTGCAAATTTAGATCGTACACTCAAACCGGGACCCCCGTGACTTCGCGATCGGTTCCTACGAGTCATATTGGTCCCGTGCGAGGCGTTCATGACTCTTACGGGACCGTTTTGTGGATGTTTTTTAATTTTTCACCATTTGATGGAATGTTTTTATACTTAAGTCTATTTTTTTGCAAATTTACATCATGCACGCAAAATGTTAAGCTTACCACAAAATTTATAGAAAACATCTGTGCACGAAGTCTTTTTATTCCCATTTTCACATCTCTCCTAATCAGCTCGGAGTAATCAAGAATATCTTTAATAAACAAATGGTTACCAATTAGTTTAATGTGGACCATTGCAGAGAAATTGACACGCCTTAAACCTAGAAAGTGGCAATCCATTGGATAATTACTTCTTTTTCTAGTGTTCACCCTAACTATTCTTTGTTCAAAAGCTATGTACTGCCCCCCCACTCACTAGTGGTGGATTTTTCCTTTCATCTTTACTAATCCAAGTGAATCATTTGTATAAGATGGGGTTCTTTAACAAAAGAATAATAAAGTAAGAACAATGAGAATTTAGGGGGTAATACTACCTTACATATATCTTTTTTTGTGATTTTTTTTAATTATCCGGTTGATGTAGGTGTTTGTAATTTACACGATCTCATTACAAACACCAGTTAATGTGTGTTTCACACATCAACTGAGTAACAAAAAAAAGTCACATAAAATGATATGTACCAATCTCTCGACAATCGTGAGTCTAGAGAGGACGCGATCACTTCCCACGGGTCACTTTTATGCCACATGGAGTGTATGTGCCTATCTCTCGACTACTAGATTGCTATTTTGAATTTTTGCCCCTTAACACCCACTCTTAACCCCACGGGTCAGTTTTTTTTTGTTGTGAAATCCAACTCTGAAATCCAGCCAAATCGCAAACCACCAACTCTTTAATCGCAGACGCCCTTTAATTGCAATTTCAATAAACCAATAACAACATTGAGTAGTTAATATATCTGGGGTTCTCAGTGTACATAAATCATATGCATATATGAACATGAACACATTTTTTTACATACGAATAACATGAATATAACAGGATTCTGATTTGTTTTTTTTGAAATTCAGATCCAAAATAACACGAGATCGAGAATAGTAAATAATTAATTAAAATTTCAGCAACAAATAATTATTTAAAATTTCAGCAGCAACAATTAATTAAAATTTCATAAGAACTAATAACTAATTTCATGAGAACTAATAAATAAAATTTCAGCAAACAATAAATTATAAACTTAACCTCAAAAAATTAACAACAATAAAACTAAACTAATTAACTATTCTATTGAAAAAATTAACGACAAAAAAATACACCAAAAACTAGTGCGACTATCATGAGGATCCAATTTACCCATAACTTATTGTCAAAATCATACACCAAAAAAAAAGAAAAGAGTGGGCGTACCTTAATTCTTAGGGGATTTACGACAACTCCATATGAGCACCATTTAATTGGTGAGTTCATTCTCCGACCCTGTTTTGGTCAATGACGTCGACGATGACAAGGAGCGTGTGCTCTGTTGTGTGCGTGTGCTGTGGAGCAGAGATGAGGAATTGCTATAGTGGTCAGGCAGTGGTGCAGAGATGAGGAGTGGCGGCGGTCTTCGAGACAGCGAGGGAAAACGAGAGAAAGGAAAGCAGGGTTTGGTTTAGTTTAGTTTTTTTTTGTTTATTAAGATTTTAAGGTATTTTAAATATTTAAATTATATAAAAAATACTTTTGGCATGCAAGAATTCTTGTTGCCCAAAGTCCCTCGCTTTTGGCAACACGAGGTTATGTTGCAGAAACTTATTCCACTTTTGGCAACACCACACAATGTTGCTATAAATTCATATAATTTCCCTCCCTCACTCTATTAGTATCCCGCTTAAAATTTTAACTTTTGGCAACACGCTTTATTTAATGTTGCCAAAAGTATAGTGTAAAATGGTCTTTTGGCAACATAATTAAGATTGTGTTGCCAAAATGGTATATTTGGCAATAAAAATAGCTTGTGTTGCTAAATGTTGTTGCTAATGGTGCAAATTCTTGTAGTGGGAAATGGCATTTTGAGATGTTTAAAATATATCTGAGCAGGGATTTGTCGATCCCCTAACTTTGGAATATCATTTGCTCCATGAAATTAAGCCCACGGCTCTTCAATATCTGACTTGCCTCCTCTATGGTCATCTTTGAAGTCATTTGGAGAAACATAAACTAAACTATATTCAAGGGGAAGAGTTCCTGCATCTCTGCTGATAAGTCCTTCATATTATTATGGAATAAATTCAATGCTAAATTCCTCCCTGGAAAAATGTATAATTCTGTAACTGGGGAAATAGGGTCCAGGCTCTTGGAAAGAACCTCTACAAATATAATAAATAGACTTGGGGAAATAGGATCCCCTCGTCGAATACCATTAGTATTAAGGAAGAAGTCGTGAATGTCACCGTTAAAAATGATAAAAATCCAAACATTTGAAACTAATCTCCAAATTAAATCAATGAAAAGTTCATTGAAGCCATATTTCCTTGATATAACTATTAAAACATGGTATGCAACTATATCATATTCTTTAGATATATGAAGCTTAATAGCTAGATTAAAGCCTTTATTTTTTAAATTAAGTTGAGAGAATAATTCATGAGAAGAAGAATTCTACCATTTTTAGAATATCCATGCCAATGATATTCCATATAGATCTGAAAAATCCCCACGTTAATTAATCAACACGCGGAGAACTATCTCTACTAATGTTGAAAACTGCAGCCTTGACTTCTTCCAATTTGGGAACAGAGGAAAGAGCATAGTTATGCTCATTAGTGAT
This sequence comes from Sambucus nigra, assembly GCA_949130495.1. NCBI lineage: Eukaryota > Viridiplantae > Streptophyta > Magnoliopsida > Dipsacales > Adoxaceae > Sambucus > Sambucus nigra. Next base: position 300,033,570 of record OX422217.1, on the reverse strand, counting down.
GAGATAAGGGATATTATTTAGCATGCTATGATGTATATCACTAGAATGAGATTGAGATTCATTTGAAATACTAAGTAAAAGAAGGGCGTCATCTGAACCAGTTCTAATCAGGTGATCAACTTTAATATGTTTAATTATTAAGCCAAGATAAATTTGTAAAGAATTTATCATTTCTTTCCATAATAGTTCATCCCCAAAGCTTTTATTCCACCATGTAAATCTATATCCATTGAATCCCAAATCAATTTGACCACAACCATCCATACAGATTTAGAGGGTGCATCTCCGAAGCTTTTAGTCCTTCATATTATCATGTACTAAATTCATTGCTAAATTCCTCCCTAGCCAAATTTATAATTTTGTAACTGACTTGGAAATTTTAACTTCCCTTCACATTCATGGCAAGCCATCCCCGCATCCTTCCATTACCCCTGCGCACTGGCTCCCCCCCTCCTGCTTGGATTAAACTCAACACTGATGGGAAAGCAAATGGATGCCCTGGACCTAGTGTAATTGGGGGCATATTTTAAAATGATAAAAGTCAAGTCAGAGGTCTACCATTTGGAGGATCGTTTGTAAGTCTAAATATATCCTCACTAAGATCTCACGTCGTACCATTGGTGATGGTAAGGGGGTGGACATCTACAAAGACATTTGGTGTGGTGAGGCCAAGTTCACTCCCTCACCAAATGACCCGAGGAAAATAAAAGTTATATCTGTTATAACAGATATAGTTGTTATAATAGTTATATATGTTTTAACACATATATAAAAGATGTTATAACATATAACAGTTATATATATAACATATAACAATTATATATGTTATATATATAACTGTTATATGTTATAACAGTTATATGTTATATATATAACTATTATATGTTATAACAACTGTTATATATGTTAAAACATATATAACAGTTATAATATATTTTCTTATATAACAATTCATTTTTTGTAATTGGGAGTTAGGTAAGATAACTTAGTATCTTTTAGGTGGAAAACACCTGTTACAAATGAAAAATTCAATAGACTAATGTGATAATTGATTGAAAACACTTATTACATGTTTTTAAACAATGTTGTTTTCACTTAACGCAGATTACAGTGTGCTTGCTAGAGTAATTACTGGTGCGAGTAGACACGGGCTATAACATCGGATTGTTTGGCCCACGAGGAGATAGTGCATTGCATTGTGTTATAAAACTAGTAACCTATGTTTTTGGAGAATGACAATTGAATGTTAAATTTGATGTATAATACTACTTAACTATCCATTTTGATGTATAACTACATGAATGTTCGTTCCAATAGTTGTTAACTTTAATTTCTTCCATTTCTTTGGTTGTTACTTCCATTATGGTAGTCCATTCTGATTTATAACACTAATGTGGAGTGTTTTATTTTTATTTTAAAAATATCCTTCTCAAAAATTATATTTCCAATATTTTCCGAAAATATTATAATTGATGAATATTTTTTTAAAATTATGAGTTGTAGATAATTCATGAATACAATTTTCTCTTTCGTGCAGGAGATGATGTGGCAAAAAACCAATTTCATGACTAGATATCATTAAGCGCCATTTCAAACCTACTGTGTCAACCATCAATTTTAAACAATGTGAGTACCAAAACAAACTTACCTATCTTATATATGACTTCACTTATGTATGCCAATATAATGTATGCATAAATATCTTTGGAAAATTACAGATAATCAATTGTTACACACTTACCTATCTCATATATGACAAGAATGGCGTGGATATAGAAAGACGAAGAAGATCGAAAGGCTCAATATCGACAAGACACTGAAGATCGAGACACTCAATATTGAAATGATCTCGAAGAATTATAGATTCATCACCAACAAGCACTACTACAGATAAAAACTTAAATGAAATGAGAAGTGAAATGCAGAGTTAGTTTCAGAGTATTATCCCTCACCATGCTTCCATTGCTTCAATGACCCATAACGACTAGGTAATAACACATCTTTATTTTATTTTTTTATATATGTATGTGGAGTGTTAGGTAGGATATATGTTGTGGCTATTCTGCCCGTAGTTGTTTACAATGTTGCGGCTATTTCTATCGTTGTTTTTGAGTTAATTTTTTTGTTTAAATAGGTTGGTCTTCACGAATAAACAAAGGAGACTCTATCGATTTTTTTTAAATAATAAGAGTTTTTAGAAGATATACAAATTTGTTAATGTTTTTAAAGATGGTTATAAATAGGAACTAATAAAAAGATTACTTCTTTGTTTACGGTAACTGACACTAAATAAATTTCATTGCAGGTCAAAATCTTTTATGGAAAAGGCAAGACATGTTTTGATGGAGGTCGTACACTTCAAGATTGCAAGTTTACTTGCATTATTTTATGTTAGGAATTCATTGGTTTTTATGTATTTGTTCTAATGAGATAAGTGAAATTTTGTATAGATATTTAGTGTGATGGTCACAATGTTGAAATTGTCTATTTTATCTTTGTATAGAATATAATTTAAGTTGAATGGAAGATTATGTGTTATATTTGTTGAAATGGGATGTCAAATATGTTATATATTATTCTTAAGAGTTTTTACTTAAAAGTATATTGAGCATATTATGGAATGGATGGAATTTTAATTTTGGCGCAAAAATGATTAAAGACGGCTTCTTTGCCGTCTCAAAAGGATTCCATAAATGAGGACTTTTTGAGACGGCTAAGTTATCATCTCAAAAACTCTTTTGGGACATTTATTGGCGCCTCTAAAAATAACTTTAAAAGACGGCTTTTTCGCCATCTCAAAAGGGTCCTATAAGTAGTGACCTTTTGAGACGACGTATTTCCCGTCTCAAAAAAACTTTTTGAGACGGCTTCTGCCGTCTCAAAAAGCTTTTAAAACGGGGGTCTAATACTACGCCCATTTGCCGTCTCAAAAGGCGTCACAAAAGGCTTTTGAGATGGCCAGAGGACTTTTTGAGACGGCTCGAGCACCGTAGTAAAATGCAATTTTTTTGTAGTGTTACTAGCGGAATGTCCGTGCCTGAAGGCACAACGAAAATTTTGAAAGCACGTAATCGCAAAACGATAAAAATTTTCAAAGTATGCAATTGCAAAATAGAAAAAACATCGTTCCCCCAACAAAACAAAGTGTTAAATTGTATATAATGTAAGTTATAAAGTTTTATATATAATACATATACTGTTACACAATTGAAAATGTGTTTTCTTTGTTTATAAACTACCCACCCTATTTAAGAAAGAAAAAAAAAATACTCCAACAATAATACTAATAATTCGTCCTAAACATCATATAAACAAAATCATCAATTGAAGCCAATTCTTGAGAATAATACCAATACTTAAGTTGAAAATATTTATTATATAAGATAAATAATTGTAAACAATTTAAAAAAAATTGGGGAGAGTTTCCTCTATTTATAGGACTAACCACCCTGTTTAATAAATAAATATTCAAAGAGATACAATTTATCATTTAAAATCAAATAAAAACTGTTGTGTTCTCATAATTCATATATAATGTTTCTTGAAAAAAATTAAAAATATGTTGTCTCTCTATATCATTTCAATTCCTAGCATTTCATATCATTGCATTCTCGCCATTTTATTGCTCTCCATATCATCTCTCTCCATAAATTTATAACAAAATTGTATATAGAACAGAAACCATAATACTAAATCAAACTAACCTGCTCATAACAATTATACCATTACGATATAAATGAACATAAGTAGATATTTAAATACTTTGTATAATAATCCAATATGCATCTAATACATTTTAAAGAATCGACTTTCAAAACAGAGTATGAATTGATGACATAGAACCACTTTTGTATAATTAAAACCTTACCAATTGGAACTTACCTTTTGTGTCGTATGCTTATTGAAGTGATTGTGGGATCAGCTAAGCATTGAATCCCGAATATCGTGCCTTATTTTTCTGAATTTCCACATTGATGCTTTTCACTCTTATCTTCAGCCCGTCTCACCCTTTCTTTATAGCTACATTTACAACATTAAAAACGGAATCAGTATTGGAAGATATGGTAAGGACCTTATCGAAAGAAAGGGAGAAATACCAAGCTCGACAAAATAATGACTCAGCGTCGCATGCTCAATAAACATAAGTACATGTAATTTTTTAACACAAATAAAAATTTAGAGCTACATTATGTTATTTAAAATAACCCCAAAATTCAAGAACTTAAGCATAAAAACATAACGTGTATATGATACGTATGTGTTGTGTTAGATACATGCGACACACGATTGTTAACTATATTATGAACTCATTCAAATTCTTTTGTACATCTCTTCCACTATATAATGCTGGGAATATTCTCTTCATGACCAAAACATGGATGTTTTCTCTACAAGTATGTTTATCCAAATTTAAAACCATCACGCACACATTTGTAGTTTGGATAGGGTAGCCCTGCAGACTTGGCTGCCAAAGAAGAATAGTCACCAAGATGCCCTTTGTAAGCTATTAGTGTTCATGTAACATTCAACATGATACATCGCAACTTTGAAATTATATACATTTAGAAAAGAAATCTTCAAACCTTAGAAATTATAGACTGATCATTTAGAACTTTTGGATATGGATTTTGAGCAACCTTTAGCTCTAGATCTGGTAGTCCTTTTATTTTTATTATCTTAGATCCTAGAGGTAGTTGTTGCCTTAGTCGTTTCTTAAAGACCTTCGGACTTAATTTTTCTTTGGATTTCTGCTTTTTTTCTTATGTTTTTAAATCTTTTACTCCAGGATTATTGAGATGATTCAAGCCATTTAAATAGTACAAAAAATAAATTAATACCTAAGATAGCGACGCCTTACCCTGAAGCTTAAAAGCCATATTCTTAAAAGCTCTTAGTTATAAACTCTTCTTCTAAGCAAGAAATTTAGGAAAACAACTCGACCGCTTGCAATACTATTGACCTTTACATGTACATATTAAATGGAGGATGACTACAAAATCACATCAAAATAGTTACTAAACATTTTTTAATACACAACATTAGTTTTATCGGTTAATAAATAAAATACACCAGCTTACAGTTACATAGTGTTTTGAATACCTCAACTCAGTAACTTACAATTTATATTGGAGCTGAACATATCATCTTCAAATATCCTCAATTAGAACACTGAAAAAGAACTACATAGCATCAAGTTCTATAACATCAATAGAAGGAATATGAGTAGATAAATACTAATATATTGTGTCATGATGAAATAAGAACATATTACTAACTAATATCTTTAAATGCCTAAAAACATAAATAACTTGGGTTTATAATCAATTGTGGAATCTGTTAATTCCTAAAATTTGGGATGTTGATTCCTCTCATGGAGATATATTCACCGAAGAACATAACGAATTGGTTGAATCAACGACAGTCAAGTTCATATAAGAAATGTGTCCAGCTTGTGGAGTATCGAAACTACATCGAGTATTAAAAAAAGGGACATTGAATGACAACACATAATGACAACATATTTTAAATTTATAAATGGTGATTCTCTAGCACTTGTATTCGAAAAAGGGACATTTAACCAAAACACATTCTATGGTATAAACCACTCATGATAGATCACTCTGTATGTATGTATCAGTTGCAACTATGAGGTAAAAATAATGTTTTGTACCTTCACATGTAGATGAAAATTTTACATAAACGCTTCAAAAATTGAATCTTTTCCAGGTCGATGCACTTCAAATGGTGCTCGAGCACTCCAAGAATCCTGGTCACAAAAAGTTTGTGTAATTAAAGATAATTATTAACAATAGCTGACCAGTTATCACATAATCCGTATATAAACATATAAACATCCATTATAATACTTCAATTTTCATTCAATTATTGTACAAACAAAAAATTCTTAGTTACCTCAAAATAAACCATCAATAGGTACTTCAATTGGAGGTAACTAAGATGATCAGTTATTGTCTATGAATACTATAAATTCAATTGTAGGTAACCATCAATATGTTAAGGTAAATTCAATTGGAGGTAAGCATCAATCAGGGGCAGAAGCTACTACCTCATTAACACATCCATAAAAAAAATCTTAGTTAACTCAAAATAACCATCAATAGGTTCAAGCTCACACCTAATGTAGGATCAAGTCCAAACATCAATCCCTGATGTATATAACCCCTGCAAAGCCATACACATAGATGTAAATTCTAAAAATTCCAAAAGAATGAAATTGTTTAACCTGGTATAGAAATTGTAATCGAATAGTTAAAAACAATGGTAAGCAGTTCAAATGGGTCGGGCAGAAGAATGGTAATCAAGAACAATGGTAAGAGAACAAATGTGTCGGGAAGAAGTTCAACTCAAAGATTACTCCTTAATTTTGCTTATAGAGACACAACCAACACAAATTTAGTGATGAACTATAGAAGTGAAGAGTTTCAGACAATGCTGAATGACATGATATTCAAGCCCATTTAAAAATCACCACCTTGGGTAGTAAAAATAATTCTTGAATGCGACCATGAGATACACACTTAATTTTATCCATTGACACCTGAGAAATGTATAAAATATACCAAATATAAATTTACAAAATATAAGAGTATTTTAATCGATACAAACATGAGACTCTACTCTAAAGCTAAAATCTGCCACCGTATTAGACCTCAATCTCATCTAGCTCATGAAAAACTTCAATATATGTCACCGATTATATTTTGGTTTCCTCAAAAAAAATAATAACTCTACTACAGGAAGAAATATTAATTATTGTTAACCCTAGCTATTTTTCAAAACTTCAAAATCGAACCCTTGAAAGCCAACTTTCATTCTCTAGCCTTCAAAAATTATACAACCAAACCAAAAAATGCCTGCCTCTTTGCCTCTGAAAATATGAATGTAGAAAGAACACTAACTGAATTAAAGTATAACATGTGCCTATGATTTTCTCTAGAAAATCCCCAAATCAAATTTTAAAACCCCTAAATTCAATAATATCTCAAAATCTTAGTGGGTTTGGTCCATGGTGCGGGGTTAGGTGTGTTACACAATTTTGTAACCCAGAAATCTAAAACAACAACGACAAAGAGAGGTATATAACACAAAATGTGTAGATCTGAAACAAAAAAGTGTGGAAATCATATATGCAACTAATTACTCAAAACCAAAACCAAAAATGCACAACAACCCATTATGGAAATCAAAACACACAATAGAAAATCTAAATTACAATCCTCATATCGAAGGATGTACATATTGGCTGCAAGGAGAAGAGGTCAAAGATGAGGGGGCGACACCATACGGAGGGAAGAGACAATGGGTAGAGGTGAAAACTCGAGCAGGCAGAAAGAAAATGGGGGTGAAATGAAGTGAAAACGGGGTGAGGTATGGGGAAGGTTTAGGTTATCTCTCATTTTCCACATCACAATGCATAAGTGGTGACGTGGCGCAATTTCACACCCTTCGATCATCCCAAAAAATTCGATATCGGCAGTTGATTCATTTGAACAGTAAAACACCCTCCTCTCATATATATATATATATATATATACACACACTAGGGTGTACCCGTGTCGATGGCAAGGTAATAAATTTGTTCTTGTGATATTTTGTACCTATGCCGGTGGCACGCAATAATTTTTTTTTCGTGATATTTTGTAACCGTGTCGACGACAGGGCGGTAAATTTGTTCCCGATATATTTTTTGTTTTAAACGTGTCGTCGATAGTGCAAATATAAATATTATTGGTCATTCTAGGGTGTACCCGTGCCGATGGCACGATTTTAAAATTTTCTTGAAACATATAAAGTATCAACAATATGTGCGAAATTTCATGCGTGACATGGTGTTAAAATTTTCTTGAAACATATGAAGTATCAACTATGTGTCTACGAAATTTCATGCGTGTCAAAATGATATTACACGTAGTGTTAAAATTTTCTTGAAACATATGAAGTATCAACAATGTATCTACAAAATTTCGTGCATGTCAAAATGACATTACACTTGGCGTTAATAAAAAAAATTTAATTATAACGGGAACAAATTTACCGCCGTGCCAGCGAAATATCACGAAAACAAATTTATCGCGTGACATCGACACGACAATTATCTCGTTTCAAGGTTATTTTAAAGATATTGTCAAAAAAATTTAAGCGCATACAAAATCAAATTTAAGCTCATATAAAATCATATTGGGCCTTAACTATTATTATTCCTTTTATAATATATGCAAAAAAGATTTAGAAAATGGAGCCGAAATATAACTTGAGAACAATCAATCCATAGTTCCATAATTCACAACAATCAATCCATACTTCACAACAATCAATCCATGTCAAAAGATTTTTTTATATTAATAATGATAGTTAATTAACGAAACCAACTTTTTTTTTTCTTAAATGACTCATTGATCGTTAATTTTAATATTGACACAGAGCCAAAGTTGTAATTATTAAATCCAAATTCTATAGTTGGATTATGCAGCATCCTATCACATAACCCAAGAAAGACTTGTACACTCTTGCTTATGTTCTTATTTGCAGTTATTGTATGGTCATAATATATTGGTATTTTCTTAATAGGGGGTCATTGATTGACAGCTTAGGTACAGCCTGGTCGCCTGACATCCATTCTGTTAGAGGTTGTTTCGAGCATCGTGCTTAATAAAAAAAATCACGCATTTAATTTCTAATAGATAAAAATATATATTCCTGAGTTTTTTTGTGATAGTGGATAACGGTTTAAAAATGAAAAAATATTCACTCAAATACTTTATACTTCAAATTTACATATCAATTTCCTAAATTATCAAGTATTTCATACATTAAAAATATTACCGGTAAGAAAAGTAAAAAAAAATCTTTTATAAAATCTTTTGAAATATCGAACAACTCGCCTAGTTTGCGACTTCCTTTGCAATCCCTGATAAGACAAATCTTGATAAAAGTGTTATATAGTATTTCATACATAAAAAATATTACAGGTAAGAAAAGTAAAAAACTCTTTTGAAATATCGAACAGTTCGCCTAGTTTGCTACTTCCTTTGCAATCATGATAAGACAACTATTGATAAAAGTGTTATATACTCTAAGGCCCTGTTTGATAAGGGTTATTTGACATGGAAAAACTCTTATTCCACCTCCAATTCCATATATTACCACGTTTGATACCATAAATTTACCCGGTAATTGTTTGGCCGGTTTGGGGTCACGTAAGCAGATTTGCCTCAAATAATGGCAATCCAATTCTTTACCCCCCCCCCCCCCCCAAAGAAACGAATGCCCTGGTAAATGAAAACTGGCCATTTGTGTTTACCGAGATGATTGGACGGAAGTGATGGGAGAGATGGAGCAAATCTTATACAACATGAAGAAGGGCACCATTTCTGTAAGGAAATCAACTTCTCAAGAAGTCTCTGCCTCAGAAGTTCTGCTATTTCAAAAGAAGGTAAGCCCATCCTTCTTTTATTTTCATTTTTTCTTCTTCCTCCACCATCGATTTCAAGTCCGGGTTGAAAAATATTCAGGCCCCTGATTTTTTGGAGCCTCTGATGTATTTTTTTGGGATAGATTTGTATCCACCTAATGTTTTCAAGCTTGGTATTTGCATCGTTTTTTGCTGTATATATTTTTTTTGCTGTATATATTTGTTGTATATATTTGCATCGTTTTTTGCTGTATACATTTTGCTGTATACATTCATTTTTTGCTGTATATATTTGCATCGTTTTTTGCTGTATCTATTGTCATTAATTTTTTTTGCTGTATATATTTTTTTGATGTTCATCGGCAGCAACAACAAGCCTGGTATCCACCTCTGATATATTTCAAATGAATGTATATTTTTTGCTGTCAGTACATTTTTTTTGCTGCACATTTTTTGAGTTGATGTATATTTTTTAGCATATGTATATTTTGGCAGATGTATAATAGGAGATGTACATGTTATTTTCCCTTTTATTTCTTCTTGTTCAATATATATATATTTTTTAAATGCTACTTTTAGGTTAGTGCCCTATATACTTTAGATGACCCAAAATACTTGTGTTGATCCAGAGACCCTAGTTATATAAGTTGGAATGTTAAAATTTTAGTTGTGGTGGTTAATATGATTATAATTTAATTTTGTAAATTATTTGTGCAAATAACAGGTTTGTTCGGATACAAATTCTTCAGAAATCCTCAGTTTAGGTATATTACTTTCCATCTATGTATTTGTTTTTTACTGATACATTTGATTATTAAACATATGAGATCATTTTTCTATGATGTAGGATTTGATAAAAATTAATTTTATCAAGTTTTGGTGAAAAAGTAGACATTGTTAACTATTATGGCCATAAAGAATTATTTAAATTTGGTTGGTATAGGATTTTAATCTCTCAATGCCGAACAATATCTCAAAGCGGTTGCTACACTAACGAGGGTTGTTCTGGACCCTGATGATGCGAGCTATTGCAATTTATCAATATATGAGGAGTCGTGAGCTTCTCATTACTAGGGCTCCCCATAGAAACTGGGATGCTGATCGTGAAACTGCATTATATCGTTTAATTAAAATGAATGATTGGGTATGCCACGCACAACTTCGGATGAACATAGCCTCATTCGAAAATCTTTGTACTAGACTACGCGCATATGGGCTGAGTGACAATCGATCAGTTAAGGTCGAGGAACAAGTTGCCATGTTCCTTAACACCGTGGGTCATGACGAGCGATATGTTTCCGAGTCTTTGACTTTTTTTAGATCTGGTCAAACCATTTGTTACTACTTCCATAGAGTTTTACAAGCATGTCTTCAGTTGTCAAATGATTTAGTTACTAATGCCACTTCTTTAAATTCCCCTTACGATAACGGGAAGGACCTACCGTGGTATCATTACTTTGAGGTTAGGATATTTTCATTAATTAATTTGATTTATTTAGCACGTGAGTTTCCCCGTACTAAATTCATTTCCACCGGTTTAGGATGCCGTAGGTGCAATTAATGGTACGCACATATCTGCTTTGGTTCGTAGTGCTGACCAAGCAAGGTATCGCAATAGGAAAGGGGCAATTTCTCAAAATGTTTTGGTCGCATGTACATTTGACATGCGATTCTCCTATGTCCTCGCTGGTTGGGAGGGATCAACGCATGATGATCGATTACTTCGAAGTGCGATACAACGTCAAGGTCGTAAGTTGACCGTTCCAGTGGGTATGTTGAATCATGAGAATGACTTTCATTGATGTTTTTAGTTAATATAAAAATAGGCATTAGTAACATTTATTCTTAATTTATTCGTAGGTAAATACTATCTCGCAGATGCTGGTTTCCCATTGGTACCTAGTTTTCTTTCCCCATATCGCAAAACTCGATATCATCGCAGGGACGTTGATGGAAAACGTCCCGAGAATAGTAAGGAGTTATTTAATTTTAGGCATTCCTCTCTTCGAAATGTAGTGGAGATATCAATTGGGTTATTGAAAAAAGGATTTGCATATCTAAGGCATCAACCATTCCACGCGATTGAAATTCAAGCAAAGATTGTTCTTGCATGTTGTGCCCTTCATAATTTCTTAAGGATTGTTGATGTTGAGGATGAATGTGTGGGGGAAGAGGAAAGTGATGATGATGACATTACTCCACCTCCCCTAAATGTGCCAAAAATGCCAATGAATGAGCATGTGACGTTCACAACTGATACTTCATGGACCGAGAAAAGAAATGAAATGGCTAGTTTGATGTGGGAAGGATACGATGCAAATCACGTTGAAAATTTATACTACGATGATTAAGTTCAGGTTTCAATTTTACACTTCGCTTATAATATCTGTGTTTTAATATTATAGGTAAGTGGACATTTCAAATATGCCATCATCAAATGATAGTGAACTTCTACTTCTACGGTATCAAGTAAAGAAATGCTCCTGTGGCGTCATATCTAGAGTGAAGGTTACATTGACAAACAAAAATAACAACCAGGGTCGATTGTATTACACTTGTCCCCAATGTCGCAAATTTTTGGGATGGACTAATCCGTCCATTGAATGCATGGATAGTAACTACGCAACCTTTCATCAGCATAGTGAATAACCCGCATCAAGTGTATCCGTTCAATCGCCACTTGTTGTTGCTGAACCCCATAGTGGCAATCAACATGTCGTTATGTGTACCCTGGTGACTGTGAAAAAACTTCAAGTTATAACAATGTTGATGCTAATTGCTTCTAGTATTTTCATTACTTTTGTTGTAATGTTAGGGGCTTGAAATGGTTTATGTAATGTCGTAACGTTGCTTCTAGGATGTTGCTTTTGTTGTAATTTTCAGGGATATTTTCAGAATTCCATATGGATATTATAAGAGTATGTTTATGTAATTATGATTCTCAAATGGTTGTGATGAGTATGGAAATCAGTATGTAAATGGAGTTTAAATGGATTTACTGGAAATCAGTATGCTAATTATTGAATACTGATCTGTTTTGGTACTTTAATCAATATGGAAATCAGTATGCATAAACTCAGATCTGATATAATGCAACTTATATTTTCATCTGATGTCACTGATTTGCCTACTGATATCTATACTTATATGGTGCTACTGATATGCATATTGATACTGATATGCATATTGATATTCGAATGGTGTTACTGATATGCCCTGATATGCATATGCCCTGATACTGATATGCATATTGATATCCGAATGGTGTTGATGATATACTCTGATATCTATACTGATGTGGTGCTACTGATATGCCCTGATATGCATACTGATATGCGAATGGTGTTATTGATTTGTACTTATACTGATATACTGATCTATACTGATATACTTATATCTATCCGAATGGTGTTACTGATTTGTTGAATTTATACTGATATGGTGCAACTTATATTTTCATCTGATGTTACTGATTTGCCTACTGATATCTATACTTATATGGTGCTACTGATATGCATATTGATACTGATATGCATATTGATATTCGAATGGTGTTACTGATATGCCCTGATATGCATATGCCCTGATACTGATATGCATATTGATATCCGAATGGTGTTGCTGATATGCTCTGATATCTGTACTGATGTGGTGCTACTGATATGCCCTGATATGCATATTGATATCCGAATGGTGTTACTGATTTGAATAGTGCTACCCATGCTACTGATTTGCTGAATTTATACTGATATGGTGCAAGTATGCATCTGCTGATATCCAAATGGTGCTATTGATATCCAAATGGTGCTACTGATATGCATATCAAAGGGTGCTAACTAAACATTAATGACCTAAATTGTGCTACTGATATGCATATCCAAATGGTGCTATGGTGCTACTGATGTTACTGATTTGCCTACCGATATCTGATATGGTGCTACGGATGTTACTGATTTGCCTACCAATATCTGATATGCATATCTGTACTGATTTGCCTACTGATATCTATAATGCCACTAGCTACAGGTATACTGATATGTTAATTATGCATACCAATACTGATCTATACTGGTATTTGCTGATATGCTACTGAACAATATGATTTGCTAATATGCTATACTGATATGAGATTTGCTGATATGCCACTGAACATTATGATTTGCTGATATACCAGTAGAGTTTATGTCATTATGATTTGCTGATATGCTACCAGTAGAGTTTATGTCATTATGATTTGCCGATATACCAGTAGAGTTAATGTCATTATGTCATTATGATTTGCTGATATACCAGTAGAGTTTATGTCATTATGATTTGCTGATATGCATATGCTACTAGTATGACCTTCATTGTGATTTGCTAATTAAGACCTTCATTGTGATTTGGTAACTGATATGCGTATGCTACTGATATGCATATCCAAATGGTGCTACTTATTTGCATATCCAAATAGTGCTGCTGATTTTGTAACTGATATGCGTATGCTACTGATATGCGTATGAACATTAATCGCCCTGATATGCAACTGATTTGAATAATGCTAATGAATAATGCTAATGCTAATGAATAATGAATAATGCTACTGGTATGCATAATTAACTAATGATTTGCTGATATGGTACTGATTTATACTGATATGCTATTGATATGGTGCATTTTTATTATAAGTAGCTATGAATTAAACGAGATGGTGCTGGATTAAATGATAATTTGCTGATAATTTACTGAATTATATAATATAAATCAGATCTGCCGTATAAATCAGATAATTTACTGATGACTCATATTTATATGTTGAACATCGATGGAGCATATTCGTAATCGCGTCCCATTTCGCCCACCAAAACGAAATACAAATAATGTAGAGCGACCAGCAAATGTGCAATCTTTGCAAGTTGAGGTGAACCAAAAGAAATCGCATTTGCGATGGAGTGAGCTAATGGATGGCTTCCTGATCCATTCCTTTTGTGCCCAGGTCCTCACGGGGCGGCAAAGGGTAGACAATGGATTTACTGCCGCACAAATTAAGGTTGTTATAGATACTGTCGAAGAAGGATGCCATATTAGCGTCGCGGAAAAGAATATGAGATCAAGGTTGAAAACCCTGAAAAAGGAATATGTCGAGTTCCATGAGCTGTTGCAAGTCAGCGGATTCGGTTATGACACAAATAGTGGTGGCGTAACTGCAGATGCTAGTGTATGGGCTGACTATATCGCGGTTAGTACAAATTGATAAATTGACTTGATTTACAAATAAAAAATTTCTTATTTATCTACCCACCACATAACGAATATGTTAAGTTGACTTACTACGGTTTGTACAGGGTAAACCAGATGGAGGGAAGATGAGAGGAAGGAAATGTATGTACTATGACAAGCTACAAATAATCTTCGGGAATGACACAGCTACAGGTGATAATGCAATATCCGGGGCAGATGAGTTCTCACCAATAGATGGTACAGGGATAGAAGATGTGGAGTTTGCTCCTGAAACGTGCATAGACACTGACACTGAAACAACCGCTGTGCATGAGACGGACACCCAACCACCCGGTGGCCAGGAGACCGACACCCAACAATCGAGTGGCCACACTGCAAAGCGTAAGGTCCAGGGCCTTAATGCAAAGCCTCTTCGTCGCCGTGTGAACCCCCAGGAAGAATGTGCCCAAGCGCTGTCAGTCATTGCTCAGTCGTCGAAGCAGATTGCCACCACAATGGAGCTTCAAGTTGCCAATGACTCTCAAACTCACGTTAACTGGAAGGGTATCCTTGAAAGGCTAGTGGGTATGGATATGGATGATGAGAGTGTCATGCGGATGATGTATTTATTTGAGGCCGACAATGGACTAGGTCGAGTGTTTATGGGATTTTCTAACTTTTCATTCTCGCGTACATGGGCTTACAATAAGCTCCGTAATCTGCCTTGATCGGATGGTCTATTAACTATTACTTACTATTACGTGTTGCTACTATTATACTTTGATATTATCTGCACGCATTCCGTTTTTATGCTTTTGGACGTGGGATTATCGGGTACTTATTAGCGTATGTAATGTTTTGTTTAAACTTTGCCCTTTTAAGGAGTGGTATTAGGTTTGTGTAAACTTTGCTCTAGTAAAGTTTTGGGATGTAATTTTTTGTGGGATTATCAAAGATTGTAACCATCCTTTTATATTATGAACTTGAATATTTAGCATTTCAAAAGCGCAAGCCTAATAAATTAACCTATATGCTTTAACAGTCAAAGTCATTATTAATTCACCCCCATTACTTTCAACTGCATATTTTAGAGACATGTGATGAAAAAGTTCAAGCCTAATAAATGAACCCATGTGCTTTAACAGTCAAAGTCATACTAATTCAGTCCCATTACATTTAACCACATATTGCAGGGACGCATGTGATTTAGGAGTGCAAGTCTAATACTAGTATAAAGAAGACGGTAGGTCATTTCATATCACACACTATCAAATGGAAAACCATAGACATACCGACGGTTTTAATCCTAGTAAAGGATGTCTGGATTACTTCAGCCCAAACATGGTAGCCAGAAACAAAGAGCCGATGAAGGTCAAGCGTAAATCTAAAGCATCAACATCATTTGATGTTGGTCATATTGAGGATGTTGCACCCGTTATGAATAACCCAGGAATCTTTGAAGATCCCCACGGAGGGAGTTGGTTTGGGGAGAAAAGGGTTTTTGAAAACATGCCTATATGCATATTACATTATTTAGGTGATATTGGCCATGTGATGAAACGGTTACCTTAAAATAAAGAAAATATACCTTGTGATGATCATTTGAAATGGCCTAGGTTATATGATAGACGCTGCGATTTAGAGTGCTATTGTAATTGGCATGGTTTACCGGTCCCACAAGCAAAATCTGCAAATTATTGCAAAGATCCAACTCAAGACAGTGACAGATGTATCCGTCTACTACAATGAGAAATTCTACAGATGGAAAAGAGATTAATGCGCTGGCATTGTAAAAATTTGATAAATACTGAACTCGACGATCCAATTTATGCATCGGATCTGGAACTGCCGGACTACAAAATGTACGATTACTCCATGGATTTTGTACAACATCTACCAAACATGTTGATGGGTGATGGGAATGCATTATGTTTCGATCCGTGGTTGCCCAGAATATCACGAAGTAATTAAATATGCAATTTTCTTTTCTACGTGTTCATTATTTTTATTATGTCAGTTGTAATGTTTAATTCTGAGTTCCACATTTGACGTTTATTATTATTTTTTTAAATCTCGTTACAAAACAACTTTCAACAACCTTATGTCCATAACAATGTGCTCTCATCCATAATAAAGTACATTATTCCAACTTCAATACTTTAATCCAAATCACTTGCCCCCTAATAATCCTGAAAATGAAGATAAAAATAATGATAAGTATTAAAATATATATGATAACAAATAATTGGACAATTAACAAAATAAGTCAATTTATGTATTGGCAAAACTCTTTATTTTCATGCCAAATTTTGGCTATCAAACACCAAAAGTAGGAATATTATTATTTTCCAGTAGGCAAATTCTGTCTATCAAACACAAAAAGTTGGAAATTACAGAATTTTCCAGCATGCAAATTTAAGCTATCAAACTGTCCAAAATTTTATTTTCCAGGTCAAAATTTTCATAGACAAAATTTTCCATGGCAAAACTTTCCATTCCACATCTATTCCAAGTTTTCTATCAAACAGGGCCTAAAAGAAATAAAACCTGAAAAAGACAAATGCAATAGTGGCGAGACAAACACAATAGTGGAGAGAGATTAAGCAAGTGATGGTGACTTGAGTAAAAAATATGCCAAAGTTTGTAATGGACACCAAAGCCACTGATGTTGGACAACCATCCATCCCTTATCTCTCCTATACTGCCCTGTATTCCCCAAAAACCCATGGATCCCTCTTATCCCTCATTACACACAATAAAAATAGAACAGTAAATCTAAATATCAATCTAAATATCAATTCTACCAATGGAATTCTGGCGTCATACAGGAAACTCTTCTCTGTCAAGGAGTAATAAATCAGTTAGTTTTGAAAAAAATAAAAAAACAATATGAACCCTAAATGAGTGACAATAACCATAAAGCATTTAATATCATCACCAAACCAAAAAAAAAAATCATAAGAATTCTTTGAGGAGGAATACAGGGCAGTACCTGGTGCCCTGAATAACATCCAATAACAAATGCGTTTCCTGCTAAAGCCACTAAAGTTGAGAGAAAGTTTAAGAAAGGGCTTTAGAGATTAAAAAGAACAAAGCAAAAAGAGTAAAAAATATCTTCTCACAACACAGAAGTACCCTCTCAAGAATAAAAAAGGCACTAATTCATAAACCAAATCAAGAAAGCTTAATGCCTCCATGGAAGAAATGTCTGAGAGGGTCGGATTTTTCAATCGTGCTTGGATTTAATCATAACAAAATTCGTTTGAGAGAGACCCATGAACACAACACAACATAAATCGTTTAAATACTCACCTGGGAAGCCCTGGATTTAAGAGGGAGAGGCACACGTTCGAGGTTAGAGAGTTCTTGATCTTCATGTTCAGATCTGATCATTTATGGTTTGAAACATATATTAAAAACGTAAAGTATTAAACAAATAAAAATAAGGAGATGAGATAGTTAAATGGGATTCCAGGGGTTTATGAGGATATATGCCCCAAACGTAAAAAAGATTAAAGCTGATTTCGGGGGATTCCGGTGGTGGGGCACCGGCGAGAGGGAGAGAGTGTATGTGTTAAACCATTGGGAATTTGGGACTACAATAGGAGGGATATAGAGGTGTGGTGAGTTTGTGATGTGAGTTTTGGAAAGTGGTCTGAAAGTAAACTAAAATTTTCCTTCCCATGTTTCTCGAGCCAAGAATAATTAATTCCTTTCATTTGTCAAATTGGAAGAAAGAGAGACCCAGACCATTGTCTCTTCTCTCGAGCGTTGTGCTCTGTCCAGTACAAAGACTCTATATAATAGTGTATCAATTCTATTAATATTTAACGTAAGTTATAAAGATCCTTCTCAACCTTTAGATTTCGCCCATGTGCACCGTCTTGAACCTTTACTTACATAAGATCTTAGTCGTCAGTTGATTAACACCAAACCAAACAACTTTCAATCTCAACCGTTAGTTGGGGGAGACAAAAAAAACCCTCCTCCTTTATTTTATATATATATATACACTAGGGTATGCCCGTGCCTGAAGACACGACGAACACTTCCAAAAAACTGCATCGACTAAGACTTGTAATCATAGAATTTATTATAAAATACAAAAATGTGTACATTATTGAGAATAATAAGACAAATTTCCTCTATTTAGAGCACTATCCACATGTTTAAGAAAATCAAAACTACTCAACTATACAAATAGTCTACCCCAAATATTATATAACTTAATTACACGAAAAAGTCATTAGTAGCAACTTTACCAATAAAATGATGATGAAAATAATGCTTAAGTTTATTTACCAAATCATTATTTTATTTAGTTGTTTTTTTAATGTACACTTTTAAGTTTTTTTCAACTATAGAGTTTAAAATTGTTCTAATTTAAAAAAAAATCTTACCGTTTTAATTGTCTTATATAAAAAAAGTGTAGTATTTAAAAAAATATTAAATACCCATGATTATAGCATGGTGATAAATATTACGAAGTTATTTAGTAAATGAAACAACGATATTGTATTTATCGATATCGTTCTTCACCATGTAACATTGAGTTCATGTGGACAAAACAAAATATCATAAGATACATATATAGACTATAACCTATGTAAACATAAATTAATAGTCAATGAAAGTTGAAAATACCAAAATCTTAGTAGTATAGTATGCATGAGAGAGAAAAAGTAAAAGTATATACACGGAGTTGGCACTACCCAATAAATGGAGTTGGGAAAATTGCATAATCTATAAATGTAGAGGCACATGATGTAGCAGTAATGTATAGTCTAAAAATGCTTCCAGTAAAGTTACCCCTTTTTCCTTCTATTTTAAATCATAGCCTTATTAAAGTTACATATCATCGAGATTTTACACCTACACAACAAGGACTTCTAGCCTAATTTATTTTATAGAGGATTAAGGTAAATGCCATGTTCCTTCCTATATTTGTATTTTTAGAACAATAATTTTCAAGTTTATAAATCTAGTCCCTATGATACAATAGTATTTATTTGTGTGGTCCCTTTAGAGTCAGGAGTTCATTTCTTTTCTGCACCTGCGACACCATTTTCAACATTTTTCATGGTGTTTTTAGTACAGGGACTAAAATTATAAATTATGTGGGGTGTACTATTTTTATACACTTTGAGAATTATACTTTGAGAATTATGAGGACCCTTCCCCCAAACCCCCATTATTTTATCTATAATCTTGGTTCTTTACATGTGTTTGCATGGCCAGAAACTGATATTGCTTATACCAATTAGTATCATCTATATAGACTTACGTTTTAAGATCCAATCATATGATTTGTACGTTAGATATTTAGGAGCATAAGATGAGACCTTTTCACACCATTCTTATTTGACTGCTAGGAGATTTACTTGTTACATTAGATGTGTTGGATGAATTTTGTTCGATTAGTTTATTGATTGTGTTATTTTTATTCAAAAAGAATATTTAAAACAGTTTGAAAAAATTAATTTGAAATTTTATTATTGTGATTAAACATTTTCACAAAATGAATTTCAGAATTAATTTGGAACATTGAATATTTTTTTGAAACTAATTCGTATGGACGAACGAATAAATGGTGTCTATTTACTATATTATTTACATAGGTATGTATTGTTCTTATATTTGTTCCATGAAGTAGCCCATAGGCCTATTAACAATTTGACCCTAGTAGGTCTAAAGATTTCTGGCCCTTGTTGTTGCCTCAACTGGTGGCGTGTTCCCCTTATTGCACCGACTGAACCTTGGATGTACCATGCCAAACTATACAACAATTCCATTTCGTGTCTAACTCTTTTTTCTCAAAAAAAAAAAATAGGGACGACTTCGTTTCTATTAAGCCCAGCAGTACACATTCTTAATAAAAGCAAACGGTTTTGGTGAGTGTGTAACAACTGGTCTGCATTTTATTTTAAAAATGACGTCGTGTAGTTTAACTGCAACTGTAATTTTTGAAATGGTTTACAGCTGGCATTGATCGTTATTTAAATGAATACGTTTTAATTTAACCGCCCACGGTTTTACTCTTAATTGGTTTTGTTTTTCGATCAAAATGACTTCGTTTTTCAAAAACATAAGTCACGTTTTTTTGTTAGACGATGTGTCAAATTTTTAAAATAATATTTTGTTTTTCTTTGGTGACCATAGGATCTATTCTTAAATTAGGAGCTTTAGACCTATAGCATTCTTTAATTCTTTGAGTGAATTTGTTTTAACTTTTAAATATTTGGGAGACTTGTCATTTCATTTATAAACTGTAGATTCTTTAGCTTTATTAGGTTCCTATACCAAACTATATCACATCAACACTATAAGATATCCTAGCCATGCTTTTTTGGCTAAAAGTAAATATTTTAATGTTGGCCGGTTGTTAAGTTTCAATGTCATCATTGATTGTCTGCTAGGTTGGGGTCCCAAGACGTATGGAATAAATAGTGAGCAAGTTGTAGTCTAGTTACGCCTTTGCTATTTTGATAATTTATCTAAAAAAAAAGAAACGAATTTTGCCACATTAAAAAAATCTTACGACAAGAGGAAATTATATCTATTCTCTTATCAGAACACTATTTTGATAATTTAATAATTGATTCAATTACATCCAAATAGTTCATGTTGTTGAAAATTATTTAGATGGTCTTATAGGAATCAAAAGTAAAACCAAATGCAAAATAAATTATTTAGATGGTGTCTTATTGGAATCAAAAGTAAAAACAAATAAATATTATTAGGTGGCTTAATGACTTTTAGTACAATATAAATGCAAAATAAATTAAAAGTTCGGTTTTAGCTTTTTTGGATCTTTCAAAAGTAAAAACAAATAAATATTATTAGGTGGTTTAATGAAATTTAGTACAATATAAATTCAAAATAAATTAAAGTCCAGTTTAAGATTTTTTGGATCTACATATCACATAAGTTGTCATGCCTTATGCAAATAATTAAACATCATGCATTATACAATATTTTCAAAGAATATTAGCAAACACATTAGATGGTGTCGTGCTGGAATCTAAAGTAAAACCAAATAAAAATTATTAGGTGGTTTAATGGCTTTATCTACTGCAATTCAGTGGGTTAAAACCAAGTAAACCCATATTCTCTTCTCTTTCTCTACCTCTATCTAGTGCAATTCTTGGGAAAAGGCTGTCCTATATCAGATCCGAGAAGACAAATAAGACAAAAGTTAAAGGGGGATAAACTAACCAAATACATTTCTGAAATACATGAAAACCTTTCTCAGGATGAAAGTTAACATGATGCGTAAATAGTGAGAATCAAAAGAGAACCCCCAAAATATAACTAATTAACACGAAAATTTACATCAAAAATCCAAAACCTGATCGATAGTGAATAAAGAGTGAATGTGTGAACGATTTTTTTTCTTTGGGAGGATTAAGAAAAAAAAACTTAATAGCAAACTTCAATGAGAAAGAACTTGTTAAATGCAAAAGTTGTGATCTTAAGTATTCTTGGGGTCTACCTCCTCCTGCTTTTTCGTTAATAGATAAAAGTTAAAATTCTTTGTACCCAAGAAGGACCAATAAGTCTTGAATGAAACACCGAAGTGTATACCAGTATAGTCTTATGCATCTTAAAGAAGTGTTATCCCAGTATAGTCTTCGGCCAATCGTCTTTTACAAAGGATTTCAAAATTATTCTCTTCTATCACCACTTATGAAACTTTAAGTCGATCAAATGGACTGAACTCATCAAAGATGAAAGTTGTCCGAATTTCAAGGCCGACCTCGATGATGCGATTACAGATTCTTCTTTGACCTTGCAACATCCTATGGAGGAATTCATTAAAGTTCAGAAGTTGGATAATGAAATTAAAAAAACTCACATAGCAATGTCTATTTGAGTTCTAGAAGTTCGATAATTAAATTGTTAGAAATTCTCTCACAAAACTGGGCTCTTTGAAAATACTTAAACCTCCCTTATACACTTACTGAGATATAGGAGTTCATTGGAAGGGAAGGGACCGTGATCTTTGAGAGAGAGAGAGAGAGAGAGAGAGAGGGTCTGAATATGAGATGAGGATGCGTGTATTTTTTCTTTATTAGAGTTGGGTGGCAAGTGCATGTCAGACGCGTTAAGTGTATGGGGTTTTAGGAGACCCGTGAACTATCCTTTTTCGTCATTTCAGGACTACAAAAATCTTTGGTAGAGATTATTTAGATATAGTAGATATTCGATAGGGATTATTCAATCTCAACCCTTTATATGGTGCCCTGTTGGCGTCAATCTCAACCCTTCATTTTGTGTTGTGTGTGTTTACTAAAATAGCCTTGTGTTTGAATTAAAGTAAAAAAGGAGAACTAATTAATGAGTAAGAAAAGAGGGAAAAACCAAAGGACTGAGGGGAAAAAGAAACATTGTAAAAAAAAAAACTCATTTGGATGACATCATAGTCCATCTTATGACATACATAAGTTTTGTAACTTATTTTATATTTATATATATATATATATATATATATATACTAGGGTATGCCCGTACCTGAAGGCACAATGACAATTTTTCGAGTATGAATCGTGTGATCAAGCCATAAAAGTTTTGTATTATGTTTTTTTCAAAAATAGTTAATCGAATATAATTTAAAGTTCAAAATTTAATTTTCAACACAAATAAAGGTAAAAATATAAGAAACAGATTGTGCATAATTTCCCTTCTTTATATGAGTATCCACTGGTTTAAGGCATACTAAGATACTTTAACCACAAAAATTATTCGTCTAGGACCAAGTATAAGCAACACAACGTATTAAATAATATGCATTGCACTCACCTTTAAGTTTGAATTTTTACCCAAAAAATCCTATTTTTCAATGTATTGAGTGTGTAAACAATTTAAGTCATAACGTTTTTTTTCTGATATAGATTGACCAAATCTCATTTGTTTATAAGACTATCCACAATGTTTAAGAAATAAAAAATAATTAAAACACAACAATACTAATAGTTTGTCTTGGACCTGGTATGAATACATGTAAAAAATAATTTAAAGCAATATTTTTTTACAACACATGTTAAAAAAAATTGGGCAACATTTCATTTGTTTATAGGACTTTACACCATATTTAAGAAATAAAAACTACTCCAACAAAATACTTAAAATCCTATTAAGAAATTGGTTAAAACAAAATACCGGACAACACTATCCTTTCGGCGCTAAGGTTTGGAATGCGTGACAACGACAATTGGCATGACCTTCCTACGGAGATCAGGCTTTCCATTTTTTATGGTGGCTACCACCATATCACCCTTGCATGCTTCAACTTGTTCCAATTCCCTTGATCCCTTTGCTAATATAATATACAAATTCTTAGCCCCAGTGCTATCAGCATAATTGACTATTTCTGCCACGGGTAAACCCACAATGTGCAACCTTCTAGTTCATTATAACCGCAACGTGTAACCTGAAACGAATAATAAAAAAGGTCAAGATTATGATACTTCTACCCATAACAGTACTTCCAACATCCTAAAAAGAGATCCATATCCGCACAACAAAATATCAATTTCAAAGAAAGCCCATCTATAAGAAAGCAAGCCTATTAGTATACTCAACAATAAACTTAATATGTGCCAAGATTACTACTAATTAATAAGCAATCCCATTTGTAGGAAATCTCATATGCTCAACTTCAATGCTTTTAACATCAAAATCCTATATGAGTTTCTTAGCTCGAGGAACTGAATAAAATAGGACGCATGATATATTGAAGTAATGCAATTCACTTCTTTAATATGCTTTCAAAGTATACATCAATTGAATGGGTTCTTGAACCAAAACGTTGGTCTCCAAAAGATAAAACTACATAAAATTTTAAAAACATACAAACCTAAAGTAATTTTTTCCAATTATTGGAAGATAGAACCATGAACCATTGTAATAAAGAAATCGTGAGTATAAACTTTTATTGAACCTAAAATAACACTTATATTAAACCATCCGTCACCGAACAAAAAAAATGGAATTTGAACAAAGAAACCCTTATTTTGAACCTTTACAACCTAAATAAAAAGGCGTGATTATAAACTATAGATCTGCAACAAAAGAAAAAAAAAGCTAATTGAAAAAATCAAGTTTGAACTAAATAAGAAGATGTGTAATGTGTCGCACATAATTTTTAGAGAAAGTCTTTAAAGCAGGTAATGCATAATAGAAATAGCACAAAAAGAAACACCACAAAGCCATGTAAATAACTGTAACTCAGATACTACCCGATCAGCTGATCAGCTACTAAATAGATACTACCTGATCAGCTGCACAACAAAAAATATCGATCAATTGGAAAATATATCGATCAATAGAAGAAAGATGGGTAAACTTTCAATGATAGAAAAAAAATTGAACATGTCTAAGGATGTTGAAATGGGATAAGCATGATCAGATAGATAGTGGTCCTGTAGCACTTGTTAAGCGGATGAGGTCTAGTTACTGTGACCGAGGATCTAACTTAGCTCCACATATTCCGTTATGGTTCTTAAGGGTCTCTAATTAAAATTAAGCACGTGAAAAGAGGATGATGACAATAACACACTAAATTCGGTATGTAAACTCATCTTATCTAGCTCTACCATAAGAGACAACCATATGTATCATTATTAGATTCCACTGTCTTGAAAAAGACGTGAATTAAAAAATGTCTCATAAACAAATTTCAAACTGTCATATGCACTCTACCTAAAGTTTGCAACTTGAACCAAGAAGAAAAATAATCTTTACAAACAAAATAGGGAGTATTTTAATGCAACATGGATTAATTAAATCCCCAAAAAGTTGAGAATTTATATAAGAAATTCATAAAATATATGTTTAAAACTATATATCTGATGCAAAAAAAATGTAAAAAGAAACATATAATCTTTTTTCATCCTGACCACTTCCAAGTGCCAAATGTAGTGCAAAAGAGAGTTTCATGAGATGGTTCGGATAAAAGGCTTGAGATAGAAAGAGAGTTTCAGTTAGGAAGCCATTAAAGTTAGTCTATGTTTTGAGATAAGTTATGACTAAAAATACCATTGCAACACTATTGAACTGTGGCGGATCACAACAACAAACTTCAATACAGTACTTAAAAAACAGATAAATATAACTAAGTCTAATCCATATCACCACTAACCAAAGTAATTAAAAGTATAAACAACTATATATAGAGAGTATAGATTGTAAATATACTTATGTATAATCACATGTTCAACATAATTTCACTAAACATGTGGGTGGATGCTCATGGGCATAACAAATTTTTATCAATCCAAAATAAGACAAAAGTGTGAAAAGCTTACTCTATTATAAGCTTAATATCATAAGAGAGTAATGCTTGATTATTCAACCCACGTAAAATATATTTAAAATAAGAACAAAAAATTGATATACAGATTACTTAGTAGGAATTCACTTTCATGTGATATCCTCCTTGAAGTCACTGGTTGATTGAAAGCATTTTTACAATGTGATAGACATTACTTACCAAGTAGTGAGTACAGTCACTCAATCATAAACATAATAAATAATTTTGTTGCCCGTGGCAATGCCACGGTGTGGCAAAATTACTTTTTAAAGAAGTCATATTTCTAAAAGAATAATTTCCTGCTATATAGGTTATTGGGCATGAATCTCGTTATATTACCACAGTTCATGTTGCTGCTGATGTATAAGGCTCATGATTATTGCCAGTACAAATGACAAACCCAAAGAAGAGGTCAACACAAAAAGGAAAAAGATAATTAGAAAAAAAACATTTCTAATTATGATAGCTAATAACAAATGAGCAATGGGCATGCCAAGCCAATTGTGATTCCAAAAGTTAATGTCAACACCATTGCCTATAAATTGAACGTTAGAACTTCTCAAGTGCCGCGGTCGCATCATAAGGATGTAATTTTAAAGTTATTCGGATATCGCAAGTATCATTGGTTACCTGCTGCCTATATACATTTTTCACACTGGCTACGTGGAGAGGTGCTAAGCTTTTGCAAATAGGTAACTCTTAGAGGTGAAGGAGGTATATCATTAAGATTCTTATATGTAATTAATCCACCAAAAGAGTATTTTAAAGAAGGTTCGTGTTTATACGCAGCTGCCCCATAAAGCCGACCACCACCAGAAAGCCTCCTGGCAGTCTCTTCATTATATTGGCAAGTAAGTTCTACCTAGTGCTGCCTCCAGAGTACTTCTCTTGACATCTTAACTGACCCAGGTAATGCTTTAGAAATTAAATTGTCTTCCTTAGCACCACCATTAACAACATTAGGTTCACGGGCTTTATACGATTAATTTTCTTCTTCATCATCCTCTCTAAGAACAACCTGTAAAAAGGGGGAAGTGGAAATGTGTGTTGAGGCCAAACACCTAGTTCAAACTTAAGAAACTTATACTGGTTGGAATGCATCCATATCACACCATATTATATTTCCACCTAAAAAAATGTCACTACACTTCATTGTTGTAAACAATAGAGGAAAATAAATCTTAAAATCATCAATATTGTGACCAAAATAACAAAAACTATGAGAAGGTATATCATCACGACATGGTGAAATTTAGCCTAAATAGTTCATTCAAAATTTAGTCTAAAACTGCGAAGGATGGGAATTATTGAAAAGAATCCAAAGTTCATTCAAAATGTGAATCTAAAGTTGAAATTTAAATCCATAAGAACGGTCGTTATCAGAATTTGAAGATATCATTTTCAAACATTCAAAATTGTGTATAATACCAAAGTTCATTCAAAATTTGTGAAGCGTGTGGTACCATTTGTTACATAGTATTGGTATTTGTTGAAATGAATCCATGTCCTTCATATTGGTTGGGATGCTCTAAAATAAGAGAGGACTATGAAATTCTGGATGATATTGGAAATCATCATGTGTATTTTGTTCACTCGTATCGTGCCATCCCGTCAGATGATAACCAATAGTGGGTTTCATCTACTTGTAATTATGGTGACAATTTCATAGCATCTGTTAGGAGAGGAAATGTTCATGCTGTTCAATTTCATCTTGAATAGAGTGGAGATGTTGGTCTTTCAATATTGAGAAGGTTTCTGCATCCCCAATCTGTCTTGGCAAAGAAACCAGTTGAAGGGAAGGCTTTGAAACTTACAAAGAGGGTGCTTGCTTGTCTTGATGTGAGGACACATGATAGTGGTGATCTCATTACAACTAAAGGTGATCAATATGATGTAAGAGAGCATACAAAAGAGAATGATGTGAGAAACCTTAGCAAGCCATTGGACTTAGATGGGAAGTAATACAAAGATGGGGTTGTTGAGGTTAGTTTCTTGAATATTACAGGCCTTAGTGACTTCCCTCTGGGCTATTTGCCAATGTTACAGGTATTAAAATCCACACAAGAACATGTTTTCGTACCATTAACAGTTGGTGGTGGTATTAGATATTTCACGAATGGAACGGGCAGGCATTATTGTAGCTTTGAAGTTGCATCAGAATATTTCAGATCTAGTGCAGATACGGTTTCCATTGGAAGTGATGCTGTTTATGCTGCGAAAGAATATATAAAAACTAGAGTGAAAACTGGAAGTACACAACAAACCTAAACATGGGACTTTTCAGACAAAGTAAAATCAATTTTTATAATTCATAACCAAAACAAAGTCACTAAACAGTATTTATATCACAACATAGTGGCCTAGAATCGACAATCTACATCTAAACATGCCCTAAATGTTGCAATTCATATAAAACAGAAAGGAAAACTAAATACGCAAAAAACATTCAACTTTAGATATTCACTTAATGCGTTAGAATGACATTCAGACGACAATTTTGACTAATATTTCCAATTTACACGACACTATCTATAGTCTGTTATGGCATTTACTGCTGTAAACTGCTGTAATCTGTAAAAACGCAACAGTAAAACTCAAATAAAAAGTAAATCATAGACAGTAAAAACTATAAATATTAATTAGAGTAGTACAAAAGTTTCCCCCTCACCCCATTATGGTAAAGTCAATGTTTCCCAAGTATCAAAGTCAGAGTTGTTGTCCTACTGGAGATCTTTCCAAAGTATGATGTGTGAAGCATACATACTAATTAGATTTCAATGCTAAAAACTTATCTACTGTTTAATAAAATTTGTACTAAAACATGCCAAAATATTAGGTGTATTGTATACCTGAATTCTTTTACATAGTCATTCACAATGTCCCTATATAGTTAATATTACTACAGTGAAAAAAGATTAACCAATTTAAAAGAAATCAAAAATAGATATAAAATGAACAATTTATCTATTGAGTTCATCATTCTACATTGAGAGAAAGCAAAAAATTAGAGAACAACTTACTCGCATTGTCAAGTTTATGACTGAAGATAATAAAAAAAATTATATCAATGAAGATTTAGCCTTTCTTATAAACACTATGATCCAGAGTACCTTAAGAGCATGCCTAAGGATGGGTAGATTAAAATAGCTAGAGATAGTGATTGTTTGATCCTTGACAGAATAGCTAGAGATAATGAGATAAGAAAAGGTAACGAACATATTATGGATGAATATGTATTATTTTTTAATTTAAACTATTCAAATAGTAAAAAATTCCTGAAAATGATAATATGAAAATTCAATTACAATATGGGGCTTGCGCAGAGGAGACTTGTAGAGATTATGAATAACGAACATTAAAACCCATTCTACGCTTCAATATGCAGATGTTTTGAAATGTAAATGCCCAAGTAACATAAAGTTTCAACATAAATGAAAATAAAGGTTATAAAATGACCAATGCGAATCATGTAGAACACCAACTGCGACTTTAACAGAGAGTACATGTAGCAAAGAGTACATGTAGAGAGGGAGATATATGTAGTAAATGTACTAATGGGACATATAAACAAAGTAATCGGGAGAATCCAAATATTCTTTCATTGCCATGTGTTAGAAAAGAAAAGTGAAGAAGAATTAGTCATATACATCTAAAGAGGTAAAAAGAAGG
Source organism: Sambucus nigra (assembly GCA_949130495.1). Classification (NCBI taxonomy): domain Eukaryota; kingdom Viridiplantae; phylum Streptophyta; class Magnoliopsida; order Dipsacales; family Adoxaceae; genus Sambucus; species Sambucus nigra. The sequence goes on along the minus strand of OX422217.1, from coordinate 300,003,958 downwards.
AAAATCATGTGGGGGATGCATTCATGCTAGAATTAAGAAACTTGCAATGACTGTTTGACCCTTCAGACAATACTCATAGACAATAAAGTAAGAAAAGGTAAATAAACACATGCATAAAAATTCCACAAAACGATAATATGAAAATTAAATTAGATATAAAAATCATGAAGAACAATCTGGGGCTTGGGAATAGGAGACTTAAAGGCCAATATGAGATGATATATACTAAAAATGAAACAAAGTAAACCTGGTTTGACCCAATGAACCAATGATATCTGAGTCGACAAAAAATGCACACCAGACTTGGAAACTTAGCCAACATTAATAACTTCACTTGAACACTTCAAACTTTCAATCCCTAATATATACAAACAAATTAATATACGAAAATTAAAAGCCAAAAAAGGAAATAAAAAATTGATTACCATCAACTCAAGTTGATAAAGTTCAACTGAGAGAATGTAATACTATTTATTCTAGCAAAGGATAATAAGTTCCAGTAAGAACTATAACTTTTTTAGCATGGTCTTAGAATAGTATGCTAGAAGTGAAAAAACCAATGAGCATATGATATGGGGGATTTCGAAAGAGATTCGCCAACATTTAAATCCAATGTATAACCCAAAAGTATTTAAATCAACATTTACCTATAAACATCTAAAATTAGTACCAAATAAAATTAAAAGAAAGTATGAAAGAGTATACTTGATTTGACCGAAAATCTTAGTTGACCTCCATGATTCCAAAGTTTGTCAATCTGAAACACAATCAAAATCAAACACAAAAATTGCAAACAATGTACACCAGATTCCAAAACTCAGTTAACATTTGATGACTTAATTAGAACAGTTCAAACTTGAAGCCTAATATATACAAACATTGCAAAATATGACATAAAGATGAACAAAAGATTAGACGGAAAGTCTCTAAAAATAAACCAATAAATCTATAAAATGAAGGCAACATTTAAAAAAAAACATTTATGACATCCGCAACATATAAATCCAGAAAATACAATAAACGAAGAGGTACCATAGGATCATGTCATTCCGAGTTGATCACGACTAAAATTTCTAACATCTGCAACATATAAATCAAGAAACCACGTCAAAATAACACAATTTTTTAATGTCAAAACCCTAACCCCAAATAAAAATCAAAGTTACCAAAAGTCTGAGATGTATACCTGATAAAAGTCTTAAAAGTCTTAAAAAAACACAAATTAGAGAGTTTACCAGAGAGATCTAAGATTCAGAAACAAAAGATGGTCAAAATTGCAAAAAACAAATGCGTGTGTGTTCAGTGAAGGAGTCCGATATGTATACCTGATAAAAATATACCATATTACAGTAAGGTCACATGCAAAAGACAAAATAAACAACAAAGAACATACACTTAAATAGATCTAAAACAAAATGAACAAAATTTGTAAAAAAATCTATAAAAAAAATTACCAAATCTTAGCCGAAATCAAAATAAAGTAAGTGTGTTGATGTGCATGTGAGTGTGTAAGAGAGTAACATACAGAAGTCTGTGTGTTAGACACGGAGGGAGCCAGATGAAAGAGGAATAGCATCCAGGGAGGGAGCATCGGGCATATGTTTTAATAATGAGAGAGAGTTTAAAGAGGGAGGGGGAGAATCAAGTGTTTGTGTGATAAATGAAATAGGGTTTAAAGTGGGTTTGGTGTGTGTTTACCAAAATAGCCTTATGTTTGAATTAAAGTGGAAGAGGGGAATAAATTAGTGAGATGAAAAAGAGGGGGAATTCAAATTTTTAAGGGGTAAAATAGGAAAGACATGAATTAATTCATATGGTGACATCATAGTTCAATCTTATGACATACATTAGTTTTGTAACTTATTATATATATATATATATATAGCAGGGCTTCTATATACATATACTAGCAAGTGAATGTGTTCAACCCAACTTACTATTTGTAGCATACATTATAAATGTTGGGCCGTAAAGATGGTACAATTGTTGTCGTTTCTAACAATGATAAGCAGAAAATAATTACATATGAAATGACTTGTAAAAAGGATAGATGGATTACAGGAATTCGGATATCAAGTTTTTCAGATTCATCTGTTCTATTAATTTTAAAACTTTCAAGATTCGATGCATAGAAGTTGATTACTGCTAATAGCATACCACTTCTTTTCTTGATAATAAGAGGGGAAACGTAAAATTCGTTGAATTTCAAGAAAAGATGGCATGCTTCTAGGAGGGGGTCCACTGCCTCCTTTTATTGTTATCAATGCATTCTGCATATATCTGAATGGTGTTACACAACAATTTATATAAATAAAATTTTGAAATAGATAAGTTGCATAAGAGTAATACTCCCAAATGCAGGACCAAGTTCCTTTGGAGAGTATTACTCTTAGGCAACTTACTGGTAGTGAATGATGCAGAGTTGTCATAACATGAACAAAATATCAACAAAATAGATGCAATGCCTCCATGGTTCCCGAAAAAATAGAGGTTTTTATAATAGGGTTGTTTTAACGGGGCTATTATAACATGACTGTTATAATACGATTGTCAAAATACTGTTTTTATAACAAGACTGTTATAACACGGATGTTATAACAGTGCTGTTAAAATAGTCTAGTTATAACACAGTTGTTATAACAATGCTGATATAACATGACTGTTATAATCAATGCCTGTATGGTTCCCGAAAAAAAATAGAGGCAACTTTTGGCCATAAATTAGGTTGGTGATACACCAATCCTAAAACTATTAAACCAACACCTATAATGCGGTTATTGCCAAAAGTAAATGTAAAATTTTGGACACAATTTCCATAGTATGAACCATGGTTAGTAGGGGCAAAATATTTTTTGTTAAAACAATATGCATATGAAAAAATTGTTATGTTTTGGGGAATGTACGAAATAATTGTACAAATGAAAATAGTTGAGTAAGATGTTGACTCGGCATCTAATAAATAGTGAAAATTTTCAAATTCTATGTTTTTCATCGAGTTTCTCATCACTGAATTTGAAAGAGAATAATAAAGACAAACCTAAGAAACTTTAGAATCCACACGATAAGACCACTGAATATTATAGAAATGCATCATTAAACTAAGTCACAATAAAGACAAATCACCATCCAACATTGCAAAATAATCAGTATATTATGTATTTATGAAACAAAAAAAGAAAAACACAAAAAAATAATAAAGTCGATTCCTTTCACTTTGCTTCACACATTTATAACTGATTAAAGCATACCAAGGTTCTATGTACAAAAAAGGGACACAAAAATATGTAACAAACAGGGACACCAATAATATGTATAAAAGTTCTATTATTTACCAAACACGGACAAGAATAATATGTATCGGAATTCTGTTCAGAGCATTATTAGCTGAACTTCAAACAGGGACAATTCTACCATACCTATAAAATAAGAAATGCATACCTGTAAAATAAATAACATTTCACAAATATAATCTTCATAAATTAAATAATGCAACGGACCGTATATAAATGATAGTTCTTATGAGCAAGGAGAATAATGCCACACCGCAATGACAAAAAGGAAATATTTATAGTATTCATAAGGTATGGGGAGGGGAGTTGATGATATATCCAAATTTCAGATTAGACATAAAAGAAATAAGAGTTTCTATTTCCAAACTAAGGATTAGTACCTTAAAAACAGATGAAAAATAAAGTCATATGAAACCAAGCTTAGCATCACAACCAAGCTTAGCTTCTTAATATCATATCTCCATACAATCCTATAAAAACCCACATATCTGGATTGATAAACAATTAGATCATTTTAAGATCATTTGTTATTTTCATACGAATAAAGAAGCATATAAATGACAAACCATGGTCACGAAAGGATCCATTGTCATGAAAATCTCATATGTAACTCGGTTAGTGTGACACCCCGCCCAATTAAATAGAGGGTGATTAGAACTTTACCAAATTTTAAAACAAGATATACGATCGGTTCATTCTTAGCATCACTGTCGAAAATAATACAACCCATATTAATTAACTATAATATAATTAAGCTAAGGGTCAAAAAATTTTACCTTCTTAATAAAACCATTTAACCACAACATTCCAAAAGTAAATAATAAACCATTCACTATACATAGGAATAATAAATACTGAACAAGAATTTAATACTGAAATTAAATAAGACTGGGTAAAACCTCCCAGTTCAAAACTCCAAACCATAAAAGAATCTAAATACAATATCACTGATAAAAGGTTAGAAGCGGGCGACACATGCCCTAAATAGGAAGTCTAAGAGAAACTGAATGAAAATAATAGATTGCGTCTACTGCAAGGACCTACAACTTCCATAATAGCTGCAACACGTCTAACCATCCAATCTCTAATTCTGGTACTCCTGCGGCTGAGCACCTGGAATAATATATATATAGCAAAAGAGAGAAAAGATACAATAAACGGGTTTGGGCCCGAGGTTTATAAATGATTTAGCAAGCATTTAAAACTGGTTCTTAAAACAAGTCTTATACGCATGTTAGTTATAGATTTCTCACATGAGCTTCTCACCTCTCATCTGTAGTGCACGCCTAACGTACATCTAATCTTCCCCCTAGTTATACCTCCCATTCTAAGTAGTCTGAAGTCATTCTAATGGTACCTATACTCACCAGCAGTATACCCGTATCGCCCATACAATACGCTTTCAAATTAACCTATGTCGAACAACTAATTAATATGTTTTCTCGTTTTCATAATAAATCAATTATACTCTTAGGATTTATTTTATATATCAACATTTTCATCTCTACTAATTATATACAGTAGAATGATTCTCAAGTTTACGTGTATATACATATAGTCACATCTTCCCAATATATATATGTATATATATATATATATATATATATATATATATATATATATATATTCTACTACAACACCCCCGGGTTAAGACCCATTAGCGCAACTAACCATAATAATACATCTACCTCGGATTATCATCCATTAGTGCACCTATAATAATAATCTTGTACCCCAGGATTATCACCCATTAGTACACTTATACTAATATTCTTGTACCCCTGGGTTATCACCCATTAGTACACTTATACTAATATTCTTGTACCCCCGAGTTATTACCCATTAGTAAACTGTAACAACCCGCTTAATTTTAGGCTATTTTAATTATTTTTATTGCACAAATATGTTGGTTATTATTTTTAAAGGCGAGAATTTCAAACGGTTTCGAAAACGGAGTTAAAACGGATTTTAAAATGATTTTAAAATGATTTTAACTCTTGGAGTTGTTTTGACTTCCAACTCTTCATTTCTTTGCCTTATTTAAAGGAGTCTTTTGGATTCCAACTCTTCATTTCTTTGCATTATAAAAGGAAGTCATGGGCAACCTTTTCAACCTACTTTTGGCACAACTTTTGGCAGAAAATATATTTTATATTCCTCTTCTTTTTAATTATACTTTGGCCCTTGAGATTTGTGAGTTCCAACCTTAGATTAGAGGTGTTCTTGGGGCTATTTTGTTGGAGGTTCTTGGAGGAGCTTTTGTAGATCTTCTGTTGATCTTGAGGATGTGATCGTTGGTTTCTCATCATGGCTTGAGGTATGGGGTTTTACACAATATGCTCCTTAAATCTCGCGAGTGTCATTCTCTTTGATTTCTTATTAATTGAACTCATATTTGAATTGATAAATTCATTGAAATCTGGAACATAATTGTTGAAATTATTTTGATTCATGTGGTATCATTATATTGTTGATGAGCACGTTGTCATGAGATTTTAATATGGCACGGATGTTGGGCACCCGCCAAAATTCCTGTTTCCCGGGCTATGGCTTGATAAAGCATATACAGATGTGGTGAGGCCTGGTGACCCGGTTAAAATGTTGTTGAGAAATTATATTTATAAATGCTTTGAGATTTGCATTTTGATTTGAATATTCGTACTCGTGTTGTTACGCTTTGTTCATCGTTAATATAATTTTTGAGCATCTTTCTTGTCGTATTGTGTACTTCCCCATATTTTCTTTTAGTGGCAGGTTAGCGCGGATTTTGGGGTGCTATGGAGATTGATTTTAGCGAGGATTGTTTGGGAAAGATTTGTATTATTTTGATGTATAGAGCTCTGGAGATTTGTATTTTATTTTTGAGTTAGTTGGTGTATTTTTTTATTCGAGAGACTTGTTGTAATTGAAGAGATTGAGATTAGTGGATTTATATTATTGTGGGTTTATTTAGATGCTCTATACCTTGTCACTTGTGGATTTGGATTTATTTTATCGATAATAGAGCTCCGTTCGCTCTCCCCGGGCGGGCGGGGTGTTATAAATGGTATCAGAGCTTAGGTATACGGCAACCCTCGGGGATTGGGTTTTGGGTTCATTGCGTGGTTAGCAATTTTTGGAGATAGAAAAATTTAGGTGATATTCGTGATACGTTTCGAGATTAGAGGTGAGGAATTATTTTTGGCGACGAAATTATTTTTGGAGATTGTTGGCCTGATTTTTTAGAGTTAGGCATTCGGCGAATTTCGAGGGCGAAATTCCATTGTTAGTGGGGAAGTGTAACAACCCGCTTAATTTTAGGCTATTTTAATTAATTTTTGGGAAATGGAGGAAAATAAAGTTTTAGATAAAATTATTTTTATTGCACAAATATGTTGGTTATTATTTTTAAAGACGAGAATTTCAAACGGTTTCGAAAACGGAGTTAAAACGGATTTTAAAATGATTTTTAAATGATTTTAACTCTTGGAGTTGTTTTGACTTCCAACTCTTCATTTCTTTGCCTTATTTAAAGGATTCTTTTGGATTCTAACTCTTCATTTCTTTGCATTATAAAAGGAAGTCGTGGGCAACCTTTTTAACCTACTTTTGGCACAACTTTTGGCAGCAAATATATTTTATATTCCTCTTCTTTTTAATTATACTTTGGCCCTTGAGATTTGTGAGTTCCAACCTTAGATTAGAGGTGTTCTTGGGGCTATTTTGTTGAAGGTTCTTGGAGGAGCTTTTGTAGATCTTCTGTTGATCTTGAGGATGTGATCGTTGGTTTCTCATCATGGCTTGAGGTATGGGGTTTTACACAATATGCTCCTTAAATCTCGCGAGTGTCATTCTCTTTGATTTCTTATTAATTGAACTCATATTTGAATTGATAAATTCATTGAAATATGGAAAATAATTGTTGAAATTATTTTGATTCATGTGGTATCAATATATTGTTGATGAGCACGTTGTCACAAGATTTTAATATGGCACGGTTGTTGGGCACCCACCAAAATTCCTGTTTCCCAAGCTATGGCTTGATAAAGCATATACGGATGTGGTGAGGCCTGGTGACCCTGTTAAAGTGTTGTTGAGAAATTATATTGATAAATTCTTTGAGATTTGCATTTTGATTTGAATATTCGTACTCGTGTTGTTACGCTTTGTTCATCGTTAATATAATTATTGAGCATCTTTCTTGTCGTATTGTGTACTTCCCCATATTTTCTTTTAGTGGCAGGTTAGCGCGGATTTTGGGTTGCTATGGAGATTGATTTTAGCGAGGATTGTTTGGGAGATATTTGTATTATTTTGATGTATAGAGCTCTGGAGATTTGTATTTTGTTTTTGAGTTAGTTGTTGTATTTTTTTATTCGAGAGACTTGTTGTAATTGAAGAGATTGAGATTAGTGGATTTATATTATTGTGGGTTTATTTAGATGCTCTATACCTTGTCACTTGTGGATTTGGATTTATTTTATCGATAATAGCGCTCCGTTCGCTCTCACCGGGCGGGCGGGGTGTTATAAATGGTATCAGAGCTTAGGTATACGGCAACCCCCGGGGCTTGGGTTTTGGGTTCATTGCGTGGTTAGCAATTTTTGGAGATAGCAAAATTTAGGTGATATTCGTGAAAAGTTTCGAGATTAGAGGTGAGGAATTATTTTTGGCGACGAAATTATTTTTGGAGATTGTTGGCCTGATTTTTTAGAGTTAGGCATTCGGCGAATTTCGAGGGCAAAATTCCATAGTTAGTGGGGAAGTGTAACAACCCGCTTAATTTTAGGCTATTTTAATTAATTTTTGGGAAATGGAGGAAAATAAAGTTTTAGATAAAATTATTTTTATTGCACAAATATGTTGGTTATTATTTTTAAAGGCGAGAATTTCAAACGGTTTCGAAAACGGAGTTAAACCGGATTTTAAAATGATTTTTAAATGATTTTAACTCTTGGAGTTGTTTTGACTTCCAACTCTTCATTTCTTTACCTTATTTAAAGGAGTCTTTTGGATTCCAACTCTTCATTTCTTTGCATTATAAAAGGAAGTCATGGGCAACCTTTTTAACCTACTTTTGGCACAACTTTTGGCAGCAAATATATTTTATATTCCTCTTCTTTTTAATTATACTTTGGCCCTTGAGATTTGTGAATTCCAACCTTAGATTAGAGGTGTTCTTGGGGCTATTTTGTTGGAGGTTCTTGGAGGAGCTTTTGTAGATCTTCTGTTGATCTTGAGGATGTGATCGTTGGTTTCTCATCATGGCTTGAGGTATGGGGTTTTACACAATATGCTCCTTAAATCTCGCGAGTGTCATTCTCTTTGATTTCTTATTAATTGAACTCATAGTTGAATTGATAAATTCATTGAAATCTGGAAAATAATTATTGAAATTATTTTGATTCATGTGGTATCATTATATTATTGATGAGCACATTGTCATGAGATTTTAATATGGCACGGATGTTGGTCACCCGCCAAAATTCTTGTTTCCCGGGCTATGGCTTGATAAAGCATATACGGATGTGGTGAGGCCTGGTGACCCGGTTAAAGTGTTGTTGAGAAATTATATTGATAAATGCTTTGAGATTTGCATTTTGATTTGAATATTCATACTCGTGTTGTTACGCTTTGTTCATCGTTAATATAATTGTTGAGCATCTTTCTTGTCGTATTGTGTACTTCCCCATATTTTCTTTTAGTGGCAGGTTAACGCGGATTTTGGGGTGCTATGGAGATTGATTTTAGCGAGGATTGTTTGGGAAAGATTTGTATTATTTTGATGTATAGAGCTCTGGAGATTTGTATTTTATTTTTGAGTTAGTTGTTGTATTTTTTATTCAAGAGACTTGTTGTAATTGAAGAGATTGAGATTAGTGGATTTATATTATTGTGGGTTTATTTAGATTCTCTATACCTTGTCACTTGTGGATTTGGATTTATTTTATCGATAATAGCGCGCTCCGTTCGCTCTCCCTGGGCGGGCGGGGTGTTACATACACTTAACAATGGAATCCCTGCACACCCAAGTTATCACTCATTAGTGAATCTAACAATAAGATTCTTGCACCTCCGGGTTATCACCCATTAGTGCTCTTAATAATTATATCACATAATAGGCATACACACATCCTATAATAATTTATAGGTATTTCCCCAACCTAAATATATACTTCTCATACGTATTTTAAATCTCGACATTACGTATAGTATGAATATTTAGATTACTATTTCTGTCGTAATCTCCAAGGGACATTATGTCTATCCAAAATAATTAAAGTATTAAGTCACACATACTTTTCCCAAAATTCTGTATTGTTTAAGTTTACTATTTGTCATTTTCTCTCACTCCAAGAAACCCGATAAACTCAAATTCGGACTCAAAGAAAAATCCCAAAAATTCCCTCTGTCGCTCGAATCAGATGGCATGTCGTTTGAATGACTGCTACGTGTCGTTCGAGCGACTTCGCGCAAGATGACATATTGCTCGAACGACTTCACGTGACTTCGCGCAAGATTGCGTTGTTCGTCTTCCTGCCCAGATTTTTAGCGTTTCTCACTATTTAGAACCTAAAAACCTCTAAAATACAATTCCCAACACCTCATCATCAATACTCATCAACACATATAATATTATAAGTCATTCCTAACATCCTAGGATCCTTAATTCGTCATTAATCATCATAATTATACAAAACCCCCAAATTAATTCACATGAACCCTATTTTCCAGAATTTAAATTAAAGAACCTAATCAACTCAGATTCATTCATCAATACATGATTCAATTTCATAGTTTAACCTCTGCATACATGAAGGAATATCAGCAACTAATTAACCCAACCTCGATTCATCATTTAAACTCGAATTTTCACCCAATTAACATGTAAATCAATGGTTAATTACACCTACTCTAACATTAGTATGATTATTGCTAAAGAAAGAAAGTAATAAACACTTGCCTTAAATCGAAGGTCTGAATTCTTTGATGATGTTGGTATAGGCGCATTCCACTCTTCTCGATTTATACGTTGGTAGTCACGGTTGTGGAAGGTGATGCTAATTGGGCCTTCTCTCTTGGAAATTGGTTCTCCCTCACACCCTCTGTGGTCGTTCTTGATTTTTGTGCAACTTAACCCTAATGGAACACCCGTAGATGACATAATTAATATATAATTTTCGTCCATTTAATTTTTCCCAAAAGTCAAAATTACAAAACTACCCCTACGGGGTGCCGGTTTGGCCTAAAATCTCTCGAAGTCCAAATAAAATACCTGGGTAGAGTTTTCTAACTATATCGACCCTCCCAGACTCGATGGAGCACTTGAAATCACCATACGAGTTACATAAAAATAATTTATCTTTATATTGGATTCAATTAGTCCCGACACGACTCACACGCGTGTCAGACTTAAATTACTAAACTGTCGTATTATTCACTCACGATAATTTATCAAAGTATATAGTTCCATATTACATATCACACGGTAATATTAGCTCAATAAGTATTAACCCTTGGAACACTAGTTAATATTTATTTTTAAATCTGGATTAATTTAACAATTAAATTCTCACATTTTAATTCAATTAATCCTATGATAATAATTACTCCCATAATTATTTAAATCATCAAAATATGGGGTATTACATACTTCCCCACTATTAATGTAATTTCGTCTTGAAATTCAGAAAATAAGGTGTACCTGGTATGAATAAATCTGGATATTTCTCACGCATATCCGCCTCACGCTCCCAAGTAGACTCCTCCACATTGTGATGCTGCCACTGCACCCGTACAAGTGGAACTTCCTTTGACCTTAGCCTCCTCTCACTATAATCTAGGATAGCCACCGGTCTTTCCTCATATGAACTGTCGGGTTGTAACTCAATCTCCTCAATCGCGATGTGAGTGTGTGCCAACTCATCCCGAAGATACGACCTCAGTGATGAAATGTGGAACACATCATGGATATGATGCAAGTGTTTCGGCAACCCAAGCCTATATGCCACTGGTCCGATCCTCTCGATAATATGAAATGGTCCTACCTATCTCGGAGCCAATTTCCCCTTTTCCCCAAATCTCATTACCCCCTTCATCGGAGATACTCTCAACAAAACCTGGTCCCCTATGGCGAACTCTCTAAAGGACCGCTTAGCATCGGCGTAGCTTTTCTGCCTGTCCTGCGCTACCCGTATGCGACCTCGAATCATCTCAATTCTGCTCGATGTGTCCTGAATCACCTTTGGCCTGAGTAGTTTGTTATCCCCCACCTCTAGCCAACAAGACGAAGAACGACAAGGTCTACCGTACAATGCCTCAAATGGGGCCATGCCAATCGTAAACTGATAGGAGTTATTATAAGCAAACTCCACCAGTGGAAGGTAATGCTCCCATCCTCCACCAAAATCAAGGACACACATGCGCAACATATCCTCGAGCATCTGATTAGTGAGCTCAGTCTGTCCATCATTTTGTGGGTGATACGCCATACTCAATCGCAACTCGATGCCCATAGCCTCCTGGAAGCTCTTCCAAAACAGTGATACAAACGTCTTGTCTCTATCCGATACGATATTAAGAGGCACACCATGCATCCTCACTATCTCTTCAATAAATAGCTGGGCATACTATCCCGCTGTGTAGTCTGTCCTGACGGGAAAAAAATGGGCTACTTTCGTCAATCAATCCACAATAATCCATATAGAATCGTGCCCCCTCTGCGAAGTATGCAACCCGATAATAAAATCGATAGAAACGCCTTCCCATTTCCACGTAGGAATCTCCAATGGCTAAAGAAAACCTGATGGTCTCTACTGGTCTACTTTCACTAACTGGCAAGTGGTACACTTAGATACGAACTCCGCAATATTCTTTTTCATTCCGCTCCACCAATACTTCCACCTCATATCCTGGTACATTTTGTCCCCACCAGGAAGTACCACAAGTCGAGACCCATGCGACTCTATCATCACTGCATGTCAAAGGTCTTTCTTTAATGGAATAATGAGTTTCCCATTGAAGTACGAACTGCCCTCGGAGCTTACCGAATATGACTCGGCTCCATTGGCTAAAAGTTTTCTAATCCTTTCCTGGAAAAAAGGATCTGTCACCTGTGCTTGAACCACCCTCGTCACTATTTGCAGTGTGACAGTCATAACTGACATGAAGGACCTAACAGCTGCATCCTGGTGCCTCAATTCCTTCCATTTTTCTTTCCACACCTCGGCTGTCTTATCTACCGGCCTACGACTCCACGCATCTGCAACTACATTAGCCTTCCCCGAGGGATAGTGTATCTCGAACTGATAATCTTTTACAAACTCAAGCCACATGCGTTGACGCATATTCAACTCTTTCTACGTGAACAAGTACTGCAGTGACTTATGGTCTGTAAATAGGTGAAACTGTTCCCCCGATAAATAATGCCTCCAAATTCGAAGCGCAAACACGACTGTTGCCTGTTCTAAGTCGTGGGTGGGGTAATTCTTCTCGTTAGGCTCAAGCTTCCGGGAAGCAAAAGCTATAGCCTGATCCTCCTACTGGAGTAATCCCCCAAGCCCTTGTAAGGAGTCATTCATATAAACCAGGTACATAACCCCTGCCTTGGGAAGTGCTAGTACCGGTGCCGACTTCAACTTATCCTTCAGCTCATCGAACGCCAACTGACATGCATCATCCCAAACAAACGACACACCCTTACGAGTTAGATTCGTCACGGGACCCGCAATCTTCGAGAATCCTCGAATAAACTGTCTGTAGTACCCGTCTAATCCTAGAAAAATAGAAACATCCATCGGTGTCGTGGATTGTCCCCACTCCCTCACCGCTGACACTTTACTAGGATCCATAAATATCCCTCTCTCTGATAAAATGTGTCCCAAAAACTGTAACTCCCGTTGCCAAAATTCACACTTCTCATACTTGGCGTACAACTCATGCTCTCATAAGATCTACATAACCATATGTAACTGCTCGGCATACTCCTCCTCGGTGCGGGAATAAATCATTATGTCTTCTATGAAGACAATGACAAATTGATCTAGGAACTCTTTGAATACTCTGTCTATTAAGTCCATAAATACTGTTGGGTCATTTGTTAGCCCAAATGGCATAACCCTGAATTCATAAGACCCATACATCGTCAAAAAATAAGTCTTATCCACGTCTTACTCCCTGATGCGTAGCTGATGGTACCCAAATCTCAAGTCTATCTTCGAGAAGTGAGCTGCTCCTCTCAACTGGTCGAACAAGTCATCGATGCAAGGGAATAGATACTTATTCCGTATCATGACTTTGTTAAGCTCCCGATAGTCAACACAAAGTCGTAGGGACCCATCCCTCTTCTTCACAAAAAAAATTGGGCCACCCCAAGGCGAGGTACTCCTATAGATGAAACCCTATCCCAACAACTACTCTATCTATTGCCGTAACTCCCTCATCTCTATCGGAGCCATACAGTAAGGTATACGTGCTATCGGACGAGTACTCGGTGTTAAGTCTATCATAAAATCTATCTCCCTACTCGGAGGTAACCCCGGTGTATCCTGAAATACATCATCAAACTCACAGACGATCGAAACTAAATTGAGTGGAACCACTACCGCAGAGGTCTCATCCTCTATACAAAATAAGTGGGTGGATGACCCTCCCTCGGAATGAGGCATCACCACTAAGAACATCTCCTGTCCCGGAATGGCGAACACAATACTCGTACTGAAGCAATCAGTCATGGCTCTATACTCGACTAGCCAATCCATGCCAATAATGGCGTCGTACTCAGACATATCTAACACTAGCATATCAACCGGTAAAATCAAACTTCCAATCTTTATGCCTACTCCCCATCATATGAAGAAAATCAGCGACCCACTACCCAACAGTAAGTCTACACATGTCACTGTACTCTCTGTCGTGCCGAACAACCCAGTGGCCCATGCAGAGCTAGTGGCTATAAAGGAGTGTGATTCCCCTGTGTCAAATAATATATGACCCAAAGTACCATGGATAGAAAACTTACCCTCCACTGCGGGTGGTGCCTACAGAACTACGGCCTCATGGACGCTATAGACACGTCCATACTGCAACTGCCCTTGCTGTATCAGAACTACGAGCAAAGCTAGAACTGGAGATGGTCCTAGTAGGGCGGCGGGAAAAATAGGTCTCTGGGGCTCCTTGATGCCGAGGAACTCTGTCCTTATTGGGGCACTCCTATTTCTTATGGCCAGTCTTTCCAATAGTATAACATTTATCGATGAAGTTTCCTCCCCTCTGTTCTTAATAACCTCGGCCCTGCTGGCCGTTACCACCCCTACCTTAGCCCTGTTGGTCTTGCTATCCTCCCTACTATTGGCCCTGCTGTTGGTTCTGCTATTGTCCTTGGTGGCCCTACCTCCAACCCCCATGACCATGCCTGAAATCTCTAGAACGAAACCTATTAGACGAATATCCCTGCTGGGAACCTTGCCTCTGACTCTTCTCAACTAGTGCCCCACTGGCACTACCTCCCCTTGTCATGCCCAACTGGTTGGTCTCTCCCCCTCTCTTTCTTCCCTAAGCATGGAAGCGATTTTCCTGACAACGCAACAAGGTTGCATTTAGAACGCCTGTAAATGAGTGTAGGGAAAGGTTACACAAGAGATGCTGGCGTATTATCCAAGTTAATCCATCCATGAACATCTGAATGCGCTTCTCCTTAATAGACACCTCATCTGGTACCATGTTTGTTAATCGTGTGAACTCCTCCTCATATTCCGCAACTATTCTCCCTTCCTGGGTGAGGTCCAAAAATTTTGGCCTCATCTTAGTCTTGACGGCAGAAGGAAAGTACTTGCAGTCGAACCGCACCCAGAAGTCACTGATCGACATCAACACTCTCTCCTCGGTAGTAGTAGTGGACTCCCACCAGATTAAGGCTGCCCCTCTTAGCTTAAAGGTAGACGAAACTTGCCTCTGAACCTCAGTGCACTCATACATACGAAGGTGTCGATGTATGTCTTTCTTCCACTGACTTGCAATAACCACATCCGAACTGCCCATGAACTATGGGGGACATTCCCTCTGAAATGACTCTCTCACTCTTTCCCATGCAGTGGGAAACAGATGCACTAGAACTCGTGTTATAGCCTAAACCTGGGGTTGGGCCTGTTGCACCACCGCTAGGGCCGCATTCACCGCTTCTGCAACTATCGCGGCAACCTCTGTTGCGTTCATTGTCCCCTCAGCCTGTACAGCTGGATGCTCTGGCTGGTCCTGTCTGTCTCTAGGTGCATGTCGAAGAGGCATTGAAACAAGAAATAATTTTATTAGTCCACAATTATTACAAAATCTCAAATAACTGAAGATGTAATCGCAAAATTAAGATCACAATCGTCCTAAAAATAGGGCTCTATATCAAAAGATGCAAAGCTGAAAACATAGTAAGCCGTACAAATCCTAAATGACTCTAGAACCTGATGCTCTGATACCACCTGTGACACCCCACCCAATTAAATATAGGGTGATCAGTCCTTTACCAAATTTTAAAATAGGATATACAGTTGGTTCATTCTTAGCGTCACTGTCAAAAACAATATAATCCATATTAATCACCTATAATATAATTAAGCTGTGTCAAAACATTTTCCATTTTTTAATAAAACCATTTAACCACAACATTCCAAAAGTATATAATAAACCATTCACCATACATAGGAATAATAAATACTGAACAAGTATTTAATACTAAAATTAAATAAGACTCGGTAAAACCTCCTAGTTCAAAACTCCAAACCATAAAAGAATCTAAATACAATATCTCTGATAAAAGGCTAGAAGCGGGTGACACATGCCGTAAATAGGAAGTCTAAGAGAAACTGAATGAAAAGAATAGATTGTGTCTACTGCAAGGACTTACAACTTCCATGATAGCTACAGCACGTCTAACCGTCCAATCTCTAATTCTGGTACTCCTGCGGCTGAGCACCTGGAATAATATATATAGCAAAAGAGAGAAAATATGCAATAAACAGGTCAGGGCCCGAGGTTTAAAAATGATTTAGCAATTATTTAAAACTGGTTCTTATAAAAAGTCTTATACGCATGTTAGTTATCGAATTCTCACATGAGCTTCTCACCTCTCATCTATAGTGCACGCCTAACGTACATCTAATCTTCCCCCTAGTTATACCACCCATTCTAACCAGTCTGACGTCATTCTAATGGTACCTATACGCATGAGTAGTATACCCGTATCTCCCATACAATACGCATTCAAATTAGCCTATGTCGAACAACTAATTAATATGTTTTCTCGTTTTCATAATAAATCAATTATACTCTTCGGATTTATTTTATATATCAACATTTTCATCGCTACTAACTATACACAGTAGAATGATTCTCAAGTTTACGTGTATATACATATAGTCACATCTTCCTTATATATATATATATATATATATATATATATATATATATATATATATATATATATATATTCTACTACTACGCCCCCGAGCTAAGACCCATTTGCTCAACTAACCATAATAATACTGCACCCCCGAATTATCATCCATTAGTGCACCTATAACAATAATCTTGTACCCCCAGGTTATCACCCATTAGTACACTTATACTAATATTCTTGTACCCCGAGTTATCACCCATTAGTACACTTATACTAATATTCTTGTACCCCCGGGTTATCACCCATTAGTACACTTAACAATGGAATCCCTTCACCCCCGAGTTACCACTCATTAGTGCACCTAACAATAAGATTCTTGCACCCCTGGGTTATCACCCATTAGTGTTCTTAATAATTATATAACATAATAGGAATACACACAATCTATTATAATTTATAGGTATTTCTCCAATCTACATATATACTTATCATAAGTATTTTAAATCTCAACATTACGTATAGTATAAATATTTAGATTACTATCTCTGTCGTAATCTCCAAGGGACATTCTCTCTATACCAAAATAATTAAAGTATTAAGTCACACATACTTTTCCCGAAATTCTGTATTTTTAAGTTTACTATTTGTCATTTTCTCTCACTCCAAGAAACCTGATAAACCCAAATTCGGACTCGAAGAAAAATTCCAAAAATTCCCTCGGTCGCTCGAACCAGATGTCATGTCGTTTGAACGACTACCACGTGTCATTCGAGCAACTTCGCGTGAGATGACATCTCGCTCAAACGACTTCACTAGAGATTGCGATGTTCGTCTTCCTTCCCAGGTTTTCAGCATTTCTCACCATTTTAGAACCTAAAAACCTCTAAAATTCAATTCTCAACACCTCATCATCAATACTCATCAACACATATAAGATTATAAGTCATTCCTAACATCATATGATCCTTAGTTCGTCATTAATCATCATAATTATACAAAAACCCAAATTAATTCACATGAATCCTAGTTTCCAGAATTTAAATTAAATAACCTAATCAAATCAGATTCGTTCATCAATACATGATTCAATTTCATAGTTTAACCTCTACATACATGAAGAAATATCAAAAACTAATTAACCCAACCTCGATTCATCATTTAAACTCGAATTTTTACCCAATTAACATGTAAATCAATGGTTAAGTACACCTAATCTAACATGAGTATGATTATTGCTAAAGAAAGCAAATAATAAACACATGCCTTAAATCGAAGGTTTGAATTCTTTGATGATGTTGGTATAGGCACGTTCCTCTCTTCTCGATCTACGTGTTGGTAGTCACGGTTGTGCAAGGTGATGCTATTTGGGCTTTCTCTCTTGGAAATTGGTTCTCCCTCACACCCTCTGTGGCCGTTCTTAATTTTTGTGCAACTTAACCCTAATGGAGCTCCCATAGCTCATATAATTAATCTATAATTTTCGTCCATTTAATTTTTCCCCAAAGTCCAAATTACAAAATTACCCCTACGGGGTGCCAGTTTGGCCTAAAATCTCCCGGAGTCCAAATAAAATACCTGGGTAGAGTTTTCTGACTATATCGACCCTCCCAGACTCAACGGCGCACTCTAAATCACCATATGAGTTACATAAAAACAATTTATCTTTATATTCCATTGAATTAGTCCCCACACGACTCACATGCGTGTTAGACATAAATTACCAAACTATCGTATTATTCAATCTCGACAATTTATCAAACTATATAGTTCCATATTGAATATGACACGATAATATTAACTCAATAAGTATTAACCCTTGGCATGCTAGTTAATATTTATTTTTAAATCTGGATTAATTTAACAATTAAATTCTCACATTTTAATTCAATTAATCCCACGACAATAATTACTCCCATAATTATTTAAATCATCAAAATATGGGGTATTACAGTTAGTCCTTTTAGTAAACATGTAGTGTATAAAATAAATCCCCCTCAGTATGAAAATAATACACAAATAAATAAATAATCACACCTTTCTAATCTATAATCCCATAAATTAAGTCATATAAACTAAAAATCGAACTACAAAAGTAACTTTAATCTTTAATATTATGGTATAAATGGGATGTATTCGAACATAAAGGATATATCTATATTTATATGTTAACATTAAGGGAAAACTTAAGCATATTTTGAGTAATAGTAAGCGAGTTCTACAACTTGTTTATTAAAATGAACAAAAATAATCAATAATCCATTATGTCTCCCGTACAAGCAACATTGATTCAAATTTAAGTTGGTTTAAATACCTCTTTAAGAATGACTTCCACTTCCGAAACATCCCGAATTACAACACCTTTGTTTATGTTTGTAATGATGTTTGATAATGGGGTTTGGTTACAAAGTTTGTAACACATTTATAAAGAGTAAATATATATGGTTCATTATGAGAAAATTGAGAAGAATATACAAAATAAAAAAGTAGCATATATTAATTTATTCTCTAACATTGAAACATTCGTATATGATCATAATAAGTAGGACGAAACTCTAATAAAAATAGTGATATTGCTAACTTGCAATTATGTCGAGTGCATATGTGGTTAGATCCTAATATAACTCAAATGCTAAGAGAACAAATGACTTGGGCAACAATACAACTCAAAGATTACAACTTAATTTCTATACAAACACAAAACGTAACAAATAGATGATGATTTCGCATAAAAATAAATAGAATACAGTTCTTATAAATTTTTTAGCGAGCTTATGAAGTGTTTGTGGTGAGATATGTTAGGTGTTTCCCAGCGAGGTTAGATAAGTTTAAGGATTTTTGTGAAAAGGAAAGGATACCATCGAAAAACTTGTTCGCTCAGATGTTCCCACAAGATGGAATTCGACTTATTTGATGTTAGAGGCAGTTGGAAATTTTCAAAAAGCTTTTAAACGGTTAGAGGTAGACGATTAACAATACCATCATGAGTTTTGCTTATCTAGTGAGAGAGGTTCTCCATATTTTGAAGATTGGGAACACGCCCGCTCATTCATTAAATGTTTGAAAACATTTTATGATGAAACACTTAAGATTTTTGGATCATCGCGATATGCAGTGATGAGATTTTTGTTTTCATCTTTGCTCGCTCTCAATGGAGGCGACGATATCAACAAGTGTGATTAAATTTAGTAAGATCTGACTGATCTTCCATACTTGTAAAAAGGTATATAGTCTCCATTTACATTTTTGATTTCATATACATATTTTTTATTAACTAGCTTATGGTGTTTTCTTCAATATATTTTGTTTTATATAGCTCCTGGTCGATCCTATTAT
The DNA here is from genome assembly GCA_949130495.1 of Sambucus nigra. NCBI lineage: Eukaryota > Viridiplantae > Streptophyta > Magnoliopsida > Dipsacales > Adoxaceae > Sambucus > Sambucus nigra. Next base: position 299,983,969 of record OX422217.1, on the reverse strand, counting down.
TTCAATAACAATTCATATGTTCCTCGATGGGGATAAAAATTCCACAGATAGCTCTCACAATGGAATTACTATTAAGTGAGTCCTTTATATTTTTCCATTGCCTCTCACAATGGAACAACAAACAGGTGAGCCCTCGATTTGTTTCAACCGCATTTTACTTTGTACTGATTTGCGCTTTCTTATGGCAACCATGTGTACTGTAAAAACGTTTGATTTATTTCAAAAGTTTTTACTGATTTACATTTGTTGGATTATTTCAGAAGTTTGTACAAATGTTTGTTACCTTTCAAATGAGTTTTACAACTGATTTCTGAAGTTTGTACTGGACAAACAATTTTCTTGAGAAGTTTTTACTGTACAAATGATTGTACTGATTCACCTCTGTAGAGATGATTTGTTTCAAAAGTTTTTACAAACGTTTCTCATCCATCTTTTTCAATTAGAGTGAAGTGAAACCCGGGGAACACAATATTGGATCGTTGGTGGTTGTGAAGCCTGGGGAGCAAAATGCAATTACTGGAATTATCGCATAGAGTGGTTGTCAAACAAGTGTAGAGATGCATCATTAAACTAAGGCACAACAAAGACAAATCACCATCTAACATTGCAAAATAATCAGTATATTATGTATTTATGAAACAAAAAAAGAAAAACACAAAAAAACTAATAAAGTCGATTCCTTTCACTTTGCTTCACACATTTACAACTGATTAAAGCATACTGAATTCTATGTACAAAAAAGGGACACGTATAATATGTACCAAATAGGGACACCAATAATATGTATCGAAGTTATATTATTTAATAAACATGGACAACAATAATATGTACCAGAATTCTTTTCAGAGCATTATCAGCTGAACTTCATATTGGGACAATTCTACCATACCCATAAAATAAGAAATTCATACCTGTAAAATAAATAACATTTAACAAATATAAGCTTCATAAATTAAAAAATGGAACAGACCATATACAAATGATAGTTCTTGTGAGCAATGAGAATAATGCCACACCGCCATGACAAAAAGGAAATATTTACAGTATTCATAAGGTACGGGGAAGGGAGTTGATGATATATCCAAATTTCAAATTAGACATAAAAGAAATAACAGTTTATGTTTCCAAACTAAGGATTAGTAACTTAAAAATAGATGAAAAAGAAAGTCATATGCAACCAAGCTTAGCATCACAACCAAGCTTAGCTTCTTAATATCATATCTCCATACAATCCTATATAAACCCACATATCTGCATTGAAAAACAATTAGATCATTTTGAGATTATTTGTTATTTTCATATGAATAAAGAAGCATATAAATGACAAACCTTGGTCACAAAAGGCTCCATAGTCATGAAAATCTCATATCTAACTTGGTTAGTCCTTTTAGTGAACATGTAAACATGTAGTGTACAAAATAAATCCCCCCTAGTATGAAAATAATACACAAATAAATAAAGAATCACACCATTGTAATCTCAAATCCCATAAATTAAGTCATATAAACTCAAAATCGAACTACAAAAGTAACTTTAATCTTTAGTATTATGGTATAGATGGGATGTATTCGAAGATAAAGGATATATCTATATTTATATGTTAACATTAAGGGAAAAATTAAGAATATTTTTAATAACAGTAAGCGAGTTCTACAACTTGTTTATTAAAATGAACAAAAAAAAATCAATAATCCATTGTGTCTCCCGTACAAGCAACATTGATTCCAATTTAATCTGGTTTAAATACCTCACTAAGAATGACGTCCACTTCAGAATCATCCCTAATTACAACACCATTGTTTATGTTTGTAATGATGTTTGATAATGGGGTTTTGTTACAAAGACTGTAATGCATTTATAAAGAGTAAATATATAAGGTTCATTATGAGAAAATTGAGAAGAATAAACCAAATAAAAAAGTAGCATATATTAATTTATCCTCTAACTTTGAAACATTCGTATATGATCAGAATAAGTAGGACGAAACTCTAATAAAAATAGTGATATTGCAAACTTGCAAATACGTTGAGTGCATATGTGATTAGATCCTAATATAACTCAAATGCTAAGAGAACAAATGACTGGGGAAACAATACAACTCAAAGGTTACAACTTAATTTCTATGCAAACACAAAATATAACAAATAGATGACGATTTTGCATAAAAATAAATAGAATACAGTTCTTGTAAATTTTTTACCGAGGTTATGAAGCATTTGTGGTGAGATATGTTAGGGCTTCCCCAACGAGGTTAAATAAGTTTAAGGATTTTTGTGAAAAGGAAAGGATACCATCGAAAAAAATTGTTCACGCAGACGTACCCACAAGATGGAATTTGACTTAATTGATTTTAGAGGCGGTTGAAATATTTTTTAAAAAGCATTTAAACAGCTAGAGGTAGATGATTCACAATACCGTCATGAGTTTTGCTTGTATAGTGAGAGAGGTTCTCCATATTTTGAAGATTGGGAACACGCCTGCTCATTCATTAAATTTTTGAAAACATTTTATGATGAAACACTTAAGACGTAAGGATCATCGCGATATGCAGTGATGATATTTTTGTTGTCATCTTTGCTCGCTCTTAACGGAGGTGACGATATCAACAAGTGTGATTATGTTCAGTAAGATCTGACTGATCTTCCATATTTGTAAAAAGCTATATAGTCACCATTTACACTTCTGATTTCATATACATATTTTTTATTGACTAGCTTATGGTGTTTTCTACAATATATTTTCTATTATATAGCTCCTGGCCGATCCTATTATTTCAATAACAATTCATATGTTGCTCGATGGGGATAAAAATGCCACAGATAGATCTCACAATGGAATTACTATTCAGTGAGTCCTTTATATTTTTCCACTTCCTCTCACAATGGAACTACAAAACAGGTGTGCCCTAGATTTGTTTCAACCGTGCTTTACTTTGTACTGATTTGCGATTTCTTATCGCAACCAGGTGTACTGTACAAACTTTTGATTTATTTCAAAAGTTTTTACTAATTTACATTTGTTGGATTATTTCAGAAGTTTGTACAAATGTTTGTACAACTGTTTGTTATTTTTTCAAATGATTTTTACAAATAATTTTCGAAGTTTGTACTGGACAAACGATTTTCTTGAGATGTTTTTACTGTACAAATGATTGTACTGATTCACCTCTATAGAAATGATTTGTTTGATTTGTTTCAGAAGTTTGCACAAACTTTTCTCATCCAGATTTGACAATTGAAGTGAAGTGAAACCTGGGGAACACCATGTTGGAGCGTTGGTGGTTGTGAAACCTGGGGAGAAAAATGCAATTTATGGAATTATCGCACAAAGTGGTTGTAAAAAAGTGTAGGCAGGGATGCATTAATGAGTTTGTAGGTAGGGTTTCCCCAATATAAGGCGTTTCCATCGATTCCACGACTAGGGCCACTGTATGTCTCTATCTATCTATAATTATTGTGTAATTTTCCAACTTATGGGATTGTAATTTATAGGTAGCAGGTAGCAATTGCAAGTAGTTGCAGCAGCAGTCCTGAAGTAAACTTGGAGAGTGGTTTGTTACTCTATAACTATGTAGTATCACTAATTTCGTAAGAATATTTGACTTTAGAATTATTTGCAATTTCAGGTCCATTCGTAATGCATATTATGAAGAATCACAGTATGCTGTCCAAATTTATGTGTATCTTACATCTACCTGTCACCTTATATGTAAAGAATAAAAAAGACCTGGATATATCTTCTGTAGGTAAAATAAAATTGATATTACATCTTCATTTTTCTTGAAGAGTTCAGTCATACTATATAAACCAACCTCGGAATAAAATATGGAATGAACACACTACATAAAAAAAGCACAAATAATATGATAAAATAAGCGGGAAACTGATTAGTAGACAACCACTAGAAGGCAATATGATGTATGAGGAAGTTCTACCAGAAGGACAACATCTAATGGAATGGCTTGGATATGGGCATCTCCATGAAAAGGGAATTTGTGAAGAACTCCAACCTACGCCTGGCCTAAAGATTCCAAAGGATATTTACAACCGAGTCATTAATAGTTAAAAGTGAATGCAACCTCCAAACTTGAGACAACTACATACATGAAGGGGTTATCTTAGCTTTTATTTAAGTATATAATTCTTACAAAGAACTTAAATTGGATAGGGACAAACAAAATTTTTATCTAAACAAACATACAAACTCAACATCATTAGGCCAATTTAATTTTGAAAATAGACGATCGTCACTCCTTGCTTTAAAGAACGTATTCCATCTCTCATAGTCGTCCCTACAATAACCCAAACATGAACTGTTATGCATAAATGGAGAATATGAGAAAATGATAATTTGTTGGCTTACCTCATGTTGATATAAAGGATATCGTGATGCACAATATCATAAAGATCTCAAACAATTTTAACGGCACCATTATGCAATTAAGATGTTTCCCCTCCTTTCTATGAAAATATTGAACGTGATCACGACATCGGTGTATGATGCCGAGGTTCATCTAGCAACTAACATTCTAGGTTTAATTTAAGGGGGATCAATGAAGATGTCATGAACACTGAGGTCCTTAAAATTTTGAAGTGATAGCTTCTTTTTATTTACACTATGTGACTCACTTCCTAGTGTTCCACTTAATTCACGCAAATTTTCTACTTCAGCTAGAGTTGTGAGCTTCTTTGGAGAAACATCCTCTTTATCGCTAAATGAAACCTGACTTATTGTATTTCTTGCTTGCTGAATGAGATGGGATGATCATCTATAATCAGGATCAAATCTGGCTTACTCCATTTGTTGCTTAATAAATGATGTAAATAATATGGAGAAACGGGGTATTATTGGTCTTAGATTTGATTTTTTCATCTAATTTGTTCTATGTTACAGGTATGCTAATTATCAATTGATTTTTATCATTCTCACCATTAATCACATTTTGGGGTTCTTGGTTGGATGGTGATTCTAGAGGAATTTAAACTGGAGTTTTATCTCCTCCCGTTGCACTACAAACTCCCCTGCTTTAAGGTATTTATCTCTGTATCAAGTTTAACTGTTTTTAGTTTGAAATTATTTAATTCAAAATTTTTCTTTAGATTTTAGTATTACAGAAAACTCAGGCTTGGCACTAATTGATGTACAACACGTTTTGCACTCAAATATAACATCAAGGTGCATAAAATTGATTGAACATTGAGCTTAAAGATGTAAACTAGACTGCTAAGAAAGCACCTCAAGATCAATTTTTTAGCACATTTCCATTTGAAGTTCAATTTGAGATCCGTTATTTAAAGTTCATATGATCCCATTAGTTATGCCACATGCACTTTGTAACGTGAATACAACTTATCAACACATGTATCAAAATAAAATATTTTATTCTTATTAAATCATATCAATACACTCTCTAAACAAAAATGCAATTAACTTGTAAAGCAAATCGGTATTTCAAACTAAAATAAAATTCTCCAATATTAAAAGTAAAGAGACAATGTAAATCTATAAAACATTATATACCTTATGGTCTAAATTTAGCAACACCATCTCTAGTCTTCACCCTCGTAAGGGTTGAGGCGAGGGGTGCGTGGCAGTTAGCTGAACCACTATTGTAGATCGGCATGGTTCATTTACGTCATAGTATGCACCTGTGTGACATCAACAGTTAGTCAAAAAAATGAGCAATGGACTACCTTAAAAATAAGAGAAGTTAATCCAATACATTAAACCAATTTTTTTTTGTAACAATGAGGAAATTCCACACGGGGATGAAATTTGATAAAAAATAATGATGAATTCACCTCCTTGACATGCACACCAACTCAATTTTTAAACCTAAAATATGTTTATCGGATAACACTATTCAATTAAGTACAATACATACGCCAACCTAATAAAATCAACACACACTCTTAAACCAGAAAAGCCAAATTAGTAAATGACCATAAGTCCACAAATAGTCATTACTTAATAGGTATATGCAACCTATTAGAAATAAATAGAAAATGGTACTCTATTTCATGCTTATGCATATGTCATTAAATGAACCACCTAAAATAATTTCGAACACCACAATCAAAATTATTCATTTGATCGAATAAAATAGTCTCCAAAAGTCATATCTTTACTAAACCTTCTGTTATTACACATCAGATAAAGTGACGAGGGTGAGATTGAAGATGAAATGAAGAGAAACAATCACATCAAACATATGATAGACAAAGGTTTTTAAAGTGGTTCGACTGTTGAAGAGAGCCTACGTCTACTGTTATTTTATTCCAAGGGGTTTACAATAGCACAACATGGCATGTAGAGATATATAGTGAATTGCTTGATAAGGATGAATTAGTTAGTTTCCCCTTCAGCTAAGGGAGGGGATGTATTTATAGTGATGGGAGTCCAAGAGATGGAATGTCTGTATATATTCAGACATTCACATCTATTTACTATAAATATGAATGTTGTCCTTCTAGGGTTCAATGACTATTAGTTGCTCTTCTCTAATCACTTTTGGCCTTTTCCATGGTTTGTCTTCTGTAGGTTGGTCGGTCGGCACACTGATCAACTCTCCTCGAGTGCCGACCAAGTGTCCTATGTGCTGAGCAAGTATGAATATTGCCACGTAGGATGATAGGTGGCCCTTTATGATTGGTCCATGTAGATGGGTATTTTTTTGCGTCAATAAAAGCCCCCAATGATCCATGCTTGATGGCTTACTGAGAGGATGGAGTATTTATTCTGAAATTTTCCTCGGTTCTTATGCATAATGATATTATTGACATGTCTTCTTGATTTTCTCAATATATTAGTGGAATATGTTCTAGACGATGGATGATGCAGGCTAATCAATCTTAGAGATAATCTTTCTTTTGAGGAACTCTGTTCGACAAGAGAACGTGTGCTATGTGTCATCCCTGGGAATTTAGATGCAGGAATGAGATTTGTCATAGTTTGCAGCTTATGGATTATCATAATCTTGAAGTGGGTTGGTTGACTGGTTAGTCGACCAATTGTCTTCTCTGACGATCAATTGAGTGTTGATTGTATATGTTTGATTTTTCTGATTTCTGCTCCTCTGAATTCTTTTCTGATGTATCATGCTATCTTTTGAACTCAATTCTTCAATATGATTAGTGCCAAGCTAGTAACGGACTCTGAAACATTTATATATAAGTACAACTTCTTCTTCAGTGTTGATCGGAATAATAGTAGTGCAGATCCCAGTGCTGTAAATGTTGAATCTGACTCCTGAACTTCAATAGTATGTGCGTAATAACTCCTTGATGATGATTGACTAGTGATATGTCTTATTTTATAATGATTTGGAGCTTAATTGCTTTTAATATGTATTCCAATTAGAAATGTCCTGGCATTCTGATTAGGACTGTGATATATTCCAATTAGGAATATGATATATTCCAATTAGGAATCTGATTCTGATATGTGCCATTGATTGACATATTTGACATGTGGAGCCCCCAGTTGGGCTTAGGAGATTGAATAATAATAATGATGCCCGAGTATTCATCAGGACTTAATAGAATGATCCAATAATGAGCATGATTAAGCATAACATATAATTTGTATTGAATATCCATGCTAGTGAGAAATAAATATCCTTAATAAAAGCACTAATAAATCCAGATATAAATAATAAGAGTGCCTCCCATCTGCCTGACTTAATGAGAAATCCATATAAATAATAAGAGTGCCGACCATTTTCCAGGCTTAATGAGAAATCCATATTAATAATAAGAGAGGGGATCGATTGATCGTGCATTGTTGGTAACAAGCATGGTACAATATGTAATTATTTAAATGAATGAATGAAATTTGATTAACTTACCTTGTCAATATTTGTATGTGCATGGATCACCTTCTGTCAATATTAGTATATGAATGGATCGATGATTTGTCAAACTTTAATTTTGGATTGACGATTTGTCAATCTGTAGTTTTTCACCGGTTCTATTGATACCCTTAGGTTTTACCTAAGTGTCATACCAACTGCCAATGTATCACCATGGTTATACTAATGTACCTAAATTTTTAGGTAGTTAATCTGTTCCCTTAGTTCCCAGGCGTATGTGGAACATTTGTCCATCTTTTAGCCCAGTTTAGATGAACATTTGTCATTCGGGTATTTATTAACCAAGAATTTGGGACTTATAATTTTGCCTTTCATGGTTTTTATGTGTTGATGATAAACTTTATTGGTTTCTTTATTTATACCGACCAACATTTTAATGGTGGATTGTATTGACCACCAACATTGTTGGTGCCTTTATTGATACCGACCAACATTTTGTTGGTGTATTGGTTCCTTTGTTGATGATGACCAATATTTAGTTGGTGGTTGCTGATGCTGACCAACCTTTAGTTGGTGATTGTTGAATATATATAGAGAGAAGAATTTTCCTGACCAACTGTCTGTTGGAGATAAAATATAATAAATGCTGCAGATCTCCTCGGAGCTGAATATATGATAATAAATATTTTACAGAGCTCCATGCTGAGATGAATATAGAATATGCATCCGAATGGATATAGAGAATGATTCATGCTTGAGCATATATTAGAGAAGTTAATAAAATTAATATTGCCTGTCTGATATGTTGAGGTAGAATTGCCTAATGACGAACAATGATAATATTTTCCAGAGCATAAAAGTATGGACGAGTAGCTATTCGTTCCTGTAAAAATTAATAACTTGCTCGAACATCTGTGGAAGCTAAATAAAATAAAATTTATCATGGGAATACTTTATTCAGCCAAATATAATATGTAATTGCTTTAACATTGGGCAATATAAATTTCAAAATATGAAATAATAAATATTATGTCGGCTATGTGTCATGTGAGCAAATTTTTATCAAATATGCTAAATATTTTAATTTTAAGCAAAAGACCAAAGATAAGTTGGTTTGGAAAATTATTTTCACACGAAGTTGTGAAGAGTTGTAGTTTGGAAAAAAAAACAAAAAGTTTTTAATATGCTTTTTGTCAGCAAAAGGGTTTTATTTGGACAAAATTCGATTATTAAAACTCGTTTTTCTCAACTATATTTTGTCCCAATTGAATTTGTGTCAAAATAAATTTCCACTGTTTTTCCACCGACCAAGATTAGGTGATGTTGTTGGTCTTCCGACCAAGAATGAGTGATGCCGAGCAGTAATAAGTCTTCTTTCTACACAAAAATACTCTTGTATAGTGATTGTTTTGGTCGGGGAGGAAACTAACAACAGTTAACCAGAGATTGATGTTGCCGACCTGAATTCGAGGAATCTTCCGACCTGTACAAACCTGTGCCAATCTTGATTCTGGTTCAAACATGTCGCCGACCAAGTGCAAAATTTTGTCGACCAACAATATGTAATTCCAACCAAAAATAGGTTCTACCCACAACAAATGGTTTTATTATGTTAGTTGCTACCGGCCAACCCCTTATGGCTGCTGATCAGTAAGGAATGATTGTCGTCGACCGATAGTAGAATGTGAACCCTTCAAGTTCCATAATACATATATAATACCTATTGTCGAGCAATAATGGATGGTGCCTTAGTCCGCCGACCTGTGATATGTTATGCCGAACAATTGTTTTGTATGCTCATAGTAGTTACCAACCACCCTCAGTGATTCGGGCATGAGTATCGTCCAACAAGGACAGGCAGTAGGTCAGAGAGGTCCATGGTACTACTTGGGTTTCAAATGAGTAACATCCAGATGGGTTTTACTATCCGATTTTCATGTTCGGTTTAAATTCATGATTATTTTGTATTGAATGGATTTGATAAGATCTGAGACCGATAAAAATTAAATAATCCCGAGTTGATGACAGATATACACATTGATGTTGCTGAATAACGGATTTTGAAAAGATTTCCATCTCCAATTTGTGCTCTAGCCCCCCAATTAAGGCAGTTTCTTAGAGAGATAATTAGGAGAGAGAAAATTATTTTTCTCACTTCTCATTTTCCCATTATGGAGAAAATAAATCAGGAGAGAGAAAGTTATAATCTGTATCACTTTCTACTTTTCGTAGGATGTTCCATATGATTCACAGAAGACTTTTTATCTCAAAATTTATCACAAAATGAACAACCAAAATTTTGTATAATTAACACAATAGATTGATGGATGAGTAAAATCTATGGAGGGCATTAAAATGAATGAAACGTTGTGTTTACCATCTCTTCAAATAGAGGACTTTTTTATTTTTTGTCAAAAATCTTAGAAATGGGAATTCAAAGTATCTGATCTAATCCAGTGTTTTGATTTCTGAATCGATTTATCTCCACTCATATATATATATATAATAAAGTAGAAAACTTATGTATGTCATAAGATCAAATGATGATGTCATGAGATGATTTTTTTCCTGCAATGCCCATTTTGTCCCTTAAAATTTTTGATTCCCCCTCTTTTAACACACTCTAATTTGCTACCCCCTTTTCTTCACAATTCAAATTAAGGGGTATATTTGTAAACACACCTACGATACACTCTCACCATAAACCCTCACCGACTTCCCATTCCCTCACTCGCACTTTAACCCCGTCTCTCTCTCCCTCGGTTGCGATCAAATACACCTGAGAAAACCCTTCCTCATCCATCCATATCTCAAAACCCAAGCTTCCACCCCTCCCACGCCGCCTCCCCCCCCCCCTTGTCATCGCCCCTAGGTAACCTTTTTCCCCAGTCTCTTACAAATGCACATGCACACAAACACACTCACGCACATACGGTTTTTCTTAGGTTTTTTCTCAAATCTGACACTTACGCACACGATTTGTTTATTTTCTTAGGTTTTTTACATAGGGTTTGTCTCTATTCTCACTATATAAACCACACATATTGTATTTGTTTGGTGGATTTCAGATTGTTATATGGGTCTTGATTGTTCTCATGGATGTTGATTATTGTAAGATGTTGGAAGTATTGTATTAGGTAGAAGAATCCTAATTTTGACATCTTCCTTGTTCATTGCAGGTTGCTCATTATGTTCTACCAATGGTATGATTTTTCTGACTTGGGGCTTTATTAAAACATTTATTCTTTGTTACTTTTTTTTAATTATTTGTTTTCCTCCCGATTTTAAGTTTCAAATGCGATTTTGGGTATTTTTCATTCCCGATTTTGATTATTTTATTATGTTATTCGTTTATATGTGTTTTGTGTTTAGAGTATATATCGGGCACCAATTGTATCCTTATTTAGTTATCTAATATCCCCACCTAAAATACTATAAGGAGTATGTTTAATAAGTAAAAATCATCTATAGTCTGCATAGCTGAACCAATATGTTCCTTTTGACAGTATTGAGGTTAGATTTTAGGACTCTCTGTTTCTGCATATTGATGGTCCCAATAATGTAACTATTATTAGAAATTCCAGTCCAAACTACTTTCAATGTTGAGGATTCTTTTCTAACTTTTCTTTATGCTAAAACTTTATATCAGGGTAGAAGAGAGCTTAGGGCAGAATTACTAAACATTAGTCATAATATTCAGCATCTTTGGGCAGTATTAGGTGATTTTAATTCAGTTTTTGGTTCTCATGAGTTTTGAGGCGAAAATTCATAACATTAGATTCTGAATTTTCTCATAGTTTAAATATCATAGCCGAATCCCAAGAAAATATTTTGTTTTATCCTCTCACTTCTTTGCTTACTATTTATCCCATATATTCTAATGTATGCCCAATGGTTTAGAATTTGTAGGTTTGGGAAACAATGTGATCATGTACTAACATCCTTTACATTAAATCTTTGTTTCATTCTTTGTTTTTAGTTAACTTTTGTACATTTCATTTTCACAAGTATTACCTTAAGTATTCTTTTTTTTTACTTTCCTTAACAAATTAGCACTTAGTTTTGAATGGATTCAGTTATGCTTTGATTTTGTTTACCTACCATCATTTTATTTTGCAACAAAAAAAATTGTTAGATATCTCTCTATTATTGCAAGGATGCTTAATTTAGTTATGACAAGGTTCCTGCAAGGTTTGTAAGGTTTAAGGTATTGCCTCCCGCTTGCGACTCGCCTAGAACTCTGACCATCTTATGCGACACTCCAGTAAACATCACCATCAAGGTCGTTTGACACTCTTTAAAGAAAAAATGTCTTTTGTCAAGGTTAGTAAGTTTTTTTTCTTCAATTTATCTTTTCACTCTATTTTTTTGATATTTGTCCATGTTATTAAAACATTTCCCCCCCCCCCCCCCTTTAGGTGTGAAATGAATGGTAATCACATGTGGAGTTAGTAGGAGAATGGAGTAAGAGAAAAATAGAGAACAATGACTCCCCCTCTTAAGCCTTAACATGGCTCTCTTTACCCATGGTATAAATTTTGACTTATTGACAAACCCATTTCAATGGATTTTAAATAGTATTTTTATAGTATGTAATGGTTTTATTTATGAAGTAATTTTCTTATTAGATTTGAGTGGATTTGATTGGGTGGTTATATTGTAAATTTTTGGTACTAATTTGAATGGTGATTGAGTGATGCTTTTTTTGGTTTCTTTATTTTCTCATGTGTAAATAGTACCTCATTTTTTGAATCGGGATTTATATTATTGGATGAAAGACTACTATATTTTTTTTGAAGATCTAGAGTTTTCAAACATTGTGTACGACTAGGTGAAACGATGATTGGGTTCAAGGAATCTGAAGTCTCTACATTTCTATAATGTTTTTTTGCTTATAATGTATCAGTATATATCAACTACTGTTAATGGTAAAACGTATTTTGATGTTTAACCAATGGTATGCATGATAGGTGACATTGGTATGCATGATAGGTGGAGCTTCCAATGATTCGACATGTTTACGTGCCTTAATTCTTTGCGCCATTTATTCAGCACGAATTTAAGAGTAAGTGGTGGTTTAATCTTCAAGAATCCATCCAACAATCACGGTAGCAAGAATTCATACTTCTTGGGCTGCATTTCTTTACGTCATTTCTAAAAATGTTAAAAGTATGAGCTGGGGACGAAGTTTAACCACGTAATGTTCTACTACTCCGTGAAAATAAATATGTTTAAAAATGTATTTTTTTATTACACTTATCTCACTGATTTATATATAGTATTGCTGTGGCTTATCAAAGTGAGACCAAAATTTTGGCTTAGATGATTTTGTTATGTTTCAACAATGAAGGCAGGGTAGTTCACACAGGGGCAGGGCAGTCCACACAGTTTGGGGGTGCCCTGTTCTTATCTTATCCAAAATTACCTTATATCTATATATGTTGCGAGCATCATTGATTTTTGAAGTGTTTATTTGTCAAATGGCACGATTTTCCCCTCCTATGATTACTTCATTAATTTACCATTACATTTAGATGTTCTTGGATGTTTGCAGAACCCAAAATCCCCCACCATAGCTGCAGCCTTACCCGCCATCGCTGATATCCCATGACAAGTTGACCTCTGCCTAGCCGGAAATATTTCAGCTGGGATCGCAACAGTTGTAGCATTTGGCCCATACTTTGCAAAGAAGAAAGTGAGAGTATATATAATCAAAAATCCATTTCTATTATCTCTATGTGTCCGGTGATTGTATAGGATGGCTAAAGTAAACATGAAAACTGTCATGAAGAAAAAGTCCATTAATTGAATTGAAAAATGGCTAATTTTTATACTTTATGGGTGTTTAGGTGGTATCTAAGACTGTAATATCACCAAAGAAAGTTGTCATCGCAAATTCGACGCATATGCAGATGAAAATTGGTGTTGTGATTCGAGATGAATCAAAGCTTAATCATTTTCCACTTCCATTGGTGTTGTCAGTTACTTATATATTTAATTCTTTATGCAGGTTTAATATATCCTCTACTTCAATTCTAAGTTCAAGTTCTACTTGATGGTTTGCGTTGGAATGATTTTTTGGTGTTTGACAAAGGAAACTTTATTTGATTTTTCTTGGATTTTTATACACATAGTTTCTCTTCAGATGATCTCTATTTTTCTCCTATTCTAACATGTTTTAACTGTGGTATTTGAATCTTTATTACTGCAATAGGGGGTTTTATGGTAATGCTTTGTTAATGAAATACATAATTTATTAATAACAAATAATATCGTTCGTCATTTGGAAGGGCAGGGACTACAAATAATATGGTTCGTCAAGGGATACAATAGAGCAGTGTTGGCAGATTACAATTTTTATAAGAGGTTAGTAACTTCCTTAACAAAAGATTTTGAATGTTTGTAAGAGGTTCGTCAAGGTATGCAATAGAGAAATGTTGGAAATCTATTTTTTTAATGCTAATACTTTTGCATTATATAATTTTGAACATTTCCCTTAGTTAATTTATTTTGCTGAAATATGTAAATTGTGTGTTTTGTGTCTTTAACTCCTAGACCTGGTATGCCATCCCTCAGTTGTTGGAGGCCATCTTAAGACAAGCCTGTAGCTCCTTTGTTTATATCTCTTTGTTGTGGATCTTAATACAAGTTAGTAATGGCATCTTTAGTAACGCTCCGAAGGAGCAGTCAACTTATGGATTAAAATTTAACAACTATTGAATGGAGTTCTTGAGAAGTTTTGGAGACCCTTTGCAGACTATTTATTGTAGTTTCCATGGTGCTGCATTATCCTTTTGAGCCGGAGTTGAATGCGATTGAATTGTCTTTAACCAGCGTAGCTCCTTGCCCAATACCTCCTTAGAGCATGACTCAAAAAAAAATAAGTATGGGTAATTGTCTTGAAACCAGTACTATAGGCTGAGTTTGGGTAATCCGGAACCTATAGTATTGGCAGAGCAATTTTAAAAATAGAAGGTACCAATAGGTGCAACCTCTACTTCAACGACAACACAATAAGATGTCAATGATGATTTTAAATCTATGACATATATGGAGATAGGTTTCTTTTACATTTTCTCTTTCTCCTAAATACTATGGTTTTTGTATATCATTGACATTTATGTCAATGATGATTTTAAATCTACGACAATACTATGGTTTTTGTATATCCATTTTAACTCATCGCATCATTTGACTGATTTTGTTAATGCATATGTGATCAGTTTAAGGCCCTGCCTATTTTGTGCTTACAAGTCATGGTGTGAGCTCCATTTGGTCACGTGCTTCAAGTGAGTATAATATGAAGGGCAATGGTCACTACTCTCTATAACATATGTTTTTCATTTGAGACGATTGAATAAGTTACACACCCATGTATTACTGATTTTCTATCTTTTGTTTAAAAATATGAACTTTAGATTTTTCCTTATTTAATTTTCTCTTATCAGCTCCATCTATAATATGTTGTAGTTTTGCGTTCTTACTTATTTGTTCTCCTATGTATTTTCAGTTACTGGCTTGATGTTGTCATGACTATGACATTGTGAAGATCATCAGACGAAGCGAACATCATTGAATGATTTTGAAAATTCATTTTTCATTGTTAAATGTAGTTAGATGGAGTTGTTATTCAAGATATGTTAATTATATTTCATCAATTAGTTGTTGCACAGTTTATATAGGCACAATGGAGATGAAAGTTTTGTATTTAAAAAAATGTGTTCTATAAATTTGTAATTAAGTTGTGTGGATCAGCCGACTAGAATGGTTAAACTCACAAGAAGTATGAAAATAATGCAAAATGTTTCCATTTACCGGGTGAACATTTTAGTCTCAAATATGTTGTGTTTTCTACTTATCACTTGAGGTATGAACTTTTTTATTATATAGTGGGATCTACTTGGTATGAGAAATGAGTATTATGACTTGGAACTGTTGCAATTTTTTATTGGGCCTTTTTATTATTATATAGTGAAAACGGTGGAATCCCCGGATTTCTTAATAATTATCTCAATTAAAAACTTAATTTCCTTTTTAAGTATAAAACAATAAATGATGCGGAAGCGTTGAATGATGGTTCACATATAAACAAAGCCAAATTTTAATTTCTTCAAAACAAATTAAAATAAGTTAATACAAGTCCTAGAATTTGCCGAAGTCATAATTATCAATTATCCAAAGTTAGGCGAAACCAATTTTAGCAAATGACTTGAATAAACAAAATTTACCCAATATTTAATTTAGTCCCAAATTAAATGAGTGTGATAATTAAACCAAATTTTATCTTGAAATTATCCTAAGCATGGATTCTAAATTATTGTGCAAGATAAAATAAACAATATCACACTACGCCGAGATGTACGAGGAAAAACCCAAGACGGAAAACAACCTCGGACGTCCCTAGCCACAAGTCCACTAGATATGGAATTACAAATACAAGACAGATAGACTTACAACGACTGACTTGATACCTTTCAAGCCTCGATGCTTCTTCTCGTAGAAACCTCTTCCTAGTGAAATACAAGACAGATAGACTTACTCGGAACACCACCACGGTCTCGGAATCCACCGATGGGACTTTATATGGTCACCGTCACCCAAGCATGGAGCCTTTCTCCAAGTGGGTAGAATCTTCAACAAAAAGTCTTCTTCTTTAATGGATGTAGAAGCAAACCAAAACTTCTCTTCTTGAATTCGGTAGAGATAACCGGTGCCAAACTCCAAGTAAAGATATGTATATAGAACTTGGATAAACAACTATTGGGTGTAAACACTAGAGTGTGTATGATTTTTCATTAAAGAATAACACTCAAAACTTGATCTTTTTCCTTAAACAAATTTTCTCTCAAAACACTCTCTAGGAGTTTGTATGGTATGAAAAAGATACCCCTTCAAAAATGATTCCCGTCCTTAATAAAGCCTTAAAAAATCAGTTAAGAAACAAGTGGGGAAATGGGGTGAAAACTGCCAAAAACTGCTCAAAACTGTTCCCGCCTGGCATTCTCGTTCGAACGACATTGACACTCGTTCGAACGAGACTTCTAACGAGCGACCAGTCTGGGCTCGTTAGAAACTCGTTAGATACCTCGTTAGAACGAAAAACTCGTTCGAACGACATATCGAACGACTGACCAGTTTAGGTTCGTTGGCAGTCTCGTTCGAACGAAACCTAGTTCGAATGAAAAAACTCGTTCGAACGACTTCCATAAATCTTTGATAAATTCAATTTTTGGCCCAGAAACTTTATGTACTTTATTTTAAAGTTTCAATTAAATTATTCTGAAAGTAAAACATGGTTTTTATTAAACCTAACACCCAATATATATTGTTCCAAGCTCCTATATAAATATAATTGCATTCATACCTTGGGAGCATGGAACCATAGTTGATGACATAGAAACGAGGCACGCAAACCGGCATTTTGATGAAGCTTTAAATTCTTTGCCGCTACGTCTTCAACACATACTTCATAGGCTTGAGAATATTACAATTAAATACTATCCTATGAATAAATGTTTTTGTCCAGAATTGAGCCAAAACTACATATGGACTCAATTGGAAATTTGTGTCCTTACAAATCTCCCCCTTTGTCTATTCCGGGACAAAAACCAAAACAAAAATCCTAAAGGGCCGTCAAGCTCACTAGACTCAAAACATAACCCGCCCAATCTTGACTCAACCCAAGGATTAAACACTTTGCCTTTTAAAGTTGCCGCTTTAGTAGAATACCTGCAGACTTAAGTAAACTCATCAAATGCATAGGGAATATCAAAATATATTAATCGCAATTAATTAATTACTCCCCCAAAAATAATTCTCCCCTTTATCAAACAATGACATGTACTTAGAAAGACGTCTCCCCCTAAGATAAATCTCCCCCAAACTAAGATGCGATAATAATAGGATTAGATACCATTTCTCCCCCTATCATCATTCTCCCCCTTTTTGTTCAGGAATAGGCAAAGGATAAAGAACTAATAAATAGCATGTGGAAGCTTAAAGTGAAAAGACATGAAAGCATATGGGCAATAAAAGCAAGGCAAAGACAAATAAATATCATATATATAGATACTAAAAATATACCAATAGAGCACTTGCATATATATATAGATATAAAAACACACATAACACAAAATACAATAAGTTTGCACACTCGTATGGCAAAAATGTGTCATATGGAAACGGAAGTGTAGGGGTGTGAACTAGCAACAATTTAAATTTAGACCCAAACACTTAATAAACGTTCACGGAGTTCTCATTTGATTGTAAACTTCATCACATTGAAATATAACCTCATGTGACAATATAGATTGAACTCAATGAACAAACATACACAATGCATACAAGCCTAGCATGATGATGATTCTACAAACCAAATAGATTCATGACATTAAAGACAACTAGGATAAACGGACATTGTGCAAACCGTTGATATACCAACCAATTCTCCCTCAATGAGCATATATATTATTTTGTTTTTGAATGAATATGTCAAACAAACATAGGCCTTGGCAATTGCTTTCTGTTTATGCCAAATATTCTGTTTTTAGGCCTTTGGATCACGTATTTATTTTAGATCCAATCAACAGTGGCTTACTATCGCAAAGGATTTAATTCATCGTTTCGGATGCCTTCCCCGTGCATATATTAATTTATCATGTTTTCATTTTTCACACAAATCTCACATGCAACGGATTTTGACATGCACTAGTACTCCTAGGTCATAGATATGTAGATGACTAGATTGATAGGAGAACACCTCAAAAAATCTCAAATATAACATGTGACATTAAGATTTCAAAAGAGCTCGTGCATGTGTGAAAAGAGGCATATAGAAATAGAATCCATTTCAACAATACAAAATCCAACTACTCCATATAAAACATGGTAAAGAACATTTTAAGGATTGAAAATCTAAACCAAAAGTTCTAGCCACGTGGGAGCGTAAATGATGGGATTCAAACACAAATATATGCCACATAAGGTGTGTCAAACAAAAATACACACAAAACAAAAGCTTTTTGAGTTTTTTAACATTTTTTAATCAAAAATAAAGATATATACTCAAAAGACTAAACATGAATCATTTGTATTTTTCATTAAGCTTAAATGAAATAAATAAAAACACAAATGATAAACAAAAATCTTTTTATATTTTTCAATTAAATCAAACACAAAATATAATACAAAAAGATAAGCAAGTCATAATTTCTAGCATGTGATATAAAATAAGTAAATGACTAGAAAATGACTAAACAAGCATACATTTAGCATATGAATATGGCATGAAGTACAAATGCTAAAGTATGCAAACACTAACACATTTATCCTTTAGATTTAGCAAGGGAGGAAGCATGTGAAAGTAAATGAGAATCAAAATCCCTATTTTGTAAGGCAACCAAGTCGGATTTCCTAACCCAAATTAATGAGGAATGACTATCTTGGGGTGTAGGAACGTTAACTACCATGGTTACTTTACTATGGGGTTTTCTAGGAATTCGTTTAAGATCTAAACAAAATTTACTAAGATGACCTTGTCGACCACAATGTGTACAAGTGAGAACATGTCGAAAATATTTACTTAAGGAGTGATCTTTAAAAGTATTCCTAGTTGATTCTCCTAAAACATTGGTTTGGGCATTATGAGTAAATTCATTACAAGGATTGAAGCCTAAACCACAAGTGTCATTTTTAATTTGGACCGTTCCTGACATTTTATCTAGTTTTTCTGAACGACATTCCAAATCAAATTTGACATTACTAGAATCTTTTAATTTATTTTCCAATTCTGCAATGTTAGATTCTAGTAAAACATTTCGCTCTTCAAAAGCAAGAAGCTCCTTTTTCAAGGATTCCATTAAACCCCTAAGGCTATCTCTTTCGCCTTCTACATAATCAAGCTTCTCTTGAAGAGTCCTCACATGTGTCCTAAGGTCTTCTATTAAAACATTTTCATCAATGACCTTGACACTTTCTTTTAAACTAGCTTCTAACTTCAAATTAGCTCTTTTCAATTTAATAGATTCTTTATAAAGTTCTTGAAAAGCATTTTGAAGTTCACTCACATTAACCTCTTCTTCATCTTCACTCTCACTTTCTTCTTCACTCTCACTATCATCAAAAACAAGAGAATCGTGTACAACGACCTTAGAAGTGGCATATTCTCTCGTTTCATCAATCGATGAGTTGTCACAATCACTCACATGACTAGCCATAAAAGCCACAAAATTTTTCTTAGTGGGGGAATCGGGCTTTTCTTCCTTATCACTATCACTAAGGGTTGCATTATATAAAATGGGTCGCTTACCATCTTTCCTTAGTTTAGTGGGGCACTCATAAGCCCTATGGCCATAACCTTCACAACCAAAACACTTATCAGACTCGTTCCTATCTAAATTGTCATTGCTAGGTTTAGGGATCTTCTCGGCTTTAGAAATCTTCTCTCTTTTATCATGTTTAGAAGTATCAAATTTCTTAAAATCATTTTTAAATTTATCTTTGTTAAATTTAAGAAATTTTCTAAATTTACGAGCAAACAAAGCCATGTCTTCCGAGTCACTTTCACTATCGCTCTCTACTACTTGTTTGACCTATTTTCAGGCTTTTAAAGCAACACCCTTTTCAATTTTCTTTTCAGTTTTAGAGGGAAACATATCTAGTTCATAGGTTTGTAAATCACCTACAAGCTCTTCTAATTTCGTAGAGGCTAAAGTGCGTAAAGAATTTAAAACGGTCACTTTAGGAATAAATCTATCGGGTAGGGACCTTAAAATTTTCTTTACAACACGGTCGTCAGGTATTTTCTCTCCCAAGTTAAAAGATGAATTAACAATATCAGAAAGTCTAGCATAAAATTTATCAAAAGTTTATTTTTCTCCATTTTGATAGTTTCAAATTGAGTGGTGAGGTTTTGGAGTTTTGAAGCTTTAACAACACTAGTTCCTTCATGAGTTAATTGTAAAATTTCCCAAGCTTCTTTAGAGGTTTCATACGTCATAATACGTCGGAATTCATCTGGTGCGACAGCGCTAAACAAGGCATTTAAACCTCGGGAATTAAAGTTAGCAAGTTTAAACTCATTTTCAGTCCATCTATCGGCGGGTTTGATAACACGTTCATTTTCAACTAAGTAAGTTGGTGGGGAGTACCCGGTAACAACAGACATCCAAACTCTCTCGTCGATAGATTTTATTGCCGATCTCATTCGCGCTTTCCAATACGCGTAGTTTGAACCATCGAAAATAGGAAATTTTGAAAATGGGGAAAAATCCATTTTAGCCAAAGATTATTTAAAACGATCGTTAACGAAATAATTTATCGCTTTGGCTCTGATACCAATTTGAAAACGGTGGAATCCCCGGATTTCTTAATAATTATCTCAATTAAAAACTTAATTTCCTTTTTAAGTATAAAACAATAAATGATGCGGAAGCGTTGAATGATGGTTCACATATAAACAAAGCCAAATTTTAATTTCTTCAAAACAAATTAAAATAAGTTAATACAAGTCCTAGAATTTGCCTAAGTCATAATTATCAATTATCCAAAGTTAGGCGAAACCAATTTTAGCAAATGACTAGAATAAACCAAATTTACCCAATATTTAATTTAGTCCCAAATTAAATGAGTGTGATAATTAAACCAAATTTTATCTTGAAATTATCCTAAGCATGGATTCTAAATTATTGTGCAAGATAAAATAAACAATATCACACTACGCCGAGATGTACGAGGAAAAACCCAAGACGGAAAACAACCTCGGACGGCCCTAGCCACAAGTCCACTAGATATGGAATTACAAATACAAGACAGATAGACTTACAACGACTGACTTGATACCTCTCAAGCCTCAATGCTTCTTCTCGTAGAAACCTCTTCCTAGTGAACAACCTCGGAACACCACCGCGGTCTCGAAATCCACCGATGGGACTTTATATGGTCACCGTCACCCAAGCATGGAGCCTTTCTCCAAGTGGGTAGAATCTTCAACAAAAAGTCTTCTTCTTTGATGGATGTAGAAGCAAACAAAAACTTCTCTACTTGAATTTGGTAGAGATAAACCGGTGCCAAACTCCAAGTAAAGATATGTATATAGAACTTGGATAAACAACTATTGGGTGTAAACACTAGAGTGTGTATGATTTTTCATTAAAGAATAACACTCAAAACTTGATCTTTTTCCTTAAACAAATTTTCTCTCAAAACACTCTCTAGGAGTTTGTATGGTATGAAAAAGATACCCCTTCAAAAATGATTCCCGTCCTTAATAAAGCCTTAAAAAATCAGTTAAGAAACAAGTGGGGAAATGGGGTGAAAACTGCCAAAAACTGCTCAAAAATGTTCCCGCCTGGCATTCTCGTTCGAACGACATTGACACTCGTTCGAACGAGACTTCTAACGAGCGACCAGTCTGGGCTCGTTAGAAACTCGTTAGATACCTCGTTAGAACGAAAAACTCGTTCGAACGACATATCGAACGACTGACCAGTTTAGGTTCGTTGGCAGTCTCGTTCGAACGAAACCTGGTTCGAACGACAAAACTCGTTCGAACGACTTCCAGAAATCTTTGATAAATTCAATTTTTGGCCCAGAAACTTTATGTACTTTATTTTAAAGTTTCAATTAAATTATTCTGAAAGTAAAACATGGTTTTTATTAAACCTAACACCCAATATATATTGTTCCAAGCTCCTATATAAATATAATTGCATTCATACCTTGAGAGCATGGAACCATAGTTGATGGCATAGAAACGAGGCACGCAAACCGGCATTTTGATGAAGCTTTAAATTCTTTGCCGCTACGTCTTCAACACATACTTCATAGGCTTGAGAATATTACAATTAAATACTATCCTATGAATAAATTTTTTTGTCCAGAATTGAGCCAAAACTACATATAGACTCAATTGGAAATTTGTGTCCTTACATATAGTTTTATTATGTGTCTAAATTTCATGTTGGAAGGTGGTAACTATAGTATGAACCTCGAAAGCGAGACAACTATGGATTGTTCATTGAATATATCCATATTCAATGGATTGAACCCGGAATGAACAAAGATTGTAGAATTTGTTTCTTCTACAATTCATGATTTTCATTTGTTGTATTTTATTCTTATTTGTTAATTAAGTTTTGAATACGTTAGATGTTATTGTTTATCTAATATGTTCGTCAATCAAGTATCCAACACTGGAGTACTTTCACCAATGAGGTGTGTGACACAACAATTTTATTGCAACCATATGTAAGGTCAAACAACACATGTACTTTATGAATGTGGTGCTGAAATTATATCTTTATTGTTACTTATTATGATTTGTGGATCATATTGAAGTACCATGCCATTGTCATGGGAATTCAACGAATTTTTATAAATAAATAATGTATATGGGATTTTTCATAAATAATTTTTAATCGACGATTTTGTTTACATGATGTCCCGGGTGAACGTTTTGTAGTTTTGTTGGGTTATTTTTTTGTTTCCCAAAACATGTGGATAGTCTTACAACCTAAGAGAAATTTGCCCAAAATTTCTAAGATAGTGTAATTGTTTTATTATAATATAAATAATTTTACATAAAATTTAGTCAGTTTAATAATTTGAAAGTATTCATCGCGCCTGTAGAAAAATGACCACGATTGATACTATAATACAAAAATTTTATGACTTGACCTCCATTGCTACTTTGAAAATTTTTCATTGTGCCTTTAGGCACGGGCATACCCTAGTGTGTGTGTGTGTGTGTGTGTGTGTGTGTGTGTGTGTGTGTGTGTGTGCATATATATATATATATATATATATATTATGAAGTCTTCAAATCAAAGTTTATCAGAATCAAATACAAATTTATGCAGGAAATGTTTTATTTCCTTGTCAGATAATATGTGAGATAGAAATAAAAATGTCTAATCTATATCTGTATGTAAACGTGTCTACATAGTAATTTCTTAAATATTTGTGATTATGTAATTTTTCATTTGTGCAGATTCCCAAATAAAAATTAAGCACAAAATTAGTGCATATAAAATTATGAATGAATCAGGAGATATATGTACAACATATCATCATTTATATTCCGAAATTAGAAAAACTTATCTCTTGTAGATGATCTTTGTTTCTTCGAATAAGAAGGAAATAATTCTTGTGTCAAATTCCCACAGATGGAATAATTGTTGAGACTGAGTAAAATAAAGTATGGCCAATCATTTATACATGTAGTTGTTACTCGACCAACAATAGATGAATAGAGGACTAGAATGACCTTAGCCAACCAAGAAGCCTTGGCAAACTTAGTTAAACATAACGATGCAACCATTAAGAAATTTTTTGACAAGGTTGATCAGCTAACCTTTCATTTCAAAAAGAAATCTAGGGAAATTTGGATGGATGGTATGATGCAACTATAGCTCACCTTGAAGATGAATTGGAACAGGCCCGTAATGAGGGTTACAAGTGGGGCTTGTTAAATACCTTGAAAGTTATGAATGTTCCCAAATCCAATGAACTTTGGTATTGGCATGACCCAAGTGTGTTGGATTACCAAATTCATCCTTTCAAAATTGATGCCAGTTGAATCCCTACTGATGCCATTCGTTAGAGTTTGGTTAGAAAGTATTTAAGTGATTTCGTCTTACAGGATGAGGATACTTACATTTTCCCCCAACATTTGTTGAACAAACCTAGATCAAGTGATAAAGACATACCGAGAGACATGACGTCTACCGTTCTTCACACAACTCTTGATGTTCCTCCCGCTGGGATGACTAGGCCTGAAGGAAAACGTCCAGTGGAATGTTTTTTAGTCTTTTTCCTCGTAATATTTACTTTGATAGTGATCCTACATAATTTACTTGAACGAAAGAACATATCTTTGCACATGTTTTTCGTTTATATCTTTGAACTTTAACAATTAAGCTTTCTGATTATTTGGTCAGCTAGGTGGTTGACTAACCAGCTTGATTATTTTTGTGTGTTATCAAGTATGAACTTGAATTAGTTTTCCTTAAGTTCTACTAATGCACTTAGAATTATCAAGTGGGATGTTTGGTGAAGCTAAGTGTTCGCATTAGTTACCATTGGTGACCAAATATTTTAGGAATGCCTTAAGATTTTCCTGAATTTAATTTGGTTTGGAAAAAAAATGTTTTTGATTTTAGGTCATACATTAAGTTTTAGGAACTTCATGTTCGTGACTTGTCAAAGACGAACTCATATATGATGTTTTGTAGTTTTTGTTGATATAATTATCAATTATCGTCACCCATATCCCCAAACAAATAACTATAAAAAGGAATCATAATCGATTGGAAACCACAATTTTATTAAAATGACTTAAATGAGTAAATCAAATTCCCCATAGGTCTACTAACAATATTTTTAGAGATGATCAGCATTCCATGGACTTTTGTATTCTTTCCCTTTAAGTGTCTTTAAGTGATAAGTTCCTGGTCAGACAACTATAGAGATACAATAAGGACCATGCCAATTTGCTTCCATCTTATTCCCTTACTAGATTACTTTTTTAAAAAGACAATGTCCTTCTGTGAAGTTGGTCAGCTTCACCCTTCTATTGTACTTTTTCGCTATTGGTAAGCAACCAGTTGAAGTGGATCATCCTCCCTTACTTCCTCGATCAGGTCTAGATCCAATCTTCTCATTAGATCACTCTTTGAGGAATCATAGTTTAACACTTTATGAGTGGGAAAACCTAACTTAGTTGGCACCATTTCTTCATTCCCAAAAGAATGCATGTAAGGGGTTTCTCCTATAGTTATTCTCGACGTTCTTCAATAGTCCCAAAGAACGTTTTGAAACTCATCGATCAAGTTTCCTTTTGAATAATAAAGTATCTTTTTGAGTCCATCCAGTAGTGTTTTATTAGATATTTCAATTTGCCCATCACATTGGGGCTGACCTGGGGCTGACTGAAGTTTCTCGATCTTGGACTGAATGCAATACTCCTCAAACTCTTAGTTATCGAATTGCATGCCATGATCAATACTGAATACATATGTCTGGTCATCCTCAGATCTTCCTTCCCCGCACCTCAGGGGAAAGAGGGAGGATAAAGGTCTCAAGCCCCTCGCTACTCCCCGGGGGTGCTTCGGTCGTCGTCAATTTTAGGGTGATGTAAATAGATAGAGTTGCTAGACTATTTTGCCCTTAATAGGAAAAAAACATGTCGCCGCCTCGAGCGGGAGACATCAAAGACCTAATGATGCTTGCAAAACAAATAGTTCAGAGGTTCCAGGGATAAGTTACGGAATAGGAAAGTGTGAGGAAGCCATCTCGCCCTTTCGGTATCTCATAATCTTATGCTAATATTTTCCTTAATTTCTCCATGAATTGTGTGTGCTTGTATATATTAGTGGAGATCGAAATCTCTCAACTCGTATCATGGAAAAGAGGGAATGATGTCATCCATAGGAATGTTCCTAAAATAATAATTAAAAAATATGATGCACGCGCTTATCGAGATATTTATCATTAGATGAAACGATAATAATTATTAGATAAGATGCATGTATTAGTCACAAGTATGATATACGTGAGTAATATGTGTATAAAAAAAGATGAAGATATGAAAATAGGACTCGAGACTCAAGTTTTAGCCCGAAACGCCTACGTAGCCTATAAAGGCATCAAAGTCCACATAGTTCTCATGAGGCATGAGTGTGCGGTTTATCCAAAAAATTCAAACGAGCATTTTATTAGATGGGCCTGTGTATGAAAAACGTGTTTTTAGTTTTGACGAAATGTGGTGAAAAATCCTGTTGAAATTTGTCGATGTAACCCTCTTTTTCTTGTTTTGGATTTTTTTTATAGAAAATATATTATGTGCAATATAACTCATAATGGACTAAAGATTAATATGTGTATGATCTAAAGTAAAAGTTAAATTAAAAATTTATATAACTAATGCGAAAATAAAGAAATTTAAAGAGAGAGAAGAATATTTGGACATTCTTTGGAGGCTTGGAGATTGATCTTTATTGATGATGTGTTTTCTTGCGAGTGAATGAAGAATGTAAGAAGATTTTTCTAAATTGGCTGTGAAAGTGATGGGAATGAAAGGCGGAGAAAGGTTTTAAACAAGGAAACCTCACCGACTTAAGAAGAGCGTTGTTGAGATCACTGAAGTTGATGTTTCTGAGGTGCCTTTAGAAGTAAGCTCATGCTCTCCTTATATAGGGTAGGAAACTGTCAATTGTCCTTATCCTTGTCCTGCCCATTGGCAAGTAACCCTAGAAACATTGCTTATTGTATGGTACAAAGTCTTACCAATTGGAAATTTCATACATATATTTTGAAAAAGGGTCGTAAAATGCAATCCATAAGTCCAAATTGCGCACAGGGCATACCATTAGAAAGTAACTTAAAGATCTTTGAGAATCCTTGGGCCACACCGGGGTTTGAAAGTTGACTTTGGGTCAAATGGGGCTTGAAAGCATTCTTTGATCCTTTAAACAAAATATCATTAGACGATGACAGCTCGTTTGTCTAAATTATAATTCTGAATCGCTCATGGGGAAGCCTGTTGGAAAGGTTGTGCGAGGTACATCGGCTCTCCAAATAACTTCGCCTGGTTCGAAGAGTTGACTTTGGTGAAACTGGCCCCAAAAGCACTTAGTGACCTTTTGGAGTGAAACAGGTGGTTCGTGTGTATCTTAAGGATAATTTGTGCATGGCGAAGATCGTTGGAAATGGTATTAAGTGCCCTTTGAAAATTCATTCAGTTTCATTTAAAATGAAGAGTTGACTTTGGTAAATTGGAGCCTGAGATGTCCTGGTGGCCTCCGGATCAATTTTTTATGGGAAAACGGATGAATCATCTGAATCGTTATGTCTTTTTAAGCATAGGGAAGACAATTAGAAAGGAGTTTCAGTTTCCTTCGAAGATTCATTGAGCTTTCACTCTGATGATGAAGGTTATAATGGTCAAATCGGGGCTCGAGAGCACTTGGTGGCCTCTAGATCGATTTTTGGTAGTAAAATGGTCCATTCATCTGAACCGTTATGCCAATTTATGCGTGGGGTTGGCATTTGAAAAGGGGATTCTGATCGATTAAAATATTCATGAGCTTCCGCTCTGATGATGGAGTTGATCTAAATCAAACGGGGCCTGAAGCGCTCGTGGCCTTTAGATAGGTACTCAGAGTGTGACCTAGGGTTTATGGTTAATGGGAAGGTGCTAGGGACCTAAGGAGAGACTTAGGGTGGTCTTAGAATATGGTGCCTGCAGAGGCCGTAGACATGTGAGCTTGGAACAAGTGAAAGCCTTCAAATAGACACTACATGATGTTTTACGAAAAAGGTCAATTATGTGGACAAAAAGGGATGGAGATGACCCTTTCATAGGGTCGAGGTCAATTCTATGGATCAAAATGGATGAGGATGACAATTTTAGATAATCGAGGTCGGTTATGAGGACCTAAGGTTACGTTGGCGATGGACGATTCTGTGGGCCGAGGTCAATTATGAGGACCTAAAATTGTGGCAACCAGTTCTATGGGTCGAGGTTAATTATGCAAACCTAAAGCTATAGAAACCAATTTTGTGGGTTAAGGCCAATTCTGTAGACCTAAGGTTGTAATGACCAATTCTGTGGGTCAAGGTTAATTTTGTGGACAGAAGGTTGTAGGGACTAATTCTTGGGGACTTAAAGTAGAAAAGACCAATTCTGCAGTTCGAGGCCAATTCCGTGAACCAAAAGGTTGAGGCAACCAATTGTGCGGGTCGAGGCTAATTTTGTGGCCCTAAAATTAGAGCTACCAATTATGTAAGTTGAGATCAATTATGTGAACCTTGAGTCAATTATAAGGACCTTAAGTGGGGGCAACTAATTATGAGGGTTGAGGCCAATTCTGAGGACCTTAAGTAGGAGCGATTTGCAGGTCAAGGACAAATCTGAAGACCTTAAGTATAGGTGACCAATTATGTGGGTCGAGGATAATTATAAAGACCTTTATAAGGGGCGACCAATTCTGAGGATCGAAGTCAATTCTGAGGAACTCAAGTGAAGGAGAATAATTATTAGGGTTGAGGACAATTCTGAGGACCTTAAGTAGGGGTGACCAATCCTAAGGGTTGAGGTCAATTATGAGGATCTTAAGTGAAGGAGAACAATTCTGAGGGTCGAGGTCAATTCTAAGGACCTTTTAGTACTGACGACCAATTCTAAGGGTTAAGGTCAATTCTGAGGACATTAAGTGAAGGCAACCAATTCTGAGGGTCGATGTAAGCAACCTATTCTACGGGTAGAGGCCAATTATGAGGACCTTTTTATTTTAAATGCAAGGGGATTGCATTCTGGGGTCTTTTACCTTTGGGTATTTGGATGCATTTGTGATTTCACTAGAGAGTGTGTTTCTTAGAGCTGCCACTAGGGAGAGATGCACGGTTAGGGATTCTATATCTCCTTGGAGAAATCAAAATTTTCTGGGGGAAAGTTTAATTTGGGAATTCCTACTAGGGAAATGGGTAGGATATTATGTAGCCCAACTAGGGAAGCATTTGATATCTGCTGAAGATGAGATTTTGGGATTTTACTTGGGAGTTTCAGTGAGCTTTTGGGGCGCGGGTTAGGGTTTAAGCTGGGGATAAAATATGGTATTAATTCGGCGGGGGATTTAGGAGATTGAATAATGGTTTTATCGGGTAAGAAATGTTCTAATATTTATTTGGAAATTTTTGGAATCTTTTGATTTTTTTTTGCACTTTTCCTGCATTTTTTGGGATTTTTTATATGAAATTTTAGGGGTATTGCCAATTGGTGGGTGGCAGGAATTGCCAATCGACAGTGGCATGGTCTTTTGGGAGAGAAAGTAGTCTGAAATAACGTAGATGATGAGGTGGTGGTCCCATCTGTAATACCCTCGAGGTACATGAGGCGGGTTCCAGCGATGTCGGAGGAGTCCAAGGTGATGGTGATGATTGGTGAGCCCTACTCGTTGTAACAACCAACCCTTTTTGGAGACGATTAAATTCCATAATTAATTTTAAATTGGAATTTGGGAAATTTCCCTAAATAGTAATTTTTGGGATTTTCGAGGATTAAATGATTTTCGAAGGATGTTGTGATTATTTTTGGGACTATATACGTCGAAATATTTTAATTATATGTCGCCGTTGAGTAAAGCGACACGAGGTAAGATTTTTAATTGGAAAACCCGCATTTATTTATTTTGGGTTGGAATAGTGATTTATGATCAAGTACCTCGAATGGAAATTTTGACTGCACCATGATTCTCGGAATGGCCGAGATAGTCGGAAAAGAGAGTCCGATTGTCGAAATTGAGTTTCGGGTAATTTTAGAGGTAAAAGTAACTCGTAATTGGATAAACGAGTCATTTTGGGATTTTAAGGGGTATAACCCTTTTCCTTCTTATATAAAGAGGGGGATAGGGAGAAAAGAAGAAAGAAAGAAAGAAAAGAGAGAGAAGAAAGAGAGGAGGAGAGAAATGGAGATCTCGGGCCAAAGTTCGTCGGATTCGACTCGAGGTCGTCGGATTTTATCCACGAGGCAAGTGTTTACTTGCTTTATTTCAATTTTTGCATAAATATCTCATACTGTAGTTTGGTATAATTAAACCCTAAATATTTCGGGTTGGATTTTCGTGGATAAAACAGGTTTTTGGAAGTTAAACAAATAAACCCCTAAAATTTTCTAATTGGAGATACCTAGAAATTTATTTGAAATTAATTGGTGGTTTTGGGTTCTAGGATGTTTAGAACCCTTAATATATGTGTATTTGTAGTTGGTTGAGGTTGTAGGACGTTGGGTGAGGCGATAAAAGCTTGGGAGAAGCTTTAATGGCCGAAATCGTCTCGGAGAAGACGATGGATAGTAACCCGCGACTTTAGGGGGCCATTTTGGCCAGGAAAAGAATTGATTTAGCTCTCGTCGAAAACACTAAAGTTGTAGATCTTTTCGATACGGTTGGGTGGGAACTGACCGTGTATTTTTATGATTTTTGCTCAATTTGATATGATTTTTACAAGATGGCAGCTCCGGGTTGAAATCATCAACTCGGAAATCAAATCGGGAATTGGAAAAATAAAGGCTAGGATTAGTCGTGTAGATGTTTTGGGATGATTTTTGGTGTAGTTTATAAACCTCGAAAATGAATTTGGGTTGTTGGATAGGGGACTTGAGGAATTCAGTTTTGGAGACCTGGTGTGACTGGTCGACCGCGCCCTATGGCCGGTCGATCGCGTTAAGGAGAAAGGGCCTACTGCTTTGTTTTGTAGGCTTATTTGCAACATGCGGTCGACCGGGGGTCCAGGACCGGTCTATCGGTGCCCTGTTTTCAGCCCAAGATTTTGGAGATTGTTATTACTTCTCCTCTTTGAGTTTAAAGCGGGCTTTCTAAATTTGAGTATTAAAGAGGATGA
Source organism: Sambucus nigra (assembly GCA_949130495.1). Lineage (NCBI taxonomy): Eukaryota > Viridiplantae > Streptophyta > Magnoliopsida > Dipsacales > Adoxaceae > Sambucus > Sambucus nigra. The sequence goes on along the minus strand of OX422217.1, from coordinate 299,952,762 downwards.
TGATCTAAAGAGATAACATAATCATATTGATCTTGGTCGGGTGAAACCTATGAGTGGATTATAATAAATTTGGGGAGTATAATTATATTCGCTACATGAGAAATGGTATGATTGGAGATATCCAAATGAATCTGTAGATGGGATTTTGGTATATATTACCTGTTAAAGTAAGAAAATACTTTGGGTTTAGTATCATGCATATATGAGTGCATGATTATGATTCTTTGAGAGAATCATTGGGATTTTTGTCATCGATAGATGGTTTGGCAATTATGGTAATTCTTATATATTCAGAGAGGAATATATGGTATTGTATATACTACGTGATTAAAGTGTATATATATAATTTGAGATAAAGGATTTTGAAAATAAAATATGAATATTTTCAAAATGGGAAAAGGGTAAATGATTTTCATAATTAATAAAAATTATGGTTACACAGCTCCCTAAATTGCTATCATAAGGGAAGTTGCGTGCGTTATGGTGATGCCCCTGGCTAATGAATGTAGGGTGGCTATAGTCCTATAGGCCATATGGGCAATTATTTGTACTGCGCTGGTTAGGTGATTCTAGGTGTGGTCATGACTATTCCGCAGACATATGGCCGCTTCCCGACGTTGGTAGGTTCCCAGGTTGTCTTATGTAGATAGGCCCTGGAAGATGATAGCCATTTAGGGGCGCGTCTAGTGGGAAACCCAGAGGGGCGGTCTTAGTTTTATTAAAGCAATTATGATAATAAATTGGCTTTAATTTACATTTCCTAAGTATAAAAAGGGAAATGGGATAAAGTTTTTGGCTTTGATAACACTCTCGGATGGAAGAAGGGATGTGGAAGCATATGGTATGATCAAAGATTTTTTATGATAATGAAAATGGCTTTGAATACATTTCTTGAGTATAAAAATGGAAATGGGATGATATAAAACCGAAAAGCATTTTTATGAAAAGAAAACTGGCTTTTAAAAGTATATGATTTGTTAAAGCAATTCATGATAATGAATTGGCTTTTATATTTACCTTTCCTTGATATAAGAAAGGAAATGTGAAGTTTTGAGAAAAAAATGAAGGTATTGATAAATACTTGATATATGAATCCTTAGTCTAGGAGATAGATCCGGATGGTTATGGTAATATGTATATATATGGATAAATCGAGTACCGAGGGTCTAATGGATCCCGACGATCGATCGTGCCGCGTAGTAGTGTATCGTGGGGTGGGGGGGGGGGGGTTCCTTGTTTGGATTTCTCTTTGCGAGACACCCCACGCACGAATATGGCAATGTGTTGAGACTGCGGAGAAGTTTAATCCTTAGTACATTACTTGGACTATCTAGGGTTGATAGTGGGTTGGGTTATTAGACTAGTTTAGCAGGGTAGCTTGACTAGGATGTTTAGAGGTATGCGCTAGGAGTGCACTATTAGTGGAGAGGTGAGGGGTATCTCATGGGAGTGCGATACCAAACTTAAATATGAGGTAAAACCTTTTTCTAAAAATAAGGCATATATGCACTTGCTAAATATTTTCAAAACTCGGGCTCTGACCCGTTTATCTACTTTCCCTTCTTGCTATATATATATATATATATATATATATATATATATATATATATATTATATAGGTGTCCAGACACAGGGATGCCTGGATGATACATCTTTCGAGTCAGACATCAGCTGCAACAGCTATGGATGCGTGCAGGTTTTTGATAGCCGCTTCCATTCTTGTAATCTAGATAGGAGGTATTGTATAAACATTCGGGCCAATGGTCCAACTGCATTTATTTATTCCTTTAGAACATCATTCGATATGGTTGTATATTTTGACCGAGTGTTCGGTTATTTTATTTCATTTCAGTTTCATTTACGCAAAACTGTGTGGATGTTTTAATCATTGTCGTTTAAAAAGAGTAGTAAAGTTAAAATTTTGACACCGGCCTAATAGGTTATTAGTAATTCAATGGATTTTCGACAGTGATGCTAAGAATGATCCATATGAGACTCCTGTTTTAATTTAATATTGGAATTATCGCCCGGTATCTTATTAGGCGGGGTGTCACAGATGGTATCAGAGCATCAGGTTCTAGTGTCCTTAGGAATCTGTGCGGACGTACTACGCTTTTAGCGTTGTTCTTGATTTGTTATAGAGCCTCAGGACTACGACCGTTGATTTCTCTTGTGAGATTTCGTTCTCCTGCCATATTATAACATCATAGTAATCTTTTGGGCGCTCGTTTGAGATTCGTGTACTTGGTTTGGATGGCAGCAGGAGGTGAGGGTTAGTGGAGCAGCTGGTAGAAGTCGGGGATGTGGACCATAGTAGAGGTCACTTCCTTTGCAATATTTGCTAAGGATTGTCTCAACGATTACTAAATTATAGTAGTTATGAGTACCGAAGTACCGCCATAGTAGAGTGTGGTACTAAAGTTGAATTTTCCAATGAAGTAAGGATTCGAAAGGGATCTCACGGATAGTTTTATCCGTGAGTCCCCGTGGTTCAGTAAGAATGAAAGGAAGGCTGTTTTGGGAATTATTCACCTAAGGGTCGGTCAGAGGACGATAGTGAATAAAGAGTATTATGGAGAATGTGTAAGTTTGAGAACCCCATTGGTGGACAACTGCCTGGGGAATTGGTTGAAACGAAGTTATTGTCAGGAGTTTTGCCTCAATGAAGGAGATATTTTGGGTGTGACTAGATAATGTCGCGGTGTTTCGTTAGTCCTAGACTCGTTTGTGTAATCTGAGTTTTATGGCAATATCGATAACATTATATAATGAATTTTTATGTGTTGTCCACAGTAGCGGAGTTTTATTTTCCTTCATTCTCCATGGAGGCGGGTGTTGATATATTGTATATATATATCTTGTTTGGGATGCACGTTTTATATGTCTATACGAGTATGGTGATATGGTGTGTATATAATGTTATTGGTTGTTCGGAGCGATAGCAGGCTAATGATGGCAAGACTATCGTGTTCGCAGTTCCTGGAGGGAACAGGTTGTTGTTGCGGTATCTCACCTGGATACAGATTGAGTTCACCTTTATTGATATGGGTAAATGGAACTTCAATGAGCAAAGGTTTCATTATTAAGATTTGAGTGCGTGGCGACCTTATAGATATGATTGAGGTGCGCCGGATTATTGTTGAGCTGCAAGATTAAGCTCATTATTGATTGCGCAAGGACTTAAAATTAGTGCGAGCGCTGGGTGGTGTGACTTTTAGTTAGAGATAGGAGTTCAGATCACCTCTTTGTTAGAATTGGGGATAGGATTATCCCGGTTGCATGTTTGAAATAACGGAACTCCATGTCCGACGAAGTCAAGTGTCAATGTGTGGAGGGGTTCCTTGTTTGGATTTCGCTTTGCGAGACGCTCCACACATGACTCTTAACGGCGTCGGGAGTGGAGAGCTATTATAGGATGCAAGGATGTTGATTTTGTGAAAAGTCTGATAGTGTGGATGAACCACTATAGACTATGAGCCATGTGATGATGGTATGCTTATGGGAATATTGTGATAGGTAAAAGCACTAAAGTGGTCCTCTCGCCACAGTGGGTGGGTGAGGTTGGACTTAGAGAAATTGATTTGAGGATAATAGCTAGCCTTGATGAAAAGGCAAATTTTGAGGAAATATTTTTTGGGTATTATGTTCGTGACACTTTTACAGAAAGTGGGCACTTCGATTGGTTAGGTTTCCTTCCGTATGGGCAGAAGGATAAGATAGTAGAAATGCGTTCGTAGGTTAGCGTAGGTAGGATTTAGGACGTCCCGCTGGTGCGCCTTGGGTCGCTATATCTCAATGACCGACAACGCGAGCGAGTAGTGTAACATAAGTGTTCCTTGTTTGGATTTCGCCTTGGCGAGACATCCCATGCACGAAACTAAGCAAATGTCGGGAGTTGAGAGAGTCCTTGGGCATTAGGGATATATTTAGGAATATCCTCGTCTCGCGTAGGTAGAGTAACGCATAAATTATAGCATTTGTTAGGATGTAGGTTCGATAGAGTTAGTGGCGCCGAGGGTAGGAGAATTGAATTTCGAGGGTTGGGAGGACCCATAGGTGAGTATTACACTGAGGAAAGGAGACCCTTAATGGGAGAGAGTGTTACGTGTCAGACGTTCACTATGGACGTGCAGATGTGCACAGGTTAGAAAGGTGTATGGGCACCTTAGTAATGTTGGTTTATATACCGCTTGAAATAAAAGGGGCGTAGTATATAAATTTGAAGTTTATGCCGTTAGGAACTAGTAATGATGAGTGCTATGTGACGCTATTGGAGTCACTTTATGTTCGTGGTGGTGGTGTGGTATATGGTTGGGAACCGTGGGGTTAGTATCGTTTTCCTTGAGGTATTAGAATTTGGAGCGATTCTAGGATTTGGTGGTGTAGGTTATGCCTGAATTTCGAGGACGAAATTCCGTTGTAAGGGGGGGAGTATGTAATAACCCGTCCTTTTTGGAGACGATTAAATTCCATAATTAATTATAAATTAGAATTTGGGAACTTTCCCTAAATAGTAATTTTTGGGATTTTCGAGGATTAAATGATTTTCGAAGGATGTTGTGATTATTTTTAGGACTATATAGGTCAAAATATTTTAATTATATGTCGTCGTTGAGTAAAGCGACACGAGGTAAGATTTTTAATTGGAAAAGCCGCATTTATTTATATTGGGTTGGAATAGTGATTTGTGGTCAAGTACCTCGGATGGAAATTTCGACTGAGCCATGATTCTCGGAATGGCCGAGATAGTCGAAAAAGAGTGTCCGATTGTCGAAATTGAGTTTCGGATAATTTTAGAGGTAAAAGTAACTCGTAATTGGATAAACGAGTCGTTTTTGGATTTTAAGGGGTATAACCCTTTTTCTTCTTATATTAAGAGGGGGATAGGGAGAAAAGAAGAAAGAAAGAAAGAAAGAAAAGAGAGAGAAGAAAGGGAGGAGGAGAGAAAAAAGGAGAGAAATGGAGATCTCGGGCCAAACTTCGCCGGATTCGACTCGAGGTCGTCGGATTTTATCCACGAGGCAAGTGTTTACTTGCTTTATTTCAATTTTTGCATAAATATCTCATACCGTAGTTTGGTATAATTAAACTCTAAAGATTTCGGGTTGGATTTTCGTGGATAAAACAGGTTTTTGGAAGTTAAACAAATAAACCCCTAAAATTTTCTAATTGGAGATACCTAGAAATTTATTTGAAATTAATTGGTGGTTTTGGGTTCTAGGATGTTTAGAACCCTTAATATATGTGTATTTGTAGTTGGTTGAGGTTGTAGGACGTTGGGTGAGGCGACAAAATCTTGGGAGACGCTTTAATGGCCGAAATCGTCTCGGAGAAGACGATGAATAGTAACCCGTGACTTTAGGGGGCCATTTTGGCCAGGAAAAGAATTGATTTAGCTCTCGGCTAAAACATTAAAGTTGTAGATCTTTTCGATACGGTCATGTGGACACCAAACGCATATTTTTCTGATTTTTCATCGATTTGATATCATTTTTACAAGATGGCAGCTCCGAGTTTAAATCTTCAACTCGAAAATCAAATCGGGAATTGGAAAAATAAAGGCTAGGATTATTCGTGTAGATGTTTTGGGATGATTTTTGGTGTAGTTTAGAAACCCCAAAAATGAATTTGGATTGTTGGATAAGGGACTTGAGGAATTTAGTTTTGGAGACCTGGTGTGACCGGTCGACCGTGCCCCTATGGCCGGTCGACCGTGTCAAGGAGAAAGGGCCTACTGCTTTGTTTCGTAGGCTTATTTGCAACCCGCGATCGACCGGGGGTTCAGGACCGATCGACCGGTGCCCTGTTTTCAGCCCAAGATTTTGGAGATTGTTATTACTTCTCCTTTTTGAGTTTAAAGCGGGCTTTCTAAATTTGAGTATTAAAGAGGATGATGATCTAAAGAGATAACATAATCATATTGATATTGGTAGGGTTAATCCTATGAGTGGATTAGAAAAAATTTGGGGAGTATAGTATATATTCGCTAAATGAGAAATGGTATGATTGGAAATATACAAATGAATCTGTAGATGGGATTTTGGTATATATTACTTGTTAAAGTAAGAAAATTCTTTGGGTTTAGTATCATGCATATATGAGTGCATGATTATGATTCTTTGAGAGAATCTTTTGGATTTTTGGTCATCGATAGATGGTTTGGCAATTATGGCAATTCTTATATATTCAGAGAGGAATATATGGTATATGTATATACTACGTGATTAAAGTGTATATATATAATTTGAGATAAAGGATTTTGAAAATAAAATATGAATATTTTCAAAATGGGAAAAGGGTAAATGATTTTCATAATTAATAAAAATTATGGTTACACACCTCCCTAAATCTCTATCATAAGGGAAGTTGTGTGCGTTATGGTGATGCCCCCTGGCTAATGAATGCATGGTGGCTATAGTCCAATAGGCCATATGGGCGATTATTTGTACTGCGCTGGTTAGGTGATTTTGGGTGTGGTCATGACTATCCCGCAAGCATATGGCCGCTTCCCGACGTTGGTAGGTTCCCAGGTTGTCTTGTGTAGATAGGCCCTGGAAGATGATACCCATTTAGGGGCGCGTCCAGTGGGGAAACCCAGAGGGGCGGTCTTAGTTTTATTAAAGCAATTTATGAAAATAAATTGGCTTTAATTTACATTTCATGAGTATAAAAAGGGGAATGGGATAAAGGTTTTGGCTTCGGTAACACTCCCGGATGGAAGAAGGGATGTGGAAGCATATGGTATGATCAAAGCATTTTTATGATAATGAAAATGGCTTTGAATACATTTCCTGAGTATAAAAAGGGAAGTGGGATGATATAAAACGGAAAAGCATTTTTATGATAATAAAAATGGCTTTTAAAAGTATATGATTTGTTAAAGCAATTCATGATAATGAATTGGCTTTTATATTTACATTTCCTTGATATAAGAAAGGAAATGGGAAGTTGTGAGAAAAAAATGAAAGTATTGATAAATACTTGATATATGAATCCTCAGTCCGGGAGATAGATCCGAATGGTTATGGTAATATGTATATATATGGATAAATCGAGTACCGAGGGTCTAATGGATCCCAACGATCGATCGTACCGCGTAGTAGTGTATCGGGGGGTTCCTTGTTTGGATTTCTCTTTGCGAGACACCCCACGCACGAATATGGCAATGTGTTGAGACTGGGGAGAAGTTTAATCCTTAGTGATCCTATTAGATTAATTCTTATGGTATATATATATATATATATATATATATATATATATATATATATATATATATTTATATATATCTTTATGTACAGAGGGACTGTCGGATCTCGACGATCGACCGTGCCGCGTAGTAGTGTATCGGGGGGGTTCCTTGTTTGGATTTCGCTTTGCGAGACACCCCATGCATGAACATGGCATAGCGTTGAGACTGGGGTGAAGTTTAGCCCTTAGTACATTACTTGGACTATCTAGGGTTGATAGTGGGTTGGGTGATTAGACTAGTTTAGCAGGGTAGCTTGACTAGGATGTTTAGAGGGATGCGCTAGGAGTGCACTGTTAGTGGAGAGGTGAGGGGTATCTCATGGGAGTGCGATACCAAACTTAAATATGAGGTAAAACCTTTTTCTAAAAATAAGGCATTTATGCACTTGCTAAATATTTTCAAAACTCGGGCTCTGACCCATTTATCTACTTTACCTTCTTTCTATATATATATATTATATAGGTGTCCAGACAGAGGGACGCCTGGATGATACATCTTTCGAGTCAGACGTCAGCTGCAGCAGCTGTGGATGCGTGCAGGTTTTTGATAGCCGCTTCCATTCTTGTAATCTAGATAGGAGGTATTGTATAAACATTTGAGCCAATGGTCCAACTGCATTTATTTATTCCTTTAGAACATCATTCAATATGGTTGTATATTTTGACCGAGTGTTCGGTTATTTTATTTCATTTCAGTTTCATTTACGCAAAACTGTGTGGTTGTTTTAATCATTGTCGTTTAAAAAGAGTAGTAAAGTTAAAATTTTGACACCAGCCTAATAGGTTATTAGTAATTAAATGGATTTTCGACTGTGATGCTATGAATGATCCATATGAGACTCCTGTTTTAATTTAATATTGGAGTGATCGCCCGATATCTTATTAGGCGGGGTGTCACACTCGTCTTATACTAACTCGGTGTAGACTTACGATTACCTTCACTTTGTGATGAACTGGCTGATTCCCAGTAGTATTTATGATGTAGTGAACATGCTTCTCCCTCATATGACTTCGGGCTGGGATACGAGTGGGTCAGTGGGGTTTTCCCACAACACTAGTGGCATGTTGTCATTAGTGGTGAAAGTGGCAATAGAGATTCTATTCATCCAACTTGCTCCTCCTTCCTACAATATTTGACAGTCTATAAGGGGATCATTGAGTACGCAATATCGCCTTAATGCGATCGGCCCGACGGAGGGCGTCCTTCATCTAAAGGTATATATTTTCATTTCTTTGTCCTTTGTCTTTTTGATTTCTTCTTTTGATTTAGACTGACTGATTTTCCCTTTTGTTTTCTTGCAGTATGTCCAGGTGTCTACTACTTGGCTAAGGGGTATTAGAAACTGGATGGCTTTTGCGACGACTCATATTCGAGATTCGGTTCCAGTTCCTTCCCACCTAGTGCCATCTCCTACTTTTTGAGGAGGTATCTGGATCAGGTAGTGGAGTCTACTCAGTTCATTTCCAGAGGAAGGGCGTTCGTCATTAGGATGGGTGATCATAGAGAGAGATAAATAGAGAATTTGGGGTTTCGGACCGAGTCGTGTTGTTTTTATTTTCTTCTATTTTCCTTAAAAAAAGATGTTAATGGATATATATATATATATATATATATATATATATATATATATATATATATATATATATAAATGGATGATATTTTATCTTATCTTTATTTAAATGACTTATTCTACATGCACTATTTACTCTGTTGCTAAGACTGTAAAAAGGATGGGTCATTATTATTTTTTAGGAAGAGAGAGTTTGAATAACTCAAGAAAAAGATTTATTTTTGAGATACGATGGGTAAAAAAGGTTAATGCAGGAACAACCTGGGGGTTCTTTAAAATAAAGATTTATGTTTGAAGTATTTGAATTTATCAAAAAGAAAAGATAGATATTTTTAAAAATCGGGGGTTTTCGATCAGCAGGCCCCTTGTCCTTCCTATCAGCATATAGGTCATGTAAAATCACTCTAGGGTTTTGATTACACTTTCCTAGAGCTTAGAGTCCTTTGGTAGGGCAAGTCTTTCATTTCGATTTGGAGACGTCTTGTTTTTAGTCGAAGTTTTCAAGTATAAAAGGAGGTAAGGTTGCGTTATTTTTCACTCATTCTCATTTCTTGCTTATTTATTTCCTTTTGTCTTGTTCTTTCCAAAGTGTCCCTTCCCAGGAGTACATAATTCACTTTATATTTCAAGAATATGGAAGTCATGTGTTAGTATAGTGTCTCTTCCTAGGATTACGATGCCTTTAACTTCAGCAGGGTCTCTTTGTGGCATAATCGACCAATCGACTAGAACAAGCTGGTGGCGACAACATAATTTTGGTATGTTTGGATGAGGTATGTCCTACCTATGAGGAGTTTTTCGCTACGTTGGGGTTAATTGTAGTATAGCAACGACAATTCCCGAATTCTCTCAGTCTCCTCAGGAGCTGTTAGTAGGACTCCTCCACATTCTCCTTGGGCAGCTCGACCATTGGTCAATGGCGGAATGATCTCTCTCTCGACTATATTGTATTATGTGCGTGTGCGGGATTTTAATGATATGGGCCATGCTAGAGATGTTGCCTTAGGCTGAAATTCAAATCTACTACTGGTAACTAGGGACCTGATGGTGGACCCTCAATTTTCTACGATTACATTATGGATGTCATATCGTCGCACTCTTGTAAAGGTGATACTGGTAGAAACCGTGAACGGTTTAAATGCTTGGCAGGAAGACGTTATGATTTTTTAAGAGGAACCCCGATTTTGCTATTCATGTGTCTGGCTGAGAGATTCCATTTGGTGGTCGCCCTGAATATGCCTTAGCAGCTGTTCTGAATTTATTCACCGGTTATTTCATCAGCTTTTGCAAATCCATTGAGAACTGGGTAAACTAGTTTATGGAGCACGAAGATCGAAGTGTGTGATGGTTTGTGCTAGCTGTGTGTGTGGGGGGGGGGGGGGGGTTGCAACCCATTTTGGAAATGGGGCAATACCGGTATGTTCGGTTAGTTGGCCTCTAGTAGACCTCATTACGTTTTTCCTAGCGACTCATGCATCAAGTCGGATGTGAGAAAATTATGCCTCCCCATACCCTGGATTTATTTTTTGTAGATGATTTGACTGAAGGCTTGCACATGCGATTGGGCTCTCTATGGGATAATCGTCGATTGTCAACCTATCTTTCTCAATATAATGATATAGTTTGACATGTTTTTGGAGACTACATGGAATGGATGTGCAACAGGGTAGTGGCTAAGATCTTGGCAGAGGAGACCGAGCGAAGATGGGTCGTTATCTTTTACACTATGGAGGGGGCATAGTGGGTATTCCTAGGCTGGTCTGAGATTATCATTCCATGGAGAGCCTTTTGCATACCATCCAAGTAGGGGAAGTTTAGGGTCCTCAAGGAGAAAATTATGATGGGGATGGGTCTTTTGACAGTTGCAGATATGGTCCTTTTTGAAGATGGTGTATATTTGTTAGGATTTTGATATGGAGATGTGTTTGGTTGATTTTATTTTTTTTAGGAATAAATCTGGGAAGGTTTGGTTAGTTTTATTCTATGGACAGTTTGGTTTGATATGTTTTAGGACAATTTGGTTGGTGGGGGTTGTTGTTTGACTCCCTACGCTGATATTTTGTGTAATCGTAACAAATTTTCCCCCAATGGAATAAAAATAGGATTTTAAATATATTATTGTTCCTCTTGATGAGTTTTACAATTGAATTATCTATATGAATCTCTAAGGCATACATAATCCTTTTGTTCATGTAAATGATAAAATGAAATGTCGTTCTCAGAGGTAAGAAATGAATAGCATTTAGTAAAAAAGAAGGGTACTATGCACAGGTAAAGCAATGGAGATTATAATGTACCATTTGGTTTTTTAAAATTTTTATGAGTTTTATTTTTGAAACAAAAGGGGTTTTTAGAGGATTAGGCCCCACTTAGTTCTTAGTAGAGGGAAGTTAATTTTTTTTTGTAGAAGGGGGATGAGAGGAGTCTTAGCGTCCTGAGATTTTGGACTAGGGGTAAAATTTTGAAACATGGTCCAAGTTGATTTGATACAACATCTCTTCTTTATCAAGGTCAGTAATCATAGCGGCGGCACCAGACATGACCTTTTTACGATGTAGGGGCCACTCCAGTTTGTCTTGAATTTACCTATGGGGTCCCATAGGAGTTCTATAATTTTTTTGAGGGCTAAGTCCTCTTCTCGGACACCACGGTCCTTGACTCTCCTATTGAACGATTGCATTATCCAGTGATAGTATCACTGTATATGATATAGATCCTTTAGCCTTCTTTTGTCTACGAGTGACATCTCATCAATACGGCTTTGATGATAGTCTTCTTAGTGGACTTTGCTCTCAAGAATGACGTGTAATGAAGTTATTTCAATTTCAAAGAATAAGAATACTTCCATGCCTTATATCGAGAGTAAGAGTAGCGCAGTAGATGCTCGGACTGAGTACAGTAGCCCAAGAGGGCATAAGGGATCCGATCAGCCCAATCTCGGCAACTCTCGATCATATTGCTAATGATTTCTTTGAGGTTCTTATTAGCTACTTCAACTGCACCATTGGTTTATGGTTAGAAGGGAGAAGATTGGGGTTTATAATTCCTATACTCATCGACCAATTTTGTGACTTCTGCCTTGAAATGTAAATCATTATCTGACACTAGCTCATGGGGAACACCGTATCGATAATTTTTTTTTAGATGAACTTTTGGGCATTCAGTACTGTGCATGACTCAGCTTCAACCCATTTAGTGAAGGAATCAATGGCAACAGTATGAACTTATGCCTATTGGAGGCTTTGGGTGTGACTTTCTGGATGATATCAATGCCCCATGTGGAGAACGACTAGGGAAATGTCATGTTGTATAATTCCCGTGGAGGTAAGTGTAGGAGATTAAAAAACTGTTGGCAATTAAGGCATATTTAGAGATAAGTGGTGCTATCCAGAACCACGATAGGATAATAATAACCCCGTCGGATAATATTATTGGCGAAACGTATGGCCATTCATGTGGGGTACTCATTCCCTACTGTGGATATCTTCATCATCTATTCATTATCGTCCCATGTGATGCAGTGTAAGTGGGTTCTATCGAAGTTTCTCTTAAATAGTGCTTTATCGCAGACAATGTACTGGGCAACTTGTTTGCGGAGGGTCACTCGGTCTTTCTTATTGGCATATTGAGGGTACCTACTATTCTTGAGGAGAAGCCAAATTTCATAGTACCATCATTCGGTCATGTCGGAATCCTCTTCTATGATGAGATCAATATGGTAGTAGTGGGTTGGTTTAGTTTTCTTTTGGACTAGTAAAGGGTCCATTGTTATTCCTTCAGGCATGTCGACCATGTAGGATAAGGCAAAAAGCGCATCAGCTAAGTTGTTCCTTGCTCGGGGAAATTAATGGAAGGTGATATTTCTGAACTAGGAGGCCAATTCTTCTAGGTGGCCGTGAAAAGGTAAGAGATTTTCATGTTTGAATTTTTATCTTCTAAGGACCTGGCCGATGATGAGGGTAGAGTCCCTCTAGACATCTAAACATTGTATACCTTTGAGAGTGACTTTGAGGCCTAAGGTGCATGCTTCGTATTCCATCTTATTGTTGGTGCCGAGAAAATATAGCTTAATGTCAATGGGAGTGAGAGAGTCATCAGGGGAGATCTGGAGTATCCCAATATCGCATCCTTTTTCATTGGCAGCACCGTCAAAGAACATTTTACATCGAAGGTATTGCTGAGATGTGAAAATGATATCTTCATTCGGGTATTCGAAGATCTAAAGGTCGACTTCTTCAATAGGGTAGTCAACAAGATTGCTAGATATATCTCTTCCTTTGATGGCTTTTTGCATGACTTGCACAATATCAAACTCAGCTAGCAGTATCAACCATCTGACCAATTGACTAGATAAGGAGGGTCTCTTGAAAAGGTATTTGATAGGATCCATTTTGGACATAAGTCTAATGGGAAGAGCGATCATGTAGTGTTGTAGTTTTCGAGTGACCCAGATAAGGGTGACACATGATTTATCCAAGGAAGTGTAGTTAACTTTGTACTCAACCAATATATGACTGGTATAGTAGATGGCCCCTTTTTTGTGGGATTCTTCAAGGTATTTGGCTAGAAAATCCCTAGCCGTGGTGTATAATACAGTCATGTATAAGAGTAGAGGGAGACTAGGTTGCGGCAGTGTGAGTAACAATGGTCGGGTTAGATATTATTTGATTCAATCAAAGGCTTCCTAACAAGCATCTTTCCAGACTTTGGTTGAATCCTTTCGGAGGATAAGATGCGTTTACAAATAGAAGTCATCTGGATAATGAACTGGCTAATATACTATAATTTTCCCAAGAATCCCTGCACTTCCACCTCCGTTCGGGGTGGTGGCATTTTAAGTATGGCTTTCAGTTTGAAAGGATATTCTTTAATCCCCTTTTCACTAACCATAAATCCTAAAAAAAATTATTTGCTGACATCGAAAATGCATTTTTGTGGGTTAAGTCGCATCCGGTATTTCCATAGTCGTTCGAAGAACTTTCAGAGAAGGAATATGACCTTCCCAAGTCTTGGATTAGATGATCATATCATCCACATATACCTATACTTATTTGTGTATCAGATCATGGAAGATGGTTATGCCATCCCTTTGGTAGGTATCCCCTATATTTTTAAGACCAAATGGCATAAGTGTGTAAGAAAAGGTTCCCTAAGGGGTGATGAATGCAGTTTTTTTCTTGATAATCATGGTTCATCTTGATTTGATTGTGTTGATGTAAAAAACTAGATCGCTCTAATAATTTAATCACAGATAAATAAATGAGACTAGATATTTTTAAAGTGGTTCAGCCTTGTATGAATGGCCTACGTCCACTGTTATGTTATTGCTGAGTGTTTAGGAATTCTCGATTACAAGTTCTCTCATGAAATTCCGGTCCCTTTGAATGAGGGTGATACAAGGTATTTATAGCCCTTAGGCTGTAAATGAAAGGGTGTTACATTAAATGATACACATATGAAAGGGTAATTCATTTAATGTTCTTCAAACGTGCGCGTCAAGATGATAAGCATTCAATGAATAGTTGAACTGTTGATTATCTGGCAATTAATGCTGTGGTCGAGGTGCAGTTCGAACCGCCTTAATTTCTCGTCGTCCAAAAGTTCCTCGGAGCATTGGAGTTCCTCGAAGGATAAGAGTTCCTCGGAGTGAGTATGTTGGTCGGGGAAACAATCTTCCTCGTTGCTATTGTGCCACGTAGATTGACACGTGTCTTCGTATTATTCGTCAAAATCAGCATACTAATTTTGGAGTCAACAGATTGTATCCAACAAATCCTCGAATGAACAACATAAGAGCGTGATTGGACATGTTTTCCATAATCATGTCAATATTGGGCAGTAGGTAATCTTCTTTCGAAGATGACTTATTCTAATCCCGATACGCAACGCACATGCGAACTTCTCCTCTTCGATCTTAGTGCCCTTTTTTTCCTTTTAGCCGTCGGTAGCGTAATCATTTCCTTTTTGTAATCATTTCTTTCGCCGTTTACCAAGGCAAGGTATTTAAACTTCAGAGGTAATCCCATCGTCTTCTACCTTTTCAATTTCGGCTTTCGAGTTTTCTAAAGCTTTTCTCTCTCTTGTGCGTTCATTTCCTCCTTCGTTTGTCAACAGATCTCCTTTTTCCCTGTAAGCTCTTCTTCCTTCTTCTTTTATTCATCATGGTTTACATTATCGAATCTCTTGAGAAGTTCCGCTCTGACTTCTCTATTCCTTCTTGGGTAACTTTGGAGGTTCTTTCTGAGCCTTCAAGTTATTTTGATTTGGCTGAGGGACACTGGTTCCCTAGCCTATTTATTGTTGAATGTGGATTTTCTTTTGCACCAAATCAGTTGTGTTTAGAGTTCTGTCAGTACTTCGACGTTGTCCCTGCAAATATAGCCCCCAACACATGGAGAATAGTTAATGGGGTATATAGGTTAAATCAAACTCATGGAACTCGTATAGGAATTCCTGAGATTATGTACTGTTACATATGGGCTGTTTTAGACAATGTTTTTTATTTAAAAACTAGGTTTTTGAATAGGGCCTTAGTAGTCAACCTCCCTGATGCCAACAGGTATTATTTTGAACATGGAGTAGTTGTAAAAAATTGGCAACATGCCCCTCTAGTTGGAGACGAAGTATATGAGGGTCCCAAATTCCCTCCATATGGAAATGGGATAGGTTATTTTCAATCTTATTTTGTTTTTTGAAATTATGATTCCATTGTGTTTGACAAAATGTATGATTGATATTTCACTATGTTTTTTGTTTGCAGTTGACAGCAAGAGGAAAACTCCAAAAGAAACAGAAGTTAATATAAAGCATTTAAAACATATCTGGAATTTGCATAGAAGAGTTGCAGACGAGCACATAAGGTCTGCTTCATATTTGCTGCAGTATAGGAGCTACACATCATCCTTTACTGCTCGTCCTGTGGTCAGCATTAGTGACCCATTGCCAGCTTCCGAGGAATCTTCACCAGAATCCCATATTCCTCTAAGTCAGAAGATGGGCAAGAGAAGAGTTCCTGCTATCTTCGAGGAGACTTCCTCTACCGGGGATGGAAAGAGTAACAAAGATGAAGTCCCAAAGGGGACCAAGAAAATTGATGTTGTTCCTTCTGTTGCTATTCAGAAGGCTGCCGAGAAGCCTCCAATGGCTCCGAGCAAGAAAAGTACTTCTGTGGAAGTGATCACTATTTCCCCCACCAAGGGTTCTTTGGCTGAAACTGCTGAAGTTCCACTGAGGAGATTAAAGAAATCCTCCTCGGTTAGTTTTTCTGAAACCACTCCTCAGCTCTAAGCTAGTGGAGCTGGTGTTCCTACTATCATTCCCCCGAGCTCTGCAATGAGCTCGGTAAAAACTTGGATTATTCCTGAAGTTCAAGGCATCGAGGAAAACATGCCTAGGGATATGCTGACATTCCTAGCTACTCGTCACATTGCTTCAGTAAGTTTCTTTTTATCTTGAATTCTTATTTTCTTCAATCAATATATGTATCTCGGTACTGACTTATCATTACCTTCTCTTCTCAGCTGGTGAGTTATTTTAACACCATTGTGAAGAAAGATGAAGCGCTCAAGGCTTCAAGCTCCTCGTCTGGAGTAGAGGATGCATTCCAGGGTTTGGCCCAATCTCTGAAGGAATCTTGTCAGAAGTACGATGAGGATAAAGGTGTATGGGAGAAGAAATTGGCTGCATCTGAAGCAAAAAAAGTGCAGTTAGGAAACAAGGTGAAGGACTTTGAGAAGGAGAACAAGAAATACTCCGAGAAGCTCACTACTTTCGGGGAGCTTGAAAATAAGCTGAAATCAGTTGAGGAAGAGCTGACACTTTTGCGTGAAGCCAATCATCAGAAGGAGGAGTTGGAGGCCAAGCTGAAAGCCTCCGAGGACCTTCTGTCCGAGAAGCTCTCCTCGGAGAAGATGAAGAGAAAAATAGCTGTGAAGAAATCCTTTCGGACTGGTTGGGATAAAGTATGGGATAGGGGGGTAGCAGCAATGATGACCCAGGTGAATTATGGAAGTTTGAAATTCTTCCATGATGGTTGGGTTGCTGCCTTGTAGGAATTGACGGTGAGCGAGGACTCCGAGCTATTTCAACAACATCTCCCTGGTCCTCCTCCAGTTATTGAAGACGAAGATGAAGACGAAGATGAAGACGAAGCTGCATCTGAAGAATCTTCAATGATTATGGGTGATCAGATCCATGCTCCTCAACCCAACCAGACATCTGTTCAGGAGATTTCTTCTTTGCCTGCTCCTCTTGAACAAATCCCAACTCTAGCCGATCAAATCAGTGTTCCCACCGAGCAACCAAGCTCCTCGTCCCAGCCTCCCGAGAAAGTCTTGGGAGACAAGTAAAAGGTGTGAAGTTGTTCGGTACTATCTTTCTGTTTTTTCTCCTTACTTATACTTTGTATCTCAGATCTTTGTAACTTTTGCCTTATGATCTAATAAAATTTGAGTTCTTTCTTTCCATATGATTGTCTCTTCTTTATCTGCACTCTGTCTTGATCTTCTTTTTCTTTCTCTGCTAGTTTCTGGCCAGGATGGATCTTTTGTCTGCTAATGACACAAAGTTGATGCAGCAATGCCATGAGTATTATAAAGCTGGTCACACAGACCTCAGTACATCCGAAATTGCCGATATCCTTGGTCATGGTGCTTCAGGGAAAGCAATCGAAGCTTATCGGTACCTGAAGGACTTACTTGATAGAGCAGTGGCTAATAACGTGGCCTACTATGATATGATCGAGGAGCTTCAATATACTATAGAAGATCTCAAGGATCAGTACAGGGAGTCAAATGCTTTGTTACATGAGGGGTATGAAAAGAAATATCAACAGCTTTCTGCCGAGAAGGGCCATGACAAACTCATTGATGGGTATGATGTTAGGGAGAGGACCCTAAAAGATGAAGTTGAGGCCTACAGACAGATCGCCGAGCTGCTTGAACAAGAGAACAACAATTTGCAGACAGAGTTGGCACATTATAAGTCTGCAGCTTCATCTTCCACTACTTTGGTACCAGTCTCCGACGAAGGGTTCTCATTCTTAGAGGTTGAGAATGCCAAATTAAGGCAAGAATTGGATACTTTAAGAAGGTCTGGTATTTCTGCTACTGCTCGGGGACAAGGAAGAGGTTCTCGTGGGCGAGGAAGAGCTGCCCAGGATGTTAACGAGGAACGAAGCACTCCTGCTACTCGGGGTCGATCAAGGACTCCTCGTAGTATTGAAGAAGCTCGTACTCTGACAACATTGGAAACTCAAGTGTACCAGTTGAACGCAAAAGATCTGGCATTGTCTGAAATGTCCAAGAAAATCCTGACTTTGGATGATCAACTTACTGCGACGAAGTCTGCTTTGAATAATAAGGATGTTTTTGCCAAGAACCTTCATGAGCAGTTAGAAATATTAACTTTCTAATTCCATAAACAACCTCACGAATTCTGGAATGCAGGCTATAATGAGGCCCTTTATCACTTGGATGCTCGCATTGAAAATGACAATAATGAAGGTTATAAACAGGGATGGTTTAACGCCCTGGGTGTGCTGAAGCTTGAACAGGGGCACTACCTGTGGGATTATCATACTCCGGGGCTACTAGACTTGCCTGTACCACCCTATAAATTGGATATGGAATGGATCCCAGCTCGTGCCATTCCTCGGAGCTTAATTTCAAAATATCTTGGTGACTATAATCTTTATTCTAAAATTGAAGTATCTCGTCCTGAGCATCTCTTGGATACTCCTTCAGTAATGAATGTCAGAAAGTTGAAGGACTTGAATTTTATCAATTCTCCTCAGACATTAAATGATCCTCCTACTGGCGAGGAACCTGTATCGAAGGCTGAAGGGAAAAAACCAATAGAATAGGATTTTCAATGTAATAGTTAGCATACATATGTAACTTGTAATTTAATTTGAATTTTAATGAAAGACATTCATTTTTTGCAAATCTGTATTGCTATTGTTTTGTACTTGTCTAACACTTTTATATTTGTGATTGCATAACAATTCTTTGTGGTTCATCGACCAAAAATTACAAGTATAAAAAATGTTGCTCGATCACTTAATAACAAAGTAATGAGTATAAAAAATGTTAAAATTTCTTACAACCAACCAAGGTTGTTTAAATTGAGCTCGTCGACCAATTATAGTTAATGGGTTTTTATCCCCGACCAGCTATACTTGGTAAATTTTGTATTTTTCAATAAATGTGCCCGACTAACCAAGGTCAAAGATTTTTCCTTATCGACCAACTACAGTTAGTGGGTTTTTATCCCCGACCAACTATACTTGGTTCAGTTTGGAATATTTGTTCTTCGATGAACTTTTATGTAATAACTTACTTCCCGACCAACATAAGTTGGCATTTGAGAGAATATTTTGTTTTCAAATCAACCGAGATTGGCATTTTTAAGAATGTTGTTCTTGCCCTTTTACCAACCGGGGTTGGTCATGGGTTTGAACTATTATGCCCACTAACTCTTTCACCAACCGAAGTTGATCACATTAGTGTTCGCCTCCTAACCAAAGGAGTATAGTTTGTTCTCACTATTTTACCACCCGAAGTTGATCAATCTCGAACTATCAGTGTCCACTAGTTATTTTACCAACCTAAGTTGGTCATGCTAGTGTATGCCTCCTAACCAAAGGAGTATAGTTTGTTCTCGCCCTTTTACCAACCGGGGTTGATCGTGGGTCTGAACTATCGTGTTCTCGCTATTTTACCAACTGAAGTTGATCACGCTCAAACTATCAGTGTCCACTAGTTATTTTACCAACCGGAGTTGGTCACTCTAGTGTATGCCTCCTAACCAAAGGAGTATAGTTTGTTCTCGCCCTTTTACCAACCGAAGTTGATCGTGGGTCTGAACTATCGTCTTCTTTTTGCTGTCGAGCAACGTAGTGTACAACACTAATATTCCCCGAAAAACTTTCAAACAAAGGAGAGAAAAATGGTGAAACATCATCGTTTTATTCATATTGATGGACCTGCTGTACATTTTACAACACTGATAATACTTGCGAAGGTGTTCAGCATTCCAGCCATTCTTGAATTCCTCTCCTTCTAGAGTTGTTATTCGGTAAGTTCCTGGTCGAACAACTTCTGTAACTCGGTAAGGTCCATGCCAATTTTCTTCCAATTTATTGTGCTTCTGAATGACCTTCTTTAGCATGTAATCTCCTTCCTTTAAATCGCATTTCTTCACCCTCTTGTTGTAGAACAAAGCTGTTCGTTGTTGATATGCAGCATTCCTAATGGCTGCTTCTTCTCTAACCTCCTCGAGCATGTCCAAATCTAATCTTCTCATTAAAACACTGACTGGGGAATTGAAATTCAGCACTCTGTGTGTTGGTAGACCCAACTCGGCAGGTATTACAGCCTCACTTCCGAATGCCAGCATATATGGGGACTCTCCAGTTGCTGCTCGGGGAGTTGTTCGGTAAGCCCACAATACTGACTGTAGCTCATTAATCCAATTTGCTTTAGCCTCATTTAACCTCTTCTTCAAACCATTTAATAATGTTCAGTTCGTCACTTCAGTGTGTCCATTGCTTTGAGGATGGCCTGGTGATGAATGAATCTTCAAAATGTTTGACTGATGACAATAGGCGGCAAACTCCTCGTTATCGAATTGTGTTCCATGATCTGTGATGAAGGCATGAGGGAGACCATATCGGCAGATGATATTCTTCCAAACAAATTGGTATACCTTCTCGTACGTCATATCAATAAGTGGCTCAGCTTTTACCCACTTAGTAAAATAATCCACTGCCACGACGAGGTACTTGAATCTTCCTCGGGTCATTGGCAGAGGTCCAACCAAATCCATTCCCCACATGGCAAAAGGCCAAGGGGAAGTTTTGGGTGTCAACAATGCTTGTGGAGTTCGTCGAATAGAGGAAAAACGTTGGCACTTGTCACACTTCTTGGCATATGCTATACAATCAGCCCTCATCGTCGGCCAGTAGTATCCTCGCATCATCACTCTTTGCAAAAGTGTTTGACCTGCTACATGGGCTGCACATGACCCTTCATGGATTTCTTCAATTAATTCTTTCACCTCGGAGGGATGTATACATCTTTGCAAACCTGCCATAATTCCTCGTCTATATAAAACACCATTAGTTAATACATACCGAGCAACTTTAAACTTCAATTTCTTGGCAGCGATCTTAACCTCCAGTAATTCTCCTTCCTCAACATATGCCCTGGTGGGATCCATCCAAGGTGGTCCTAAATCAAGAGTAATAATATTCATCGTCAGGTCTTCATCTATGCTTCAACTTTCTATAACCTCAATTGGTATCGTTATTCGCAACTCGTTACGAGTAGCTGATGCTAGTCGGGCCAGTGCGTCTGCTTGTGCACTCTCCATTCTTGGTATTTAGATCAATTGAATGGCATCAAATTCTGCCAACAACTCCATCGCCTTTTCATGATAATTGACCATTAATTCTCCTTTAACTGCATGCGTTCCCATCATCTGATTCACAATTAATTGAGAATCACTGAATACCATCACTTGTTGTGCTTCCATAATCTTTGCTAAATTAAGACCTGCTATCAAGGCTTCATACTCAGCCTCATTATTGGAAGCTTTGAATTGGAATCATAAGGCATATTCCACGTCAATCTCGTCTGGGGTGTTCAAAACAATCCCTGCTCCACAACCTGTTGTACAAGATGACCCATCTACATACAATCTCCACGTAGGTAACTCGTCTTCAAAATTTTTATCTGACAGCGTTCCTCGGTGAAATATTTACTGTTTTGTTTCATCCTCCCCTGGTATTTTTCGCTCCTCGTCGACCATCTCTTCTCGCCCTTTTACCAACCGTAGTTGGTCTGGGTTTGAATTTGATGATCTTTCTACATCCACAAGCCCTTTTACCAACCGGGGTTGGTCTGGACTTATGTCTGTTGATCTTGTAACATCCACAGGTTGGTTAGCGAGCAACTTTTGTTCCTCGGGGGTATCAGGATATGTAAACTCTCCTATAAAGTCTGCTACAGCTTGCCCTTTTAAGGATGACCTGGGTTCATACACAATATCATATTCACCGAGTTCTATCGCCCAGTACATCAGTCTTCCTGATTTTTCTGGCTTATGAAGAGCTTGTCTCAATGGCATGTCGGTATACACGATGATGGTGTGGGCCTAGAAATATGGCCTCATTCTTCTACTTGCCTCAATTAATGCCAATGCCATTTTTTCTAACTTTGGGTACCTGATCTCTGCACCTCGAAAAGCCTTACTTGTGTAATAAATTGGCTTTTGGATTCCATTCTCCAATCTGATCAATGCCGAGCTGACCGCATTCTCCGATACTACCAGGTATAAGTACAACTTTTATCCCATTACTGGCCTGGACAACAATGGAGGTGCTCCCAAGTATTTCTTCAAAGCTTGAAAGGCTTTTTCACATTCTTCATTCCACTCGAAAGTTTTTCGAAGTGTTTTGAAGAATGGAAGACACCTATCAGTTGCTCGAGATACAAATCTATTGAGCGCTGCAACTCGTCCTGTAAGACTCTGCACTTCTTTCTTCGTCGTTGGAGATCGCAACCCTAAAAGAGCTTTGATCTTTACTGGATTTGCCTCAATGCCTCGCTGGTTGACGATGTACCCGAGGAACATTCCTTCTCGTACTCCAAAGGTGCACTTCGTCGGGTTGAGCTTCATCTGGTATTTATCCAGTTGATCAAAGGTCTGAACTAAGTCAATTAGATGATCAGCAGCTTTCTTGCTCTTTGTCAGCATATCGTCAACATAGACTTTCATGTTGCAACTGATTTGTTCGGCAAAAACCTTGTTCATCAGCCGCTGATATGTCGCTCCTGCATTTTTCAAACCAAAAGGCATAACATTATAACAATAAGTTCCCCTAGGGGTAATAAAAAAAGTGCTTTACCTGGCTTCAGATTTCATTTTGATATGGTTGTAACTAGAGTAAGCATCCATGAAGCTGAGTAGCTCGTGCCCCGAGGTAGCATCCACTAGTTGGTCAATTCTGGGCAATGGGAAGTGATCCTTTGGGCAGGCCTTGTTGAGATCAGTGAAATCAACACACATTCTCCATTTATTGTTTTTCTTCTTTACCATCACCACATTTGCCAACCAGTCTGGATACTTCACATCTTCAATGAATTGGGCTTTCTGGAGCTTGTCGACCTCCTCTTGAATAGCTTGATTCTTCTCGAGGCTAAATACCCTTCTTCTCTGCTTTACAGGCTTGATCTCCTTATTCGCATTGAGTTCATGGCATAAGAAGTTTGGATCTATTCCTGGCATGTCTTCATGACTCCATGCAAAAGTTTTCTTTCTGTCTCTCAATAAAGCTATCAACTCCTGTTTTATTGAAACATCCAACGATGAACCTATCTGGGTTACTCGTTCAGGGTGCTCGTCGTCCAGAATAACATTTTCTGTAGATTCCACCGCCTGTCCTTTTACCAATTGGGATTCATCTCTGGGATCCAGTGTTTCAATTTCTGTGCCTTCATCCACCTGGTAGGTAGTAGTCTTTTTACTTGATTCCTCAGGCTCCCCTTGCTCGGCAGACGAATAATAGCATTCTCGAGCTACTTTCTGATCACCTTTCACAATTCCCACTCCGAAATTTGTTGGGAATTTTAAGCACTGATGTACTGTAGATGGGACTGCTTCGAACTTCTTCAAACCAACTCTTCCCATGATGATGTTGTAAGCTGACTGCACATTTTTATCCATCACGAAGAAGCGTATTCTTTCTGTTCGGCAAGCAGGCCAAGTTCCAATGAATATATCCAACTTGATCGTTCCAAGTGGAAAAACTTTCTCGCCAGCAAAACCCAGAAGGGGTCTGTGATAAGGTTCCAATTGAGATAATTTCAAATTCAAGCTGTCAAAGTATGAATAGTACATGATGTCCGCCGAACTGCCATTGTCTACTAGCACCCTTGAAATCACTACTTCTTTCATCCTCATTTTGATCACCAAAGGGTCGTCGTGAGGGTAAAGAACACCTGCCAGGTCATTTTTTGAAAAGCCAATAACTATCTTCTCTTTGTTTACCTTCCTCGGACGATCCTCCTCGGCCAAATTTATTCTCTGAATATACGAGCAAGCTTGTGCCTCTCCGAGGTAAGCTTTTCTTTCTGCAGTAAGATCTCCTCCTCCTGCATCTCCTCCTGTAATAACATTACAATCAAATGACCCAAAACGTATAGAAAATACCTTTCGTTCTGGCTGCCTTGGTTTCTTGGGAAGATCGGGGTCATCCTCGGCATCATCTTCATGATCCCTTTTCTTTTTCTCCTCTGCTCGTCGAGGAGATCTAGATCTTTCTCTAGTTCGATCATTATTTCTTCTTTCACCTCCCCGATCAACATATTTTGCTAGCTTTCCTCTTCGGATGAGTGTTTCAATCTCGTTCTGAAGAGCTATGCAATTTTTAGTCATATGGCCATGATCTTTGTGGAACTCGCAATATTTATCCCTGTTCCTCGCATCAAGGTCTGACCTCAATTTCTTCGGCCACTTTACCTCCTCGCTATTCTTGATTTCTTCCAAGACATGATTAATACCCATTTTCAAAGGAGTATAATTATCGAATTTCTTCAGGACTTCCCATGACGACCTATTATTCTTGGAATGCTTGTCACCGCCATTTCCCTTATGCTCTTTCTTCTTGGATTTGTCGTCTTCCACCTTGGTTTCTTTATCCATATTCTTCTTCGCAGCCATAGCCTCCTCGACATTCATGATTTTGGCCGCTTTTGCCATCAACTCTGACATAGTTTTAGGTGGATCTTTCGCCAAAGTGTAATACAACTTATTAGGCAACAACCCACTCATCAAGGCGGTGATTGCTGTCTTCTCTTAATAATCTATGACTTCCAGCTTCTCGTTATTGAAACGAGTTATGTGATCTCTAGTACTCTCACCAGATTTTTGTCTAACACTTAACAAGTGTGCTACTCGTTTTACTGGCTTTGCTCCAAAACAGAAATTGCCGATGAATAACTCGGCCAACTGAAAGAAAGTTGAAATCTTACCCCGAGGAAGATTGTTGTACCATATCTGGGCAGCTCCAGTAAGAGTTCCTGAGAATGCTCTGCATCTCATCTCGTCGGGGACAGCATAGATATCGATGGCAGCTTGATATTACTCTATATGAAGAACAGGATCTGTCTTTCCATCATATTTGGGGGTCACCACTGGTGCTTTAAACTTTGATGGGGTAGGAAAACCCACAATGGCCTGGACAAAAGGTGTCCCTTGAACAAAAGTTCGTTGTAAGGGATTCCTCGCCTTAGCCATTTCTCCTAATCTATCCTCCAAACGCTGAATGGAACCCTTCCACGCATCGTTTCCTTCCTCGGGCTTATTAGTTCGAGCAATTGATTATTCTGATGTGGCCTCTTGAGATCTTTCTTGACGAGCAACTGGTCGTGATTGTGCTGATCCTTCTCTTAGATCTGATGGTCGTCGAAAACTCCTCGATATGGTCTTAGGTGGACTCCTATTCCTCCTAGGGCCTAATCGACTGAAAGGAGACACCCTACTCAGTCTTTCCACGACACTCGGTCTTTCTGGAGAGAGAGTGATACATTGATCAGCATCTGTAGCCCTTATTGATGAAGTTCGCCCAGGTTGATAAGAGAAATCATCAGATTCCTCATTACGATATGACTCAGTACGCCTGGATCGTGAAGAAAGTAAATAAGTTTGCCTCTGATCACTTCGCTGTCCTGAACGTGCAGGTGCACCGCCATGAAGGGTCTGTATGAGTTGCCTCATTGTTTCTTGCATGGCGGTTTGTCCTTGGGCCAGATTTGTCATATTCCCAGCTAGATCTGGAGGTGCAGAGGGATTTGGAGAATTTCCAGCATTTCCAGCATTTCGATTGCTGGATTCCGGGTTATCTGCCATTGATGATGAATGATTTTTGGTGAAAAGCGATAATAATAATCGTTTCCCACAGATGGAGCCAATCTGTTGATGTAAAAAACTAGATCGCTTTAATAATTTAATCACAGATAAATAAATGAGACTGCATATTTTTAAAGTGGTTCAGCCTTGTATGAATGGCCTACGTCCACTGTTATGTTATTGCTCAGTGTTTAGGAATTCTCGATTACAAGTTCTCTCAAGAAATTCCGGTCCCTTTAAATGAGGGTGATACAAGGTATTTATAAGCATTCAAATGAGGGTAATTCATTTAATGTTCTTCAAACGTGCGCGTCAAGATGATAAGCATTCAATGAATAGTTGAACTGTTGATTATCTGGCAATTAATGCTGTGGTCGAGGTGCAGTTCGAACCACCTTAATTGCTCATCGTCCAAAAGTTCCTCGGAGCATTGGAGTTCCTTGAAGGATAAGAGTTCCTCGGAGGGTTGGTGTTCCTCGGAGTGAGTATGTTGGTCGGGGAAAAAATCTTCCTCGTTGCTATTGTGCCACGTAGGTTGACACGTGTCTTCTTATTATTCGTCAAAATCAGCATACTAATTTTGGAGTCAACAGATTGTATCCAACAAATCCTCGAATGAACAACATAAGAGCGTGATTGGACATGTTTTCCATAATCATGTCAATATTGGGCAGTAGGTAATCTTCTTTCGAAGATGACTTATTCTAATCCCGATACGCAACGCACATGCGAACTTCTCCTCCTGACTTTGGTATGGGTACAATATTGGCTAGCCATGTGGGATATTTGATCACTCGAATGAAGCATGGTTTCAACTATTTGACCACTTCCTCTTTAACCTTGAGCGAACATTTAGTGCGGTTCTTTCGTATTTTCTGTTTGATTGGTTTGAATTTTAGGAGAATTAGAATCTCATGCTTAACTATCTCAGGATCGATGTCGGGCATGTCATTGTAAAACCATGCAAAAACGTCCCCAAATTCCTTCAGTAGTTCTTCAAGTTGCATGCACTCATGTTCGTCAAAGGCATAACCTAACATAATCTCACACAGTTGACTACTAGAACCAAGATTAATAACAACATTTTCATCTTCATTAATTTAAACATGGTTATGTTGTTTATTATTAACCTTATTATGATTAGTTAAGAATTTTTCATTTGAAAATCATCATCATCAAGAGTTTGATTAGGATCTAGAAAATTTATGTAAGTCACAACAAGATATTCAAAATTTTTTTTATTTCATTCTCGAGAAAAATAACATCGAGAACCTCATCGAAGGAGGTCTTGATTACGTTGTTATTAGAAAAGGGAGGAACAAAAAAAGAGGAAGAAATAGGATTAACACCTGGGTTAGGTTGCATTTCAATGGGTGGAACTAGTATAACATTCCAGTTGAGGAGGGGTTCATCAGTAGTCTTAATTGGAATGGATGGGATCAATGATGTAGTGCTTGAGTAGATCATGTAGAGTGCCAACCCCAGTGTTTGCAGTTTGAATGAGTCCAAGGAGCCTCTCCCCTTGAATTCCTCAACAACTACTGTAGTCTTCTCAATTAGTGGTTGCACATGATGCTGGGAGTTTTTAGCCCAGGAGTAACTATCTGGAAAGAATATCTCCACTCCTACCTTGATCTTCTTGTACACTTGATCATAAAAAGGTTCTATGAAGACACAAAAAGAAAATCTTCACCTTCTTTGACGAATCTTCCATTCAAGGAATCCCCCGAACAATTTTGGTGCATTCTAAACTTCTCTTCAACCATTGTTGGAGAAGAATTATGAGTTCCTCTGGTGAGATTTGATAACCTAGGCCATATGGAGTAAAGTCATTCTTCATAATATGGGTTTTGATTTCCCCTATTGTTGTCGTCCCAGCCCCAGTTCGGGCATGAAGTGCATATTTTTGAACATCTATATCACATTGACATTGCCTTGAAGGTTGTGCTCTAGAAAGACTCTATCTTTAAAATCATCCCATGATGGGAGTGGAAGTGGTTCGAATTGGAAGCTAGAAACAAGCATATAATTTTCCCCATGTTGTATTTCTACTATCGGGTTACTGGCGCTTGCATTCTCAGTATTATCATCATCGCCCAAGATTGTGATGACCTGCCTCTTGGTCAAGAATTTCAATTTCTGATGGCATTAGGAAGATACCCCCTTGATGCTGTTAAGCCACAGTCAATCTAAAAATATACTGAAATAAGCATGTATGTGGATAACCTAGAACTCAGTAACGGGATTCATAGGGCTAGATCTAATGTAAGCTTTATGGATCCCATCACCTCTCGATGAGTATTATCATACACACACAATGTGGCAGAAGTTGGAACAAGGTCACTTACTTTCAAACCCAAGTAGTTGAAGCTTCTTAGTGGGAAAACATTGAGCGTTGATCCATTCTCAATGAATGAAAATGGGATTGTCTTCCTCATTACCTCATCAAAGATGTGTACCACCGTGAGATTTTTGAGCCGTAAAATATTTTGAAAAAATGAAATTTTTGAATCTATTTAATTTTGGTGTGTAAAAATGTTGGTCTTTATATATAACAATAAGGTTTTAAGTGGAAATTAAATTGGGATTAAAATTTTGAAATTGTAACTTTTTGTATTAGAAATCGAGGGAGGATCCCACCTATGGAGAAAAAATAAAATAAAAATATTTAACCATCTGATTGAGCTAATTTTCTTATGCATCTTCATTTCGCCTTCAGCTACCACGCCTCCAAATTTCATCAAATTCTAACGATTCGATCATACAAAATGTTTTTTTAGTGTTTGTGAAACTCTTTTTGGTAGATAAACATAGAGTAGAAGATTTTGGACTTTTAAAACACATTTTAGCCTTCTCAAAAATCATTAGCCTCCTATAAATTCATTCTCTTTCATCTACAAAACCTAAAACCCATTTAACACAACTTTCATCTCAAGTTTTGAAGATCTAAGTCAAGTTTTCTCAAGACTGTACAAGAACGAGTCTTTATCAATTTTTTAAGAGGAACACAAACATCTAATCACAATTTTCAACCGACTTTTCATCGGGCATGAATATTTTTATTCTCTCTCTTTAATATTATGCATTTTAGATATCTCCTAACCTTAATTCATTTGCTTTCCTTAAAATAAATTAGGAACCTAATTAGGAAAAATGAAAACTAATTTTGGCCTATTTTTCGTAAAAATCTTAATCTGATTAAATACCTATAACCCTTGTGTTTTAGGATCGATGTTGGATTTTGGGTAATATGGGTATAGGGTTGCTTGAAGAAACTATAGAAATTGAATTTTATATGAAAACGAAACTTGGGAAATTAGATAGAATTGTGTAGGTTTGATAAAAATAAATATTGTTGGGTGTGCCATAAACTCGCATGTTGTTTGAAATCGTAATTTTTAAATAAAATAAATTAGATTAATTAAGTCGACGACTTGAACAAATTAAATTAAAATTAATTGTGACCACTTGTGAAAATTGTGTGATTATTTATACATTATAATTTGTGATTGCGTTGATTATTTTTATTAATGCGGGGTCAATGGGAATTTGAGTAATATGCTCTCACCTAAATTTTAGGAATACTTGCTAGGTATGGGACTAGTAGGTAGG
This sequence comes from Sambucus nigra, assembly GCA_949130495.1. Lineage (NCBI taxonomy): Eukaryota > Viridiplantae > Streptophyta > Magnoliopsida > Dipsacales > Adoxaceae > Sambucus > Sambucus nigra. The sequence goes on along the minus strand of OX422217.1, from coordinate 299,923,420 downwards.
ACTTAGTTGCGGTTAACACTTTATAGGTATGAGACTAGTCAGTGTAGATCTTTATGGATGGGATATTCTGGGGTGGGGCTGATTTTGGTGTTGTTTTGTTGATTTGGTTGGCCTAGGCGTGAGACTAGGGAGAAATTAATTATATAAATTCATCATATGAAATAGGATAGGGCGCGATTGTGTTTTGGAGACCTCTAGGTATGGGACTAGGGGTAGTTGAGGTTTATGCTCTAAAATAGGGTGGACTAAAATAAAATAAAATAAAGAGAAATTGAGATGCTTAGAAAATAAGAAATTGAGAATTAATGAATAATATAATAAAACAGAGTTAAAATATATTAGAGTCGTTAATAAGTCCAAGACTGATAGTTAAATGGGTTGGTTGGCTGGTGTGACGTGTGGGTGTGTGACGGCGTAATAAGTGCAGGGCTGACACTTAAATGGGTTGGCTGGTTATTCTGACGTGTCATGCGTGAAACCTCATCAATAAGTGTAGGGTTGAGAATACAGACTGAATGGAAATTACGAGGGGAATGGGTGTGGTGTAAAACTTATAGTGGAAGTCCCATGACCAAAATGGTTTTAAAATTAAAGTGGGAGTCCCACAATTGATAATAATAATGAATAAAAATAATAATCAGATGAATTGAATTAAATTAAATGGATAGCTTTCGATATAAGTTAAATAATTGAAAATATAACTTCGGGTAGCATAACTACATGATTAGGTGTTCACGGTTTCTTTTTCTCGCACGTTGATAATTATTGCGTTAATTTAAAATATTCTATTGTGATATATATTATGTATAATGCTGCTGTCTGGACCTAATTGGGGAGAGTATCTTGGATTCATGCAGTGGGCTCTGGAATATCTACATAGGAGTTATTAGAGATCTTTTGGAGGTGCATTTTATTTATTTTTATGCTTAGTAGTCTAGATTTTCTTTTTCGATGCATTTTATTATGAGACTGTACATTATGGATTTGGTAGGCCATTCGGTTCCACCATTGTTTACAAGTTTTATTCAGTTATTCATAGTTGGATCTTTTATTTGGATTTATATTATTGGAAATTGTATTTATTTACTGGAGATTAGCACAGTGATGGATTTTATTATTGCGTGAATGATTATTCGTATTGGGAATTATTTAATTATTATCTTGTGGAATGAACTTTATGTGTCTCATATCTGTCACATGCTAAGAATTGTATTTTATTTAGTGACTCCGAGCGTAATTTGGTGGTGGGGTATGTCCACCCCGTTTGTTAGATTGTGCGGCGTGTCATAAGATGTTAAGGGCATAGTTGTGATTAGGACAAAACTTTGGGATCTCTTCTTCATAGAAGGAACGCGGTCTAGTGATGGTCAAAGACCCACTTAAGTTCATGACTTCTTTTAGAGTGGTGGAAGGATGGACTGTGGGTTCGCAAGTGATTTTATAAAGGCATTTCGGTGCATCTGGGAAGACATGAAGAGTACCCAAAAATTAATGTTGTGATATGCCAATATTAGACCTCATCTCATCTCAAAACAACTTCACAAAACGTGCTCTCTTGAGCCATCCTGCAATAAATGTCTCAAACTCGTCATGTACTAGGCCTAGACCACATGCCACCATGATGGGCCTAACGCCTCATCTCGTCCATCTCAGGAAGCCGAGACCTCATCAACATGTTCATAGAGTTAACAAACTGTGATCTAATAGTACATCGGTGGTCTCATTTTCGACCAGACTGACACCTTAGGGAACTTTTAACATCTGACAAGTCATGTGGAATGGGGAATGCATGTGAGAGTGCACATGGGCTGCGGGCCCCACGTGAACACAACCTTTACAACATCTTCCTCACATGTTAATAATATCTCTCAATCATTATTTACATTAAAAAATGATAGATGTAAACATATCATTGGGAACTTAATATTGTAGTTGCCTCCATCATGTATGGGGTGTGTATGACACCACCCTATCCATATAAATACTTATCGTCTGCATCATTGTAAAGGATCACAAATTGACAACCCTATTGAAACTCTGTTAAAACCGTTGCATAAAGAGAGAAACCTTGAGTGTTTGTATCCCAAGGCCATTAACGCCCATTGTTAGAGGATTTTACACAAACTCACACAGTGGAGTAGGCCAGAATTGGCTGAACCGCTGACATTTTGTATTGTCTTCCTTTCTGCCTCATATCTTTCTGCATATATACATGTTTATGTCATACACAATTGATACACTACTTTGAACTTACTTATCACATTGATTTGGTGATACCATGTCTGGTATCATCAATCTAGCACCGTATATGGGAATGAAGTATATCTTCTTACTCATATTTTCTTATCTTGTAGTCATCGGATTCTCTGGCAGTGATCCAGCTTCGCTCAGGTGGTCCTGTATCACCATTGAAATATCTCCTATTGAGACTCTAAAGCTCTTCTTTAAATTTTTAGCTCTTCCAGTTCACTAGAGATATGGCCTCTAATTTGCCTGTGGGGTGGCCGAGGTGGTGGCAGTGCTACGCTCTGTAGAGGACAACCATCGAAAGATCCAAGAGAAACTCACTGTATTCATCCAGAATATGGTGGCTAGACCTGTCGGTACCAGGGAGGGACATCTAAATCCAGCAGCCAGGGTACCACCCTAGTCCTACAAAAATAGGTGGCTCCAAAAATAAGGTATAGAGACATGGATGAACCTAGGCATTTACATATTGGGAGGCCATGTTAGGAATGCCCTGATGATGAGGATTACGATGAGGAAGACATAAAATGTTGGGAGCCTTATCAAATATGTGGAGACACTGTACGTCCAATTCAGCCCAGCCTAGGGTGTAGTGGCAGGTCGAGCTGAGAATGTAGGCCGAGGTGTTCGGCCTTAGACAGACTATGAAGGGGGCAACCATTAATAGGCTCGACCTAGTAGTAGATGAATTATGGAATCGCTTATCCAAATCTCAAAGCATCTCTGGTTCCAGAAGGAATGATGGATGTGGTGAATGTAGGCCTCCTTGGAGCAGAGATATGGAATAGTGAGAGGTGAATAGACGATAGAGGATAACTGATAGACATCCTTCAGTTCGTCTAATCGATAGAGAAGAGACTGGAGATATTGTTTCTCAGGCCAAGGTTGCATCTACGACTGAGAGGCCTTGGAATGATTCCATACAATGACTAGAGGATAAGATATGGGATATAATAAAGATACAAGACCCTTTATAGAGGGGTTACAAGGAAGGCTCCCACTTTGTGGCTAAGATCGCGAGTTATCCAACCCAAGCTAAATTCAAGCCGTCGATGGTCACGCCTAAGTATGATAGGAGCACTAATCCTATTCACCATGTGTAAATGTGTCAATCAGCTACTGATACCTACTCGGTCTCGGACAAGATGAGGTGTTGGGCCTTCTCTAGCCCACTTACCTGTGCTACTCATGTGTGGTTCACATCAGAATTTCAAGCAGTTAGTAGAAATGTTCATATATAATTTTTTCTTCGAAGTGAAGCCCCCCCAAAAGAGAACACATCTGCTATACGTGAAGCAAGGAAAGAATAAGAGTCTGAGGGAGTACATATCTAGATTCAACAAAGATAAATTAAATGTTGAAGATTATGAGTAAATCATTACTATGACCACCCGAATGGGAGGATTGAATAAAGGAAAGATCCTTTAGAAGTTTTCCGAGGATCCTCCTAACTCTATGGATGAACTTCTGGATATTACTGGGAGAGTAATGAATGAGGAGGATGCAATAACAGCCAAGGGAGACGGTGAAAAGGAGTAGGTATGGCGATAAATTCCAAAAAAATAATAAAGATGCCAAGAAGAGGTTGACAGACTATAAGTTCAGTGACTATACCCATTAGGCAGTCAGTTGTGATGATATTCTGAATGAGATAAAGAATGATCGATCTCTGAGATGGATTGAGAAGTTGAGAGCTCCTCGTCCCAAGAGCAATAAGAACCCGTGGCGTGAATTTCAAAAAGATTATAGTCATACAACTGGCATATGTTTTTCTCTCAAGGACGAGATTAAAAAATGTTAAAAATTAGGAAGTTAAGAAGGTATGTAGATAAGAGTAGCTCAAAGGGATGCCAAGATGACACCCAAAAGAAGAGCAATGATAAGTGCAAGCTCGATGCTCCAACTAATCAAGACGATGACGACTCAGACGATGATAATGGAGCTGACATAGACCTCCCACCTACAATCAGTGATCCTAAAGGTCGACTTCACATAATTTCTCTCAAAATTAAGATGATATTATGGAGGACTTGTAGGAGGTGGAAAGGAAATAGCTGACAAAAGATCTCATATAGTAGAGGATAAAGCTCTTCCTTCAGATCCCTAAGAAACACATGCGTCAGTGGTTGAGTCAAAGAAGATAATGAGAAAGAATGGCGATATAAATACCCTGATTGTTTCTTTCTCTAGGTCAGATTTTAAGGGTATCTTAGAACCACATGATGACTCTTTTGTGATCACCACCTTGGTGCATAGCTATAAGGTTCCCTGGATATTAGTCGATGGTGGCAGCTCGAACGATGTTTTGGGACTAATACAAGGACATGGGGTTGATCAAGATGAGGTTGGTCCTGTATAACCAACCTCTCACTAGATTCAGTGGAGAGAAGGTGAAGCCTTTGGCAATTTAGGAGATAGAAGTTAGGATGGCGACATTTGTCCAAAATGAATGATAAATAATATCATTTTCTTTACTATGGGTGAGAATGTGTGCTCAGCCTATAATATATTTATGGGATGAGTAACTGATTGAGTTCCCGACTCCATATGATTAAGTTCCTGACTCCATATGGGGTCATTCCCGACTCCATATAGGGTAAGGTAAGTTCAGGGTGACCAATTTGAGGCATGTGAATGCTATTCAACTCGATTGAGGAGAGAGAGGAATATAAGAGGACAACTACAACCTATAACATAAACACTTTTGATCCCAAAGATGAGATCGAGATGAAAGTGGGTGAAGCCACTAAAGAGATAGAATCCATCATCCTCAATGAAAATGAGAAAGAAAAAATTGTCCAAATTGGTAAGTCCTTGAACAAAGGGATTAAAGAGGAGTTGATGATATTGCTAAGGAAAAGGCAAAGTACTTTTGCTTCGATCCATGGGGATATGCCTGGCATCGATCCTAAGGTCCTATTCCATAACCTCAATGTGGCCGAGGGCGTAAGGCTGGTTAGACTCAGAAGAAGGGTGTACTTCAGAGAGAAGTACGATGTCATTAGAGAAAAAGTGAAGTAGTTGGAGAAAGATGACTTCACGAGGGAAGTTATCTACCATGAGTGGTTGGGAAATGCTATCATCGTACCCAAGGCCAACGACAAATGGAGAATGTGCATTGATTTCATGGACTTAAACAAAGTGTGACCTAAAGAAAACTTTCATATGTCGAGGATAGACTAGATGGTTGATGCCATAGCTAACCATGAGTTAATGAGTTTTCTGAATGCATACTTAGGATATAATAATATATTTATGGACCCTGACGATACTAAGAAAACATCATTCATTACTGATAAGGGGAGCTACTATTACAAGGCCATGCCTTTTGGCCTGAAGAACACCGACACGACATATCAGAGATTGCTAAATAAGATGTTTGAAGACTAGATAGGGAAATACATGGAGATGTATGTTGAAGACATGATGACAAAGAGTCTCAAGGATGACACTCATGTGGCCGACCTTGAGCCAAATTTTGATACTATGGATGAGTACCGAATGAAACTCAACCCCTCCAAGCATGATTTCTATGTATGGGTAGGTAAGTTTATTGGTTTCATTATGAATCGGATGGGGTTTGAGGCCAACCATGAGAAGATCAAATCTCTGATGGTTATGAAGACTCCAACGATGATAAAATATGTTCATTGTTTAATTGGATGGGGAAGCAGTATTGAATATGTTTGTATACAGAGCTATATATAAGTGCATTCCCTTTTTCAAGGTACTTAGGAAATCTTTTGAGTGGAATGAGATAAGCACTTTCAAGAGTTGAATACCTACCTCGTCTCTCCACTCTTACTGTCAAGACCAGTTCAGTGAGAGAAGTTATATTTGTATCTAGTCAAGTCAGAGTAAGTCTTCAGTGCTAATTTTGTTAGAGATGAGGAAGGTGTGCAAAAGCTAGTGTACTTCAATAGTAAGGCCCTCTAGGGGGCCGAGAAGAGATATCCTAAGATGGAGAAACTGGACTATGATTTAATTCATGACTTAAGGAAAAGGAAGCCCTACTTTTAGGCACACATCGTGGTTTTTGTCACCGACTCACCTCTCAGATAAGTCAACCATAAACCTAAGGACTCGGGTAGGTTGATGGCCTCAACAGTAGAGTTGGAGGAATTTGATATCATCTTCCAACTAAGAACTTCCATAAAGTGGAAAGCCCTAGCTAATTGCATGGACAGTTTTACATGGTACGAGGCCGACATAGAAGAGATTAAGACTCCAGTTTGTGAACTAAAAAGAAGAATATTTGTACGGACAAAAAATTTCAATTGAGTCCTTTGTAGTTTTGTCTCAATTTGGAATAAAAACATTTGAGTCATAGGATAGTGTTCATGTTGTATTCTTTCAAGCCTATGACACGTAAAGTTGAAGGCGTAGCGGACAACATTTCAAGTGAACATGAATTATTGAGTTTTAGGTGCCACGTTTCACGCCATCAACATAATATTTCAACTCTCCAAAGGTATGAATGCCGTTATATAATTGTAGGAGACTTCGATTAATCTTATAATGGGTGTAAATTTTTTTTAAAATGAATTTTATTTTCAGAAGGTTATGTTAGAACTTTTAATGAAAAGTTTTTGGGCATAAATTGAAAAATGAACATTCCGGGATTTCATTCGAAATTATCATTCGAACGAGTTTGTCGTTCGAATGAGAATGTCATTCGAACGATCTTTCAAACGACTTTTCCCATTTTTCCACTAGAACATCATTAGATGGTCATTCAAACCAGACTTCGTTCGAACAAAAATCTCGTTAAAATGAGATTTTTGGGCGGGTACAGTTTTGGAAGTTTTACATCATTTTCCACCATTTTGTCCCACTCTCTTTGACAGTTTTTAAACCAACTTTGGGACATAATTTTTCTAAGACTTTTGTAAAATCTTTGAGAGAATTTAGAGAGAAAGTTTATCAAAACAAAAGTCCCTATTTTGATGTGTCAAAGATAACTATAAAACTCTTTCACACACATGTGTTAACACTCATAACATTGTTTTGTTTACAATTCCAAGTATTTCTTCATATATATAATATTATCTTGGAGTTTATTGGAATAATTGGTTCATCTTTACCACAAAAAGGAGAAGTTTGGGTTTACTTCTACATCCCTCAAAGAAGAAGAAGCTTTTGTTTTCCTGCTGCATTCTAACATGGTGAAAGGCACCATGTGTGGTTGATGGTTGCTTTGTCTCAATTAGTGGAGTCCAAGGTTTCGGTGGACTCCGGGATTATTCTCTAGGCGGAGGTTGAATATCGAAGGAGAGCGTCCAGGCTTAAAGGGTGTCGAGTCTATTGTGTAAGTCCTCTTGTCGAGTCATTATAAAATTTGAACCATACTTAGTGAATTCGTTAGGCCAGGGCCGTCTGAGGTTTTTCCCGATTTGGGTTTTTCCTTGTACATCGCGGCGTAGTGGTTGTTAATTTATTTTATCTTTTGCAAAAATCACCTAGAACTCATGCTTAGGGTAAAAGGATAAAATTGGGTTTAATTCACAATCTTCATTCAAATGGTGCAAGTTTAATTATTTGGGTAAATTTAGTTTAATTTAATTCAAGTCGGCACTAAATTAATTGAATAATATTCTTGTCTAATTTGTTTAAAATTGATAATTAAATTGATTTGGTTTGAGTGAATTTAAAGTGTGTGGGAGTTTACTTTAATTCACTTTATTGTGTTTAATTTTAATTTGTTTTAAGATATTAAAATTTGTCATATGTGTGTGTAGTGTTGAACCATCTTTATTCCGCTCTTTTACGAAATTAAAGTGAAAGATTTTAAAATTGGGGGTACTTTTCCCTTTTCAGACTGGTATTAGAGTCGGAGCGCTAATTTATTACGTTAAGGTCCTTTTATATATTTTTGGTTAAAAATGGAATTTTCCCCATTTACTAAATTTCTAATTTTTGATGGTTCTAATTACGTGTATTGGAAAGCGCGCATGAGATCGGCACTAAAATCTATCGACGAGAGGGTTTGGTTGTCAGTTAACGGGTTGTCTCCACCTACATATTTGGTAAAAAATGAGTGTGTTCCCAAACCCGCAGATAGATGGAGTGAGAATGAATTAGACTTGCAAATTTTAATTCACGAGGTTTAAATGCCTTGTTTAAGGCAGTCACACCGGATTAATTTCGACGCATTATGACGTGTGAAACCTCTAAAGAAGCTTGGGATATTTTACAACTCACTCATGAGGGAACTAGTGTCGTAATAACTTCTAAAATCCAAAACCTCATCACTTAATTCGAAACCAACAAAATGAATGAAAAAGAGACATTTGATGAATTTTATGCTAGACTTTTCGGTATAGTTAATTCATCTTTTAATTTGGGAGAGAAAATACCCGACGACCGAGTAGTAAAGAAAATTTTAAGGTACCTACTCGAGAGATTTATCCCCAAAGTGATCGTTTTAAATTATTTACCCACTTTGAACTCTACCAAACTTGCGGAAGTAGTAGGAGATTTACGAACTTATGAACTAGATATGTTCCCTTCCAAAAATGAAAAGAAAATTGATAAGGGAATTCTTTGAAATCGCGAAAGGAGGAAAAATAAGTTGTGGATAATGAGAGTGATAGTGACTCGGATGACATGGCCATGTTTGCTAGGAGGTTTAATAAATTTCTTAAATTCAATAAAGATAAGTGTAAAAATTATTTTAAGAAATTTAAAAATTCTAAGCATGACAAAGCCAAAAAGGTCCCTAAAACTTTTAATGAAAATTTCAATAGGGACGGGTCTAATAGGTGTTATGGTTGTGAGGGTTATGGACATAGGGTTTTTGAATGCCGTAATAAACTAAGGAAAGATGGTAAAAAACTAATTTCATATAATGATATCCTTAGTGATAGTGGTAAGGAAGAGGGACCCCCTTCCCCCATTGAGCACAACTTTGTCACGTTCATGGCAAGTCATATGAGCACTGATAATGAATCTTTCGATGCAGATATACAAATAGATGACACTTCCGAGGTCAAAGTTTATGATTCCCTTATTTTTTACGGTTGCGAGAGTGAAGAAGAGAGAGAGAGAGAAAATGAAGAAGAAGTTGATGTGAGTGAACTTAAATTTGCATTTCAAGAACTATACGATGAATCTATTAAATTAAAATGAGAAAATTTGAAGTTAGAATCTAGTTTAAAAGAGAGTGCCAATGTCGTTGATGAGAGTGTATTAGTTGATGACCTTAGGACATGAGAGAGAGATCTTCGAGAGAAGGTTGAGTATGTATAATGCGTGAGAGATAGCCTTAAAGATTTGATGGAATCCTTGAAAAATGAGCTTCTCGAGTTTGAAGAGAGAAATGGTTTGCTTGAGTTTAGGATTGTAGAGCTTGAGAATAAAGTGAAAAACTCAAGTAGAGTAGAATTTGACTTGGAGAGTCATTCGAAGAAATTAGATCAAATCTTAGGAACAGTCCAAATTAAAAATGGCACTTGCGGTTTAGGCTTCAATTCTTGTAATCATTCCACTATTAAATCCAAAACTAATGTTTCAGGAGAATCCTCTAGGAACAATGTTATAGATCATTCCTTAAGTAAGTCTTTTCGCCGAGTATTTAAGTGCTCTCATTATGGTCAAAAAGGTCATCTTAGGAATTTTTGTTTTAATCTCAAATGAGGTCCTAGAAAATCCCAACGTAAGGCAACCAAGGTAGCCAAGGTTCCTATACCCTGAGATCATCATTCATCATTAGTTTGGGTTAGGTGATCTGACTTGGTATCTTTACAAAATTGGATTTTTGATTCTCATTTACTTTCACACGATACCTCCTTTGCAAAAATCTAAAGGTTGAATGTGTTAGTTGTTTGCATAATTTAGCTTTTGTGTTTCATGCTATATTATCATGCTAATTGTATGCTTGCTTATCATTTTCTAGTCATTGCTTTATCTCATATCTCATGTTAGAATTATGATTTTTGTTTTTGTTTTATATTATAGTTCTTTCATTTTAGTTTGCATTAAATGAAAAATATAAGAAGATTTTATTTGTCTTTTGAGTAAATATTTTTATTTTTGGTTAAAAACATTCAAAAACTCAAAAATATTTTTTTTGGGTGTATTTTAGTTTGACACACTTTATGTGGCATATACTTGTGTTTGAATACCTTATTTTACGCTTCCATGTCGCTAGAACTTTTGGTTAAGATTGTCAATAGTTAAAATGTTCTTTCTCATGCATGCATGGAGTAGTTGGAGTTTTTGTTGCCTAATGGATTCTATTTTTATATGCCTCAATTCACACATGCACGAGCTCACTTGAAATTTTAACTTCACATGTATATTTGAGCGTTGTGAGGTGTTCTCCTACCAATCTAATCATCTACAAATTCTATGACCTAGGAGGACTTGTGCATGTTAAATCTGTTGCACGTGAGATTTGTGTGATATAAAAAATGATATATGAATTTGCACGGGGAAGGGCTCCGAAAGGAAATTTATCCTTTGCGAGTAAGCCACCATTTATAATGGACCTAAATGAAATATGTGATCCAAACGCCTAAAATAAAATGGCATTATAAAAAAATAATTTGCCAAGGCTTATTTTGGTAAGGAAAATTATCCTTTGCGATTAAGCCACCGTTTATAATGGACCTAAAAGAAATACGTGATCCAAAGGCCTAAAAGAAAATGTCATTAAAAGAAAAATAATTTGCCAAGGCTAATTTTGTTTAATTGATATAGCCATTCCATAACTATATTCATATTTTGAGGTAGTTTGGATGGTATATCAACGGTTGGCACATTGACTTTGAATCCTAGTTAAGATTTTATTCTCATGACTCTATTGTTTTGTAGAATCATCAAAATTCTAGGCTTATGTGTATTGTGTGTGTTTGTTCATTGAGTTAAATTTATATTGTCACACGAGGCTATATCTAAATGTGATAAAGTTTTGCAATCAAATGAGAACTCCATGAACATGTTTTAAGTGATTGGGTCAAAATTTAATTATTACTAGTTCACACCCCTACACTTCCATTTACCACATATATTTGGACAAATTTTGTCCATACGAGTGTGAAAAGCTTGATGTAGTTTGTGTCATGTGTGGTGTTTATACCAATGTATATGTGAGTGTGCGTTAGTTCTTTTCATTATGTATACATATATATGGTATTTTTTTATTTTTAGTCTTTTCCATGTATAGCTAGTCCATTCATACTTTTAATTCATATTTGGTATTCATCATTGCGAATTTTGTTTGATATTACATGCTTAGTATCCTATTTATCAAATTGGTACCATTTTTTTTTCATCTATATGTTGGTATCTATTTATCCTTGTTGTGGATTAGTTCGTGCTATAGTTACCCATATGCTTTCATGTTCTTATCACTTTATGCTCAAGCATTTTTACTTTCTTTCCCATACTTTATCCCTTATGTAGTTGTTAGGGGGAGAAATGGTACTTAGTTAGATTTGGGGAGAATGTGTAATTAATTAATTCCCAATCCTTTGTCTATTCCGAACAAAAAGGTGGATAAGTGGTTTCTAAACCTTTAGTTTAAGAAATTTAACTTAGGTAAAGTCTCGACTTTCTTAAATAGATCATAATGGATACGACGAGAGAATTAATTTCGGGGGAGTATTTATCTTACTTGCATTTAATCGTTTGATATTCCCTATGCGTTTAATGTTTTTCTTAAGTGTGCAGGAATTATTCTAACGACAAATTTCATCGGCAAAGATAGTAATCATCCTTGGGTTTTTGAGTCAATCTTGTATTTTTTATTTTTGGGTGGAAAGTTTTTGAGTGTAGTAGAGCTTGACGACCCTTTAGGATTTTTTTTTCTATCCCAGAATAGCCAAAGGGGGAGATTTGTAAGGACACAAATTTACAATTGAGTCCTTTGTAGTTTTGGCCCAATTCACTACACCAAATCTGTCGAATTGTCATGGTCATTGACCTTGACAAGTTCAACTTGTCAAGGTCAATGACCGTGACAATTATAGGTGAGACAATATTTTTTTTCACGGTCATGGACCGTGACAAGCTCATTAGAATTGTCACGGTCGTGTCACGGTTCTTGATCGTGATAAGTTTTGTCATGGTCAGGGACCGTGACAAGCACGTGACATTTAATGAAAAATTGTTACGGTCAATGACCGTGACCAGTCCGTGATAATTTTATTTGTCAAGGACTTGTCACAGTCAATGACCATGACAATTCTGGGCAGAATTGAAAAAAAAATTGTTGGGCAGTATGGCCATTGCCACTGCCCAACAGTATATATGTACCTGTTATAGCAACGTTGTTCATGTTCAAACATTATATATCCAAATAAAATAGAGATAGTGCAAATATACATTCAAAATAGAGACAATATGCAACACGATATAATCCAAATATAATTCAAATATACCAGCTTAAAAACAATTCAAATGTACAAACTTAAAAAAAATAGAATTCAATTCAAATAATGTCACTACATGTCTTGGGTAAGGTTAAATCCGAGGAGGTGAGTAGGCCATAATATATACGAATTGACACACCCACTGATATACATTGTGACACATTGTTCGCGCAACCACGACGGGGAGTTCTACTTCCCGGGTATCACATGCGTGATGAGCACCTTGGACTCAATGTCTTGAAGCTCACATCCGTGAACTAGTCCAGCCTGGATGATATTCGGGTCCCTCAACCCCCGCCCTATCGTTTGGCCATCAAATATGTCCAGTTTAAACAAGCTCGGTCAACCAAGTGTCGACATTGATCGTTCTAAGGGAGACAAATACGGAAGTGGATCACCAAAGTCCGCACGTGTCGACGATGAAGTAACGACGTCCACATCCTCGTCATCCTGCACCTCGTCCTCCCACACCTTCTCCCCCCACCTTCTCCTTCCCTTTCCCCTTGAATTTTCCACCGCCCAACGAATGCTTCATGAATGAGAACATATCTTTAACAGTCGCCTCCAAACTGGACACCTTCACGTCATGCGAGTCCACCGTTCGAGCCAACCTGGTGTCGCTCGTCTCCAATCCGATGATCCTAGATTTTTTCCACCCGCGAGCTCCCCCCTTCTCCTTCCCTTGCGATTAGAGCCAAGCACGTGGATGAGTGCGTCTGTGGACAAAGATGCCTTGTCGACATCACACTGCGACTCATGCACTTCCTTAAGCTTTGCCTAAAACGACAAAAAGGACATGATTAGTAAAATAAGTAAATTAAAAAATTATAACATAATTAATAAAAAGTAAACTGTCGGATTACTTACAATCGTGGCCGCGACGCTCGGGGACACCTCCTTGTCCTTCCCTTTCTTCGTCCGAAGAGCCAGATAAGTATCGAGCCTATGTGGCCTACCCCAGGGCCGCTCCATGTCCCCTGAAAAAAAATAAAGTAAAATTAGTATCGGCCCCACAAAGTAAAATAATGCAGAATAATATATTTATGTAGTTGTAAAAAATTAAATCTTACAATCATCTTATGCTCCACCACGACGTAAGACGTCCGACCGGAGTAGTGCACGCCCGTCTTTTCTTGCTCGGTTTCCCTCCCTGATTGGCGAGATGCCAATTGTCGCTCCTTGATCTCATTGTCAACGAACTTTTTCCATTGTGCCAATGAGATCGGCTCTTTTGGCCGGACAAATTCATGCCTTTCGATAATGGACTCTCGTGTCTTCCCAAAGTACCGGGTCCGCATATTTTTCTTCCACGTCTTGTGTTGCTCCCTCAACTGCTCCAAGACGGAATCGCGTAGCTTTGGATCTAGGCTGAATTGTTCCTGTCCAACAAATAAAATGTTATTTGCAAATAAATATAAATATAAATATAAATATAAAATGAAATTGAAATCGAAATTGAAATATTCATAGGAATATAAATATAAATAGAAATAGAAATCGAAATACATTACCTGTAATGCCACCCAAACAGCTAACTTGAGCTCATATGGCACCTCCTTCCAACTAATGTACCCTAGGCCGATGATCGTCTTTACCAGTTTGAGGGATCTCGCTAATAGCCCCGACTTGTTCTCGATGGCCATCCCCAATTTTCCATATGTGACACCCCGCCTAATTAAATACAGGGTGATCAATCCTTTATTAAATTAAAATCAAGGTGAACTGTTGGTTCATTCTTAGCATCACTATCGCAAAATAAAATTTTCCAATTTAAGCACCCTAAGTAATTAAGCTAACTGTCAAAACAATTTAGAACTTTATTTCCATCTTTATTAAATAACAAATTGAAAACCTTTTAAATAACCAACAGTTTAAGAATCACATAAGTGCTACGAATAACAATCAACACAAAAGAATTAATCCATCTAGATTAACGAATCCAAATTTAAACTACAAATGAAATCATCCTGACAAGAGTTAATACCCAAAGAGTACCGAATACTAAAAATAAATGAACATACATCTCTGATAAATATACAGTGAATGGGAAATGGGCGACACATGCCCTAAATATGAAGAGCTATAACAAGAACCGAATCAATGAAGAGTGTAAGGACAAATTTCCAATCGAGTCATTTGTTATATTGGCTATATTCCGTTGGACAAAACAATTTTGGGTCATTCTGCATCAAGCATCATTCAATGCAAAGATTCAAGCATCGCATCCAAAGTTCATGCGTCATCAATATTCATGCCATGCTAGCTATCCTACAAAGGTATATGACCAAAATAAATTTTATGTGTTGGAGTATTTTGTCTAATCAAGAAAATTTCATATAAGAAAATGTTCGTAAATAAGTAATGTTCATAAAGAAAAATCTTTGAAATAAATTTGAAAAAATTTGTGCAAAAATTAAAATCTCGTTCGAAGTTTATCCAAGTCGTTCGAACGACCTGGATCTAACGACTTTCCCCCGCCTATACTGGAACTTCGTTAGAAGTTCGTTAGAAAGGTCATTCGAACGACCTCGTTCAAACGAGGTTTCTAACGACCTTTCTAATTTAAAACTGAAACTTCGTTAGATAACTCGTTCGAACGAGAAGTCGTTCGAACGACCTTATTCGAACGAGTTTTGCAAGGTCTGATTTTTAAACTTATTTTTTAAGCAGTTTTTTCTCATAACTGTTTTTGTCCACTACTTTTTCAGTTATTTTATATGGACGAAAATCAGTTTCAAAGGTTAAGGAAGTTCATTATTCTCTTGAGATCTTTTTCTATAAATTCCCCCTTTTTGGTAAAAATTATCTCCAACACTTTTATCATCTTTTGAAACAAAACCTCTTCAATCAAATTGACATTCAACAAGCAAGTTTGTGGTGGATCTCTGCATTCAAGCTTTGAGGAGACGGTGGTTTTGGGCTTCGGTGGATACCGCGACACGAGGAGTGTCGAGCAACGCATTGGAGCTTCGCGTACTACAAATTCATAGGTGGAGGACGGCATAAGCAAGTCTTGAGTGAGTCAATGTCTGTAAGTCTTTTGAGTCTCTTGTAAAACCTTATTTGTAGTGGATTTTGTCTAGGCCCAGCCGTCCGAGGTTTTTCCCATTTGGATTTTCCTCGTACATCGGCATGTTGTGGTTGGGATTTTTGCATTTCACTTTATTAAATCACCTAGATGTATGCTTAGGATAAAATGAATAAAATTGGAATAATTTTATCTTAATTAGTCAAGTCATCAATCCCATTGCATTAATTGAAATTTGTTCTTGCGAACTTGTGAATCAGCTTTTAAATTGAAATTGAAAATATCACTTTATAGGTATTATTAAAATTGGATTGCGTGTGTGTATTCTACGAATTAGACTAAGATCATATAACCTTGCAACTTCAAATTGGTATCAGAGCTAGTCTCTAAAAGTTATTTAGATGAATCCTGGAGGTTATATGGATAGTTTTTCGTCAAATAGACTCCCTTTGTTTGATGGAACTAATTATACCTATTGGAAAGCACGTATGAAATCCGATCTTAAATCAATTGATGAACGTGTTTGGGTTACTGTTGAAAGAGGATGGTCTCCTCCTACTATGGTTGTGAATGATGAAACTATTTTGACTCCCATTGAACACTGGTGTGAGGATGAACTAAAATGGTGTAACTTTAACTCTAAAGGATTAAATGCCTTATTTGGTGTCGTGGCTCCCGATGAGTTTCGTCGTATAATGATGTGAGAAACATCAAAGGAACCTTGGAACATTCTCCAAGTTACTCATGAGGGAACCAGTGTTGTTAAAGCATCAAAACTTCAAAATTTAACTACACAATTTAAAACGATCACCATGAAAGAAACTGAAACATTTGATGAGTTTTATGCTCGTTTATCAGACATAGTTAACTCTTGCTTTAACTTAGGTGAAAAAATACCTAAAAATCGTGTTGTTAAGAAAATACTTAGATGTCTTCCTAAGAGATTCATTCCTAAAGTCACTATTCTTAATTCTTTAAGAAACCTAAATACTTTAAAACTTGAAGAACTTGTTGGTGATCTGCAAACTTATGAACTAGATATGTTTCCTAAAGATAACAAAGGCAAAGATAAAGGAGTTGCTTTAAAAGTTAAGAAAGTCGATATGTCTGATTCTGATGAGTCTGACTTTGATCCTGATGATATAGCCTTATTTGCTGAAAAGTTTAAAAAATTTCTCAAGTTTAAAAAACAAAACTCTAAATTTGAAAAACCTAAATTTGAGAATAAAAATAAAGGAGGAAATAAAAAATTCAATAATCAGGATTCAAAGAAGTACAACAAAGACAACTTTAAAATGGATGATTCGGAGAGATGCTTTGAATGTGAGGGACGTGGTCATAGAGCTTTCGAGTGCCCTACAAAACTTAAAAGACAAGGCAAAGAAAAAGATGTTTACAATGCTACTCTAAGTGACAGTGATAATGAGTCTGAAGACTCTGATGAGTCTAAACCATCTAGAATTAATTTCACAGCCTTTATGGCGAGCCATGCTAGTAATTCGAGTGTGTCATACCTTAATGTTGACAATTCCGAACAAAATCTTGAGGTTGTTTCTACTCATTATACTAGTAGTGATGAAAAAGAGAGTGATAGTGATATAGATGAGATTGAACTACAATCTGCTTATTCCGAACTCTACAATGAATCTCTTCGCATTCAAAAAGTTAACAAAAGATTAACCTTTAAGTCGTAACTTTAGAAAAAGAGTTGAAAGGCCTGAAGGAGAAGGAGGCTTTAGTTAGTTAACTCGAGGCAATTAAGATATCTCTTTCTGAAATGCTTATCGTGATTGGTAAAGAAAAATGTGACTTAATTATCTCCTTGGAAGGTGTTAACAAAGACCTTAATGAGTCTTTAGAAATTAGAACATCTCTAGAAGCTAAAATTTCCCAACTTGAAAAAGATCTCGAGTCCTCTCGTGAAGTTAAAGTCACACTCGAGGATAATTCATTAAGAATGGGAAAATTGTTTCTAGGTCCTCTTTTAGGATATAAGGAGAGAGGTTATCAAGAGAGAAAGGATATCGGATATGTAGAAGGAAATTCTTTAAAATTCAAAACCGAACCTGTTGCTAAGTTTGTTACAAAATCTAAAGTTCCTAAAATAAATCCTTCTAAGCAACCTTTAAAAGCCGACCCAAAGCAACCCTATGTATGCTCATATTGTCACAAATGGGGTCATCTTAAAGATTTTTGCTACAAACTTGCAAAGAACCCTAAATTCACAAATTCGAAACAACCCTATAGCTCCTTAGCTAATCTTAAGAGTCAAGTCGAGTATCTAGTTATTACTTCTAAAAGTCTAATGGAAGAGTTTCTAAGGTTTTCTAAAGTCCAAGGAAATAATTCTAATTATAAGACTAGAGCCAATCGAGGAAAGAAAAGAACTCAAGCTTGGGTTAAGAAAAATCAAACCAAGAAAGCTTTTGTTGCTCATGTTGCACTAAAGGCTCAAAATACCTCTCAATGGTACTTTGATAGTGGTTGTTGAAGACATATTACTGGTGATAAATCTCTATTTACCACTCTCAAAAACTATAAAGACGGTAAAGTAACTTTTGGGGATGGTAGCAAGTCTCAAATCAAGGGTAGAGGATTTATTGAAATCTTCGGATTTCCTAAACTTGAAAATGTTCTTTATGTTGATGGTCTCAAGGCTAATTTGATAAGTATTAGCCAACTATGTGATGAAAATCTTGATGTGAAATTTAGTCAATCGGAATGCACCGTTTATGATCAGTCTAGTGAATCTATTTTACAAGGTGTTAGAACTAGTGACAATTGCTATGGAATCATTCCTAAATCATCTTTAGTTTGCAATAATGAAAAATCCTCATCTACCGATCTTTGGAATCAAAGATTAGGTCATGTTAACTTTAGAGATCTTGACAGACTAGTGAGAAAAGAGCTAGTTCGAGGCTTACCCCCACTAGGAAAGCCAACGTCCACCATTTGCGGACCGTGTCAATTTGGAAAACAAATTAAAAGTCCTCATAAGAAGATAAACTATATAACTACATCTCGTGTCTTAGAATTGATACACATGGACCTTATGGGTCCCACTCGTACCGAGAGCATAGGAGGAAAAAGATACATCTTAGTTATGGTGGATGATTTCTCGAGATACTCTATTGTAGGCTTTCTAAGAGAAAAATCTGAAACAATTGATTTTCTTACTGTTAAATGTAGAGCTCTTCAAAATTTACACGGTGTTACCATAAACCGCTTTAGGAGTGATAATGGAACCGAATTCAAGGAATCTGGTGTGAATGCCTTATGTGATGAAATAGGAAAAAAACATGAATTCTCGACCGTTCGAACACCTCAACAAAATGGTATAGTTGAACAAAAAAATCGAACGATCCAAGAAATGGCAAGATCTATGCTCCTAGGAAGAAATGTGCCCCGTAGGTTTTGGGCCGAAGCGGTTAACACTGCATGTCACACAGTAAATAGAGTTTATTTGCGTCCTAACACTAGCAAAACTCCTTATGAATTGTGGATGGGTAAGAAACCTAATTTGTCCTATTTTAGGGTGTTTGGAAGTCCCTGCTATATTCTTCGAGATAGAGAACTTCTAGGCAAATTTGACTCAAGGAGTGGTGAAGGTATTTTCCTAGGATATTCTCAAAATAGTAGAGCCTTTAGAGTTTTCAACTTAAGAACTCTAGAGTAATGGAATCCATTAATGTTGTCATTAAAGATGATGCTCCGACCACATCTATTGATAATGAGGAAGATTTGTCATGTGAGCGTGATGTTGTGTCAAATGTTGAAAGTATTGAATATCAAAATGATTTGGTTGTTCCAACTACCGAGAAAAAGGAAGCTACTCCTTGGGTGCGTAAAAGTCATGACACTTCAAAAATTATAGGAGATACCGAGGTAGGTGTCAAGACTAGGGCACAATTAGAAAATGAAGTTACCTATCTATGCTATACTTCTAAAATTGAACCTAAAAACTTTAAAGAAGCATTAAAAGATGAACATTGGATTAATGCTATGCAAGAAGAACTGTTTCAATTTAAGAAAAATGATGTTTGGGAATTAGTCCCTAGGCCTTATAATACCAATGTCATTGGCACTAAATGGATTTTCAAAAATAAAATGGATGAAAATGGTGTCATTGTTCGAAATAAACCTAGATTAGTTTCTCAAGGATACACCCAAATAGAAGGTGTTGACTTTGAAGAAACTTTTGCTCATGTTGCTAGGTTAGAATCGGTTTGCCTTTTACTTGCCATAGCATGTCACCTTCAATTTAAATTATATCAAATGGATGTAAAAAGTGCCTTTTTAAATGCTATTATTCAATAGGAAGTATATGTTAAACAACCAAAAGGGTTTGAGGAACCAAAACATCCTACTCATGTCTTCTTCCTAAAGAAAGCTTTATATGGATTGAAACAAGCTCCCTGTGCTTGGTATGAAAGACTCACCTCTTATCTCTTTTCTCGTGGCTTTTTGAGAGGGGGAGTAGATATGACACTTTTCGTTCGGCGTGATGAAAAAGGTATCCTAGTTGCTCAAGTTTATGTCGACTACATAGTGTTTGGGTCTACGTGTGATAAACATACTCAATTTTTTTCAAAAGAAATGCACAATGAATTTGAGATGAGTATGGTAGGTGAACTTACTTTCTTTCTAGGTCTTCAAGTTCGTCAACTCAAAAGTGGGATATTTTTGTCCCAAACTAAGTATTCTAAAGACCTCGTTAACAAATTTAAAGTCGAATCCGCTAAACATGCTCGTACTCCTATGAGCTCATCTATTAAACTTAGTAAGGATACCGACGAAAAGGATGTAGAGCATACACTTTTTAGAAGTATGATAGGTAGTTTACTTTACTTAACTGCTAGCCGCCCGGATATTTCCTTTAGTGCAGTAGTTTGTGCTCGTTATCAACCCGCTCCAAAAGAGTCTCATTTACTTGCTATCAAACGTATCATCAAATATGTTAGTGGGACCCTATCTTTTGGCATTTGGTACTCTTTTGACACCAATGATTGTATATCGGCATATTCAGACGCCGATTGGGCAGGAGATGTTGATGGATGTAAAAGTACTTCTGGCGGTTGTTTCTATTTTGGAAGTGCACTTGTCTCATGGATGAGCAAGAAACAAAATTCTATTTCTTTGTCCACGACGGAGGCCGAATACATTGACGCCGGCAGTTGTTTCACTCAAATCATTTGGATGAAACAAATGTTCGAAGATTACGGTATTTCCCAAGGCACTATGACTATATATTGTGACAATACTAGTGCAATTCATCTTTCCCGTAATCCCGTTCAACATTCTAGAACCAAGCATATTAAGATCCCTGAACATTTCATCCACGACTTGGTTGAAGAGAAAATTGTTTCTCTAAGCTTCGTTACTACCGATCAATAATTGGCCGATATCTTTACCAAACCTCTAGATGCCCTTAGGTTTGAAAACCTTAGGAAATCAATTGGGGTTTGCTCCATTGATTGAGATCGAAGCCGTTTATCTAGTTTAGGTTGCTTCTCTTGTATATTTTTATACCAATGAACTAGATTTCCTTTGTATATATTTTATTCAAAATCTCAAAAATATTTTTTTTTCTTATTTTCAAGGAAAACGGGAATGGCTAGAATAGCTTTCAAATTTTTTTGTCCATGTGGCTTTGTGGGCGATGTATTCGGATCTTTATATTTTTCCATGTTCACGTGGCTTTCTATGAGTAGTTAATCCATACCTTGTTTATCTTGTGCACAATAATGCTCTTTTATGATATATAATTTTGTGATTTCCTCACATCATTGCCTTTTGCACACACCGTACACGAAATATTACGAATATCTTGTTCATAGTGTTCTTGCAAAGTGGGATTTGGTGTTGTCTTCTCAATCCTGTCACATCCCTTATAAGCAATCGAAATTGTGAATGATCATCCATTGCCCGGATTGAAACAAAATGTTTATATTCTTCCGGCTGGTTTCTGTTTCAAGCAATGGATGAGAAAAAAATAAAAGTTTTTGCGTGAAAATCCACCATTTGTATTCTCAGTTGTGTGGCTAAAATAGAAGGATTGAAAATGATATATAATGCCAAGGCCAAAATAATAGGCTTGATTGATTCTTCAAAAAGATTAGTCTCAATCTATTGTAACTCATGGGAGATATAAGTTGAAGATCAATGGGCATGCAAATTTCATCGATTTATTGCTTTCTCATTGTGACATTATTGGCGAGCGAATCATCTATTTTGCATGCTTGTTACATTCGTGTTCAAGTGTTCAATAATATTTCCTTTTTGACACAAGGCTAATCTGAGTGAATATTGCGATTATATATTGTTTGGCATTACGCACTTGTACATTGTTGTGGCTAAAAACTCTCACTCGTATTGTTCACACCCCTACATTCTCGCTCCCACTATTTGGATATGTTGCCACAAGCTAGGACTATTAAAATCTACATTTTAGCATCGTTCTGGCCTTCCCAATTCCTGATATTATGCTATTTTAACCCTATTTTATGTTATTTTTATTTAAAAAATATTGATTTTCGTCAGAAATTCTCGTTCGAACGAGATTTCTAACGACATCTATAACCCTCATTCTGTCACTTCGTTCGAAATGTCGTTCGAATGACAACTTTCGTTCGAACGAACTTCTAACGAGTTATCTAACGAAGCGCTACTGTGACTTTGTTCGAACGACATCACTCGTTCGAACGACTTGCGTTTAAATCGTGCAGTTCCTCTTCCCAAAAACTGCCACCTCTCTCTATTCACTCTCCACGTTTCCCAAAAACCGCCCTTTTCCATATTTTCTCTATCCCACCTCTTCCATTTTCCAATCTCTTTCCAGATTTTCTCTCTCCCATGATTTTTCATTTTCCCCTCTTTCCTATCTCTCATTTCCCTTATCCCCCACTCTCTTCCTATTCCCATGATTTCCACCTCCATAAAACCTTCTTTCATTCACCCATTTGATCTTTGGTTGCTGTTTCCATCTTCTCTTCGAGGTATTATTTTTCCATTGCTCTCTCTCGATATATATATATATATAACTATCTATCTACATTTATATATATTTATCTATACCTATATATGTATAGAATTTTTTTTTGGGGCTATCTTTTCATTTGATTTAGTTTGTGCTACCCCTGATTAAAATATATTCCATGATAATCTTATTTTTCCCAAATTCAATTTCAATTACTTTCATGGAATTTATCTTAATCAAATTTTATTAATTTTCTTTTATTCCTAATGGAGGATGGGATTATTCTGATTGATTGTTGGTTTATTGGTGTGATTGGTGGATTGGTTGGAATTTATTTGGGTAGGTTCCAGTTTCCGTCATTTTTACCATGGCCCGTAACCGTCGCCAACGTCGTATAAGCGATTCCCCCGAGGAACGCTCCTCGTCCTCTGATGAGGAGACCCATGCCATTGCAGCTATTCCCGATCTTAAGCTGCGTTGGAGGACCCTTTCCAAACACACTCTTTATCACACACAAGGTTTTGCTACCCGTTCTATCGTTAGGGAGGAAATTATTAATCTCCACTATCTCCACGGCACCACTGTGCATTCGTGGATTTCAGATTTAGGATGGGACCCTCTCTTCTCTCTCACGGATGTCGTTTTTCTCGACCTTGTTCGGGAATTTTATTTTGGGATGCACGAAAAGAATAATCTCCTTTATTCTACGGTGCGCGGTCGGGAGATTATTGTATCTCCCGACTCGATAGCTCAACTCCTTCCCCTCCCTAGGTCACTAATCCCTCATTCCCTTGGACATCCGATACACGTCCCGATCCCACTCTTGTACTAAACATTGTTTTTAGGTTCCTCCCTCCCGGCACTCTCACTATCTTCCATAAACATTTACATCCTGACTTTATGGTCCTTAATTGGATCACATGTTCATGTCTTGTTCCACGTGCAAACACCACCCAAATCACTAAACAACACGTGGACCTTATGTTTTCTATTAGCATTCGGGCTCACATTGACCTCCTCGCCTACGTTTTTAGTGTCATTAGGACTGTTAGGATCCTCCCCTCCAGCCCCGCTCGACAAGCCCACCCTTTTGCGGCCATTATTATATGCTTTTGTCTTGTCGCCGGCTGTCCTCGCGTCTCCACCGATATCCCCGTCACTAAATATCAAACCGTTGACATGTTCTCAGCCAGCCGCTCTCATGGTCATTTGCCACCGGTGTAATACCCCGCATTTTTATCGATATTTATTTATGGGATTAATTAAATTAAATGTGAATTAATTGAGAATTAATCCGGATAAAATACTAACGAGATGTGAGTTGGTATTTGATTATAATATGTATATATGGAAATATATGAATATTGAAAATATTGAAATTGTCGCGAGGCTGAAATACGGCAATTTGGAAAATTTAGTTGGGACGCACGTGACAGTCGCGTCAGAAATGTAATTATTTGAATTAAAAAAATGAATTTTATTTTTATCAACCGTATGGTCATTTTGAGTGCGCCAACGAGTCCGGAAGGGTCGAAATAGTCAGAAAACACTAGCCGGGGGTTTAGTTTGGGTCCCAGGGCATTTTTAGGCCATACCGGCAACCCAAAAGGGTAGTTTGGTAATTTCGAAATTTTGGGAATTAAAACCCACGAAAATTAGAAGTTAAAATCTGATTTAGTCTTTACCCACTAAACCCACTAACAACACTAAATTACTTAATGGGCTACGGGAGTTATTGGAAGAAATTTTAAGAGGTTCCTAAGGCAACCTCTAAACCACCATTGTCATCTTGGAGAAGAACTTGTAGAGAGAGAGAGAGAGAGGAGAATTCTGCAGAGAGAGAGAAAGCAATTCAACCTTCTTCAACCAACAACAAAAATCTGAAGAACATAAGGCAAGTGATTTAGTTACAATTGATTCAATGAATGTGTTCTTCCATGTTTAGTGTAATTATTGAATTTTGTCTTGGAAGATTGATATAGACCCATGAATTTGAGGATTAACTCTATAAACCATGTTAGGAATTGCATGTAGACATATTTTGGACGAATTATGAATCCGAAACATAATACTTGATGATCTAAAAATGGATTAAAGAAGAGAATTACTGTTGTTCTTGAAAGAAATAGAAAACTAGGGTTCTTGAGGATGTTTTGATCTAAATAAGGCCTTTGGGTGATGATTAATTAGTTTTAGGACGTTAAAAATGTTGTAGGATGATTATTTGATGATATTATAACGTTAGAATGAAGTTTCATGCATTGTAATAAATTTTTGGGACGATTTGAGGACTGCAAAACAAAGCAGTCCGTAGCCTATCTGGTGCAATCGATCGATCGACATTCATCAGTCGATCGATCGACCACCATCGATCGATCGATGTTCAAGATCGATCGATCGACCTTCCCAGAATGAGTAAAATTTTCCCTAGTTAAATTTTAATGATGTTAACCCTTAGAAAATTATTATTAGAGACTTTATGAATATCCTTAGACTTAAGGAAGACCAGTAGGTATGGTTATAAAATTTGCACCTTAATTAGAATTCAATTTGAGGAATTATTCTAAAATCTAATGAAATTCGATGAGTGAGATAATATTAGGGTTAAAAGAGTAAATTTGAATAATTTGATGAAATGAGGTTTGGGGCAGAAGTAAGGACCTTAAGAATAATGACGTTATATGTGGGAATAATAGGAAACTTAATAATCCCTTTGAGATAGGTTTTAAGTACAAGAAACTATGACGTGAGATGTGTCGACAGTCTACATTAAATATTATCGAAAGACTTAAAATGTATAAAATTGGAATAATGGTATAACGATGTAGAATCTACCTTTATTATTATTGAGACATCTAAGATGTGTGAATGCTTAGTATATAACTTATGTGTATGACATACCAACCATACTTGCTATCACGGGAGGTTTGCGTTCGTTTAGGACCATCTAACCTTTGTGTGCCTACGGGGGGATATAGATTGGTACCTCGAGGACATAGGTCAGAGAAGGACTTATTGGGAAGTTAATAAGTCTGTTGATCGTGGGAGCGTAGGTATGTGCGTGACCCATGTGATGTGACTGTGTTCGCCTCCATTGATTGTGATTGTTGTTATCTGAGAATGATTCCTGAGAGATTCAGAATGCGTGATCCTTATGTACGTGATGTACCGGGATGGATAGCAGAGTATGTGTGCACCGTAGCTTAGTCTCGGGGTGCTTGTATTGTATATTTATGACGTGAATAATACACGCTTATATAATGAGAATTTTCAGGTTGGTATTGTGAGTATAATTATGGTCACGCCTTGAGAAAATAAAAAGGGATAACCTGTAGTGAATTGTATTGTTAATAATTGAGAATCCGAGTTTAAGTAAGGTCCTCTATTTAATTGATAACATTAGAATGTATAATGGGAATCGAGTGGAAAGGGGTAGAACTTAAAACGGTTTAGTTAGATATGAATGTCATTTAGATGGGTACGGTACGTTAGGAGTGCACACTTAGTCGAGAGGTGAGTATTTCATGTGAGTGCACGTCCTAACATGTATTTTGCATTCATTGCTTTAAATGTCATTAAAGCACTTGCTATTTTTAAAATACTCTCCACTTTCGGGCTCTGGCCCGTTTTCTTTCAAATCTATTTTTTGTAAAAACCTTTTAGGTGCCCAACCACAAGGACACCATGCATAGTATTTCCATTCAGGTGACGAGTTATAGCTGTTGTGGAAGTTACAGGGCCTTGCTAGTAGACGCTTATTTTGGTTTTGACTCCATATTCAGTTCCATCACTTGTAGGGCATGTCGCCCATTTCTTTTAGAGACATTTCATATCAGTTATTCAGACTTTTGGCATGTAATTAATTCAGGATACACTGTTTTATTTATTTCAGTTGTGGGATTGTTGTGAGGAGTTTTTACTCTGGACTCATTAATGTTTGTCAGTTACTTCGTTGAGACTTTATGGTGTATGGTTATGTTATTCTTTTATATCTCACTTACTGCTTGTTAATCAGACTTAATTTAAAATTTGACATCTTACTTTTAAATACTAGGTGGTTAGTAATTACTCAAAAATGTTTTCGACAGTGATGCTATTAACTGAACCAACTTGGCATTTTGATTTAATTTAATAAAGGAGTAGCTACCCGGTATTTAATTAGTCGGGGTGTCACAACCGGATACTCCTCCCCTCACCCCCTCCACCTCTTCTCACTCCGCCGCTTCCTCTCACCCTGCCCCTAGTCATCCCGCCCCCTCCCGCTCTATCCATCACCCCTCCCCTTCCCATATTCTCGCACCCGTCGAGTCGGAGAATTTTTTTTTTGTCCGTTTTCAGGTTGAACAGATTCAGGAGGATCGATGTCAGGTACGGGAGCTTATGCAAGAGCTTTTACTTTTTATACAGCAGGACCGCGAGACCCAAGCCCGTCGAGATGCAGCCCGGGAGGAAGCACAAGCGCGTCGAGCTGAAGCCCAGGCTCGTCGGTACTCTCTCCTTTTAGCGCATCTTGATGCCATTCGACGTATGGAGATGCGCCGCGGGGCATGTTCTTCCGGCACCAGCTTTCTTCCCGATGATACTCCACCCGATGCTCCTGGCTCTTGATGTGTTTTGTTCATTTCCTGTTTACTTGTTTTTGTGAGGATGAGTGGTTTATTTATTTCTTGTATTGGATTCATTTAGTTTGGATACTTTCTTATATGAACCATAACTCTTTCCCCTTACTTAATGCATCCTCATTATTCTCCTTGTCATTCTTATTTCTTCCTATTTCCTGCTTTGTTTTCTATTATCCTTTATCTTGCTGGTCCCTTATCCCTTTGTCTTTTTCGGGCAAAAAGGGGGAGAAACATTAATTAATGGGAATTCATATTTAGGGGGAGTTGAATAACTTAATTGGCTTTAATATTGATTTTAATATTGATCATATGCATAATTTAGGGGGAGTTAAATTCTTAATATTGAATGTTGAGACTTTCATTTACCATTCACAACTTATGCTAACACATAGTTGTATAAATAATTTATTCTCTATTTCCTCATGCGTTTATGAATTTGTTGTTTCATGTGTGTAGGATACATCTCCTACTCCTTTGCAGTTCGTCAGTCTTGTCCTTGTGTCTATCTTTTTTTTGGGTTTTTGGGACGGGCCTTAGAAATGGCTTGACGGCTGGCTTAGCAAATTCTGTCTTTTATTTATTTTTTATTATTCTATTTTGTCCCGAAATAGCCAAAGGGGGAGATTTGTAAGGACCAATTTCTAATCGAGTCATTTGTTAAATTGGCTATATTCCGTTGGACAAAACAATTTTGGGTCATTCTGCATCAAGCATCATGGAATGCAAAGATTCAAGCATCGCATCCAAAGTTCATGTGTCATCAATATTCATGCCATGCTAGCTATCCTACAAAGGTATATGACCAAAATAAATTTTATGTTTTGGAGTATTTTGTCTATTCAAGAAAATTTCATATAAGAAAATGTTCGTAAATAAGTAATGTTCATAAAGAAAAATCTTTGAAATAAATTTGAAAAAATTTGTGCAAAAATTAAAATCTCGTTCGAAGTTTATCCAGGTCGTTCGAACGACCTGGATCTAACGACTTTCCCCATCCTATACTGGAACTTCATTAGAAGTTCGTTAGAAAGGTCATTCGAATGACCTCGTTCGAACGAGATTTCTAACGAACTTTCTAATTCAACACTGGAACTTCGTTAGATAACTCGTTCGAACGAGAAGCCGTTCGAACGACCTCGTTCGAACGAGTTCTGCGAGGTCTGATTTTTTAAACTTATTTTTTAAGCATTTTTTTCTCATAACTGTTTTTGTCCACTACTTTTTCAGTTATTTTATATGGACGAAAATCAGTTTCAAAGGTTAAGGAAGTTCATTATTCTCTTGAGAGCTTTTTCTATAACTTCCCTCTTTTTGGTAAAAATTATCTCCAACACTTTTATCATCTTTTGAAACAAAACCTCTTCAATCAAATTGACATTCAACAAGCAAGTTTGTGGTGAATCTCTGCATTCAAGCTTTGAGGAGACGGTGGTTTTGGGCTTCGGTGGATACCGCGACACGAGGAGTGTCGAGCAACGCGTTGGAGCTTCGCATACTACAAATTCAGAGGTCCAGGACGGCATAAGCAAGTCTTGAGTGAGTCAATGTCTGTAAGTCTTTTGAGTCTCTTGTAAAACCTATTTTGTAGTGGATTTTGTCTAGGCCCAGCCGTCCGAGGTTTTTCCCATTTGGGTTTTCCTGGTACACCGGCGTGTTGTGGTTGGGATTTTCGCATTTCACTTTATTAAATCACCTAGATGTATGCTTAGGATAAAATGAATAAAATTTGAATAATTTTATCTTAATTAGTCAAGTCATCAATCCCATTGGATTAAAAGAAATTTGTTCTTGCGAACTTGTGAATCAGCTTTTAAATTGAAATTGAAAATATCACTTTATATCTATTATTAAAATTGGATTGCGTGTGTGTATTCTACGAATTAGACTAGGATCATATAACCTTGCAACTTCAAAGAGGTCGTCTAAAACAAAGTCCTGCAACTCCCATATAAGCTACAATACGTCCAATCTAAAGAATCTATGCACAACTCCCCTGTGGTTGGGCACCTATAAGATATACATATATATACAAGAGAGAAGAGATAACAGAAAACGGGACAGAACCCGATTGTAAAACAGTTAGAAAAATTAGTTTAGCAAGTATTTAAAATTCTTACCTGCTAATGCAACAACCATGTTAGTATACGACATTTTCTTGAGAATTCTCACCTGTCATCTAGTGTGCACGCTACCGTACTAATGATTCTCATAAGTCTCTCTAACTTATTCTCCATAAGGTTTTATCACTTGAAAATAAGGTTATGATATTCACTTTAGAAAATCAATCTCTTCAAGATTTATTACGTTATTGTGAATAACTCCGCACCGTTATAAAGTTCCCGAATACTTATAGTGAAGTTGAAGAATTTATTCATTACTTAACTACCATTACGCACAGTAGAAAGTTCTCATATAGATATACGTATATATATTAGTTAAACGTATAATATATATACTAACGGCACCCAACATAAAAATCTATGGTGCAAGGTTTCCATATATAAGTATATACATACCAATCACTCATATAATATATACATACTATCTGCACCCCACATACAATCTATGGTGATGGCATACTATGCTATCAAGTCCCCGTATCGCTCATACTAAGGGAAATACTAGTTCGGAATCACTCTCGAACTGTATTAACACAAAACACATACAAATGGAGGCGAAGCATAGTTCTCGATCCTAAGAGGTCAGCACATACCCTCACGTCTCTTAGGACCATCTGACTATCACTCAGATAGCCTGTAATCAAGGAATCCTATGTTCTAGGGTACAAGTCAATATCCCCTATAAAGGCCCAATCGAGATAAGACTATCCCGGTGCAGAAACCTCCGTGATAGCAAGTAGACCAAGTACGATTTTTATACAGATATAATATATGCACAATCACACAGTCATACATATATATATACACATCCACATTGCTAAATTAGGTGCGCTGACGACCCATAATTATAATTATTCGTTATTACACATTTTACTCGATTATTTCGTATAACGGACTCGTTATTTGTTTTCTCATTTATTATTCACTTGATACTCAATTCTCCTCTCTCGAAGTATTCTAAGTATAATTTCAGTAGGCATTCACTCACTTACATTCCGGTCTAACTCCCTTACCATCCCCAATCTTTTTTTATTAAATATACGCATGATTTCTTATACACATGAATCATTCCTCGAAAACCCAAAATCTCATCCTACACTAAAATGTTACTCAACGGGGTCTACCTAGGCCCTACTGGTCATCTCTATATCCCATTATACTCCAAAAACAACAATCAAGGGTTCCCATACATTTTAATCGAATTAAACTAACGAATGAGAAATATGCAGTTTTTTAGGAGGGGTCGATCGGTTGATCGATCGATGCTCCTGGGTCGATTGATCGATCAAGCAGTTCTTGCCCAGAAACTTTAATTTAAACCTACGGGTTTCATCTTGCAATTTCTCCAAAAATGTCATTAACATCTCTAGAATTCTCAAATAACATTACTAAAAGTTCTATATACATATATACAAGATTTCCTACATGAAACATGTATAAATTCATCAACTATATCGAATTAGTGGGGTAAAATTGACATAATATTTAAGAACCCTAATTTAGTAAGAAATATACATTCCTCTAATTACTTCCCAAATTTCTTGTTTCTAAACCCATAATAATCCGTGGGTAATCCTCTACATATGATGGGTATATCCAGAATATATGGAATCTCTATAAACATGCGATTTAAAGTCTCTAAATTAACAATTTCTTTCATAAAACATGATCTTGGTAATCCTAGACTAATATGGGTGAGGCATTAACAAAAAATAAAGCAAGATAGATACTTGCCTTAAATTAAAGGTTCTGATTTTGTGGATGAAATGGTATGGTTGCGTTCCTCATCGCGCGATCTACGTTTTGGTGGTGGTGGCGGTGCAAATGGGTGAGTCCTTGGCCTTGAGTTTCTTGGAAAGCTCTCCCACTCCTTCTCTAATACCCATTCTTTGATTTTGTGTTTGCTAACCCTAAGAGAAAACTCAAAATGGTTGATATAACCTAATTGAATTCGTGGGTTTAATTACCCAAAAATTCAAGATGTCTATAATACCCTCCTGGGATGTCAATTAGGCCTAATAACGCCCCGAGACCCAAACTGAACCCCCGGGTACACTTTTCTGACTATCTCGACCCTACCGGACACATTGGCGCATTCGAAATGACAATACAGGTAAATTATAATTTATTCACTTTATATAATAATAATTTAGTCCTGACACGACACAGGCGCGTCCCGACTTAAATTTTCATAATTGTCATTTTATTCGCTCGTGACAATTTTAATAACCTTGATCTTACATATTACTTTACACATCTAGTAATATTCAACAAATTTCCAATAATTACTAACTCTCGTCACGCTAGTAAATATTTAAAACATAATTCTGTATTAATATTAAATTAATCTACCTCAATTAAATTTAATAAAATCCCTAAATTTAAAAGCCATAAAAATACGGGGTATTACATAATCCCCCCCTAATAACGGAATTTCGTCCCAAAATTTAGAAAAATAAGGCCTACCTGGTAAAACAAATTTTGGATACCTTAACAGTACGCATCCTATCCACATAGTAAGGCGCTCAATCACTCTAGCCTCCGCCTCACAACAAGCTTGTTTAACACTCTTCATTAAAGATACTTCACATTGTGCTCCTATTCGACAACATTCTCATAAGACACTCATATACACTATTAATTCCCATTATTTCAATATCATTGGGAGGCCTCACCTCACTACATCACAACTACTCAAATTTATCTAAACAGAAAACTCCCATTCTGAGAGAAACCATACAAACATCTGACCACTCTTGTTCGCCTAAAACAGTCGTGAAATTCCACCATAGTCATCGGATTATTCTCGACCGATCCAAAATTTTGATTATCCGCTCACCTCTAAACATACGCAGAGAGAATAGTTAAGGTTTTTCCGCACCAAAATTTCAATAAGCACCTTGTTCACGACAAACTGGTACGAGTGATTCCACGAAAATCTACCATTAGGTAAGATCCTCTCCCAATTACCGTATTGTTCCACTTGTTAGCTATGACCGTTGTGGAAATGAAATGATCACCAAGATTCTAAAATCACCTGCACACGGATCGACTACTCGTTAATCACTGTGCGCCTGCTCCTTGGCCATGGGTGATACCACCTACTAAAAACGAAACGTTATCTTCTTTATTTACTGAAATCCCATATTAAAGGTGGTATTCAAAAATTTCATACTGATTCAGAAAATAATACCGTGTAGGACCACATTGCAGTGCGATCCCTTCCTTTCAAAGAAAGGCTGGGGAACACTAGTTAATATTGTAAATCACCCCAAAGGAATGTCAATCACTTCCTTCTTGGTCGACTTACTCCACATGTTCGGATGAACCCTTGATCTTACCTTGAATATGGCAACACATCCAAGTACTTTATCGACTTTACCGCCCTCTTCCGTTACTGGAATTGTTGATAACCACAAAATTCTCTAGTTTATCCCCTTATTCCAACCGATCTCCATATATGAGTGGTGCCCGCGGAGACTAATCACTATGTCCCGCTCAACATCGACTTTCCTTGAATTGTCTCACATTAAGTGACACTTAATACTCCCCTTCCTTCCTTAGTGTATATCGAAAGTTTCGACCCTAGCACTTTTCTCCACGATGCGCACTTATGGATATTTTATACCATACTAACATTATCACTATTTGTACACACAACTATCTCTCAACATTTGACTAATTACAACTTAGTCCTGAGTGTTCTCCATAAAGTTAAATTCTACCCTTCTCAAGGAATACCCCTTAGTAAACGGCTTCCCACAACCTTCCAATAAGATTCAGTGTGCTACTCTGATTGCACACGTATATATGGATTTATCATATTTCACACGGTGCTTAATCCACTCTACCACTTTCACTTCGTTATGTTAGTCCCACAGATATATAGTCCACACGTCTATTCCCACGTCCCTTCAACTCGGACAATTTTTAACATTAACTAACCAGGATGTCTACACACCCTATAAACCATCCATACTAGCGTAAGCATCACATACACTTCACACCCAATAACCAATTCTTTATTTTCCTAGTGCTCACAACGTGTTTGCAACACTTGGGTACTCTCACTCACCCTAGAAATCGAAATTCTAAATCCTCCTTATCATCGTTCCACCCCTCAACTCGTGGTGGTAAAACAAAACTTTCAATGATTTCTTACCACGCAACTGGCTCCACTGGCCTTAAATCACAATTCAACTACCAACTTATAGATATAATTATCTTCTCCTATTACAATCGAGGTACAAAACTCATGGACTAATGACCAAACATCTCCCTATTTACAACCTTACGCTAAGTTTCATGCGTTGGATGTCTCGCAAAGAGAAATCTAAACTAGGAACCTCCGATACACTACTACCTAGTATTTTCAGTTATCGAAATCCGTTAGCCCCTCCGTCCATAGCATGTACCCTTATTTTCCCGTTTCTTGACAGAAAATTACATGTCCTCCCAAAATTACACTTAACAAAGAACATTTCGCCAATTGCACTATCGTACAGTATTGGTGGTGATTGCATTCCATAAACCTCGAATACATACAATTGGGATTCTCGAAATCCCTTTCCCCAATCAAAGGGGTATAAATCTTAACTCCTACATCTCTAAAGGATAGATATAATAATGCACTCTTTATATCACCAAGTCCTGAGCGCTAAACATAATACTGAGTTAAATATTTTTGCTCAACAGTCTACCCGATACGTACTGAATCATAACAACAAAGTCCCTACACACCGGTATCTAATATCTCGAGCTCACTATACCCTCCAAAGTCTCTAGGATAGACAATATATAAGTGCGAGTCCAACCCTGTTGTAGGTGAGGCCTCGCCGGAAAAAAATATGTTGCACTAATGCAACCACTCCAATTGCCTTACAATAACTGCCTACTATCGTACTGAGCATTTCAATAAAGTTGTAATCAATACCATATTATACTCGTATATCACATCAATAAAACGAGTAACCTCAATAAAGTATATAACACTATTAATATACACATTCATCCTCCGCGGATAGCATTAAGGAAAATCCCGCTACACTAGGCAAAAATATTCACATAATAATATCGTTTGTAGTTATACACATTAAACTCGTCTCACATGCTAGTCTAGCAACGAACAAAATATAATGAATCGCTCGTGTCACATAAAACACGCCTCATCCTCTGAGGATAAAACTTATACTTCTACCTTGCTTATCGCCTTGATTGCACAAATGGTCTCCGGATGTAACACGCCTGCCCAACCAAAACAAAACTACTTTAATCATTGTCTTTTACTAGGCACCATACTCTTATCCCTTTACTCACTTCAGGAAAACATCAACGCGTGCGATTTCACTCTCCACAAAATACCTCTACACATAATCCACTTATCACCTGTCATACCAACCATATTAGGATTGTACTTCACTCGGACTTTGGTAGGCTCAATTCATGTTGGTTATCCCCCGTGGTTCCCTTAGCCTTGTTGGTCCTAAAGAATATGCTACTGGCTACAAGAGTCCGTACTGAATTCGCCATTATTTTGGTAAGAATTCATCTATTCGAATCATTTAAATGGGTACCCTGACGTGTGTCCCCACCCCTTTGTGGTTCTACACTACCATTGTTGCATCCAGTCTTATTCTTGACTAACTTCTTAGATTCTTTTAGCTTCCCACACAAAGAAGCATTAACATCTCTATTGTCAAAGCACGACCTTGATAACTTCTGAATCGACGATCGAGCATAATTCCTTTTTTTTGGTGTTATTAACTATTTTTACGAGTCAATCTCCCACTTGGAGCCCTCTCCTCCATTTGTATTTACATCCTCCGATACAAGATTCGCTAACGGATTAGATTCATATTCAGAAATGGATCTCTGCCAGGTCCTCCTGTGATGAGTTTAGAACAACGTTCACTTCTTATCATGAACATCTGATAAAGGAATATGTTGTCAAACTTTACCTAAGATTCTTCTATAGGTATATCATTTAACTTCTAAAAATGGTGGCTGACTCGAACCATTATAACTTCGTTCTGACAAGCCAAGAAAAATTTTCTCCAAACTTTCACTTTCAGTTATCCACACTCCGTCCTATGTCTACACCTTTTGATACTTTACCTCTTTTGGCTAACGCACACAATTTCCATATTTCTAGAATTCCCACTGACAGTTCTCTACAACGTTTCGTCTGAATTTTTTTCAGTCATACCACATTGAGTGAGTCTAGCCTAACACCTCTTTCGACTATAACAGCATTTGGGATTCATGGGTCATGCCCTAATCTCCTTTACAGTCCTGGCTTATCATGCCATAAAGGGGGTGACCTCAACTACGATCATCATCCTCTAATATACTTTACAACCTCAACTAAGCCCTGCCTCCCGCTGTCCGCTTAACGGCCCTCGTCTAACATCCATCATCGCTCGGCACACGCACACATCATAATGCAATTAGAATTCAGTAAGATACACACGTTATAGTAGGAGAATGAAATCTAGTCATAGAAACCAACAATCCTAAGCATAGGGCTCTATATCAAACAAAGCAATGCTGGAAGCATAATAAGCCGTACAGATCCTAAAGGACACTAAAACCTGATGCTATGATACCACCTGTGACACCCCACCTAATTAAATACAGGGAGATCAATCATTTATTAAATTAAAATCAAGGTGAACAGTTGGTTCATTCTTAGCATCACTGTCGCAAAATAAAATTTTCCAATTCAAACACCCTAAGTAATTAAGCTAAGTGTCAAAACAATTTAGAACTTTATTTCCATCATTATTAAATTCCAAATTGAAAACCTTTTAAATAACCAACAGTTGAAGAATCACATAAGTGCTACGGATAACAATCAACACAAAAGAATTAATCCATCTAGATTAACCAAACCAAATTTAAACTACAAATGAAATCATCCTGATAAGAGTTAATACCCAAAGAGTACCGAATACTGAAAATAAATGAACATACATCTCTGACAAATCTACACTGAATGGGAAATGGGCAACACATGCCCTAACTATGAAGAACTATAACAAGAACATAATCAATGAAGAGGTCGTCTAAAACAAAGGCTTGCAACTCCCAGATCAGCTACAACGCGTCCAATCCAAAGAACCTATGCATGATGCCCCTGTGCCTGGCCACCTGTAATATATACATATATATACAAGAGAGAAGAGATAACAGAAAACAGGTCAGAGCCCGATTGTAAAATAGTTTTAAAAATTAGTTTAGCAAGTATTTAAAATGCTTACCTGCTAATGCAACAACCATGTTAGTATGCGACACTCTCTTGAGAATTCTCACCTCTCATCTAGTGTGCACGCCTAGCGTACTAATGAATCTCATAAGTCTATCTAACTTATTCTCCATAAGGTTTTATCACTTGAGAATAAGGTTATGATATTCAATTTAGAAAATCAATCTCTTCAAGATTTATTACGTTATTTAGAATAACTCCGTACCATTATAAAGTTTTCGAATACTTACAGTGAAGTTGAAGAATTTATTCATTACTTAACTACCATTAGGCACAGTATAAAGTTATCATATAGATATACGTATATATATTACTTACACGTATAATATACATACTAGTGGCACCCCATATAAAAATCTAAGGTGCAAGGTTTCCATATATAAGTATATACATACCAATCACTCATATAATACAATATGTGGTGCTGACATACTCTGCTATCACGTCCTCGTATCGCTCATACTAAGGGAAATACTAGTTTGGAATCACTCTCGAACTGTATTAATAAAAAACACATACAAATGGAGGCGAAGCATAGTTCTCGGTCCCAAGAGGTCAGCACATACCCTCACGTCTCTTAGGACCATTTGACTATCATTCAGATAGCCTGTAATCAAGGAATCTTATGTTCTAGGGTACAAATCAATATCCCCCAAAAAGGCTCAATCGAGATAAGACCGTCCCGATGGGGAAACCTCCGTGATAGCAAGTAGCCCGAGTATGATTTTTATACAGATATAATATATGCACAATCACACAGTCATACATATATATATACACATCCACATTGCTAAATTAGGTGCGCTCACGACCCATAATTATAATTATCCGTTATTACACATTTTACTTGATTATTTCGTATAACTGACTCGTTATTTGTATTCTCATTTATTATTCACTTCATACTCACTTCTCCTCTCTCGAAGTATTCAAAGTATAATTTCAGTAGGCATTCACTCACTTATGTTCTGATCTTACTCCCTTACGAGTCCCGATCTTTTTTTATTAAATATACGCGTGATTTCTTATACACATGAATCATTCCTCGTTAACCCAAAATCTCATCCTACACTAAAATGTTACTGAACGGGGTCTACCTAGGTCCTACTGGTCATCTCTATATCCCATTATACGCCAACAACAATAATCAAGGGTTCCCATACATCTTAATTGGATTAAACTAACGAATGAGAAATATGCAGTTTTCTAGGAGGGGTCGATCGATCAAAGAAAAGGGGTCGATCGATCGATCAGTTAATCGATCGATGCTCTTGGGTCGATCGATCAATCAAGCAGTTCTTGCCCAGAAACTGTAATTTAAACCTACGGGTTTCATCTTCCAATTTCAACAAAAATGTCATTAACTAATCTAGAATTCTCAAATAACAGTACCTCAAGTTCTATATACATATATACAAGATTTCCTACGTGAAACATGTATAAATTCATCAACTATATCGAATTAATGGGGTAAAATTGACATAATCTTTAAGAACCCTAATTTTGGAAGAAATATACATTCCTCTAATTATTTACCAGATTTCTTGTTTCTAAACTCATAATAATTCGTGGGTAATCCTCTACATATGATGGGTATATCCAGAATATATGGAATCTCTCTAAACATGCGATTTAAAGTCTCTAAATTAACAATTTCTTTCATAAAACACGATCTTGCTAATCCTAAACTAACATGCGTGAGGCATTAACCAAAAATAAATCAAGATAGATACTTGCCTGAAATTCAAGGTTCTGATTTCGTGGATGAAATGGTATGGTTGCGTTCCTCATCGCGCGAGCTATATTTTGGTGGTGGTGGCGGTGCAAACGGGTGAGTCATTGGCCTTGAGTTGCTTGAAAAGCTCTCTAACTCCTTCTCTAATGGCCGTTCTTTGATTTTGTGTTTGCTAACCCTAATAGACAACTCGAGATGGCTGATATAACCTAATTAAATTCGTGGGTTTAATTACCCAAAAATACAAGATGTCTATAATACCCTCCCGGGATGTCAATTAGGCCTAAAAACGCCCCGAGACCCAAACTAAACCCCCGGGTACACTTTTCTGACTATCTCGACCCTACCGGACACATTGGCGCATTCGAAATGACCATACGGGAAACTTATAATTTATTCACTTAATATAATAATAATTTAGTCCTGACACGACACAAGCGCGTCCTGACTTAAATTTTCATAATTGCCATTTTATTCGCTCGTGACAGGTTTAATAACCTTGATCTTACATATTACTTTACACATTTAGTAATATTCAACAAATTTCCAATAATTACTTACTCTCGTCACGCTAGTAAATATTTAAAAGATATTTCTGGATTAATATTAAATTAATATACCTCAATTAAATTTAATAAAATTCCTAAATTTAAAAGACATAAAAATATGGGGTATTACACCATATTTAGGGAGCCTAGGGGCTGAGGAGCCCTTGTCGCCTCCGCTACCATCGAGCCCAGACGACATCATCATAAAAAGCACCATCATCCTCGCCCTAATACCTGAAGGAGACATTTGCTATAAAAAAAATATATTATTAGTATATATGAAAATAAATTAAAAGAAGACATGCAAATATGTACAATTACTACAAATAAAAATGAATTGTTATTGTCAAACACCTCAATTCTGAATTCCAAAACAACAACATCTAGCTCATAATATGTTCAATTACTAAAAATTCAAAACATCCCCCCTACTTCCCACACACACGCACACTACAAAAGAGTGAAAATGATAAAGTGCAAATCAATTAAAAGCATTAAAAATGGATATTTTTGTACAAATTGGAATATTTATTACAAATTGAAAAATTGTTTAAAATTCGGGTTATCATAAAAAATGGATTGATATTCGGTAGGAGCAGCCAAGTCATCCACTACACACGCACACACACCACTACACACACACACACACACCATACACCACACACACACACACACAAACATCCCCCTCCCTGCCCCTTGCCCCCCACCCTGCCCCATCCCCTTCCCCCATCCTGCCCTACCCCCTCCCCACCCCCACCCACCACACACATGCACACACACACATACACACACACATGCATACACACACAACCTGAAAGTAGAGAGAAAGAGTGAGAGCAGCGTAGAGATAGAGAGAAAAAAGGAGGGGAAAAAAAGAAGGGGAAATGGTTTTTTACTGGTACATTACAGGGGTAATGACTCTCGAATGGGTCTAAGGGCTATTGAATGCGTACGCATAAGAACTAGAAGGCTAGTATCTATGCGCACTATATGTAATTTCAAGTATGTTTCGTTTAATTATCATACTCTATATATATACTAGGGTGTACCCGTGCCGATGGCACGACGATAAATTTACTCCTGAGTATTTGTGATTATAACACTCTTACCATGCACCCGAGTATTTATAGTTATAGAACACACACTCTCATGAATTGTATTATTCATTTGATAGTTTTGTAACATTGCATTTTGAATAACAATGAGGTTATAAATTTAAGTTTCAATTTAAAAACCAATCAATCCTTCAATAACATAAAAATGTTTTATATATCCCCATATTATTTAAAAATAATTTTATTGTTTGCAAGATTGCATGTTTCAAATTATTTCTAGATAAGTCCGATTAGTTGTGCTTTTCATGGTGCTTTCAAGTATAATATTGTTTAATGGATTTGGATTTGTCTACATATCTTGTCATGTTTTTACATGCCCTATTTTTAGGGTTGTTTTCAAGTATAATTGTGTTTAATGAGTTGTGTTAAAAAAAATACAATTTCTTTTTGTTTGTGCAAAATTAATACTTTAGAGCCATGATGTTTTGTATCCGTATCGATGGCACGACGATAAATTGTTCCCATAATAAATTTTTTCCCTTGATACAAATATAAATATCATCGGTCATCCCATGGTACACTTACTCACCATGTCTAAGTGTAACTCGTGTTGATGGGACGATTAGCATATTAATTCAACGCTTGGGACATGGTTACGATTTTAACACGATGCATTTGTGTCTTATGAACATCTAGTTTAGATTTGCAATTAGTATGAAAATAACCCAACATCAAAATAATCCAAGAAATATTTTTATAATTTAATGCCTCCAATTAATTATATTTTTATAATTAATTAGTGCTAACGGCTAATGCCTTTTGACATAAGTGTGTACTTATTTTTTACCCAATACGAACAAAGACATGACACGGCACAAAATCCTTCTTAAAAACTTGATTTGTCTGAAAATTATAAATGTTCGAATGATATTTTTTTACCTAGGGTGTACCTCAGCCGGTAGCACGATAATGAATTTACTCCCAAATATTTCTAGATAACACAATCATATCCGTGTCGATGCCAGGTGATAAATTTGATCATGTATATTTATTATTATAAAACAATCACACAACCTATACACATCGCCACGTGTCTATAAAAACATGTATTGAAATTATATCAACGGCACAAACTTTTACGCTTAAACGAACCAACATCACTAATTAAATATATACACCCCATCAACCTGCTTCTCGCGATAGTCACTCAAATATATTGTCACAAAATTCTTTTACCTCCTTGCTTTTTTATTTTTTTCCATCTTCGTTTATCTTGTTAAAGACTTCATTATTTTTAATTAATTAATAAACACTAACATATTTACCAAATGATGTGAACAAAATGAAATTATACTAACAAAGTATTTCATCTTCATTGCATGAAATTAACTCTAAGTACCAAGTCATACGGGTTGTCTTATCACTGCCTTAACTATTTAAATTGGTAAAAGAAACTATTTTGTTCTCTTATTAGAGGTAGCAGGCCTTGGGCCCCTCATTTCTCTTGTTGAGCCACACGCCTATGCCTGTGTAATCTAGAGATTTAGAAGCATGTCAGCTTCTTTTTAATCTTTAAGTCAACCCGTGTATTGTTCACCTCGAGCCACGCAAGTGACTTCATTATTTTTTAATCCCATGCTTTTGGAATTCACTGAATTCAGGCTCCGACATGGACTGCTGCCTGGCTGGTGGCCGAACGCGTAAGAGTCCCACGTCCATTCTACCAAATACCATTGCGCGCCCCACCAGCTACCATTAACCCGCCGGAGATAAACCACCTCAAATAAATCGCAGGAGATAACATGTTGGGGATAACATAATCGAAGAAGCCACAAATATTTCCAGTTAAGAGAATAGACACAAAGTCATACAGTGAGTAGGCAAAGAAAATTTGAAAATAGATAAACACTTGTCAAGAATTTGAGAATAGATAAATACAGAAGTTAATCATGTATTAATCATCAAATAAATGTCACGGCATGCCTAAATAATAAATACAGAAGTTAATCAAATACTAATCATAGCCACATACAACATTAAGAAAAAAAATTGTATCGAACTTACAGAGAAATACCTGTTCAATAATTGAATCTGCAAAAATATCAAAGACTTGAAAGCTTCAACATTAACAAAATATTACAACCCAATTACAAACTATTATAACCCACAACACCTATTCCCACAACCCAAAACGATAATTGCCCTGAGTGATCAACCCAAAAGGTTTGAAAAGTAGCTCTCCTAAAACATAAAAAATGCCGGAGTGAACAAACTCAGGCCAGAGTTCATTTTCATGGGGACTGGAAATACACAGATCGGAATTCGTTTTCATGGTGGTCGGAAATAGATAGGTCAGAGTTCATTTACACTCAGAGTATATATCACCTGAACATTGGAGAAAACCCATATATGGGATTCTCTATTCCAATATGTAAAAAACTGAAAAGAAAAATATAAATCTAAAATAATAGAGAACCCAAAGGAAGTGAATGGATCATAGGGAAAAGAAATGAAATATCATAGATCAGTTAGTCTTGGAAGATGAAGCCAAAGGGAGATAATGGGTCTCTCCGTGCAGTGTACATAGTTGAGCCCCATGTAGTTACCTACTGATCTTGTGTGAGGAGTGAATAACAGAGATTTTATAGGGAAAGCAATGAGGATTAAGAGGCGTGTAAGGCTCAACTTTTAAAGCACGGGAATGGGCGTGTAAAAGAGGGAGTAGGTAAGAGATATGACATGTGGAGGGCTCGAGGTATTCGAATGTCAGTCTCAAACAGTGGGAACCAACCCCAGCTCTGCTCTCCGAATTAAAGTGAAGGAACTGTGATGAGAGAGAGTAGTGTAAATTCAAATTAAAGTGAGAACCATCTCTAGCCACGCATTAATTTTTTGAGTCCCGTGAACTGTAATTCCATTTTTTCGAGCCCGTGAATCTTTGCTTGTCAGTTCATTTTTTGAGATCCGTGAAATCTGTTTATATGTAGATACATAAAAAATATGTTTATATTATATAGATTTTGTATATAATCTTGTGACATGGAAAAAAAACCCTCCTGTGAGTGGTGCATTATTCAGCTGAAAATAAAATTACCCTCATCCTTTGCCATGTCATGAGTTTTATATGATGTGGCATGAACCTTCCCTCCTTTGTTGTATGACATGGCGTGAATAGTGAAAACACCCTCCTGCTTTATTATATATATATATATATATATATATATTATTCGATATACAAATTAATTTTCAAAAAAAGTTGAAAAATCCCACCCCCATATGGACAATAATCTAGTGGTCATCCCACTTTTAAAACTAACCAACCCAACATCGATCCACTATAATCCAACAATAATGTCAACAACAAATGTGTATCCCGTACTCCTTCAAATTCATCTACTCAATTAATTATTTTCATCAATTAAACTAACAATTAAATTATACAATTATTAATTTACTAATTTACAATGAGGGGCAATCATATATTAATTTACTAAAAAAGTTAATAACCAATCAATTCGTTTACAAGGGACATTACGCACAAACACGCACACTAAACGCACATATACACACACGCGCACATACACACACACCCGCGCACATTCACACACACACACACACACATGCGCAGCCCCCCACCCCTAACCTACCACCCTCGCACCCATACATGCCCCCTCCCCCCCACCCTAACCCACCCTCTTCCCCCTTCCCCCAACCTGCCCCACCCTCTTCCCCCACCACACACACACACACATGCACACACACCACTACACATGCACACACACCACACACACACACAAATAGCCCCCCCATCCCTGCCCTCTCCCCCACCCTGCCCCACCCCTTCCCCCACCCTACCCCACCCCCACCACAACACACACACACACATGCACATATATATACACACACACACACACACACACACACACACACACACATATATATATATATAAATGGAAGAGAGAGAGAGAAAGTAAGCTAAAAGTAGAGAGGGAGAGATGGAGAGCAATGTAGAGAGAGAGAAAGAAAAAGGGAGGAAAGAATCGATGGGGGAAAAAAAAGGGGAAAGGTTTTTTTACTGGGACATTTGTCACGGTCCTTGACTGTGAAAATATTATAAGGTTTGTCATGGTCATTGACCGTGACAAGCGTAGTTGTCATGGTCTTTTCATGGTAAATGACCGTGACAAAAAACACTTGTTTTTTTGTCACGATCATTGACCCTGAAAAGGCTAGCCACTGGAAGGGTCCCAATTTACCCATTTTGGTGTAGTCATTCTCGAAAAACCATTTGAG
This sequence comes from Sambucus nigra, assembly GCA_949130495.1. Taxonomy (NCBI): domain Eukaryota; kingdom Viridiplantae; phylum Streptophyta; class Magnoliopsida; order Dipsacales; family Adoxaceae; genus Sambucus; species Sambucus nigra. The sequence goes on along the minus strand of OX422217.1, from coordinate 299,879,159 downwards.
TCATAGGATAGTGTTCCTGTTGTATTCTTTCAAGCTTATGAAATGTAAAGTTGAAGGTGTAGCGGCAATTATTTCAAGTGAACATCAATTTTCGATTTTCAAGTTCGACGTTTCACGTCATCAACATCATATTTGAAGTCTATAAAGGTATGAATGCTTTTATATATTTGTAGGAGACTTGGAATAATCTTATAAGGGGTGTAATTTTATTTTAAAATGAATTTCATTTTCAGAAGGTTATTTTAGAACGTTTAATAAAAAGGTTTTGGGCATAAATTAAAAAAGGAACATTCTGGGATTTTGTTAACAATTGTCGTTGGAACGAGTTTTTTGTTCGAACGAGAATTTTGTTCGAACGAGTTTGCCATGGACTTTTCCCATTTGGCCACTGGAACATCGTTAGATGGTCGTTCGAACGAAAATCTTGTTCGAATGAGATTTCTGGGTAGGAACAGTTTTGGAAGTTTTACACCATTTTCCACCACTTTATCCCACTCTCTTTTGACAGTTTTTGAACCAACTTCGGGACAGACTTTTTCTAATACTTTTGGAACATCTTTGTTAGTTTTTAGAGATAATTTTTCAAAACAAATGTCCCTATTTTCACGTGTCAAGGTTAACTACAAAACTCTTTCATACACATGTGTTTACACTCATAAAATTATTTTGTTTACAATTCCAAGTATTTCTTAATATATATATAATATTAGCTTGGAGTTGATTGGGACAATTGGTTCATCTCTACCACAAAAAAGTATAATTTTTGGTTTACTCCTACATCCCTCAAAGAAGAAGAAGCTTTTGTTTTGCTGCGGCATTTCTCAGATGGTGAAAGGCACCATGGTGGTTGATGGTTGCTTGGTCTCAATTGGTGGACTCTAAGGTTCCGGGATTATTCTCTAGGTGGAGGTTGAAGATCAAAAGACCGCGTCAAGGCTTTAAATGAGCCAAGTTTGCTGTGTAAGTCCTCTTTCCGAGTCTTTGTAAAATTTGAACCAAACTTAGTGAATTCGTTAGGCCAGGGCCGTCTAAGGTTTTTTCCCGATTTGGGTTTTTCCTCATACATCGCGGCGTAGTGGTTGTGAATTTATTTTGTCTTTTGCAAAAATCACCTAGAACTCATGCTTAAGGTAAAAGGATAAAATTGGGTTTAATTCACAATCTTGATTAAAATGGTGCAAGTTTAATTATTTGGGTAAATTTAGTTTAAGGTAATTTAATTCAAGTTGGGATTAAATTAATTGGATAATATTCTTGTCTAATTTGTTTAAACTTAACAATTAAATTAATTTGGTTTGAGTGGATTTAAAGTGTGTGTGAGTTTACTTTAATTTACTTTATTGTGTTTAATTTTAATTTGTTTTAAGATATTAAAATTTGTCATTTGTGTGTGTTGTGTTGAACCATATTTTTTCCGCTCTTTTAAGAAATTAAAGTGAAAGATTTTAAAATTGGGTGTAGTTATCCCTTTTCATATGCCTCCCCGAGATGAGGTTGAGACGAGTATGACAAGAGGTAAATCGACTGAGAATGAGGAAGAAATATATATTTTCAAGAATGGGACCCTCGAAGAGGGTAATTTTTCCAAATAAGGTATTATATGGAACTTGTTTGTTGACGGATCTTTATGCAAGGCCAGAAGTGGATCAGGCTTGATTATGTTGGTCCTAGACGGGACTGATGTTGAATATGTTTTGAGGTTCAATTTTAAGGCCTCTAACAATGAGTTAGAGTATGAGGCCCTTCTTGTAGGACTCTCTCTTGTCAGAGCCTTGGATGTTGGACAACTCTTTGTTTATAGCGACTCCAGATTAGTGGTGAATCAAATATTGTGTGTATATGAGGCCAAGGATGATAGAATGGACAAGTAACTTGGAAGGGTATATGCTGCGCTGAAAAATTTTAGATAGGTGAAGATAAAAAGGATCTCTCGACTAGACAACAACTAAGTTGATGCCTTGGAGAGATTACCCTCCTACATTAGGACAGAGATCAGTAGGTCAGTATCAATGGAGATCCTACATCGGTAGACCATTGAAGAAGAGGGTAGCACTATGGAATTTTGTTTGAACTTCAACTTGGGAGTCTCGTGGATGGATCACATCATCCGATACATCAAAGATGGGAAGTTACCCAATTTTGAAGCTGAGAAGAAAAAGTTGAGGTACAAAGCGACAAAGTTCTCCATCATAGGAGATTTCCTATACAAGAAAGGACCCCCCCACTCTAATGTGTCCATACAACTAAGGTGGATTATATTTTGAAGGATGTGCACAAGGGATCTTGCTTCAGTCACATAGGAGGAAGATCATTGGCAAAAGGAATTATCACCCAGGGATATTGGTGGACGACACTCGCTAAGGATACAGATGGATACGTGAAGAAATGTGCCAAGTTCCAAAGGTTTTCCACCATTCCCCATAAACCTCACCAACCTATGACTTCCATCACTTCCCCATGGCAGTTTATAGTCTGGGGGATTGACTTGGTAGGATTGTTGGCAAGGACTATGAGTAATTGCTGAAATCTAATTATATCTATCAATTTTTTTTCGAAGTGGGTGCAGGACGAGGTAATGATTACCATAATTGAGTGGAATACCTTCCAGTTCATTTGAAAGAATATTATTTTCATATATGGCATCACAAATACTTTGATCTCAGACAATGGGAAGCAGTTTAAGAATATTTTCTTGGAGAAATACTGTGAGTGGGTCGACATCGAATAGTTTTTTTCAACTTATGGCCAACCCCAGACCAATGGGCAAAATTGAGGTGATGAATAGAACAATATTTGATGGAATCAAGAAAAAACTGGAAGATGCCAAAGGAAGATGGACTAAAGAGGTGCAGGCCGTCCTATGGGCCTACAGGATGACAAAGAGAACACTAATGGGGGATACCCTGTTCATATTGGCCTATGGTTTAGAGGTCGTGCTGCTAATAGAGATTGGTATCCCAACTTAGAGATTCTAGACATATGAACAAGAGGAGATTATGGGAGAACGTAGACTGGATCTAAACCTAATAGAAGAAATAAAGGAAGATGCTGAGGTTAGGCAAGCTGCATATCAACAACCAATAGCAAAATTCTATAATAAGAGAGTGAAGGCTTGGACATTATCAGTAGGAGACCTAGTTTTAAAAAAGACTTGGCAAAAGCCCAAAAACTTCATCCCAATTGTTACAGTCCCTATCGGGTGATTGAAGAGGTTGTTCCAAGAACACATCGGCTGGAGAACTTGGAAGGAGAGAAATTCTCCAACCCATGGAATGTCGATCATCTAAAAAAGTATTATCAGTAGGAATTTTTTATAAATTTATTTTATCCATGTAATAGTGTATGAGAAGAAAGTTATGAATGAAAAATTCCCCAAGTGTTCTCTCGTATTTTCTTGTACGAGTAATTCAAATTCGTATGATTTCATCCTAAGATATAGAATATCATTTGTGGTGAAGTAGCTTTAACTTACTCCCGCTGACATGACATTTCAAACGGGGTTAAACTTGTCATAGACTCTCAATAACATCGAGAGGGGGAATAACATCTTAAACATTATTAGTGTGGTGGAAAAACTCTCTCGATTGAGAGCTTAGACGAGACGTCTCTCGGCCATATACTCTCAAAATGATGAGAGGGGACTTGTGATATAACACCATAATTTAGTGAATTCAAATTTAAAAATAACTTAATTTTGGATCATGTTAAACATCATTAGTTTGGTGAGAAAACTCTCTCGGCTGAGACGACGGTGTATGGACGAGATGGCTCTCATCCATACACTCTCAAAACAACGAGAAGGGACTTATCATACAACACAATAATTTGGTGAATTCAAATTATGTCTATTATAATTATCTCGTCTCAGAATGAGACAATGCTCGTAATGAAATTGGTCATTTATTTGTATCTTGTCTAAGGATGGGATGATGTGTGCAGAAGTTGGTTAGCTGGTGATCTTAAGATTATATGCCATTTTTATCATGGTTACTTGATTAAACATCAGAAGAAATCACACATACAAGCAAATAAAGAAAACTAATAAGTATGAGAAGAAATACCATTCATCCATTGAAAATATGACAACAAATAACATGAGCATTCTCATTCAAAAGTGATGACGAAGTGTTCAGAGAGAAGAGTTTTATAGTTTCCAAAAAAATGCAATACAAAATCATAAGGGTTTCAAAATATTTACAATCATGAGGGGAATCGAGCCTCAGGCAACCGCCCAGAAAAGTGGAAAGACTAAAAAGAGCAGTACTATCGGCTTCAACATCACCGACATGATCCACATCGTCTACCTGATTATCAATCTGAGTTGTAAGCTCCTGTTCTACTGACCCCTCAATCTGAATCAGATATATCATCGCCAATGAGTCATCCAAGCTGAAGTTCTTCAGCTTCTCTGACAGGTGGGGGATCTTAGTGAACTTCATTATCACCTTGAGGAAGTCAGTTTGAGATGCCCTTTCGAGGTACTGGACACCGTAATCTAGGAAAACCTCTAAGGAAATGAAGTCCTTCATAACTTATTTCTGGGCCACTGAGATCTTATTGTTAACAACTTCTTTCATATTTCTAGCAATCTCGATTTCATACTGGTTGTTAAGGGACTTGATGGCTTCAAAGTGGGACGTGTTCAAGTTGTTGATAGCTTCAGTATGCTATTTCTTTAAGTTTTCAATCCCACTCTCCAAATCTGTGATTCGAATTCTCTGAGTCTCATCGTTCCTGATGGCCCAACGACCTGGATAAAGCTCAGGGACCTTTTCACAATCCACTGATGGAGTTTTTGAAGGCAGATGGTAGTCTGTATACGACAAGATATGTCAGTGCGAGATGACCTTACATATATGATAAAAGTCTATAAAGAACACAAAGATTAACTTGGACAACTCTTTGAAGGACAAAGTCATTCATCAGGGAGATGTTGGTGTCTTCAAAAAACCTGATATCGTCCTATAATGTGATAGATGCAAGGAAGTCGAAGGCTTTGGACTTTCTCCCTAAGATAAAGTCGGGACTGAATTTCAAATTCTCCAAGCAAGCAACAAGTCCATACTGATAGGAAATGGGGATGGTCTTGAAGAAAAGCTTGTTTACGAGGTTAACAATAAAATTTTATAAATTGTCTAAACTCCAAATAAAGTTTTAGGCAAAACTCTTTTCGAAAAACACAAGATGTGTTGCACAATCTTTCTGAATATATGGTTTAGATTCGATAGTTGATTATCTTTCTTTATAAAGTCTAAGAAAAATCTACTAAAGTTACCATGTAGTCCCAATCATAATAATAGTTAAGAATATTCAAAGGAATAGACACATGAATTTTTAACATGGTAAAACCCTTAATCAAGGGAAATATCCACGGTGCCCGCTACGATCGAAAAGAAAAATTAACTAGAATAAAGAATCAAGTTACATCACTTAAGAAAACACACATAGATCCTAAATCTAAGTTCAAAATTATACGTACATGAGCTACTCCACCCCAAAGATTTCTGACTACAACTGATCTTCTTCTTTGTTGCTCCTTTGCCTTTTCCTTGACCTCCTTCTCATTGAATTCTGACTCTAGCAACTCTTTAAACTTTTAAGTCTCAAACAAACCACTTTGTTTAAGTGTTCATGTGAGAAGTGTTTGTGAGGTGATCTATATGCATATTTATCCAACTCCCCCTCTCTAAGAATTTATACAAATAGTTTCCTATAAATCAATAATTTCTATATGACATGCAAGATCTAGGTCAAATTATTTTGTAAAACAAACTTCTTAATCAAGATCAAATTTTGAAGAACAACCTTGCTCTAAAAAATAACCAAGATCCTATATGTCTCGTTTTTATTTTTGTACAATTTTATTTCACAAAATGTGAAATATAAGCCAAGAGACACAAACGCTCTTAAGGATTTGATTTTCCTTGAAAACCTGAAAGTTTATTTTTCAAAAACTTTGGAATCAAATGGATCTGAAGATAGATATCCAAAAAGAGAACTGAAAAATAAGCGTGTGATGTTCTCTTTAAAAAATCTTAAGTTTCCATATGAGAAACTTGCTAGTTTCTCATAGAGGTGTTCTGAGAGAGACTTAAAACGAAACAGGTCTTCTTCCAGATGTTAATCCAACTACCAAACCCATAGAAACTCTTGATTGGCTTTATCTCTCATTATTTTTGGTTACTTGTAAAAGTGTTTGAAGTTTAAAAGTGTATGGGTTAAAGGGAATCACTTAGAGGTGATGGAGGTCAAAGATGGATTTATCTTCTTCCATTTCTCTCTATTTTTTTTTTCGAATTTATTCCCTTTCTCTCTCTTCTGTCACCTCTCTTTTTTTATTTTCTCTTTGGGACAATTTTAACAAAAGTCTCCAAATGTTGAGAATAAGTTCAGTTTTATAGTTGGTGTAGGAAGGATATCGAACTTCGTTTGTAATCAATGGCTGACATTTAGTCTAAAAAGTTTGACTAATGATCCAAGGGTTTATAACCAAGCGATGAAATGAAAGAATCTCATTGGTTGAAAGGTAAACAATGGGATTATAACACAACACATGCAAGACATTCATAAAACTAATCCAAGGGTTGAGATTGTTGATTGACGTTGAGTCTGTGAGAAACACTGATCTAACCGTTTCATTACCAACACGTGTATGATCAAGATAGAAGTAAAACGCATCTTTTAGAAATAATTACAAAAACAACTTATAGTATCTAGATCTTTTATATTTAACCCAGGATAACTTTCAGCGAAGATAAACACATTCTAAAATTCAAATTTCAACCTCAACTCTTTTAAAATGCAAGTAGGAGAAATATATGATGCAGTGAGAGTGTCCTATTAGTGGTTTTAAGGTTAGAAATAACTTCCCTTTGAGTATTGCTTGGTCTTGATTGCTTCTTCCTGTTCATTCTTCTTCTTGAACCTTTGGTTATGGAGCAAGTAAAAAAAATCTAATACTACATTGTCTCAATATCCAAACTAATTGGAACTCCTATATAATGTAAACTCAAGCAATTCAATTATATAGTGTGTTTTCAATCTCCCACTTTGGATATTAGAGTCAAAATTCCCTTCAGTATTCTAAACTCGTGGGTCAAAATTAAAAAAATCCTAGTTGTCCTATACAAAGGTTCTAACTACCCAATCCCATCCTAGAACCGAAAATAAGATAAAAAATACATTACTCAACTAATACAGACCAATGTCATACAAAAGTGTAAGAATCTATACAATGGGTCTGAAATGCTTACAACAAAATAAACACTGAATGGCATATTAGTTGAGTTAGAATCAGGAATAGATAGACAAATCTCCCAGTAATAGTCATGGTCTTCTCCCCCAATTTTTCTCAAATATACAAGGGGTATAAAAGAAATAGAGTCGATAATAGTATATATCATGAACATGACAGAATCAGGGGTTGCCTACATAAAACAATGTTATTAGGTGTCTTTAGTCAATAATCAAACAACATGCCCTAAAACATTAGAAACCAATTATAAGAAAGATAGTACCTATGTTATGCTAAATGTGATGAAAATTAAGTGAGAGTTATCATGCCTATAGCTGTTCTCAAATACTCAAATTGTATGTTGTCTAATAGTTTGGTAAAGAGATCTACGAGATATTTTTGAGTGTTAAGATATTCAATGATGAGATCTTTGGATTCAACAAGGTCACGGGTAAAATGATGTCTAATCTTAGTGTGCTTAGTTCGCGAGTGCACTACAGGATTTTTGGAAATATTAATAGCAATCTGATTATCACAAAACATGGTTAACTGATATTTGGTGATACCATAATCTCTAAGCATCTGTCTAATCCACAATTGTTATGAACAACAACTACCAGTTGCTATATATTCAGATTTGGCACTAGATAATTAAATACAATTCTGTTTCTTACACGACCAACCAACGAGGTTATTGACCACGTAGTAGTAAGCTCCAAAAGTGCTTTTACTCTCGCCAAAATAATCGTCCCAATCGACATAGGTATACCCTACAATAGAAATAATTTTATCTTTCATGTACCAAATGCAAAATTTAAGAGTACCCTTAACATATTTAATAATTCTTGTCACACTTAATAAGTGGGATTCTTTTGGGTTACTTTGATATCTAGCACAAATACAAACAACGAAGGATATATCGGGTCGAGACGCAGTAAGATACAACAAACTCCCTATCATACTTCAATAAAGAGTGGGATCAATACTTTTCCCATCATCATCCTTAGAAAGTTTAGTTGAATTGCTTATGGGGGTTCTAGAAGGTTTTGCATTTTGTAATTCGAATTTTTTTACTATATCTGTAGCATACTTTGATTGAGAAATGAAAATTCCATCACTACATTGTTTTACTTGTAAAACCCAAAAATATTGTAGTTCACCTATAAGTGGTCAAGTTGGTAATTTTTCTTACGTCTCCCCCTCCCGGACCTGTTCTAAAAAAGTCGAGGTATTTCGAATTGTTTGTTGACACGGACAAAGTCTATAAGAACGATGCGTTCCGAGGTGTGAAGTGGGAGAGAAGGGATGTCATAATTGGGGTTTTTAATAAGACGACCTTTTGATTTTTCATTTTTTTTCTTTTTCCTATTGAAAAAGTAATAAGAATGGGAGGTGTTAAGCTTTTTATCATCCTGGCGTCGAGCTATTGATATCTGAAATTCGGTATGCATGATATCCAAAAAATTCTCGACTTGTTTAGGACATGTGGAACCAAAAATAATATCATCCACATATACTTGTGCAATTAATCATGTTGATTTTCCTTTCTAACAAACAACGTTTGATCATTTTTGGCTCGGACAAATTTGTGAGATACTAGAAAAGTATACAATCACTCATACCAAGATCTATGTGCTTGTTTCAATCCATATAAGTCTTTATTAAGCCTAAAGACGTAGTCCTGGTGTACAGGATCTGCAAATCCTTTGGGTTGTTTTATGTATACTTCCTTATATAAGAGTCCATTATAAAAGGGGGATTTAACAACCATCTGGAATAATTTGAATTGCATATGATAAGAGATGGCAAGAAGGAGACAAACTGATTACATACGAGTAACAGGTGAAAAGGTTTCATCGAAATTAATTCCCTCAATCTGGGAGTATCCTTGTGCAATCGACCTAGATTTATTTCTAATGACCTACCCATTTTCATCTATTTTGTTTTTGAAGATCCTTTTTGTGCCAATAACCTTCGAGTCTTTTGGTCTAGGAACAAGATTCCACACATCGTGACTCTGAAATTGGACTAGCTCTTCTTGCATAGCATTTATCCAAAATGAGTCACAAAGGACATCATTAACATTTTTAAGTTCCTGAAGAGAAAAAAACTAGAAAATTGTTCCACTTGTTGAAGTTGGGATCTAGTTTGAACTGGTTCCGAAGGATTATCGACAATGGTTTCAATGGGATGATCTTTAGAAACCCAAGTTGGTACTGAAGGAATCTTATGTGCTAGTGAATCAATGTCATTTTGAGGATCAGTGGATAAATTAGGTTCGTCCTCATCGAATGCTACTGGTTGACTGCCACTTCTCCTTACAATAATGTCCTCTACAATTATATTAATTGATTCGATAATAGTTTTGGTTCGATAGTTAAAAACACGCAAAGCCCTACTATTTTGGGAATAACCAAGAAAAATTCCCTTTTCTCCTATGGTATCAAATTTTGAAAGTAGCTCTATATCTTTGCAAATGTAGCAAATACTCCCAAAGGTTTTAAAATATTTTTAGTTTGGCTTTTTATGGAACTAAAGCTCATAAGAGGTTTCTTTGGAATTTTTTCTGAGATAGATACGATTAATAATGTGACACGTGGTTTGGATAGCTTCTACCCAAAAATATCTAGGGAGATTCTTATCATGTAACATAACCCTAGCCATTTCTTGTAAAGTCATATTCTTATGCTTTGCTATACCATTTTGATGCTGGGTTTTAGGAGCACTAAACTCATGTTTATAGATATTAGCTACATAATACTCAGAAATAACAGAGTCCTTGAATGCCTCGCCTCTATCACTCCTAATTCAACACACCTGGGTATCCTTCTCACTCTCAATTTTCAAGATAATTCTTAAGAATTCATTCAAGGTATGTGATTTTTTTTCATAAAAGTTACCCATGTATATCTCATATAGTGGTCCACTATAACTAGTATGTAATAATTTCCATAGAAACTAACAGTTCTTCAGGGACCCATAAGGTCCATATGGATAAGTTCTAGAGGCTTAGTGGTCAGGACATCTTTAACTTTCTTGTTAGGGGATTTACTTATTTTGCCTTCCTCACAAGGTCCACATATAGGAATAAAAGAATTTTTAATTTTAGGTAAACCTCTAACTATCTCTTGGGAACTCAATCTTCTAAGAGTGTCATAATTTGTGTGTCCTAATCTATTGTGCCATAAATCAGAATCCTCTAATCTGGCAACATGGAAAGATTCATAATTGGGTATTATTGTGCAATAGTTTTTTGAAAATCTGTTTTCTGTTAAAATACAATTACCTTTTTCATCCATAATTTTGCAATCATTTTTTGAAAAGGTAACTTAGTGATCGGAGTCACAAAAATGTGATGTACTTAAGAGATTAGCTTTAAGGCCTTTAACTGAGAGTACATCATTTAGTTTAGGAAGACCATGCTCACTCAATGTTCCCTTACCTATGATCTGAGATGAAACACCATCTCCAAACATGACACTAACTCCAAGGAAGTCTATCTTGTTTTTCAATTTGGTTTCGTCCTCGATCATATATTCAGAACATCCGGAGTCTAATTACCATCCAGTTGAAGTGCTATGTGCCTTTAAAGAAGAAATGACAATGTTGCACATGAGTTGGAGTAATAGACCATCTTTTCTAATCCAAATAGGCCTAGTTTTAAAAGTTTTATGGACTTTTGATTTAGAAAAGATTTGAGGGGTCTTTTTGAATGTTTTTTTTTCTTAGTCTTAAACCCTCCCTTTTTATTTTTAATAGTTAGAGTTATTTGTGGCCTGCGTAGGGAGTACATAAGTATTTCTTGATTTCCTATAATAGTTAAAGTTAAGGTAAGTCGGGGTGTATAACCTTTTTTGGAAGCATTCATCAAGAGTATGGCTAAAAATGTCACAGTAAGTACAATACTGATGGGTATAGGGCTTGACTTTATTTCTAAAGCCTTTAAAAATTTCCTCGGCTCCAATGGGTATAGTAGTCTAGTTGTCATTAGTCTTAGGTTTCTGCCTTTGGTCTCTGGCAGAAGGACAAACATATTTGGTCTGACTATTTGGATTCATCTGTTTATTGTACTGATTATGTGTTGCTTGAGAGACATTAAGACTAGATTCACCTTTCTAATCATTTTGACAAGTTTTGCCTTATTTTATAAAAGTAACATTTTTAGGAGAGACTTTGGTCTTACTTGTGTGCACTATTTCTCTAAAGCCTAGGCCAGACTTATTTTCAGAGTCAAATTTCCTTCCAATAATAATGTTTTCATAAGACTTAGTTTGTGTTTCAAAGTGTTGGAATTTTTTAAGCACATTTGAAACCATTTTCTTTGACTCTTCTAGTTAAACAAGGGTTGCCTTGCATTTTTGTTCAAATTCATAGTTATTTTGAGTCAAATCTTTTATTTTAAAGGCACAGTCTTAAATCTTCGTCTCGTGGGCAATACATTGGGCAGTATAATATTCAGTGTTCTTTCTAATGGTCTGGTTAAGAAAATCGATACGTTCACTTAAGGTTTTTATCATTTTTTCTAGGCGAGAACTCTTTTTAACGGTTTACATGTATAACTCATGTAAATTAGGCAGATCATCATCAGACTCGCTAAGTGAATCATGTGGAGTGTCCCCTAAGTTTTTGATAGGTTCTTTACTCATGCACACATTCAATTTGTCATCAATATCATCATTTTGACTCACATATAGTTTTTCAGCAGTAATAGGAACAAAATTATCAGCAATATCATTATGAACATCAACAGGCATTGCCGGTTCATGAGCAGGAAGGCATGCATCATCACTCTATACAATCCTAGCGAAGAAAGACATGTTGTACTCATTTATGTGGGTTGAATCTCTTTTATCCTCATCAGAATCACTAGAGTCGTACCATGTCTTACATATGTTCGCCTTGTTATTGTTATTAAGACTAGTTGGACATTTACTAGAATAGTGACCAAGTTTACCACAACGATGATTTTAACATCTTTTATGTCAGGCTTTGGTCTCTTTCGGTCATAGGACTTCCTATTGTCATAAGTGTGTTTGTTATTGTCTCGGTCATGAGGTCTGCGAACTTGATTACCTTGATAATTTGATTTTCCTTATTTATAGGCTACAACATTTCTATATTTCAAAATATTTTTGAAATGCTTGCTTATAAGAGCTATTTGATTGCCAAGGTATTCCAAATCATAGTTTTCAAAGAAGTGAGTGTTAAAATATAAAGTGTTCAATTTAGGCACCAGCAATTTAGAAGAAAACACAACATTTGAACTAGAGGCTTTATTGTCTGTCTGGTCAATTGCTTTTTGAAGTCTAGTTCCAATTCTACAGTCCTCATTTTATTGTTAAGTAATTCAGGAGTCATATTAGGGTCAATCATTTCTTCAATATACTATCTCTTGTTGTCAAATTTGGATGGCAATGACCTAAGAATCTTTTGAACAATTTCCTTTTTACTGTAGTTCATACTATTTGCATGAAGTTTTGTAAAGATATCAGTTAACCTTATGTAGAAATCATCAAAGGATTCATTTTCATTCATAATTAAGGTATTATATTGTTGGATGAGCATTTGAGTTTTTCCAGCATTGACAGGTTCATCACCCTCATGAGCAATGAAAAATGTGTCCCATGCCTCTTTTGAAGTAGAACATATGGATATTCTGTGAATTCATGTTCGTTAATGGACATGAAAATGTCATTCTTTCCTTTGTTATTATCTAGAGATGATTTTTTCTCTTCCTTAGTAAATTCACTGAGAAGTTTCTTAATTCTTGTTGGATCAGTTTCAGAGGTAGGTTTAGTAGGATATTCATACCCTATTTCAATCATGTCCCAGACATCATCACTAAGGGTTCCTTGAATGGAAGTAACCATTCGTACTTTCCAGCATGAAAAGTTGTTTCCATCAAAGAGTTGTTTCCATATTCAAAAATTTTCAGAAAGATGTTTCGAAAACAATTTCTCAAGTTTCAGGATAAAAAAAGGTGTTCCTGCTCTGATACGAGTTGAAGAAAATCTTTAGTTCTAAAAGCTTGTTTACAAGGTTAAAAACAAAATGTTATAAATTGTGTAAACTCTGAATAGACTTTTTGGGCAAAACTCTTTTCAAAAAACACGAGATGTGTTTACAATCTTTCTGAATATATGGTTTAGATTCGATAGTTGACTATCTTTATTTTTAAAGATTAAGAAACATCTAGTAAAGTTACCTTCCAGTCCCAATAACAACAATAGTTAAGAATATTCAAAGGAATGGACAAAGGAGTTTTTAACGTGGTAAAACCCTTAATCAAGGGAAACATCCACGGTGCCCTCTAAGGTACAAAAGAAAAATTCAATATAATAAATTATCAAGTTACAACACTTAAGAAAACACACAAGGATCCTAAATCTATGTTCAGAATTATAACTACATGAGCTACTCCAATACAAAGGTTTTTGACTTGAACTAATCTTCGTCTTTGTTGCTCCTTTGACTTTTCTTTGACCTCCTTCTCTTTGAATTCCGACTCCAGCAACTCTTTCAACTTTTAAGTCTCAAACAAACCACTGTGTTTAAGTGTTCGTGTGAGAAGTGTTTGTGAGGTGATCTATATGCAGATTTATGCAACTCACCCTCTCAAATAATTTTTCAAAACAGTTTCCTATGAATCAATAATTTCTATATGACATGCAAGATCTGATTCAAATCATTTTGTAAAAGAAACTTCTTAATCAACATTAGATTTAGAAGGACAACCTTGCTTTAAAAAAATAGCCATGGTCCTATGTGTCTCATTTTTATTTTTGTACAATTTTATTTCACAAAATGTGAAATATAAACCAAGAGACACAAATGCTCTTAAGGATCTGATTTTTCCTTGAAAACCTAAAGTTTATGTTTCAAAAACTTTGGAATCAAATGGATCTGATGATAGAGATCCAAAAAGAGAACTGAAAAATAAGCATGTGATGTTATCTTTAGAAAATTTCAAGTTTCAATATGTGAAACTTGCTATTTTCTCAGAGAGGTGCTCTGAGAGAGACTTAAAATAAAAGAGGTCTTCGTCCAGATGTCAACCCAACTACCAAACCCACAAAAACCATAGATTTGATTTATCTTTCGTGATTTTTTGTTTCTGGTAAAAGTGTTTGAAGTTTAAAAGTGTATGGGTTAAAGGTATTCACTGAGTGGTTACGGAGGTCGAAGATGGATTTATCTTCTTCCATTTCTCTCTTTTTTTCTCGAATTTATTCCCTTTCTCTCTTCTCTCTCCACTCTATTTTATTTTCTCTTTGGGATGATTTTAACAAAAGTCTCCAAATGCTTAGAATAAGTTAAGTTTTATAGTTGGTGAATGAAGGATCTCGAACTTCGTTTGCAATCAATGGCTGAGATTTAGTCTAGACAGTTTGAGTAATGATCCAATGGTTTATAAGAAAGTGATGAACTGAAAGAATCTAATTGGTTGAAAGGTAAACACTGGGATTATAATACAATACATGATGGCAATTGATAAAACTAATCTAATTGTTGAGATTGTTGATCGAAGTTGAGTCTGTGAGAAAACACAGATCTAACCTTTTAACTACCAGTATGTGTATGGTCAAGATAGAAGTAAAACGCGTGTTAGAGAAATAATTACAAACACACCTTATAGTCTGTAGCGCTTTTATATTCTACCTAGGCTAACTTTCATTGAAGATAAACACTTTATGAAATTCAAATTTCAACCTCAACACTTTTAAAATAAAGTTTTAATTAATTCAAAATTATTTTGAAATTTTATAAAATGTTTTTAACTGAATTAATTTGATTTTGAAAAATCTTAAAGTGTTGTAAAACCATCGATGCAAATAGGAGAAATATAAGACGCATTGAGAGTGTCCTATTAGTGGTTTTAAGGATAGAAGTAACTTCCTTATGAGTATTTCTTAAAATTTATTGCTTCTTCCTCTTCATTCTTATTCTTGAACCTTTGGTTATGGAACAACTCATAAAATCTAATCCTACTTTGTCTTAATATCCAAACTAGTTGGAACGCCTATATAATGTAGGCTCAAGTAAGTCAATTATATAATGTGTTCTCAGGTTTGACTACTCTCGGTGTCGAACGAGACATCCTTGCTCTTCTTATTTCTATGGGATGAGGTGATATTGCTTGACCCGACTAGGGTTGGTAATTATTAACTTCTTTGTTTGAGGTGCAAGGGTCTTTTTCTTGCCTACTTGCTTTAGTAAATTTTGCCAAGCTTAGAATTGCCATCTTCCACATAGCTTCTAGAGTGTTGGGTGGTTAGTCTTTAATGAAGAGAATGAGATCATAAAGTCAAATAGATGAAATACAATACAACAGTTAGACGAAGTATATTTAACACTTACATAACTCAGATAGGGGGTCCACCCCCATACCCATGAGATAAAAGAAATATGGGGTCATCAACTGCTCAAATTGGATAAGACCCCCTTCCTTGCCTTATTTCCTAACCCTTGCAAGGTATTTGGTGGATTTAATGCTTAAACTCGAATCCAGTTTAGCTAACTATGGGGATTTTTCCCATCGTTGGGGAACTCGAGGCTCAGAGGCACTGCAAGAGACATCAGGGTTGAATTCCCAGGTTCCCGAAATGAAAAAGTAACATGGTTTCCAATTACGGTTGGAAGTTTGGGTGACAACTAGTGCTTTCTTATTAGACTTCATAGCTACAAGATGATAATAGCTAGGCTGATTTTTGGGGGAAGAGACGGTGTAACATCCTCTCAAGACACTAATTGGGAGGTGTGTATGGTGAACTACCTTCTAAAGGGCGATAAATCCGAGAATCACCCTCCAAGAATTCGATGATAACTAGTTAGGGCTGAGACCAAGACTGTCTAGAATGGATCGTACAACCGGATGTACAGGTAGTCTAAAGCCAACCTTAAACATTTATTCATAAACACAAACCTAACCATCTCAGCCTTGGAATTCTCTCTCATCTGTCGAGGGTAAGCTCATAGTAATGGTGGCCCAATGCCATAAAGATGTCTCCACAACAGGAGGTCAACTTCAGTTAATTTAATGACATAGGATTTAGCACCAGAAGTATCAAGTGTTCCCTCAACCGCATCTTCGTCATCATCTTGGTCTGTAGTCAGGACGACACCTTTAGCATGAGCAGTTTCTGTAATGTGTTAGCTCAAAACAATGGATGGATGACTAATATCTATACGGGTGGAATTATAACATCCACTATCGGCTCATTGTTAAACAAAGACTCAACTTGATTTGATGACTCGACCTGGGAAGATAACTGGGGCTGATTTGATGACTCAGCTTGATGTGAGGATAAGGCTCTTGAAGAACCTTTCATCTCCTCAGATCCATCAGTTGGGAAACCCATAAACACTTTGAAAGAATCCACACTTCTGGTAGTATGTAAGATGAATGGATTATCATCTCCAAAAGTAGCTGACTCAGACATGGAATCACTAACATCTAAAATAAGAGGATGAATAGTGGTAAGTAGGATGGGGGTAAGTAAGATGAAGTGGAAAAGCCTCATCCTTATGCCTGGCAGTATCCTCGACATCGTAAATTCTTATCTCCCTAAAGCACCTATCTCATAGAGTAGGTAACTCCTCAGATAACATATAAAGAGTTATTAACATTTAAAGTATGATTTACCACTTAGGTGGGAAACACATTGAAAAAGGGACAAATAAATTAAGGTGTTGAACAGGTCAACCACAAGATCAAACTAAGGAACTTAATCGTTTTAATGAAGAATAGTCAAGAATAGTTTAAAGGGTTCATTGGAGATGGTGACCGGTGATCCTTTGAAATACCCAAAAGAGGGTAAAAATAAACGAGAAAATTCTTTGGACCCTTACAAACCCAAAAAAAAACCTCTCTCAACCCTTAAATAACCTCACAACCGGCCAAAGCATTCGCCGAAAAATCAAAGAAATGGCCCAAAAAATGAAATGAAAACTAAAATGGCATAAAATAATGGAAAACTAACAAGCGAGGGATAAATGTAGTACCTAGAAGGATTGAACGGGCATACAACCACTAGAGACTTAACAAAGTCATTGGAATTGTTTGAGGAATGGAAAGAGAGAGAGATGGGAAATTTGAAACATACTATCTCTAAAGAGAGGAATAAAATATGCATGAATGAGGAGAGAGAAGATTATTTTTTTGAGAATTTTTTTTTAAAACCCAATAATGATGGGGTTTAACTATCGATGTGCACATCATTAAGGCACAACTCTCAAAGCCACACATGATGCTGCCACTAGTTGGGGAATATGTAATGCTAAGGATCACATGAAAAATGTCACTCTCTCATACACATTAGTACATCAACATCTGAAAAGCCATATATGTCCATTGATCAGGTGCAACTTGACATTTTTAACCCTTAATCTCCTATCTACACAAAAGACTAAGGGCTATTGGGTGATTGATAAGCCAATATGAGACCTCGTCTCAGTTCAAGCCAATCTCACTTCAAACTGACATCACAAATAAGTTCTCTTGAGCCATTCTTTAATAATTGTCTTAGTCTTGTCCAGTACGAGGCTGACACCACATGCCACCTTAACGAGCTTAATGACTCATCTCATCCATCTCAGAAAGTCGAGACCTCATCAGCTTATTCATACTCTTATCTCGGCCTGACGCAAGTCAGTCGAGACTACACTTGACGGTTACTAGCTTGTGATCCAATAGTACATTAGTGGTCTCATACTCGGCTAAGACGACACCTTAGGGAACTTTTCACATTTGAGAGGGCTTGTGGAATAGAGCACGCATGGTAGATTGCACGTGGGCTTCGAGCCCTAGATGGACAAAACCGTTACAATAACATATTCCCCCCATGTGAAGAATATCTCTCAATCATTATTTACATGCCAAAATAATAGATGGAAACATAACATTGTGCACATGATATTGTTCATGCCTCCTCCATGCTTGGGGTGCGTATGACAACACCGTAGCCATATAAATTATTTCATTCTACATCATTATAAAGGATAACAAATTCACAACCCTACTAAAAGATTGTTAAAACCATTTCATAAAGAGATAAATATTAAGTGTCTATATCCCAAGGCCATTAGCGCCAATTGTTAGTGGGTTTTACACACACTCACATAGTGGTGTAGGCCAAAATTGGTTGAACCACTTACATTTGGTACTATCTTCCTCTTTGCCTCATCTTATTCAGCATACATACATATATCTCTCATCACCATTGATGCAGTGGTTTTATCTTACTTATCACATTGACTTGGTTATACCATTTCTAGTATCATCAGTTAGCCTGAGTTTTCTTCAAGTAGTTGAGGATCTTACTCTCCTCGATGGTCATTTTTTGCATGGGGAGTTTTCTAAAAGCACCCTTTACTTCATCTGTTACTGCTGAGTGAGGATTCATACTTTGGTAGTGCCTCTTAGATCTTGTCATATGGTCGATGGAGGACGGGAAGGTTATAAATCCCATTTCTTCATCTATATTAGGCGGTACAGTCACTTTGTTGATTTCTTCAAGCATATATTCAAATGATATCATCCCACACATACTAATCACTATGTTAACCTTCTAATGACTTGGCTCTTTATCTGAACTATCAAACTCGTTCCTCAATATGGTGGGAACGATGTTTCCTTGCTAGGAGAAGTCAATGCATTCCATAACTTCCATGGCTTCTTCGTATTGGTGTTCGTACTCAACGGGGAGTTACAAAAGTGAAATGGCCAATTGCCTTTGTAGTTTCAAAGCATCAAATAGGTTGGACGTATGCTAAATCTCATTGATCTGTTGGGATAAGCCTTCTATGATCTGGATGGCATCATCCAAACTGACTTCGTTAATGGGTACCACCCAATTACCTGACTCTCGAGCCCATTTATGGGCTTCCATCAATAGTGTGCTAAACTTTTGTCAGTCAATGATCATTTCAGAGGGAAATTTCATCCAAACTCTAGGAGCTAGTTCAGTACCACTGGAAATTCCATATATTTTCTCCCAAATTGAGTAAAATTTGACAATGCACTCTCTTGTAAGAAGCGACATGAATTAGTTGGAAAAACATGTAGGGTGTAAGAGAAAATATGGGCAAACGTTTTAGTTGAATATACAAGTATAATGGGTGATTTAGTGCGTAAAATCTGGATATATGAGTCAAATTCGGGATCATTTTCTTGGAAAATGGCATTTGCATCATTTGGGAGTGGATTATTCGTTCTATTGTGTTCAGGATTGGCGATTAGAGCGATCATACCTCGGTCAATTCTAGACGTGGAAGCACTGATTAGTGGTATGGCTAGTAGTTTGGTGAAAATCACAATGGGCCTCGAGTTTTAAATTATTAGGAAGTGAGTTTAGTACTGGACGAGGGCCCAACGGCTTGAAGAGATTTCGGCTCAATCGGGCTGGGTAGACTTTAGAGAGGGGAGCATGAACCACAGTGTATTCTTTTCTGACTGGGCTAGACCATTTTTTGTGGTGCCCAAGAGGTAGCATGCTATGTGATATTGTAGATGGTCGATAATGTAGCACTTTTCTCATATTTTCTTGGTGTTAACTCTCCGAATAATATCTTTGCCTCAACTTTTGTCTTGGAAATACTTTCTTCAATCTCGATTCCTACTTCCTGAATGGATAAAAAATATGGATATTACAATCCACCTAACATCTTGTGGACATGAGTTAAGAAGTTTTTCATCATAATACCAACTTTTTCCTCTTCTAGAAGGCCAGTTAGTCATGGTGGCCACTTTCTTCCTCCACCTTGCTAAGAAATTGCGGATAGTTTCTTCGAGTTTTGCTTAAAAAGTCCTAAATCATGGCATGTAACCTCTAAATCCTCATTGTATTTGTACTACGACACGACATCACTAGAAATATCTTCACAACTACGAATTCTGAATTACTCAACGGATAAGAACCAATGAAGAGAGCTGTCATTTAGAGTTTTCTGAAACATTTGGGCCATTATTTCCTTAGAGCCACCTAGGAGAGTCATGGCTTGGTGGTAACTTTAAAGATGAATAATCGGGGGCCTTCTATCCCCGAACTTCTCAATATTGGCCATTTTAAACTTTGTCGACATCATTGCTTTAGGATAGGGAGACATATGGGTGTAATCTATGTAGTTCTCGGAGATTCGAACATGGTTCTTCTCCCTTTGGATCGATAGGTATCATAAGGTTAGCCCCCAGTTAGGAAAGATTTGGCATAGGGAGTTGATATGGTTGGGGGCCATTGATAGGAGGGGCACATAGAGTGTGCTGATATTCTTTTGAGATCCAAATAGGCTCAGGTGAAGGTTGACCCATAGCACGAAGGAAGAGGGCCTCGGGATCCTCCGAAACTGTGATTCGATTTTGGTGGATCTCATGGAACTCAGTTTGAAGGCTATCAATATTGACAATAAGTTACACTTGGACCGTTATCGAATTATGATGCACATTTAGTACTTGGTCTGCGTTCTTTTTGGAGAGTTGGTAAAGGTGGATTCCAGACTCAGATGAAGTAGTGCGAGAACTGACAGATCTTTAGGTAAATTCGGTAGAATGCCGAAGCCAATAGGGAACCCGTCTAAGGGTTGGGTATGAGATCGACCTGAGGAGAAAAATGATTCGAATTTATTTTTGAAAGAGACATGGAAGAATCTTTTTATTATAAAAGAAGAAAGTATTTATTTTTTATTTTTTCGATAAAAGAAGGGGAAATGTTTTTGGTATTTTGATAAAAGGAAGGGAAAAGCATTTTCGGTATTTCGAAAAAGAAGGTGAAAAATGTTTTTTGGTATTTTGATAAAAGAGGAGGAAAAATGTTTTTGACACTTTTGGTAAGGAAGGAGAAAAAACACGAGAAGAGTCTTAGAATTATTATTATTATTATTATTATTATTATTATTATTATTATTATTATTATTATTATTATTATTATTATTATTATTATTATTATTATTATTATTATTATTATTATTATTATCATGTTTTGCCTTATATTAGGTTTACCTAAATGCAAAAACATATGTCAGACGAGGCCCAAACCTGGGAAAAATTGCGTTTGAAGACTATGTAAAACATGGTTTGACTTGGTCTAGACTAGTGGATAGAGCCCCATTTTGGATAAAGACGAAATCGTCCATAAATTGGGGTGGCATACCGACCCAGCATTTCGATAGAGTTTCGTGTAGTAACTCAAATACTAAATATGAGTGCCCTAGGTTTGAGGCCTATATGAAGGTATGCAGTTATTGGGGGTAGTGGAAAGGTTTCCCCCTTTGTCATCACTTCCACGATATACGCCTTGCTTTTGAGGGCGATCGGTAGGTGTGGACAAGCCATTTGATATACCCTAGTGTACATCAATTGCCTCACTATATACCTCATGGGGACAAAATGTCAGAGAGAGAATTTAATATGCCCAATGTACGTGAACGAGTTCCTTTCTATATACCTCTCATCTTGTGTTCAATCAAGAGGTACAATTCAGGAGGAGCCATTCGATATATGTCAAAAGAACTTGGCTAGTGGAAGGTATGAGTCATATTGCTTAGGCTAACTGTGACCTGCCGGACTAGTGCCCATCAAAAAGTGACCTCCATGCAAGTGAAAATTTTTGTGTAATATAGCAATGATCTTGGTGATGTAGTGTGCAAAATGCATAATTCGTGATTAATATATTTTGGAGAGAGTATTATATTTGTAATGATCAACACCATACTAATAAGGAACAATGTACAAGTATCATGAAAAATAAATCTAGCATGTTGCGTGATTATACTAACGATTAATACTTGAGAGTAAGTGGTATGTGAATATCTATAAGTGAGTTTGTGGTAGTGAATCTAAGCATGGATCAACTACAAGTGGTGTGTGATAAGTATAACTGATCATAAATATATACAAGTGTGGTAAGTGGAAGTGTATTCTCGTGACACCTCATTACACCAAATCTGTAGGATTTTCATGGTCATTGATCGTGACAAGTCCAGCTTGTCAAGGTCAATGACCGTGATAATTCTTGGGGTGGAAAATTTTATTGTGATAGACTTATCACAGTCATTGACCGTGACAAGTTCATTAGACTTGTCACGGTCTTTGACCCTGACATGATTTGTCACGGTCAAGGATCGTGACGACCTTTAAAAAATTTTCACGGTCAATGACCGTGATAAGCTCATGAAAAGTTTTCTTTCTCACGGACTTGTCACGATCAATGACTATGACAAATTTGGGAAGAATTTAAAAAAAATCTGCTGGGCAGTTTGGCCACCGCCACTGCCCAGCAATATATTTTTACCTATTATAACAAAATTGGACCTGTTCAAAATCATATATCCAAATAAAAATAGAAAGAATGCACCAAATTATTACATATATAATTCCACATCCAAACCAAAATGTAACAAATCAAAACTATACAATATAATCCAAGTTTCCAAATAAAATAGATACAAATAATGTCATGTGGTAGGTTTGAGGAGGACACCCCTGAATATACCGCACACCACTTTGTTCGTGCAACCACAATGGGGAGTTCTCCTTTTCGATTATCACATCCGTGATGAGCACCTTGGCCTCCATGTATTGAAGTGCACGTCCATGAACCAACAAACCCTGGACGATATTCGGGTCCCTTAACACCCTCCCTATCTATGTGCCATTAATTACCTAGAGTATAAACACTCTCGGTCAACCGATTGTTGTTATAGGCCCCTTGATGGGAGCCAAGTAGTGTACTGGATCATCAACCAGTGAGTCCTCACGTGTTAACGATGGAGCAGCGATGTCCACATCCTCGTCTTACTCCACCTCCTCCTCAACCATATTCTCCTTCCCCTTCACCTTCCCCTTTACTTCCAACAAACACTTAACGAATGAGAACATATATTGGATCGTCGCCTCGAACCATAAGAGCATTTCGTCATGCGATTCCACCAAACGAGGCAACCCGATGTTGCTTGTATCCAATTCGATGATCCTAGATTTTCCCACCCACGAGCTCACTCCCTTGTCCTCCCCTTGTGATTAGCATCAAACACTTGGCTGAGTGCGTTCGTGGACAAAGATGCATTGTCGACATCAGACCACGACTCATGCATTTCCTTGAGCTTTGCCTGAAACGACAATAAGCACACGATTAGTTAAATAAGTAAAATAAAAAAATTATAACGTAATTAATAAAAAGTAAACTATTGAATTACTTACAATCTGTAATATAATTAACAACTCATGCACATTTTTATGATTTGAGAAACATTTGGTAGCATATCCCCATAGTTATCCAAGTACACAATGTAGATTGCCAAGTGTGAGTGTTATTTCAATTATTAATTGAAATAACACTGACACTTTCCAATGTAGTATATACTCAGAGAACATTAGGATTAGACTGCAGAACTTCCTCCAAAAGTAACAACTTTAAGCCACTAAGAATATTATTATACATAAATTATGCAGTCCCAAACCGTACAAACGGGACAATTCGAAAGTTCTCATTACAGGGGTAATGACTCTCGAATGGGTCTAAGGGCTATTGAATGCGTACGCATAAGAACTAGAAGGCTAGTATCTATGTGCACTATGTGTAATTGTAGGTATGTTTCATTTAATTATGATAACTATGTGGTTGTCCCACTCTCGAGCGGGTCGTGCATAAAGTAATTTAAAAAAAAAGTCAAAAACTCCCCCTCCCCCCATTTTGACAATAATTCAGTGGTCGTGCCACTTCCAAAATTAACCAACTCAAGAAATTAAGACAATATAATTATATACGGATTTATTAGTGTGAATTAAAGGAAGTATTCTAAAAAAAATTAACAACCAACTTCCATGTCCAACCACATCCGTCCAATATAATCCAACAACAACAATAAACCAACAAATGTGTATCCCGTACTCCATCTAATTCATCTACTCAATTAATTCAATAATAACAATTGAAATGTGAATAAAAATAAAAATAAAGAAACAATATTTATAATGTCCAATCAACATTAACAATTAATTTTAAGTCCTAAACTAAACATTAATTTCAAATCCAAAATCAACAGTACAAATTAATTTTAAGTCCTAAAATAAATACCAATTAATTTCAACACACACATTTACACACACGCATACACCCCCTGCCCCCCCCCCCCCCCAAACACCTGCACACACACACAACCCCTCCCACACACACACAAATGCACCACCCCCACCCCCTCGCCCTTCCCCCCACCACCCCTGCTCCACTACACACACACACACACACAACCCCCTGCCCCTTCCCGCCCACCACACACACACATATACACACACACATGAACACATATACACACATATACACAAATGAAAGAGAAAGATAGAATAGAAAATACCTTAAATCATAGAGAGAGAGAGAGAGAGAGAGAGAGAGAGAGAGAGAGAGAGAGAGAGAGAGAGCAGAATAGGGGGAATAGAAAATGGTGGGAAAAATGAAGAGGGAAGGGTTTTTTTACTGAAAAATTTGTCACAACCCTGTCACGGTCATTGACCGTGACAAGTTCGTTAGTCACGAACTTGTCACGGTCTATGACTGTGACAATAATTTGTCACGAGTTTGTCACGGTGAATGATCATGACAAAAAATGCGTGTTTTTTTATCACGATCATTGATCGTGACAAGGGTGGCTGACTCAAAAGTGACAATTTGGTCTTTTGGGTGTAGTACCTAAGCATGGAGTGGTGTGTGCAACATGTGGATATAAGTGAACCTATATACAATTGTAGGTAGTGTGAGCTGTAAATATAGATTATTTACCACTTTGTGATGTGAAAAGTGAACATGATGTTGATATATAACAAAAATGAATGAGGAGAAAAAGGGACCATACATGTAGGTGCATAAGAACATAAGAAGAAAATGATAACACCCATGTAAATATAGTCTACCCCTCTTAAGTCAATCCCCAGTAGAGTCTCCATTGTGCCCATACTAAAATATTCCCTCCACAAGCCTCGAGGTAAATAGGTAATATAACGGTATTGCGCCCCTCACTACTCTGCGGGTCCTTCGGTTGTCGTCAATTTTGGGGTGATGTAAAGAGATAGAGTTACACCCTATTTTTTAACAAAATTTCCAAACGAACATGTCGCTACCTCGAGAGAGATGCATCAAAGATAAGCTAATGCTTGCAAAACCAATAGTTCAGAGGTTCAGGGGCTATGTTTCGGAATGGGAAGGTGTTAGCCACCCATTCCACCCTTTCGGTCTCTCATGGACTTGTGTTACTATTTTCCATAATTTCTCCGTGAAGTGCGTATGTGTGTATATACAAGTGGAGAACGTAATCGCTTGACTCGCATTATGGAAAAGATGGAGTGAGGTCATCCATACAAATATTCCCAAAATAATATTTTTAAAAATATGATGTGTGCGCTTATCGAAATATTTATCTTTATAAAGAAACAATAGTATTTGTTAGATAAGATGCAAGTATGAATCACACAATATGAATATTATGTGGATAAAATAGGAAAAAGATGAAGATATGAAAATATGGCTCGAGTCTCGGGTTTTATCCCGAAACACTTACGTAGCTTATAAATGCATCAAAGTCCCGTAGTTCTCATGAGACATGAGGGTGGGGTTCATATGATAACTTTAAATAGGGATATTATAATATGTGTGTGTAAGAAAAAGGTGTTTTTAGTTTTCAGAAAAAGTGGTGAAAACTTTTGTTCAAATTTATCGGTGTAACCCTCTTTTTCTTGTTTCGGATTTTTTATTGAAAAATTTATTATGTGCAATATAAATAATAAAGGCATGAAGATTAATATGTTTATAATCACTACACTAAATCCTGAGAATGGTCACGTCCCGAGTTCGTAACCAGCAGGTCGCGAACTTTGGCCGTGATCGTCTCAATTTTTGGCGTGACCATATTCATTACCACACTAAGTCATGGATGCTCTGGAAGTGGGCGAGGACCAAATCTCTGACCACTGTGGGTGTCCATGACCATGGTGTCACCATCTTGGCACCAAATTCGTGCCAAAATTCCCTACAATCTTGGTCGTGGATGGGTCACGGACTTGGATAATGACCATAGGCATGATGAAACGCAAAACATACACATATGGGGTCATGGCTGGGGGCCATGACCATCCCTTAATTGATGTTAGTTGTTGGTAACGCATGGGGGTCATGACTATAGGACGTGACCATTATTCGTCAATTAGGTAGCAGTAGGATCTCTAAGGAGGTTATGGGTTGCGATGGTCGGTCTCGGCTCTACGCCGTGACCATATCATTCCTAAAAAAAGAAAGAGGCGCTTGATCTTCCCTTTTCATTTTCATTTTCCCGCTTATCTCTCTCTTGTCAAAGACAAATCTATGTTATGCCAAATATTCTCTCTCTCCTCAAATTTTGATGGCGTCTCTCTCTGGAATGCTGGCCCCACTGCATCCACCTTGTCAAACACTGATGTTGATGACGAACACAAGGTTAGTTAATTTTTCTTTTGCTACTTGTTTAATTTTTCTTTTGCTATTTGTTGAACCTGATGTTGAATAAGAACCTGATCTTTTCCTTTTTATATTTGTCTCATTTTACAATCATTTTGATAAACAAAGTTTTGGGATTGTTCGTCTATCTTTTTTTGTGTTTTTTAAGTTCTACACTCTTCCTCGATAAGATTTTGGGATTGTTCAACTGATTTTGATTTGGCAAAGACTTTACTGTTCCAAAAGGGTTCACAGTACATATGAGAAATAAATAAAAGGATTTTAATTTTGATAATTTCAGCAAATAATTTGATTTGGGTTGTTGATTGAAAGATATTACGCTCCATCTCTTTTAAAAAATGGAGTCACGAGAAGGCAAAAGCAACCTTTATTCGATTTGGGTTTTTGTTTTTGTTTGTTTTCGCATATTGAGTTTTTTTTTGTTTGATGATTTGTTTTAGGTTGATTTACTTTTGTTTTTGTTTTTTTGGGCTTGGTAGAGGGGCATATAACCTATGTCCTCCAGTGCCCAGAGATCAAACTTGACATCGATAAATTGCAGATGTTGTTATCGTTCAAGGCCCAGGGTGTCGGCTGGTGGTTGGACCATTTTTGCCTCACCATAGTATTGTGAACACAGTCAAATTAGCAGATGTCGTCAATTGCACCACATCTGAGGTCCATTTCAGGAGTCACAATATTCTTTTATAACTCAAGCTTGTTGATGTCATCAAAGAATCTGGCAACGTAAAGGTATAAATCATTAATTTATTTTTTCTTAAATACACTGGCAGATGAACTTTGGAACTAACAAAAAACCAACATCTACTAAGGTCTTACTTAAAAAATGTAAAGTATTGTGAAATCGGTAATCATTATCCAAGAGATCATGGATCCCCAATTTTACTGTCTCTCCACTTTCTAAATTATATCCGATATTGGGTATGAAAAACCACACGGTATACTTTTAGATTACCTTATACCGATGGCTTTTAATTTTTCTTCTAATTTGGATTTCTTGACTTCTTGCATTATAGAAAACTAATGGTATGGCTTATTTACATTTGTTTCTCCCTATATCATCAAACGCTGGCGCCCGTGCGTTTGTGTGTTTTTGTCCCTGTATCCCTATCTCTCTCGTCAAACACTGTAGTGTCGACTGTGCTTTTGTGGCAATGGGATGATTGTCGAGGTAAAAAAAATTCTAAGGAAATAGATTCTCTATGAATTTGTTGTGTTTTTCTAATAACATAAAATTTCATATTGCAGGGTCTCTTCATTCTCGTTACCGATTAAGTATATTGTCATATTATCTACGTATTTAGTTTTTGATTCAACACTGATGGTATTTCTATATATTTAGTTTTTGATTCATATTTAGGTTTTGATTACTATTTCTACATATTTAGGTTTTGATTTGTATTTTGTTTTCAATTGTGTTAGTGGATTTACGGATTTTAAATATCTTTTTTTGAGTTAAGGTGGGAGGGTGGGTTGCAATTTCGAATGGGTTTTGCGAGTTGGGGTGGGTCATGACTCGAGGGGTTAAGTTGGAGTAGGTTGCAATTCCAATGGATTTTAGGGTGGGGGAGGGATGAAACGAAGGGTTAATGGGAGTGGGGGTGGTGATTGAGGGTTAGAGGGTAATGAAATTGTTGAATACAAATCTTTTGTTAGTTTTTTTTGCATTTCTTATATTTTTTGTAGGCTTTAATTTGTCTTCAATTTACATTCATTTTATTTTTGTTTTTATTTTTTTACAAATACTTTTTACCACATGAGAATTTTGTTGTTCTACACGTACCCGACCCGTACACGGCCCAACACGACCCGTTGACATGCATACTATTTAGTATATTTTTATGCAAAACAAATTTAGTTTAGTAGTTATTTTTTTACTATAAATTTAATGCTTAAATAATCTTGTTTCAATATATGTTGACAATAAAGTAAATTTTTTGTAGTATTTTCATTTATTACAGTTTGAGAGATTAAGTGATGACCTTAAAAAAACTCAAATATATAAAGAATCGTCAATAAGGTTGTGCTATTCGAAAGGGAGGTTACATTGTTATAAAGAGTCGACCCTGCAAGGTAGACATCTATCAACATGAGATCTCGATTATCCCCATTTTTCTACTTTTTGTGTGATATTTATTGGTATTAGTTCTAAAGGAAGGTTTGATTTAAGTATTGTAGAATTTTACACTTTTAGGGCATTTGGTTCTCTCTCAAGACAATATTTGTGTTTTTTTTAGGGTTAATTCGAGGTTTTGGATGATGGTTTTGCAAGATCGCTAAGGTAATCTAAGATTGAACATCAGATTTTACGTTTATCTCATACATAACCCTAAGGTAAGGTATTTTAATTTTTTTCTTTCAAATAATCGTTTTATATTTCAAATTAGAAATTTCTTGTATTAATATTCTTATCCCGAATTTCGTGGTTATATTATGTGAGTAACAACCCCCGAACGGCCCTATGAGTGGCACAAACACCTAGCACGGGACCAATGTAACTCATAGGAACTTACCGTGGGATCACGGGACTCCCCGTTTGAGAATACGATGATAATTTGTATATTTCTAAACTTAGGCTAATAAATATGGCCTTAGTGGGTGAAAACCCGAAACAACCACCGAACGACCCCGTGAGTGGCACCAACACCTCGCATGGGACAAATGTAACTCGTAGGAACTGACCACGCGATCATGGGATTACGGATTTGAGAATACAAAATAATTTGCATATTTCTAGACTTACTCTTAAAAATATGGTGTTAGTGGGTGAAAACCCGAAATAGCCCCCGAACGACCCTGTAAGTGGCACCAACACCTCGCACGAGAGCAATGTAACTCATAAGAAATGACAGCGCAATCACGGGACTCCCAGTTTGAGAATATGATGATAATTTACATATTTTTAGACATAGGCTTAAAAACATAGCGTTAGTGTGTGAAAATTCGAAACAACCCCCAAAAGGCCCCATGAGTGGCACCAACACCTCGCACGGAACCAATGTAACTGATAGAAATTGACTGCCCGATCATGGGACTCCCGGTTTCATAATATGATGATAATTTGCATATTTCTAGACGTAAGCTTCAAAACATGGCATTAAAAAGAAAAAACCCGACACATCCCCCGAATGGCCCCGTGAGTGTCACCCACACCTCGTACTGGACCAATGTAACTCGTAGGAACTTACTGCGTGATCATAGGATCCGAGTTCAATAATAGGATGATAATTTGCAATTTTCTAGACTTAGGCTTAAAAACATGGCGTTAGAGGGCAAAAACTCGGGACAACCCCCAAACGGCCCTGTGAGAGGCATTAACACCTCGCACGGGACTA
The DNA here is from genome assembly GCA_949130495.1 of Sambucus nigra. Classification (NCBI taxonomy): domain Eukaryota; kingdom Viridiplantae; phylum Streptophyta; class Magnoliopsida; order Dipsacales; family Adoxaceae; genus Sambucus; species Sambucus nigra. The sequence continues at coordinate 299,849,115 of OX422217.1, read as the reverse complement.
ATGTAACCCGTAGGAACTGACCGCATGACCATGGGACTCTCGGTTTGTGAATACGATGATAATTTACATATTTCTAGTCTTATACTTAAAAAGGTGGCGTTTGTGGGTGAAAACTCGAAACAACCCCCGAAGTCCCCGTGAGTGGCACTAACACCTCGCACGGGAGCAATGTAACTCGTAGGAACTGAACGCGCGATCACTGGACTCTCAGTTTGAGAATGCGATGATAATTTGTATATTCCTAGACTTAGCCCTAAAAACATGGCGTTTGTTGGTGAAAACTCAAAACATCTCTTGAATGACCCCCTGAGTGGCATTAACACCTCACACAGGACCAATGTAACTCGTAGGAACTTAACGTACAATCACGGGACTCCCGAATTGAGAATATAATGATAATTTACATATTTCTAAACATAGACTTAAAAACATGGCATTAGGATTCAAAAACTAGACACAGCCCCACGAGTGACACCTACACCTCGCACGGGACCACCGTAACTCGTAGGAACTTAACGCGTGATCGCAGCATCTGGGTTTGAGAATATGATGAAAATTTTCAAATTTCTAGACATAGGCTTAAAAACATGGCGTTAGAGGGAGAAAATTGGAGATAACTCCATGTTTGAGAATACGATGATAATTTTCATATTTCTAGACTTAGGATTAAAAATATGACGTTAGTTGGTGAAATTTAGAAACAGCCCCCGAACGCCCCTGTGAGTGAAACCAACACCTCGTACAGGACAAATGTAACTCGTAGGAACTTAACGAGCTATCACAGGACTCCCAGATTGATAATAAAATGATAATTTACATATTTCTAGACTTAGGCTTAAAATGATGGCGTTAGTGGGTGAAAACCCAAAACGGCCCCTGAACGGCCCCGTGGGTGAGACCAACACCTCACACGGGACGAATGTAAATCGTAGGAACTGACCATGCGATCCCGGGACTCCCTATTTGATAATACGAAGATAATTTGTATATTTCTAGACTTAGGCTTAAAATCATGGCATTAGTGGGTGAAAACCCAAAATAGCCCCTGAACGGCCCCGTGAGTGGCATGAAGACCTCGCACGGGACCAATGTTGCACGTATGAACTGATCGCACGATGATGAGACTCCCGATTTGATAATACGATGATAAATTGAATATTTCTAGACATAAGTCTAAAACATGGCGTTGTAGGATGAAAACCCGAAACAACCCCGGAATGGCCCTGTGAGTGGTGCCAACATCTCACCCGGGATGATTGTAACTTGTAGGAACTTACCATGCGATCACGGGGACTCCCAGTTCGAGAATACAACAATAATTTGAATATTTCTAGACTTAGGCTTGTAAATATGGTGTTAGAAGGAAAAAACTCGACACAACTCCCGAACGGCCCCATGAGTAGCAATAACTCCTCGCACGGGAGTAGTTTAACTCGTAGGAACGGATCGCTCGATCACGGGACTCGCAACTTGAGAATATGATGAAACTTTGCATATTTCAAGACTTAGGCATAAAAACATGGCGTTATTGGGTGAAAAGTTGAAAAGAGCCCCGAACGGCCCCGTGAGTGGCACCAACACCTCGCACGGGACAAATGTAACTCGTAGGAACTTATCGCGTGATCACGGGGCTCCCAGTTTGACTATACAAAAATTATTTGCTTATTTCTAGACTTAGGCTTGAAAAAATTGTGTTAGAAGGAAAAACTCGACATAACCCGCGAGTGGTACCAACACCTCATACGGAATGACTGTAACTCGAAGGAACCGACCGCGCGATCACGGGATTCCATATTTGAGAATACGATGATAATTTAGACAGTTCTAGACTTAGGATTAAAAATATGGTGTTAGTGGGTGAAAACCTAAAAACATGGTGTTAGAAGGCAAAAACTCGATACAACCACCGAACGGCCCCGTAAGTGGCACCCACTCCTCGTACGAGACCAATGTAACTCAAAGAAACCTACCGCGCATTCATGGGATCTAGGTTTAAGAATATGATGAGAATTTGCAAATTTCTAGACTTAGGCTTAAAAACATGGCGTTAGAGGGCGAAAACTCGGGACAACCCCCAAACGGCCCTGTGAGAGGCACCAACACTTCGCACGAGACTAAGGCAACATGTAAGAACTGATCGCATGACCATGGGACTCCCGGTTTGTGAATACGATGATAATTTACATATTTCTAATCTTATACTTAAAAATGTGGCGTTTGGGGGTGAAAATTCAAAAGAACACCCGAACGTCCCCATGAGTGGCTCCAACACCTCACACGAGACCAATGTAACTCGTAGGAACAGACAACGCGATTCCGGGACTCCCGATTTGAGAATAGGATGATAAGTTTCATATTTGAAGACTTAGGCTTAAAAACATGGTATTAGTGGGTGAAAAACCGAAATGACCTCCAAACGGCCCCATGAGGGGCACTAACACCTTGCGCGGGATGATTGTAACACGTAGGAACTGATCGCACGATCACATGACTCCCGTTTTGATAATACGATGATAATTTTCATATTTCTATACTTAGGCTTAAAAAGATGGTGTTAGCGGCTGAAAACCCAAAACATCCCCCGAAGGGGCTCATGGGTGGAATCGACACCACGCATGGGACCAATGTAACACATAGGAGCTAACCGTGCTCGGGACTTCAGGTTTGATAATATGATGATAATTTGTATATTTCTAGACTTAGGCTTAAAAACATGATGTTAGTGGGTGAAAAGCCGAAACGACCTCCAAACGGCCTCGTGATTGGCACCAACACCTCGCACGGTAGCAGTGTAACTCATGGGAACTCACCACGCGGTCATGGGACTCCCTGTTTGAGAAAATGAATATAAGTTTCATATTTCTAGACTTGGGCTTAAAAACATGGCATTAGTGGGTTAAAATTAGAAACATCCCCCGAACGGCCCCGTGAGTGGCACCAACACCTCGCACGGGACCAATGTAACTTGTAGGAACTTAATGCGCTATCACATGACTCCCGGTTTACGAATACAATGATAATTTGTATATTTATAGAATTAGGCTTAAAAAGATGGCATTAGTGGGAGAAAGCACAAAATGGCCTCCGAACGGCCCCGGGTGTGGCACCAACACCTCGCACGACACCAATGTAACTCATAGGAACTGACGATGTGATCACGGGACTCCCGATTTGAGAATACGATGATAATTTGTATATTTCTAGATTTAGGCTTAAAAGCATGGCGTTAGTGGGTGAAAACCCAAAACAGCCTCTGAACGACCCTGTAAAACTCAAAACAACCACCGAATGGCCCCGCGCGAGGTGTTGGTGCCACACCCGGGGCCGTTCGGAGGCCATTTTGTGCTTTCTCCCACTAATGCCATCTTTTTAAGCCTAATTATAGAAATATACAAATTATCATTGTATTCGTAAATCGGGAGTCATGTGATAGCGCATTAAGTTCCTACATGTTATATCAAATGGCCCCGCGCGAGGTGTTGTCTTAATTTCTTGATCACGGGACTCCCTGTTTGAGAATACGATGATAATTTTCATATTTCTAGACTTAGGCTTAAAAATATGACGTTAGTGGGTGAAAATTAGAAACAGCCCCCGAACGCCCCTGTGAGTGGAACCAACACCTCGTACAGGACAAATGTAACTCGTAGGAACTTAACGAGCTATTATAGGACTCCCAGATTGAGAATACGATGATAATTTAAATATTTCTAGACTTAGTCTTAAAAAGATGGGGTAAGTGGGTGAAAACTCGAAATCGCCCCTTGGGTGGGACCAACACCCCACATGGGACCAATGTAAATTGTAGGAATTGACCACACGATCCCGGGACTCCCTATTTGAGAATATGAGTATAATTTGTATATTTCTCGACTTAGGCTTAAAATCATGGCGTTAGTGGGTGAAAACCCAAAATTGCCCCTGAACAACCCCGTGAGTGACACGAAGACCTCGTACGGGACCAATGTTGCTCGTACGAACTGACCGCGCGATGACGGGACTCCCGATTTGATAATACGCAGATAATTTGAATATTTCTAGACATAAGTCTAGAACATGGCATTATTGGGTGAAAACCCGAAACAACCCCCGACTGGCCGCGTGAGTGGTGCCAACATCTCACACGGGATGATCGTAACCCGTAGGAACTTACCACGCAATCATGGGACTCCTAGTTTGAGAATACAACAATAATTTGAATATTTATTGACTTAGGCTTGTAAATATGGCGTTAGAAGGCAAAAACTCGACACAACTCCCGAATGGCCCCATGAGTGGCAGCAACTCCTCGCACGGGACTAGTTTAACTCTGAGGAACGGATCGCACGATCACGGGACTCGCAACTTAAGAATATGATGAAACTTTGCATATTTCTAGACTTAGGCATAAAAACATGGCATTATTGGGTGAAAAGTTGAAAAAGTCCCCAAACGGCCACGTGAGTGGCACCAACACCTCGCAGGGGACAAATGTAACTCGTAGGAACTTTCTTCGCGATCACGAGGCTCCCAGTTTGAGTATACAAAAATAATTTGCTTATTTATAGACTTAGGCTTAAAAACATGGTGTTAGAAGGAAAAACTCGACACAACCCGCGAACGGCCCCGTGAGTGGTACCAACACCTCGCATGGAAAGAAGGTTACTCGAAGGAACCGACTGCGCAATTACGGGACTCCCACTTTGAGAATACGATGCTAATTTGCATATTTCTCGACTTAGGATTAAAAACATGGTGTTAAAGGGAAAAAACTCGAGACAACCCCCAAATTGCTCGATGAGAGGCACCAGCACCTTGCACGGGACAAATGTAACTCGTAGGTAATGACCGCGCGATCAGGCACTCCCGTTTTGAGAATACGATGATAATTTATATAGTTCTAGACTTAGGATTAAAAATATGGCATTAATGGGTGAAACCCTGAAATAATCCCGGAACGACCCCGTGAGTGATACCATTACCTCACATGGGACCAATGTAACTCGTCGGAACTGGCCGCGCGATCACGGGACTCCCAGTTTGAGAATGTGACGATAATTCAAATATTTTAGTACTTAAGAAAAACAAAGCGTTAGTGGGTGAAGGCTCTAAATAGCCCCCGAACGGCCACATGAGTGACACAAACACCTCGCACGGGACGCATGTAACTCATAGGAACTGACCATGTGATCACGGGACTCGCAATTTGAGAATATGAGGATAATTTTCTTGTTTCTGGACTTAGGATTAAAAACACGGTGTTAGTGAGTAAAAACTCAAAACAGCCCCCGAACGGCCCTATGATTGACACTAGCACCTCGCACGGGACCAATGTAACTCGTAGGAACTTAACACGTGATCACGGGACTCCCATTCTTAGAATACAATGATAATTTACATATTTCAAGACTTTGGCCTAAAAATATGATGTTAGATGGAAAAAACCTGACACAGCCCCCGAACGGCCCCGTGAGTGGCACCCACTCCTCGCACGGGACCAATGTGACTCGTATGAACTTACCGCGTGATCATGAGATTCGGATTTAAGAATATGAAGATTCTTTACAAATCTACAGACTTAGGCCTAAAAAAATGACGTTAGCGGGTGAAAACTCGAGCCATCCCCCGAACGGACCCCTGAGTGGCCCCAACACGTCGCACGCGACCAATGTAACTAGTACGAACTGATCGCCCGACCATGTGACTCCCAATTTTGGAATACGATGATAATTTACATATTTTAAGACTTAGGCTTAAAAACATGGTGTTAGAAGGCAAAAACCAGAGAAAGCCCCCGAACGGCCCCGTGAGTGGCACCCACTCGTCACACGGGACCAATGTAACTCGTAGAAACTTACCGAGTGTTCACGGGATCCTGGTTTGAGAATACGATGAGAATTTGCAATTTTCTAAATTTGGGATTAAAAATATGGCGTTAGAGGTCGAAAACACGAGATAACCCCCGAACTGCCCTGTGAGAGGCACCAACTCCTTGCATGGGACCAATGTAACTCGTAGGTACTGACCACGTGATCACGGGACTCCTAGTTTAAGAATATGATGATAATTTAGATATTACTAGACTTAGTTTTAAAAACACGGTGTTAGTGGGTGAAAATGCGAAACAACCCTAGAACGACCTCGTGAGTGGAACCAATACCTCACACTGGAACAATGTAACTTGTAGGAACTGGTCGCGCGATCACGAAACTCCCGGTTTGAGAATGTGATGATAATTAAAATATTTTAGTACTTAAGAAAAACATAGCGTTGGTGGGCGAAAGCCCGAAATAACCCCCGAACGACCACGTGAGTGACACAAACGCCTCGCATGGGAAGAATGTAACTCATAGGAACCGACCACGCGATAACGGAACTCGTAATTTGAGAATACGATGATAATTTGCATGTTTTTGTTCTTAGGCTTAAAAACATGGGGTTAGTGAATGAAAACTCAAAACAACCCCCGAACAGCCCTGTGAGTGGCACCAACACCTCGCACGCGACTAATGTAACTCATAGGAACTTAACCCGTGATCACGGGACTCCCAGTCTGAGAATATGATGATAATTTACATATTTCAAGACTTAGGCTTAAAAATATGACGTTAGATGGAAAAAACCTGACATAGCCCTCGAATGACCCCGTGAGTGGTACCCACTCCTCGCACGGGACCAATGTAACTCGTAGGAACTTATCTCGCAATCACGGGATCCCGATTTGATAATACAACGATAATTTGCAAATTTCGAGACATAGGCTTAAAAACACGACGTTAGAGGGGGAAAACTCGAGCCAACCCCGGAATGGCCCGGTGAGAGGCACCAGCACCTCACTCGTGATCAATGTAAGTTATAGGAATTGACCGTGCGATCAAGGGACTCCCACTTTGAGAATACGATGATAATTTTCATATTTATAGAATTAGGCTTAAAAATAGGGCGTTAGTGCGCGAAAACCCGAAACACCCCCGTGAGTGGGACCAACACCTTGCACGGGACGCTTGTAACTTGAATGAACTAATTGCGTGATCAAGGGACTCCTAGTATTTGAATATGACGATAATTTTCATATTTCTAGACTTATGTTTAAAAACATAGCGTTAGTGGGTGAAATCTCACAAAAACCCCTGAACGACCCTGTGAGTGGAACTAACACCTCGCACTACCGAATGTTACTCGTAAGAACTGACCACGTGATCACGGGAATCCCGATTTTAGAATATGATGATAATTTGCATATTTCTAGACTTAGGCTTCAAAAGATGGCATTAGTGGGTGAAAACCCGAAATAACCCGGAATGGCCCCGTGAGTGGCACTAGCACCTCGCACATGATCGATGTAACTCATACGAACTGACCGCGCGATGATGGGACTCATAATTTGAGAATATGAGGGTAATTTTAATCCTTCTAGACTTTGGTCCAAAAACATGGAGTTATTGGGTGAAAATGCGACACAACCCCCGAACGACCCCGTGAGTGGCACCAACACCTCGTACGCGACCAATGTAACACATAGGAACTTAACCCATGATCACGGGACTCGTAGTCTGAGAATACGATGATAATTTACATATTTTAATACATAGGATTAAAAATATCATGTTAGATGGCAAAAACCTGACACTGCCCACAAACGGCCCCGTGAGTGGCACCCACTCCTCGCACGGGACCAATGTAACTTGTAGGAACTTATCCCGCGATCACGGGATCCCTATTTGAGAATGGGATGATAATTTGCAAATTTCCAGTCTTAGGCTTAGAAACACGGTGTTAGAGGGAGAAAACTCGAGCCAACCCCCGAACGGCCCGGTGAGAAGCACCAGCACCTCGCTCGGGACGAATGTAACTTATAGTAATTGACCGCACAATCAAGGAACTCATGGTATGAGAATACGACGATAATTTTCATATTTCTAGAATTAGGCTTAAAAATAGGGTGTTAGTGCGCAAAAACCAGAAACGACCACGTGAGTGGGACCAACACCTTGCACGGGACGATTTTAACTCGAATGAACTAATTGCGTGATCACGAGACTCCCCGAATTTGAATATGATGTTAATTTTCATATTTCTAGACTTATGTTTAAAAACATAGCGTAAGTGGGTGAAATCTCGAAACAACCATAGAACGGCCCCGTGAGTGGAACCAACACCTCGCACTACCAAATGTAACTCGTAGGAACTGATCGCTCGATCACGTGACTCCCGATTTGAGAATATGAACATTATTTGCATATTTCTTGACTTAGGCTTAAAAACATGGCGTTAGTGGGTGAAAAACCGAAACGGCCCCATGAGGATTACCAACACCCCGCATGGGACCAATGTAACTCGTACGAACTGACCGTGCAATCACGGGACTCTCGGTTTGAGAATACAATGATAATTTGCATATTTTTAGACTTCGATCTAAAAACATGGCGTTATTGGGTGAAAACCCAAAATAGCCCCTGAACGGTCCCGTGAATGGCACCAACACCTCGTACGGGACGAATGTAAGTCGTAGGAACTGACCGTGCGATCACGGGACTCCCAAATTGAGCATACGATGATAATTTGCATATTTTTAGACTTAGGCTTAAAAATAAGGCGTTAGAAGGAAAAAACCCGACACAACCCACAAACGACCCTGTGAATGGCACCCGCTCCTAGAACGGACCAATGTATCATGTAGGAACTTACCGCGCTATCATGGAATCCCGATTTCACAATATGACGATAATTTCCATATTTCTAGACTTAGGCTTGAGAACATGGAATTGGAGATCAAAAACTAGAGTAAACCCCTGAATGGCCCGATGAGAGGCACTGGCACCTCGCACGGGACCAATGTTACTCGTAGGAACTGACCACATGATCATGGGAATCCCAATTTGAGAATACGATGATAATTAGAATATTTCTAAACTTAGGCTTCAAAAGATGGCATTAGTGGGTGAAAACCCGAAAGAACCTAGAATGGCCCCGTGAGTGGCACTAACACCTCACAAGGGATCAATGTAACTCGTACGAAATGACCGCGCGATCATGGGACTCCCAGTTTGAGTATACGATGATAATTTGCAAACTTTTAGACTTACGTCTAAAAACATGGAGTTATTGGGTGAAAATGCGATACATCCCTCGAACAGCCTTGTGAGCGGCACCAACACCTCGTACCATACAAATGTAACTCATGGGAACTCCCCACGTGATCATGGGACTCTCGGTCTGAGAATACGATGATAATTTGCATATTTTAGACTGAGGCTTAAAAACATGGCATTAGTGGGTGAAAATTAGAAACAACCCCCGAACGGCCTCGTGAGTGGCACCAACACCTCACACGGAATGAATGTAACTCATAGGAACTTAACAAGCTATCACAGGACTCTCGGTTTGAGAATACAATGATAATTTAAATATTACTAGACTTAGGATTAAAAATATTGCGTTAGAGGGTGAAAACCCAATACAACCCCTCAACGGCCCCGTGGGTGGCACTAACACCTCGCACGGGACCAATGTAACACATAGGAACTGACCACGTGATCATGGGATTCCCGATTTGAGAATACGATGATAATATGTATATTTCTATACTTAGGCTTAAAACCATGGCATTAGTGGGTGAAAACCCAAAACAGCCCCTAAACGGCCCCGCGAGTGGCACAAAGACCTCTCACGGGACCAATGTTACTCGTATGAACCAACCTCGTGATGATGGGACTCCTGATTTGAGAATACGATGATAATTTGCATATTTCTAGACATAAGTATAAAAACATGTCGTTGTTGGGTGAAAACCCGAAACAACCCCTGAATGGCCCCGTGAGTGGGGCCAACATCTCGCACGGGACGATTGTAACTCGTAGGAACGTACCACGTGATCACGGGACTCCCAGTATGAGAATACAACAACAATTTGAATATTTTTAGACATAGGCTTGTAAATATGGCGTTAGAAGGAAAAAACCCGACAAAACTGCCGAACAACCCCATGAGTGGTAGCAACTCCTCGTACATGACTAGTGTAACTCGTAGGAACAGATCGCTCGATCCCATGACTCACAATTTGAGAATACGATGAAAATTTGCATATTTCTAGACTTAGGCATAAAAACATGGCGTTATTGGCTGAAAAGTTAAAGAAGGCCCCGAATGGCCCCGTGAGTGTCACCAAGACCTCGCATGGGACAAAGGTAACTCGTAGGAACTTATCGCGCGATCACGGGGATCCCAGTTTGACTATGCAAAAATAATTTCCATATTTCTAGACTTAGGCTCAAAAACATGGTGTTAGAAGGAAAAACCTGACACATCCCCCAAACGGCCCGGTGAGTGGTACCAACACCTCGCATGGGACCAATGTAACTCCTAGGAACCGACCCCCCGATCACATGACTCCCAAATTTGAGAATACGAAAATAATTTTCATATTTCTTGACTTACGCTTAAAAACATGGCGTTAGTGGTTGAAACCCGAAACATACCCCGAAAGATCCCGTGAGTGCCACTTACACCTCACACGAGACCAATGTAACTCGTAGGAACTGATCGCGCGATCATGTGACTCCCGATTTAAGAATATGACAATAATTTGCATATTTCAAGACTTATGCTTGAAAACATGGAGTTAGTGGGTGAAAAACTAAAATGACCCCATGAGGATTACCAACACCCCACATGGGACCAATGTAACTCGTACGAACTGACCGTGTAATCACGGGACTCTCAGTTTGAGAGTACGATGATAATTTGCATATTTTGAGACTTCGGTCTAAAAACATGGCGTTATTGGGTGAAAACCCAAAACATCCTCCGAACGGTCTCGTGAGTGGCACCAACACCTCGCACGGGACGAATGTAAGTCGTAGGAACTGACCGCGTGATCACGGGATCCCAATTTGAGCATACGATGATAATTTGCATATTTTTAGACTTAGAAGGAAAAAACCCAACACAGCCCCCAAACGACCCCGTGAGTGGCACCCACTCCTCGAACGGGACACAAGTATCATGTAGGAACTTACCGCGCTATCCTAGAATCCCGATTTGACAATATGACGATAATTTCCAAATCTACAGACTTAGGCTTAAGAACATGGCATTGGAGATCGAAAACTAGAGTAAACCCCCGAATGGCCCCATGAGAGGCACCGACAGCTCGCATGGGACCAATGTTACTCGTAGCAACTGACCACACGATCACGGGACTCCCAGTTTGAGAATACGATGATAATTAGCATATTTATAGACGTAGGCTTCAAAAGATGGAATTAGTGGGTGAAAACCCAAAACAACCTAGAATGGCCCCGTGAGTGGCACTAACACCTCGCATGGGATAAATGTAACTCGTACGACCTAACCGCGCGATCATGGGACTCCCAGTTTGAGTATACGATGATAATTTACAAACTTTTAGACTTAGGTCTAAAAACATGGAGTTATTGGGTGAAAATGCTATACATCCCCCGAATAGCCCCGTGAGTGGCACCAACACCTCGTACGATAGAGATGTAACTCGTGGGAACTCACCACGCGATCACGGGACTCTCGGTTTGAGAATACGAGGATAATTTGCATATTTTTAGACTGAGGCTTAAAAATATGGCCTCGTGAGTGGCACCAACACCTCGCACGGGACCAATGTAACTCATAGGAACTTAACAGGCTATCACAGGACTCTCAATTTGAGAATACGAAGATAATTTAAATATTTCTTAGGATTAAAAAGATTGTGTTAGAGGGTGAAAACCCAATACGACCCCTGAACGGCCCCGTGGGTGGCACCAACACCTCGCACAGGACCAATGTAACACATAGGAACTGGCCACGCGATCATGGGATTCCCGATATGAGAATACGATGATAATATGTATATTTATATACTTGGGCTTAAAAGCATGGCGTTAGTGGGTGAAAACCCAAAATAGCCCCTGAACGGCCCCGCTAGTGACAGAAAGACCTCTCACGGGACAAATGTTACTCGTATGAACCGACCTCGTGATGAGGGACTCCTGATTTGAGAATACGACGATAATTTGCATATTTCATGACTTAGGTATAAAAACGTGTCATTATTGGGTGAAAACTCGAAACAACCCGCGAATGGCCCCGTGAGTGGGGCCAACATCTCACACGGGACGATTATAACTCGTAGGAATGTACCACGCGATCACGGGACTCCCAGTTTGAGAATAGACCAATAATTTGAATATTTTTAGACATAGGCTTGTAAATATGGCGTTAGAAGGAAAAAACCCGACAAAACTCCCGAACAACCCCATGAGTGGTAGCAACTCCTTGCACACGACCAGTGTAACTCGTAGGAACATATCACTCAATCACAGGACTCGCAATTTGAGAATACGACAAAACTTTGCATATTTCTAGACTTAGGCATAAAAACATGGCGTTATTGGGTGAAAAGTTGAAAAAGGCCCCGAATAACCCCGTGAGTGGCACCAACACCTCACATGAGACAAATGTAACTGGTAGGAACCTATCGTGCGATCACGGGGATCCCAGTTTGAGTATGAAAAAATAATTGTCATATTTCTAGACTTTGGCTAAAAAACATGGTGTAAGAAGGAAAAACCCGACACAACCCCCAAACGGCCCGGTGAGTGGTACCAACACCTCGCATGGGACCAATGTAACTCGTAGGACCGACCCCACAATCACATGACTCCCAAATTTGAGAATACGATAATAAATTGCATATTTCTTGACTTACGCTTAAAAACATGGTGTTAGTGGTTGAAAACTCGAAACATCCCCCGAACGACCCCGTGAGTGCCACCAACACCTCACACGGGACCAATGTAACTCATAGGAACTGATCGTGCGATCATGTGACTCCCGATTTAAGAATATGACAATAATTTGCATATTTTTAGACTTATGCTTAAGAACATGGAGTTAGTGGGTGAAAAACCGAAACGATCCCATGAGGATTACCAACACCTCGCATGGGACCAATGTAACTTGTACGAACTGACCGTGTAATCACGGGACTCTAGATTTGAGAATACGATGATAATTTGCATATTTTGAGACTTCGGTCTAAAAACATGGCGTTATTGGGTGAAAACCCAAAACATCCCCCGAACGGTCCCGTGAGTGGCACCAACACCACGCACGGGACGAATGTAAGTCGTAGGAACTGACCGCGCGATCACGGGACTCCCAATTTGAGCATACGCAGATAATTTGCATATTTTTAGACTTCGGCTTAAAAATAAGGCGTTAGTAGGAAAAAACTCGACACAACCCCCAAACGACCCCGTGAGTGGCACCCGCTCCTGGAACGGGACCAATGTATCATGTAGGAACTTACCGCGCTATCATGGAATCTCGATTTGACAATATGACGATAATTTCCAAATTTCTAGACTTAAGCTTAAGAACATGGCATTGGAGATCAAAACTAGAGTGAAGCCCCGGATGGCCCCATGAGAAGCACCGACACCTCGCACGGGACCAATGTTACTCTTAGGAACTGACCAAGCAATCACGTGACTCCCGGTTTGAGAATACGATGATAATTTGCATATTTCTAGACGTAGGCTTCAAAAGATGGCATTAGTGGGTGAAAACTCAAAACAACCTAGAATGGCCCCATGAGTGGCACTAACACCTCCCATGGGATCAATGTAACTCGTCCGACCTAACCGCGCGATCATAGGACTCCCAGTTTGAGTATACGATGATAATTTACAAACTTTTAGACTTAGGTCTAAAAACATGGAGTTATTGGGTGAAAATACGATACATCCGCTGAATAGCCCCATGAGGGGAACCAACATATCGCACGATAGATATGAAACTCGTGGGAACTCATCACGCGATCACGGGACTCTCAGTTTGAGAATATGACGATAATTTTCATATTTTTAGACTGAGGCTTAAAAACATGCCCTCGTGAGTGGCACCAACACCTCGCACGGGACCAATGTAACTCATAGGAACTTAACAGGCTATCACAGGACCCTCAGCTGGAGAATACGATGATAATTTAAATATTTCTAGACTTAGGATTAAAAAGATTGCGTTAGAGGGTGAAAACACAATACGACCCCTGAACGGCCCCGTGGGTGGCACCAACAGCTCGTACGGGACCAATGTAACTCATAGGAACTGACCATGTGATCATGGAATTCCCGATTTGAGAATACGATGATAATATGTATATTTCTATAGTTAGGCTTAAACGCATGGCATTAGTGGGTGAAAACCCAAAACAACCCCAGAACGGCCCCGCGAGTGACACAAAGACCTCTCACGGGACCAATGTTACTCGTATGAACCGACCTCGTGATGAGGGACTCCCGATTTGAGAATACGATGATAATTTGCATATTTCATGACTTTGGTATAAAAACGTGTCATTATTGGGTGAAAACTCGAAACAACCCTCGAATGGCCCCGTGAGTGGGGCCAACATCTCGCACGGGACGATTGTAACTCGTAGGAATGTACCACGCGATCAAGGGACTCCCAGTTTGAGAATACGACAATAATTTGAATATGTTTATACATAGGCTTGTAAATATGGCGTTAGAAGGAAAAAACCCGACAAAACTCCCGAACAACCCCATGAGTGGTAGAAACTCTTCGCACATGACTAGTGTAACTCGTAGGAACAGATCACTCGATCAGAGAACTCGCAATTTGAGAATATGATGAAACTTTGCCTATTTATAGACTTAGGCATAAAAACATGGCGTTATTAGCTGAAAAGTTGAAAAAGGCCCCGAATAGCCCCGTGAGTGGCACCAACACCTCGCATGGGACAAATGTAACTCGTAGGAACCTATCGCGGGATCACGGGGATCCCAGTTTGAGTTTGCAAAAATAATTTTCATATTTCTAAACTAAGGCTAAAAAACATGGGGTTAGAAAGAAAAACCCGATACAACCCCCAAACGGCCCGGTGAGTGGTACCAACACCTCGCATGGGACCAATGTAACTCGTAGGAACCGACCCGACGATCACATGACTCCCAAATTTGAGAATACGATAATAAATTGCATATTTCTTGACTTACGCTTAAAAACATGGCGTTAGTGGTTGAAAACCCAAAACATCCCCCGAACGACCCTATGGGTGACACCAACACCTCACACGGGACCAATGTAACTCGTAGGAACTGATCGCGCGATCATGTGACTACCGATTTAAGAATATGACAATAATTTGCATATTTCTAAACTTATGCTTAAAAACATGGAGTTAGTGGGTGAAAAAACGAAACGACCCCATGAGGATTACCATCACCCCGCATGGGACCAATGTAACTCGTACAAACTGACCGTGTAATCACGGGACTCTCGGTTTGAGAATACAATGATAATTTGCATATTTCGAGACTTCGGTCTAAAGACATGGCGTTATTGGGTGAAAACCTAAAATAGCCCCCGAACGGTCCCGTGAGTGGCACCAACACCTCGCACGGGATGAATGTAAGTCGTAGGAAGTAAGTGAATGATCATGGGACTCCCAATTTGAGCATACGATGATAATTTGCATATTTTTAGACGTAGACTTAAAAACAAGGCATTAGAAGGAAAAAACCTGACACATCCCCCAAACGACCCCGTGAGTGGCACCAGCTCCTCGAACGCGACCAATGTATCATGTAGGAACTTACCGCGCTATCATGGAATCCCAGTTTGACAATATGTCGATAATTTCCAAAATTCTAGACTTAGGCTTAAGAACATGGCATTGGAGATCGAAACCTAGAGTAAACCCCCGAATGGCCCCATGAGAGGCACCGACACCTCGCACGGGACCAATGTTACTCCTAGGAACTGACCACGCGATCACGGGACTCCCGATTTGAGAATATGATGATAATTAGCATATTTTTAGATGTCGGCTTCAAAAGATGGCATTAGTTGGTGAAAACCCAAAACAACCTTGAATGGCCCCGTGAGTGGCACTAACACCTCGCATGGGATCAATGTAACTCGTATGACCTGACCGCGCAATCATGGGACTCCCAGTTTGAGTATACGATGATAATTTGCAAACTTTTAGACTTAGATCTAAAAACATGGAGTTATTGGGTGAAAATGCGATACATCCCCCGAACAGCCCCGTGAGTGGCACCAACACCTCGCACGATAGATATGTAACTCGTGGGAACTCACCACGCGATCACGGGACTCCCGGTCTGAGAATACGATGATAATTTGAATATTTTTAGACCGAGGCTTAAAAGCATGGCGTTAGTGGGTGAAAATTAGAAACAACCCCCGAACGGCCTCGTGAGTGGCACCAGCACCTCGCACGGGACCAATGTAACTCATAGGAACTTAACAAGCTATCACAGGACTCTTGGTTTAAGAATAAGATGATAATTTAAATATTTCCAGACTTAGGATTAAAAAGATTGCAGTAGAGGGTGAAAACCCAAAAAGACCCCTGAACGGCCTCGTGGGTGGCACCAACACCTCGCACGGGACCAATGTAACTCATAAGAACTGACCACACGATCATGGGCTTCCCGATTTGAGAATACGATGATATTATGTATATTTCTATACTTAGGCCTAAAAGCATGGCATTACTGGGTGAAAACCCAAAACAGCCCCTGAACGGCCCCGTGAGTGGCACAAAGACCTCTCACGGCACCAATGTTACTCGTATGAATCGACCTCGTGATGACGGGACTCCCGATTTGAGAACACGATGATAATTTGCATATTTCTAGACTTAGGCATAAAAACATGTCGTTGTTGGGTGAAAACCCGAAACAACCCCTGAATGGCCCCGTGAGTGGGGCCAACATCTCGCACGGGATGATTGTAACTCGTAAGAACGTACCACGCGATCACGGGTTTCCCAAATTGAGAATACAACAATAATTTGAATATTTTTAGACATAGGCTTGTAAATATGGAATTAGAAGGAAAAAACCCGATAAAACTCCCGAACAACCCTATGAGAGGTAGCAACTCCTCGCACATGACTAGTGTAACTCGTAGGAACAGATCGCTCGATCACAGGACTCGCAATTTGATAATATGATGAAACTTTGCATATTTCTAGACTTAGGCATAAAAACATGGCGTTATTGGGTGAAAAGTTGAAAAAGGCCCCGAATGACCCCGTGAGTGGCACCAACACCTCGCTTGGGACAAATGTAACTCATACGAACTTATCGCGTGATCACGGGGATCCCAATTTGAGTAATAAAAAATAATTTGCATATTTCTAGACTTAGGCTCAAAACCATGGTGTTAGAAGGAAAAACCCGACACAACCCCTAAACGGCCCAGTGAGTGGTACCGACACCTCGCAAGGGACCAATGTAACTCGTAGGAACCGACCCCACGGTCACATGAATCCCAATCTGAGAATATGATAATAATTTGCATATTTCTTTAATTACGCTTAAAAATGTGGCGTTAGTGGTTGAAAACCCGAAACATCCCCCGAATGACCCCGTGAGTGCCACCAACACCTCACACGGGACCAATGTAACCATAGGAGCTGATCGCACGATCATGTGACTACCGATTTAAGAATATGACAATAATTTGCATATTTCTAAACTTATGCTTAAAAACATGGAGTTAGTGAGTGAAAAACCGAAACAACCCCATGAGGATTACCAACACCCCTCATGGGACCAATGTAACTCGTACAAACTGACCGTGTAATAACGGGACTCTCGGTTTGAGAATACGATGATAATTTGCATATTTTGAGACTTCGGTCTAAAGACATGGCATTATTGGGTGAAAACTCGAAATATCCCTTGAACGGTCCCGTGAATGGCACCAACACCTCGCACGGGATGAATATAAGTCATAGGAACTAACCGCATGATCACGGGACTCCCAATTTGAGCATACGATGATAATTTGCATATTTTTAGACGTAGACTTAAAAACAAGGCGTTAGAAGGAAAAAATCGGACACAGCCCCCAAACGACCCCGTGAGTGGAACCCGCTCCTCGAACGCGACCAATGTATCATGTAGGAACTTACCGCGCTATCATGGAATGCCAGTTTGACAATATGTCGATAATTTCCAAAATTCTAGACTTAGGCTTAAGAACATGGCATTGGAGATCGAAACCTAGAGTAAACCCCCGAATGGCCCCATGAGAGGCACCCACACCTCGCACGGGACCAATGTTACTCCTAGGAACTGACCACGCGATCACGGGACTCCCGATTTGAGAATACGATGATAATTGGCATATTTCTAGATGTAGGATTCAAAAGATGGCATTAGTGGGTGAAAACCCAAAACAACCTAAAATGGCTCCGTGAGTGGCACTAAACCTCGCATGGGATCAATGTAACTCGTACGACCTGACCGCGCAATCATGGGACTCCCAGTTTGAGTAAACAATGATAATTTGCAAACTTTTAGACTTAGGTCTAAAAACATGGAGTTATTGGGTGAAAATGCGATACATCCCCCGAATAGCCCCGTGAGTGGCACCAACACCTCGCACGATAGATATGTAACTCGTGGGAACTCACCAAGTGATCACGGGACTCTCGGTCCGAGAATACGATGATAATTTGCATATTTTTAGACTGAGGCTTAAAAACATGGCGTTAGTGGGTGAAAATTAGAATCAACCCCCGAACGGACTCGTGAGTGGCACCAACACCTCGTACGGGACAAATGTAACTCATTGGAACTTAACAAGCTATCACATGACTGTCGGTTTAAGAATACGATGATAATTTAAATATTTCCAGACTTACGATTAAAAAGATTGCATTAGAGGGTGAAAACCCAAAACGACCCCTGAACGACCCCATGGGTGGCACCAACACCTCGCACGGGACCAATGTAACTCATAAGAATTGACCACGCGATCATGGGATTCCCGATTTGAGAATACGATGATAATATGTATATTTCAATAGTTAGGCTTAAACGCATGGCATTAGTGGGTGAAAACCCAGAACAGCCCCTGAACGGCCCCGTGAGTGGCACAAAGACCTCTCACGGCACCAATGTTACTCGTATGAATCGACCTCGTGATGACGGGACTCCCGATTTGAGAACACGACGATAATTTGCATATTTCTAGACTTAGGTATAAAAACATGTCGTTGTTGGGTGAAAACCCGAAACAACCCCTGAATGGCAGCGTGAGTGGGGCCAACATCTCGCACGGGATGATTGTAACTCGTAGGAACGTACCACGTGATCACGGGACTCCCGAATTGAGAATACAACAATAATTTGAATATTTTTAGACATAGGTTTGTAAATATGGAGTTAGAAGGAAAAAACTCGACAAAACTCCCGAACAACCCCATGAGTTGTAGCAACTCCTCGCACATGACTAGTGTAACTCGTAGGAACAGATCGCTCGATCACTGGACTCACAATTTGAGAATATGATGAAACTTTCCATATTCCTAGACTTAGGCATAAAAACATGGCGTTATTGGGTGAAAAGTTGAAAAAGGCCCCGAATGGACCCGTGAGTGGGACCAACACCTCGCTTGGGACAAATGTAACTCATAGAAACTTATCGCGTGATCACGGGGATCCCAGTTTGAGTATGCAAAAATAATTCTCATATTTCTAGACTTAGGCTCAAAAACATGGTGTTAGAAGGAAAAACCCGACACAACCCCTAAACGGCCCGGTGAGTGGTACCGACACCTCGCACGGGACCAATGTAACTCGTAGGAACCGACCCCACGATCACATGAATCACAATTTGAGAATACGACAATAATTTGCATATTTCTTTACATACGCTTAAAAACATGGCGTTACTTGTTGAAAACCCGAAACATCCCTCGAACGGCCCCATGAGTGTCACCAACACCTCACACGGGACCAATGTAACTCGTAGGAATAGATCATGCGATCACGTGACTCCCGATTTAAGAATATGATGATAATTTGCTTATTTCAAGACTTAGGCTTAAAAACATGGCGTTAGTGGGTGAAAACCCGAAACGACCCCATGAGGATTACCAACACCCCGCATGGGACCAATGTAACTTATACGAACTGACTGTTCAATTACGGGACACTCGATTTGAGAATACGATGATAATTTTCATATTTCTAGACTTCAGTCTAAAAACATGCCGTTATTGGGTGAAAACCCGAAACAGTCCCCGAACGGTCCCGTGAGTGGCACCAACACCTCGCACGGGATGAATGTAACTCATAGGAATTCACCGCATGATCAAGGGACTGCCAATTTGAGCATACGATGATAATTTGCATATTTATAGACTTAGGCCTAATAACAAGGTGTTAGAAGGAAAAAAAACTCGACACAGCTCCCAAACGGCCCCGTGAGTGGCACCCGCTCCTCGAACGGGACCAATGTAACATGTAGGAACTTACCGCGCTATAATGGAATCCCGGTTTCAGAATATGACGATAATTTCCAAATTTCAAGACCTAGGCTTAAGAACATGGCATTGGAGATCAAAAACTAGACTAAACCCCCGAATGGCCCCGCAAGAGGCAGTGGCACCTCGCACGAGATCAATGTTACTCGTAGGAACTGACCACGCGATCACAGGACTCTTGGTTTGAGAATACGATGATAATTTGCATATTTCTAGACTTAGGTCTAAAAACATGTCATTGTTGGGTGAAAACACAAAATAATCCCCGAATGGCCCCGTGAGTGGGGACAACATCTCGCATGGGACGATTGTAACTCGTAGGAACTTACCACGCAATCAAGGGACTCCCTGTTTGAGAATGCAACAATGATTTGAATATTTTTAGACATAGGCTTGTAAATATGGCGTTAGAAGTAAAAAACCGGACACAACTCCCAAACAGTCCCATGAGTGGCAGTAACTCCTCGCACGTGACCAGTGTAACTCGTAGGAACAAATCGCTCGATCACGGGACTCGTAATTTGAGAATACGATGGAACTTTGCATATTTCTAGACTTAGGCATAAAAACATGGCGTTATTGGGTGAAAGGTTAAAAAAGGCCCCGAATGGCCCCGTGAGTGGCACAAACACCTCGCATGGGACAAATGTAACTCGTAGGAACTTATCACGCGATCATGGGGATTCCAGTTTCACTATGCAAAAATAATTTGCATATTTCTAGACTTCGGCTTAAAAACATGGTGTTAGAAGAAAAAACCCGACACAACCCCCAAACGGCCCCGTGAGTGGTACCAACACCTCGCATGGGACCAATGTAACTCGCGGGAACCGACCCCAATTTGAGAATACAATAATAATTTGCAATTTTCTAGACTTCGGATTAAAAACATGGCATTAGAGGATGAAAACTCGAGACAACCCCCGAACTGCCCTGTGAGAGGCACCAGGACCTTGCACGTGACCAATGTAACTCGTAGGTACTGATCGGGCGATCACGGGACTCCCTATTTGAGAATATGATGATAATTTACATTTTTCTTGACTTTGGATTAAAAACATTTCGTTAGTGTGTGAAAACCCAAATCAACCCCAAAATGACCCCGTCAGTGGCACCAATACCTCACACGGGACTAATGTATCTCGTAGGAACTAGTCGCGCGATTATGGGACTCCCAGATTGAGAATGCGATGATAATTCAAATATTTTAGGACTTAAGAAAAATATTGTGTTAGTGGGTGAGAACCTCAAGTATCCTCTGAACGACATCGTCAGTTACCCAAACACCTCGTACGGTACGAATGTAAATCATAGGAACTCACCATGCGATCACGGGACTCGTAATTTGAGAATTCGAGGATAATTTGCATGTTTCAATACTTAGGCTTCAAAACATGGTGTTAGTGAGTGAAAACTCAAAACAACCCCCGAACGACCCTCTGAGTGGAACCAACACCTTTCACGGGACCAATGTAACTCGTAGGAACTTAACCCATGATCACGGGACTCTCGATCTGAGAATACGATGATAATTTACATATTTCAAGACTTAGGCTTACAAATATGACATTAGATGGCAAAAACCTGACACAGCCCCCAAATGGCCCCATGAGTGCCACCCACTCCTAGCACGGGACCAATGTAATTTGTAAATTTCCAGACTTAGGCTTAAAAATACGGCGTTAGAGGGTGAGAAATCGAGCCAACATCCGAACGGCCCCGTGAGAGGTACTTGCACCTCGCTCGGGACAAATTTAACTCGTAGGAACTGTCCGCCTGATCACGGGACTCACGGTTTGAGAATACGATGATAATTTTCATATTTCTAGACTTATGCTTAAAAATAGGGCGTTAGTGCGCGAAAACCCGAAACGGCCCCGTGAGTGGGACCAACACCTTGCACGTGGGACTCTCAGTATTGGAATATGAAGATAATTTGCATATTTGTAAACATATGTTTAAAAACATATTGTTAGTGGGTGAAAACTCGAAATAGGGCCTGAACGGCCCCATGAGTGGCACAAACACCTCACACTACCGAATGTAATGCGTAGGAACTGATCGAGCGATCACAGGACTCTGGATTTGGGAATGCGATGATAATTTACATATTTTTAAACTTAGTCTTTAAAACATGATGTTAGATGGTGAAAACCCAAAATAGCCACCGAATGGCCCCGTGAGTGGCACCAACACCTCGCATGGGACCAATGTAACTCGTTGGAACAAACTACGCGATCACATGACTCCCGATTTGAGAATACGATGATAATTTGCATATTTAAAGACTTGAGCTTAAAAACATGGCGTTTTGGGGTGAAAAATCAAAACGGTCCCCGAATGGCCCTGTGAGTGGCACCAACACCTCGCACGAGATGAATGTAACCCGTAGGAACTGACCGCGTGATCTCGGGACTCCCGATTTGAGAATACAAAGATAATTTGTATGTTTTTAGACTTAAACTTAAAAACATGGCGTTAGAAGGAAAAAAACCTGACACAACCCCCGAATGGCCCCGTGATTGGCACTCGCACCTCGCATGGGCCCAATGTAGCAAGTAGGAACTTATCTCGCGATCACGAGATCCCACTTTGAGAATACGAAGATAATTTGCAAATTTAGAGACTTAGGCTTAAGAACATGGCATTGGAGGTTGAAAACAAGAGATAACCGCCGAATGTCCCCGTGAGAGGCACGAGCACCTCGTACGAAACTAATGTAACTCATAGGAATTGGCCACATGATCACGCGACTGCCAGTTTGAGAATACAGTGATAATTTGCATATTTCTAGACTTAGGCTTCAAAATATGGCATTAGTGGGTAAAAACACGAAACAACCCAGAACGGCCATGTGAGTGGCACTAACACCTCGCACGGGAACAATGTAACTCGTACGAACTGACCGCGTGATCATGGGACTCCCAGTTTGAGTATACGATGATATTTTGCATACGTCTACACATAGGTCTAAAAACATGGACTTATTGGGTGGAAACGACACCGTGGGTGGTACCAACACCTTGCATGGGACGAATGTAACTCATAGGAATTGACTCTGCGATCACGGGACTCCCAGTTTGAGAATAGGATGATAATTTGTATATTTTTGGATTTAGGCTTAAAAACATGGCATTATTGGGTGAAAACCCAAAAAAGCCCCCGAACGGCCCCGTAAGTGGCACCAACACTTCACACGGGACCAATGTAACTCGTAGGAACTTACCGCGTGATCACAGGACTCCCAGCTTGATTATACTAAGATAATTTTTATATTTCTAGACTTAGGCTTAAAAATATGGCATGAGAAGGAAAAAAACCTAGCACTGCCTCCGAACGGCCCCGCGAGTGGCACCAGACCTCGCACGGGACAAATGTGACTTGTAGGAACTTAATGCGCGATCACGAGATACCAGTTTTAGAATATGAGGACAATTTGCAAATTTCTTGACTTAGGCTTAAAAACATGGCCTTAGAGGGCGAAAATTGGAGGCAGCCCCCTAACGGACCCGTAAGTGGCACCAACACCTCGCACGGGACCAATATAACTCGTAGGAACTTACTGCGTGATCAGGGGACTCCAGATTTGAGAATACGATGATAATTTTCATATTTCTAGACTTAAGATTAAAAACATGGCGTTAGTGGGTGAAAACCTGAAACTGCCCCCAAACGGCCCCGTGAGTGGCACTAGCACCTCGCACGGGAGCAATGTAACTCATAAGAAATGACTGCGCGATCACGTGTCTCCCAATTTGATAATACGATGATAATTTACTTATTTATATACTTAGGCCTAAAAACATGGCGTTACTCGGTGAAAACTCAAAAAAACCCGAACGGCCCCGTGAGTGGCACCAACACCACACACCGGACCAATGTAACTCGTAGAAACTTACCGCGCGATCATGGTACTCCCTGTTCAATAATACAATGATTATTTTCATACGTCTAGACATAAGTTTAAAAACATGGCGTTAGTAGGTGAAAACCCAAAACAACCCCCGAACGGCCCCGAGGGTGGCACCAACACATCGCATGGGACGAATGTAACTCATAGGAACGGACAACCTCACACGTGTTCCTTATTTTATAATGCAATGATAATATGCAAATTTTTAGAGTTAAGCGTAAAAACATGTCGTTAGAGGGCAAAAACTCAAGACAACCCCCGAATGGCCCTGTGAGAGGCACGAGTACCTCACATGGGACCTATGCAACTCGTAGAAACTTATCGCGCAATCATGGGACAAAAAATTTGAAAATATGATGATAATTTTCATATATCAAGACCTAGGCATAAAAACAAGGTGTTAGTGGGTGAAAACCCGAAACAGCCCCCGAACGGCCCCGTGGTTGGCACAAATACCTCGCACGGGATGAATGTAACTCATAGGAACAGACCGCTCGATCAAGAGACTCCCGATTTGATGATACTATGAATATTTACATACTTAGGATTAAACACATGGCATTAGAGAGCAAAAACCCAACATAACCCCCAAAAGTCCCCGTGAGTGGCACGAACTCCTCGCATGGGACCAATGTAAGTCAAAGGAATTGACTGCAAGATCACGGGACTCCAGATTTAGTAATACAATGATAATTTACATATTTCTAGAGTTAAGCTTAAAAACATGGCATTAGTTGTTGAAAACCTGAAACAGACCCCGAACGGCCCCGTGAGTGGCACCAACACCTCGTACAAGATCAATGTAGCTCGTAGGAACATACCGCGCGATAACGGAACTTCTGATTTGAAAATATGATGATAATTAGCATATTTCTAGACTTAGGTATAAAAACATGGCATTAGTGGGTGAAAACGCGAAACAACCCCCGAATGACCCTGTGGGTGGTACAAACACCTCGCACGGGACGAATGGAACTCATAGGAACTGACCGCCAGATCATGGGACTCCTAATTTGAGAATACGACGATAATTTAAATATTTTTAGACCTACGACTAAAAACATGGCGTTAGTGGGTGAAAACTAGAAAAAGCTCCGAAACGGACGCATAAGTGGCACCAACACGTCACACGGGACCAATGTAACTCTTAGGAACTTACCGCGTGATCAAGGGACTTTCGGTTTGAGAATAAAATAATAATTTTCATATTTTTGGAAATATGCTTCAAAAGATGGCATTAGTGGGTGAAATCCAGAAACAACCCCCGAACGGCCCCGTGAGTGGCACTAAAACTTCGTGTGGGGTGAATGTAACTTATTGGGACTGACCACGCGATCACGGGACTCCCAATTTGAGAATATGATGATAATTTGAATGTTTTTAGACTTATGCTTAAAACATGGCGTTAATGGGTGAAAACCAAAAACAACCCCCGAACGGCCCCGTGAGTGGCACTAATACCTCGCACGGGACCATTTTAACTCGTAGGAATTGAACGCGTGATCAGGGACTCTCGTTTTGAGAATACGACCACAATTCGCATATTTCTAGATTTACACTTAAAAACAAGGCATTAGTGGGTGAAAAATCGAAACACCCCCGAACGGCCCCGTGAGTGGCACCAACACCTCGCCACTCACGGGCCAGTTTGAGGCCTTTTTCAACTTATCACCCAGTAATGCCAAGTTTTTATGCATAAGTCTAGAAATATGTAAATTTTCATAATATTCTCAAATTAGGAGTCCCGTGATCGAGCGGTCATTTCCTACGAGTTACACTATTCCCGTGCGAGGATTTGCTTCCACTCATGGGGCCGTCGGGGGTTGTGTTCAGTTTTTGCCTTCTAACGCCATATTTATTAGCCTATGTCTAAAAATATGCGAATTATTATCGTATTCTCAACTAGGAGTCCCATTATCACGTGGTAAGTTCCTACGAGTTATCATCATCTCGTGTGAGATGTTGGTGCCACTCACGAGGACATTCGGGGGTTTTTTCGGGTTTTCACCTAACAACGCCATGTTTTTACACCTAAGTCTAGAAATATGCGAATTATCATCTTATTCTCAAATTGGGAGTCCCTTCATCACGAGGTCTTGGTGCCACACACGGGCCGTTCGGGGGTTGTTTTGGGTTTTCACCCATTAACGCCATGATTTTAATCCTAAGTCTAGAAATATGAAAATTATCATTGTATTCTCAAATCGGGAGTCCCGTGATCGCGTGGTCAGTTTCTACGAGTTAGATTGGTCCCGTGCGAGGTGTTGGTGCCACCCACGGGGCCGTTCGGGTGTCGTTTCGAGTTTTCACCCACTAAACCCATCTTTATAAGCCTAAGTCTAGAAATATGTAAATTATCTTCGTATTCTCAAACTGCGAGTACCGTGATTGTGGGGTCCGTACTTACGAGTTACATTGGTCCCGTGCAAGTTGCGGGTGCCTCTCACAGGGCAGTTTATGGGTTGTCTTGAGTTTTCACCCTCTGACGCTATGTTTTTAATCTTAATTCAAGAAACATGAAAACTGTCATCTTATTTTCAAACCGGCATCCCGTTAATGAGAGGTAAGTTTCTATGGGTAACATTCATCCCGGGCGAGGAGTGGGTGCCACTCAAGGGGCCATTCGGGGGCTCTTTTGAGTTTTTTCCTTCAAATGCCATCTTTTTAAGCCTAATTCTAGAAATATGTAAATTATAGTCGTATTCTCAAACTGGTAATCCCGTGATCTCACGATAAGTTCCTACAAGTTACATTGGTCTCGTGCGAGGTGTTGGTGCCATTCACGGAGCCAATTGGTGGCTATTTCTGGTTTTCAACCACTAATGCCATGTTTTTAAGATTAAGTCTATAAATATGTAAATTATCATTGTATTTGCAAACCGTGAGTCCCATGATTGAGCGGTCAGTTCCTATGAGTAACATTGGTCCCATGCGAGGAGTTACTGCCCCCCACGGGGCCTTTAGGGGTTGTGTCAGGTTTTTGTCGTCTAATACCATGTTTTTAAGGCTATGTCTAGAAAGATGCAAAATATTTTTGTATACTCAAACAGGGAGCCCCGTGATCACGCAGTAAGTTCCTATGAGTTACATTTGTCCCGTGTGAGGTGTCCGTGCCACTCACGGGGCCGTTTGGGGCCTTTTACAACTTATCACCCAATAATGCCAAGTTTTTATGCGTAAGTCTAGAAATATGTAAATTTTCACCGTATTCTCAAATTAGGAGACCCGTGATCGGGCGATCATTTCCTACGAGTTACACTGGTCCCGTGCGAGGAGTTACTGCCACTCACGCGGCCGTTTGGGGTTTGTGTCGAGTTTTTGCCTTCTAATGCCATATTTATTAGCCTAAGCCTAAAAATATGCAAATTATTATTGTATTCTGAACTGGGAGTCCCGTGATCGCGTGTTAAGTTCCTGTGAGTTATGATCATCCCGTGTGAGATGTTGGTGCCACTCATGAGGCTATTCGGGGGTTGTTTCGGGTTTTCACCCAACAACGCCATGTTTTTACACCTAAGTCTAGAAATAAGAAAATTATCATCTTATTATCAAATTAGGAGTCCCTTCATCGCGATGTCTTAGTGCCACTCACGGGGCCGTTCGGGAGTTGTTTTGAGTTTTCACCCACTAACTCCATGATTTTAATCCGTAGCTTAGAAATATGCAAATTATCATTGTATTATCAAATTGGGAGTCCCATGATTGCGTGGTAAGTTCCTACGAGTTAGATTGGTCCCGTGTGAGGTGTTGGTGCCACACACGGGGCCGTTCGGGGGTCGTTTCAGTTTTTTACCCACTAACGCCATCTTTTTATGAATCAGTCTAGAAATATGTAAATTATCGTCGTATTCTCAAACCGGGGTACCGTTATCGAGCGATCAGTACTTACGAGGAGTTTTCTCCCTCAAACGCCATTTTTTAATCATAAGTCAAGAAACATGCAAATTGTCATCTTATTTTCAAATCGGGACTCCGTGAATGAGAGGAAAGTTACTACGGGTTACATTGGTTCCGTGCGAGGAGTGGGTGCTACTCACGGGGCCGTTCAGGGCTCTACTTATTTTTTGCCTTCTAACGCCATATTTTTAAGCCTATGTCTAGAAATATGCCAATTATAATCGTATTCTCAAACTGGTAATCCCGTGATCTCACGATAAGTTCCTACGATTTACATTGGTCTCGTGCGAGGTGTTGGTGACACTCACGGGGTCGTTTGGGGGCTGTTTCGGGTTTCAACCACTAACGCTATGTTTTTAAGCTTAAGTCTAGAAATATACATATTATCGTCGTATTCTCAAATCAAGAGTCCCCCTGATCAAGCGGTTAGTTCCTACGAGTTACATTGGTCCCGTGCCAGGTGTGGGTGCCACTCAAGGGGCCGTTCTGGGGATTTTTCGAGTTTTTTCCCACTAACGCGATGTTTTTAGGGCTAAGCCTAGAAATATGAAAATTATCACTGCATTCGCAAACCGAGAGTCCTATGAACGAGCGATCAGTTCCTATGAGTAACATTGGTCCCACGCGAGGAGTTACTGTACCCCACGGGGCCATTCGGGGGTTGTGTCGGGTTTTTGCCGTCTAATATAATGTTTTTAAGGCTAAGCCTAGGAAGATGCAAAATATTTTCGTATACTCAAACCGGGAGCCCCGTGATCACGCAGTAAGTTCCTATGAGTTACATTAGTCCCGTGTGAGGTGTCGGTTCCACTCACGGGGCCGTTTGGGGCCTTTTTCAACTTCTCACCCAATAATGCCAAGTTTTTATGCGTAAGTCTAGAAATATGTAAATTTTTATCGTATTCTCAAATTAGGACTCCCGTGATCGGGCGATCATTTCCTACGAGTTACACTGGTCCCGTGCGAGGAGTTACTACCACTCACGCGGCCGTTCGGGGGTTGTGTCTGGGTTTTGCCTTCTAATGCCATATTTATTTTCCTATGTCTAAAAATATGCAAATTATTGTCTTATTCTGAACTGGGAGTCCCGTGATCGTGAGTTAAGTTCCTACGAGTTACGATCATCCCGTGTGAGATGTTGGTGCCACTCATGAGGCTATTCGGGGGTTGTTTCGGTTTTTCACCCAACAACGCCATGTTTTTACACCTGAGTCTAGAAATAAGCAAATTATCATCTTATTATCAAAATGGGAGTCCCTTCATCGCGATGTCTTAGTGCCACTCACGGGGCCGTTCGGGAGTTGTTTTGCGTTTTCACCCACTAACTCCATGTTTTTAATCCTTAGTCTAGAAATATGCAAATTATCATTGTATTCTAAAATCGGGAGTCCCATGATCGCGTGGTCAGTTCCTACGAGTTAGATTGGTCCCGTGTGAGGTGTTGGTGCCACCCACGGGGCCGTTCGAGGGTCGTTTTAGTTTTTTACCCACTAACGCCATCTTTTTAAGAATAAGTCTAGAAATACGTAAATTATCGTCGTATTCTCAAACAGGGGGTACCGTTATCGCGCGATGAGTACTTACGAGGAGTTTTCTCCCTCAAATGCCATTTTTTAATCTTAAGTCAAGAAACATGCAAATTTTCATCTTATTTTCAAACCGGGACCCCGCGAATGAGAGGAAAGTTTCTACGGGTTATATTGGTACCGTGCGAGGAGTGGGTGCCACTCACGGGGTCGTTCGGGGGCTCTGTTGAGTTTTTGCTTTCTAACGCCATATTTTTAAGCCTATGTCTAGAAATATGGAAATTATTGTCATATTCCCAAACTGGTGATCCCGTGATCTCACGATAAGTTCCTACGACTTACATTGGTCTCGTGCGAGGTGTTTGTGACACTCACGGGGCTGTTTGGGGGCTGTTTCGGGTTTTCAACCACTAATGCTATGTTTTTAAGCTTAAGTCTAGAAATATGCAAATTATCATCGTATTCTCAAATCAAGAGTCCCCCTGATCACGCGGTTAGTTCCTACAAGTTACATTGGTCCCGTGCGAGGTGTGGGTGCCACTCAAGGGGCCGTTCTGGGGATTTTTAGAGTTTTTGACCACTAACGCCATGTTTTTAGGTGTAAGCCTACAAATATGAAAATAATCATTGTATTCGCAAATCGAGAGTCCTATGAACGAGCGGTCAGTTCCTGTGAGTAACATTGGTCCCATGCGAGGAGTTACTGCACCCCACGGGGCCATTCGGGGGTCGTCTCGGGTTTTCGTCGTCTAATACAATGTTTTTGAGGCTAAGTCTAGCAAGATGCAAAATATTTTCGTATACTCAAATTGGGAGCCCCGTGATAATGTAGTAAGTTCCTACGAGTTACATTAGTCTCGTGTGAGGTGTCGATTCCACTCACGGGGCCGTTAGGGGCCTTTTTCAACTTCTCACCCAATAATGCCAAGTTTTTATGCGTAAGTCGAGAAATATGTAAATTTTCATGGTATTCTCAAATTAGGAGTCCCGTGATCGAGCGATCATTTCCTACGAGTTACACTGGTCCCGTGCGAGGAGTTGCTTCCGCTCATGGGGCCGTTCGGGGGTTGTGTCGGGTTTTTGCCTTATAATGCCATATTTATTAGCCTATGTCTAAAAATATGCAAATTATTATCTTATTCTGAACTAGGAGTCCCGTTATCAGGTGGTAAGTTCCTATGAGTTATCATCGTCCCGTGTGAGATGTTGGTGCCTCTCACAAGGCCATTCGGGGGATATTTTGGGTTTTCACCCAACAACGCCATGTTTTTACACGTAAGTCTAGAAATATGCAAATTACCATCATATTCTCAAATGGGGAGTCCCTTCATCGCGATGTCTTGGTGCCACACACGGGCCGTTCGGGGGTTGTTTTGGGTTTTCACCCACTAACACCATGATTTTAATACTAAGTCTAGAAATATTGAAATTATCATTGTATTCTCAAATCGGGAGTCCCGTGATCGCGTGGTAGTTTCTAAGAGTTAGATTGGTCCCGTGCGAGGTGTTGGTGCCACCCACGGGGCTGTTCGGGGGTCGTTTCGAGTTTTCTCCCATCTTTATAAGCCTAAGTCTAGAAACATGTAAATTATCTCCATATTCTCAAACTGGGAGTACCATGATTGCGGGGTCTGTAATTATGAGTTACTTTGGTCCCGTGCAAGGTGCTGGTGCCTCTCACAGGGCAGTTCGTGGGTTGTCTCGAGTTTTCACCCTCTGACGCCATGTTTTTAATCCTAATTCAAGAAACATGAAAATTGTCATCTTATTTTCAAACCAGGATCCCGTGAATGAGAGGTAAGTTTCTAGGGGTTACATTGGTCCCGTGCGAGGAGTGGGTGCCACTCACGGGGACGTTCGGGGGCTCAGTTGCGTTTTTGCCTTCTAACACCAGCTTTGTAAGCCTAAGTCTAGAAATACGTAAATTATAGTCATATTCTTAAACTGGAAATCTCGTGATCTCACAATAAGTTCCTACGAGTTATATTAGTCCCGTGCGAGGTGTTGGTGCAATTCACGAGGCCATTTGGGGGCTATTTTGGGTTTTCAACCACTAACGCCATGTTTTTAAGCTTAAGTCTAGAAATATGTAAATTATCGTTGTATTTGCAAACCGTGAGTCCCATGATCGAGCGGTCAGTTCCTATGAGTAACATTGGTTTAATACGAGGAGTTACTGCCCCCTACGCGGCCGTTCGGGTGTTGTGTCAGGTTTTTGTCGTCTAATACCATGTTTTTAAGGCTATGTCTAGGAATATGCAAAATATTTTCATATACTCAAATTGGGAGCCCCGTGATCACGCAATAAGTTCCTACGAGTTACATTAGTCCCGTGTGAGGTCTCGGGGACACTCACGGGGCCGTTTGGGGCCTTTTTCAACTTCTCAACCAATAATGCCAAGTTTTTATGCCGTAAGTCTACAAATATGTAAATTTCCACGGTATTCTTAAATTAGGAGTCCCGTGATCGGACGGTCATTTCCTACAAGTTACACTGGTGCCGTGGGAGGAGTTGTTGCCACTCATGCGATCGTTCGGGGGTTGTGTCGGGTTTTTGCCTTTTAATGCCATATTTATTAGCCTAAGTCTAGAAATATGCAAATTATCATTGTATTCTCAAATCGGGAGTCCCATGATCGCGTGGTCAGTTCCTACGAGTTAGATTGGTCCCGTGTGAGGTGTTGGTGCCACCCACGGAGCCGTTCGGGGGTCGTTTTAGTTTTTTACCCACTAACGCCATCTTTTCAAGAATAAGTCTAGAAATATGTAAATTATCGTCGTATTCTCAAACAGGGGGTACCGTTATCGCGCGATGAGTACTTACGAGGAGTTTTCTCCCCCAAATGCCATTTTTTAATCCAAAGTCAAGAAACATGCAAATTGTGATCTTATTTTCAAACCGGGACCCCGTGAATGAGAGGAAAGTTTCTACGGGTTATATTCGTACCGTGCGAGGAGTGGGTGCCACTCACGGGGCCGTTCGGGGGCTCTGTTGAGTTTTTTCCTTCTAACGCCATATTTTTAAGCCTATGTCTAGAAATATGGAAATTATAGTCATATTCCCAAACTGGTAATCCCGTGATCTCACGATAAGTTCCTACGACTTACATTTGTCTCGTGCGAGGTGTTTGTGACACTCACGGGTCCGTTTAGGGGCTGTTTCGGGTTTTCAACCACTAACGCTATGTTTTTAAGCTTAAGTCTAGAAATATGCAAATTATCATCGTATTCTCAAATCAAGAGTCCCTGTGATCACGAGGTTAGTTCCTGTAAGTTACATTGGTCCCGTGCGAGGTGTGGGTGCCACTCAAGGGGCTGTTGTGGGGATTTTTAGAGTTTTTGCCCACTAACGCCATGTTTTTAGGTCTAAGCCTAGAAATATGAAAATTATCATTGTATTCGCAAACCGAGAGTCCTATGAATGAGCGGTCAGTTCCTGTGAGTAACATTGGTCCCTTGCGAGGAGTTACTGCACCCCACGGGGCCATTCGGGGGTCGTGTCGGGTTTTCACCGTCTAATACAATGTTTTTAAGCCTAAGTCTAGGAAGATGCAAAATATTTTCGTATACTCAAACTGGGAGCCCCGTGATAATTTAGTAAGTTCCTACGAGTTACATTAGTCTCGTGTGAGTTGTCGGTTCCACTCACGGGGCCGTTTGGGGCCTTTTTCAACTTCTCACCCAATAATAATAAGTTTTTATGCGTAAGTCGAGAAATATGTAAATTTTCATGGTATTCTCAAATTAGGAGTCCCGTGATAGAGCGGTCATTTCCTACGAGTTACACTGGTCCCGTGCGAGGAGTTGCTTCCGCTCATGGGGCCGTTCGGGGGTTGTGTCCGGTTTTTGCCTTTTAATGCCACATTTATTAGCCTAAGTCTAGAAATATGCAAATTATCATTGTATTCTCAAATCGGGAGTCCCATGATCGCGTGGTCAGTTCCTACGAGTTAGATTGGTCCCGTGTGAGGTGTTGGTGCCACCCACGGAGCCGTTCGGGGGTCGTTTTAGTTTTTTACCCACTAACGCCATCTTTTCAAGAATAAGTCTAGAAATATGTAAATTATCGTCGTATTCTCAAACAGGGGGTACCGTTATCGCGCGATGAGTACTTACGAGGAGTTTTCTCCCCCAAATGCCATTTTTTAATCCAAAGTCAAGAAACATGCAAATTGTGATCTTATTTTCAAACCGGGACCCCGTGAATGAGAGGAAAGTTTCTACGGGTTATATTCGTACCGTGCGAGGAGTGGGTGCCACTCACGGGGCCGTTCGGGGGCTCTGTTGAGTTTTTTCCTTCTAACGCCATATTTTTAAGCCTATGTCTAGAAATATGGAAATTATAGTCATATTCCCAAACTGGTAATCCCGTGATCTCACGATAAGTTCCTACGACTTACATTTGTCTCGTGCGAGGTGTTTGTGACACTCACGGGTCCGTTTAGGGGCTGTTTCGGGTTTTCAACCACTAACGCTATGTTTTTAAGCTTAAGTCTAGAAATATGCAAATTATCATCGTATTCTCAAATCAAGAGTCCCTGTGATCACGAGGTTAGTTCCTGTAAGTTACATTGGTCCCGTACGAGGTGTGGGTGCCACTCAAGGGGCTGTTGTGGGGATTTTTAGAGTTTTTGCCCACTAACGCCATGTTTTTAGGTCTAAGCCTAGAAATATGAAAATTATCATTGTATTCGCAAACCGAGAGTCCTATGAATGAGCGGTCAGTTCCTGTGAGTAACATTGGTCCCTTGCGAGGAGTTACTGCACCCCACGGGGCCATTCGGGGGTCGTGTCGGGTTTTCACCGTCTAATACAATTTTTTTAAGCCTAAGTCTAGGAAGATGCAAAATATTTTCGTATACTCAAACTGGGAGCCCCGTGATAATTTAGTAAGTTCCTACGAGTTACATTAGTCTCGTGTGAGTTGTCGGTTCCACTCACGGGGCCGTTTGGGGCCTTTTTCAACTTCTCACCCAATAATAATAAGTTTTTATGCGTAAGTCGAGAAATATGTAAATTTTCATGGTATTCTCAAATTAGGAGTCCCGTGATAGAGCGGTCATTTCCTACGAGTTACACTGGTCCCGTGCGAGGAGTTGCTTCCGCTCATGGGGCCGTTCGGGGGTTGTGTCCGGTTTTTGCCTTTTAATGCCACATTTATTAGCCTAAGTCTAGAAATATGCAAATTATCATTGTATTCTCAAATCGGGAGTCCCATGATCGCGTGGTCAGTTCCTACGAGTTAGATTGGTCCCGTGTGAGGTGT
Organism: Sambucus nigra; assembly: GCA_949130495.1. Taxonomy (NCBI): domain Eukaryota; kingdom Viridiplantae; phylum Streptophyta; class Magnoliopsida; order Dipsacales; family Adoxaceae; genus Sambucus; species Sambucus nigra. The sequence continues at coordinate 299,814,181 of OX422217.1, read as the reverse complement.
TGGTGCCACCCACGGGGCCGTTCGGGGGTCGTTTTAGTTTTTTACTCACTAACGCCATGTTTTCAAGAATAAGTCTACAAATATGTAAATTATCGTCGTATTCTCAAACAGGGGGTACCGTTATCGCGCGATGAGTACTTACGAAGAGTTTTCTCCCTCAAATGCCATTTTTTAATCCAAAGTCGAGAAACATGAAAATTGTGATCTTATTTTCAAACCGGGACCCCGTGAATGAGAAGAAAGTTTCTACGGGTTATATTCGTACCGTGCGAGGAGTGGGTGCCACTCACGGGGCCGTTCGGGGACTCTGTTGAGTTTTTTCCTTCTAACGCCATATTTTTAAGCCTATGTCTAGAAATATGGAAATTATAGTCATATTCTCAAACTGGTAATCCCGTGATCTCACGATAAGTTCCTACGACTTACATTGGTCTCGTGCGAGGTGTTTGTGACACTCACGGGTCCGTTTGGGGGCTGTTTTGGGTTTTCAACCACTAACGCTATGTTTTTAAGCTTAATTCTAGAAATATGCAAATTATCATCGTATTCTCAAATCAAGAGTCCCCGTGATCACGCGGTTAGTTCCTGTAAGTTACATTGGTCCCGTGCAAGGTGTGGGTGCCACTCAAGGGGCTGTTGTGGGGATTTTTAGAGTTTTTGTCCACTAATGCCATGTTTTTAGGTCTAAGCCTAGAAATATGAAAATTATCATTGTATTCGCAAACCGAGAGTCCTATGAACGAGCGGTCAGTTCCTGTGAGTAACATTGGTCCCTTGCGAGGAGTTACTGCACCCCACGGGGCCATTCGGGGGTCGTGTCGGGTTTTCGCCGTCTAATACAATGTTTTTAAGACTAAGTCTAGGAAGATGCAAAATATTTTCGTATACTCAAACTGGGAGCCCCGTGATAATGTAGTAAGTTCCTACAAGTTACATTAGTCTCGTGTGAGGTGTCGGTTCCACTCACGGGGCCGTTTGGGGCCTTTTTCAACTTCTCACCCAATAATGCTAAGTTTTTATGCGTAAGTCGAGAAATATGTAAATTTTCATGGTATTCTCAAATTAGGAGTCCCGTGATAAAGCGGTCATTTCCTACGAGTTACACTGGTCCCGTGAGAGGAGTTGCTTCCGCTCATGGGGCCGTTCGGGGGTTGTGTCCGATTTTTGCCTTATAATGCTATATTTATTAGCCTATGTCTAAAAATATGCAAATTATTATCGTATTCTGAAAGAGCAGTCCCGTGATCACGTGGTAAGTTCCTACGAGTTATCATCGTCCCGTGTGAGATGATGGTGCCTCTCACAAGGCCATTCGGGGGATATTTTGGGTTTTCACCCAACAACGCCTTGTTTTTACACCTAAGTCTAGAAATATGCAAATTACCATCATATTCTCAAATCGGGAGTCCCTTCATCGCGATGTCTTTGTTCCACACACGGGCCGTTCGGGGGTTGTTTTGGGTTTTCACCCACTAACGCCATGATTTTAATACTAAGTCTAGAAATATTAAAATTATCATTGTATTCTCAAATCGGGAGTCCCGTGATCGCGTGGTAGTTTCTAAGAGTTAGATTTGTCCCGTGCGAGGTGTTGGTGCCACCCAAGGGGTTGTTCGGGGGTCGTTTCGAGTATTCTCCCACTAACCCCATCTTTATAAGCCTAAGCTATAAATATGTAAATTATCTCCATATTCTCAAACTGGGAGTACCATGATGGCGGGGTCCGTACTTATGAGTTACATTGGTCCCGTGCAAGGTGCTGGTGCCTCTCACAGGGCAGTTCGTGGGTTGTCTCGAGTTTTTACCCTCTGACGCCATGTTTTTAATCCTAATTCAAGAAACATGAAAATTGTCATCTTATTTTCAAATCGGGATACCGTAAATGAGAGGTAAGTTTCTAGGGGTTACATTGGTCCCGTGCGAGGAGTGGGTGCCACTCACGGGGCCGTTCGGGGGGTCAGTTGCGTTTTTGCCTTTTAACACCATCTTTGTAAGCCTAAGTCTAGAAATACGTAAATTATAGTCATATTCTTAAGCTGGCAATCTCGTGATCTCACAATAAGTTCCTACGAGTTATATTAGTCCCGTGCGAGGTGTTGGTGCAATTCATGAGGCCATTTGGGGGCTATTTCGGGTTTTCAGCCACTAACGCCATGTTTTTAAGCTTAAGTCCAGAAATATGTAAATTATCGTTGTATTTGCAAACCGTGAGTCCCATGATCGAGCGGTCAGTTCCTATGAGTAACATTGGTCCAATACGAGGAGTTACTGCCCCCTACGGGGCCGTTCGTGTGTTGTGTCAGGTTTTTGTTGGCTAATACCATGTTTTTAAGGCTATGTCAAGAAATATGCATAATATTTTCATATACTCAAACTGGGAGCCCTGTGATCATGCAGTAAGTTCCTACGAGTTACATTAGTCTCGTGTGAGGTCTCGGGGACACTCACGGGGCCGTTTGTGGCCTTTTTTAACTTCTCAACCAATAATGCCAAGTTTTTATGCCGTAAGTCTAGAAATATGTAAATTTCCACGGTATTCTTAAATTAGGAGTCCCGTGATCGGACGGTCATTTCCTACAAGTTACACTGGTCCCGTGGGAGGAGTTATTGCCACTCATGCGGTCGTTCGGGGGTTGTGTCGGGTTTTGGCCTTTTAATGCCATATTTATTAGCCTAAGTCTAAAAATATGCAAATTATTATCGTATTCTGAACTGGGAGTCCCGTGATCGCGTGATAAGTTCCTACGAGTTTCCATCGTCCCGTGCGAGATTTTGGTGCCACTCGCGAGGCTATTCGGGAGTTATTTCGGGTTTTCACCCAACAACACCATATTTTTACACCTAAGTCTAGAAATAAGCAAATTATCATCTTATTATCAAATTTGGAGTCCCTTCATCGCAATGTCTTAGTTCCACTCACAGGGCCGTTCGGGAGTTATTTTGGGTTTTCACCCACTAACTCCAAGCTTTTAATCCTTAGTCTAGAAATATGCAAATTATCATTTTATTCTGAAATCGGGAGTCCCATGATCGCGTGGTCAGTTCCTACGAGTTAGATTGGTCCCGTGTGAGGTGTTGGTGCCACCCACGGGGCCGTTTAGGGGCCGTTTCAGTTTTTTACCCACTAACGCCATCTTGTAAGAATAAGTCTAGAAATATGTAAATTATCGTCTTATTCTCAAACCGGGGGTACCGTTGTCGCGCGATGAGTACTTACGAGGATTTTTATCCCTCAAACGCCATTTTTTTAATCCTATGTCAAGAAACATGCAAATTGTCATCTTATTTTCAAACTGGGACCCCGCGAATGAGAGGAAACTTTCTACGAGTTACATTGGTACCGTGCGAGGAGTAGGTTCCACTCACAGGGCCGTTCGGGGGCTCTGTTGAGTTATTGCGTTCTAACGCCATATTTTTAAACCTAAGTCTACAAATATGAAAATTATAGTCGTATTCTCAAACTGGTAATCCCGTGATCTCACGATGAGTTCTTACGACTTACATTGGTCTCGTGCGAGGTGTTAGTGACACTCACGGGGCCGTTTGAGGTCTGTTTCGGGTTTTCAACCACTAACGCTCTGTTTTTAAGCTTAAGTCTTGAAATATGTAAATTATCGTCGTATTCTAAAATCAAGAGTCCCCGTGATCACGCGGTTAGTTCCTACGAGTTACATTGGTCCCGTGTGAGGTAAGGGTGCCACTCAAGGGGCCGTTCTGTGGATTTTTCGAGTTTTTTCCTACTAACGCCATGTTTTTAGGGCTAAGCCTAGAAATATATAAATTATCATTGTATTCTCTAACCGAGAGTCCTATGAACGAGCGGTTAGTTCCTATGAGTAACATTGGTCCCATGCGAGGAGTTACTGCACTCCACGGGGCCATTCGGGGGTTGTGTTGGGTTTTTGTCGTCTAATAAAATGTTTTTAAGGCTAAGTCTTGGAAGACGCAAAATATTTTGGTATACTCAAACTGGGAGCCCCGTGATAATGTAGCAAGTTCCTACGAGTTACATTAGTCCCGTGTGAGGTGTCGGTTCCACTCACGGGCCGTTTGGGGCCTCTTTAAACTTCTCAACAAATAATGCCAAGTTTTTATGCGTAAGTCAAGAAATATGTAAATTTTCACGCTATTCTCAAATTAGGAGTCCCATGATCGAGCGGTCATTTCCACGAGTTACACTGGTCCCGTGCGAGAGGTTGCTTCCACTCATGGAGCCGTTCGGGGGTTGTGTTGGATTTTTGCCTTTTAACGCCATATTTACTAGCCTATGTCCAAAAATATACAAATTATTATCGTATTCTGTACTAGGAGTCCCGTGATCACGTGGTAAGTTCCTATGAGTTATCATCGTCCCGTGTGAGATGTTGGTGCCACTCACGAGGACATTTGGGGGTTGTTTTGGGTTTTCACCCAACAATGCCATGTTTTTACACCTAAGTCTAGAAATATGCAAATTATCATCTTATTCTCAAATTGGGAGTCCCTTCATCGCGATGTCTTGGTGCCACACACGGGCCGTTCGGGGGTTGTTTTGGGTTTTCACCCACTAACGCCATGATTTTAATCCTAAGTCTAGAAATATGAAAATTATCATTGTATTCTTAAATAGGGAGTCTCGTGATTGCGTGGTCAGTTTCTACGAGTTAGATTGGTCCCGTGCGAGGTGTTGGTGACACCCATGGGGCCGTTTTGGGGTCATTTTGAGTTTTCACCCACTAAACCCATCTTTATAAGCCTAAGTCTAGAAATAGGGAAATTATCTCCGTATTCTCAAACTGGGAGTAACGTTATTACGGGGCCCGTACTTACGAGTTACATTGGTCCCGTACAAGGTACTGGTGCCTCTCACAGGGCAGTTTGTGGGTTGTCTCGAGTTTTCACCCTCTGACGCCAGATTTTTAATCCTAATTCAAGAAACATGAAAATTGTCATCTTATTTTCAAACCGGGATCCCGTGAATGAGAGGTAAGTTTGTACGGGTTACATTGGTCCCGTGCGAGGAGTGGGTGCCACTCACGGGGCCGTTCGGGTGCTCTGTTATGTTTTTGCCTTCTAACGCCATCTTTTTAAGCCTAAGTCTAGAAATATGTAAATTATAGTCGTATTCTCAAACTGGAAATCCCGTGATCTCACGATAAGTTCCTACGAGTAACATTGGTCCCGTGCGAGGTTTTCAACCACTAACACCATGTTTTTAAGCTTAAGTCTAGAAATATGTAAATTATCGTTGTATTTGCATAGCGTGAGTCCCATGATCAAGAAGTCAGTTCCTATGAGTAACATTGGTCTAATACGAGGAGTTACTTCCCCCCACGGGGCCGTTCGGGGGTTGTGTCAGGTTTTTGTTGTGTAATACCATGTTTTAAGGCTATGTCTAGAAAGATGCAAAATATTTTCGTATACCACGGGGCCGTGATCATGCAATAAGTTCCTACGAGTAACATTAGTCCTATGTGAGGTGTCGGTGCCACTCATGGGGCCGTTTGGGGGCTTTTTCAACTTCTCACCCAATAATGCCAAGTTTTTATGCATAAATCTAGAAATATGTAAATTTTGACCGTATTCTGAAATTAGGAGTCCCGTGATCGGGCGGTCATTTCCTAAGAGTTACACTGGTCCCGTGCGAGGAGTTGCTTCCACTCATGCGACCGTTCAGGGGTTGTGTCGAGTTTTTCCCTTCTAATGCCATATTTATTAGCCTAAGTCCAAAAATATGAAAATTATTGTCGTATTCGGAACTGCGAGTCCCTTGATCGCATGGTAAGTTCCTACGAGTTATGTTCGTCCCGTGTGAGATGTTAGTGCCACTCACGAGGCTATTCAGGGGTTGTTTCGGGTTTTCACCCAACAACGCCATGTTTTTACACCTAAGTCTAAAAATATGCAAATTATCATCTTATTCTCAAATTGGGAGTCCCTTCATCGCGAGGTCTTAGCGCCAGTCACGGGGCCGTTCGGGAGTTGTTTTGGGTTTTCACCCACTAACTCCATGCTTTTAATCCTAAGTCTAGAAATATGCAAATTATCATTGTATTCTCAAATCGCCATGTTTTTAATCCTAAGTCAAGAAACATGAAAGTTGTCATTTTATTTTCAAATCGGGACGCCGCGAATGAGAGGAAAGTTTCCACGGGTTACATTGGTACCGTGCGAGGAGTGGGTGCCACTCACGGGGCCGTTCGGGGGTTCTGTTGAGTTATTGCCTTCTAACGCCATATTTTTAAGCCAAAGTCTAGAAATATGCAAATTATGGTCGTATTCTCAAACTGGTAATCCCGTGATATCACAATAAGTTCCTACGACTTACATTGGTCTCGTGCGAGGTGTTGGTGACACTCACGGGGCCGTTTGGGGGTTGTTTCGGGTTTTCAACCACTAACGCTATGTTTTTAAGCTTATGTCTAGAAATATTCAAATTATCATCATATTCTCAAATCAAGAGTCCCCGTGATCACGCGGTTAGTTCCTACGAGTCACATTGGTCCCGTGCGAGGTGTGGGTGCCACTCAATGAGCCGTTCTGGGTATTTTTCAAGTTTTCACCAACTAACGCCATGTTTTTAGGGCTAAGCCAAGAAATATGTAAATTATCATTATATTCGCAAACCTAGAGTCTTTTGATCGAGCGGTCAGTTCCGATGACTAACATTGGTCCCATGCGAGGAGTTACTGCACCCCATAGGGCCGTTCGGTGGTTGTGTCGGGTTTTTGCCGTCTAATACCATGTTTTTAAGGCTATGCCTAGAAAGATGCAAAATATTTTTGTATACTCAAACTGGGAGCCCCGTGATCACGCAGTAAGTTCCTACGAGTTTCATTAGTCCCGTGTGAGGTGTTGGTGCCACTCACGCGGCCGTTTGGGGCCTTTTTGAACTTCTCACCCAATAATGCAAAGTTTTTATGCGTAAGTCTAGAAATATGTAAATTTTCACGGTATTCTCAAATTAGGAGTCCCGTGATCGGGACGTCATTTCCTACGAGTTACACTGGTCCCGTGCGAGGAGTTGCTGCCACTCATGCGGTCGTTCAGGGTTTGTGTCGGGTTTCTTCCTTCTAATGTCATATTTATTATCCTAAGTATAAAAATATGCAAATTATTGTCGTATTCTGAACTGGGAGTCCCGTGATCGCGTGGTAAGTTCCTATGAGTTTTGATCATCCCGTGCGAGATGTTGGTGCCACTCGCGAGGCTATTCGTGGATTGTTTCGGGTTTTCACCCAACAACGCCATGTTTTTACACTTAAGTCTAGAAATATGGAAATTATCATCTTATTCTAAAATTGGGAGTCCCTTCATCGCGAGGTCTCAGTGGCACTCACGGGACCGTTCGGGGGTTGTTTTGGGTTTTCACCCAGTAACTCCATGCTTTTAATCCTAAGTCTAAAAATATGAAAATTATAATTGTATTCTCAAATCGGAGGTCCCGTGATCGCATGGTCAGTTCCTATGAGTTAGAGTGGTCTCGTTTGAGGTGTTGGTGCCACCCACGGGGCCGTTCGGGGGCCCTTTCAGGTTTTTAGCCACTAAACGCCAACTTTTTAAGCCTAAGTCTAGAAATATGTAAATTATCTTCGTATTCTCAAACTGGGGGTACCGTTATGGCGCGATGAGTACTTACAAGGTGTTTTCTCCCTCAAATGCCATTTTTTTTATCCAAAGTCAAGAAACATACAAATTGTCATCTTATTTTCAAACCGGGATCCCGTGAATGAGGGGAAAGTTTCTACGAGTTACATTGGTACCGTGCGAGGAGTGGGTGCCACTCACGGGGCCGTTCGGGGGCTCTGTTGAGTTTTTTCTTTCTAACGCCATATTTTTAAGCCTAAGTCTAGAAATATGTAAATTATAGTTGTATTCTCAAACTGGTAATCCCGTGATCTCACAATAAGGTCCTGCGACTTACATTGGTCTCGTGTGAGGTGTTGGTGACACTAACGGGGACGTTTGGGGGTTGTTTCGGGTTTTTAACCACTAACGCTATGTTTTTAAGCTTAAGTCTAGAAATATGCAAATTATCGGTGTATGCTCAAATCAAGAGTCCCCGTGATCACGGGGTTAGTTCCTACGAGTTACACTGGTCCCGTGCGAGGTGTGGGTGCCACTCAAGGGGTCGTTCTGGGGATTTTTCGAGTTTTCGCCCACTAACGCCATGTTTTTTGGGATAACCCTAGAAATATGTAAATTATCATTGTATTCAAAAACCGAGGGTCCTATGATCGAGCGGTCAGTTCCTATGAGTAACATTGGTCCCATGCGCGGGGTTACTTCACCCCACGAGGCCGTTCGGGGGTTGTGTCGAGTTTTTGCCATCTAATACAATATTTTTAAGTCTATGTCTAGAAAGATGCAAAATATTTTTGTATACTCAAACTGGGAGCCCCGTAATCACGCAGTAAGTTCCTACGAGTTACATTAGTCCCATGTGAGGTCTCGGGGACACTCACGGGTCCGTTTGGGGCCTTTTTCAACTTCTCACCCAGTAATGCCAAGTTTTTATGCGTAAGTCTAGAAATATGTAAATTTTCATGGTATTCTTAAATTAGGAGTCCCGTGATCGGACAGTCATTTCCTACGAGTTACACTAGTCCCGTGCGAGGAGTTGTTGCCACTCATGCGGTCGTTCGGGGGTTGTGTCGGGTTTTTGACTTCTAATGCCATATTTATTAGCCTAAGTTTAAAAATATGCAAATTATTATCGTATTCTGAACTGGGAGTCCCGTGATCGCGTGGTAAGTTCCAACGAGTTTCGATCGTCCCGTGCGAGATTTTGGTGCCACTCACGAGGCTATTCGGGGGTTGTTTCGGGTTTTCACCCAACAACGCCATTTTTTTACACCTAAGTCAAGAAATATGGAAATTATTATCTTATTCTCAAATTGGGAGTCCCTTCATCGCGAGATCTCAGTGACACTCACGGGGTCGTTCGGGAGTTGTTTTGGGTTTTCACCCCCTAACTCAATGCTTATAATCATAAGTCTAGAAATATGAAAATTATCATTGTATTCTCAAATCGGAGGTCCCATGATCGCATGGTCAGTTCCTATTAGTTAGAGTGGTCTCGTTTGAGGTGTTGGTGCCACCCATGGGGCCGTTCGGGGGCCCTTTCAGGTTTTCAGCCACTAAATGCCAACTTTTTAAGCCTAAGTCTAGAAATATGTAAATTATCATCGTATTCTCAAACTGGGGGTACCGTTATGGCGCGATGAGTACTTACAAGGAGTTTTCTCCCTCAAATGCCATTTTTTTTATCGTAAGTCAAGAAACACACAAATTGTCATCTTATTTTCAAACCGGGATCCCGTGAATGAGAGGAAAGTTTCTACGAGTTACATTGGTACCGTACGAGGAGTGGGTGCCACTCACGGGGCCGTTCGGGGGCTCTGTTGAGTTTTTTCTTTCTAACGCCATATTTTTAAGCCCAAGTCTAGAAATATGTAAATTATAGTCGTATTCTCAAACTGGTAATCCCGTGATCTCATAATAAGTTCCTGCGACTTACATTGGTCTCGTGCGAGGTGTTGGTGACACTGACAGGGACGTTTGGGGGCTGTTTCGGGTTTTCAACCACTAACGCTATGTTTTTAAGCTTAAGTCTGGAAATATGCAAATTATCGGTGTATTATCAAATCAAGAGACCCCGTGATCACGCGGTTAGTTCCTACGAGTTACACTGGTCTCGTGCGTGGTGTGGGTGCCACTCAAGGGGCCGTTCTAAGGATTTTTCGAGTTTTCGCCCACTAACGCCAAGTTTTTAGGGATAAGCCTATAAATATGTAAATTATGATTGTATTCACAAACCGAGAGTCCTATGATCGAGCGGTCAGTTACTATGAGTAACATTGGTCCCATGCGAGGGGTTACTTCACCCCATGGGGCCGTTCGGGGGTTGTGTCGAGTTTTTTCCATCTAATACCATATTTTTAAGTCTATGTCTAGAAAGATGCAAAATATTTTTGTATACTCAAACTGGGAGCCCCGTAATCACGCAGTAAGTTCCTACGAGTTACATTAGTCCCGTGTGAGGTCTCGGGGATACTCATGGGTCCGTTTGGGGCCTTTTTCAACTTCTCACCCAGTAATGCCAAGTTTTTATGCGTAAGTCTAGAAATATGTAAATTTTCACGGTATTCTTAAATTAGGAGTCCCGTGATCGGACAGTCATTTCCTACGAGTTATACTGGCCCCTTCGAGGAGTTGTTGCCACTCATGCGGTCATTCGGGGGTTGTGTCGGGTTTTTGACTTCTAATGCCATATTTATTTGCCTAAGTCTAAAAATATGCAAATTGTTGTCGTATTCTGAACTGGGAGTCCCGTGATCGCGTGGTAAGTTCCTACGAGTTTCGATCGTCCCGTACGAGATTTTGGTGCCAATCGTGAGGCTATTCGGGTGTTGTTTTGGGTTTTCACCCAACAACGCCATGTTTTTACACCTAAGTCTAGAAATATGGAAATTATCATCTTATTCTCAAATTGGGAGTCCCTTCATCGCGAGATCTCAGTGCCACTCACGGGACCGTTCGGGAGTTGTTTTGGGTTTTCACCCACTAACTCAATGCTTATAATCCTAAGTCTAGAAATATGAAAATTATCAATGTATTCTCAAATCGGAGGTCCCATGATCGCATGGTCAGCTCCTATGAGTTAGATTGGTCTTGTGTGAGGTGTTGGTGCCACCCACGGGGTCGTTCGGGGGCCCTTTCAGGTTTTTAGCCACTAACGCCAAGTTTTTAAGCCTAAGTCTAGAAATATGTAAATTATCATGGTATTCTCAAACCGGAGGTACCGTTATCGTGCGATGAGTACTTACAAGGAGTTTTCTCCCTCAAACGACACATTTTTTATCCTAAGTCAAGAAACAAGCAAATTTTCATCTTATTTTCAAACCGGGATCCCACAAATGAGAGGAAAGTTTCAACGGGTTACATTGGTATCGTGCGAGGAGTGGGTGCCACTCACGGGGCCGTTCGGGAGCTCTGTTGAGTTTTTTCCTTCTAATGCCATATTTTTAAGCCTAAGAATAGAAATATGCAAATTATAGACGTATTCTCAAACTGGTAATCCCGTGATCTCACGATAAGTTCCTACGACTTACATTGGTCTTGTGTGAGGTGTTGGTGACACTCACGGGGCTGTTTGGGAGCTATTTTGGGTTTTCAACCACTAACGCTATGTTTTTAAGCTTAAGTCTAGAACTATGCAAATTATCATTGTATTATCAAATCAAAAGTCCCCATGATCACGCGGTTCGTTACTACTAGTTACATTGGTCCCGTGCGAGGTGTGGGTGCCACTTAAGGGGCCGTTCTGGTCATTTTTCGAGTTTTCGCCCACTAACGCAATATTTTTAGGCTAAGCCTAGAAATACGTAAATTATCATTGTATTCGCAAATTGAGAGTCCTACGATCAAGAGGTCAGTTCCTATAAGTAACATTGGTCCCATGCGAGGAGTTACTGCACCCCACAGGGCTGCTCGGGGGTTGTGTCGGGTTTTTGCGTCTAATACCATGTTTTTAAGTGTATGTCTAAAAAGATGCAAAATATTTTCGTATACTCAAACTGGGAGCCCCGTGATCACGCAGTAAGTTCCTACGAGTTACATAGTTCCGTTTGAGGTGTCGAGGACACTCACGGGGCCGTTTGGGGCCTTTTTCAACTTCTCACCCAATAATGCCATGTTTTAACGCGTAAGTCTAAAAATATGTAAATTTTCACGTTATTCTCAAATTAGGAGTCCCGTGATCGGGCGGTCATTTCCTATGAGTTACACTAGTCCTGTGTGAGGAGTTGTTGCCACTCATGCGGTCGTTCGGGGGTTGTGTCGAGTTTTTGGCTTCTAATGCCATATTTATTAGCCTAAGTCTAAAAATATGCAAATTATTGTCGTGTTCTGAACTGGGTGTCCCGTGATCGCATGGTAAGTTCCTACGAGTTTCGATCGTCCCGTGCGAGATGTTGGTTCCACTCGTGAGGCTATTTGGGGGTTGTTTCGGGTTTTCACTCAACAACGCCATTTTTTTACACCTAAGTCTAGAAATATGGAAATTATCATCTTATTCTCAAATTGGGAGTCCCTTCATCGCGAGGTCTCAATGCCACTCACGGGGCCATTCGGGAGTTGTTTTGGGTTTTCACCCACTAACTCCATGCTTTTAATCCTAAGTCTCGAAATATGCAAATTATCATTGTATTCTCAAATCGGAGGTCCCATGATCACGTGGTCAGTTCCTATGAGTTAGATTGGTCCCGTGTGAGGTGTTGGTGCCACCCACGGGGCCGTTGGGGGGCCCTTTTAGGTTTTTAGACACTAACGCCAACTTTTTAAGCCTAAGTCTTAAAATATGTAAATTATCATCGTATTCTCAAACCGGGGGTACCGTTATCCCGTGATGAGTACTTACAAGGAGTTTTCTCCCTCAAACGCCACATTTTTTATCCTAAGTCAAGAAACATGTAAATTGTCATCTTATTTTCAAACCGGGATCCCGCGAATGAGAGGAAAGTTTCTACGAGTTACATTGGTACCGTGCGAGGAGTGGGTACCACTCATGGGGCCGTTCGGGGTGTCTGTTGAGTTTTTTCCTTCAAACGCCATATTTTTAAGCCTAAGTCTAGAAATATGCAAATGATAGTCGTATTCTCAAACTGGTAATCACGTGATCTCACGATAAGTTCCTACGACTTATATTGGTCTCGTGCGAGGTGTTGGTGACACTCACGGGGCCGTTTGGGGGCTGTTTCGGGTTTTCAACCACTAACGTTGTTTTTAAGATTAAGTCTAGAAATATGCAAATTATCGTTGTATTCTCAAATTAAAAGTCCCCGTGATCACGTGGTTAGTTCCTACGAGTTACATTGGTCCCGTGCGAGGTGTGGGTGCCACTATATGGGCCGTTCTGGGGATTTTTTTTAGTTTTCGCCCACTAACGCCATGTTTTTAGGACTAAGCCTAGAAATATGAAAATTATCATTGTATTCGCAAACCGAGAGTCCTATGATCGAGTGGTCAGTTCCTATGGGTAACATTGGTCCCATGCGAGGAGTTACTTCACCCCACGGGCCCGTTCGGGGCTTGTGTCGGGTTTTTGCCGTCTAGTACCATGTTTTTAAGTCTATGTCTAGAAAGATGCAAAATATTTTCATATACTCAAACTGGGAGTCCCGTTATCACGCAGTAAGTTCCTACGAGTTATATTAGTCCCGTGTGAGGTGTCGGGGACACTCACGGGGCCGTTTGGGGCCTTTTTCAACTTCTTACCCAATAATGCCAAGTTTTTATGTGTAAGGGTAGAAATATGTAAATTTTCACTGTATTCTCAAATTGGGAGTCCCGTCATCGAGCGATCAGTTCCTACTAGCTACACTAGTCCCGTGTGAGGAGTTGCTTCCACTCATGGGGTCGTTCGGTGGTTGTGTTTGGTTTTTTCCTTCTAACGCCGTATTTATTAGCCTAAGTCTAAAAACATGAAAATTATTTCATATTTTGAACTGGGAGTTCTGTGATCGCGTGATAAGTTCCTATGAGTTTCGATCGTCCCGTGCGAGATGTTGGTGCCACTCACGAGGCTATTAGGTGGTTGTTTTGGGTTTTCACCTAACAACGCCGTGTTTTTACACCTAAGTCTTGAAATATTGAAATTATCATCTTATTCTCAAATTGGCAGTCCCTTCATCGCGAGGTCTTCGTTCCACTCACGGGGCGTTTGGGAGTTGTTTTGGGTTTTCTCCCACTAACTCCATGATTTTAATCCTAAGTCTAGAAATATGCAAATTATCATCTTATTCACAAATTAGGAGTCCCTTCATCGCGAGGTCTTAGTGCCACTCACAGGGCCGTTCGGGAGTGTTTTTTGTTTTCACCCACTAACTCCATGCTTTTAATCCTAAGTCTAGAAATATGCAAATTATCATTGTATTCTCAAATCGGGAGTCCCATGATCGCGTGGTCAGTTCCTATGAGTTAGATTGGTCCCGTCTGAGGTGTTGGTGCCACCCACGGGGCCGTTTCAGGTTTTTAGCCACTAACGCTAACTTTTTAAGCCTAAGTCTAGAATTATGTAAATTATCGTTGTATTCTCAAACCGGGAGAACCCTTATCACGCGATGAGTAATTACGAGGAGTTTTCTCCCCCAAACGCCATATTTCTAATCCTAAGTCAAGAAACAAGAAAATTGTCATCTTATTTTCAAATCGGGATCCCGCGAATGAGAGGAAAGTTTCTACGGGTTACATTGGTCCCGTTCGAGGAGTGGGTGCCACTCACGGGGCCATTCGGGGCTGTTTTGAGTCTCTGCCTTCCAACTCCATATTTTTAACCCTAGGTCTAGAAATATGTAAATTACAGTCGTATTCTCAAACTATTAATCCCGTGATCTCACGATAAGTTCCTACGACTTACATTGGTCTCGTGCGAGGGGTTGGTAACACTCACGGGGCCGTTTGGGGGTTATTTCGGGTTTTGAACCACTAATGCTGTGTTTTTAAGATTAAGTCTAGAAATATGAAAATTATTGACATATTCTCAAATCAAGAGTCCCCGTGATCACGCGGTTAGTTCCTACGAGTTACATTGGTCCCGTGCGAGGTGTGGGTGCCACTATAGTGGCCGTTCTGGGGATTTTTTGAGTTTTCGCCCACTAACGCCATGTTTTAAGGTCTAAGCCTACAAATATGTAAACTATCATTCCATTCGCAAACCGAGAGTCCTATGAACGAGCGGTCAGTTCCTATGAGTAACATTGGTCCCATACGAGGGGTTACTGCACCCCACGGGGCCGTTCGGGGGTTGTGTCGGGTTTTTGCCATCTAATACCACATTTTTAAGTCTTTGTCTAGAAAGATGCAAAATATTTTCGTATACTCAAACTGGGAGCCCCGTGATCACGCAGTAAGTTTCTACGAGTTACATTAGTCCCGTGTGAGGTGTCGGGGACACTCACGGGGCCGTTTGGGGCCTTTTTCAACTTCTCACCCAATGATGCCAAGTTTTTATGCGTAAGTCTATAAATATGTAAATTTTTATCGTATTCTCAAATTAGGATTCCCATGATCGGGCGGTCATTTCCTACGAGTTACACTGGTCCCCTACGAGGAGTTGCTGCCACTCATGCGGTCATTCAGGGGTTGTGTCGGGTTTTTGTCTTCTAATGCCATATTTATTAGCCTAAGTCTAAAAATATGCAAATTATTGTCTTATTTTGAACTGGGAGTCCCGTGATCGCGTGGTAAGTTCCTACGAGTTTCGATCGTCTCATGTGAGATGTTGGTTGCACTCACGAGGCTATTCGGTGGTTGGTTCGCGTTTTCACCCAAAAACGCCCTGTTTTTACACCTAAGTCTACAAATATTCAAATTATCATCTTATTCTCAAATTGGGAGTCCCTTCATCGCGAGGTCTTAGTGCCAATCACGGGGCCATTCGGGAGTTGTTCTGGGTTTTCACCCACTAACTCCATGCTTTTAATACTAAGTCTTGAAATATGCAAATTATCAATGTATTCTCAAATCGGGAGTCCCATGATCGCGTGGTTTGTTCCTATTAGTTAGATTGGTCCCGTCTGACGTGTTGGTGCCACCCACGGGGCCGTTTCAGGTTTTTAGCCACTAACGCCAACTTTTTAAACCTAAGTCTAGAAATATGTAAATTATCATTGTATTCTCAAACCGGGGTACCCTTATCGCGCGATGAGTACTTACGAGGAGTTTTCTCCCACAAACGCCATCTTTTTAATCCTAAGTCAAGAAATATGAAAATTGTCATCTTATTTTCAAATCGGGATCCTACGAATGAGAGGAAAGTTTCTATGGGTTACATTGGTCCCGTGCGAGGAGTGGGTGCCACTCACGGGGCCGTTCGAGGGCTCTGTTGAGTTTTTGCCTTCTAACGCCATATTTTTAAACCTAGGTCTAGAAATATGTAAATTATAGTCGTATTCTCAAACTGTTAATCCCGTGATCTTGTAGAAAGTTCCTACGACTTACATTGGTCTCGTGCGAGGTGTTGGTGACACTCATGGGGCCGTTAGGGGGTTGTTTCGGGTTTTCAACCACTAACACTATTTTTTTAAGATTAAGTCTACAAATCTGCAAATTATCGACATATTCTAAAATCAAGAGTCGCCGTGATAACGCGGTTACTTCCTTTGAGTTACATTGGTCCCGTGCGAGGTGGGGGTGACACTCAAGGGGCTGTTCTGGGGATTTTTCAAGTTTTCGTCCACTAACGGCATGTTTTTAGGGCTAAGCCTAGAAAAATTTAAATTATCATTGTATTCGCAAACCGATAGTCCTGTGAACGAGCGGTCAGTTCCTATGAGTAACATTGGTCCCTTGCAAGGAGTTACTGCACCCCACGGGGCCGTTTTTAGGTTATGTCGAGAATGATACAAAATATTTTCGTATACACAAACTGGGAGCCCCGTGATCTTGCAATAAGTTCCTACGAGTTTCATTAGTTCCGTGTGAGGTGTCGGTGCCACTCACGCGACCGTTTGGCGCCTTTTTCAACTTCTCACCCAATAATGCCAAGTTTTTATGCGTAAGTCTAAAAATATGTAAATTTTCACGGTATTCTCAAATTAGGAGTCCCGTGATCGGGCGGTCATTTCCTACGAGTTACACTGGTCCCCTACGAGGAGTTGCTGCCACTCATGCGATCGTTCGGGGGTTGTGTCGGGTTTTTATCTTCTAATGCCATATTTATTAGCGTAAGTTTAAAAATTTGCAAATTATTGTCGTATTCTAAACTGGGAGTCCCGTGATCGCGTGGTAAGTTCCTATGAGTTTCGATCGTCCCGTGCGAGATGTTGGTGCCACTCACGAGGCTATTCGAGGGTTGTTTCGGGTTTTCCCAAAACAACGCCATGTTTTTACACCTAAGTCTAGAAATATGGAAATTATCATCTTATTCTCAAATTGGGAGTCCCTTCATCGCGAGGTGTTAGTGCCACTCACGGGGCCGTTCGGGAGTTGTTTTCGGTTTTCACCAACAAACTCCATGCTTTTAATCCAAAGTCTATAAATATGCAACTTATCATTGTATTCTCAAATCGGAGGTCCCATGATCGCGTGGTCAGTTCCTATGAGTTAGATTGGTCCCGTGTGAGGTGTTGGTACAACCCACGGGGCCGTTCGGGGGCCCTTTAAGGTTTTTAGCCACTAGAGCCAACATTTAAAGCCTAACTCTAGAAATATGTAAATTATCATCGTATTCTAAAACCGGGGGTACCCTTATCGCGCGATGAGTACTTACGAGTAGTTTTCTCCCTTAAACTCCATCTTTTTAATCATAAGTCAAAAAAACAAGCAAATTGTCATGTTATTTCAAACTGGGATCCCTCGAATAAGAGGAAAGTTTATACGGGTTACATTGGTACAGTGCAAGGCGTGGGTGCCACTCACAGGGCCGTTCGGGGGCTCTGTTGAGTTTTTGCCTTCTAACGCCATATTTTTAAGCGTAATTCTAGAAATATGCAAATTATAGTCGTATTCCCAAACTGGTAATCCCGTGATCTCACGATAAGTTCCTACAACTTACATTGGTCCCGTGCGAGGTGTTGGTGACACTCACGGGGCCGTTTGGGAGCTGTTTTGGGTTTTCAACCACTAACACTGTTTTTTTAAGCTTAAGTCTAGAAATATACAAATTATCATAGTATTCTCAAATGAAGAGTCCCCGTGATCACACGGTTAGTTCCTATGAGTTACATTCGTCCTCTGCGAGGTGTGGGTGCCACTCAAGGGGCCATTCTGGGGATTTTTCGAGTTTTCGGCCACTAACGCCAGTTTTCGAGTCCTATGATCGAGCGGTCAGTTCCTATGAGTAACATTGGTCCCATGCGAGGAGTTACTACACCCCACGGGGCCGTTCGGGGGTAGTGTCAGGTTTTTGCCATCTAATACATGTTTTTAAGGCTATGTCAAGAAAGATGAAAAATATTTTCGTATACTCAAACTGGGAGCCCCGTGATGACGCAGTAAGTTCCGACGAGTTACATTAGTCCCGTGTGAGGTGTCGGGGACACTCACGGGGCTGGTTGGGGACTTTTCCACTTCTCACCCAATGATGCCAAGTTTTTATGCTTAAGTCTAGAAATATGTAAATTTTCACTGTATTCTCAAATTAGGAGTCCCGTGATCAGGCGGTCATTTCCTACGAGTTACACTGGTCCCGTGCGAGGAGTTGCTGCCACTCATGCGGCCGTTCGGGGGTTGTGTCGGGTTTTTGCCTTCTAAAGCCATATTTATTAGCCTAAGTATAAAAATATGCAAATTATTGTCATATTCTGAACTGGGAGTCCCATGATCGCGTGGTAAGTTCCTACGAGTTTCGATCGTCCCGTGCGAGATGTCGGTGCCACTCATGAGGCTATTCAGGGGTTGTTTCGTGTTTTCACCCAACAACGCAATGTTTTTACACCTAAGTCTAGAAATATGCAAATTATCATCTTATTCTCAAATTAGGAGTCCCTTCATCGCGAGGTCTTAGTGCCACTCACGGGGTCATTCGGGAGTGTTTTGTGTTTTCACCCACTAACTCCATGCTTTTAATCATAAGTCTAGAAATATGCAAATTATCATTGCATTCTCAAATCGAGAGTCCCATGATCGCGTGGTCTGTTCCTATGAGTTAGATTGGTCCCGTGTGAGGTGTTGGTGTCACCCCCGGGGCCGTTCGGGGGCCATTTCAGGTTTTTAGCCACTAACGCCAACTTTTTAAGCCTAAATCTAGAATAGGTAAATTATCATTGTATTCCCATACCGGGGGAACCTTTATCGCGCGATGAGTACTTACGGGGAGTTTTCTCCCTCAAAAGCCATGTTTTTAATCCTAAGTCAAGAAACAAGCAAATTGTCATCTTATTTTCAAACCGGGATCCTGCGAATGAGAGGAAAGTTTCTACGGGTTACATTGGTCCCGTGCGAGGAGTGGGTGCCACTCACGGGGCCGTTCGGGGGCTCTATTGAGTTTTTGCCTTCTAACGCCATATTTTTAAGCCTAGGTCTAGAAATATGCAAATTACAGTCGTATTCTCAAACTGGTAATCCCGTGATCTCACGATAAGTTCCTACGACTTACGTTGGTCTCGTGCGAGGTGTTGGTGACACTCACGGGGCCGTTTGGGGGCTGTTTTGGGATTTCAACCACTAACGCTATGTTTTTAATCTTAAGTCTAGAAATATGCAAATTATCGTTGTATTCTCAAATCAGGTGTCCCCATGAGCACGCGGTTAGTTCCTACGAGTTACATTGGTCCCATGCGAGGGGTGGGTGACACCATAGGGGCCGTTCTGGGGATTTTTCGAGTTTTCGCCCAATAACGCCATGTTTTTAGGGCTAAGCCTAGAAATAGATAAATTATCATTGTATTCGCAAACCGAGAGTCCTATGATCGAGCGATCAGTTCCTATGAGTAACATTGGTCCCATGCGAGGAGTTACTGCACCCCACGGGGCCGTTCGGGGGTTGTGTCGGGTTTTTGCTGTCTAATACCATGTTTTTAAGTCTATGTCTAGAAAGATGAAAAATATTTTCGTATACTCAAAATGGGAGCCCCCTGATCACGCAGTAAGTTCCTACGAGTTACGTTTGTCCCTTGTGAGGAGTCGATTCCACTCACGGGGCCGTTTAGGGACTTTTTCAACTTCTCACCCAATAATGCCAAGTTTTTATCCATAAGTTCGGAAATATGTAAATTTCCACCGTACTCTCAAATTAGGAGTCCCGTGATTGAGCGGTCATTTCCTACGCGTTACACTGGCCCCGTACGAGAAGTTGCTTCCACTCATGGGGCCGTTCGTGGGTTGTGTCGATTTTTTGCCTTCTAATACCATATTTATTAGCCTATGTCTAAAAATATGCAAATTATTGTCACATTCTGAACTGGGAGTCCCGTGATCGCGTGGTAAGTTCATACGAGTTTCGATCGTCCCGTGCTAGATGTTGGTGCCAGTGACGAGGCTATTCGGGGGTTGTTTCGGGTTTTCACCCAACAACGCCATGTTTTTACACCTAAGTCTAGAAATATGCAAATTATCATCTTATTCTCAAATCGGGAGTCCCTTCATCGCGAGGTCTTAGTGCCACTCACGGGGCCGTTCGGGTGGTATTTTGGGTTTTCACCCACTAACGCCACACTTATAATCCTAAGTCTAGAAATATGCAAATTATCATTATATTCTCAAATTGGGAGTCCCGTGATTGCGTGGTTAGTTCCTACGAGTTAGACTAGTCCTGTGCGAGGTATTGGTGCCACCCATGGGGCCGTTCGGGGGTTGTCTCGAGTTTTCACCCTCTAACGCCATGTTTTTAATCCTAATACAAGAAACACAAAAATTGTCGTCTTATTTTCAAGCCAGGATCCCGTGAAAGAGTGATAAGTTTCTATGGGTAACATTGCTACCGTCCGAGGAGTGGGTGCCATTCACGAGGCCGTTCGGGGGATGTGTTGATTTTTTCCTTCTAACGCCATGTTTTTAACCTTAAGTCTAGAAATATGCAAATTATAGTTGTATTCTCAAATTGGTAAACCCGTGATCTCACGGTAAGTTCCTACGAGTTGAATTGGTCCCGTGCGAGGTATTGGTGGCACTCATGGGGCCGTTTGGGGGCTATTTCTGGTTATTAACCACTAACGCCATGTTTTTAACCTTAAGTCTAGAAATATGAAAATTATCATCGTATTCTCAAACAGAGAGTCCCTGTGATCATGTGGTAAGTTCCTATGAGTTACATTCCCAGGCGAGGTGTGGGTTCCACTCAAGAGGCCGTTTTGGGGCTTTTTCGAGTTTTTGCCAACTAACACCATGTGGCCTAAGACTGGAAATTTGTAAATTATCATTGTATTCACAAACCGAGAGTCCCATAATCGAGCGATTAGTTCCTATGAGTAAAATTGTCCCATCCGAGGAGTTACTACCCCCCACGGGGCCGTTCGGGGGTTGTGTCGGGTTTTTTTCCTTCTAATACCATGTTTTTAAGGCTAAATCTAGAAAGATACAAAATATGTTCGTATACACAAACTGGGAGCCCAGTGATCACGCAGTAAGTTCCTAGGAGTTATATTAGTCCCTTGCGAGGTGTCGGTGCCACTCACGGGCCAGTTTGGGGCCTTTTTCAACTTCTCACCCAATAATGCCATGTTTTTATGCGTAAGTGTAGAAATATTTAAATTTTCATCGTATTCTCAAATTGGGAGTCCTGTCATCGAGCGATCAGTTCCTACTAGTTACTCTGGTCCCGTGCGAGGAGTTACTTCCACTCATGGGGCCGTTCGGTGGTTGTGTTTGGTTTTTGCCTTCTAACACCGTATTTATTAGCCTAAGTCTAAAAATATGCAAATTATTGTCATATTCTGAACTGGGAGTTTCGTGATCGCGCAGTAAGTTCCTACGAGTTACCATAGTACTGTGCGAGATGTTGGTGCCACTCATGAGGCCATTTGGGGGTTGTTTCGGGTTTTCACCCAATAACACCATGTTTTTACACCTAAGTCTAGAATAATGCAAATTATCATCTTATTCTCAAATCGGGAGTCCCTTCATCGCGAGGTCTTGGTGCCACACAGGGGTCGTTCGGGGGTTGTTTTAGGTTTTCACCCACTAACGCCATGATTTTAATCCTAAGTCAAGAAATATGAAAATTATGGTTGTATTCTCAAATCGGGAGTCCCGTGATCGCGTGGTCAGTTTTTACGAGTTAGATTGGTCCCGTGCGAGGTGTTGGTGCCACCCACGGGGCCGTTCGGGGGTCGTTTCGGATTTTCACCCACTAAACCCATCTATATAAGCCTAAGTCTAGAAATATGTAAATTATCTCCATATTCTCAAACTAGGAGTACCGTGATTCCGGGGTTCGTACTTACGAGTTACATTAGTCCCGTGCAAGGTGTTGGTGCCTCTCTTAGGGCAATTCGGGGGTTGTCTCAAGTTTTCACCCTCTGACGCCAGATTTTTAATCCTAACTCAAGAAACATGAAAATTGTCATCTTATTTTCAAATCGGGATCCCGTGAATGGGCGATAAGTTTCGATGGGTTACATTGCTCCCGTACGAGGAGTGGGTGCCACTGACGAGGCCATTCGGGGGTTGTTTTTATTTTTTCCTTCCAATGCCATCTTTTTAAGCTTAGGTCTAAAAATATGAAAATTATAGTCGTATTCTCAAACTGGTAATGTTTTGATGTCATGGTAAGTTCCTACGAGTTACATTGGTCTCGTGCGAGGTGTTGGTGCCCCTCATGGGGCCGTTTGGGGGCTATTTCGGGTTTTCAACCACTAACGCCATGTTTTTAAGCTTAAGTCTAGAAATATGCAAATTATCATCGTATTCTCAACCAGAGAGTCCCTGTGATCACGTGGTGTTACATTCCCGTGCGAGGTGTGGGTGCCACTCAAGGGTCCGTTCTGGGGCTTTTTCGAGTTTTCTCCCACTAATGCCATGTTTTTAGGGTTAAGCCTGTAAATATGTAAATTATCATTGTATTCACAAACCGAGAGTACCATGATCGAGCGATTAGTTCCTATGAGTAAAATTGGTCCCATGCGAGAAGTTACTTCCACCCACGGGGCCGTTCGGGGGTTGTGTCGGGTTTTTGCCTTCTAATACCATGTTTTTAAGGCTAAGTCTAGAAAGATGGAAAATATGTTTGTATGCACAAACTTGGAGCCCCGTGATCACGCAGTAAGTTCCTAGGAGTTCATTAGTTCCTAGGACTTCTATGATAGCGCGTTAAGTTCCTACGAGTTACATTGGTCCCATGCGAGGTGCTGGTGCCACTCAAGGGGCCGTTCAGGGGCTATTTCTAATTTTCACCCTCTAACGCCACGTTTTTAATCCTAAGTATAAAAATATGCAAATTATCATCGTATTGTCAAACATGGAGTCCTTTGATCAGGCGATCATCTCCTACGAGTTACATTGGTCCCGTACGAGGTGTTGGTGCCACTCACGGGGCCGTTCGGGGGCTATTTCATGTTTTAACCCACTAACTCCATGTTTTTAAGCCTCAATCTAGAAATATTCAAATTATCGTCGTATTCTCAAACAGGGAGTCTTATAATTGCGTGGTGAGTTCCCACGAGTTACATTGCTACCGTGCGAGGTGTTGGTTCCACTCACGAGGCCGTTCGGGGGTCGTTTCGAGTTTTCACCCACTAACAGCATGTTTTTAAGCCTAAGTCTAGAAATTTTCAAATATCATTGTATTCTCAAATCGGGAGTCCCGAGATCGCACGATTATTTCTTACGAGTTACATTGCTCCCGTGCGAGGTGTTGATGGGTGGGCCTTTTTATGTTTTGACCCACTAACGCCATCTTTTTAAGCCTAAGACTAGAAATACGCAAATTATCATAGTATTCCCAAACCGGGAGTCCCGTGTGAGGTGTTATTGCCCCTAACGGGGCCATTTCGGGGCCGTTTCAATTTTTCACCCACTAACACCTTGTTTTTAAGCCTAAGTCTTAAAAAATAAAAATTATCATCGTATTCTCAAACCAGGAGTCTCATAATTGTGCGATAAGTTCCTACGAGTTACATTGGTCCCGTGTAAAGTGCTAGTGCCACTCACGGGGCTATTCAGGGGCTGTTTCGAGTTTTCACCCACTAACGCCATGTTTTTAAGCCTAAATCTAAAAATAGGCAAATTATCATCGTATTCTCAAATCGAGAATCCCGTGATCG
The DNA here is from genome assembly GCA_949130495.1 of Sambucus nigra. NCBI lineage: Eukaryota > Viridiplantae > Streptophyta > Magnoliopsida > Dipsacales > Adoxaceae > Sambucus > Sambucus nigra. Next base: position 299,790,500 of record OX422217.1, on the reverse strand, counting down.
CACAATCAGTTCCTATGAGTTACATTGGTCCCGTGCGAGGTGTTGGTCCCTCTACGGGGTTGTTCAAGGGTTGGCTCGAGTTTTTGCCCTCTAACACCGTGTTTTTATGCCTTAGTATGGAAATTTTCAAATTATCGTCCTATTCTCAAACAAGGATCCCGTGATCACGCGGTAAGTTTCTACGCGTTCAGTGGTCCCGTGATATATGTAAATTATCATCGTATTCTCAAACCGGGAGTTACATTAGTCCCGTGTGAGGTATTCCTAGTAACACAAGTCTAGAAAGATGCACGATAGCATCATATTCTCAAACTGCGAGCCCTGTGATCGAACACTGAGTTCCTATTAGTTACATTCATCCCATGCAAGGTGATTGGGTCACTCACGGGGCCGTTCGAGGGCTATTTCATGTTGTCAACCACTAACGCCATGTTTTTCTATCCTAGAATATTTGAATTATCATCGCATTCTCAAATCGGGAGTCCCGTGATCGTGTGGCTAGTTCCTACGAGTTACATTGGTCCCGTGTGACGTATTGGTGCCACTCAAGGGGCCGTTCTGGGGAAATTTAGGGTTTTCACCCACTAACATCATGTTTTTAACCCTAAGTCTAGATATATGTAAATTATGATCATATTCTCAAATCGGTAGTCCCGTGATTGCGTGGTCAGTACCTACGAGTTACATTGGTCCCGTACAAGTTGCTGGTGCCTATCAAAGGGTAGTTTGGGGGTTGTCTCGAGTTTTCACCATCTAACACCATGTTTTTAATACCAAGTCTATAAAATTACAAATTGTCATTGTATTCTCAAACCGTGATCCTGTGAATACGGGATAAGTTTCTAGGAGTTACATTGGTCCCGTGCGAGGAGTGGGTGCCACTCATGGGCTCTTTCGGGGGATGTGTCAAGTTTTTGAGTTCTAATGCCATCTTTTTAAGCCTAGGAATAGAAATATGCAAATTATAGTCGTAGTCTCAAACTGGGAGTCTCGTGATCGCATGGTATGTTCTTACGAGTTACAATAATCCCGTGCGAGGTGTTGGTGCCACTCACGGGGCCGTTTGGGGGCTGTTTTGGGTTTCAAACCACTACCGCCATGTTTTTAAGATTAAGTCTAAAAATATGCAAATTATCATCGTATTCTCAAACCGAGAGTCCCGTGATCATGCGGTAAGTTCCTACGAGTTACATTGGTCCTGTGCGAGGTGTTGGTGCCACTCACGGGGTTGTTCGGGGGCTTTTTTGAGTTTTCAACCACTAACGCCACGTTTTTAGGCCTAAGCCTAGAATTATATAAATTATCATCATATTCTCAAACTAGGAGTCCCATGATCGAGCGGTCAATTCCTACGAGTTACATTATTCCCGTACGAGGAGTTACTGCCACTCACGGGGCCGTTCGGGGGTTCTATCAAACTGGGAGTCTCGTGATCACGCGATCAGTTCCTACGAGATACATTTCTCATGTGTCAGGTGTGGGTGCCACTCATGGGGCCGTTCGGGGGATATTTCAAGTTTTCTCCCACTAACGCCATGTTTTTAAGCCTAAGTCGAGAAATTTGCATATTATTGTCGTATTCTCAAAGCGGGAGTCCCATGATTGCACGATCAGTTCGTACGAGTTACATTGGTCCCGTACGAGGTGTTGGTACCACTCACAGGGCCGTTCATGGTCCGTTTTGGGTTTTCACCCACTAAGGCCATGTTTTTAAGCCTAAGTCGAGAAATATGCAAAATATAATTGTATTATTAAATTGGAAGTCACGTGATCATGCGGTCAGTTCCTATGAGTTACATTCATCCCGTGCGAGGTGTTTGTGCCACTCATGGAGCCGTTCGGGGGTTGTTTCGCATTTTCTCCCACTAACGCCATGTTTTTAATCCTAAGTATAGAAATATATAAATTATCATCTTATTCTCAAACCGGGAGTCCCGTGATCACGTAGTCAGTTCCTATGACTTACATTGGTCCCGTGTAAGGTGTTGGTGCCTCTCATATGGCAGTTCAGGGGTTGCTCGAGTTTTCACTCTCTAACGCCATTTTTTAATCCTAAGTCTAGAAACATGAAAATTGGCATCGTATTCTCAAACCTAGATCTCGTGGATGCACTATAAGTTTCTACGAGTTACATATGTCATGTACGAGGAGTGGGTGCCACTCACGGGGCCGTTGGGGGGCTGTGCCGAGTTTTTGTTTTCTAATGCCATCTTTTTAAGCTGAAGTCTAGAAATATACAAATTAAAGTCATATTCTCAAACTGGGAGACCCATGATCTCACTGTAAGTTCCTACGAGTTACATTGGTCCCGTGCGAGGTGTTAGTGACACTCATGGGGCTGTTCTGTGGCTATTTTGGGTTTTCAACCACTAACGCCATGTTTTTAAGATTATGTCTAGAAATATGTAAATTATCATTGTATTCTCAAACCGGGAGCCCTTTGATCGCGTGGTAAGTTCCTATGAGTTACATTGGTCCCATGCGAGGTGTGGGTGCCACTCACGGGGCCGTTCGCGCGCTTTTTAGAGTTTTCGCCCACTAACGCCATGTTTCTAGGCCTAAAAATAGGCATATGTAAATTATCATCGTATTTTCTAACTGAGAGTCCCATGATCGAGCGATCAGTTCCTACGAGTAACATAGGTCCCGTGTGAGGAGTTAGTGGCACTCACGGGGCCGTTTGGGGGTTGTGTCGGGTTTTTGCCTTCTAACACCATGTTTTTAAGGCTAAGTCTAGAAAGATGCAAAATATTTGCATATACTAAAACTGGGAGCTCCGTGATCACGCAGTAAGTTTCTACAAGTTACTTTGGTCCCGTGCGAGGTGTTGGTTCCATTCACGGGGCCGTTTGGGGCATTTTTCAACTTCTCACCCAATAACGCCATATTTTTATGCGTAAGTCTAGAAATATGTAAATTTTAGTCGTATTCTCAAATTAGGAGTCCCGTGATCGAGAGATCAATTCCTACAAGTTACACTGGTTTTGTGCGAGGAGTTGCTGCCACTCATGGGGCCGTTCGCGTGTTGCGTCGGGTTTTTTCCTTCTAACGCCATATTTATTAACCTAAGTCTAAAAATATGCAAATTATTTTCATATTCTAAAACTGGGAGTCCCATGATCGCGCGATAAGTTCCTACGAGTTACAATCATCCCGTGCGAGATGTTGGTGCCACTCACGGGGCCATTCGGCGGTTATTTTAGGTTTTCACCCAACAACGCCATGTTTTTGGACCTAAGTATAGAAATATGAAAATTATCATTGTATTCTCAAATCCGGAGTCCCTTCATTGCGCGATTAGTTAGTACGAGTTACATTGGTCACGTGCGAGGTCTTGGTGCCACTCACGGGGCCGTTCGGGGTCGTTTTGGGGTTTTCACCCACTAACGCCATGCTTTTAAGCCTAAGTCTAGAAATATACAAATTATTGTTGTATTCTCAAATTAGGAGTTCCGTGATCACGTGGTAAGTTCCTACGAGTAAGATTGGTCCCGTGCGAGGTGTTGGTGCCCAACCGGGTCGTTCGGCGGCCATTTCGGGGTTTCACCCACTAACACCATCTCATTAAGCCAAAGTCTAGAAATATATAAATTATCATCGTATTTTCAAACTTTGAGTCTTGTGATAGCACGTTAAGTTGATATGAGTAACATTGTTCCCATGCTAGGTGTTGGTGCCACTCACGGGGTCGTTCGGGGGTTGTTTCTAATTTTCACCCACTAAGGCCATGTTTTTAAGACTAAGTCTAGAAATATATGAATCATCATCATATTCTCAAACATGGAGTCCTCTGATCATGCGGTATGTTCTTAGGATTTATATTCGCCCCGTGCGTGGTGTTGGTGCCACTCACGGGGCCGTTCGGGGGCTATTTCGGGTTCTAACGCACTAACGCCATGTTTTTATTCCTATGTCTAGAAATATGCAAATTATCTTCATATTCTGAAATAGGAAGTCTCATGAATGAGTAGTGAGTTCTCACGAGTTACATTGCTATCGTGTGAGGTGTTAGTGCCACTCACGGGGCCGTTCGGGGGTCGTTTCGAGTTTTCACCAACTAACACCATGTTTTAATCCTAGGTCTAGAAATTTGAAAATTATCATTGTATTCTCAAACCGGGAGTCTTGTGATTGTGCGGTTAGTTCCTACGAGTTACATTCGTCCCGTGCGATGTGTTAGTGCCCCTCACGAGGCCATTCGAGGGTCGTTTAGGTTTTCACCCACTAACTCCATGTTTTTAAGCCTAAGCCTTAAAATAAAAAAATAATAGTTGTATTCTCAAACCGAGAGTTCCATGATCACGCGCTTTGTTCCTACGAGTTACATTGGTCCCATATGAGATGTTGGTGCCACTCACGGGGACGTTCGGGGGATGTTTCAGGTTTTCACTCACTAATGCCACGTTTTTAAGCCTAAGACTAGAAATATGTAAATTATCTTCATATTCACAAATCATGAGTCCCATGGTCTTGCAGTCAGTTCTTATGGGTTACATAGGTCCCGTGCGAGGATTTTGATGCCTCTACTAGGGTCGTTCGGAGGTTGTCACCAGTTTTCGCCCTCTAACGCCATATTTTTAAGCCTAAGTTTAGAAATTTGCAAATTATCATCGAATTAACAAACTCGAATCCGGTGATCGCGCATTTAGTTCCCAAGAGTTACATTGGTCCGGTACAAGGTGTGGGTGACACTCATGGGGCCGTTCGGGGGATGTGTCAGTTTTTTTCCTTCTAATGGTATGTTTTTAAACCTAAGTCGATAACTATGTAAATCACCATCGTATTCTCAAATAGGGAGTCCCGTGTTCACGTGTTACATTCCTACGAGTTATATTGGTCCTGTGCGAGGTCTTGGTGCCACTCACGGGGCCTTTCGAGGGCTATTTTGAACTTTCACCCGCTAACGCCATGTTTTTAAGTCTATGTCTAAAAATATGTAAATTATCGTTGCATTCTCAAACCGGGAGTTCCGTGATTGTGTGGTTAGTTCCTACGAGTTACATTGCTCTCGTGCGAGGTGTTGGTGCCACTCACGGGGCCGTTCGGGTCTTTTTTGGGTTATTTCCCACTCACATTATCTTTTAAAGCCTAAGTCTAGATTTCGGTAAATTATCATCGTATTCTCAAATCGTGAATCTCGTAATCACGCGGTTAGTTCCTAGGCATTACGATCATCCCGTGAGAGGTATTGGTGCCACTCACGGGGCCGTTCGGGGGCTGTTTCGGGTTTTAACCCAGTAACGCCATGTATTTAATTTTAAGTCTAGAAATATGCAAATTATCGTCGTATTTTCAAATCAGGAGTCCCGTTATCGCACGGTCAGTTCCTACAAGTTACATTGGTCTCGTACGAGGTGTTGGCGGGGGTTGTCTCGATTTTTTGCTCACTAACACCATGTTTTTAAGACTAAGCCTAGAAATATGAAAATTATCTCCGTAATCACAAACCCGTATCCCGTGATCACCCGATCAGTTCCTACAAGTTACATTGCTCTCGTGCGAGGTGTTGGTACCACTCAGGGGGCCGTTCGGGGGCTGTTTCGGTTTTTCACCCACTAACGCCTGGTTTTTAAGTGTAAATCTAAAAATATGTAAATTATCATCGTAATCTCAAAAAAGGAGTCCCTGATCACGCGGTCAGTTCCTACGAGTTAAAATGGTCCCGCGCGAGGTGTTAGTGCCACTCACGGGGGCATTCGGGGGCTGTTTTGGGTTTTCACCCACTAACGCCATGTTATAACAATACGTCTAAAAGTATGCAATTTATCATCATATTCTAAAATTGGGTGTCCTGTGATCGCGTGGTCAGGCCCTATGAGTTACATTAATCCCACACGAAGTTTTGGTGCCACTCACGGGGCCGTTCGGGGGTTGTTTCGGGATTTCTCCCACTAATGCCATCTTTTGAAGCACATGTCTAGTAATATGTAAATTATTGTTGTGTTCTCAGATCGGGAGTCCCTTGATCGTGCGGTAAGTTCCTACAAGTTTCATTGGTCCCGTACGAGGTGAGGGTGCCACTCACGGGGCCGTTCGGGGGCATTTTCGAGTTTTCACCCACTAAAGCCATCTTTTTAGGCCTAAGCTTAGAAATTTGTAAATTATCATCATATTCGCAAACTGAGTGTCCCGAGATCAAGCGGTCAATTCTTATGAGTAACTATGGTCCCATACGAGGAGTAACTGCCACTCACGGGGCCGTTCGGGAGTTGTGTCGGGTTTTTGCCATCTAACACCATGTTTTTAAGCCTAAGACTAGAAAGATACAAAATATTTTCGTGTACTCAAAGTGGGAGCCCCGTGATCACGCAGTAAGTTCCTACAAGTTACATTGTTCTCGTGCGAGGTGTTGGTGCCACTCACGGGGCCTTTTTCAACTTCTCACCCAATAATGCCATGTTTTTCTGCCTAAGCCTAGAAATTTGTAAATTTTCATCGTATTCTTAAATTGAGAATCCCGTGATTGAGCAGTCAGTTCCAACAAGTTACACCTGTCCCGTTCGAGGAGTCGCTGCCACTCATGGGGCCGTTCGGGGGATGTGTGGTTTTTTTTCCTTCTAACGCCATATTTATTAAACTAAGTCTAAAAATATGCAGATTATTATCGTATTCAGAAACTGGGAGTCCCATGATCGTGTGGTAAGTTCCTACGAGTACAATAATCCTGTGCAAGATGTTGGTGCCACTCATGGGGCCATTCGAGGATTGTTTCGGGTTTTCACCCAAAACCGCCATGTTTTTAGACCTAGGTCTAGAAATATGCAAATTATCATCATATTCTCAAACCGGGAGTCCCGTCATCACACGGCCAGTTCGTACCAGTTACATTGGTCCTGTGTGAGGTCTTGGTGCCACTCATGGGGCCGTTCGGGGGCTATTTTGGGTTTTCACCCACTAACGCCATGCATTTAAGCCTAAGTCTAGGAATATACAAATTATCATTATATTCTCAAATCGGAAGTCCCGTGATCGCATGGTTAGTTTCTATGAGTTAGATTTGTCCCATGTGAGGTGTTGGTCCCACCCACGGGGCCGTTCAGGGGCCGTTTCGGGTTTTCACCCACTAACGCCATATTTTTAAGCCTAAGTCTAGAAATATATAAACTATCATCCTATTCTCAAATAGGGAGTCCTTCGATCATGCTGTCAGTTCCTACGAGTTTCATTGGTCTCGTACGCGGTGATGGTGCCACTCACGGTGCTGTTCTGGGTCTTTTTCGAGTTTTAACCTAGTAACTCCATGTTTTTATGACTAAGTCAAAAAATATGCAAATTATCATCGTATTCCCAAATAGGGAGTCTCACGATTGCGTGGTGAGTTCCCACAAATTACATTGCTACGGTGCGAGGTGTTGATGCCACTCATGGGTCCGTTCGGTGGTCGTTTCGAGTTTTCACAAAATAACACCGTGGTTTTAAGCCTACGTCAAGAAATATGAAAATTATCATTGTATTCTCAAATCGGGAGTCCTGTGATCGCGTGGTTAGTTCCTACGAGTTACATTTGCCTGTGCGAGGTGTTAGTTCCCCTCACGGTGCCATTCGGGGGTCGTTTAGGTTTTCCACTCACCAACACCATGTTTTTAGGACTAGGTGTTAAAATATGAAAATTATCGTCATATTCTCAAGGCGGGAGTCCTATCATCGCGCGATCTGTTCCTATGAGTTACATTAGTCCCATGTGAGGTGTCGGTGCCACTCACTGGGATGTTCGGGGGCCGTTTTGAGTTTTCACTCACTAATGCCACATTTTTACGCCCAAGACTAGAAATACATAAATTATCATCGTGTTCACATATCGGGAGTCCCATGGTCTTGCGATCACTTGCTATGGGTTATGTTGGTCTCGTGCGAGGTGTTTGTGCTTCTCACAGGGCCGTTCGAGGGTTGTCACCAGTTTTCACCCTCTAACGCCATGTTTCTAAGCCTAGGTGTAGAAATTTGCAAATTATCATCGAATTATCAAACTTGGATCCTGTGATCACGCGATAAGTTCCTACGAGTTACATTGGTCACGTACGAGGTGTGGGTGACACTCACAAGTCCGTTCAAGGGATGTGTCGGGTTTTTGCCTTCTAATGTTATGTTTTTAAGCTTATGTCTGGAAATATGTAAATGATCATCGTATTCGCAAATCGGGAGTCCCAGGTTCGCGCGTTACGTTCTTACGAGTTATATCGATCTCGTGCGAGATGTTGGTGCCACTCACGAGGCCTTTCGAGGGCTGTTTCTAATTTTTATCCACTAACACCATGTTTTTAAGCCTAACTGTAGAAATATGCAAATTATTGTTGTATTCTCAAAGAGGGAGTCCTGTAATTTCATGGTGAGTTCCCACGAGTTACATCGCTACCGTGCGAGGTGTTGGTGCCACTCATGGTGTCGTTCGGTGGTCTTTTCAGGTTTTCACCCACTAACACCATATTTTTAAGCCTAAGTATAGAAATATGCAATTATCATCGTATTCTCAAACCGGGAGTACCGATATTGCACGGTTAGTTCCTACGAGTTACATTTGTTCCGTGCGAGGTGTTGATTCCACCCACGGGATCCTTCATGGGCCGTTTTGGGTTTTCACCCACTACGCCGCCCTTTTAGGCCTAAGGCTCGAAATACACAAATTATCATCGTATTCTCAAACCGAGAGTCATGTGATCACGCAGTCAGTTCCTACGAGTTACATTCATCCCGTGCGAGTTGTTGGTGCCCCTCATGGAGCCGTTCGGGGGTCGTTTCGGATTTTCTCCCACTAACACTATATTTTAAGCCTAAGTCTTAAAATGTGAAAATAATAGTCTTATTGTCAAAGCGGGTGTCCCGTGATCGCGTGGTCTATTACTACGAGTTACATTAGTCCCATACGAGGTGTTGGTGCCACTCACGGGGACGTTCGGGGGCTATTTCGGGTTTTCAGTCACTAACGCCGCGTTTTTAAGCCTAAGATTACAAATATGTAAATCATAGTTGTATTCACAAATTCGGAGTCCCATGTCCATGCGGTCAGTTCCTATGGGTTACATTGGTCTCGTGCGAGGTGTTGGTGCTTCTCACAGGGCCGTTCGAGGGTTGTTACCAGTCTTCGCCCTCTAACTCCATGTTTCTAAGCCTATGTCTAGAAATTTGCAAATTATCATCGTATTTTCAAATTTGGATCCCATGATCGCGCGGTAAGTTCCTACGAGTTACAATGGTCCCCGTAAGAGGCGTGGGAGACACTCACGAGGCCATTCATGGGATGTGTAGGATTTTTGCCTTCTAATGCTATGTTTTAAAGTCTATGTCTAGAAATATGTAAATTATCATTGTATTCTCAAATCGGGAGTCTCGTGATCGCACGTTACATTCTTACGAGTTATATTGGCCCCGTACGAGATGTTGGTGCCACTCACGGGGCCTTTCAGGGGTTGTTTCTAATTTTCACCCACTAACGCCATGTTTTTAAGCCTAATTCTAGAAATATGCAAATTATCATCGTATTCTCAAATAGGGAGTCCCGTGATTGCGTGGTGAGTTACCACGAGTTGCATCTCGACCATGCGAGGTGTTGGTGCCACTCACGGTGCCGTTCGGGGGTCGTTTCGGGTTTTCACCCACTAACGCCATGTTTTTAATCCTAACTGTAAAAATATGTAAATTATCGTCGCATTCTCAAACCAAGAGTCACGTGATCGTGCGGTTAGTTCCTACGAGTTACATTGGTCCCGTGCGAGGTGTTGATTCCACAAACGGGGTCGTTTGGGGGTTGTTTCGGGTTTTAACCCACTAATGCCATGTTTTTATGTTTAAGTCTAGAAATATGCAATTGTCATCGTATTCTCAAACTGGCAGTCCTGTGATCGCGCAGTCAGTTCCTACGACATACATTCATCCCGTGCGAGTTGTTGGTGCCCCTCATGGAGCCGTTCGCGAGTTGTTTCGGTTTTTCTCCCACTAACACTATGTTTTAAGCCTAACTCTTAAAATATGAAAATAATAGTCGTATTCTCAAAGTGGGTGTCCCGTGATGGTCTATTCCGACGAGTTACATTGGTCCCATACAAAGTGTGGGTGCCATCATAGGGACGTTCGAGGGATATTTCGAGTTTTCAATAACTAACGCCTTATTTTTAGGTGTAAATCTAGAAATATGAAAATTATCATCGTTTTCTCAAAACGAGAGTCCCTCATCACGCGGTCAGTTCCTACGAGTTAAAATGGTCCCGTACGAGGTATGGGCGCCACTTACGGGGCTGTTTAGGGGATTTTTCGAGTTTTCACCCACTAAAGCCATGTTATTAGGACCAAGCCTAGAAATATGTAATTTATCATCATATTCTCAAACTGAGTGTCCCATGATCGAGCGATTAGTTCCTATGAGTAACTATGGCCCCGTACGAGGAGTCACTGCCACTCACGGGGCCGTTCGGAGGTTGTGTCGGGTTTTTACCGTCTAACACCATGTTTTTAAGCCGAAGACAAGAAAGATACAAAATATTTTCATGTACTGAAACTGGGAGCCCCGTGATCACGCAGTAAGTTCCTAAAAGTTACATTGTTCCCGTGCGAGGCGTTAGTGCACCTCACGGGGCCTTTTGGAACCTTTTTCAACCTCTCACCCAATAATGCCATGTTTTTCTTCCTAAGCCTAGAAATTTGTAAATTGTCATCGTATTCTTAAATTGAGAATCCCGTGATCAAGCGGTCAGTTCCAACAAGTTACATTGGTCCCGTCCGAGGAGTCGCTGCCACTCATGGGGTCGTTCGGGGGATGTGTGGATTTTTTTCCTTCTAACGCCATATTTATTAGACTAAGTCTAAAAATATGCAAATTATTATTGTATTCTGAAACTGCGAGTCCCGTGATCGCGTGGTAAGTTCCTACGAGTACAATCATCCTGTGCAAGATGTTGGTGCCACTCACGGGGCCATTCGGGGGTTGTTTCGGGTTTTCACCCCAAATCGCCATGTTGTTAGATCTAACTGTAAAAAATATGCAAATTATCATCGTATTCTCAAATTGGGAGTCCCGTCATCGCACGACCAGTTCGTACGAGTTACATTGGTCCCGTGTGAGGTCGTGGTGCCACTCATGGGGGCGTTCGGGGGTTATTTTGGGTTTTCACCCACTAACGCCATGCATTTAAGCCTAAATATAGAAATATGCAAATTATCATTATATTCTCAAATCGGAAGTCCCGTGATCGCATGGTCAGTTCCTACGAGTTAGATTTGTCCCGTGCGAGGTGTTGGTCCCACCCACGGGGCCGTTCAGGTACCGTTTCGAGTTTTCACCCACTAACGCCATGTTTTAAGCCCAATTCTATAAATTTATAAACTAGCATCCTATTCTCAAATAGGGAGTCCTCTGATCATGCTGTCAGTTCCTACAAGTTACATCGGTCCCGTACGCGGTGATGGCGCCACTCACGGGGCCGTTCAGGGGCTATTTCGAGTTTTATCCCATTAATGCCATGTTTTTATCACTAAGTAGAAAAATATGTAAATTATCATCATATTCCCAAATACGGAGTCTCGCGATTGCATGGTGAGTTCCCACGAGTTACATTGCTACTGTGCGAGGTGTTGGTGCCACTCACGAGACCGTTCGGGGGTCGTTTCGAGTTTTCACAAACTAACACCATGGTTTTAAGCCTAGGTCAAGAAATATGAAAATTATCATTGTATTCTCAAACTGAGAGTCCTGTGATCGCGCGGTTAGTTCCTACGAGTTATATTTGCTCGTGCAAGGTGTTGGTGCCCCTCACGGGGCCATTCGGGGGTCGTTTTGGTTTTTCACTTGCCAACACCATGTTTTTAGGACTAAGTGTTAAAATATATAAATTATCAGTGTATTCTCAAGATGAGAGTCCTGTCATCGACCGATCTGTTCCTATGAGTTACATTGGTCCCATGTGAGGTGTTCGTACCACTCACGGGGATGTTCGGGGGTTGTTTCGAGTTTTCACTCACTAATACCACATTTTTATGCGTAATACTAGAAATACATAAATTATCATCGTGTTCACAAATTGGGAGTCCCATGGTCTTGTGAACAATTGCTATAGGTTACATTGGTCCCGTGCGAGGTGTTGGTGCTTCTCATAGGGACGTTCGAGGGTTGTCACCTGTTTTCACTCTCTAACGCAATGTTTTTAAGCCTAAGAATAGAAATTTGTAACTTACCATCGAATTATCAAACTTGGATCCTGTTATCACGCGGTAAGTTCCTACCAGTTACATTGGTTTCGTATGAGGTGTCGGTTACACTCAAGAGGCCGTTCGGGGGATGTGTCGAGTTTTTACCTTCTAATGTTATGTTTTGAACCGTAAGTCTAGAAATATGTAAATGAACATCGTATTCGCAAAGCTAGAGTCCCATGATCGCGCGTTACGTTCCTACGGGTTATATCGGTCCTGTGCGAGATGTCGGTGCCACTCATGGGGCCTTTCAGGGGCTGTTTCTAATTTTCACCCACTAATGCCATTTTTTTAAGCCTAACTTTAAAAATTTGCAAATTATTGTTGTATTCTCAAAGAGGGAGTCTTGTGATTGCTTGGTGAGTTCCCACGAGTTACATCGCTACCGTGCGAGGTGTTGGTGCCACTCATGGTGCCGTTCGGTGGTCGTTTCAGGTTTTCACCCACTAACACCATGTTTTTAAGCCTAAGTCTAGAAATATGCAAATTATCATTGTATTCTCAAACCGGGCGTCCCGATATTGCACGGTTAGTTCCTACGAGTTACATTGGTCCCGTGCGAGGAGTTGATTCCACCCACAGGACCCTTCATGGGTCATTTTGGGTTTTCACCCACTATCGCTGTCTTTTTAGTCTTAAGGCTAGAAATACGCAAATTATCATCATATTCTCAAACCGGGAGTCCTGTGATCACGCAATCAGTTCCTATGAGTTATATTCATCCCGTGCGAGTTATTGGTGCCCTTCACGGAGTCGTTCAGGGGTCCTTTCATTTTTTCTCCCACTAACACTATGTTTTAAGCCTAAGTCTTAAAATATGAAAATAAAATAGTCGTAGTGTCAAAACGGGTGTCCGATGATCGCGCGGTCTATTCCTACGAGTTACATTGGTCCCATACGAGGTGTTGGTGCCACTCACGGGGACGTTCGGGTGCTATTTCGAGTTTTTAGTCACTAACGCCACGTTTTTAAGCCTAAGAATATAAATATGTAAATTATAGTTCTATTCAGAAATCGGGAGTCCCATGGTCTTATGGTGAGTTCCTATGGGTTACATTGGTTTCGTGCGAGGTGTTGGTGCTTCTCACAGGTCCGTTCGAGGATTGTCACCAGTTTTCTCCCTCTAACACCATGTTTCTAAGCCTATGTCTAGAAATTTGCAAATTATCATCAAATTATCAAACATGGATCCCATGATCGCGCGGTAAGTTCCTACGAGTTACAATGTTCCCCGTACGAGGTGTGGGTGACACTCACGAGGCCGTTCATGGGATGTGTCACATTTTTTCCTTCTTATGCTATATTTTTATGTCTAAGTCTAGATATTTGTAAATTATCATTTTATTCCTAAATCGGGAGTCCCGTGATCACGCGGTCAGTTCTTGCGAGTGACATTGGTCCCATGCGAGGAGTTGGTGCCACTCACGGGGACTTTCGGGGGTTGTGTCAGTTTTTTGGTTTCTAATTCCATGTTTTTAAGCCTAAGTATAGAAATATGAAAATTATTGTCGTATTCTCAAATCGGGAGTCCCGTGATCGGGTGGTCAGTTCCTATGAGTTACATTCGTCCCGTGCGAGGTATTTGTGCTACCCACAGGGCCGTTCGGAGGTTGTTTGGAGTTTTCACCCACTAACACCATGTTTTTTGCCTAGGTATAGAAATATGTAAATTTTCATCGTATTTCGAAATCTGGAGTCCCATGATCGCGCGGTAAGTTCCTACGTGTTACATTGGTCCCATACGAGGTACTGGTGCCTCTCACGGGGTGGTTCGAGGGTTGTCTTGAGTTTTGTCTCTCTAATCCCATGTTTTTATGCTTAAGTCTACAAATTTTCAAATTATCGTCATATTCTCAAATCGGTATCCCATGATCGCACGGTTAATTCCAATGAGTTACATTCGTCCCATACGAAGTGTTGGTGCCACCATCGGGCCGTTCGGGGGATGTTTTGGGATTTCACCCACTAATGCCATGTTTTTAAGCTTAAGTCTAGAAATATGCAAATAATCATCATATTCTTGGACAGGGAGTCCCGTGAACGCGCGATCAGTTCCTACAAGTTACATTGGTCCCGTGCGAGGTGTTGGTGCCACGTACGGGGCCGTTCGGGGGAAGTTTTGGGTTTTCACCCACTAACGCCATGTTTTCAATCATAAGTCTAGAAATATGAAAATTATCATCGTATTCTCAATTCTGGAGTCCCCTGATCGTTCGGTAAGTTCCTACGAGTTACATTGGTCACGTGCGAGGTGTTTGTGCCACTTACGGGTCCGTTTGGGGGATGCCTCCAGTTTTTGCCCTCTAAGGCCAAGTTTTTAAGCCTAAGTTAAAAAATTTGCAAATTGTCCTCATATTCTGAAATTGGGATCTCGTGATCGCGCCTTAAGTTCCTACAAGTTACATTGGTCCGGTGCGAGGTGTGGTGCCACTCGTGGGGCCGTTTGGGGGAAGTGCGGGGTTTTTACCTTCTAACGGCATATTTTTAAGCCTAAGTCTAGAAATATACAAATTATCTTCGTATACTCAAATTGGGAGTCCCATGATCACGCAGTAAGTTCCTACGAGTTATATTGGTCCCTTGTGAAGTGTTGGTGCCACTTACGAGGAAGTTCGGGGGTTGTTTTGGATTTTCACCCACTAATGCCATGTTTTTAATCCTAAGTATAAAAATATACAAATTATTGTCCTATTCTCAAACCGGGAGTCCCGTTATCACAGAGTCAGTTCCTACGAGTTACATTCATCCCGTGCGAGGTGTTGGTGCCACTCACGGGGCCGTTTGGGGGTTGTATCGCGTTTTCAACGAATAATTCCATTTTTTATACCTAAGTCTAGAAGTATGCAAATGATCATCATATACTAAAACATGGAGTCCCATGATTGTGCGGTCAGTTCGTACGAGTTACATTTATCCCGTGCGAGGTGTTAGTGCCACTCACGGGGTCGTTCTGGGATGTTTTGGATTTTCACCCACTAATGCCATCTTTTGAAGCGCATGTCTTGAAATATGCAAATATTCATCGTATTCTCAAACCGGGAGTCCCATGATAGTGTGGCCAGTTCCAACGAGTTACATTGGTTCTGTGCGAGGTGCTCGTGCCTCTCACAGGGCCATTCGGGTGGTGTCTCTAGTTTTCAACCTCCAATGCCATGTTCTTAAACTTAAGTCTCGAAATTTGCAAATCATCATCGTATTCTCAAACTGGGATCCTGTGATCGTGCGGTAAGTCCCTACTTGTTACAATGGTCCTGTGAAAGGAGCGAGTGCCACTCACGGGCCCATTTCGGGGTTGTATTGGGTTTTTTCCTTCTAACGCCAAGTTTTTAAGCATAAGTCTAAAAATATGCAAATTATATTCGTATTCTCAAATCGGGAGTCCCGTGATCATGCGGTCAGTTCCTACCAGTTACATTTGTCCCATGCGAGGTGTTAGTACCACTCACAGGCCCGTTCAGGGGATGTTTTGGGTTTTCACCCAATAACGCCATGTTTTTATACCAAAGTCTAGAAATATGCAAATTATCATGGAATTCTCAAACCGAGAGTCTCGTGCTTCGCAGTCAGTTCGTACGAGTTACATTGGTTCCATGCGGAGTGTTGGTAATCCTCATGGGGCCGTTCGGGGGCCGTTTTGGTTTTTCACCCATTAACGCCATGTTTTTAAGCCTAAGTCTGGAAATATGCAAATTATCATCATATTCTCAAACCTGGCATCACGTGATCGTGTAGTTAGTTCCAACGAGTTACATTGGTCCCATGCGTGGTGTTGGTGCCACTCACGGGTCCGTTAGGGGGCTATTTTGGGTTTTCAGCCTCTAACACCATGTTTTTATGCCTAAGTCTAAAAATATGAAAGTTATCCTCACATTTCCAAATTGAGAGTCCCAGTTACTACGAGTTACATTCGGTAGTGCAAGGGTTGATGCCACTCACGGGGCCGTTCGGGGGTTGTTTTGGGTTTTCACCCACTGAAGCTATGTTTTTAAACATAAGTCCAGAAATATGAAAATTATCTTCATATTCTAATACCGAGAGTTCCATGATCACGCAGTTAGTTCCTACGAGTTACATCCATCTCGTGCAAGGTGTTGGTCCCACTCACGGGGTCGTTTTGGGTTTTCGCGCACTAACACCTTCTTTTTAAGCATAAGTATGGAAATATGAAAATTATCGTCGTATTCTCAAACCGTGAGTCCTGTGATCGTGGGACAGTTCCTACGAGTTATCGTGGGCCGTTTGGGGGCTATTTCGGGTTTTGACCCACTAACGCCACGTGTTTAAGTTTAAGTCTAGAAGTATGCAATTATCATTGTATTATCAAATTGGGAGTCTCGTGATCGTACAATCAGTTCCTACGAGTTACATTGGTCACGTACGAGGTGTGGGTGCCCCTCATGAGGCCGTTCGGGGTTTGTCTCGATTTTTCATCCACTAACACCATGTTTTTAAGACTAAGTCTAGAAATATACAAATGATCGCCGTATTCACAAACTCGTATCCCGTGATCACCCGATCAGTTCCTATGAGTTACATTGCTCTCGTGCACCGACACCACGCACGAGACTAATGTAACTCCTAGGAACTTACTGCATGATCACGGGGCTCCTAGTTTGTGTATACAAACATATTTTGCATATTTCTATACTTAACCTAAAAAACCTGGTATTAGAAGGCAAAAACCCGACACAACCCCCGAAAGGCCCCGTGGGGGGAAGTAACTCCTCGCATGCGACCAATTTTACTCATAGGAACTAACCGCTCGATCATGGGACTCTTGATTTGCGAATATAACTATAATTTACTTATTTACAGGCTTAGGCTTAAAAACATGGCGTTAGTTGGCGAAAACTTGAAAAAGCCCCAGAATGGCCCCTTTAGTGGCACCCACACCTCGCACGAGCATGTAACTCATAGTAAGTTAACATGTGTTCACAGGGACTCTCTGTTTGAGAATACGATGATAATTTGCATATTTCTAGACTTTAGCTTAAAAACATGGCATTAGTGGTTGAAAACCCAAAATAGCCCCCAAACGGCCCCGTGAGTGGCACCAATACCTCGTGTGCGACCAATGTAACTTGTGGGAACTTACCGTGAGATCACAGGATTACCAATTTGAGAATACGACTATAATTTTGATATTTCTAGACTTAAGCTTAAAAAGATGGCGTTAGAAGGAAAAAATCACGGGATCTCTGTTTGAAAATAAGATGACAATTTTCATGTTTCTTGAATTAGGATTAAAAAATGGTGTTAGAGGGTGAAAACTTGAGACAACCCCCGAACGTCCCCATGGGTGGCACCCACACCTTGCACGGGACCAATCTAACTCGTAGGAACTGACCACGCGATCACGGGACTCCTGATTTGAGAATACAATGATAATCTGCATATTTCTAGACTTAGGATTATAAGCGTGGGTGAAAACCCAAAACAGCAATCGAATGGACCCGTGAGTTGCACCATGACCTCACGATGAAGGGACTCTCGGTCTGAGAATACGATGATAATTTTGCAAATTTCTAGACTTAGGTGTAAAAACATGGCGTTGTTGGGTGAAAACCCGAAACTACCCCCGAATGGCCTCGTGAGTGGCACCAACATCTCACACGGGATGATGATAACTGGTAGGAACTTATCACGTGATCATAGGACTCCCAGTTCAGAATACGATAATAATTTGCATATTTTTAGACATAGGCTAATAAATATGGCATTAGAAAGAAAAAAACCCAAAACAAGCCCCGAATGGCCCCATGAGTGGGAGCAATTCCTCGCACGGGACTAGTGTAACTTGTAGGAAATGACCGCTCAATCACGGGACTCCTAATTTGAGAGTATGGTGAAAATTTACATATTTCTAGACTTATGC
The DNA here is from genome assembly GCA_949130495.1 of Sambucus nigra. Classification (NCBI taxonomy): domain Eukaryota; kingdom Viridiplantae; phylum Streptophyta; class Magnoliopsida; order Dipsacales; family Adoxaceae; genus Sambucus; species Sambucus nigra. Next base: position 299,772,448 of record OX422217.1, on the reverse strand, counting down.
ATAAAAACTTGGCATTATTGGGTGAGAAGTTGAAAAAGTCCCAAAACGGCCCCATGAGTGGAACCGACTCCTCACACGGGACTAATGTAACTCGTAGGAACTTACTTCGTGATCACGGGGCTCCAAGTTTGAGTATACGAAAATATTTTGCATCTTCCTAGAATTAGCCTTAAAAACATGGTATTAAACGGCAAAAACCCGACACAACCCCCGAATGACCCCGTGGGGGGCAGTAACTCCTTGAATGGGACCAAAGTTACTCATAGGAACTGACTGCTCGATCATAGGACTCTCGGTTTGCGAATACAATGATAGTTTACATATTTCTAGGCTTAGCCCAAAAAACATGGCGTTAGTGGGTGAAAACTCAAAATATCCCCAGAACGGCCCCTTAAGTTGCACCCACACCTCGCATGGAACCAATGTAACTCGTAGGAACTAACCGCGTGATCACAGGAACTCTTAATTTGAGAATACGATGATAATTTGCATATTTCTAGACTTAATCTTAAAAACATACTGTTAGTGGTTGGAAACCTGAAACAGCCCCCAAACGTCCCCGTGAGTGTCACCAACACCTCGCACGGGACCAATGTAACTTCTAGGAACTTATCGTGACATCATGTGATTACCAATTTGAGAATACAAATATAATTTGAATATTTCTATACTTAGGCTTCAAAATATGACGTTAGAAGGTAAAAACTCAACAGAGTCCCCGAAAGCCCCCGTGAGTGGCACCCACTCCTCGCACGGGACCAATGTAACTCGTAGAAACTTTCCTCTCATTCGTGAGATCCCGGTTTGAAAATAAGATGACAATTTGCAGGTTTCTTGACTTAGGATTAATAACATGGAATTTGAGGGAGAAAGCTCCTCGTAAATACTCATCGCGCGATAAGGGTACCCCCGATTTGTGAATACGACGATAAAAACCTGAAACGGCCCCCGAACGGCCCCGTGGGTGGCACCAATACCTCACACGGGACCAATCTAACTCATAGGAACTGACCACATGATCCTGGGACTCCCTATTTGAGAATACAATGTTATTTTCATATTTCTAGACTTAGGATTAAAAGCATGGAGTTACTGGGTGAAAACCCAAAACAACTCCCAAATGGCCCCGTGAGTGGCACTAAGACCTCGCGATGAAGGGACTCCCAATTTGAGAATAAGATGATAATTGGCATATTTCTAGAGTTAGGTGTAAAAACATGGCATTGTTGGGTGAAAACCCGAAACAACCCCCGAATAGCCTTGTGAGTGGCACCAACATCTCGTAGGGGACGATCAAAACTCGTAGGAACTTACCACACGATCACGGGACTCCCAGTTCAAAATACGATAATAATTTGCATATTTTCATACTTAGGTTAATAAATATGGCATTAGAAGTCAAAACTCAACACAATGCCCGAACGGCAGCATGAGTGGCAGCAACTCCTCGCACGGGACCAGTGTAACTCGTAGGAAATGACCCCGATCACGGGACTTCTAATTTGAGAAAACAGTGAAAATTTACATATTTCTAGACTTACGCATAGAAACTTGGCATTATTGGGTGAGAAGTTAAAAAAGGCCCCAAACGGCCCCGTGAGTGGCCCCGACATCTCACACGGGACTAATGTAACTCGTAGGAACTTACTGCGTGATCACGGGGTTCCCAGTTTGAGTATACGAAATATTTTGCATCTTTCTAGACATAGAGTTAAAAACATGGTATTAGATGACAAAAACTCGACACAACCCCCGAACGGCCCCGTGGGGGGCAATAACTCCTCGCATGGGACCAATGTTACTCATAGGAACTGACCGCTCGATCATGGTACTCTCAGTTTACAAATACAACGATAATTTACATATTTCTAGACTTAAGATTAAAAACATGGCATTAGTGGTTGAAAACCCGAAATAGCCCCCAAATGGCCCCGTGAATGGCACCAACACCTCGTACGGGACCAATGTAATTCGTAGGAACTTATCGTGAGATCACGGGATTACCAGTTTGAGAATACGACTATAATTTACATATTTCTAGACTTAGGCTTAAAAAGTTGGCGTTAGAAGGCAAAAACTCAATAGATCCCCGGAACGGCACCGTGAGTGGCACCCTCTCCTCGCACGGGACCAATGTAACCCGTAGAAACTTACCTCTCATTCACGGGATCCTGATTTGAAAATAAGATGACAATTTGCTTGTTTCTTGGCTTAGGATTAAAAACATGGCGTTTGAGGGCGAAAACTCCTCGTAAGTACTGATCGGGCGATAACGATACTCCCGGTTTGAGAATGAGATGAAAATTTACATATTTTTAAACTTAGTCTTAAAAAGATGGCGTTAGTGGGTAAAAACCTGAAACGGCCCACGAACAGCCCCGTGGGTGGAACCAACACCTCGTACGGGACCAATCTAACTCGTAGGAACTGACCACGCGATCACGGGACTCCTGATTTGAGAATACAACGATAATTTTCATATTTGTAGACTTGGAATTAAAAGCATGGAGTTAGTGGATGAAAACCCAAAATAGCTCCCGAACGGCCCCATGAGTTGCACTAAGACCTCGCGATGAAGGGACTCCCAATTTGACAATAAGATGATAGTTTGCATATTTCTAGACTTAGGTGTAAAAACATGGCGTTGTTGGGTGAAAAAATGAAACAACCACCGAATAGCCTCGTCAGTGGCACCAACATCTCGCACTGGACGATGGTAACTCGTAGGAACTTACCACGCGATCATGGGACTCCCAGTTCATAATACGACAATAATATTCATATTCATAGACTTAGGCTAATGAATATGGCATTAGAAGGCAAAAACCTGACACAACCCCCAAACAGACCCATGAGTGGTAGCAACTCCTCGCACGGGACCAATGTAACTCATAGGAACTGACCGCTCGATCACGGGACTGCTAATTTGAGAATATGATGAAAATTTACGTATTTCTAGACTTGCGCATAAAAACTTGGCATTATTGGGTGAGAAGTTGAAAAAGGCCACAAACGGCCCCATGAGTGGCACCGACACCTCGCACGGGACTAATGTAACTCGTAGGAACTTACTGCGTGATCATAGGGATCCCAGTTTGAGTATACAAAAATATTTTTCATCTTTCTTAACTTAGCCTTAAAAACATGGTATTAGGAGGAGAAAAATCGACACAACCTCCGAACGGCCCCGTGGGGGAAGTAACTCCTCGCATGGGACCAATGTTACTCATAGGAACTAACCTCTCGATCATGGGACTCTCGGTTTGTGAATACAAAGATAATTTACAAATTTCTAGGATTAAGCCTAAAAATAAGGCGTAAATGGGCGAAAACTCAAAAAAGCGCTAGAACGGCCCCTTGAGTGGCAATCCAACCTCGCACGGGACCAATGTAACTCATAGGAACTTACCGTGTGATCATGGGGACTCTCAGTTTGAGAATACGATGATAATTTGCATATTTCTAGACTTAAGCTTAAGAACATGGCGTTAGTGGTGGAAAACTCGAAACAACCCCCAAACGGCCCCGTAAGTGGCACTAACACCTTGCACGGGACCTATGTAACTCGTAGGAACTTACCGTGAGGTCACGGGATTACCAATTTGAGAATCTGACTATAATTTGTATATTTTATAGACTTAGGCATAAAAAGAAGGCGTTAGAAGGCAAAAACTCAATACAGCCCCCGAATGGCCCTGTGAGTGGTACCCATTCCTCGCACGGGACCAATGTAACCTGTAGAAACTTATCACTCATTCATGGGATCTTAATTTGAGAATAAGACGATAATTTGCATGTGTCTTGACTTAGGATTAAAAACATGGCGTTAGGGGGAAAAACTGGAGACAACCCCTGAACTTGCCTGTGAGAGGCACCAGCACCTTGCACGGTACCAATCTAACTCGTGAGTAATGACCGCGAGATCACATTACTCTCAATTTCAGAATACAACGATAACTTACATATTTCTAGACTTAGGATTAAAAACACAATGTTAGTGGGAGAAAATGTGAATTAACCCCGGAACAACCCCATGGGTGGCACAAACACCTCTCACATGACGAGTGTAACTCATAGGAACTGACCGCATGATCACAGGACTCGCAGTTTAAGAATATGATTATATCTTGCATATTTTTGGACTTAGGCTTAAAACATGGTCTTAGTGGGTGCAAACCCGAAACGTCCCACGAACGGCCTCGTGAGTGCTACCGACACCTCATAATGGACCAATGTAACTCGTAGGAACCGATCGCATGATCACAGGACTCCCGATTTGAGAATACGACAATAATTTCAATATTTCTCGACTTAGGCTTAAAAACATGGTTTTAGTGGGAGAAAATACGATATAGCCCCCGAACATCCCCATGAGTGGCACCCACACCTGACACAGGAAAAATGTAACTCATAGGAACTGGCCGCGCGATCACGGGACTCCCAGTTTGAGAGTACAAAAATAATTTGCATATATCTACTCTTATGCTTAAAAACAAGGTGTTAGAAGGAAAAACTCGACAGAACCCCTAAACGGCCCCGTGAGTGGAAGTTACTCCTCGCATGGGACCAATGTAACTCGTAGGAATTGACCCCTTGATCACGGGACTCCCGATTTGATAAAACAATGATAATTTATATATTTCTAGGCTTAGGCCAAAAAACATGGCGTTAGTGGTTGAGAACTAAAAAATTCCCCCGAACAGCCTCGTTTATGGCACCAACCCCTCGCAGAGGACTAATGTAACTCGTTGGAACTTACCGCACGATAACGGGAATCCCGGTTTGAGAACATGATAATAATTTGCATATTTCTATACTTAAGCTTAAAAACATGGTGTTTGTGGTTGGAAACCCGAAATAGCCCCGAACGGCCCCGTGAGTGGCACTAACAGCTCGCACGGGACAATTGTAACTCGTAGGAACATACCGTGCGATCACGGGACTCCCTTTTTGAGAATACGACTATAATTTGTATATTTCTAGGTTTAGGATTATAAAAATGGCGTTAGAAGGAAAAAAACCCGACAAAACCCTCGAACGACCCCATGAGTGGAACCCACTCCTCGCAGGGGACTAATGTAACTTCTCGAAACTTACCGCACGTTCACGAGATCCCGTTTTGAGAATACGATGACAATTTGAAATTTTTTAGACTTAGGATTAAAAGCATGGCGTTAGAGGGCGAAAACTCAAGACAACCCCCGAACTGCCCTATGTGAGGCACCATCACCTTGCACGGGACCAATGTAACTCGTAGGTACTGACCGTGCGATCACGGTACTCCCGGTTTGAGAATATGGCTATATTTTACATATTCTAGACTTAGGATAAAAACATGACATTAGTAGGTGAAACCCTAAACATCCCCGGAATGGCCCCGTGAGTGGAACCAATACGTCACACAGGACCAATGTAACTCGTAGGAATTGGCCGCATGATCACAGGACTCCCAGTTTGAGAATGCGACGATAATTCAAATATTCTAGGATAAGCAAAATAAGGCGTTAGTGGTTAAAAATCGGAAATAGCCCCCAAACGGCCCCGTGAGTGACACAATCACCTAGCACGGGACGAATGTAACTCATAGGAACTGATCGTGTGATCACGGGACTCGTGTTTTGAGAATATGATGATAATTTGCATGTTTCTAGACTTAAGCTTAAAAACATGGTGTTAATAGGAACACCTCTCACAGAACCAATGTAACTCGTAGGAACTTAACCTATGATCACGGGAGACCCGGTTTTAGATTAATATGATAATTTACATATTTCAGCACTTAGGCTTAAAAATATGATGTTGGATGGAAAAAACCCGACACAACCCCCGAATGGCCCCGTGAGTGGCACCCACTCCTCACACGGGACCAGTGTAACTTGTAGGAACTTATCTCATGATCACGGGATCCTGGTTTGAGAATACGATGATAATTTGCAAATATCCAGACTTAGGCTTAAAAACACGGTGTTAGAGGGCAAAAACTCGAGCCAACCCCCGAACGGCCCCGTGAGAGGGACCAACACCTCGCACGGGACCAATGTAACTCATAGTAATTGAACGTGCGAACACAGGACTTCCGATTTGAGAATATAATGATAATTTGCATATTTCTAGACTTAGGCTAAAAACATGGCGTTAGTGCGCAAAAACTCGAAATGGCCCCGTGGGTGGGACCAACACCTTACACGGGAAGAATGTAACTCGTAGGAACTTACTGTATGATCACAGGACTAGAGATATTAGAATATGACAATAATTTACATATTTCTAGACTTATGCTTAAAAACATAGCATTAGTGGGTGAAAACTACAAACAAATCCCGAATGACCCCTTGAGTGGCACGAACACTTGTACTATCGAATGTAACCCGTAGGAATTGACCGTGTGATCACTGGACTCTCGGTTTGAAAATACAGTGACAATTTGCCTATTTTTAGACTTAGGCTTAAAAACATGGCGTTAGTGGATGAAAACTCGAAATAGCCCCCGAATGGCCCTGTGAGTGGCACTAGCACTTCACACGGGACCAATGTAACTCGTAGGAACTTACTGCACGATCATGGGACTCCCGGTTTGAGAATACAATGGTAATTTGCATATTTCTTGGCTTAAGCTTAAGAACATGGTGTTAGTGGGTGCATACTCAAAATTGCCCCCTTACGGCTCCGTAAGTGGCACCAACACCTCGCACGGGACGAATGTAACTCATTGGAACTGACCATGCGATAACGGGACTCTAGATTTTGAAAATACGACGATAATGTTCCTGTTTTTAAACTTAGGATTAAACATATGGCATTAGTGGGTGATAACCCAAAGTAGCCCCCGAATGGCCCCGTGAGTGGCACTATCACCACGCATAGGACCAATGTAACTCGTAGGAACTTACCGCGCGATCATGGGACTCTGAGTTTGAGAATACGATGATAATTTGCATATTTCTTGACTTAGTCTTAAAAAAATGGCATTAGAAGGCAAAAATCTGACACGGCCCCCGAAAGGCCTTGGGAGTGGCACCCACTCCTCGCACTGGACGAATGTAATTCGTAGGAACTTACTATGTGTTCATGGGATCCCTATTTGAGTATACGATGATAATTTTCAAATTTCTAGACTTAGGCTTAAAAACATTGCGTTAGAGGGTGAAAACTCTAGACAACCCCCGAACGGCCACATGAGAGGCACCAACACATCGTATGTGACCAATGTAACTCGTAGGAACTGACCGCATGATAACGGGACTCCTAGTTTGAGAATATGAGGATAATTTTCATATTTCTTGACTTAGGCTTAAAAAACATGGCGTTAATGGGTGAAAACCCAAAACCACCCCCAAACAGCCCCATGAGTGGTACCAACACCTCACACTGGAGCAATGTAACTCGGAGGAACTAACCGCGTGATCACGGGACTCTCGGTTTGAGAATACAATGATAATTTCCATATTTTTACACATAGGTTTATAAACATTGCGTTGGTGGGTGAAAACTTGAAACATCCCCCAAACAGCCCCTTGAGTGGCACCAAAACCTTGCATCGGACCAACGTAACTCGTAGGAACTGACCGCACGATCAGGAGACTCCCAGTTTGAGAATACAATGATAATTATCATATTTCTGGACTGAGGCATAAAAACATGGCATTGATGGGTGAAAATAAGAAACATCCCCCGAACGGCCCCGTGAGTGGCACAAACACCTCGCACGGGATGAATATAACTCATAGTAACTGACCATGCGATCATGGGACTCCTGTTTTGAGAATACGATGATAATTTTCATATATCTAGTTTTAGCCTTAAAAATAAGGTGTTGAAAAGCAAAAACTCGACACAGGCCCCGCCGTGAGTGATACCAACTCCTCGCATGGGACCTATGTAACTCGTAGGAACATACCGCGCGATCACTAGACTCCTGATTTGAGAATACGATAATAATTTGCTTATGTCTAGACTTAGGTTTAAAAACATGGCGTTAGTGGGTGAAAACCCGAATAAACCCTCGAGCGGCCTCGTGAGTGGCACCAACACCTCGCACGGACCAATGTAACTCGTAAGAACTTACCAAGTGATCACGGTTCTCCTGGTTTGAGAATAAGACTATAATTTGCATATTTTTAAACTTAAGCTTCAAGGCATGGCATTTATGGGTGAAAACTCGAAGCATCCCCCGAAGTCTCTATGAGTGGCACCAACACCTCGTACGGGACAAATGTAACTCGTAGGAACTGACCCCGCGATCACGGGACTCCTAATTTGAGAATACGACGATATTTTGCATATTTCGAGACTTAAGCTTAAAAACATGGCATTAGAAGGCAAAAACCCTACACTGCCCTCGAACGGCCCCGTGAGTGTCAACCACTCCTCACACGGTACCAATGTAACTCGTTGGAACCAATCGCATGAAAACGGGCCTCTCGCTTTGAAAATACGTACATAATTTGCATATTTCTCAACTTAGACTTAAAAACATGGCGTTAGTGGGTGAAAACGTGAATAAAGCCCCGAACGGCCCAGCGAGTGGCGCCAAAACCTCATACGGGACCAATGTAACTCCCAGATTAAGAATACGATGACAATTTGAAAATTTTGAGACTTCAGTTTAAAATTATGGCGTTAGTGGTTGAAAACCCAAAAAAGTGACAGAATGGCTCCGTGAGTGGCACCAACACCTCGCAAGGGATGAATGTAACTCGTAGGAACATATCGCGTGATCATAGGACTAATGATTTGAGAATACAACAATAATTTGCATATTTTTAGACTTTGTCTTAAAAATTTGGCATTTGTGGGGTAAAATCTAAAATATCCCCCGAACGGTCCCGTGAGTGGCACAAACACCTCGCACGGGACCAATGTAACTCGTAGGAACTGACCTCGTGATCACGGGACTCTCATTTTTAGAATACGATGATAATTTTCATATTTCTAAACTTACTCTTAAAAACACGGTGTTAGCGGGTGAAAAACTGAAATGGCCCTCGAACGGACCTGTAAGGGACACCAACACCTTGCACGGGTCCAATGTAACTCGTAGGAACTGACCATGAGGTCTTGAGACTCCCGATTTGAGAAGAAGGTGATAATTTGCATATTTTTACACTTAGGCTTAAGACCATGGCATTAGTGGGTGAAAAATCAAAACTGCCCCCAAAAGGCCCCGTGAGTGGTACCAACACCTCGCACGGGATCGATGTAACTCATAGGAACTGACCACGTGATCACGAGACTCCCGATTTGGGAATATGACAATAATTTTCATATTTCTAGACTTGGGCTTATAAACATGGTGTTAATGGGTGAATACCTGTAATAACCCCCAAACGGCCCTATGAGTGGCACCAGCACGTCGCACGGGACCTATGAAATGTGTAGTAACTGACTACGTGATCACCAGACTCCCAGTTTGAGAATATGATAATATTTTTCATATTTCTAGACATAAGCATAAAAACATGGCGTTAGTGTGGGAAAATCCGAAACACCCCCAAATGGCCCCATGAGTGGCACAAACACGTCGCACGGGATAAATGTAACTCGTAGGAACTAGCCACGTGATCATGGGACACCCGGTTTGAGAATACGATGACAATTTCCATATTTATAGACTTAGGCTTAAAAACATGGTCATATTGGGCGAAAACCCGTATAAACCCCTGAATGGACTCGTGAGTGGCACCACCACCACATACGGGACCAGTCTAACTCGTAGGAACTTACCACGTGATCATAACACTCTCGATTTAAGAATACGATGATAATTTTCCTATTTCTAGACTTAAGTTTTAAAACATGGAGTTAGTGGGTGAAAACATGAAACATCCACATAATGGCCCCATGAGTGGCACCAACACCTCGCACGGGATGAATGTAACTTATGGGAACAGACCGCACGATCACGGGACTAATGATTTGAGAATACAATGATAATTTGCATATTTTTAGACTTTGTCTTTAAAACGAGGCATTTGTGGGGTAAAACCTAAAATAACCCCCGAACGATCCCGTGAGTGGAACAAACACCTCGTACGGGACCAATGTAACTCGTAGGAACTGACCTCGTGATCACGGGACTCTCATTTTTAGAATACGATGATAATTTACATATTTATAAACTTACGCTTAAAAACACGGTATTAGCGGGTGAAAAATAGAAATGGCATCCGAACGGCCCTGTAAGGGACACCAACACCTTGCACGGGGCCAATGTAACTCGTAGGAACTGACCAGGAGGTCACGAGACTCCCGATTTAAGAAGAAGACGATAATTTACATATTTCTACACTTAGACTTAAAACCATGGCATTAGTGGGTGAAAAATTAAAACGGCCCCCGAAAGGCCTTGTGAGTGGTTCCAACACCTCGCACGGGACCGATGTAACTCATAGGAACTAACCTCGTGATAACGAGACTCTCGATTTGGGAATATGACAATAATTTTCATATTTCTAGACTTAGGCTTAAAAACATGACGTTAATGGGTGAATACCTGAAACAACCCTCAAACGGCCCTATGAGTGGCACCAACACCTCGCACGAGACCTATGAAATGTGTAGTAACTGACGCCGCGATCATCGGACTCCCGGTTTGAGAATATGATAATATTTTTCATATTTCTGGACTTAAGCATAAAAACATGACGTTAGTGGGGGAAAATCCGAAACGGCCTTCAAATGGCCCCATGAGTGGCACAAACACCTCGCACGGGATGAATGTAACTTGTAGGAACTAGCCATGCGATCACGGGACACCCGGTTTGAGAATACGATGACAATTTTCATATTTCTAGACTTAGGCTTAAAAACATGGCATTAGTGGGCGAAACCCCGTATAAACCCCTGAACGGACTCGTGAGTTGCACCACCACCACATTCGGGACCAATCAAACTCGTAGGAACTTAACACGTGATCGTAACACTCCCGGTTTAAGAATACGATGATAATTTTCCAATTTCTAGACTTAAGTTTAAAAACATGGAGTTAGTGGGTGAAAACTTGAAACAACCCCATAACGGCCCCGTGAGTGGCTCCAACACCTCGCACGGGACAAATGTAACTCGTAGGAACTGATCACGCGATCACGGGACTACAAATTCCAGAATATGGTGATAATTTGCATATTTTTAGACTTAGTCTGAAAAACAAGGCGTTAATGGGAGAATACCCAAAACAACCCCCAAACGGCCTCGTGAGTGGCATAAACACCTCTCACGGGACCAGTGTAACTCTTCAGAATTGATCGTGTGATCACGGGACTCCCGTTTTGAGAATATGATGATAATTTGCATATTTATAAACTTATGCATAAAAACATGACATTAGTGGGTGTAAGAGGGTGGTTTAGATAAGATGGAGGCGTAACCCCTTTTGAGTATGGTGATGACAAGGTTAATCAGTAAACACTAGTGATTTAGCCACAAGACACAAAGAACAGTTTGGAACGTATGAAACCCAGCTTAAACCCACCAATCTCTCGTGTATAACTCACAATATAATAAAGAAATCAGAAATAACTTAGCTAGAGGGAGAGAGAAGTAAGCATCCTAGATACACCTTAGTAGGCAAGTAAAAAAACACACACACCGAAAAGGTCTTCTTCAAGGATTTCTGTCAAGTTATTAAAGCTCCCGAATAAATGACAAATGGTGGATGGAAGAACTCTCTCGTTTTTCAATAACTCTTTCTCTAGTAATAATTTCTCAAAATCTTAGAAGAATATCTCCAAAAGAACTCTTTTTAGAACTTTTTGATCGATCCCCTTCCTTGGAGGTGGTTGGGGCCTTAAATAGCCCCCACACCACCCCCAAGGCAGCTAAGTCATTAATGCCTGTGAAAGACCTCCCTCATACCTTATGTCACCAGCATTAAATACCTGATGCACTAGTTTTCTTTACGTCATAAATATTAAATGCCAAGACATGCCTTTTGCCTAACCACTGTGTGTCAGGGGGCTGTTGCCACAGAGGTTGCTTACCAACCGACTGACACCCCCAAATACCACGATGGTTTACTCAAGTGCAGATTTGACGTTGTCTAGCTGGCTAGTGACATCACCTACAGTAGATGGGACATAAAGTAGAGGGTTGTTTGGTTCACAGCAAAGCTCCCGATGGAACTCGAAGCTACTTTGCTCTAGGTTCCACGGTGAAGATCTTTTGGTGTTTTACCAGGTGTATCTAAGATGGTCAGGACAAGCCCCAACGGTGCCCCACTTCTCAATACTCCAAACCAAGTCCCTCTAAAGTTCCCTCAGTGAGGTTGTTCGATAGAGCATGAAAGCTCTCCCAGGCCCTGCCAAGCCTGGTCTCTCGCGAGTACCGTTCGACCTCACACCCATTCATTATTCTCGTTACAACATTACAGTCATTACAACTCATAGTGACTATAAACAAAGCTATAATATGACAAAGTAACAATAAGCTAAAGTACGAGTTGACACGCCAAGCTTCCACGCTGAGCTGCCTCGCTGAGCTTATCCTCCGAACACTATTGCTAATTGGTGGATTGTCCCTAATCCCAGGATTACCTTCAGGCCCCCTCTACAGTGGGTGAAAAAACAAAACGGCCTCGTGAGGGGCACTAACACCTCGTATGGGACCAATGTAACTCGTAGGAACTGATTATGAGATCACGAGAATCCAAATTTGAGAATACGACGATAATTTCCATATTTCTAAACTTATGCTTAAAAACATGGTGTTAGTGGGTGCAAACCCAAACTCGCCCCCAAACGAATCCGTGATTGGTACCAATACCTCGCACGGGACCAATGTAACTCTTAGGAACTGGCCGCGTGATCACGGGACCCCCAATTTGAGAATATGATGCCAATTTTTATGTTTCTTGACATAGGTTTATGAACATGGCGTTAGTTGGTGAATACCCAAAACGGAGCCAAATGGCCCCATGAGTTGTACTAACACCTCGTACGGGAGTAATCTAACTCGTCAAAATTGACTGCATGATTATGGGACCTTTGATTTGAGAGTATGAAGATAATTTTCATATTTCTAGACTTAGGCATAAAAGAATGGCGTTAGTGGGTGAAAACTCGAACGAGCCCCGGAACGGCCCCGTGAGTGGCACCAACACCTCACACGGGACCAATGTAACTCGTAGGAACTGACCGCGTGATCAAGAGATCCTGGTTTGTGAATAAGACAATAATTTGTATATTTATAGATTTATGAATAAAAACATGGTGTTAGTGGGTGAAAACCCGAAACAACCCCCAAATGGCCCCGTGAGGGGCACCAATACCTTGTTAGAGTCCAATGTAACTCGTAGGAACTTACCGTGCGATCACGCGACTACCGGTTTGAGAATATGATGATAATTTGCATATTTCTAGGCTTTGTCTTAAAAACATGGCGTTAATGGGTGAAAACCTGAAACCACCCCCAAACGGCCCCGTGAGTGGCACCAACACCTCGCACTGGACCAATGTAACATGTAGTAACTGATCGCGCAATCACAGGACTCCTAGTTTGAGAATACGATGATAATTTACATATTTCTAGACTTAGGCATAAAAAAATTTCATTCCTAGGTGAAAATCCGAAAAAACCCCCGAACGGTCCCATGAGTGGCACAAACACCTCACACGGGATGAATGTAACTCGTAAGAATTAACCATGTGATCATGGGACTCCGATTTGAGAATACAATGATAATTTGCATATTTATAGACTTAGGCTAAAAAACATGGCGTTAGAAGGCAACAACCCAACATAATCCCTGTGAGTGGCAACAACTCCTCATAAGAGACCAATGTAACCCGTAGGAACTGACCGCACGATCATGGGACTCTCGATTTGAGAGTATGATGATAATTTGCATATTTCAGGTCTTATTCATAAAAACATGATGTTAGTGGGTGAACACCCAAATAAACCCCAAAACATCCTCGTGAGTGGAACCAACACCTCGTACAGGACCGATCTAACTCTTAGGAACTTACCATGTGATCATGGGACTCCTGGTTTGAGAATACGACAATAATTTGCATATTTCTAGACTTTAGCTTAAAAACATGGCGTTAGTGGGCGAAAACCTGAAACAACCCTCGAACGTCCCCATGAATGGCACCAATACCTTGCACATGACGAATATAACTCGTAGAAACTGATCGCGTGATCATGGGACTCCCTATTGAGAATATGATGATAATTTTTATATTCTTAAACATAGGCTGAAAAACATGGCGTTAGTGGGTGAAAACCGAAAACATCCCCATAGGAACTGACCACACGATCACGGGATCCCAATTTGATAATATGATGATAATTTGCAAATTTCTAGCCACAAGCTCAAAAACATGACGTTAGAGGGAGAAAACTTGAGACAACCCCCGAACGGCCCCATGAGTGGCACCAACACCTCGTACGGGGCCAATGTAACTCGTAGGAACTTACCACGTGATCACGGGACTCCTGATTTCAGAATATGATGATAATTTGCATATTTGTAGACTTAGGTTTAAAAACAAGTCATTCGTTGGTGAAAACCCAAAACTGCCCCCGATCGGACTCGTGAGTGGCACCAACACCTCGCAGAGGACCAATGTAACTCGTAGGAACTGGACGCATGATAACAAGACTCTCGGTTTCCGAAGACGATCATAATTTTCATATTATTAGACTTGGGATTATAAACATGTCGTTAATGGGTGAAAACTCGAAACCGCCGCCTAATGGCCCTGTGAGTGGCACCAACACCTCACACGGGACCAATGTAACTCGTAGGAACTGATTGCGTGATCATGGGACTCCCTATTTGATAATACAATTATAATTTAAATATTTGAAGACTTAAGTAAAACATGGTGTTAGTGGGTGAAAACCCAAAACAGCCCGTGAATGTCCCCGTTAGTGGCACCAACTCCTTGCAAGAGACCAATGTAATTCGTAGGAACTGACCACGCGATCTCATGACTCTCAGTTTGAAAAATACGATGATAGTTTGCATATTTCTAGACTTATGCTGAAAAACATGGCGTTATAAGGCAACAACAATATGTAGCCCCCGAACGACCCCGTGATTGGCACGAAGTCCACGCACGAGACCAATGTAACTCATAGGAACTGGCCGCATGATCACGGGACTCTCAATTTGAGAATATGATGAAAATTTGAATATTTCAAGACTTATTAGTAAAAACATGGCATTATTGGGTGAAAACACAAATAAACACACCGAACGGCCCCTTGAGTGGACGCAAGACCTCATACGGGACCAATGTAACTCGTAGGAACTTACCGCGTGATCATGGGACTCTCAGTTTTAGCATACGACAATAATTTTCCTATTTCTAGACTTAATCTTTAAAACAAGTCGTTTGTGGGTGAAAACCCGAAATAACCTCCGAACATCCCGGTGAGTGGTACCAATACATCGAACGGGATGAATGTAACTCGTAAGAAGTGACCGCGTGATCACAGGACTCCCAATTTGAGAATACGATGACAATTTGCATATTTTTAGACTTAGGTTGGAAAACATGGCGTTAGTGGGTGAAGACCCAAAATAAACCCCGAACGACCTGGTGAGTGGCACCAACAACTCGCACGGGACCATTGTAAGTCATAGGCACTAGCTGCGTGGTCTCGGGACTTCCTGTTTGAGAATGCAACGATAATTTAAATATTTTAGGACATAAGTAAAACATGGCGTTAGTGAGTGAAAAGCTAAAACATCCCACAAATGGCCCCATGAGTGGCACCAACACCTTGCACGAGACCAATGTATTTCATTGGAACTGACAACATTACCCTGAGACTCCTAGTTTGAGAATACGATGATAATTTGCATATTTCTAAAATGAGGCACAAAACACGACGTTAGTGGGTGAAAACCCGAAATAGCCTCGAACGGCCCCGTGAGTTTAAAAAAGACCTCGCACGGGACTAATGTAACTCGTAGGAACTGATCGTGTGACCACGTGACTCCTAATTAGAGAATATGTTGATAATTTGCATATTTCTAGACTTATCCTTAAAAACAAGGTGTGAGAAGGCTAATATCCGACACAGGCCGCGAACGGCCCTCTGAGTGGCACCAACTCCTCGCACGGTACAAATGTAACCCGTAGCAACTGACCCGCGCGATCAAGGGACTCCCGACTTGAGAATATGACAAAAATTTGCATATATGAAGACTTAGGGTTAAAAATATGGCGCTACTGGGTGAAAACCAAAAATAACTCCTAAACGGCCTAATGAGTGGCACCAACACCTCACACGGAACCAATGTAACTCGTAGGAACTTACCGCGCAATCACGGGACTCCCAGTTTGAGAATACAATGATGATTAGTATATTTCTATACATAGCCTTAAAACATGGCGTTACTGGCTGAAAATCCAAAATAGCCTCGAACGGCCCCGTGAGTGGCACCAACACCTCCCACGAAACCAGTGTAACTCGTAGGAACTAACCGCGAGATCACGGGACTCCCGATTTCAGAATACGATGATAATTTTCATATTTGTAGACATAGGCCTAAAAACATGGCGTTAGAAGGTAAAAACCCGACACAACCCCCGAACGACCCTGTGAGTGTCACCTACTCTTCGCACGGTACCAATGTAACACGTGGGAAGTGACCGCACGATCACAGGGCACTAGGTTTGAGAATACAATGATAAATTTCATATTTCTAGACTTAGGTTTAAAAATATGGTGTTAGTGGGCAAAAACCTGAATAAACCCCTGAACGCCCCCATAAGTGGCACCAACACCTCTTACGGGACCAACGTAACTCGTAAGTACTTATCACGAGATCACGACACTTCTGGTTTAAGAATACGACAATGATTTTCATATTTCTAGACTTAAGTTTAAAAACATGGCGTTAGTGGGTGAAAACCCAAAACAACCCTAGAATGACCCGGTCAAGGGTACCAACACCTCACATGAGATGAATGTAACTGGTAGGAACTGATCGCGCGATCACGGGACTATCAATTTTAGAATACAGTGATAATTTGCATATTTTTAGACTAAGTGTTAAAAACAAGGCGTTCGTGTGTGAAAACCCAAAATAGCCCATGAATGGCCCTATGAGTGGAACAAACACCTTGCACGGGACAAATGTAATTCGTAGGAACTGACCTCGTGATCATGAGACTCTCATTTTTAGAATACGACGATAATTTGCATATTTCTAAACATACGCTTAAAAACACGGAGTTAGTGGGTGAAAAATTGAAATTGCCCCCAAACGGCCCCGTAAGGGACACCAACACCTTGCATGGGGCCAATGTAACTCGTAGGAATGACCATGAGATCACGAGACTCCCGATTTGATAATACGGTGATAATATCCATATTTCTAGACTTAGTCTTAAAAACATGGTGTTAGTGTGTACAATCGGAAATCGCCCCCGAACGGCGCCATGAGCTATACAACACCTCGATCGGGACAAATGTAACTCGTAGGAATTGACCGCGTGATCACGGGACTCCCGATTTGATAATACGACAATAATTTTAATGTTTCTAGACTTATATTTATGAACATGGAATTAGTTGGTGAAAACCAGAAACGACCCCCGAATGACCGTGCGAGTGGTACCAACACTTCGTACTGGAGCAATGTAACTCGTAGGAATTGATCACATGATCATGAGACTATCGGTTTGAGAATACAATGATAATTTGCATATTTCTAGACAAAGGCATAAAAAATAGCTTTACTGGGTGAAAACTCGAAATAACCCCCGAACGGCCCCGTGAGTGGCACCAACACCTCGCATGGGACCAATGCAACTCGTAGGAACTTACCGCATGATCACGGGACTCCCGATTTGAGAATGTGACGATAATTTGCATATTTTTAGACCTAGTCATAAAAACATGGCGTTAATGATTGAAAACCGGAAACAACCCCCAAACGGCCCCCTGAGTGGCACCGACACCTCTCACGGGACCTATGTAATGTGTAGTAACTGACTGCGCGATCACGGGACTTCGATTTTTAGAATACGACGATAATTTGCATATTTCTAGACTTAGGAAAAAAACCTTGGATTTAGTGGGTGAAAATCCGAAACAACCCCCGAACGGCCCCATAAATGGCACAAACACCTTGCACGAGACAAAAGTAACTTGTAGGACCTGACCACGCGATCACGGGACTCCCGATTTGAGAATACGATGATAATTTGCATATTTCTAGACTTTGGTTAAAAACATGGCATTAGAAGGAAATAACCCAACACAGGCCCCGAACAACCCCGTGAATTGCACTAATTACTCGCACGATCACGGGACTCCCGATTTGAGAATACAATGATAATTTTCATTTTTCAAGACTTATTCTTAAAAACATGGCGTTAGTGGGTGAAAACCCGAATAAACCCCCGAACGACACCATGAATGGCACGAACATGTCGTACGGGACCAATGTAACCTGTAGGAACTTACCGCGTGATCACAAGACTCTAGGTTTGAGAATAGGACAATAATTTGCATATGTTTAAACTTAAGATTCAAAACATGAAGTTAGTGGGTGAAAACTTAAAACTGCTCCCGAACTACCCTGTGAGGGGCACCAAAACCTCTCATGAGACCAATGTAACTTGTAGGAACTGATCGCGTGTCACGGTAATCGCAATTTGAGAATACAACGATAATTGGCATATTTCTGGACTTAGGTTTATTAACATGGCGTTAGTGGGTAAAAATTCGAAATAGCCCCCTAACGGCTCCGTGAGTGGCACCAACACCTCGCATGGGACAAATGTAACCCGTAGAAACTAATCGCGCGATCACGTGACTCCCTGTTTGAGAATACGGAAATAATTTAAATATTTAAGGAAGTAAGTAAAACATGGGGTTAGTGGGTGAAAACCCAAAACAGCCCGAGAACATCCCCGTAAGTGGCACCAACACCTTGCACAAGACCAATGTAATCCGTAGGAACTAACCACGTGATCATATGACTCCCGATTTGAGAAATACGACGATAATTTTCTTATTTCTAGACTTAGGCTTAAAAATATGGCGTTAGAACGCCATAACCGGACACAGCCCCTGAATGTCCCCATGAGTGTCACCAACTCCTTGCACGAGACCAATGTAACACATAGGAACTGACTGCACAATCACGAGACTCCCGATTTGAGAATACGGTGATAATTTTCATATTTCAAGACTTATACTTAAAAATATGGCATTAGTGCGTGAAAACTCGAATAAACCATTGAACGGCCTAGTGAGTGGCACCAACACATCGCATGGGACGAATGCAACTCGTAGGAACTTATCGCATGATCACGGGACTCCCGATTTGAGAATGTGATGATAATTTGCATATTTTTAGACCTAGGCTTAAAAACATGGCGTTAATGATTGAAAATCGGAAACAACCCCCAAACGGCCCCCTAAGTGGCACCGACACCTCTCACGGGACCTATGTAATGTGTAGTAACTGACTGCGTGATCACGGGACTTCGAGTTTGAGAATACGACGATAATTTGCATATTTCTAGACTTAGGAAAAAAACCTTGGATTTAGTGGGTGAAAATCCGAAACAACCCCCGAACGGCCCCGTGAATGGCACAAACACCTTGCACGAGATGAAAGTAACTTGTAGGACCTGACCACGCGATCACGAGACTTCCGATTTAAGAATACGATGATAATTTGCATATTTCTAGACTTTGGTTAAAAACATGGCATAGAAGGAAATAACCCAACATAGGCCCCGAACGACCCCGTGACTGGCACCAACTACTCGCATGATCATGTGACTCCCGGTTTGAGAATATAATGATAATTTGCATTTTTCAAGACTTATTCTTAAAAACATGGCGTTAGTGGGTGAAAATCTGAATAAACCCCCGAACGACCCCATGAATGGCACCAACAAGTCGTACGGGACCAATGTAACTCGTAGGAACTTACCGTGTGATCACAAGACTCTTGGTCTGAGAATAGGACGATAATTTGCATATTTTTAAACTTAAGATTAAAAACATGACATTAGTGGGTGAAAACTTTAAACTGCCCCCGAACTACCCTGTGAGGGGCACCAAAACCTCGCACGAGACCAATGTAACTTGTAGGAACTGACCACGTGATCATGGGAATCGCGATTTGAGAATACAACGATAATTTGCATATTTCTGGACTTAGGTTTATTAACATGGCGTAAGTGGGTGAAAATTCGAAATAGCCCCCTAACCTCCCCGTGAGTGGCACCAACACCTCGCACGGGACAAATGTAACCAGTAGAAACAAATCGCGCGATCACGTGACTCCCCGTTTGAGAATACGACGATAATTTAAATATTTCAGGAAGTAAGTAAAACATGGGGTTAGTGGGTGAAAACCCAAAACAACCCGGAAACATCCCCGTAAGTGGCACCAACACCTTGCACGAGACCAATGTAATCCGTAGGAACTAACCACGTGATCATATGACTCTCGGTTTGAGAAATACGACGACAATTTTCTTATTTCTAGACTTAGGCTTAAAAACATAGCGTTAGAAGGCCACAACCCAAGACAGCCCCCGAATGGCCCCGTGAGTGGCACCAACTCCT
Source organism: Sambucus nigra (assembly GCA_949130495.1). Taxonomy (NCBI): domain Eukaryota; kingdom Viridiplantae; phylum Streptophyta; class Magnoliopsida; order Dipsacales; family Adoxaceae; genus Sambucus; species Sambucus nigra. The sequence goes on along the minus strand of OX422217.1, from coordinate 299,751,895 downwards.
CGCACGAGACCAATGTAACGCATAGGAACTAACCGCACAATCACGGGACTCTCGATTTGAGAATACAATGATAATTTTCATATTTTAAGACTTATACTTAAAAACATGGCATTAGTGGATGAAAACTTGAATAAACCATTGAACGGCCTCGTGAGTGGCACCAATACCTCGTACGGGACCAACGTAACTTGTAGGAACTGATCGCGTGATCACGGCACTCCCGATTTGACAATACTATGATAATTTCCATACTTTTAGACCTAGGCTTAAAAACATGGCGTTAATGGTTGAAAAACGAAAACAACCCCCAAACGCCCCCCTGAGTGGCACTGACACCTCTCAAGGGACCTATGTAATGTGTAGTAACTGACTGCGCGATCACGGGACTTCGAGTTTGAGAATACGACGATAATTTGCATATTTCTAGACTTAGGCAAAAAACCATGGATTTAGTGGGTGAAAATCCGAAACAACCCCCGAACGGCCCCGTGAATGGCATAAACACCTCCCACGAGACGAAAGTAACTTGTAGGACCTGACCACACGATCTAGTGACTCCTGATTTGAGAATACGATGATAATTTTCATATTTCTAGACTTTGGTTAAAAACATGGCATTAGAAGGAAATAACCCAACACAGGCCCCGAACGACCTCGTGACTGGCACCAACTACTTGCACGATCACGGGTCTCCAGGTTTGAGAATACAATGATAATTTTCATAATAATTATTCTTAAAAGCATGGCGTTAGTGGGTGAAAACCCGAGTGAACCTTCGAACGGCCCCATGAATGGCACCAACGTCGTACGGGACCATTGTAACTCCTAGGAACTTACCGCGTGATCACAAGACTCTTGGTTTGAGAATAGGACGATAATTTGTATATTTTTAAACTTAAGATTAAAAACATGTTGTTAGTGGGTGAAAACTCAAAACCGCCCCCAAACTCCCCGGTGAAGGGCACCAAAACCTCGCACGAGACCAATGTAACTTGTAGGAACTGACCACGTGATCACGGGACTCGCGATTTGAGAATACAATGATAATTTGTATATTTCTGGACTTAGGTTTATTAACATGGCGGTAGTGGGTGAAAACTCGAAATCGCCCCCTAACGGCCCCGTGAGTGGCACGAACACCTCGCACGAGACAAATGTAACACGTAGAAACTGATCGCGCGATCATGTGACTCCCTATTTGAGAATACGATGATAATTTAAATATTTCAGGAAGTAAGTGAAACATGGGGTTAGTGGGTGAAAACCCAAAATAGCCCGAGAACATCACCGTGAGTGGGACCAACAACTTTCACAAGACCAATGTAATCCGTAGGAATTGACCACGTGATCATATGACTCTCGGTTTGAGAAATACGATGATAATTTTCTTATTTGTAGACATAGGCTTAGAAACATGGCATTAGAAGGCCACAACCCGACACAACCCTTAAATGGCCCCGTGAGTGGCACCAACTCCTCGTACGAGACCAATGTAACACATAGGAACTGACCGCACGATCACGGGACTCCCGATTTGAGAATACGATGGTAATTTTCATATTTCAAGAGTTATTGCCACACCCCAAACCGAATATCCATACTAATCATTTGTTATTAGAATAATTGGATCATAATCTCAAGCCCATTGAAAATTTAATTCATTTAACAATATTTTTCTGCATAATGAACGTAATATTGTTCTTGTGCCATAACGAAGTCAACATGAGAGTCATAATTAGAGATTATACAATACTATGATTAACTATGATCAACTCAATCCATACTAAATCAATATATACATTGTGTGAGTATATTAAAATCTTCAATGTGGCAACGATAAAATCTCCATACTTAAACCCCAGTTCTTCTAACGCTGAAACTCTCAAAGTTATCGGTCATATATTATCCTAGCTGGAAGCGTACAAACTTGAAATTGTTAAAATATAAACTCTAAGCATTAATCTTAGTGAGGTACTCCTTCCCTGAAATGGAATAACAATTCTATATCGAATATGTGGATATAAAATTCGAACAATAATGCCCATTAGCAATAAAAAACCGTGGATCATAAGATCCAAATAATTCTGCCCATTAGCAATAACAAATCCTGGATCATAAGATCCAAATAATTCTACCCATTGGCAATAACAAATCGTGGATCATAAGACCCAAATAATTCTGGCCATTGGAAATAACACATTCCTGAATATTTTAATATCCACACAAATCTTGAATACTGAAGTATTCAAACCAATCCTGGATCATGAGACCCAAACAAATCCTGGATATTTTAATATCCAAACAAATCCTGAATACTGAAGTATTCAAACAAATCCGCTCTTAGAGTTATATTCATATGTATATATGAAACAAATCATAAGTACACTCACCTTGATAGTTTAACTGGCTTTTCCCTTGACTTTATCCGGTACTTGTTCAATCAACTCTTCTTCCCTTCCTATCATTCATACAAAATTAGTATCATCATAAAAATATCAATAACCCAAAGAATGATTTAAACATAATTCAATCCATAAGCATCACATGATTCCATTCAAATCATTTATCACAAGTGAAGTTCCATCCAAATCCATGTTAATATATTTAACATATCCAAATCATAGACCAAATATAATTTCATTTATTCTTGGTGATTCAATCCTTGTCATATTAGTATTCCAATACAAAAGACGGTACATCATTTCAAGTCTCCTAGAGCAAGATATGCCCATTTCTTTACCACATAGTAAATCTGCCCTATAGTCTATTTTATCGTTCATTAAACTTCTAGGAATTTCCATAATTTTTCTACATCATAAATTTATATGATATATCACCTAACATCATTAAACATATTGACCAATAAAATATTAAAATTTCATAATTTTCAGAGTTCATTTGCTATGTCAAGCAAAACATCGAACACATGGCGGGCATACCTTCACCCTTAGGGCAGATTTCATAACCGAACTTAAAACTCTCACCAAAGACTCATTTATTGGTATTTTCACAAAACTTTCGTATATGTAATACATATATTAGTCTATGTTAATCTCCAATTTGAATCAATCAATTTCAGTAATCATACAAAAATATATGGAATTTTGAATAAACAAAGTTTCTAAACAAAGCAATTTTAGGGTTTTGTACATTCAACTTAACTTAAACTTTCATCTAACCACACACATATATCAAGGGCTGAAAGTTTAATAAGCAAATGATGATTTTTATCATCTAAAACATTAATAAAATAAAAATAACAAGATTTGTGGTTAGGATTACCTCTGGGACTTTTACGTAATTTCTACTGATTTTTCTCCAATTTTCCCCTCACGTTTTCTTCCTAACTTCCTAATTCTCTTTCTTTAAGCTTAAAATATCTCATGGATGAATTTGTATGAATAAGGAGATATTTATAAGGTTTTCAAGTCGGCCAAAGAAAACCTCCACCTCCAACCAATCAATTTAAGACACTTATTGGGCATAAAGGACAAATTTCCACTTAAACGAATGGACAAATTTTCCCTTCGTTAGTAATTTCGGTATAACTTCTTACTCGGACCTCTGTTTCACACACCGTTTATTGTGTTACAACCATAACTCACTGTCTATAAATATCTAGCTTTCACCTCAAGTCAATTATTATCTTATAAAGGTCAAAACTAGATTTAAAACATGAGCATTCCTACCGAAAACTTCAAAATCTCACATTCGTAACTAATTCATTTATCATGCTTTATGAAACTAGGATTAGACTAAATATAATGACTTAACATTATATATGCTAATAATGTTTTATCCACATGACATAATCTAATCATTATGTACACATAATATATCATAATTATATTCGGGTTGTCACAATTCTCCCCCTGTTAGAAAATTTCGTCCCCGAAATTGACATACCTTGGTTGTCCGAATCAAACAAATACAAATAATTAATCTTCATGGTATCCTCGCTCTCCAATGTATCCTCTTCCATGGAATGCCTTATCCACACAACTTTCACAAGTGGGATCACTTTCGATCTCAATATTTGCTCCTTCCTATCCACGATAGCAAGTGGTTCTTCCACATAACTCAAGTCTTCCTTTAACTCAATAGGATGTTCCACCAACACATGTGAAGGATCCGCTACATACTTTCTTAACATAAAAACATGGAAAACATCGTGTAACCGAGCTAACTCTGGTGGTAATGCTAACTTGTAGGAAACCATCCCGACTTTTTAAAGGATTTCATAAGGTCCAATGTAGCGTGGACTTAATTTCCCTTTCTTACCAAACCTCATAACTCCTTTCCATGGCGATATACGAAGAAACACATAATCCCCTTTCTGGAATTCCAAATCTTTTCATCGTTTATCCGCATAACTTTTATGTCTGCTTTGAGCTATTCTCATTCTATCTTGAATAATCTTCACTTTTTCAGTGGTGACTTCAATCAATTCTGGACCCTCTATCTTCCTTTCACCAACTTCACCCCAACATATCGGTGTATGACATCATCTATCGTACAATTCTTCATATGGAGCCATACCAATAGTAGACTGAAAACTATTATTATATGCAAATTCTATCAAAGGAAAATATTCATACCAATTACCTTTGAAATCAAGCACACAAGCTCTAAGCATATCTTCCAAAATCCGTATTGTCCTTTCAGACTTCCCATATGTCTGAGGATGAAAAGCTGTACTAAACTTCAAGTTAGTACCCATAGCACACTGCAAGATATCCCAAAATCTGGATGTAAAATTAGGGTCTCTATCTAAAATACTAGATACTGGTGCTCCATGCAATCGAATAATTTCATTAACATACTAGCATACCTATCAACTGTATGCGTAGTCTTGACTGCTAGAAAATGAGCAGACTTTGTCAATCTATCCACTACTACCCAAATCGAATCGGACCCCTTCTGAGATATAGGAAGCCCAACTACAAAATCCATCGTTACATGATCCCATTTCCATTCCGGTATTGACAATGGCTGAAGCAGACCAGTAGGTTTCTGATGCTCCACTTTCACTTGCTGACAAATAAGGCACCTATCAATAAATTCATCTATTTCCTTTTTCATATTATTCCACCAATAAGGCTCCTTTAAATCAATATACATCTTAATACTACCAGGATGCATAGTATAAATGGAATTATGAGCCTCATCTAAAATTTCCTCTTTCAATCCACCCACATTAGGCATGCATAATCGTTGCTTATACAATAAAGTCCCATCATTCACAATACAAAAATCTTCAGACTTACTATCTCGTACATCTTGTCGTTTCTTCTCAAGAAAAGGATCTTGACTTTGAAAATCGTGAATACGAGTAGCTAATAAAGGCCTCACGCTTACATGAGCAAAAGAATCTTTCCCCATCTGCTAGTTGCAATTCCACTCCCATCAATCTCGACTCCAAAATATGAGAAACTCTAGCACATTGAATACAAGATAACCTGCCCGAAGCTTTTCTACTCAAAGCATCTGCAACTACATTCGCCTTCACCGGATGGTAGTGAATTGTACAATCATAATCTTTAATTAACTCCATCCACCGCCTCTGCCTCAAATTCAACTCCTTCTGAGTAAATAAATACTTAAGGCTTTGATGGTCAGTAAAAATTTCACATACCTCACCATATAGATAATGACGCCACAATTTCAAAGCAAACACAATAGCAGCAAGTTCCAAAACATGTGTAGGATAATTACGTTCATGTGTATGCAACTGCCTAGAAGCATAAGCAATAACTTTATCGTGCTCCATAAAAACACAACCCAACACAGCCCCTAAACGGACCCGTCAGTGGCACCAACTCCTCGCATGAGTCCAATGTAACTTGTAGGAACTAACTGTATGATCACGGGACTCCCGATTTGAGAATACGATGATAATTTGTATTTTTCAAGACTTGTTATAAAAAATATTGCGTTACTGGGTGAAAACCAGAATAAACCCAAGAACGGCCCCATGAGTGGCACCAACACCTCGTACGGGACAAATGTAAATCGTAGAAACTGAATGCGCGTTCCCGGGACTCACATTTTGAGAGTATGATGATAATTTGAATATTTATGGACTTACATTTAAAAACATGATGTTAGTGGTTGAAAAACCAAAACAGCCCCCGAACGGCCCCATGAGGGGCACTAACAACTCGCACGGGACCAATGTAACTCGTAGGAACTGACCACGAGATAACGAGACTCCCAATTTGAGAATCCGATGATAATTTCCATATTTCTATACTTAGGCTTAAAAACATTGTGTCAGTGGATGAAAACCGGAATAAACCCCCGAACGGCCCCAAGGGCAGTACCAACACCTCGTCCGGGACAAATGTAACTCGTAGGAATTGACCGCGTGATCAAAGGACTCCTGATTTGAGAATACGACGATAATTTGAATATTTCTTGACTTATGTTTATGAACATGGCATTAGTATGTGAAAACCAAAAATGGCCCCCAAACAGTCGTGCGAGTGGTACCAACACCCCGTACGGGAGCAATGTAACTCGTAGGAACTGACCACATGATCGCGAGACTTTCGGTTTGAGAATACAACGAAAATATACATATTTCTAGACTTAAGCATGAAAATTGGTGTTAGTGGGTGAAAACCCTAAACAGCCCCCGAACGGCCCTATGAGTGGCACCAACACCTCGCACGGGACCATTGTAACTCGTAGGAACTGACTGCATGATCACGGGACTCCCTGTTTGAGAATGCGATTATAATTTGTATATTTCTAGACCAAGGCATAAAAACATGGCGTTAGTGGGTGAAAACCCAAAACAGACCCCGAACGTCCCCATGAGTGGCACCAATACCTCACGAGAGTCGAATGTAACTCATAGGAACTTACTGCGCAATCATGGGACTCCTGGTTTGAGAATATGATGATAATTTTCATATTTGTAGACCTAGGCTTAAAAACATGGCGTTAATGGGCGAAAACCACAAACAACCCCCAAACGGCCCCTTGAGTGGCACCGACACCTCTCACGGGGCCTACGTAACGTGTAGTAAGTGACCGCGTGATCACCGGACTCCCAGTTTGAGAATACGATGATAATTTGCATACTTCTAGACTCAGGCAAAAAAATATGGCTTTAGTGGATGAAAATCCAAAACAACCCCCGAACGACCCCGTGAGTGGCACAAACACCTCGCACGGGATGAATGTAACTTGTAGGATCTGACCGCGCGATCACGGGACAACCAATTAGAGAATATGACAATAATTTGCATATTTCAACACTTCGGCTTAAAAACCTAGCGTTAGAAGGAAACAACCCAACACAACCCTTGAACGACCCCGTGAGTGGCACCAACTCCTTGCACGAGATTAATATAACTTGTAGGAACTAACCGCATGATCACGGGACTCTCGGTTTGAGAATACGATGATACTTTTCATTTTTCAAGACTTATACTTAGAAACATGGTGTTAGTGGGTGAAGACCCGAATAAACCCCCAAACGGCTTCATGATTCGCACCAACACCTCATACGGGACCAATGTAACTCGTAGGAACTTATCACGTGATCACAAGACTCTCGGTTTGAGAATAGGACGATAATTTTCATATTTTTAAACTTAAGATTAAAAACATGTCGTTAGTGGATGAAAACCTGAAATCGCCTCCAAACTACCCTGTGAGGGCACCAAAACCTAGAACGGGACCAATGTAACTTGTAGGAACTGACCGCTTGATCACGAGACTCCCGGTTTGAGAATACAACGATAATTTTCATATTTCTGAACTTAGGTTTATTAACATGGCGCTAGTGGGTGAAAACTCAAAGTCACCCCCTAACGGCCCCATGAGTGGCACCATCACCTCGCACGAGACCAATGTAACTCGTAGGAACTGATCGTGCGATCACGAGACTCCCGGTTAGAGAATACAATGATAATTTGCATACTTCTAGACTTAGGATTAAAAACATGACGTCAGTGGGTGAAAACCCTAAATAGCTCTGGAACGTCCCCGTGAGTGGAACAAACACCTTGCACGAGAGCAATGTAATCTGTAAGAACTGACCACGCGATCACATGACTCTCGGTTTGAGAAATACGATGATAATTTTCATATTTCTAGACTTAGGCTTAAAAACATGGCGTTAGGAGAGAACAACCCCACACATCCCCCGAACGGCCCCGTGAGTGGCACCAACTCCTCGCACGGGACCAATGTAACTCTTAGGAACTGCCCATCAGGGGTCTTCTAGCCTATTGCGTATGATTATCCATCCTTGCGGCGGCAAAAGGATTAGACATCCCCTAATGCTACGGTTCCCTGCGGTCCGAACCCGGGACTGTCGATTTGAGAATACGATGATAATTTTCATATTTCAAGACTTATAGTTAAAAACAAGGCGTTAGTGGGTGAATACTCAATTAAACACCCGAATGGCCCCGTGAATGGCACCAACACCACTTATGGGACCAATGTAACTCGTAGGAACTTACCTCGTGATCACGGGAATCTCGATTTTAGAGTACGACGATAATTTGCATACTTCTAGACTTACCTTAAAAACATGGCGTTAGTGGGTGAATACCCAAAACAACCCCCGAACGGCCCCATAAGAGGCACGGACACCTCGCACAAGACCAATGTAACTCATAGGAACTGATCGCGCGATCACGAGACTCCCGGTTTAATAATCCGACGATAATTTACATATTTTTGGACATAGGCTTAAAAAAATTGCATTAGTGGGTGAAAAACTAAAACGGCCCCGTGAGGGGAACCAACACGTCTCACGAGACCAATGTAACTCATAGTAACAAACAACACGATCATGGGATCCTAGTTTGAGAATATGACGATAATTAGCAACTTTGTAGACTTAGGCTTAAAAACATGACGTCAGAGGGTGAAAAATCTAGACAACCCTTGAACGGCCCCGAGTGTGGCACCAACACCTCGTACGGGACCAATGTAACTCATACGAATTTATCACGTGACAACGAAACTCCTTGTTTGAGAATACGACGATACACTACAAGCAAAACACCTTTTTATGACGCTCGAAAAAATAGTTTAATGACATTTATTACAAAAATATCATTTAAGGGTTAATGCTATTATTAAAATGAAATTTTAAATATAAAATGTCATTTTATACATATTATTATGACACTGTAAATATAAAAATCATATTTAATTTTACATATTATGACATTTTTTTGAAAAGTTTTTTACCTAACTACATAACATGACCCTTTAATTTGAATTTCGGAAATTTTTTAACACCCCCGCGCTTCGTCTATGGCTCGAAATTTTGATACCCGCGCATTCGTTCCTATCCTCACGGCTCGATTCCTCTCGTCATGGCTCACGATTCTTCTCACGGCTCATCTCATCTCCTTTCCTCATCACGGCTGTTCTCTATTCTCTCTCAAAGTTGGACGATTTCCATTATAAGGTCAGTCGCCACCTGTCTATGTATATGTATATGTATATGTATATGTATATGTATATGTATATGTATATGTATATGTATATGTATATGTATATGTATATGTATATGTATATGTATATGTATATGTATATGTATATGTATATGTATATGCATATGTATATGTATATGTATATGTCTGTAACATAGTCAAGATGTCTGATATATCTTGTTCCTTTGAAATCGCATATGATATGTATACTTGACAACCAACTCGGTAATACATATTAAAACTTATTATCATTAAAAAAATATTTAGTATTGATGAGTTTTATAGAAATTTTGATTTCCAAAGTAATCTTGAGATTTCATATGGACTTATATATGCCGAATTTTATATCTATGTATTGGTGAAATGTTTGGGTGTTGGTTGAAGAGGGGAAAAATGAGAAAACGAAGAATTTTTGTTGAATTATGCCGTTCCCGGGAGAAACTGCCTCAGCTCGTAGAGTCGGATCCCACTTATGGCAACTGCAGGCCCCGGGGCAGTAGCCAAGAAAGCTAACTTTTAAGTTTTTTCTTTCTTTTCGATTTTTCCCCAAAACATTGTATGGATCTAGAAATAAATAAGATTTATAAAGTGCGATTTTAATGAAATCCAATTAAGGTCAGATGAGTTTGAATTTAATGTGATGGGATTATTTTAATGCTGGTAAATAGGCCCATTGTTCATATAATTCAATTTCAATGATAAAATTAGTATTGAATTTGGGGAAGAGCATTGATGATGTCATGTTGAGCATAATTTCATGTTTGCAATATTAATTGGAAGAGTACCGGTGTGAATTGTATTGGAAGGTGAAATCAATAAGACTACAGAACCAAAGGAATCAAAGAAGTGAATTTTGTTCTCAATAAGCAAGATTAGTGTACTTATAGACTTCGAGTATTTATCATTAATGAATGACAACATGTGTGTGAATGGTAAATGTTACCCTGGTAGATTGATTTTGTTTTTTTTTTCAACAGAGTAACAAATACATATTATATACACAAAATAAATACAAAATAAATTACCAGATACATATTATACACACAAAAATTTTATCCGGAGCTTGAGTTAAAATGCATCCGTTCTATAAATTATAGTTGGTAATAAAGTTAATGTGTGTCGGCGGTGTTAGTATTATATCATTAATAATATTATTTGTGACTTAAACTAAGATGAATCGTATAAAACACATATATACTTTACAAATTAGAAAATGAAAAATTAATATGATTTCAGGATTGTGTTATTTTATATGAAAATCACAATTATAGAACTAATGTTTACAATCTTAATATAGGTACAATTTGAGAAATGGGAACAAACAAGTCGTGGATATCTATGGATAGATTATCAAACGAGTACTTGCAAGGTGTTGACTATTTTCTTAAAGTTGCATGGAGGAATGCTGTAAATAGTGAAGCTGTACGGTGTCCATGTACATCATGTGGAAATTGTTTTAAATGGACTTTAAAAGAAATTAAAGGTCATTTATATGCTAATGGTATTCATCAAAGTTATCGTATATGGATATGGAACGAGGAAGTTTCTCCTAATTCAACTTTCTCACATGTCAACATGGGTGACCCCATCCATTACGATAATTTGGTCGAAAATTCAGAATATGCTGATGATATGGCGGAGATGTTTGAGATGATAAATGAAGACTTTATGGGGGATCCTAAATCATTTGAGAAGCTTCTTGAGGGTGCCAAAAAGCCCTTTTCAAAGGGTGTAAAAAGTTTACGAAGATGTTTGCACTGGTGAGTCTACTCACTTTGAAAGCAAAGAGTGGGTGGACTCATACGAGATTTTCAAAGTTTATTTGACCAATTGCTCCTAGAAGAGAATGAATTGCCTTTATCTACGAAAAAGGCCATACATATGTTGTCTGTGTTTGGGATGGGGTATGAAAAAATACATGCATGTCCTAATGATTGCATACTCTATAGAAAAGAGTACAAAGATTCAACTGAATGCCCTACTTCTGGAACACCGAGGTATAAGTTGAAAAAAAATACAACCGAGGTGAAGGTGGGAGTGCCTGCAAAAGTATTTTGGTATTTTCTGCCCATTCCTAGGTTCAAAAGGTGGTTTCAATATGTACAAACTGCAAAGTCCTTGACTTGGCATGCAAACGAAAGACAAGTTGATGGTAAGTTACATCACGTCGCGGATTCTCCTGCATGGAAGTTGGTGGATGACAAGTGGCCGGATTTTGGAAACGAATCTAGAAACCTTTGGTTAGAACTTTTAGCGAACGGAATTAACACACATAGTACTCTTAGTAGTAAGCATAGCTGTTGGCCGGTCATGTTGGCAACTTATAACTTTGAGTCATTGCTGAGCACAAAGAGAAATTTTTTTATGTTAACAATGTTGATATCAGGTCCGCGACAACCTGGAAATGATATCGATGCTTATTTGGCACCATTAATTGAGGACTTGAAAACCTTATGGGATGAAGGTGTACATGCACATGATGCTTACCTCCAAGAATTCTTTATTTTGAAGACGGTATTACTTTGGACCATTAATGACATCCCTACATACGGTAATTTGCGTGGTTGTGCTATAAAGGGGTACTATGCTTATCCAATTTATGGTGAAGAAACAGATTCTATTCGATTAAAAAATTCTAAAAAGAATGTATATACATCGCATAGAAGATTTCTTCCACAAAATCATCCGTTTCGAAAGAAAAAAAAACTTTTAATGGTAAGCAAGAGTTTCATGAACAACCTAATCCGTTAAACGAAGAGCAAATACTAGAGCGGGTTGAAAATATTAATGCATGTTGGGGAAAAAAGATGGGTCCTTTTGAAGTGAAAATAACAAAGGGAACGGATAAATTGAAACAAAAAAGGAAACGCACGAAGGAGAATATGGATGAGCCTAATAAGTCCAAATGTTGGAAGAAAAAATCAATATTCTTTAGGTTGGGGTATTGAAAACATTTGCTTCTTTGACACAATTTGGATGTTATGCATATTAAGAAGAATGTTTGTGACAGCATAATTGGGACGCTACTCAAAATTCCCGGTAAGACAAAAGATGGAGTCAATAGTCGTCTTAATCTTGTAAAATTGGGTTTAAGAGGGGAGTTGGCACCACAAGATAAGGGAAACGGACGTATTTACCACCTGCATGTTATACACTGTCTAGTGAGGAGAAGAAAATGGTATGCGAGACGTTGCTTCAACTCAAAGTTCCCCATGGATACTCATCCAATTTTAGTAACCTTGTTTCGATGGAAGAGTTATGATTGTTTGGTCTGAAGTCCCATGATTGTCACATACTCATGCAATAGATACTTTCGATGGCCATTCGATCTGTGTTACCAAAGCATGTTAGATTTGCAATCATAAGGGTGTGCTTTTTCTTTAATGCTATTTGTGCAAAAGAAGTGGATGTGAAGAAGTTGAACAGTATTCAATAAAACATTGTGATCACATTGTGTTTGTTGGAAAAGTACTTCCCTTCGGCATTCTTTGATATAATGGCGCATCTAATGGTACAGCTCGTTAGGGAGGTTAAACTATGTGGTCCAGTTTTTGCTCGTTGGATGTATGCATTTGAATGGTTTGCACATGCTTAGAAAAATATGTCATTACTTTATAAGGCTATAAGTAAACATTTTTAATATTTTTTTTATTTAAAATGTTTGTAGGAACATGAAATTCTTAAAGGGCCAAGTAAACAATCGAAGTCGTCCGGAAGGTTGCATCGCCCAACGCTATATTACCGAAGAAGCAATTGAATTTTGTATAGAATTTTTACATGGGCTTGATGCCATTGGGGTTCCATTAGGTAGAAACACAATAGATGATGATGATGATATAATATGCGATGGCAAACCAATAGGGGTTGGTAAAGTAATTGAGGTGGACGAATTGTCATGAGAGCAAGCACATCGTTATGTGTTACAAAACACAGATGATGTTTAACCATATATCGAGTAATTTCTCTTTCCGTTGCTTTTGTAACAAATCATGTACTATATTGTATTTTGTTTTAATGGTTAAAAGATTTTTTTTTATTAACACCCTTATAGGGAGCATATGGAGAGCTTGAGGCAAAAGTATCCTCGAAAGTGCAAAGATGAAAAATGGTTACAAGATGAACATTAAAAGACCATTATTGGTTGGCTTTGTGAAAGGGTATGATTAATATCAACATGTGATGATTTAATACACTATTAAAATTCTAACTAACATTTAAGACAAATCAGGTTGAAAAGGAGCTAAATCTCCCCAACAACAATGTTTCAGACATCTTAAATTGGATAGCTCGGGAACCTCGTCGAGACGTGATAAAATATCAGGGTTATATCGTTAATGGTTGTTGTTACCATACGAAAGAACATGATGCTGAACGAGTTAGCCAAAACAATGGAATTATCATTACGACCACAACAATGCAAGTTTCTAGTGCAAAGGATAAGCATCCCGTGGTTTCAAATTTGAGTTTTTATGGTGTCATTAGTGAAATATGGATGCTTGATTATTTCACATTAAAAGTTCCAGTTTTCAAGTGTGATTGGGTTGACAACAGTAATGGTATTAAAGTAGATGATCTTAGCTTTAAATCTGTGGATCTTTGTAGAGTTGGCCATAAGAGTGAGCCCTTCATATTAGCTTCTCAAGCCAAACTAGTCTTTTATGTTCAAGACCAACTCGATCTTAAATGGTCAATCGTTCTTGTGACTCCACAAAGAGTTTATAACTAAGGTTGTGATGATGATGACTACTCTCTTGGATGTGTCAAAAATCATGTCGCCACCAACGGATTGCCAAACGTTGAGTTGATTAATGAAAGTGAAGATTCGTGTGCACGTGTAGATTGTGAGGGAATTTGGATTGATAATAAAAAATAAATAGAGTGTTAGTTGTGTTTTGCTAATGCTAGAGTTATCTATGCTTTTTAAAGAGTTATCTATGTTTAGTTTACATTTTATAATTTATATTTTAATGGTTGATATTGATTATCGTTTATGGTGAATTTATTTTGGTCTACATATGATATGAATTGACTCGTTATCAAATTTGTGGTAATGTTATTGATTTTCATACTTCCCACGATTTTTATACTTCTCAGTCCTCAGGATTGGGAAAACTTGACCTTGCTGTCATGTTTTTCTCGTAATTGAGGTAGATATGGATAAAAATATGAAAAGTACATTTATAATAAGACCGGCATGACTAATAACCATAATTTTCTTCATGTTTTTAAAAATTCATATTCTTTCATTGTTGATTTCTCTAGGAAAGTTTAGTTGTTCATTCTGAAAAGAAAGGATAAGGTATTTATCAAGCTTAAACAGCCGAAGGCTTTGATTGAGAAGTAGATTGGTAAGTAAATAAAGCTCTTGAGAACTAATAATTTCATGGAATTTTACTTGGGCCCATTTGATGAGTTTGGAAAAAATGAGGGAATTTTGAGACACCACAAAGTTTGAAAGACACCTCAGCAAAATGGAGTATCCAAGCAGATGAACATGACATTTATTGAGATAGCAAGGTACATGAAGTCTAATGCATTTTTGCCCAAGGAGTTTTGGGATGAAGTTGTTAACACAATATGTTATTTAGTTAATAAGTATCTATCCTCAGCTATTGAGCTGAAGACACCAAAAGAATTGTGTACTAGATACCCTGCCGCATATACTAATTTGATAATATTCGGGTGCTCGACATATGCTCATGCAAATAAGGGAAAACTTGAGATGAGTGGAAAGAAATACATGTTTTTCCCTTGTTTTGAAAACAGGGGGAGGGCTGGTATTTTCATGTAAAATCCAAAGACAACAGGGGAGTGTCTCTACACGTAAAATTATGAATAACATATGTTTTATTTTTATTAATAATGCTCTTGCTTCCCGCAAATTCATTTCAACATATCATTTGTTATTCTTTGTTATTCATCATGTACACTTACATCAATCTATTTATTTGTCATTATAGTGGATATGGACGACGAAGATGATTTTCATTCAACAAGTCCAGACGATTTAGCAAAGTCATCACAAAATTCAAGTAATAAACAACGAAAAGTCAGAGGCATGGTTGTTTTAGAACGAATAAGTAAAAAGGCTTCTTGTGATCGAATACTAGTAACTTACAATAGAAAAGGACAACCAAATGGTGATACTAGAAAGGATTTTGCAAGTTATAGGGGGCTTTTGGCAAGGACAGTGGTGCCCATAAGTTATCCAAGTTGGCCCAAAGTCCCAAAGTCATTAAAAGAGAATTTATGGGTAGCTATGGAGGTAAATGCTAATAGTTTATATTGATGTTCTTTGAAGTCTATATTGGTATTATTTAATTTCGTTATGTAATATAATATTCATTAATTACAGGCCAAGTTGAACATGGACCCCAAATCAAAGAAGGGAGTTATATCCGATATTGGTTGTTCATGGAAGAATTTCAAAGGAGAACTCACTAGGAGTTGTGTCAATCCATTTAAAGATGATCCCGGTAATCTTTGGAACCGTCAAGAAAAGTTTAAAAAGTTTATTGATCAGGAGGATTGGGATGCGTTTGTAAGAGGAAGACTATCCCCAAAGTTTGAGGTGAATATTAAATTCATTTTAGTATATAAATGTAACATTTATCCACAATATGGTTAAATTCTTACATTATCATAAATTTAATGTGTAGAAATTAAGTGATGTACAACGAGAAAGGAGAGTACAAAATAAGTTCAACCACAAGCTTAGTAAGTTGGGGTATGCAGGTCTTGAGGATATTATGGTATGTAGTTGAATTATTATATTATGTGTAGAGTATATGACTATAATTAATTCATTGCGGGGATTTTGTGTTGTGTGCTTAATTTCTTATATTTTATTTTATAATGGGGATATAAAAAGAGACATGGAGATGCATTTGATGAGGATGACAGGTCTCTAATGTGGATAACCGCTCGAAAATCGAGAAATAGACAATATCAAGATGATGCAATCGAGGAAGTTGGTGAAAAAAATGTGAGTTACTTTCAAAAGTACCTAACACGGACATGTATATTATATAATCTTTATAAATAGGGATATATACTACATATGAGGATTGAAAAGAATATGAGTTAACAACACTCTTAATAATTTCCTTTATTGTAGGACACTTTGAAGAAGTAAGTCCATGATGGGAGCTTAGTAACTCAAGGGACTTTAGACGTCTTAACCTCGGCACTTGGTACTCCAGAGTATAGCGGTCGAGTAAGGGGGATGGGAAAAGGAGTCACTCCTATAACTTACTTTCATATCCCTAGATGGGGATCAAAAAAACATGTTCAAGAATTAGAGTCTAGACTTCATCAAGAAGAGGAGAAGGCTAGAGAAAAAAGATCGACAACTTCCGGAGGCAATGGACGAATTGAGGAAGTATCAAAGTAGATCACTTGCACCGTCGTTAATTGAGAAGATATCCTCAAAATAGTCAGAAAATTGATAATAAAAAATATGAGAAGCGTTTAAATTATGTGAGTGAATCATGCGATTCTCCATCCAAGAGGAAAAAATAGATGGTAATCACGTAATTGGTAAAACTTTATTACCTTTATGTCTCATACTTTACTATACTAATTTTGGAATATTTCATGTGTATATAGGCCCAAAGCAATGTGAATAGACAATGTATAATTTCACCGCCGGATCCTAAATCTAATATTGGGAAGGTTTGTAACAACTCTAATTATATTAGTTCTTTTAGTAGTATATGTATGTCATTCACTATTCATTTTGTTTTCTTGTATAGGGAAAACAATGTAGATTGGCATTGAATTCATGTGCTAATGTTGTTGCGTCTGGGGTGCTTTTTGATCATATTTCACCTAATGATACCATCCACAACGTTCGCTTGGGGGATAATTATATACGTGTATCAATAACTGACGTTCACTCTCCTGAAGCATATCTTTCGGTACCGGTACCTAACGCGGACATGTATGTTGTTAAAGACGTACACAATTCACATGTTGCTTGGCCTAAAGAGTTTTTGTTGTCGTGTGTTGAGGTAACTTCCTTTTTTTTTACATTCCATGCCACATTTTGAATTCATTATCCATGCCACATTCAATAACTTGAGTTCATTGCCAATGATCAAATGAAGCACCTAAAAGATCAAACGAAATCACGTAATTGGTAAAACTTTATTAAATTTATGTCTTATACTTTACTATACTTATTTTGGAATATTTAATGTGTATATAGGCCCAAAGCAATGTGAATAGACAACGTACAATTTCACCGCCGGATCCTAAATCTAATATTTGGAAGGTTTGTAACAACTTTAATTATATTACTGATCTTTATTTTTTTATTAGTATATATATGTCATTCATTATTCATTTTGTTTTTTTATATAGGGAAAACGATGTAGATTGGCATTGAATTCAGGTGCGAATTGTGTTACGTCTGGGGTATTTTTTTATCGTATTTCACCTAATGATACCATCCACAACGTTCGCTTGGGGGATAATTATATACGTGTTTCAATAACTGATGTTCACTCTCCTGAAGCATATCTTCATGTACCAGTACCTAACGCAGAGATGTATGTTGTTAAAGACCCAAACAATTCAAATGTTGCTTGGCCTAAAGAGTTTGTGACACGACCCCGACCCAAAAATCGTAGGGAATGAGTGTCTTGGAATGCCACCAAGGCATCCAATATTCTGGCATTAAAATTTTTCATTCAAAATATATGTAGCGGAAGTATAATCACATGGTTATGAATCGTAAAATACTGTAGGTGAAGGAATTACATCATCAGAGCTTTCTAAACAAAACTTCATTTATATTAAAATATCCATGAGTTACAACTTGAAAGAAATTTTAAAGCCTTTTAATTAAAGAGCCAAACATCCTTTATCTAATAAACAAAATTCTACTTATTGTAACAAAAGAGCTCTAAAAGCTAAATCTTCAACATAGTCCCCTTATGTTCCATCCTCTTGCCTAATTATTTCCTGAAAAATGGTTAATTATAAAACATCAGCTAAAAGCCGAATGAGATTCAATCTCCAAATATTCCAAGGTTTTCAGAAAATAGATACCTATTCAATTTAGAACAAAAGGTATATACATAGAGATTGGAATTTCATGTAATATATATATAAAGTAATTGAAAATATATATATTCAGAATAAACATTTTGGAACAGAGCAAATAAAACAATTGAGCATATGTCAATTATTCTCTTTTAGTGTCCATGTACGCTCTAATACCCAGACAGATAGTGTTACCAAATTTTTCCACCCGTTAACATCACAGACAGATAATCATAATTTTTGGAACAACGCCTTGTTGAGGGCACACCAGCGATAAACCAGCGGGGAAGGTACCAGCAAAATATTTCCACCCGGTAGTCAAGGCCAATATAGTAAGAGAGTTTCCATAGGCCGAATCAACAATTTCAGAATTCAAATAAGATCTTTATATGGAGAGATATAAACATACAACAAACGACGGAATCATCGGTATCAGATGCATTTTGAGAATAAAAGCATTTCATCAAATATACATAGTTTGCACAATATAAAAAAAATCAAAATGCGCAAGAAATTGCATAGAGTACTCACCTAAAATAGTGGTCGAAATTATAGATAATGAATCTTCGATCGCACGTTAATCTAACAAATATGATAAAGGTTTAAGTATACGTTCTAAACCAGATCCAGTCTACATATTTTATTTTAATAATAACTTTTATCAAAGGATTTCTATTACCCATTTTCATAACTTTTAAAACTCATTGATCGTAATTAAAGGATTCAATTCATAGTTCTTCCTAATCAGTTGGTTCCCAATAGAGATGGAGGGTCACAGGGGCACCTCTTAAATACCATCTCCTCTAGACAGAACATTTCTGGATTCATTCCCAGTAGAGATGGAGGGTCACAGGGGCACCACTTAAATACCATCTCGTCTAGACAGAATTTCATCGGGCCTGACTTTGTAATTACTTAAATGGGATTCCATAATAACGAGCAATTACTTTTAAAAAATCATTTTTAAAAGCATATATTTAACTTCAAACAAGTTTACATAAAATCAACTTATATTTCTTCTAAACTTTATGTTTTGATTAGTGAAGTCCTTAGTGTATTTTACCAGCATAACTACTAAGTAAAGCTATAAAACACAAAATTAAAACTATAAAAATACATTATAACATTTAAATAAAATCATACCTACGAAATGAATTCTTTCTTCCAAATTATAGAACTCCTTCTTAAGAGATTTCATAAGCTTTCTATCACTCTTTCTTACTATAATTCTCAAGGAATTGGTGTGAGTTTGAAATGAACCCTAAGGTCCTATTTATAGGTTTCCAAAAGTATTACGGTGTTGTCTTGCAGTGTTAATATCACCAAATGATGACAAGTGTTTTAGCTCTCTCTCTACAGATGACATGTGGAAGGTGGAAGTGACCAGCACGTGGTGGAAAGGTGATAAGGGTATAAGGGTCATTTCACACATGAAGGGTATTTTGGTAATTTCACACGATATATTTTGAATATTTCTAAGAGGTCCTTGAAAATATTTTATTTACAAAATGGCCAATTTTATATTTTTATTTTAGTCCTTAAAGTTTCATAAAATTATATTTTCTACCCGAAAACTTATTATTTGTCTTAAGATATGTCATAAGACTTCGATTTGATCCAATTTATAATTGATTCTTCGTAATTAAAATGGTGTTTGTTATATTGATAGCCAATAATACGACATATCTAATGATACAACATTTATAAGATAATAAGTAACACAAAAATGTAAAAACAAACTATTAATAAAAGTGGGTCATTACATCCTACCCTCCGTATAAAAAGTTTGGTCCCCAAACTTTACTTACATTAATTCCCAAAAAGGTATGGATATCGCTCCTTTATTTCATCTTCCCGCTCCTATGTTGCTTCTTCAACCGAATGATTCCTCCATAATACTTTGACTAGTGGAATAACCTTGGTTCGTAATATTTGATCTTTATGGTCCAAGATATCCACTGGATGCTCAATATATGACAAATCTTCTATAACTTGAAGAGGATCGTGACTTAAGATATATTTTGGATCTAGGAGATATTTCTTTATCATTGATACGTGAAATAAATTATGTACACTTGAGAGTTCCGGTGGTAAGTCTATTTTATACGCAACAGCTCCTATCCTTTCAAGGATTTCAAAAGGTCCTATGTATCTTGGGCTCAACTTCCCTTTCTTCCCAAATCGTATTACTCCCTTTGCAGGAGATACTCGCAAGAACACATAATCTCCTCTTTGGAATTCTAATTGTCGGTGTCGATTGTCAACATAACTCTTTTGTGGCTTTGAGCGGTTCGAAGTCGGTCTTATATTAATTTCACCTTCTCTATTGGGATCTGAATCAATTCTGGTCCCAATAATTTTATTTCCCCGACTTCTACCCAACATGTCGAGGAACGACACCATCTACCATAGAGTGCCTCATACGGAGCCATTTGAATACTTGCTTGATTGCTATTATTATATGCGAATTCCACAAATGGTAAATGATCATCCCAATTACCTTTTAAATCAAGTGCACATCCCCTAAGCATATCCTCTAAGGTTTGAATAGTTCTCTCTAATTGTCCATCCATTTGAGGATGAAAAGCAGTGCTAAAATTCAATTTGGTTCCCATGGCTGCTTGTAGGCTTTTCCAAAAGCGAGACATAAATCTAGGGTCACGGTCAGAAATAGTTGAAATTGGGGTTCCATGGAGCCTAATAATTTCCCGCACATACAACTTTGCTAACTTCTCTAAAGAATGGGTAATCTTAATGGCAAGAAAATGAGCTGATTTAGTTAACCTATCAATAATTACCCAAATAGAGTCATTACCATTTGAACTCCTCAGTAAAACTATCACAAAATCCATAGAAATATTATTGATGTAAAAAATTAGATTATATCTAATTATTTAATCACAGATAAATAAAATGAGACAAAGAAATTTTAAAGTGGTTCAGCCTTATAATAATGGCCTACGTCCACTGTTTCTGTTATTGCTGACTGTTTGGGAATTCTCGATTACAAGTTTTCTTTAGAATTTCTGGTCCCCTTACAATGAGGATAATACAATGTATTTATAGCCCTAAGGCTGTAATGTGAATGGGTAATATATTAAATGCCCCTTAAGCGTATATATCTGTATGATAATAAGCATTTAATGCGCAGTCAAACTGTTGGGTTATCCTGCTATTAATGCTTTGTTCGAGGTGCAGCTCGGACCGCCTAAGCTGCTCGGACCGCCTACATTCCTCGGTACTCAAAAGTTCCTCGGTGCTCAAAAGTTCCTCGGACAATTCTTGTAGGTCAGAGAGTCTGAGTTGATCGGGGAAGCAGAGTTCATCGTTGGAGTATGGTTCCTCAAAGTTAAGGTGTTATTCATAAGTGTTTGTCATTGCCACATAGATTGCCACGTGTCTTCACCCAATTGAGCAATGTCAGCCGACTAAATTTGGTATCAACAGAAGACCCCAATGTTTCATAGTTCGAAATTTGAGGAGTGTGGAACATTCTTTCTCCATATATGGCGGTTTTAAATGGTCATCCTGAAATTTAGGAGTATTTTCTTTTGAATTTATTTCTCCTTCCAAATTCGTAGAAGCGACCTTTTTTTGATTTTTTCTTAATCGCTTCGATTCCCGCAACTCTTTTGTCTGTTTAGCCGCCTGTAACGTAATCGTTTTTTTTTGTAATCATTACTTTTACCCTTTCCCAAGGAAAAGTATTTAAACATTGCAGAAAATCCCATCATCTTCTACTTTTTCAAATTTGTCTCTTTGAGTTTTCTATTGTCTCTCTCTCTCTCCTGTGCGTTCATCTCTCTCTCCTGTGCGTTCATCTCTTCCTTCGAGTCTTTTGGTCTAGGAACAAGATTCCACACATCGTGACTCTGAAATTGGACTAGCTCTTCTTGCATAGCATTTATCCAAAATGAGTCACAAAGGACATCATTAACATTTTTAAGTTCCTGAAGAGAAAAAAACAAGAAAATTGTTCCACTTGTTGAAGTTGGGATCTAGTTTGAACTGGTTCCGAAGGATTACCGACAATGGTTTCAATGGGATGATCTTTAGAAACCCAAGTTGGTATTGAAGGAATCTTATGTGCTAGTGAATCAATGTCATTTTGAGGATCAGTGGATAAATTAGGTTCGTCCTCATCGAATGCTACTGGTTGACTGCCACTTCTCCTTACAATAATGTCCTCTACAATTATATTAATTGATTCGATAATAGTTTTGGTTCGATAGTTAAAAACACGCAAAGCCCTACTATTTTGGGAATAACCAAGAAAAATTCCCTTTTCTCCTATGGTATCAAATTTTGAAAGTAGCTCTATATCTTTGCAAATGTAGCAAATACTCCCAAAGGTTTTAAAATATTTTTAGTTTGGCTTTTTATGGAACTAAAGCTCATAAGAGGTTTCTTTGGAATTTTTTCTGAGATAGATACGATTAATAATGTGACACGTGGTTTGGATAGCTTCTACCCAAAAATATCTAGGGAGATTCTTATCATGTAACATAACCCTAGCCATTTCTTGTAAAGTCATATTCTTATGCTTAGCTATACCATTTTGATGCTGGGTTTTAGGAGCACTAAACTCATGTTTATAGATATTAGCTACATAATACTCAGAAATAACAGAGTCCTTGAATGCCTCGCCTCTATCACTCCTAATTCAACACACCTGGGTATCCTTCTCACTCTCAATTTTCAAGATAATTCTTAAGAATTCATTCAAGGTATGTGATTTTTTTTCATAAAAGTTACCCATGTATATCTCATATAGTGGTCCACTATAACTAGTATGTAATAATTTCCATAGAAACTAACAGTTCTTTAGGGACCCATAAGGTCCATATGGATAAGTTCTAGAGGCTTAGTGGTCAGGACATCTTTAACTTTCTTGTTAGGGGATTTACTTATTTTGCCTTCCTCACAAGGTCCACATATAGGAATAAAAGAATTTTTAATTTTAGGTAAACCTCTAACTATCTCTTGGGAACTCAATCTTCTAAGAGTGTCATAATTTGTGTGTCCTAATCTATTGTGCCATAAATCAGAATCCTCTAATCTGGCAACATGGAAAGATTCATAATTGGGTATTATTGTGCAATAGTTTTTTGAAAATCTGTTTTCTGTTAAAATACAATTACCTTTTTCATCCATAATTTTGCAATCATTTTTTGAAAAGGTAACTTAGTGATCGGAGTCACAAAAATGTGATGTACTTAAGAGATTAGCTTTAAGGCCTTTAACTGAGAGTACATCATTTAGTTTAGGAAGACCATGCTCACTCAATGTTCCCTTACCTATGATCTGAGATGAAACACCATCTCCAAACATGACACTAACTCCAAGGAAGTCTATCTTGTTTTTCAATTTGGTTTCGTCCTCGATCATATATTCAGAACATCCGGAGTCTAATTACCATCCAGTTGAAGTGCTTTGTGCCTTTAAAGAAGAAATGACAATGTTGCACATGAGTTGGAGTAATAGATCATCTTTTCTAATCCAAATAGGCCTAGTTTTAAAAGTTTTATGGACTTTTGATTTAGAAAAGATTTGAGGGGTCTTTTTGAATGATTTTTTTCTTAGTCTTAAACCCTCCCTTTTTATTTTTAATAGTTTGAGTTATTTGTGGCCTGCGTAGGGAGTACATAAGTATTTCTTGATTTCCTATAATAGTTAAAGTTAAGGTAAGTCGGGGTGTATAACCTTTTTTGGAAGCATTCATCAAGAGTATGGCTAAAAATGTCACAGTAAGTACAATACTGATGGGTATAGGGCTTGACTTTATTTATAAAGCCTTTAAAAATTTCCTCGGCTCCAATGGGTATAGTAGTCTAGTTGTCATTAGTCTTAGGTTTCTGCCTTTGGTCTCTGGCAGAAGGACAAACATATTTGGTCTGACTATTTGGATTCATCTGTTTATTGTACTGATTATGTGTTGCTTGAGAGACATTGAGACTAGATTCACCTTTCTAATCATTTTGACAAGTTTTGCCTTATTTTATAAAAGTAACATTTTTAGGAGAGACTTTGGTCTTACTTGTGTGCACTATTTCTCTAAAGCCTAGGCCAGACTTATTTTCAGAGTCAAATGTCCTTCCAATAATAATGTTTTCATAAGACTTAGTTTGTGTTTCAAAGTGTTGGAATTTTTTAAGCACATTTGAAACCATTTTCTTTGACTCTTCTAGTTAAACAAGGGTTGCCTTGCATTTTTGTTCAAATTCATAGTTATTTTGAGTCAAATCTTTTATTTTAAAGGCACAGTCTTAAATCTTAGTCTCGTGGGCAATACATTGGGCAGTATAATATTCAGTGTTCTTTCTAATGGTCTGGTTAAGAAAATCGATACGTTCACTTAAGGTTTTTATCATTTTTTCTAGGAGAGAACTCTTTTTAACGGTTTACATGTATAACTCATGTAAATTAGGCAGATCATCATCAGACTCGCTAAGTGAATCATGTGGAGTGTCCCCTAAGTTTTTGATAGGTTCTTTACTCATGCACACATTCAATTTGTTATCAATATCATCATTTTGACTCACATATAGTTTTTCAGCAGTAATAGGAACAAAATTATCAGCAATATCATTAAGAACATCAACAGGCATTGCCGGTTCATGAGCAGGAAGGCATGCATCATCACTCTATACAATCCTAGCGAAGAAAGACATGTTGTACTCATTTATGTGGGTTGAATCTCTTTTATCCTCATCAGAATCACTAGAGTCGTACCATGTCTTACATATGTTCGCCTTGTTATTGTTATTAAGACTAGTTGGACATTTACTAGAATAGTGACCAAGTTTACCACAACGATGATTTTAACATCTTTTATGTCAGGCTTTGGTCTCTTTCGGTCATAGGACTTCCTATTGTCATAAGTGTGTTTGTTATTGTCTCGGTCATGAGGTCTGTGAACTTGATTACCTTGATAATTTGATTTTCCTTATTTATAGGCTACAACATTTCTATATTTCAAAATATTTTTGAAATGCTTGCTTATAAGAGCTATATGATTGCCAAGGTATTCCAAATCATAGTTTTCAAAGAAGTGAGTGTTAAAATATAAAGTGTTCAATTTAGGCACCAGCAATTTAGAAGAAAACACAACATTTGAACTAGAGGCTTTATTGTCTGTCTGGTCAATTGCTTTTTGAAGTCTAGTTCCAATTCTACAGTCCTCAGTTTATTGTTAAGTAATTCAGGAGTCATATTAGGGTCAATCATTTCTTCAATATACTATCTCTTGTTGTCAAATTTGGATGGCAATGACCTAAGAATCTTTTGAACAATTTCCTTTTTACTGTAGTTTATACTATTTGCATGAAGTTTTGTAAAGATATCAGTTAACCTTATGTAGAAATCATCAAAGGATTCATTTTCATTCATAATTAAGGTATTATATTGTTGGATGAGCATTTGAGTTTTTCCAGCATTGACAGGTTCATCACCCTCATGAGCAATGACAAATGTGTCCCATGCCTCTTTTGAAGTAGAACATATGGATATTCTGTGAATTCATGTTCGTTAATGGACATGAAAATGTCATTCTTTCCTTTGTTATTATCTAGAGATGATTTTTTCTCTTCCTTAGTAAATTCACTGAGAAGTTTCTTAATTCTTGTTGGATCAGTTTCAGAGGTAGGTTTAGTAGGATATTCATACCCTATTTCAATCATGTCCCAGACATCATCACTAAGGGTTCCTTGAATGAAAGTAACCATTCGTACTTTCCAGCATGAAAAGTTGTTTCCATCAAAGAGTTGTTTCCATATTCAAAAATTTTCAGAAAGATGTTTCGAAAACAATTTCTCAAGTTTCAGGATAAAAAAAGGTGTTCCTGCTCTGATACGAGTTGAAGAAAATCTTTAGTTCTAAAAGCTTGTTTACAAGGTTAAAAACAAAATGTTATAAATTGTGTAAACTCTGAATAGACTTTTTGGGCAAAACTCTTTTCAAAAAACACGAGATGTGTTTACAATCTTTCTGAATATATGGTTTAGATTCGATAGTTGACTATCTTTATTTTTAAAGATTAAGAAACATCTAGTAAAGTTACCTTCCAGTCCCAATAACAACAATAGTTAAGAATATTCAAAGGAATGGACAAAGGAGTTTTTAACGTGGTAAAACCCTTAATCAAGGGAAACATCCACGGTGCCCTCTAAGGTACAAAAGAAAAATTCACTATAATAAATTATCAAGTTACAACACTTAAGAAAACACACAAGGATCCTAAATCTATGTTCAGAATTATAACTACATGAGCTACTCCAATACAAAGGTTTTTGACTTGAACTAATCTTCGTCTTTGTTGCTCCTTTGACTTTTCTTTGACCTCCTTCTCTTTGAATTCCGACTCCAGCAACTCTTTCAACTTTTAAGTCTCAAACAAACCACTGTGTTTAAGTGTTCGTGTGAGAAGTGTTTGTGAGGTGATCTATATGCAGATTTATGCAACTCACCCTCTCAAATAATTTTTCAAAACAGTTTCCTATGAATCAATAATTTCTATATGACATGCAAGATCTGATTCAAATCATTTGGTAAAAGAAACTTCTTAATCAACATTAGATTTAGAAGGACAACCTTGCTTTAAAAAAATAGCCATGGTCCTATGTGTCTCATTTTTATTTTTGTACAATTTTATTTCACAAAATGTGAAATATAAACCAAGAGACACAAATGCTCTTAAGGATCTGATTTTTCCTTGAAAACCTAAAGTTTATGTTTCAAAAAATTTGGAATCAAATGGATCTGATGATAGAGATCCAAAAAGAGAACTGAAAAATAAGCATGTGATGTTCTCTTTAGAAAATCTCAAGTTTCAATATGTGAAACTTGCTATTTTCTCAGAGAGATGCTCTGAGAGAGACTTAAAATAAAAGAGGTCTTCGTCCAGATGTCAACCCAACTACCAAACCCACAGAAACCATAGATTTGATTTATCTTTCGTGATTTTTTGTTTCTGGTAAAAGTGTTTGAAGTTTAAAAGTGTATGGGTTAAAGGTATTCACTGAGTGGTTACGGAGGTCGAAGATGGATTTATCTTCTTCCATTTCTCTCTTTTTTTCTCGAATTTATTCCCTTTCTCTCTTCTCTCTCCACTCTATTTTATTTTCTCTTTGGGATGATTTTAACAAAATTCTCCAAATGCTTAGAATAAGTTAAGTTTTATAGTTGGTGAATGAAGGATCTCGAACTTCGTTTGCAATCAATGGCTGAGATTTAGTCTAGACAGTTTGAGTAATGATCCAATGGTTTATAAGAAAGTGATGAACTGAAAGAATCTAATTGGTTGAAAGGTAAACACTGGGATTATAATACAATACATGATGGCAATTGATAAAACTACTCTAATTGTTGAGATTGTTGATCGAAGTTGAGTCTGTGAGAAAACACAGATCTAACCTTTTAACTACCAGTATGTGTATGGTCAAGATAGAAGTAAAACGCGTGTTAGAGAAATAATTACAAACACACCTTATAGTCTGTAGCGCTTTTATATTCTACCTAGGCTAACTTTCATTGGAGATAAACACTTTATGAAATTCAAATTTCAACCTCAACACTTTTAAAATAAAGTTTTAATTAATTCAAAATTATTTTGAAATTTTATAAAATGTTTTTAACTGAATTAATTTGATTTTGAAAAATCTTAAAGTGTTGTAAAACCATCGATGCAAATAGGAGAAATATAAGACGCAGTGAGAGTGTCCTATTAGTGGTTTTAAGGATAGAAGTAACTTCCTTATGAGTATTTCTTAAAATTTATTGCTTCTTCCTCTTCATTCTTATTCTTGAACCTTTGGTTATGGAACAACTCATAAAATCTAATCCTACTTTGTCTTAATATCCAAACTAGTTGGAACGCCTATATAATGTAGGCTCAAGTAAGTCAATTATATAATGTGTTCTCAGGTTTGACTACTCTCGGTGTCGAACGAGACATCCTTGCTCTTCTTATTTCTATGGGATGAGGTGATATTGCTCGACCCGACTAGGGTTGGTAATTATTAACTTCTTTGTTTGAGGTGCAAGGGTCTTTTTCTTGCCTACTTGCTTTAGTAAATTTTGCCAAGCTTAGAATTGCCATCTTCCACATAGCTTCTAGAGTGTTGGGTGGTTAGTCTTTAATGAAGAGAATGAGATCATAAAGACAAATAGATGAAATACAATACAACAGTTAGACGAAGTATATTTAACACTTACATAACTCAGATAGGGGGTCCACCCCCATACCCATGAGATAAAAGAAATATGGGGTCATCAACTACTCAAATTGGATAAGACCCCCTTCCTTGCCTTATTTCCTAACCCTTGCAAGGTATTTGGTGGATTTAATGCTTAAACTCGAATCCAGTTTAGCTAACTATGGGGATTTTTCCCATCGTTGGGGAACTCGAGGCTCAGAGGCACTGCAAGAGACATCAGGGTTGAATTCCCAGGTTCCCGAAATGAAAAAGTAACATGGTTTCCAATTACGGTTGGAAGTTTGGGTGACAACTAGTGCTTTCTTATTAGACTTCATAGCTACAAGATGATAATAGCTAGGCTGATTTTTGGGGGAAGAGACGGTGTAACATCCTCTCAAGACACTAATTGGGAGGTGTGTATGGTGAACTACCTTCTAAAGGGCGATAAATCCGAGAATCACCCTCCAAGAATTCGATGATAACTAGTTAGGGCTGAGACCAAGACTGTCTAGAATGGATCGTACAACCGGATGTACAGGTAGTCTAAAGCCAACCTTAAACATTTATTCATAAACACAAACCTAACCATCTCAGCCTTGGAATTCTCTCTCATCTGTCGAGGGTAAGCTCATAGTAATGGTGGCCCAATGCCATAAAGATGTCTCCACAACAGGAGGTCAACTTCAGTTAATTTAATGACATAGGATTTAGCACCAGAAGTATCAAGTGTTCCCTCAACCGCATCTTCGTCATCATCTTGGTCTGTAGTCAGGACGACACCTTTAGCATGAGCAGTTTCTGTAATGTGTTAGCTCAAAACAATGGATGGATGACTAATATCTATACGGGTGGAATTATAACATCCACTATCGGCTCATTGTTAAACAAAGACTCAACTTGATTTGATGACTTGACCTGCGAAGATAACTGGGGCTGATTTGATGACTCAGCTTGATGTGAGGATAAGGCTCTTGAAGAACCTTTCATCTCCTCAGATCCATCAGTTGGGAAACCCATAAACACTTTGAAAGAATCCACACTTCTGGTAGTATGTAAGATGAATGGATTATCATCTCCAAAAGTAGCTGACTCAGACATGGAATCACTAACATCTAAAATAAGAGGATGAATAGTGGTAAGTAGGATGGGGGTAAGTAAGATGAAGTGGAAAAGCCTCATCCTTATGCCTGGCAGTATCCTCGACATCGTAAATTCTTATCTCCCTAAAGCACCTATCTCATAGAGTAGGTAACTCCTCAGCTAACATATATAGAGTTATTAACATTTAAAGGATGATTTACCACTTAGGTGGGAAACACATTGAAAAAGGGACAAATAAATTAAGGTGTTGAACAGGTCAACCACAAGATCAAACTAAGGAACTTAATCGTTTTAATGAAGAATAGTCAAGAATAGTTTAAAGGGTTCATTGGAGATGGTGACCGGTGATCCTTTGAAATACCCAAAAGAGGGTAAAAATAAACGAGAAAATTCTTTGGACCCTTACAAACCCAAAAAAAACCTCTCTCAACCCTTAAATAACCTCACAACCGGCCAAAGCATTCGCCGAAAAATCAAAGAAATGGCCCAAAAAATGAAATGAAAACTAAAATGGCATAAAATAATGGAAAACTAACAAGCGAGGGATAAATGTAGTACCTAGAAGGATTGAACGGGCATACAACCACTAGAGACTTAACAAAGTCATTGGAATTGTTTGAGGAATGGAAAGAGAGAGAGATGGGAAATTTGAAACATACTATCTCTAAAGAGAGGAATAAAATATGCATGAATGAGGAGAGAGAAGATTATTTTTTTGAGAATTTTTTTTTAAAACCCAATAATGATGGGGTTTAACTATCGATGTGCACATCATTAAGGCACAACTCCCAAAGCCACACATGATGCTGCCACTAGTTGGGGAATATGTAATGCTAAGGATCACATGAAAAATGTCACTCTCTCATACACATTAGTACATCAACATCTGAAAAGCCATATATGTCCATTGATCAGGTGCAACTTGACATTTTTAACCCTTAATCTCCTATCTACACAAAAGACTAAGGGCTATTGGGTGATTGATAAGCCAATATGAGACCTCGTCTCAGTTCAAGCCAATCTCACTTCAAACTGACATCACAAATAAGTTCTCTTGAGCCATTCTTTAATAATTGTCTCAGTCTTGTCCAGTACGAGGCTGACACCACATGCCACCTTAACGAGCTTAATGACTCATCTCATCCATCTCAGAAAGTCGAGACCTCATCAGCTTATTCATACTCTTATCTCGGCCTGACGCAAGTCAGTCGAGACTACACTTGACGGTTACTAGCTTGTGATCCAATAGTACATTAGTGGTCTCATACTCGGCTAAGACGACACCTTAGGGAACTTTTCACATTTGAGAGGGCTTGTGGAATAGAGCACGCATGGTAGATTGCATGTGGGCTTCGAGCCCTAGATGGACAAAACCGTTACAATAACATATTCCCCCCATGTGAAGAATATCTCTCAATCATTATTTACATGCCAAAATAATAGATGGAAACATAACATTGTGCACATGATATTGTTCATGTCTCCTCCATGCTTGGGGTGCGTATGACAACACCGTAGCCATATAAATTATTTCATTCTACATCATTATAAAGGATAACAAATTCACAACCCTACTAAAAGATTGTTAAAACCATTTCATAAAGAGATAAATATTAAGTGTCTATATCCCAAGGCCATTAGCGCCAATTGTTAGTGGGTTTTACACACACTCACATAGTGGTGTAGGCCAAAATTGGTTGAACCACTTACATTTGGTACTATCTTCCTCTTTGCCTCATCTTATTCAGCATACATACATATATCTCTCATCACCATTGATGCAGTGGTTTTATCTTACTTATCACATTGACTTGGTTATACCATTTCTAGTATCATCAGTTAGCCTGAGTTTTCTTCAACTAGTTGAGGATCTTACTCTCCTCGATGGTCATTTTTCGCATGGGGAGTTTTCTAAAAGCACCCTTTACTTCATCTGTTACTGCTGAGTGAGGATTCATACTTTGGTAGTGCCTCTTAGATCTTGTCATATGGTCGATGGAGGACGGGAAGGTTATAAATCCCATTTCTTCATCTATATTAGGCTGTACAGTCACTTTGTTGATTTCTTCAAGCAGATATTCAAATGATATCATCCCACACATACTAATCACTATGTTAACCTTCTAATGACTTGGCTCTTTATCTGAACTATCAAACTCGTTCCTCCATATGGTGGGAACGATGATTCCTTGCTAGGAGAAGTCAATGCATTCCATAACTTCCATGGCTTCTTCGTATTGGTGTTCGTACTCAACGGGGAGTTACAAAAGTGAAATGTCCAATTGCCTTTGTAGTTTCAAAGCATCAAATAGGTTGGATGTATGATAAATCTCATTGATCTGTTGGGATAAGCCTTCTATGATCTGGATGGCATCATCCAAACTGACTTCGTTAATGGGTACCACCCAATTACCTGACTCTCGAGCCCATTTATGGGCTTCCATCAATAGTGTGCTGAACTTTTGTCAGACAATGATCATTTCAGAGGGAAATTTCATCCAAACTCTAGGAGCTAGTTCAGTACCACTGGAAATTCCATATATTTTCTCCCAAATTGAGTAAAATTTGACAATGCACTCTCTTGTAAGAAGCGACATGAATTAGTTGGAAAAACATGTAGGGTGTAAGAGAAAATATGGGCAAACGTTTTAGTTGAATATACAAGTATAATGGGTGATTTAGTGCGTAAAATCTGGATATATGAGTCAAATTCGGGATCATTTTCTTGGAAAATGGCATTTTCATCATTTGGGAGTGGATTATTCGTTCTATTGTGTTCAGGATTGGCGATTAGAGAGATCATACCTCGGTCAATTCTAGACGTGGAAGCACTGATTAGTGGTATGGCTAGTAGTTTGGTGAAAATCACAATGGGCCTCGAGTTTTAAATTATTAGGAAGTGAGTTTAGTACTGGACGAGGGCCCAACGGCTTGAAGAGATTTCGGCTCAATCGGGCTGGGTAGACTTTAGAGAGGGGAGCATGAACCACAGTGTATTCTTTTCTGACTGTGCTAGACCATTTTTTGTGGTGCCCAAGAGGTAGCATGCTATGTGATATTGTAGATGGTCGATAATGTAGCACTTTTCTCATATTTTCTTGGTGTTAACTCTCCGAATAATATCTTTGCCTCAACTTTTGTCTTGGAAATACTTTCTTCAATCTCGATTCCTACCACCTGAATGGATAAAAAATATGGATATTACAATCCACCTAACATCTTGTGGACATGAGTTAAGAAGTTTTTCATCATAATACCAACTT
The DNA here is from genome assembly GCA_949130495.1 of Sambucus nigra. Classification (NCBI taxonomy): domain Eukaryota; kingdom Viridiplantae; phylum Streptophyta; class Magnoliopsida; order Dipsacales; family Adoxaceae; genus Sambucus; species Sambucus nigra. Next base: position 299,718,820 of record OX422217.1, on the reverse strand, counting down.
TTTCCTTTTCTAGAAGGCCAGTTAGTCATGGTGGCCACTTTCTTCCTCCACCTTGCTAAGAAATTGCGGATAGTTTCTTCGAGTTTTGCTTAAAAAGTCCTAAATCATGGCATGTAACCTCTAAATCCTCATTGTATTTGTACTACGACACGACATCACTAGAAATATCTTCACAACTACGAATTCTGAATTACTCAACGGATAAGAACCAATGAAGAGAGATGTCATTCAGAGTTTTCTGAAACATTTGGGCCATTATTTCCTTAGAGCCACCTAGGAGAGTCATGGCTTGGTGGTAACTTTAAAGATGAATAATCGGGGGCCTTCTATCCCCGAACTTCTCAATATTGGCCATTTTAAACTTTGTCGACATCATTGCTTTAGGATAGGGAGACATATGGGTGTAATCTATGTAGTTCTCGGAGATTCGAACATGGTTCTTCTCCCTTTGGATCGATAGGTATCATGAGGTTAGCCCCCAGTTAGGAAAGATTTGGCATAGGGAGTTGATATGGTTGGGGGCCATTGATAGGAGGGGCACATAGAGTGTGCTGATATTCTTTTGAGATCCAAATAGGCTCAGGTGAAGGTTGACCCATAGCACGAAGGAAGAGGGCCTCGGGATCCTCCGAAACTGTGATTCGATTTTGGTGGATCTCATGGAACTCAGTTTGAAGTCTATCAATATTGACAATAAGTTACACTTGGACCGTTATCGAATTATGATGCACATTTAGTACTTGGTCTGCGTTCTTTTTGGAGAGTTGGTAAAGGTGGATTCCAGACTCAGATGAAGTAGTGCGAGAACTGACAGATCTTTAGGGAAATTCGGTAGAATGCCGAAGCCAATAGGGAACCCGTCTAAGGGTTGGGTATGAGATCGACCTGAGGAGAAAAATGATTCGAATTTATTTTTGAAAGAGACATGGAAGAATCTTTTTATTATAAAAGAAGAAAGTATTTATTTTTTATTTTTTCGATAAAAGAAGGGGAAATGTTTTTGGTATTTTGATAAAAGGAAGGGAAAAGCATTTTCGGTATTTCGAAAAAGAAGGTGAAAAATGTTTTTTGGTATTTTGATAAAAGAGGAGGAAAAATGTTTTTGACACTTTTGGTAAGGAAGGAGAAAAAACACGAGAAGAGTCTTAGAATTATTATTATTATTATTATTATTATTATTATTATTATTATTATTATTATTATTATTATTATTATTATTATTATTATTATTATTATTATTATTATCATGTTTTGCCTTATATTAGGTTTACCTAAATGCAAAAACATATGTCAGACGAGGCCCAAACCTGGGAAAAATTGCGTTTGAAGACTATGTAAAACATGGTTTGACTTGGTCTAGACTAGTGGATAGAGCCCCATTTTGGATAAAGACGAAATCGTCCAAAAATTGGGGTGGCATACCGACCCAGCATTTCGATAGAGTTTCGTGTAGTAACTCGAATACTAAATATGAGTGCCCTAGGTTTGAGGCCTATATGAAGGTATGCAGTTATTGGGGGTAGTGGAAAGGTTTCCCCCTTTGTCATCACTTCCACGATATACGCCTTGCTTTTGAGGGCGATCGGTAGGTGTGGACAAGCCATTTGATATATCCTAGTGTACATCAATTGCCTCACTATATACCTCATGGGGACAAAATGTCAGAGAGAGAATTTAATATGCCCAATGTACGTGAACGAGTTCCTTTCTATATACCTCTCATCTTGTGTTCAATCAAGAGGTACAATTCAGGAGGAGCCATTCGATATATGTCGAAAGAACTTGGCTAGTGGAAGGTATGAGTCATATTGCTTAGGCTAACTGCGACCTGCCGGACTAGTGCCCATCAAAAAGTGACCTCCATGCAAGTGAAATTTTTTGTGTAATATAGCAATGCTCTTGGTGATGTAGTGTGCAAAATGCATAATTCGTGATTAATATATTTTGGAGAGAGTATTATATTTGTAATGATCAACACCATACTAATAAGGAACAATGTACAAGTATCATGAAAAATAAATCTAGCATGTTGCGTGATTATACTAACGATTAATACTTGAGAGTAAGTGGTATGTGAATATCTATAAGTGAGTTTGTGGTAGTGAATCTAAGCATGGATCAACTACAAGTGGTGTGTGATAAGTATAAATGATCATAAATATATACAAGTGTGGTAAGTGGAAGTGTATTCTCGTGACACCTCATTACACCAAATCTGTAGGATTTTCATGGTCATTGATCGTGACAAGTCCATCTTGTCAAGGTCAATGACCGTGATAATTCTTGGGGTGGAAAATTTTATTGTGATAGACTTATCACAGTCATTGACCGTGACAAGTTCATTAGACTTGTCACGGTCTTTGACCCTGACATGATTTGTCACGGTCAAGGATCGTGACGACCTTTAAAAAATTTTCACGGTCAATGACCGTGATAAGCTCATGAAAAGTTTTCTTTCTCACGGACTTGTCACGATCAATGACTATGACAAATTTGGGAAGAATTTAAAAAAAATCTGCTGGGCAGTTTGGCCACCGCCACTGCCCAGCAATATATTTTTACCTATTATAACAAAATTGGACCTGTTCAAAATCATATATCCAAATAAAAATAGAAAGAATGCACCAAATTATTACATATATAATTCCACATCCAAACCAAAATGTAACAAATCAAAACTATACAATATAATCCAAGTTTCCAAATAAAATAGATACAAATAATGTCATGTGGTAGGTTTGAGGAGGACACCCCTGAATATACCGCACACCACTTTGTTCGTGCAACCACAATGGGGAGTTCTCCTTTTCGATTATCACATCCGTGATGAGCACCTTGGCCTCCATGTATTGAAGTGCACGTCCATGAACCAACAAACCCTGGACGATATTCGGGTCCCTTAACACCCTCCCTATCTATGTGCCATTAATTACCTAGAGTATAAACACTCTCGGTCAACCGATTGTTGTTATAGGCCACTTGATGGGAGCCAAGTAGTGTAGTGGATCATCAACCAGTGAGTCCTCACGTGTTAACGATGAAGCATCGATGTCCACATCCTCGTCTTACTCCACCTCCTCCTCAACCATATTCTCCTTCCCCTTCACCTTCCCCTTTACTTCCAACAAACACTTAACGAATGAGAACATATATTGGATCGTCGCCTCGAAGCATAAGAGCATTTCGTCATGCGATTCCACCAAACGAGGCAACCCGATGTTGCTTGTATCCAATTCGATGATCCTAGATTTTCCCACCCACGAGCTCACTCCCTTGTCCTCCCCTTGTGATTAGCATCAAACACTTGGCTGAGTGCGTTCGTGGACAAAGATGCATTGTCGACATCAGACCACGACTCATGCATTTCCTTGAGCTTTGCCTGAAACGACAATAAGCACACGATTAGTTAAATAAGTAAAATAAAAAAATTATAACGTAATTAATAAAAAGTAAACTATTGAATTACTTACAATCTGTAATATACTTAACAACTCATGCACATTTTTATGATTTGAGAAACATTTGGTAGCATATCCCCATAGTTATCCAAGTACACAATGTAGATTGCCAAGTGTGAGTGTTATTTCAATTATTAATTGAAATAACACTGACACTTTCCAATGTAGTATATACTCAGAGAACATTAGGATTAGACTGCAGAACTTCCTCCAAAAGTAACAACTTTAAGCCACTAAGAATATTATTATACATAAATTATGCAGTCCCAAACTGTACAAACGGGACAATTCGAAAGTTCTCATTACAGGGGTAATGACTCTCGAATGGGTCTAAGGGCTATTGAATGCGTACGCATAAGAACTAGAAGGCTAGTATCTATGCGCACTATGTGTAATTGTAGGTATGTTTCATTTAATTATGATAACTCTGTGGTTGTCCCACTCTCGAGCGGGTCGTGCATAAAGTAATTTAAAAAAAAAAGTCAAAAACTCCCCCTCCCCCCATTTTGACAATAATTCAGTGGTCGTGCCACTTCCAAAATTAACCAACTCAAGAAATTAAGACAATATAATTATATACGGATTTATTAGTGTGAATTAAAGGAAGTATTCTAAAAAAAATTAACAACCAATTTCCATGTCCAACCACATCCGTCCAATATAATCCAACAACAACAATAAACCAACAAATGTGTATCCCGTACTCCATCTAATTCATCTACTCAATTAATTCAATAATAACAATTGAAATGTGAATAAAAATAAAAATAAAGAAACAATATTTATAATGTCCAATCAACATTAACAATTAATTTTAAGTCCTAAACTAAACATTAATTTCAAATCCAAAATCAACAGTACAAATTAATTTTAAGTCCTAAAATAAATACCAATTAATTTCAACACACACATTTACACACACGCATACACCCCCTGCCCCCCCCCCCCTCCCCCCCAAACACCTGCACACACACACAACCCCTCCCACACACACACAAATGCACCACCCCCACCCCCTCGCCCTTCCCCCCACCACCCCTGCTCCATTACACATACACACACACACACACACATAAATGCACACACACAACCCCCTGCCCCTTCCCGCCCACCACACACACACATATACACACACACATGAACACATATACACACATATACACAAATGAAAGAGAAAGATAGAATATAAAATACCTTAAATCATAGAGAGAGAGAGAGAGAGAGAGAGAGAGAGAGAGAGCAGAATAGGGGGAATAGAAAATGGTGGGAAAAATGAAGAGGGAAGGGTTTTTTTACTGAAAAATTTGTCACAACCCTGTCACGGTCATTGACCGTGACAAGTTCGTTAGTCACGAACTTGTCACGGTCTATGACTGTGACAATAATTTGTCACGAGTTTGTCACGGTGAATGATCATGACAAAAAATGCGTGTTTTTTTATCACGATCATTGATCGTGACAAGGGTGGCTGACTCAAAAGTGACAATTTGGTCTTTTGGGTGTAGTACCTAAGCATGGATATTCTAAGTGGTGTGTGCAACATGTGGATATAAGTGAACCTATATACAATTGTAGGTAGTGTGAGCTGTAAATATAGATTATTTACCACTTTGTGATGTGAAAAGTGAACATGATGTTGATATATAACAAAAATGAATGAGGAGAAAAAGGGACCATACATGTAGGTGCATAAGAACATAAGAAGAAAATGATAACACCCATGTAAATATAGTCTACCCCTCTTAAGTCAATCCCCAGTAGAGTCTCCATTGTGCCCATACTAATATATTCCCTCCACAAGCCTCGAGGTAAATAGGTAATATAACGGTATTGCGCCCCTCACTACTCTGCGGGTCCTTCGGTTGTCGTCAATTTTGGGGTGATGTAAAGAGATAGAGTTACACCCTATTTTGAACAAAATTTCCAAACGAACATGTCTCTACCTCGAGAGAGATGCATCAAAGATAAGCTGATGCTTGCAAAACCAATAGTTCAGAGGTTCAGGGGCTATGTTTCGGAATGGGAAGGTGTTAGCCACCCATTCCACCCTTTCGGTCTCTCATGGACTTGTGTTACTATTTTCCATAATTTCTCCGTGAAGTGCGTATGTGTGTATATACAAGTGGAGAACGTAATCGCTTGACTCGCATTATGGAAAAGATGGAGTGAGGTCATCCATACAAATATTCCCAAAATAATATTTTTAAAAATATGATGTGTGCGCTTATCGAAATATTTATCTTTATAAAGAAACAATAGTATTTGTTAGATAAGATGCAAGTATGAATCACACAATATGAATATTATGTGGATAAAATAGGAAAAAGATGAAGATATGAAAATATGGCTCGAGTCTCGGGTTTTATCCCGAAACACTTACGTAGCTTATAAATGCATCAAAGTCCCGTAGTTCTCATGAGACATGAGGGTGGGGTTCATATGATAACTTTAAATAGGGATATTATAATATGTGTGTGTAAGAAAAAGGTGTTTTTAGTTTTCAGAAAAAGTGGTGAAAACTTTTGTTCAAATTTATAGGTGTAACCCTCTTTTTCTTGTTTCGGATTTTTTACTGAAAAATTTATTATGTGCAATATAAATAATAAAGGCATGAAGATTAATATGTTTATAATCACTACACTAAATCCTGAGAATGGTCACGTCCCGAGTCCGTAACCAGCAGGTCGCGAACTTTGGCCGTGATCGTCTCAATTTTTGGCGTGACCATATTCATTACCACACTAAGTCATGGATGCTCTGGAAGTGGCCGAGGACCAAATCTCTGACCACTGTGGGTCATGGACTTGGGCCATGACCATGGTGTCACCATCTTGGCACCAAATTCGTGCCAAAATTCCCTACAATCTTGGTCGTGGATGGGTCACGGACTTGGATAATGACCATAGGCATGATGAAACGTAAAACATACACATATGGGGTCATGGCTGGGGGCCATGACCATCCCTTAATTGATGTTAGTTGTTGGTAACGCATGGGGGTCATGACTATAGGACGTGACCATTATTCGTCAATTAGGTAGCAGTAGGATCTCTAAGGAGGTTATGGGTTGCGATGGTCGGTCTCGGCTCTACGCCGTGACCATATCATTCCTAAAAAAAGAAAGAGGCGCTTGATCTTCCCTTTTCATTTTCATTTTCCCGCTTATCTCTCTCTTGTCAAAGACAAATCTATGTTATGCCAAATATTCTCTCTCTCCTCAAATTTTGATGGCGTCTCTCTCTGGAATGCTGGCCCCACTGCATCCACCTTGTCAAACACTGATGTTGATGATGAACACAAGGTTAGTTAATTTTTCTTTTGCTACTTGTTTAATTTTTCTTTTGCTATTTGTTGAACCTGATGTTGAATAAGAACCTGATCTTTTCCTTTTTATATTTGTCTCATTTTACAATCATTTTGATAAACAAAGTTTTGGGATTGTTCGTCTATCTTTTTTTGTGTTTTTTAAGTTCTACACTCTTCCTCGATAAGATTTTGGGATTGTTCAACTGATTTTGATTTGGCAAATACTTTACTGTTCCAAAAGGGTTCACAGTACATATGAGAAATAAATAAAAGGATTTTAATTTTGATAATTTCAGCAAATAATTTGATTTGGGTTATTGATTGAAAGATATTACGCTCCATCTCTTTTAAAAAATGGAGTCACGAGAAGGCAAAAGCAACCTTTATTCGATTTGGGTTTTTGTTTTTGTTTGTTTTCGCATATTGAGTTTTTTTTTGTTTGATGATTTGTTTTAGGTTGATTTACTTTTGTTTTTGTTTTTTTGGGCTTGGTAGAGGGGCATATAACCTATGTCCTCCAGTGCCCAGAGATCAAACTTGACATCGATAAATTGCAGATGTTGTTATCGTTCAAGGCCCAGGGTGTCGGCTGGTGGTTGGACCATTTTTGCCTCACCATAGTATTGTGAACACAGTCAAATTAGCAGATGTCATCAATTGCACCACATCTGAGGTCCATTTCAGGAGTCACAATATTCTTTTATAACTCAAGCTTGTTGATGTCATCAAAGAATCTGGCAACGTAAAGGTATAAATCATTAATTTATTTTTTCTTAAATACACTGGCAGATGAACTTTGGAACTAACAAAAAACCAACATCTACTAAGGTCTTACTTAAAAAATGTAAAGTATTGTGAAATCGGTAATCATTATCCAAGAGATCATGGATCCCCAATTTTACTGTCTCTCCACTTTCTAAATTATATCCGATATTGGGTATGAAAAACCACACGGTATACTTTTAGATTACCTTATACCGATGGCTTTTAATTTTTCTTCTAATTTGGATTTCTTGACTTCTTTCATTATAGAAAACTAATGGTATGTCTTATTTACATTTGTTTCTCCCTATATCATCAAACGCTGGCGCCCGTGCGTTTGTGTGTTTTTGTCCCTGTATCCCTATCTCTCTCGTCAAACACTGTAGTGTCGACTGTGCTTTTGTGGCAATGGGATGATTGTCGAGGTAAAAAAAATTCTAAGGAAATAGATTCTCTATGAATTTGTTGTGTTTTTCTAATAACATAAAATTTCATATTGCAGGGTCTCTTCATTCTCGTTACCGATTAAGTATATTGTCATATTATCTACATATTTAGTTTTTGATTCAACACTGATGGTATTTCTATATATTTAGTTTTTGATTCATATTTAGGGTTTGATTACTATTTCTACATATTTAGGTTTTGATTTGTATTTTGTTTTCAATTGTGTTAGTGGATTTACGGATTTTAAATATCTTTTTTTGAGTTAAGGTGGGAGGGTGGGTTGCGATTTCGAATGGGTTTTGCGAGTTGGGGTGGGTCATGACTCGAGGGGTTAAGTTGGAGTAGGTTGCAATTCCAATGGATTTTAGGGTGGGGGAGGGATGAAACGAAGGGTTAATGGGAGTGGGGGTGGTGATTGAGGGTTAGAGGGTAATGAAATTGTTGAATACAAATCTTTAGTTAGTTTTTTTTGCATTTCTTATATTTTTTGTAGGCTTTAATTTGTCTTCAATTTACATTCATTTTATTTTTGTTTTTATTTTTTTACAAATACTTTTTACCACGTGAGAATTTTGTTGTTCTACACGTACCCGACCCGTACACGGCCCAACACGACCCGTTGACATGCATACTATTTAGTATATTTTTATGCAAAACAAATTTAGTTTAGTAGTTATTTTTTTACTATAAATTTAATGCTTAAATAATCTTGTTTCAATATATGTTGACAATAAAGTAAATTTTTTGTAGTATTTTCATTTATTACAGTTTGAGAGATTAAGTGATGACCTTAAAAAAACTCAAATATATAAAGAATCGTCAATAAGGTTGTGCTATTCGAAAGGGAGGTTACATTGTTATAAAGAGTCGACCCTGCAAGGTAGACATCTATCAGCATGAGATCTCAATTATCCCCATTTTTCTACTTTTTGTGTGATATTTATTGGTATTAGTTCTAAAGGAAGGTTTGATTTAAGTATTGTAGAATTTTACACTTTTAGGGCATTTGGTTCTCTCTCAAGACAATATTTGTGTTTTTTTTAGGGTTAATTCGAGGTTTTGGATGATGGTTTTGCAAGATCGCTAAGGTAATCTAAGATTGAACATCAGATTTTACGTTTATCTCATACATAACCCTAAGGTAAGGTATTTTAATTTTTTTCTTTCAAATAATCGTTTTATATTTCAAATTAGAAATTTCTTGTATTAATATTCTTATCTCGAATTTCGTGGTTATATTATGTGAGTAACAACCCCCGAACGGCCCTATGAGTGGCACAAACACCTAGCACGGGACCAATGTAACTCATAGGAACTTACCGTGGGATCACGGGACTCCCCGTTTGAGAATACGATGATAATTTGTATATTTCTAAACTTAGGCTAATAAATATGGCCTTAGTGGGTGAAAACCCGAAACAACCACCGAACGACCCCGTGAGTGGCACCAACACCTCGCATGGGACAAATGTAACTCGTAGGAACTGACCACGCGATCATGGGATTCCCGATTTGAGAATACAAAATAATTTGCATATTTCTAGACTTACTCTTAAAAATATGGTGTTAGTGGGTGAAAACCCGAAATGGCCCCCGAACGACCCTGTAAGTGGCACCAACACCTCGCACGAGAGCAATGTAACTCATAAGAAATGACAGCGCAATCACGGGACTCCCAGTTTGAGAATATGATGATAATTTACATATTTTTAGACATAGGCTTAAAAACATAGCGTTAGTGTGTGAAAATTCGAAACAACCCCCAAAAGGCCCCATGAGTGGCACCAACACCTCGCACGGAACCAATGTAACTGATAGAAATTGACTGCCCGATCATGGGACTCCCAGTTTCAGAATATGATGATAATTTGCATATTTCTAGACGTAAGCTTCAAAACATGGCATTAAAAAGAAAAAACCTGACACATCCCCCGAATGGCCCCGTGAGTGTCACCCACACCTCGTACTGGACCAATGTAACTCGTAGGAACTTACTGCGTGATCATAGGATTCGAGTTAAATAATAGGATGATAATTTGCAATTTTCTAGACTTAGGCTTAAAAACATGGCGTTAGAGGGCAAAAACTCGGGACAACCCCCAAACGGCCCTGTGAGAGGCACTAACACCTCGCACGGGACTAATGTAACCCGTAGGAACTGACCGCATGACCATGGGACTCTCGGTTTGTGAATACGATGATAATTTACATATTTCTAGTCTTATACTTAAAAACGTGGCGTTTGTGGGTGAAAACTCGAAACAACCCCCGAAGTCCCCGTGAGTGGCACTAACACCTCGCACGGGAGCAATGTAACTCGTAGGAACTGAACGCGCGATCACTGGACTCTCAGTTTGAGAATGCGATGATAATTTGTATATTCCTAGACTTAGCCCTAAAAACATGGCGTTTGTTGGTGAAAACTCAAAACATCTCTTGAATGACCCCCTGAGTGGCATTAACACCTCACACAGGACCAATGTAACTCGTAGGAACTTAACGTACAATCACGGGACTCCCGAATTGAGAATATAATGATAATTTACATATTTCTAAACATAGACTTAAAAACATGGCATTAGGAGTCAAAAACTAGACACGGCCCCACGAGTGACACCTACACCTCGCACGGGACCACCGTAACTCGTAGGAACTTAACGCGTGATCGCAGCATCTGGGATTGAGAATATGATGAAAATTTTCAAATTTCTAGACATAGGCTTAAAAACATGGCGTTAGAGGGAGAAAATTGGAGATAACTCCATGTTTGAGAATACGATGATAATTTTCATATTTCTAGACTTAGGATTAAAAATATGACGTTAGTTGGTGAAATTTAGAAACAGCCCCCGAACGCCCCTGTGAGTGGAACCAACACCTCGTACAGGACAAATGTAACTCGTAGGAACTTAACGAGCTATCACAGGACTCCCAGATTGATAATAAAATGATAATTTACATATTTCTAGACTTAGGCTTAAAATGATGGCGTTAGTGGGTGAAAACCCAAAACGGCCCCTGAACGGCCCCGTGGGTGAGACCAACACCTCACACGGGACGAATGTAAATCGTAGGAACTGACCATGCGATCCCGGGACTCCCTATTTGATAATACGAAGATAATTTGTATATTTCTAGACTTAGGCTTAAAATCATGGCATTAGTGGGTGAAAACCCAAAATAGCCTCTGAACGGCCCCGTGAGTGGCATGAAGACCTCGCACGGGACCAATGTTGCACGTATGAACTGATCGCACGATGATGAGACTCCCTATTTGATAATACGACGATAAATTAAATATTTCTAGACATAAGTCTAAAACATGGCGTTGTAGGATGAAAACCCGAAACAACCCCCGAATGGCCCTGTGAGTGGTGCCAACATCTCACCCGGGATGATTGTAACTTGTAGGAACTTACCATGCGATCACGGGGACTCCCAGTTCGAGAATACAACAATAATTTGAATATTTCTAGACTTAGGCTTGTAAATATGGTGTTAGAAGGAAAAAACTCGACACAACTCCCGAACGGCCCCATGAGTAGCAATAACTCCTCGCACGGGACTAGTTTAACTCGTAGGAACGGATCGCTCGATCACGGGACTCGCAACTTGAGAATATGATGAAACTTTGCATATTTCAAGACTTAGGCATAAAAACATGGCGTTATTGGGTGAAAAGTTGAAAAGAGCCCCGAACGGCCACGTGAGTGGCACCAACACCTCGCACGGGACAAATGTAACTCGTAGGAACTTATCGCGTGATCACGGGGCTCCCAGTTTGACTATACAAAAATTATTTGCTTATTTCTAGACTTAGGCTTGAAAAAATTGTGTTAGAAGGAAAAACTCGACATAACCCGCGAGTGGTACCAACACCTCATACGGAATGACTGTAACTCGAAGGAACCGACCGCGCGATCACGGGATTCCATATTTGAGAATACGATGATAATTTAGACAGTTCTAGACTTAGGATTAAAAATATGGCGTTAGTGGGTGAAAACCTAAAAACATGGTGTTAGAAGGCAAAAACTCGATACAACCCCCGAACGGCCCCGTAAGTGGCACCCACTCCTCGTACGGGACCAATGTAACTCAAAGAAACCTACCGCGCATTCATTGGATCTAGGTTTAAGAATATGATGAGAATTTGCAAATTTCTAGACTTAGGCTTAAAAACATGGCGTTAGAGGGTCAAAACTCGGGACAACCCCCAAACGGCCCTGTGAGAGGCACCAACACTTCGCACGAGACTAAGGCAACATGTAAGAACTGATCGCATGACCATGGGACTCCCGGTTTGTGAATACGATGATAATTTACATATTTCTAATCCTATACTTAAAAATGTGGCGTTTGGGGGTGAAAATTCAAAAGAACGCCCGAACGTCCCTGTGAGTGGCTCCAACACCTCACACGGGACCAATGTAACTCGTAGGAACAGACAACGCGATTCCGGGACTCCCGATTTCAGAATAGGATGATAAGTTTCATATTTGAAGACTTAGGCTTAAAAACATGGTATTAGTGGGTGAAAAACCGAAATGACCTCTAAACGGCCCCATGAGGGGCACTAACACCTTGCGCGGGATGATTGTAACACGTAGGAACTGATCGCACGATCACATGACTCCCGTTTTGATAATACGATGATAATTTTCATATTTCTATACTTAGGCTTAAAAAGATGGTGTTAGCGGCTGAAAACCCAAAACAGCCCCCGAAGGGGCTCATGGGTGGAATCGACACCACGCATGGGACCAATGTAACACATAGGAGCTAACCGTGCTCGGGACTTCAGGTTTGATAATATGATGATAATTTGTATATTTCTAGACTTAGGCTTAAAAACATGATGTTAGTGGGTGAAAAGCCGAAACGACCTCCAAACGGCCTCGTGATTGGCACCAACACCTCGCACGGTAGCAGTGTAACTCATGGGAACTCACCACGCGGTCATGGGACTCCCTGTTTGAGAAAATGAATATAAGTTTCATATTTCTAGACTTGGGATTAAAAACATGGCATTAGTGGGTTAAAATTAGAAACATCCCCCGAACGGCCCCGTGAGTGGCACCAACACCTCGCACGGGACCAATGTAACTTGTAGGAACTTAATGCGCTATCACATGACTCCCGGTTTACGAATACAATGATAATTTGTATATTTATAGAATTAGGCTTAAAAGGATGGCATTAGTGGGAGAAAGCACAAAATGGCCTCCGAACGGCCCCGGGTGTGGCACCAACACCTCGCACGACACCAATGTAACTCATAGGAACTGACGACGTGATCACGGGACTGCCGATTTGAGAATACGATGATAATTTGTATATTTCTAGATTTAGGCTTAAAAGCATGGCGTTAGTGGGTGAAAACCCAAAACAGCCTCTGAACGACCCTGTAAAACTCAAAACAACCACCGAATGGCCCCACGCGAGGTGTTGGTGCCACACCCGGGGCCGTTCGGAGGCCATTTTGTGCTTTCTCCCACTAATGCCATCTTTTTAAGCCTAATTCTAGAAATATACAAATTATCATTGTATTCGTAAATCGGGAGTCATGTGATAGCGCATTAAGTTCCTACATGTTATATCAAATGGCCCCGCGCGAGGTGTTGTCTTAATTTCTTGATCACGGGACTCCCTGTTTGAGAATACGATGATAATTTGCATATTTCTAGACTTAGGCTTAAAAATATGACGTTAGTGGGTGAAAATTAGAAACAGCCCCCGAACGCCCCTATGAGTGGAACCAACACCTCGTACAGGACAAATGTAACTCGTAGGAACTTAACGAGCTATTATAGGACTCCCAGATTGAGAATACGATGATAATTTAAATATTTCTAGACTTAGTCTTAAAAAGATGGGGTAAGTGAGTGAAAACTCGAAATCGCCCCTTGGGTGGGACCAACACCCCACACGGGACCAATGTAAATTGTAGGAATTGACCACACGATCCCGGGACTCCCTATTTGAGAATATGAGTATAATTTGTATATTTCTCGACTTAGGCTTAAAATCATGGCGTTAGTGGGTGAAAACCCAAAATTGCCCCTGAACAACCCCGTGAGTGACACGAAGACCTCGTACGGGACCAATGTTGCTCGTACGAACTGACCGCGCGATGACGGGACTCCCGATTTGATAATACGCAGATAATTTGAATATTTCTAGACATAAGTCTAGAACATGGCATTATTGGGTGAAAACCCGAAACAACCCCCGACTGGCCGCGTGAGTGGTGCCAACATCTCACACGGGATGATCGTAACTCGTAGGAACTTACCACGCAATCATGGGACTCCCAGTTTGAGAATACAACAATAATTTGAATATTTATTGACTTAGGCTTGTAAATATGGCGTTAGAAGGAAAAAACTCGACACAACTCCCGAATGGCCCCATGAGTGGCAGCAACTCCTCGCACGGGACTAGTTTAACTCGGAGGAACGGATCGCACGATCACGGGACTCACAACTTAAGAATATGATGAAACTTTGCATATTTCTAGACTTAGGCATAAAAACATGGCATTATTGGGTGAAAAGTTGAAAAATTCCCCAAACGGCCACGTGAGTGGCACCAACACCTCGAACGGGACAAATGTAACTCGTAGGAACTTTCTTCGCGATCACGAGGCTCCCAGTTTGAGTATACAAAAATAATTTGCTTATTTCTAGACTTAGGCTTAAAAACATGGTGTTAGAAGGAAAAACTCGACACAACCCGCGAACGGCCCCGTGAGTGGTACCAACACCTCGCACGGAAAGAAGGTTACTCGAAGGAACCGACTGCGCAATTACGGGACTCCCACTTTGAGAATACGATGCTAATTTGCATATTTCTCGACTTAGGATTAAAAACATGGTGTTAAAGGGAAAAAACTCGAGACAACCCCCAAATTGCTCGATGAGAGGCACCAGCACCTTGCACGGGACAAATGTAACTCGTAGGTAATGACCGCGCGATCAGGCACTCCCGTTTTGAGAATACGATGATAATTTATATAGTTCTAGACTTAGGATTAAAAATATGGCATTAATGGGTGAAACCCTGAAATAATCCCGGAACGACCCCGTGAGTGATACCATTACCTCACATGGGACCAATGTAACTCGTCGGAACTGGCCGCGCGATCACGGGACTCCCAGTTTGAGAATGTGACGATAATTCAAATATTTTAGTACTTAAGAAAAACAAAGCGTTAGTGGGTGAAGGCTCTAAATAGCCCCCGAACGGCCACATGAGTGACACAAACACCTCGCACGGGACGCATGTAACTCATAGGAACTGACCATGTGATCACGGGACTCGCAATTTGAGAATATGAGGATAATTTTCTTGTTTCTGGACTTAGGATTAAAAACATGGTGTTAGTGAGTAAAAAATCAAAACAGCCCCCGAACGGCCCTATGATTGACACTAGCACCTCGCACGGGACCAATGTAACTCGTAGGAACTTAACACGTGATCACGGGACTCCCATTCTTAGAATACAATGATAATTTACATATTTCAAGACTTTGGCCTAAAAATATGATGTTAGATGGAAAAAACCTGACACAGCCCCCGAACGGCCCCGTGAGTGGCACCCACTCCTCGCACGGGACCAATGTGACTCGTATGAACTTACCGCGTGATCATGAGATTCGGATTTAAGAATATGAAGATTCTTTACAAATCTACAGACTTAGGCCTAAAAAAATGACGTTAGCGGGTGAAAACTCGAGCCATCCCCCGAACGGACCCCTGAGTGGCCCCAACACGTCGCACGCGACCAATGTAACTAGTACGAACTGATCGCCCGACCATGTGACTCCCAATTTTGGAATACGATGATAATTTACATATTTTAAGACTTAGGCTTAAAAACATGGTGTTAGAAGGCAAAAACCAGAGAAAGCCCCCGAACGGCCCCGTGAGTGGCACCCACTCGTAACACGGGACCAATGTAACTCGTAGAAACTTACCGAGTGTTCACGGGATCCTGGTTTGAGAATACGATGAGAATTTGCAATTTTCTAAATTTGGGATTAAAAATATGGCGTTAGAGGTCGAAAACACGAGATAACCCCCGAACTGCCCTGTGAGAGGCACCAACTCCTTGCATGGGACCAATGTAACTCGTAGGTACTGACCACGTGATCATGGGACTCCTAGTTTAAGAATATGATGATAATTTAGATATTACTAGACTTAGTTTTAAAAACACGGTGTTAGTGGGTGAAAATGCGAAACAACCCTAGAACGACCTCGTGAGTGGAACCAATACCTCACACTGGAACAATGTAACTTGTAGGAACTGGTCGCGCGATCACGGAACTCCCGGTTTGAGAATGTGATGATAATTAAAATATTTTAGTACTTAAGAAAAACATAGCGTTGGTGGGCGAAAGCCCGAAATAACCCCCGAACGACCACGTGAGTGACACAAACACCTCGCATGGGAAGAATGTAACTCATAGGAACTGACCACGCGATAACGGAACTCGTAATTTGAGAATATGATGATAATTTGCATGTTTTTGTTCTTAGGCTTAAAAACATGGGGTTAGTGAATGAAAACTCAAAACAACCCCCGAACAGCCCTGTGAGTGGCACCAACACCTCGCACGCGACTAATGTAACTCATAGGAACTTAACCCGTGATCACGGGACTCCCAGTCTGAGAATATGATGATAATTTACATATTTCAAGACTTAGGCTTAAAAATATGACGTTAGATGGAAAAAACCTGACATAGCCCTCGAATGACCCCGTGAGTGGTACCCACTCCTCGCACGGGACCAATGTAACTCGTAGGAACTTATCTCGCAATCACGGGATCCCGATTTGATAATACAATGATAATTTGCAAATTTCGAGACATAGGCTTAAAAACACGACGTTAGAGGGGGAAAACTCGAGCCAACCCCGGAATGGCCCGGTGAGAGGCACCAGCACCTCACTCGTGATCAATGTAAGTTATAGGAATTGACAGTGCGATCAAGGGACTCCCACTTTGAGAATACGATGATAATTTTCATATTTATAGAATTAGGCTTAAAAATAGGGCGTTAGTGCGCGAAAACCCGAAACACCCCCGTGAGTGGGACCAACACCTTGCACGGGACGCTTGTAACTTGAATGAACTAATTGCGTGATCAAGGGACTCCTAGTATTTGAATATGACGATAATTTTCATATTTCTAGACTTATGTTTAAAAACATAGCGTTAGTGGGTGAAATCTCACAAAAACCCCTGAACGACCCTGTGAGTGGAACTAACACCTCGCACTACCGAATGTTACTCGTAAGAACTGACCACGTGATCACGGGAATCCCGATTTTAGAATATGATGATAATTTGCATATTTCTAGACTTAGGCTTCAAAAGATAGCATTAGTGGGTGAAAACCCGAAATAACCCGGAATGGCCCCGTGAGTGGCACTAGCACCTCGCACATGATCGATGTAACTCATACGAACTGACCGCGCGATGATGGGACTCATAATTTGAGAATATGAGGGTAATTTGCATCCTTCTAGACTTTGGTCTAAAAACATGGAGTTATTGGGTGAAAATGCGACACAACCCCCGAACGACCCCGTGAGTGGCACCAACACCTCGTACGCGACCAATGTAACACATAGGAACTTAACCCATGATCACGGGACTCGTAGTCTGAGAATACGATGATAATTTACATATTTTAATACATAGGATTAAAAATATGATGTTAGATGGCAAAAACCTGACACTGCCCACAAACGGCCCCGTGAGTGGCACCCACTCCTCGCACGGGACCAATGTAACTTGTAGGAACTTATCCCGCGATCACGGGATCCATATTTGAGAATGGGATGATAATTTGCAAATTTCCAGTCTTAGGCTTAGAAACACGGTGTTAGAGGGAGAAAACTCGAGCCAACCCCCGAACGGCCCGGTGAGAGGCACCAACACCTCGCTCGGGACGAATGTAACTTATAGTAATTGACCGCACAATCAAGGAACTCATGGTATGAGAATACGAGGATAATTTTCATATTTCTAGAATTAGGCTTAAAAATAGGGTGTTAGTGCGCAAAAACCAGAAACGACCACGTGAGTGGGACCAACACCTTGCACGGGACGATTTTAACTCGAATGAACTAATTACGTGATCACAAGACTCCCAGAATTTGAATATGATGTTAATTTTCATATTTCTAGACTTATGTTTAAAAACATAGCGTAAGTGGGTGAAATCTCGAAACAACCATAGAACGGCCCCGTGAGTGGAACCAACACCTCGCACTACCAAATGTAACTCGTAGGAACTGATCGCTCAATCACGTGACTCCCGATTTGAGAATATGAACATTATTTGCATATTTCTTGACTTAGGCTTAAAAACATGGCGTTAGTGGGTGAAAAACCGAAACGGCCCCATGAGGATTACCAACACCCCGCATGGGACCAATGTAACTCGTACGAACTGACCGTGCAATCACGGGACTCTCGGTTTGAGAATACAATGATAATTTGCATATTTTTAGACTTCGATCTAAAAACATGGCGTTATTGGGTGAAAACCCAAAATAGCCCCTGAACGGTCCCGTGAATGGCACCAACACCTCGTACGGGACGAATGTAAGTCGTAGGAACTGACCGCGCGATCACGGGACTCCCAAATTGAGCATACGATGATAATTTGCATATTTTTAGACTTAGGCTTAAAAATAAGGCGTTAGAAGGAAAAAACCCGACACAACCCATAAACGACCATGTGAATGGCACCCGCTCCTAGAACGGACCAATGTATCATGTAGGAACTTACCGCGCTATCATGGAATCCCGATTTCACAATATGATGATAATTTCCATATTTCTAGACTTAGGCTTGAGAACATGGAATTGGAGATCAAAAACTAGAGTAAACCCCTGAATGGCCCGATGAGAGGCACTGGCACCTCGCACGGGACCAATGTTACTCGTAGGAACTGACCACATGATCATGGGAATCCCAATTTGAGAATACGATGATAATTAGAATATTTCTAAACTTAGGCTTCAAAAGATGGCATTAGTGGGTGAAAACCCGAAAGAACCTAGAATGGCCCCGTGAGTGGCACTAACACCTCACAAGGGATCAATGTAACTCGTACGAAATGACCGCGCGATCATGGGACTCCCAGTTTGAGTATACGATGATAATTTGCAAACTTTTAGACTTACGTCTAAAAACATGGAGTTATTGGGTGAAAATGCGATACATCCCTCGAACAGCCTTGTGAGCGGCACCAACACCTCGTACCATACAAATGTAACTCATGGGAACTCCCCACGTGATCATGGGACTCCCGGTCTGAGAATACGATGATAATTTGCATATTTTAGACTGAGGCTTAAAAACATGGCATTAGTGGGTGAAAATTAGAAACAACCCCCGAACGGCCTCGTGAGTGGCACCAACACCTCACACGGAATGAATGTAACTCATAGGAACTTAATAAGCTATCACAGGACTCTCGGTTTGAGAATACAATGATAATTTAAATATTACTAGACTTAGGATTAAAAATATTGCGTTAGAGGGTGAAAACCCAATACAACCCCTCAACGGCCCCGTGGGTGGCACTAACACCTCGCACGGGACCAATGTAACACATAGGAACTGACCACGTGATCATGGGATTCCCGATTTGAGAATACGATGATAATATGTATATTTCTATACTTAGGCTTAGAACCATGGCATTAGTGGGTGAAAACCCAAAACAGCCCCTAAACGGCCCCGCGAGTGGCACAAAGACCTCTCACGGGACCAATGTTACTTGTATGAACCAACCTCGTGATGATGGGACTCCTGATTTGAGAATACGATGATAATTTGCATATTTCTAGACATAAGTATAAAAACATGTCGTTGTTGGGTGAAAACCCGAAACAACCCCTGAATGGCCCCGTGAGTGGGGCCAACATCTCGCACGGGACGATTGTAACTCGTAGGAACGTACCACGTGATCACGGGACTCCCAGTATGAGAATACAACAATAATTTGAATATTTTTAGACATAGGCTTGTAAATATGGCGTTAGAAGGAAAAAACCCGAGAAAACTGCCGAACAACCCCATGAGTGGTAGCAACTCCTCGTACATGACTAGTGTAACTCGTAGGAACAGATCGCTCGATCCCAGGACTCACAATTTGAGAATACGATGAAAATTTGCATATTTCTAGACTTAGGCATAAAAACATGGCGTTATTGGCTGAAAAGTTAAAGAAGGCCCCGAATGGCCCCGTGAGTGGCACCAAGACCTCGCATGGGACAAATGTAACTCGTAGGAACTTATCGCGCGATCACGGGGATCCCAGTTTGACTATGCAAAAATAATTTCCATATTTCTAGACTTAGGCTCAAAAACATGGTGTTAGAAGGAAAAACCTGACACATCCCCCAAACGGCCCGGTGAGTGGTACCAACACCTCGCATGGGACCAATGTAACTCCTAGGAACCGACCCCCCCCCCCATCACATGACTCCCAAATTTGAGAATACGAAAATAATTTTCATATTTCTTGACTTACGCTTAAAAACATGGCGTTAGTGGTTGAAACCCGAAACATACCCCGAAAGATCCCGTGAGTGCCACTTACACCTCACACGAGACCAATGTAACTCGTAGGAACTGATCGCGCGATCATGTGACTCCCGATTTAAGAATATGACAATAATTTGCATATTTCAAGACTTATGCTTGAAAACATGGAGTTAGTGGGTGAAAAACTAAAATGACCCCATGAGGATTACCAACACCCCACATGGGACCAATGTAACTCGTACGAACTGACCGTGTAATCACGGGACTCTCAGTTTGAGAGTACGATGATAATTTGCATATTTTGAGACTTCGGTCTAAAAACATGGCGTTATTGGGTGAAAACCCAAAACATCCTTCGAACGGTCTCGTGAGTGGCACCAACACCTCGCACGGGACGAATGTAAGTCGTAGGAACTGACCGCGTGATCACGGGATCCCAATTTGAGCATACGATGATAATTTGCATATTTTTAGACTTAGAAGGAAAAAACCCAACACAGCCCCCAAACGACCCCGTGAGTGGCACCCACTCCTCGAACGGGACACAAGTATCATGTAGGAACTTACCGCGCTATCCTAGAATCCCGATTTGACAATATGACGATAATTTCCAAATCTACAGACTTAGGCTTAAGAACATGGCATTGGAGATCGAAAACTAGAGTAAACCCCCGAATGGCCCCATGAGAGGCACCGACAGCTCGCATGGGACCAATGTTACTCATAGCAACTGACCACACGATCACGGGACTCCCAGTTTGAGAATACGATGATAATTAGCATATTTATAGACGTAGGCTTCAAAAGATGGAATTAGTGGGTGAAAACCCAAAACAACCTAGAATGGCCCCGTGAGTAGCACTAACACCTCGCATGGGATAAATGTAACTCGTACGACCTAACCGCGCGATCATGGGACTCCCAGTTTGAGTATACGATGATAATTTACAAACTTTTAGACTTAGGTCTAAAAACATGGAGTTATTGGGTGAAAATGCTATACATCCCCCGAATAGCCCCGTGAGTGGCACCAACACCTCGTACGATAGAGATGTAACTCGTGGGAACTCACCACGCGATCACGGGACTCTCGGTTTGAGAATACGAGGATAATTTGCATATTTTTAGACTGAGGCTTAAAAATATGGCCTCGTGAGTGGCACCAACACCTCGCACGGGACCAATGTAACTCATAGGAACTTAACAGGCTATCACAGGACTCTCAGTTTGAGAATACGAAGATAATTTAAATATTTCTTAGGATTAAAAAGATTGTGTTAGAGGGTGAAAACCCAATACGACCCCTGAACGGCCCCGTGGGTGGCACCAACACCTCGCACGGGACCAATGTAACACATAGGAACTGGCCACGCGATCATGGGATTCCCGATATGAGAATACGATGATAATATGTATATTTATATACTTGGGCTTAAATACATGGCGTTAGTGGGTGAAAACCCAAAATAGCCCCTGAACGGCCCCGCTAGTGACAGAAAGACCTCTCACGGGACAAATGTTACTCGTATGTACCGACCTCGTGATGAGGGACTCCCGATTTGAGAATACGACGATAATTTGCATATTTCATGACTTAGGTATAAAAACGTGTCATTATTGGGTGAAAACTCGAAACAACCCGCGAATGGCCCCGTGAGTGGGGCCAACATCTCACACGGGACGATTATAACTCGTAGGAATGTACCACGCGATCACGGGACTCCCAGTTTGAGAATAGACCAATAATTTGAATATTTTTAGACATAGGCTTGTAAATATGGCGTTAGAAGGAAAAAACCCGACAAAACTCCCGAACAACCCCATGAGTGGTAGCAACTCCTTGCACACGACCAGTGTAACTCGTAGGAACAGATCACTCAATCACAGGACTCGCAATTTGAGAATACGACAAAACTTTGCATATTTCTAGACTTAGGCATAAAAACATGGCGTTATTGGGTGAAAAGTTGAAAAAGTCCCCGAATAGCCCCGTGAGTGGCACCAACACCTCACATGAGACAAATGTAACTCGTAGGAACCTATCGTGCGATCACGGGGATCCCAGTTTGAGTATGAAAAAATAATTGTCATATTTCTAGACTTTGGCTAAAAAACATGGTGTAAGAAGGAAAAACCCGACACAACCCCCAAACGGCCCGGTGAGTGGTACCAACACCTCGCATGGGACCAATGTAACTCGTAGGACCGACCCCATAATCACATGACTCCCAAATTTGAGAATACGATAATAAATTGCATATTTCTTGGCTTACGCTTAAAAACATGGTGTTAGTGGTTGAAAACTCGAAACATCCCCCGAACGACCCCGTGAGTGCCACCAACACCTCACACGGGACCAATGTAACTCATAGGAACTGATCGTGCGATCATGTGACTCCCGATTTAAGAATATGACAATAATTTGCATATTTCTAGACTTATGCTTAAGAACATGGAGTTAGTGGGTGAAAAACCGAAACGATCCCATGAGGATTACCAACACCTCGCATGGGACCAATGTAACTTGTACGAACTGACCGTGTAATCATGGGACTCTAGATTTGAGAATACGATGATAATTTGCATATTTTGAGACTTCGGTCTAAAAACATGGCGTTATTGGGTGAAAACCCAAAACATCCCCCGAACGGTCCCGTGAGTGGCACCAACACCACGCACGGGACGAATGTAAGTCGTAGGAACTGACTGCGCGATCACGGGACTCCCAATTTGAGCATACGCAGATAATTTGCATATTTTTAGACTTAGGCTTAAAAATAAGGCGTTAGTAGGAAAAAACTCGACACAACCCCCAAACGACCCCGTGAGTGGCACCCGCTCCTGGAACGGGACCAATGTATCATGTAGGAACTTACCGCGCTATCATGGAATCTCGATTTGACAATATGACGATAATTTCCAAATTTCTAGACTTAAGCTTAAGAACATGGCATTGGAGATCGAAAACTAGAGTGAAGCCCCGGATGGCCCCATGAGAAGCACCGACACCTCGCACGGGACCAATGTTACTCTTAGGAACTGACCAAGCAATCACGTGACTCCCGGTTTGAGAATACAATGATAATTTTCATATTTGTAGACGTAGGCTTCAAAAGATGGCATTAGTGGGTGAAAACTCAAAACAACCTAGAATGGCCCCGTGAGTGGCACTAACACCTCCCATGGGATCAATGTAACTCGTCCGACCTAACCGCGCGATCATAGGACTCCCAGTTTGAGTATACGATGATAATTTACAAACTTTTAGACTTAGGTCTAAAAACATGGAGTTATTGGGTGAAAATACGATACATCCGCTGAATAGCCCCATGAGTGGAACCAACATATCGCACGATAGATATGAAACTCGTGGGAACTCATCACGCGATCACGGGACTCTCAGTTTGAGAATATGACGATAATTTTCATATTTTTAGACTGAGGCTTAAAAACATGCCCTCGTGAGTGGCACCAACACCTCGCACGGGACCAATGTAACTCATAGGAACTTAACAGGCTATCACAGGACCCTCAGCTGGAGAATACGATGATAATTTAAATATTTCTAGACTTAGGATTAAAAAGATTGCGTTAGAGGGTGAAAACACAATACGACCCCTGAACGGCCCCGTGGGTGGCACCAACAGCTCGTACGGGACCAATGTAACTCATAGGAACTGACCATGTGATCATGGAATTCCCGATTTGAGAATACGATGATAATATGTATATTTCTATAGTTAGGCTTAAACGCATGGCATTAGTGGGTGAAAACCCAAAACAGCCCCAGAACGGCCCCGCGAGTGACACAAAGACCTCTCACGGGACCAATGTTACTCGTATGAACCGACCTCGTGATGAGGGACTCCCGATTTGAGAATACGATGATAATTTGCATATTTCATGACTTTGGTATAAAAACGTGTCATTATTGGGTGAAAACTCGAAACAACCCTCGAATGGCCCCGTGAGTGGGGCCAACATCTCGCACGGGACGATTGTAACTCGTAGGAATGTACCACGCGATCACGGGACTCCCAGTTTGAGAATACGACAATAATTTGAATATGTTTATACATAGGCTTGTAAATATGGCGTTAGAAGGAAAAAACCCGACAAAACTCCCGAACAACCCCATGAGTGGTAGAAACTCTTCGCACATGACAAGTGTAACTCGTAGGAACAGATCACTCGATCAGAGAACTCGCAATTTGAGAATATGATGAAACTTTGCCTATTTATAGACTTAGGCATAAAAACATGGCTTTATTAGCTGAAAAGTTGAAAAAGGCCCCGAATAGCCCCGTGAGTGGCACCAACACCTCGCATGGGACAAATGTAACTCGTAGGAACCTATCGCGCGATCACGGGGATCCCAGTTTGAGTTTGCAAAAATAATTTTCATATTTCTAAACTAAGGCTAAAAAACATGGGGTTAGAAAGAAAAACCCGATACAACCCCCAAACGGCCCGGTGAGTGGTACCAACACCTCGCATGGGACCAATGTAACTCGTAGGAACCGACCCGACGATCACATGACTCCCAAATTTGATAATACGATAATAAATTGCATATTTCTTGACTTACGCTTAAAAACATGGCGTTAGTGGTTGAAAACCCAAAACATCCCCCGAACGACCCTATGGGTGACACCAACACCTCACACGGGACCAATGTAACTCGTAGGAACTAATCGCGCGATCATGTGACTACCGATTTAAGAATATGACAATAATTTGCATATTTCTAAACTTATGCTTAAAAACATGGAGTTAGTGGGTGAAAAAACGAAACGATCCCATGAGGATTACCATCACCCCGCATGGGACCAATGTAACTCGTACAAACTGACCGTGTAATCAAGGGACTCTCGGTTTGAGAATACAATGATAATTTGCATATTTCGAGACTTCGGTCAAAGACATGGCGTTATTGGGTGAAAACCCAAAATAGCCCCCGAACGGTCCCGTGAGTGGCACCAACACCTCGCACGGGATGAATGTAAGTCGTAGGAACTAAGTGAATGATCATGGGACTCCCAATTTGAGCATACGATGATAATTTGCATATTTTTAGACGTAGACTTAAAAACAAGGCATTAGAAGGAAAAAACCTGACACATCCCCCAAACGACCCCGTGAGTGGCACCAGTTCCTCGAACGCGACCAATGTATCATGTAGGAACTTACCGCGCTATCATGGAATCCCAGTTTGACAATATGTCGATAATTTCCAAAATTCTAGACTTAGGCTTAAGAACATGGCATTGGAGATCGAAACCTAGAGTAAACCCCCGAATGGCCCCATGAGAGGCACCGACACCTCGCACGGGACCAATGTTACTCCTAGGAACTGACCACGCGATCACGGGACTCCCGATTTGAGAATACGATGATAATTAGCATATTTTTAGATGTCGGCTTCAAAAGATGGCATTAGTTGGTGAAAACCCAAAACAACCTTGAATGGCCCCGTGAGTGGCACTAACACCTCGCATGGGATCAATGTAACTCGTATGACCTGACCGCGCAATCATGGGACTCCCAGTTTGAGTATACGATGATAATTTGCAAACTTTTAGACTTAGGTCTAAAAACATGGAGTTATTGGGTGAAAATGCGATACATCCCCCGAACAGCCCCGTGAGTGGCACCAACACCTCGCACGATAGATATGTAACTCGTGGGAACTCACCACGCGATCACGGGACTCCCGGTCTGAGAATACAATGATAATTTGAATATTTTTAGACTGAGGCTTAAAAGCATGGCGTTAGTGGGTGAAAATTAGAAACAACCCCCGAACGGCCTCGTGAGTGGCACCAGCACCTCGCACGGGACCAATGTAACTCATAGGAACTTAACAAGCTATCACAGGACTCTTGGTTTCAGAATAAGATGATAATTTAAATATTTCCAGACTTAGGATTAAAAAGATTGCAGTAGAGGGTGAAAACCCAAAACGACCCCTGAACGGCCCCGTGGGTGGCACCAACACCTCGCACGGGACCAATGTAACTCATAAGAACTGACCACACGATCATGGGCTTCCCAATTTGAGAATACGATGATATTATGTATATTTCTATACTTAGGCCTAAAAGCATGGCATTACTGGGTGAAAACCCAAAACAGTCCCTGAACGGCCCCGTGAGTGGCACAAAGACCTCTCACGGCACCAATGTTACTCGTATGAATCGACCTCGTGATGACGGGACTCCCGATTTGAGAACACGATGATAATTTGCATATTTCTAGACTTAGGCATAAAAACATGTCGTTGTTGGGTGAAAACCCGAAACAACCCCTGAATGGCCCCGTGAGTGGGGCCAACATCTCGCACGGGATGATTGTAACTCACAAGAACGTACCACGCGATCACGGGTTTCCCAAATTGAGAATACAACAATAATTTGAATATTTTTAGACATAGGCTTGTAAATATGGAATTAGAAGGAAAAAACCCGACAAAACTCCCGAACAGCCCTATGAGAGGTAGCAACTCCTCGCACATGACTAGTGTAACTCGTAGGAACAGATCGCTCGATCACAGGACTCGCAATTTGATAATATGATGAAACTTTGCATATTTCTAGACTTAGGCATAAAAACATGGCGTTATTGGGTGAAAAGTTGAAAAATGCCCCGAATGACCCCGTGAGTGGCACCAACACCTCGCTTGGGACAAATATAACTCATACGAACTTATCGCGTGATCACGGGGATCCCAATTTGAGTAATAAAAAATAATTTGCATATTTCTAGACTTAGGCTCAAAACCATGGTGTTAGAAGGAAAAACCCGACACAACCCCTAAACGGCCCGGTGAGTGGTACCGACACCTCGCAAGGGACCAATGTAACTCGTAGGAACCGACCCCACGGTCACATGAATCCCAATCTGAGAATATGATAATAATTTGCATATTTCTTTAATTACGCTTAAAAACGTGGCGTTAGTGGTTGAAAACCCGAAACATCCCCCGAATGACCCCGTGAGTGCCACCAACACCTCACACGGGACCAATGTAACCATAGGAGCTGATCGCACGATCATGTGACTACCGATTTAAGAATATGACAATAATTTACATATTTCTAAACTTATGCTTAAAAACATGGAGTTAGTGGGTGAAAAACCGAAACAACCCCATGAGGATTACCAACACCCCTCATGGGACCAATGTAACTCGTACAAACTGACCGTGTAATAACGGGACTCTCGGTTTGAGAATACGATGATAATTTGCATATTTTGAGACTTCGGTCTAAAGACATGGCATTATTGGGTGAAAACTCGAAATATCCCTTGAACGGTCCCGTGAATGGCACCAACACCTCGCACGGGATGAATATAAGTCATAGGAACTAACCGCACGATCACGGGACTCCCAATTTGAGCATACGATGATAATTTGCATATTTTTAGACGTAGACTTAAAAACAAGGCGTTAGAAGGAAAAAACCGGACACAGCCCCCAAACGACCCCGTGAGTGGAACCCGCTCCTCGAACGCGACCAATGTATCATGTAGGAACTTACCGCGCTATCATGGAATGCCAGTTTGACAATATGTCGATAATTTCCAAAATTCTAGACTTAGGCTTAAGAACATGGCATTGGAGATCGAAACCTAGAGTAAACCCCCGAATGGCCCCATGAGAGGCACCCACACCTCGCACGGGACCAATGTTACTCCTAGGAACTGACCACGCGATCACGGGACTCCCGATTTGAGAATACGATGATAATTGGCATATTTCTAGATGTAGGATTCAAAAGATGGCATTAGTGGGTGAAAACCCAAAACAACCTAAAATGGCTCCGTGAGTGGCACTAAACCTCGCATGGGATCAATGTAACTCGTACGACCTGACCGCGCAATCATGGGACTCCCAGTTTGAGTAAACAATGATAATTTGCAAACTTTTAGACTTAGGTCTAAAAACATGGAGTTATTGGGTGAAAATGCGATACATCCCCCGAACAGCCCCGTGAGTGGCACCAACACCTCGCACGATAGATATGTAACTCGTGGGAACTCACCAAGTGATCACGGGACTCTCGGTCAGAGAATACGATGATAATTTGCATATTTTTAGACTGAGGCTTAAAAACATGGCGTTAGTGGGTGAAAATTAGAATCAACCCCCGAACGGACTCGTGAGTGGCACCAACACCTCGCACGGGACAAACGTAACTCATTGGAACTTAACAAGCTATCACATGACTGTCGGTTTAAGAATACGATGATAATTTAAATATTTCCAGACTTACGATTAAAAAGATTGCATTAGAGGGTGAAAACCCAAAACGACCCCTGAACGACCCCATGGGTGGCACCAACACCTCGTACGGGACCAATGTAACTCATAAGAACTGACCACGCGATCATGGGATTCCCGATTTGAGAATACGATGATAATATGTATATTTCAATAGTTAGGCTTAAACGCATGGCATTAGTGGGTGAAAGCCCAGAACAGCCCCTGAACGGCCCCGTGAGTGGCACAAAGACCTCTCACGGCACCAATGTTACTCGTATGAATCGACCTCGTGATGACGGGACTCCCGATTTGAGAACACGACGATAATTTGCATATTTCTAGACTTAGGTATAAAAACATGTCATTGTTGGGTGAAAACCCGAAACAACCCCTGAATGGCAGCGTGAGTGGGGCCAACATCTCGCACGGGATGATTGTAACTCGTAGGAACGTACCACGCGATCACGGGACTCCCGAATTGAGAATACAACAATAATTTGAATATTTTTAGACATAGGTTTGTAAATATGGAGTTAGAAGGAAAAAACTCGACAAAACTCCCGAACAACCCCATGAGTTGTAGCAACTCCTCGCACATGACTAGTGTAACTCGTAGGAACAGATCGCTCGATCACAGGACTCACAATTTGAGAATATGATGAAACTTTGCATATTCCTAGACTTAGGCATAAAAACATGGCGTTATTGGGTGAAAAGTTGAAAAAGGCCCCGAATGGACCCGTGAGTGGGACCAACACCTCGCTTGGGACAAATGTAACTCATAGAAACTTATCGCGTGATCACGGGGATCCCAGTTTGAGTATGCAAAAATAATTCTCATATTTCTAGACTTAGGCTCAAAAACATGGTGTTAGAAGGAAAAACCCGACACAAACCCTAAACGGCCCGGTGAGTGGTACCGACACCTCGCACGGGACCAATGTAACTCGTAGGAACCGACCCCACGATCACATGAATCACAATTTGAGAATACGACAATAATTTGCATATTTCTTTACATAGGCTTAAAAACATGGCGTTACTTGTTGAAAACCCGAAACATCCCTCGAACGGCCCCATGAGTGTCACCAACACCTCACACGGGACCAATGTAACTCGTAGGAACAGATCATGCGATCACGTGACTCCCGATTTAAGAATATGATGATAATTTGCTTATTTCAAGACTTAGGCTTAAAAACATGGCGTTAGTGGGTGAAAACCCGAAACGACCCCATGAGGATTACCAACACCCCGCATGGGACCAATGTAACTTATACGAACTGACTGTTCAATTACGGGACACTCGATTTGAGAATACGATGATAATTGTCATATTTCTAGACTTCAGTCTAAAAACATGCCGTTATTGGGTGAAAACCCGAAACAGTCCCCGAACGGTCCCGTGAGTGGCACCAACACCTCGCACGGGATGAATGTAACTCATAGGAATTCACCGCATGATCAAGGGACTCCCAATTTGAGCATACGATGATAATTTGCATATTTATAGACTTAGGCCTAATAACAAGGTGTTAGAAGGAAAAAAAACTCGACACAGCTCCCAAACGGCCCCGTGAGTGGCACCCGCTCCTCGAACGGGACCAATGTAACATGTAGGAACTTACCGTGCTATAATGGAATCCCGGTTTCAGAATATGATGATAATTTCCAAATTTCAAGACCTAGGCTTAAGAACATGGCATTGGAGATCAAAAACTAGACTAAACCCCCGAATGGCCCCGCAAGAGGCAGTGGCACCTCGCACGAGATCAATGTTACTCGTAGGAACTGACCACGCGATCACGGGACTCTTGGTTTGAGAATACGATGATAATTTGCATATTTCTAGACTTAGGTCTAAAAACATGTCATTGTTGGGTGAAAACACAAAATAATCCCCGAATGGCCCCGTGAGTGGGGACAACATCTCGCATGGGACGATTGTAACTCGTAGGAACTTACCACGCAATCAAGGGACTCCCTGTTTGAGAATGCAACAATGATTTGAATATTTTTAGACATAGGCTTGTAAATATGGCGTTAGAAGTAAAAAACCGGACACAACTCCCGAACAGTCCCATGAGTGGCAGTAACTCCTCGCACGTGACCAGTGTAACTCGTAGGAACAAATCGCTCGATCACGGGACTCGTAATTTGAGAATACGATGGAACTTTGCATATTTCTAGACTTAGGCATAAAAACATGGCGTTATTGGGTGAAAGGTTAAAAAAGGCCCCGAATGGCCCCGTGAGTGGCACAAACACCTCGCATGGGACAAATGTAGCTCGTAGGAACTTATCATGCGATCATGGGGATTCCAGTTTGACTATGCAAAAATAATTTGCATATTTCTAGACTTCGGCTTAAAAACATGGTGTTAGAAGAAAAAACCCGACACAACCCCCAAACGGCCCCGTGAGTGGTACCAACACCTCGCACGGGACCAATGTAACTCGCGGGAACCGACCCCAATTTGAGAATACAATAATAATTTGCAATTTTCTAGACTTCGGATTAAAAACATGGCATTAGAGGATGAAAACTCGAGACAACCACCGAACTGCCCTGTGAGAGGCACCAGGACCTTGCACGTGACCAATGTAACTCGTAGGTACTGATCGGGCGATCACGGGACTCCCTATTTGAGAATATGATGATAATTTACATTTTTCTTGACTTTGGATTAAAAACATTTCGTTAGTGTGTGAAAACCCAAATCAACCCCAAAATGACCCCGTCAGTGGCACCAATACCTCACACGGGACTAATGTATCTCGTAGGAACTAGTCGCGCGATTATGGGACTCCCAGATTGAGAATGCGATGATAATTCAAATATTTTAGGACTTAAGAAAAATATTGTGTTAGTGGGTGAGAACCTCAAGTATCCCCCGAACGACCCCGTCAGTTACCCAAACACCTCGTACGGTACGAATGTAAATCATAGGAACTCACCATGCGATCACGGGACTCGTAATTTGAGAATTCGAGGATAATTTGCATGTTTCAATACTTAGGCTTCAAAACATGGTGTTAGTGAGTGAAAACTCAAAACAACCCCCGAACGACCCTCTGAGTGGAACCAACACCTTTCACGGGACCAATGTAACTCGTAGGAACTTAACCCATGATCACGGGACTCTCGATCTGAGAATACGATGATAATTTACATATTTCAAGACTTAGGCTTACAAATATGACATTAGATGGCAAAAACCTGACACAGCCCCCGAATGGCCCCATGAGTGCCACCCACTCCTAGCACGGGACCAATGTAATTTGTAAATTTCCAGACTTAGGCTTAAAAATACGGCGTTAGAGGGCGAGAAATCGAGCCAACATCCGAACGGCCCCGTGAGAGGTACTTGCACCTCGCTCGGGACAAATTTAACTCGTAGGAACTGTCCGCCTGATCACGGGACTCACGGTTTGAGAATACGATGATAATTTTCATATTTCTAGACTTATGCTTAAAAATAGGGCGTTAGTGCGCGAAAACCCGAAACGGCCCCGTGAGTGGGACCAACACCTTGCACGTGGGACTCTCAGTATTGGAATATGAAGATAATTTGCATATTTGTAAACATATGTTTAAAAACATATTGTTAGTGGGTGAAAACTCGAAATAGGGCCTGAACGGCCCCATGAGTGGCACAAACACCTCACACTACCGAATGTAATGCGTAGGAACTGATCGCGCGATCACAGGACTCTGGATTTGGGAATGCGATGATAATTTACATATTTTTAAACTTAGTCTTTAAAACATGATGTTAGATGGTGAAAACCCAAAATAGCCACCGAATGGCCCCGTGAGTGGCACCAACACCTCGCATGGGACCAATGTAACTCGTTGGAACAAACTACGCGATCACATGACTCCCGATTTGAGAATACGATGATAATTTGCATATTTACAGACTTGAGCTTAAAAACATGGCGTTTTGGGGTGAAAAATCAAAACGGTCCCCGAATGGCCCTGTGAGTGGCACCAACACCTCGCACGGGATGAATGTAACCCGTAGGAACTGACCGCGTGATCTCGGGACTCCCGATTTGAGAATACAAAGATAATTTGTATGTTTTTAGACTTAAACTTAAAAACATGGCGTTAGAAGGAAAAAAACCTGACACAACCCCCGAATGGCCCCGTGATTGGCACTCGCACCTCGCATGGGCCCAATGTAGCAAGTAGGAACTTATCTCGCGATCACGAGATCCCACTTTGAGAAT
The DNA here is from genome assembly GCA_949130495.1 of Sambucus nigra. Taxonomy (NCBI): domain Eukaryota; kingdom Viridiplantae; phylum Streptophyta; class Magnoliopsida; order Dipsacales; family Adoxaceae; genus Sambucus; species Sambucus nigra. Next base: position 299,685,769 of record OX422217.1, on the reverse strand, counting down.
ACGAAGATAATTTGCAAATTTTGAGACTTAGGCTTAAGAACATGGCATTGGAGGTTGAAAACAAGAGATAACCGCCGAATGTCCCCGTGAGAGGCACGAGCACCTCGTACGAAACTAATGTAACTCATAGGAATTGGTCACATGATCACGCGACTCCCAGTTTGAGAATACGGTGATAATTTGCATATTTCTAGACTTAGGCTTCAAAATATGGCATTAGTGGGTAAAAACACGAAACAACCCAGAACGGCCATGTGAGTGGCACTAACACCTCGCACGGGAACAATGTAACTTGTACGAACTGACCGCCTGATCATGGGACTCCCAGTTTGAGTATACGATGATATTTTGCATACGTCTACACATAGGTCTAAAAACATGGACTTATTGGGTGGAAACGACACCGTGGGTGGTACCAACACCTTGCATGGGACGAATGTAACTCATAGGAATTGACTCTGCGATAACGGGACTCCCAGTTTGAGAATAGGATGATAATTTGTATATTTTTGGATTTAGGCTTAAAAACATGGCATTATTGGGTGAAAACCCAAAAAAGCCCCCGAACGGCCCCGTAAGTGGCACCAACACTTCACACGGGACCAATGTAACTCGTAGGAACTTACCGCGTGATCACAGGACTCCCAGCTTGATTATACTAAGATAATTTTTATATTTCTAGACTTAGGCTTAAAAATATGGCATGAGAAGGAAAAAAACCTAGCACTGCCTCCGAACGGCCCCGCGAGTGGCACCAGACCTCGCATGGGACAAATGTGACTTGTAGGAACTTAATGCGCGATCACGAGATACCAGTTTTAGAATATGAGGACAATTTGCAAATTTCTTGACTTAGGCTTAAAAACATGGCCTTAGAGGGCGAAAATTGGAGGCAGCCCCCAAACGGACCCGTAAGTGGCACCAACACCTCGCACGGGACCAATATAACTCGTAGGAACTTACTGCGTGATCAGGGGACTCCAGATTTGAGAATACGATGATAATTTTCATATTTCTAGACTTAAGATTAAAAACATGGCGTTAGTGGGTGAAAACCTGAAACTGCCCCCAAACGGCCCCGTGAGTGGCACTAGCACCTCGCACGGGAGCAATGTAACTCATAAGAAATGACTGCGCGATCACGTGTCTCCCAATTTGATAATACGATGATAATTTACTTATTTATATACTTAGGCCTAAAAACATGGCGTTACTCGGTGAAAACTCAAAAAAACCCGAACGGCCCCGTGAGTGGCACCAACACCACACACCGGACCAATGTAACTCGTAGGAACTTACCGCGCGATCATGGTACTCCCTGTTCAATAATACAATGATTATTTTCATACGTCTAGACATAAGTTTAAAAACATGGCGTTAGTAGGTGAAAACCCAAAACAACCCCCGAACGGCCCCGAGGGTGGCACCAACACATCGCATGGGACGAATGTAACTCATAGGAACGGACAACCTAACACGTGTTCCTTATTTTATAATGAAATGATAATATGCAAATTTTTAGAGTTAAGCGTAAAAACATGTCGTTAGAGGGCAAAAACTCAAGAAAACCCCCGAATGGCTCTGTGAGAGGCACGAGTACCTCACATGGGACCTATGCAACTCGTAGAAACTTATCGCGCAATCATGGGACAAAAAATTTGAAAATATGATGATAATTTTCATATATCAAGACCTAGGCATAAAAACAAGGTGTTAGTGGGTGAAAACCCGAAACAGCCCCCGAACGGCCCCGTGGTTGGCACAAATACCTCGCACGGGATGAATGTAACTCATAGGAACAGACCGCTCGATCAAGAGACTCCCGATTTGATGATACTATGAATATTTACATACTTAGGATTAAACACATGGCATTAGAGAGCAAAAACCCAACATAACCCCCAAAAGTCCCCGTGAGTGGCACGAACTCCTCGCATGGGACCAATGTAAGTCAAAGGAATTGACTGCAAGATCACGGGACTCCGGATTTAGTAATACAATGATAATTTACATATTTCTAGAGTTAAGCTTAAAAACATGGCATTAGTTGTTGAAAACCTGAAACAGACCCCGAACGGCCCCGTGAGTGGCACCAACACCTCGTACAAGATCAATGTAGCTCGTAGGAACATACCGCGCGATAACGGAACTTCTGATTTGAAAATATGATGATAATTAGCATATTTCTAGACTTAGGTATAAAAACATGGCATTAGTGGGTGAAAACGCGAAACAACCCCCGAATGACCCTGTGGGTGGTACAAACACCTCGCACGGGACGAATGGAACTCATAGGAACTGACCGCCAGATCATGGGACTCCTAATTTGAGAATATGACGATAATTTAAATATTTTTAGACCTACGACTAAAAACATGGCGTTAGTGGGTGAAAACTAGAAAAAGCCCCAAAACGGACGCATAAGTGGCACCAACACGTCACACGGGACCAATGTAACTCTTAGGAACTTACCGCGCGATCAAGGGACTTTCGGTTTGAGAATAAAACAATAATTTTCATATTTTTGGAAATATGCTTCAAAAGATGGCATTAGTGGGTGAAATCCAGAAACAACCCCCGAACGGCCCTGTGAGTGGCACTAAAACTTCGTGTGGGGTGAATGTAACTTATTGGGACTGACCACGAGATCACGGGACTCCCAATTTGAGAATATGATGATAATTTGAATGTTTTTAGACTTATGCTTAAAACATGGCGTTAATGGGTGAAAACCAAAAACAACCCCCGAACGGCCCCGTGAGTGGCACTAATACCTCGCACGGGACCATTTTAACTCGTAGGAATTGAACGCGTGATCAGGGACTCTCGTTTTGAGAATACGACCATAATTCGCATATTTCTAGATTTACACTTAAAAACAAGGCATTAGTGGGTGAAAAATCGAAACACCCCCGAACGGCCCCGTGAGTGGCACCAACACCTCGCCACTCACGGGCCAGTTTGAGGCCTTTTTCAACTTATCACCCAGTAATGCCAAGTTTTTATGCATAAGTCTAGAAATATGTAAATTTTCATCATATTCTCAAATTAGGAGTCCCGTGATCGAGCGGTCATTTCCTACGAGTTACACTATTCCCGTGCGAGGATTTGCTTCCACTCATGGGGCCGTCGGGGGTTGTGTCCAGTTTTTGCCTTCTAACGCCATATTTATTAGCCTATGTCTAAAAATATGCGAATTATTATCGTATTCTCAACTAGGAGTCCCATTATCACGTGGTAAGTTCCTACGAGTTATCATCATCTCGTGTGAGATGTTGGTGCCACTCACGAGGACATTCGGGGGTTTTTCGGGTTTTCACCTAACAACGCCATGTTTTTACACCTAAGTCTAGAAATATTCGAATTATCATCTTATTCTCAAATTGGGAGTCCCTTCATCACGAGGTCTTGGTGCCACACACGGGCCGTTCGGGGGTTGTTTTGGGTTTTCACCCATTAACGCCATGATTTTAATCCTAAGTCTAGAAATATGAAAATTATCATTGTATTCTCAAATCGGGAGTCCCGTGATCGCGTGGTCAGTTTCTACGAGTTAGATTGGTCCCGTGCGAGGTGTTGGTGCCACCCACGGGGCCGTTCGGGTGTCGTTTCGAGTTTTCACCCACTAAACCCATCTTTATAAGCCTAAGTCTAGAAATATGTAAATTATCTTCGTATTCTCAAACTGCGAGTACCGTGATTGTGGGGTCCGTACTTACGAGTTACATTGGTCCCGTGCAAGTTGCGGGTGCCTCTCACAGGGCAGTTTATGGGTTGTCTTGAGTTTTCACCCTGTGACGCTATGTTTTTAATCCTAATTCAAGAAACATGAAAACTGTCATCTTATTTTCAAACCGGGATCCCGTTAATGAGAGGTAAGTTTCTACGGGTAACATTCATCCCGGGCGAGGAGTGGGTGCCACTCAAGGGGCCATTCGGGGGCTCTTTTGAGTTTTTTCCTTCAAATGCCATCTTTTTAAGCCTAAGTCTAGAAATATGTAAATTATAGTCGTATTCTCAAACTGGTAATCCTGTGATCTCACGATAAGTTCCTACAAGTTACATTGGTCTCGTGCGAGGTGTTGGTGCCATTCACGGAGCCAATTGGTGGCTATTTCTGGTTTTCAACCACTAATGCCATGTTTTTAAGATTAAGTCTATAAATATGTAAATTATCATTGTATTTGCAAACCGTGAGTCCCATGATTGAGCGGTCAGTTCCTATGAGTAACATTGGTCCCATGCGAGGAGTTACTGCCCCCCACGGGGCCTTTAGGGGTTGTGTCAGGTTTTTGTCGTCTAATACCATGTTTTTAAGGCTATGTCTAGAAAGATGCAAAATATTTTTGTATACTCAAACAGGGAGCCCCGTGATCACGCAGTAAGTTCCTATGAGTTACATTTGTCCCGTGTGAGGTGTCCGTGCCACTCACGGGGCCGTTTGGGGCCTTTTACAACTTATCACCCAATAATGCCAAGTTTTTATGCGTAAGTCCAGAAATATGTAAATTTTCACCGTATTCTCAAATTAGGAGACCCGTGATCGGGCGATCATTTCCTACGAGTTACACTGGTCCCGTGCGAGGAGTTACTGCCACTCACGCGGCCGTTTGGGGTTTGTGTCGAGTTTTTGCCTTCTAATGCCATATTTATTAGCCTAAGCCTAAAAATATGCCAATTATTATTGTATTCTGAACTGGGAGTCCCGTGATCGCGTGTTAAGTTCCTGTGAGTTATGATCATCCCGTGTGAGATGTTGGTGCCACTCATGAGGCTATTCGGGGGTTGTTTCGGGTTTTCACCCAACAACGCCATGTTCTTACACCTAAGTCTAGAAATAAGAAAATTATCATCTTATTATCAAATTAGGAGTCCCTTCATCGCGATGTCTTAGTGCCACTCACGGGGCCGTTCGGGAGTTGTTTTGAGTTTTCACCCACTAACTCCATGATTTTAATCCGTAGCTTAGAAATATGCAAATTATCATTGTATTATCAAATCGGGAGTCCCATGATTGCGTGGTAAGTTCCTACGAGTTAGATTGGTCCCGTGTGAGGTGTTGGTGCCACACACGGGGCCGTTCGGGGGTCGTTTCAGTTTTTTACCCACTAACGCCATCTTTTTAAGAATCAGTCTAGAAATATGTAAATTATCGTCGTATTCTCAAACCGGGGTACCGTTATCGAGCGATGAGTACTTACGAGGAGTTTTCTCCCTCAAACGCCATTTTTTAATCATAAGTCAAGAAACATGCAAATTCTCAAACCGGGGTACCGTGAATGAGAGGAAAGTTACTACGGGTTACATTGGTACCGTGCGAGGAGTGGGTGCTACTCACGGGGCCGTTCAGGGGCTCTACTTATTTTTTGCCTTCTAACGCCATATTTTTAAGCCTATGTCTAGAAATATGCCAATTATAATCGTATTCTCAAACTGGTAATCCCGTGATCTCACGATAAGTTCCTACGATTTACATTGGTCTCGTGCGAGGTGTTGGTGACACTCACGGGGTCGTTTGGGGGCTGTTTCGGGTTTCAACCACTAACGCTATGTTTTTAAGCTTAAGTCTAGAAATATACATATTATCGTCGTATTCTCAAATCAAGAGTCCCCCTGATCAAGCGGTTAGTTCCTACGAGTTACATTGGTCCCGTGCCAGGTGTGGGTGCCACTCAAGGGGCCGTTCTGGGGATTTTTCGAGTTTTTACCCACTAACGCGATGTTTTTAGGGCTAAGCCTAGAAATATGAAAATTATCACTGCATTCGCAAACCGAGAGTCCTATGAACGAGCGATCAGTTCCTATGAGTAACATTGGTCCCACGCGAGGAGTTACTGTACCCCACGGGGCCATTCGGGGGTTGTGTCGGGTTTTTGCCGTCTAATATAATGTTTTTAAGGCTAAACCTAGGAAGATGCAAAATATTTTCGTATACTCAAACCGGGAGCCCCGTGATCACGCAGTAAGTTCCTATGAGTTACATTAGTCCCGTGTGAGGTGTCGGTTCCACTCACGGGGCCGTTTGGGGCCTTTTTCAACTTCTCACCCAATAATGCCAAGTTTTTATGCGTAAGTCTAGAAATATGTAAATTTTTATCGTATTCTCAAATTAGGACTCCCGTGATCGGGCGATCATTTCCTACGAGTTACACTGGTCCCGTGCGAGGAGTTACTACCACTCACGCGGCCGTTCGGGGGTTGTGTCTGGGTTTTGCCTTCTAATGCCATATTTATTTGCCTATGTCTAAAAATATGCAAATTATTGTCTTATTCTGAACTGGGAGTCCCGTGATCGTGAGTTAAGTTCCTACGAGTTACGATCATCCCGTGTGAGATGTTGGTGCCACTCATGAGGCTATTCGGGGGTTGTTTCGGTTTTTCACCCAACAACGCCATGTTTTTACACCTAAGTCTAGAAATAAGCAAATTATCATCTTATTATCAAAATGGGAGTCCCTTCATCGCGATGTCTTAGTGCCACTCACGGGGCCGTTCGGGAGTTGTTTTGCGTTTTCACCCGCTAACTCCATGTTTTTAATCCTTAGTCTAGAAATATGCAAATTATCATTGTATTCTAAAATCGGGAGTCCCATGATCGCGTGGTCAGTTCCTACGAGTTAGATTGGTCCCGTGTGAGGTGTTGGTGCCACCCACGGGGCCGTTCGAGGGTCGTTTTAGTTTTTTACCCACTAACGCCATCTTTTTAAGAATAAGTCTAGAAATACGTAAATTATCGTCGTATTCTCAAACAGGGGGTACCGTTATCGCGCGATGAGTACTTACGAGGAGTTTTCTCCCTCAAACGCCATTTTTTAATCTTAAGTCAAGAAACATGCAAATTTTCATCTTATTTTCAAACCGGGACCCCGCGAATGAGAGGAAAGTTTCTACGGGTTATATTGGTACCGTGCGAGGAGTGGGTGCCACTCACGGGGTCGTTCGGGGGCTCTGCTGAGTTTTTGCTTTCTAACGCCACATTTTTAAGCCTATGTCTAGAAATATGGAAATTATTGTCATATTCCCAAACTGGTGATCCCGTGATCTCACGATAAGTTCCTACGACTTACATTGGTCTCGTGCGAGGTGTTTGTGACACTCACGGGGCTGTATGGGGGCTGTTTCGGATTTTCAACCACTAATGCTATGTTTTTAAGCTTAAGTCTAGAAATATGCAAATTATCATCGTATTCTCAAATCAAGAGTCCCCCTGATCACGCGGTTAGTTCCTACAAGTTACATTGGTCCCGTGCGAGGTGTGGGTGCCACTCAAGGGGCCGTTCTGGGGATTTTTAGAGTTTTTGACCACTAACGCCATGTTTTTAGGTGTAAGCCTAGAAATATGAAAATAATCATTGTATTCGCAAATCGAGAGTCCTATGAACGAGCGGTCAGTTCCTGTGAGTAACATTGGTCCCATGCGAGGAGTTACTGCACCCCACGGGGCCATTCGGGGGTCGTCTCGGGTTTTCGTCGTCTAATACAATGTTTTTGAGGCTAAGTCTAGCAAGATGCAAAATATTTTCGTATACTCAAATTGGGAGCCCCGTGATAATGTAGTAAGTTCCTACGAGTTACATTAGTCTCGTGTGAGGTGTCGATTCCACTCACGGGGCCGTTAGGGGCCTTTTTCAACTTCTCACCCAATAATGCCAAGTTTTTATGCGTAAGTCGAGAAATATGTAAATTTTCATGGTATTCTCAAATTAGGAGTCCCGTGATCGATCGGTCATTTCCTACGAGTTACACTGGTCCCGTGCGAGGAGTTGCTTCCGCTCATGTGGCCGTTCGGGGGTTGTGTCGGGTTTTTGCCTTATAATGCCATATTTATTAGCCTATGTCTAAAAATATGCAAATTATTATCTTATTCTGAATTAGGAGTCCCGTTATCACGTGGTAAGTTCCTATGAGTTATCATCGTCCCGTGTGAGATGTTGGTGCCTCTCACAAGGCCATTCGGGGGATATTTTGGGTTTTCACCCAACAACGCCATGTTTTTACACGTAAGTCTATAAATATGCAAATTACCATCATATTCTCAAATCGGGAGTCCCTTCATCGCGATGTCTTGGTGCCACACACGGGCCGTTCGGGGGTTGTTTTGGGTTTTCACCCACTAACGCCATGATTTTAATACTAAGTCTAGAAATATTGAAATTATCATTGTATTCTCAAATCGGGAGTCCCGTGATCGCGTGGTAGTTTCTAAGAGTTAGATTGGTCCCGTGCGAGGTGTTGGTGCCACCCACGGGGCTGTTCGGGGGTCGTTTCGAGTTTTCTCCCATCTTTATAAGCCTAAGTCTAGAAACATGTAAATTATCTCCATATTCTCAAACTGGGAGTACCATGATTGCGGGGTCTGTACTTATGAGTTACTTTGGTCCCGTGCAAGGTGCTGGTGCCTCTCACAGGGCAGTTCGTGGGTTGTCTCGAGTTTTCACCCTCTGACGCCATGTTTTTAATCCTAATTCAAGAAACATGAAAATTGTCATCTTATTTTCAAACCAGGATCCCGTGAATGAGAGGTAAGTTTCTAGGGGTTACATTGGTCCCGTGCGAGGAGTGGGTGCCACTCACGGGGACGTTCGGGGGCTCAGTTGCGTTTTTGCCTTCTAACACCATCTTTGTAAGCCTAAGTCTAGAAATACGTAAATTATAGTCATATTCTTAAACTGGAAATCTCGTGATCTCACAATAAGTTCCTACGAGTTATATTAGTCCCGTGCGAGGTGTTGGTGCAATTCACGAGGCCATTTGGGGGCTATTTTGGGTTTTCAACCACTAACGCCATGTTTTTAAGCTTAAGTGTAGAAATATGTAAATTATCGTTGTATTTGCAAACCGTGAGTCCCATGATCGAGCGGTCAGTTCCTATGAGTAACATTGGTTTAATACGAGGAGTTACTGCCCCCTACGCGGCCGTTCGGGTGTTGTGTCAGGTTTTTGTCGTCTAATACCATGTTTTTAAGGCTATGTCTAGGAATATGCAAAATATTTTCATATACTCAAATTGGGAGCCCCGTGATCACGCAGTAAGTTCCTACGAGTTACATTAGTCCCGTGTGAGGTCTCGGGGACACTCACGGGGCCGTTTGGGGCCTTTTTCAACTTCTCAACCAATAATGCCAAGTTTTTATGCCGTAAGTCTACAAATATGTAAATTTCCACGGTATTCTTAAATTAGGAGTCCCGTGATCGGACGGTCATTTCCTACAAGTTACACTGGTCCCGTGGGAGGAGTTGTTGCCACTCATGCGATCGTTCGGGGGTTGTGTCGGGTTTTTGCCTTTTAATGCCATATTTATTAGCCTAAGTCTAGAAATATGCAAATTATCATTGTATTCTCAAATCGGGAGTCCCATGATCGCGTGGTCAGTTCCTACGAGTTAGATTGGTCCCGTGTGAGGTGTTGGTGCCACCCACGGAGCTGTTCGGGGGTCGTTTTAGTTTTTTACCCACTAACGCCATCTTTTCAAGAATAAGTCTAGAAATATGTAAATTATCGTCGTATTCTCAAACAGGGGGTACCGTTATCGCGCGATGAGTACTTACGAGGAGTTTTCTCCCCCAAATGCCATTTTTTAATCCAAAGTCAAGAAACATGCAAATTGTGATCTTATTTTCAAACCGGGACCCCGTGAATGAGAGGAAAGTTTCTACGGGTTATATTCGTACCGTGCTAGGAGTGGGTGCCACTCACGGGGCTGTTCGGGGGCTCTGTTGAGTTTTTTCCTTCTAACGCCATATTTTTGAGCCTATGTCTAGAAATATGGAAATTATAGTCATATTCCCAAACTGGTAATCCCGTGATCTCACGATAAGTTCCTACGACTTACATTTGTCTCGTGCGAGGTGTTTGTGACACTCACGGGTCCGTTTGGGGGCTGTTTCGGGTTTTCAACCACTAACGCTATGTTTTTAAGCTTAAGTCTAGAAATATGCAAATTATCATCGTATTCTCAAATCAAGAGTCCCCGTGATCACGAGGTTAGTTCCTGTAAGTTACATTGGTCCCGTGCGAGGTGTGGGTGCCACTCAAGGGGCTGTTGTGGGGATTTTTAGAGTTTTTGCCCACTAACGCCATGTTTTTAGGTCTAAGCCTAGAAATATGAAAATTATCATTGTATTCGCAAACCGAGAGTCCTATGAACGAGCGGTCAGTTCCTATGAGTAACATTGGTCCCTTGCGAGGAATTACTGCACCCCACGGGGCCATTCGGTGGTCGTGTCGGGTTTTCACCGTCTAATACAATGTTTTTAATCCTAAATCTAGGAAGATGCAAAATATTTTCGTATACTCAAACTGGGAGCCCCGTGATAATTTAGTAAGTTCCTACGAGTTACATTAGTCTCGTGTGAGTTGTCGGTTCCACTCACGGGGCCGTTTGGGGCCTTTTTCAACTTCTCACCCAATAATGCTAAGTTTTTATGCGTAAGTCGAGAAATATGTAAATTTTCATGGTATTCTCAAATGAGGAGTCCCGTGATAGAGCGGTCATTTCCTACGAGTTACACTGGTCCCGTGCGAGGAGTTGCTTCCGCTCATGGGGCCGTTCGGGGGTTGTGTCCGGTTTTTGCCTTTTAATGCCACATTTATTAGCCTGAGTCTAGAAATATGCAAATTATCATTGTATTCTCAAATCGGGAGTCCCATGATCGCGTGGTCAGTTCCTACGAGTTAGATTGGTCTCGTGTGAGGTGTTGGTGCCACCCACGGGGCCGTTCGGGGGTCGTTTTAGTTTCTTACCCACTAACGCCATGTTTTCAAGAATAAGTCTACAAATATGTAAATTATCGTCGTATTCTCAAACAGGGGGTACCGTTATCGCGCGATGAGTACTTACGAAGAGTTTTCTCCCTCAAATGCCATTTTTTAATCCAAAGTCGAGAAACATGAAAATTGTGATCTTATTTTCAAACCGGGACCCCGTGAATGAGAGGAAAGTTTCTACGGGTTATATTCGTACCGTGCGAGGAGTGGGTGCCACTCACGGGGCCGTTCGGGGGCTCTGTTGAGTTTTTTCCTTCTAACGCCATATTTTTAAGCCTATGTCTAGAAATATGGAAATTATAGTCATATTCTCAAACTGGTAATCCCGTGATCTCACGATAAGTTCCTACGACTTACATTGGTCTCGTGCGAGGTGTTTGTGACACTCACGGGTCCGTTTGGGGGCTGTTTTGGGTTTTCAACCACTAACGCTATGTTTTTAAGCTTAATTATAGAAATATGCAAATTATCATCGTATTCTCAAATCAAGAGTCCCGTGATCACGCGGTTAGTTCCTGTAAGTTACATTGGTCCCGTGCGAGGTGTGGGTGCCACTCAAGGGGCTGTTGTGGGGATTTTTAGAGTTTTTGCCCACTAATGCCATGTTTTTAGGTCTAAGCCTAGAAATATGAAAATTATCATTGTATTCGCAAACCGAGAGTCCTATGAACGAGCGGTCAGTTCCTGTGAGTAACATTGGTCCCTTGCGAGGAGTTACTGCACCCCACGGGGCCATTCGGGGGTCGTGTCGGGTTTTCGCCGTCTAATACAATGTTTTTAAGACTAAGTCTAGGAAGATGCAAAATATTTTCGTATACTCAAATTGGGAGCCCCGTGATAATGTAGTAAGTTCCTACGAGTTACATTAGTCTCGTGTGAGGTGTCGGTTCCACTCACGGGGCCGTTTGGGGCCTTTTTCAACTTCTCACCCAATAATGCTATGTTTTTATGCGTAAGTCGAGAAATATGTAAATTTTCATGGTATTCTCAAATTAGGAGTCCCGTGATAAAGCGGTCATTTCCTACGAGTTACACTGGTCCCGTGCGAGGAGTTGCTTCCGCTCATGGGGCCGTTCGGGGGTTGTGTCCGGTTTTTGCCTTATAATGCTATATTTATTAGCCTATGTCTAAAAATATGCAAATTATTATCGTATACTGAAAGAGCAGTCCCGTGATCACGTGGTAAGTTCCTACGAGTTATCATCGTCCCGTGTGAGATGATGGTGCCTCTCACAAGGCCATTCGGGGGATATTTTGGGTTTTCACCCAACAACGCCTTGTTTTTACACCTAAGTCTAGAAATATGCAAATTACCATAATATTCTCAAATCGGGAGTCCCTTCATCGCGATGTCTTTGTTCCACACACGGGCCGTTCGGGGGTTGTTTTGGGTTTTCACCCACTAACGCCATGATTTTAATACTAAGTCTAGAAATATTAAAATTATCATTGTATTCTCAAATCGGGAGTCCCGTGATCGCGTGGTAGTTTCTAAGAGTTAGATTGGTCCCGTGCGAGGTGTTGGTGCCACCCACGGGGTTGTTCGGGGGTCGTTTCGAGTTTTCTCCCACTAACCCCATCTTTATAAGCCTAAGCTATAAATATGTAAATTATCTCCATATTCTCAAACTGGGAGTACCATGATGGCGGGGTCCGTACTTATGAGTTACATTGGTCCCGTGCAAGGTGCTGGTGCCTCTCACAGGGCAGTTCGTGGGTTGTCTCGAGTTTTTACCCTCTGACGCCATGTTTTTAATCCTAATTCAAGAAACATGAAAATTGTCATCTTATTTTCAAATCGGGATACCGTGAATGAGAGGTAAGTTTCTAGGGGTTAGATTGGTCCCGTGCGAGGAGTGGGTGCCACTCACGGGGCCGTTCGGGGGGTCAGTTGCGTTTTTGCCTTTTAACACCATCTTTGTAAGCCTAAGTCTAGAAATACGTAAATTATAGTCATATTCTTAAGGTGGCAATCTCGTGATCTCACAATAAGTTCCTACGAGTTATATTAGTCCCGTGCGAGGTGTTGGTGCAATTCATGAGGCCATTTGGGGGCTATTTCGGGTTTTCAGCCACTAACGCCATGTTTTTAAGCTTAAGTCCAGAAATATGTAAATTATCGTTGTATTTGCAAACCGTGAGTCCCATGATCGAGCGGTCAGTTCCTATGAGTAACATTGGTCCAATACGAGGAGTTACTGCCCCCTACGGGGCCGTTCGTGTGTTGTGTCAGGTTTTTGTCGGCTAATACCATGTTTTTAAGGCTATGTCAAGAAATATGCATAATATTTTCATATACTCAAACTGGGAGCCCCGTGATCATGCAGTAAGTTCCTACGAGTTACATTAGTCTCGTGTGAGGTCTCGGGGACACTCACGGGGCCGTTTGTGGCCTTTTTGAACTTCTCAACCAATAATGCCAAGTTTTTATGCCGTAAGTCTAGAAATATGTAAATTTCCACGGTATTCTTAAATTAGGAGTCCCGTGATCGGACGGTCATTTCCTACAAGTTACACTAGTCCCGTGGGAGGAGTTATTGCCACTCATGCGGTCGTTCGGGGGTTGTGTTGGGTTTTGGCCTTTTAATGTCATATTTATTAGCCAAAGTCTAAAAATATGCAAATTATTATCGTATTCTGAACTGGGAGTCCCGTGATCGCGTGATAAGTTCCTACGAGTTTCCATCGTCCCGTGCGAGATTTTGGTGCCACTCGCGAGGCTATTCGGGAGTTATTTCGGGTTTTCACCCAACAACACCATATTTTTACACCTATGTCTAGAAATAAGCAAATTATCATCTTATTATCAAATTTGGAGTCCCTTCATCGCAATGTCTTAGTTCCACTCACAGGGCCGTTCGGGAGTTATTTTGGGTTTTCACCCACTAACTCCAAGCTTTTAATCCTTAGTCTACAAATATGCAAATTATCATTTTATTCTGAAATCGGGAGTCCCATGATCGCGTGGTCAGTTCCTACGAGTTAGATTGGTCCCGTGTGAGGTGTTGGTGCCACCCACGGGGCCGTTTAGGGGCCGTTTCAGTTTTTTACCCACTAACGCCATCTTGTAAGAATAAGTCTAGAAATATGTAAATTATCGTCTTATTCTCAAACCGGGGGTACCGTTATCGCGCGATGAGTACTTACGAGGATTTTTATCCCTCAAACGCCATTTTTTTAATCCTATGTCAAGAAACATGCAAATTGTCATCTTATTTTCAAACTGGGACCCCGCGAATGAGAGGAAACTTTCTACGAGTTACATTGGTACCGTGCGAGGAGTAGGTTCCACTCACAGGGCCGTTCGGGGGCTCTGTTGAGTTATTGCGTTCTAACGCCATATTTTTAAACCTAAGTCTACAAATATGAAAATTATAGTCGTATTCTCAAACTGGTAATCCCGTGATCTCACGATGAGTTCCTACGACTTACATTGGTCTCGTGCGAGGTGTTAGTGACACTCACGGGGCCGTTTGGGGTCTGTTTCGGGTTTTCAACCACTAACGCTCTGTTTTTAAGCTTAAGTCTTGAAATATGTAAATTATCGTCGTATTCTAAAATCAAGAGTCCCCGTGATCACGCGGTTAGTTCCTACGAGTTACATTGGTCCCGTGTGAGGTAAGGGTGCCACTCAAGGGGCCGTTCTGTGGATTTTTCGAGTTTTTTCCTACTAATGCCATGTTTTTAGGGCTAAGCCTAGAAATATATAAATTATCATTGTATTCTCTAACCGAGAGTCCTATGAACGAGCGGTTAGTTCCTATGAGTAACATTGGTCCCATGCGAGGAGTTACTGCACTCCACGGGGCCATTCGGGGGTTGTGTTGGGTTTTTGTCGTCTAATAAAATGTTTTTAAGGCTAAGTCTAGGAAGACGCAAAATATTTTGGTATACTCAAACTGGGAGCCCCGTGATAATGTAGCAAGTTCCTACGATTTACATTAGTCCCGTGTGAGGTGTCGGTTCCACTCACGGGCCGTTTGGGGCCTCTTTAAACTTCTCAACAAATAATGCCAAGTTTTTATGCGTAAGTCAAGAAATATGTAAATTTTCACGCTATTCTCAAATTAGGAGTCCCATGATCGAGCGGTCATTTCCACGAGTTACACTGTCCCGTGCGAGAGGTTGCTTCCACTCATGGAGCCGTTCGGGGGTTGTGTTGGATTTTTGCCTTTTAACGCCATATTTACTAGCCTATGTCCAAAAATATACAAATTATTATCGTATTCTGTACTAGGAGTCCCGTGATCACGTGGTAAGTTCCTATGAGTTATCATCGTCCCGTGTGAGATGTTGGTGCCACTCACGAGGACATTTGGGGGTTGTTTTGGGTTTTCACCCAACAATGCCATGTTTTTACACCTAAGTCTAGAAATATGCAAATTATCATCTTATTCTCAAATTGGGAGTCCCTTCATCGCGATGTCTTGGTGCCACACACGGGCCGTTCGGGGGTTGTTTTGGGTTTTCACCCACTAACGCCATGATTTTAATCCTAAGTCTAGAAATATGAAAATTATCATTGTATTCTCAAATAGGGAGTCTCGTGATTGCGTGGTCAGTTTCTACGAGTTAGATTGGTCCCGTGCGAGGTGTTGGTGACACCCATGGGGCCGTTTGGGGGTCATTTTGAGTTTTCACCCACTAAACCCATCTTTATAAGCCTAAGTCTAGAAATAGGGAAATTATCTCCGTATTCTCAAACTGGGAGTAACGTTATTACGGGGCCCGTACTTACGAGTTACATTGGTCTCGTACAAGGTACTGGTGCCTCTCACAGGGCAGTTTGTGGGTTGTCTCGAGTTTTCACCCTCTGACGCCAGATTTTTAATCCTAATTCAAGAAACATGAAAATTGTCATCTTATTTTCAAACCGGGATCCCGTGAATGAGAGGTAAGTTTGTACGGGTTACATTGGTCCCGTGCGAGGAGTGGGTGCCACTCACGGGGCCGTTCGGGTGCTCTGTTATGTTTTTGCCTTCTAACGCCATCTTTTTAAGCCTAAGTCTAGAAATATGTAAATTATAGTCTTATTCTCAAACTGGAAATCCCGTGATCTCACGATAAGTTCCTACGAGTAACATTGGTCCCGTGCGAGGTTTTCAACCACTAACACCATGTTTTTAAGCTTAAGTCTAGAAATATGTAAATTATCGTTGTATTTGCATAGCGTGAGTCCCATGATCAAGAAGTCAGTTCCTATGAGTAACATTGGTCTAATACGAGGAGTTACTTCCCCCCACGGGGCCGTTCGGGGGTTGTGTCAGGTTTTTGTTGTGTAATACCATGTTTTAAGGCTATGTCTAGAAAGATGCAAAATATTTTCGTATACCACGGGGCCGTGATCATGCAATAAGTTCCTACGAGTAACATTAGTCCTATGTGAGGTGTCGGTGCCACTCATGGGGCCGTTTGGGGGCTTTTTCAACTTCTCACCCAATAATGCCAAGTTTTTATGCATAAATCTAGAAATATGTAAATTTTGACCGTATTCTGAAATTAGGAGTCCCGTGATCGGGCGGTCATTTCCTAAGAGTTACACTGGTCCCGTGCGAGGAGTTGCTTCCACTCATGCGACCGTTCGGGGGTTGTGTCGGGTTTTTCCCTTCTAATGCCATATTTATTAGCCTAAGTCCAAAAATATGAAAATTATTGTCGTATTCGGAACTGCGAGTCCCTTGATCGCATGGTAAGTTCCTACGAGTTATGTCCGTCCCGTGTGAGATGTTAGTGCCACTCACGAGGCTATTCAGGGGTTGTTTCGGGTTTTCACCCAACAACGCCATGTTTTTACACCTAAGTCTAGAAATATGCAAATTATCATCTTATTCTCAAATTGGGAGTCCCTTCATCGCGAGGTCTTAGCGCCAGTCACGGGGCCGTTCGGGAGTTGTTTTGGGTTTTCACCCACTAACTCCATGCTTTTAATCCTAAGTCTAGAAATATGCAAATTATCATTGTATTCTCAAATCGCCATGTTTTTAATCCTAAGTCAAGAAACATGAAAATTGTCATTTTATTTTCAAATCGGGACGCCGCGAATGAGAGGAAAGTTTCCACGGGTTACATTGGTACCGTGCGAGGAGTGGGTGCCACTCACGGGGCCGTTCGGGGGTTCTGTTGAGTTATTGCCTTCTAACGCCATATTTTTAAGCCAAAGTCTAGAAATATGCAAATTATGGTCGTATTCTCAAACTGGTAATCCCGTGATATCACAATAAGTTCCTACGACTTACATTGGTCTCGTGCGAGGTGTTGGTGACACTCACGGGGCCGTTTGGGGGTTGTTTCGGGTTTTCAACCACTAACGCTATGTTTTTAAGCTTATGTCTAGAAATATGCAAATTATCATCATATTCTCAATTCAAGAGTCCCCGTGATCACGCGGTTAGTTCCTACGAGTAACCTTGGTCCCGTGCGAGGTGTGGGTGCCACTCAATGGGCCGTTCTGGGTATTTTTCAAGTTTTCACCAACTAACGCCATGTTTTTAGGGCTAAGCCAAGAAATATGTAAATTATCATTATATTCGCAAACCTAGAGTCTTTTGATCGAGCGGTCAGTTCCGATGACTAACATTGGTCCCATGCGAGGAGTTACTGCACCCCATGGGGCCGTTCGGTGGTTGTGTCGGGTTTTTGCCGTCTAATACCATGTTTTTAAGGCTATGCCTAGAAAGATGCAAAATATTTTTGTATACTCAAACTGGGAGCCCTGTGATCACGCAGTAAGTTCCTACGAGTTTCATTAGTCCCGTGTGAGGTGTTGGTGCCACTCACGCGGCCGTTTGGGGCCTTTTTGAACTTCTCACTCAATAATGCAAAGTTTTTATGCGTAAGTCTAGAAATATGTAAATTTTCACGGTATTCTCAAATTAGGAGTCCCGTGATCGGGACGTCATTTCCTACGAGTTACACTGGTCCCGTGCGAGGAGTTTCTGCCACTCATGCGGTCGTTCAGGGTTTGTGTCGGGTTTCTTCCTTCTAATGCCATATTTATTATCCTAAGTATAAAAATATGCAAATTATTGTCGTATTCTGAACTGGGAGTCCCGTGATCGCGTGGTAAGTTCCTATGAGTTTTGATCGTCCCGTGCGAGATGTTGGTGCCACTCGCGAGGCTATTCGTGGATTGTTTCGGGTTTTCACCCAACAACGCCATGTTTTTACACTTAAGTCTAGAAATATGGAAATTATCATCTTATTCTAAAATTGGGAGTCCCTTCATCGCGAGGTCTCAGTGGCACTCACGGGACCGTTCGGGGGTTGTTTTGGTTTTTCACCCAGTAACTCCATGCTTTTAATCCTAAGTCTAAAAATATGAAAATTATAATTGTATTCTCAAATCGGAGGTCCCGTGATCGCATGGTCAGTTCCTATGAGTTAGAGTGGTCTCGTTTGAGGTGTTGGTGCCACCCACGGGTCCCGTTCGGGGGCCCTTTCAGGTTTTTAGCCACTAAACGCCAACTTTTTAAGCCTAAGTCTAGAAATATGTAAATTATCTTGGTATTCTCAAACTGGGGGTACCGTTATGGCGCGATGAGTACTTACAAGGAGTTTTCTCCCTCAAATGCCATTTTTTTTATCCAAAGTCAAGAAACATACAAATTGTCATCTTATTTTCAAACCGGGATCCCGTGAATGAGGGGAAAGTTTCTACGAGTTACATTGGTACCATGCGAGGAGTGGGTGCCACTCACGGGGCCGTTCGGGGGCTCTGTTGAGTTTTTTCTTTCTAACGCCATATTTTTAAGCCTAAGTCTAGAAATATGTAAATTATAGTCGTATTCTCAAACTGGTAATCCCGTGATCTCACAATAAGGTCCTGCGACTTACATTGGTCTCGTGTGAGGTGTTGGTGACACTAACGGGGACGTTTGGGGGTTGTTTCGGGTTTTTAACCACTAACGCTATGTTTTTAAGCTTAAGTCTAGAAATATGCAAATTATCGGTGTATGCTCAAATCAAGAGTCCCCGTGATCACGGGGTTAGTTCCTACGAGTTACACTGGTCCCGTGCGAGGTGTGGGTGCCACTCAAGGGGCCGTTCTGGGGGTTTTTCGAGTTTTCGCCCACTAACGCCATGTTTTTTGGGATAACCCTAGAAATATGTAAATTATCATTGTATTCAAAAACCAAGAGTCCTATGATCGAGCGGTCAGTTCCTATGAGTAACATTGGTCCCATGCGAGGGGTTACTTCACCCCACGAGGCCGTTCGGGGGTTGTGTCGAGTTTTTGCCATCTAATACAATATTTTTAAGTCTATGTCTAGAAAGATGCAAAATATTTTTGTATACTCAAACTGGGAGCCCCGTAATCACGCAGTAAGTTCCTACGAGTTACATTAGTCCCATGTGAGGTCTCGGGGACACTCACGGGTCCGTTTGGGGCCTTTTTCAACTTCTCACCCAGTAATGCCAAGTTTTTATGCGTAAGTCTAGAAATATGTAAATTTTCATGGTATTCTTAAATTAGGAGTCCCGTGATCGGACAGTCATTTCCTACGAGTTACACTAGTCCCGTGCGAGGAGTTGTTGCCACTCATGCGGTCGTTCGGGGGTTGTGTCGGGTTTTTGACTTCTAATGCCATATTTATTAGCCTAAGTCTAAAAATATGCAAATTATTGTCGTATTCTGAACTGGGAGTCCCGTGATCGCGTGGTAAGTTCCAACGAGTTTCGATCGTCCCGTGCGAGATTTTGGTGCCACTCACGAGGCTATTCGGGGGTTGTTTCGGGTTTTCACCCAACAACGCCATTTTTTTACACCTAAGTCAAGAAATATGGAAATTATTATCTTATTCTCAAATTGGGAGTCCCTTCATCGCGAGATCTCAGTGACACTCACGGGGTCGTTCGGGAGTTGTTTTGGGTTTTCACCCCCTAACTCAATGCTTATAATCATAAGTCTAGAAATATGAAAATTATCATTGTATTCTCAAATCGGAGGTCCCATGATCGCATGGTCAGTTCCTATGAGTTAGAGTGGTCTCGTTTGAGGTGTTGGTGCCACCCATGGGGCCGTTCGGGGGCCCTTTCAGGTTTTCAGCCACTAAACGCCAACTTTTTAAGCCTAAGTCTAGAAATATGTAAATTATCATCGTATTCTCAAACTGGGGGTACCGTTATGGCGCGATGAGTACTTACAAGGATTTTTCTCCCTCAAATGCCATGTTTTTTATCCTAAGTCAAGAAACACACAAATTGTCATCTTATTTTCAAACCGGGATCCCGTGAGTGAGAGGAAAGTTTCTACGAGTTACATTGGTACCGTACGAGGAGTGAGTGCCACTCACGGGGCCGTTCGGGGGCTCTGTTGAGTTTTTTCTTTCTAACGCCATATTTTTAAGCCCAAGTCTAGAAATATGTAAATTATAGTCGTATTCTCAAACTGGTAATCCCGTGATCTCACAATAAGTTCCTGCGACTTACATTGGTCTCGTGCGAGGTGTTGGTGACACTGACAGGGACGTTTGGGGGCTGTTTCGGGTTTTCAACCACTAACGCTATGTTTTTAAGCTTAAGTATGGAAATATGCAAATTATCGGTGTATTATCAAATCAAGAGACCCCGTGATCACGCGGTTAGTTCCTACGAGTTACACTGGTCTCGTGCGTGGTGTGGGTGCCACTCAAGGGGCCGTTCTAAGGATTTTTCGAGTTTTCGCCCACTAATGCCATGTTTTTAGGGATAAGCCTATAAATATGTAAATTATGATTGTATTCACAAACCGAGAGTCCTATGATCGAGCGGTCAGTTACTATGAGTAACATTGGTCCCATGCGAGGGGTTACTTCACCCCATGGGGCCGTTCGGGGGTTGTGTCGAGTTTTTGCCATCTAATACCATATTTTTAAGTCTATGTCTAGAAAGATGCAAAATATTTTCGTATACTCAAACTGGGAGCCCCGTAATCACGCAGTAAGTTCCTACGAGTTACATTAGTCCCGTGTGAGGTCTCGGGGATACTCATGGGTCCGTTTGGGGCCTTTTTCAACTTCTCACCCAGTAATGCCAAGTTTTTATGCGTAAGTCTAGAAATATGTAAATTTTCACGGTATTCTTAAATTAGGAGTCCTGTGATCGGACAGTCATTTCCTACGAGTTACACTGTTCCGTGCGAGGAGTTGTTGCCACTCATGCGGTCATTCGGGGGTTGTGTCGGGTTTTTGACTTCTAATGCCATATTTATTTGCCTAAGTCTAAAAATATGCAAATTGTTGTCGTATTCTGAACTGGGAGTCCCGTGATCGCGTGGTAAGTTCCTACGAGTTTCGATCGTCCCGTGCGAGATTTTGGTGCCAATCGTGAGGCTATTCGGGGGTTGTTTTGGGTTTTCACCCAACAACGCCATGTTTTTACACCTAAGTCTAGAAATATGGAAATTATCATCTTATTCTCAAATTGGGAGTCCCTTCATCGTGAGATCTCAGTGCCACTCACGGGACCGTTCAGGAGTTGTTTTGGGTTTTCACCCACTAACTCAATGCTTATAATCCTAAGTATAGAAATATGAAAATTATCAATGTATTCTCAAATCGGAGGTCCCATGATCGCATGGTCAGCTCCTATGAGTTAGATTGGTCTTGTGTGAGGTGTTGGTGCCACCCACGGGGTCGTTCGGGGGCCCTTTCAGGTTTTTAGCCACTAACGCCAAGTTTTTAATCCTAAGTCTAGAAATATGTAAATTATCATGGTATTCTCAAACCGGAGGTACCGTTATCGTGCGATGAGTACTTACAAGGAGTTTTCTCCCTCAAACGACACATTTTTTATCCTAAGTCAAGAAACAAGAAAATTTTCATCTTATTTTCAAACCGGGATCCCACAAATGAGAGGAAAGTTTCAACGGGTTACATTGGTATCGTGCGAGGAGTGGGTGCCACTCACGGGGCCGTTCGGGGGCTCTGTTGAGTTTTTTCCTTCTAATGCCATATTTTTAAGCCTAAGAATAGAAATATGCAAATTATAGACGTATTCTCAAACTGGTAATCCCGTGATCTCACGATAAGTTCCTACGACTTACATTGGTCTTGTGTGAGGTGTTGGTGACACTCACGGGGCTGTTTGGGAGCTATTTTGGGTTTTCAACCACTAACGCTATGTTTTTAAGCTTAAGTCTAGAACTATGCAAATTATCGTTGTATTCTCAAATCAAAAGTCCCCATGATCACGCGGTTCGTTACTACGAGTTACATTGGTCCCGTGCGAGGTGTGGGTGCCACTTAAGGGGCCGTTCTGGTCATTTTTCGAGTTTTCGCCCACTAACGCAATATTTTTAGGCTAAGCCTAGAAATACGTAAATTATCATTGTATTCGCAAATTGAGAGTCCTACGATCAAGCGGTCAGTTCCTATAAGTAACATTGGTCCCATGCGAGGAGTTACTGCACCCCACAGGGCTGCTCGGGGGTTGTGTCGGGTTTTTGCGTCTAATACCATGTTTTTAAGTGTATGTCTAAAAAGATGCAAAATATTTTCGTATACTCAAACTGGGAGCCCCGTGATCACGCAGTAAGTTCCTACGAGTTACATAGTCCCGTTTGAGGTGTCGAGGACACTCACGGGGCCGTTTGGGGCCTTTTTCAACTTCTCACCCAATAATGCCATGTTTTAACGCGTAAGTCTAAAAATATGTAAATTTTCACATTATTCTCAAATTAGGAGTCCCGTGATCGGGCGGTCATTTCCTATGAGTTACACTAGTCCTCTGTGAGGAGTTGCTGCCACTCATGCGGTCGTTCGGGGGTTGTGTCGAGTTTTTGGCTTCTAATGCCATATTTATTAGCCTAAGTCTAAAAATATGCAAATTATTGTCGTGTTCTGAACTGGGTGTCCCGTGATCGCATGGTAAGTTCCTACGAGTTTCGATCGTCCCGTGCGAGATGTTGGTTCCACTCGCGAGGCTTTTTGGGTGTTGTTTCGGGTTTTCACTCAACAACGCCATTTTTTTACACCTAAGTCTAGAAATATGGAAATTATCATCTTATTCTCAAATTGGGAGTCCCTTCATCGCGAGGTCTCAATGCCACTCACGGGGCCATTCGGGAGTTGTTTTGGGTTTTCACCCACTAACTCCATGCTTTTAATCCTAAGTCTCGAAATATGCAAATTATCATTGTATTCTCAAATCGGAGGTCCCATGATCGCGTGGTCAGTTCCTATGAGTTAGATTGGTCCCGTGTGAGGTGTTGGTGCCACCCACGGGGCCGTTGGGGGGCCCTTTTAGGTTTTTAGACACTAACGCCAACTTTTTAAGCCTAAGTCTTAAAATATGTAAATTATCATCGTATTCTCAAACCGGGGGTACCGTTATCCCGTGATGAGTACTTACAAGGAGTTTTCTCCCTCAAACGCCACATTTTTTATCCTAAGTCAAGAAACATGTAAATTGTCATCTTATTTTCAAACCGGGATCCCGCGAATGAGAGGAAAGTTTCTACGAGTTACATTGGTACCGTGCGAGGAGTGGGTACCACTCATGGGGCCGTTCGGGGTGTCTGTTGCGTTTTTTCCTTCTAACGCCATATTTTTAAGCCTAAGTCTAGAAATATGCAAATTATAGTCGTATTCTCAAACTGGTAATCACGTTATCTCACGATAAGTTCCTACGACTTATATTGGTCTCGTGCGAGGTGTTGGTGACACTCACGGGGCCGTTTGGGGGCTGTTTCGGGTTTTCAACCACTAACGTTGTTTTTAAGATTAAGTCTAGAAATATGCAAACTATGTTGTATTCTCAAATTAAAAGTCCCCGTGATCACGTGGTTAGTTCCTACGAGTTACATTGGTCCCGTGCGAGGTGTGGGTGCCACTATATGGGCCGTTCTGGGGATTTTTTTTTAGTTTTCGCCCACTAACGCCATGTTTTTAGGACTAAGCCTAGAAATATGAAAATTATCATTGTATTCGCAAACCGAGAGTCCTATGATCGAGTGGTCAGTTCCTATGGGTAACATTGGTCCCATGCGAGGAGTTACTTCACCCCACGGGCCCGTTCGGGGCTTGTGTCGGGTTTTTGTCGTCTAGTACCATGTTTTTAAGTCTATGTCTAGAAAGATGCAAAATATTTTCATATACTCAAACTGGGAGCCCCGTTATCACGCAGTAAGTTCCTACGAGTTATATTAGTCCCGTGTGAGGTGTCGGGGACACTCACGGGGCCGTTTGGGGCCTTTTTCAACTTCTTACCCAATAATGCCAAGTTTTTATGTGTAAGGGTAGAAATATGTAAATTTTCATTGTATTCTCAAATTGGGAGTCCCGTCATCGAGCGATCAGTTCCTACTAGCTACACTAGTCCCGTGTGAGGAGTTGCTTCCACTCATGGGGTCGTTCGGTGGTTGTGTTTGGTTTTTTCCTTCTAACGCCGTATTTATTAGCCTAAGTCTAAAAACATGAAAATTATTTCATATTTTGAACTGGGAGTTCTGTGATCGCGTGATAAGTTCCTACGAGTTTCGATCGTCCCGTGCGAGATGTTCTTGCCACTCACGAGGCTATTAGGTGGTTGGTTTGGGTTTTCACCTAACAACGCCATGTTTTTACACCTAAGTCTTGAAATATTGAAATTATCATCTTATTCTCAAATTGGCAGTCCCTTCATCGCGAGGTCTTCGTTCCACTCACGGGGCGTTTGGGAGTTGTTTTGGGTTTTCTCCCACTAACTCCATGATTTTAATCCTAAGTCTAGAAATATGCAAATTATCATCTTATTCAAAAATTAGGAGTCCCTTCATCGCGAGGTCTTAGTGCCACTCACAGGGCCGTTCGGGAGTGTTTTTTGTTTTCACCCACTAACTCCATGTTTTTAATCGGGAGTCCCATGATCGCGTTGTCAGTTCCTATGAGTTAGATTGGTCCCGTCTGAGGTGTTGGTGCCACCCACGGGGCCGTTTCAGGTTTTTAGCCACTAACGCTAACTTTTTAAGCCTAAGTCTAGAATTATGTAAATTATCGTTGTATTCTCAAACCGGGAGAACCCTTATCATGCAATGAGTAATTACGAGGAGTTTTCTCCCCCAAACGCCATCTTTCTAATCCTAAGTCAAGAAACAAGAAAATTGTCATCTTATTTTCAAATCGGGATCCCGCGAATGAGAGGAAAGTTTCTACGGGTTACATTGGTCCCGTTCGAGGAGTGGGTGCCACTCACGGGGCCATTCGGGGCTGTTTTGAGTCTCTGCCTTCCAACTCCATATTTTTAACCCTAGGTCTAGAAATATGTAAATTACAGTCGTATTCTCAAACTGTTAATCCCGTGATCTCACGATAAGTTCCTACGACTTACATTGGTCTCGTGCGAGGGGTTGGTAACACTCACGGGGCCGTTTGGGGGTTATTTCGGGTTTTGAACCACTAATGCTGTGTTTTTAAGATTAAGTCTAGAAATATGAAAATTATCGACATATTCTCAAATCAAGAGTCCCCGTGATCACGCGGTTAGTTCCTACGAGTTACATTGGTCCCGTGCGAGGTGTGGGTGCCACTATAGTGGTCGTTCTGGGGATTTTTTGAGTTTTTGCCCACTAACGCCATGTTTTAAGGTCTAAGCCTATAAATATGTAAACTATCATTCCATTCACAAACTGAGAGTCCTATGAACGAGCGGTCAGTTCCTATGAGTAACATTGGTCCCATACGAGGGGTTACTGCACCCCACGGGGCATTTTCGGGGGTTGTGTCGGGTTTTTGCCATCTAATACCACATTTTAAGTCTTTGTCTAGAAAGATGCAAAATATTTTCGTATACTCAAACTGGGAGCCCCGTGATCACGCAGTAAGTTTCTACGAGTTACATTAGTCCCGTGTGAGGTGTCGGGGACACTCACGGGGCCGTTTGGGGCCTTTTTCAACTTCTCACCCAATGATGCCAAGTTTTTATGCGTAAGTCTATAAATATGTAAATTTTTATCGTATTCTCAAATTAGGATTCCCGTGATCGGGCGGTCATTTCCTACGAGTTACACTGGTCCCCTACGAGGAGTTGCTGCCACTCATGCGGTCATTCGGGGGTTGTGTCGGGTTTTTGTCTTCTAATGCCATATTTATTAGCCTAAGTCTAAAAATATGCAAATTATTGTCGTATTTTGAACTGGGAGTCCCGTGATCGCGTGGTAAGTTCCTACGAGTTTCGATCGTCTCGTGTGAGATGTTGGTTGCACTCACGAGGCTATTCGGTGGTTGGTTCGCGTTTTCACCCAACAACGCCCTGTTTTTACACCTAAGTCTACAAATATTCAAATTATCATCTTATTCTCAAATTGGGAGTCCCTTCATCGCGAGGTCTTAGTGCCAATCACGGGGCCATTCGGGAGTTGTTCTGGGTTTTCACCCACTAACTCCATGCTTTTAATACTAAGTCTTGAAATATGCAAATTATCAATGTATTCTCAAATCGGGAGTCCCATGATCGCGTGGTTTGTTCCTATTAGTTAGATTGGTCCCGTCTGACGTGTTGGTGCCACCCACGGGGCCGTTTCAGGTTTTTAGCCACTAACGCCAACTTTTTAAACCTAAGTCTAGAAATATGTAAATTATCATTGTATTCTCAAACCGGGGTACCCTTATCGCGCGATGAGTACTTACGAGGAGTTTTCTCCCACAAACGCCATCTTTTTAATCCTAAGTCAAGAAATAAGAAAATTGTCATCTTATTTTCAAATCGGGATCCTACGAATGAGAGGAAAGTTTCTATGGGTTACATTGGTCCCGTGCGAGGAGTGGGTGCCACTCACGGGGCCGTTCGAGGGCTCTGTTGAGTTTTTGCCTTCTAACGCCATATTTTTAAACCTAGGTCTAGAAATATGTAAATTATAGTCGTATTCTCAAACTGTTAATCCCGTGATCTTGCAGAAAGTTCCTACGACTTACATTGGTCTCGTTCGAGGTGTTGGTGACACTCATGGGGCCGTTAGGGGGTTGTTTCGGGTTTTCAACCACTAACACTATTTTTTTAAGATTAAGTCTACAAATATGCAAATTATCGACATATTCTAAAATCAAGAGTCCCCGTGATAACGCGGTTAGTTCCTTTGAGTTACATTGGTCCCGTGCGAGGTGGGGGTGCCACTCAAGGGGCTGTTCTGGGATTTTTCAAGTTTTCGTCCACTAACGGCATGTTTTTAGGGCTAAGCCTAGAAAAATTTAAATTATCATTGTATTCGCAAACCGATAGTCCTGTGAACGAGCGGTCAGTTCCTATGAGTAACATTGGTCCCTTGCAAGGAGTTACTGCACCCCACGGGGCCGTTTTGGGGTTGTGTCGGGTTTTTGCCATCTAATACCATATTTTTTAGGTTATGTCGAGAATGATACAAAATATTTCCGTATACACAAACTGGGAGCCCCGTGATCTTGCAATAAGTTCCTACGAGTTTCATTAGTTCCGTGTGAGGTGTCGGTGCCACTCACGCGACCGTTTGGCGCCTTTTTCAACTTCTCACCCAATAATGCCAAGTTTTTATGCGTAAGTCTAAAAATATGTAAATTTTCACGGTATTCTCAAATTAGGAGTCCCGTGATCGGGCGGTCATTTCCTACGAGTTACACTGGTCCCCTACGGGGAGTTGCTGCCACTCATGCGATCGTTCGGGGGTTGTGTCGGGTTTTTGTCTTCTAATGCCATATTTATTAGCGTAAGTTTAAAAATTTGCAAATTATTGTCGTATTCTAAACTGGGAGTCCCGTGATCGCGTGGTAAGTTCCTATGAGTTTCGATCGTCCCGTGCGAGATGTTGGTGCCACTCACGAGGCTATTCGAGGGTTGTTTCGGGTTTTCCCAAAACAACGCCATGTTTTTACACCTAAGTCTAGAAATATGGAAATTATCATCTTATTCTCAAATTGGGAGTCCCTTCATCGCGAGGTGTTAGTGCCACTCACGGGGCCGTTCGGGAGTTGTTTTCGGTTTTCACCCACAAACTCCATGCTTTTAATCCAAAGTCTATAAATATGCAAATTATCATTGTATTCTCAAATCGGAGGTGCCATGATCGCGTGGTCAGTTCCTATGAGTTAGATTGGTCCCGTGTGAGGTGTTGGTACCACCCACGGGGCCGTTCGGGGGCCCTTTAAGGTTTTTAGCCACTAGAGCCAACATTTAAAGCCTAACTCTAGAAATATGTAAATTATCATCGTATTCTAAAACCGGGGGTACCCTTATCGCGCGATGAGTTGTTACGAGTAGTTTTCTCCCTTAAACTCCATCTTTTTAATCATAAGTCAAAAAAACAAGCAAATTGTCATGTTATTTCAAACTGGGATCCCTCGAATAAGAGGAAAGTTTATACGGGTTACATTGGTACAGTGCAAGGCGTGGGTGCCACTCACAGGTCCGTTCGGGGGCTCTGTTGAGTTTTTGCCTTCTAACGCCATATTTTTAAGCCTAATTCTAGAAATATGCAAATTATAGTCGTATTCCCAAACTGGTAATCCCGTGATCTCACGATAAGTTCCTACGACTTACATTGGTCCCGTGCGAGGTGTTGGTGACACTCACGGGGCCGTTTGGGAGCTGTTTTGGGTTTTCAACCACTAACACTATTTTTTTAAGCTTAAGTCTATAAATATGCAAATTATCATAGTATTCTCAAATCAAGAGTCCCCGTGATCACACGGTTAGTTCCTATGAGTTACATTCGTCCTCTGCGAGGTGTGGGTGCCACTCAAGGGGCCATTCTGGGGATTTTTCGAGTTTTCGGCCACTAACGCCAGTTTTCGAGTCCTATGATCGAGCGGTCAGTTCCTATGAGTAACATTGGTCCCATGCGAGGAGTTACTACACCCCACGGGGCCGTTCGGGGGTAGTGTCAGGTTTTTGCCATCTAATACATGTTTTTAAGGCTATGTCAAGAAAGATGAAAAATATTTTCGTATACTCAAACTGGGAGCCCCGTGATGACGCAGTAAGTTCCGACGAGTTACATTAGTCCCGTGTGAGGTGTCGGGGACACTCACGGGGCTGTTTGGGGACTTTTCCACTTCTCACCCAATGATGCCAAGTTTTTATGCTTAAGTCTAGAAATATGTAAATTTTCACCGTATTCTCAAATTAGGAGTCCCGTGATCAGGCGGTCATTTCCTACGAGTTACACTGGTCCCGTGCGAGGAGTTGCTGCCACTCATGCGGCCGTTCGGGGGTTGTGTCGGGTTTTTGCCTTCTAAAGCCATATTTATTAGCCTAAGTATAAAAATATGCAAATTATTGTCATATTCTGAACTGGGAGTCCCATGATCGCGTGGTAAGTTCCTACGAGTTTCGATCGTCCCGTGCGAGATGTCGGTGCCACTCATGAGGCTATTCAGGGGTTGTTTCGTGTTTTCACCCAACAACGCAATGTTTTTACACCTAAGTCTAGAAATATGCAAATTATCATCTTATTCTCAAATTAGGAGTCCCTTCATCGCGAGGTCTTAGTGCCACTCACGGGGTCGTTCGGGAGTGTTTTGTGTTTTCACCCACTAACTCCATGCTTTTAATCATAAGTCTAGAAATATGCAAATTATCATTTCATTCTCAAATCGAGAGTCCCATGATCGCGTGGTCTGTTCCTATGAGTTAGATTGGTCCCGTGTGAGGTGTTGGTGTCACCCCCGGGGCCGTTCGGGGGCCATTTCAGGTTTTTAGCCACTAACGCCAACTTTTTAAGCCTAAATCTAGAATAGGTAAATTATCATTGTATTCCCATACCGGGGGAACCTTTATCGCGCGATGAGTACTTACGAGGAGTTTTCTCCCTCAAACGCCATGTTTTTAATCCTAAGTCAAGAAACAAGCAAATTGTCATCTTATTTTCAAACCGGGATCCCGCGAATGAGAGGAAAGTTTCTACGGGTTACATTGGTCCCGTGCGAGGAGTGGGTGCCACTCACGGGGCCGTTCGGGGGCTCTATTGAGTTTTTGCCTTCTAACGCCATATTTTTAAGCCTAGGTTTAGAAATATGCAAATTACAGTCGTATTCTCAAACTGGTAATCCCGTGATCTCACGATAAGTTCCTACGACTTACGTTGGTCTCGTGCGAGGTGTTGGTGACACTCACGGGGCCGTTTGGGGGCTGTTTTGGGATTTCAACCACTAACGCTATGTTTTTAATCTTAAGTCTAGAAATATGCAAATTATCGTTGTATTCTCAAATCAGGTGTCCCCGTGAGCACGCGGTTAGTTCCTACGAGTTACATTGGTCCCATGCGAGGGGTGGGTGCCACCATAGGGGCCGTTCTGGGGATTTTTCGACTTTTCGCCCAATAACGCCATGTTTTTAGGGCTAAGCCTAGAAATAGATAAATTATCATTGTATTCGCAAACCGAGAGTCCTATGATCGAGCGATCAGTTCCTATGAGTAACATTGGTCCCATGCGAGGAGTTACTGCACCCCACGGGGCCGTTCGGGGGTTGTGTCGGGTTTTTGCTGTCTAATACCATGTTTTTAAGTCTATGTCTAGAAAGATGAAAAATATTTTCGTATACTCAAACTGGGAGCCCCCTGATCACGCAGTAAGTTCCTACGAGTTACGTTTGTCCCTTGTGAGGAGTCGATTCCACTCACGGGGCCGTTTAGGGACTTTTTCAACTTCTCACCCAATAATGCCAAGTTTTTATCCATAAGTTCGGAAATATGTAAATTTCCACCGTACTCTCAAATTAGGAGTCCCGTGATTGAGCGGTCATTTCCTACGAGTTTCACTGGCCCCGTACGAGAAGTTGCTTCCACTCATGGGGCCGTTCGTGGGTTGTGTCGATTTTTTGCCTTCTAATACCATATTTATTAGCCTATGTCTAAAAATATGCAAATTATTGTCACATTCTGAACTGGGAGTCCCGTGATCGTGTGGTAAGTTCATACGAGTTTCGATCGTCCCGTGCTAGATGTTGGTGCCAGTGACGAGGCTATTCGGGGGTTGTTTCGGGTTTTCACCCAACAACGCCATGTTTTTACACCTAAGTCTAGAAATATGCAAATTATCATCTTATTCTCAAATCGGGAGTCCCTTCATCGCGAGGTCTTAGTGCCACTCACGGGGCCGTTCGGGTGCTATTTTGGGTTTTCACCCACTAACGCCACACTTATAATCCTAAGTCTAGAAATATGCAAATTATCATTATATTCTCAAATTGGGAGTCCCGTGATTGCGTGGTCAGTTCCTACGAGTTAGACTAGTCCTGTGCGAGGTATTGGTGCCACCCATGGGGCCGTTCGAGGGTTGTCTCGAGTTTTCACCCTCTAACGCCATGTTTTTAATCCTAATACAAGAAACACAAAAATTGTCATCTTATTTTCAAGCCAGGATCCCGTGAAAGAGTGATAAGTTTCTACGGGTAACATTGCTACCGTCCGAGGAGTGGGTGCCATTCACGAGGCCGTTCGGGGGATGTGTTGATTTTTTCCTTCTAACGCCATGTTTTTAACCTTAAGTCTAGAAATATGCAAATTATAGTTGTATTCTCAAATTGGTAAACCCGTGATCTCACGGTAAGTTCCTACGAGTTGAATTGGTCCCGTGCGAGGTATTGGTGGCACTCACGGGGCCGTTTGGGGGCTATTTCTGGTTATTAACCACTAACGCCATGTTTTTAACCTTAAGTCTAGAAATATGAAAATTATCATCGTATTCTCAAACAGAGAGTCCCTGTGATCATGTGGTAAGTTCCTATGAGTTACATTCCCAGGCGAGGTGTGGGTTCCACTCAAGAGGCCGTTTTGGGGCTTTTTCGAGTTTTTGCCAACTAACACCATGTGGCCTAAGACTGGAAATTTGTAAATTATCATTGTATTCACAAACCGAGAGTCCCATAATCGAGCGATTAGTTCCTATGAGTAAAATTGTCCCATCCGAGGAGTTACTACCCCCCACGGGGCCGTTCGGGGGTTGTGTCGGGTTTTTTTCCTTCTAATACCATGTTTTTAAGGCTAAATCTAGAAAGATACAAAATATGTTCGTATACACAAACTGGGAGCCCAGTGATCACGCAGTAAGTTCCTAGGAGTTATATTAGTCCCTTGCGAGGTGTCGGTGCCACTCACGGGCTAGTTTGGGCCCTTTTTCAACTTCTCACCCAATAATGCCATGTTTTTATGCGTAAGTGTAGAAATATTTAAATTTTCATCGTATTCTCAAATTGGGAGTCCTGTCATCGAGCGATCAGTTCCTACTAGTTACTCTGGTCCCGTGCGAGGAGTTGCTTCCACTCATGGGGCCGTTCGGTGGTTGTGTTTGGTTTTTGCCTTCTAACACCGTATTTATTAGCCTAAGTCTAAAAATATGCAAATTATTGTCATATTCTGAACTGGGAGTTTCGTGATCGCGCAGTAAGTTCCTACGAGTTACCATAGTACTGTGCGAGATGTTGGTGCCACTCATGAGGCCATTTGGGGGTTGTTTCGGGTTTTCACCCAATAACACCATGTTTTTACACCTAAGTCTAGAATAATGCAAATTATCATCTTATTCTCAAATCGGGAGTCCCTTCATCGCGAGGTCTTGGTGCCACACAGGGGTCGTTCGGGGGTTGTTTTAGGTTTTCACCCACTAACGCCATGATTTTAATCCTAAGTCAAGAAATATGAAAATTATGGTTGTATTCTCAAATCGGGAGTCCCGTGATCGCGTGGTCAGTTTTTACGAGTTAGATTGGTCCCGTGCGAGGTGTTGGTGCCACCCACGGGGCCGTTCGGGGGTCGTTTCGGATTTTCACCCACTAAAACCATCTATATAAGCCTAAGTCTAGAAATATGTAAATTATCTCCATATTCTAAAACTAGGAGTACCGTGATTCCGGGGTTCGTACTTACGAGTTACATTAGTCCCGTGCAAGGTGTTGGTGCCTCTCTTAGGGCAATTCGGGGGTTGTCTCAAGTTTTCACCCTCTGACGCCAGATTTTTAATCCTAACTCAAGAAACATGAAAATTGTCATCTTATTTTCAAATCGGGATCCCGTGAATGGGCGATAAGTTTCGATGGGTTACATTGCTCCCGTGCGAGGAGTGGGTGCCACTGACGAGGCCATTCGGGGGTTGTTTTTATTTTTTCCTTCCAATGCCATCTTTTTAAGCTTAGGTCTAAAAATATGAAAATTATAGTCGTATTCTCAAACTGGTAATGTTTTGATGTCATGGTAAGTTCCTACGAGTTACATTGGTCTCGTGCGAGGTGTTGGTGCCCCTCATGGGGCCGTTTGGGGGCTATTTCGGGTTTTCAACCACTAACGCCATGTTTTTAAGCTTAAGTCTAGAAATATGCAAATTATCATCGTATTCTCAACCAGAGAGTCCCTGTGATCACGTGGTGTTACATTCCCGTGCGAGGTGTGGGTGCCACTCAAGGGTCCGTTCTGGGGCTTTTTCGAGTTTTCTCCCACTAATGCCATGTTTTTAGGGTTAAGCCTGTAAATATGTAAATTATCATTGTATTCACAAACCGAGAGTACCATGATCGAGCGATTAGTTCCTATGAGTAAAATTGGTCCCATGCGAGAAGTTACTTCCACCCACGGGGCCGTTCGGGGGTTGTGTCGGGTTTTTGCCTTCTAATACCATGTTTTTAAGGCTAAGTCTAGAAAGATGGAAAATATGTTTGTATGCACAAACTTGGAGCCCCGTGATCACGCAGTAAGTTCCTAGGAGTTCATTAGTTCCTAGGACTTCTGTGATAGCGCGTTAAGTTCCTACGAGTTACATTGGTCCCATGCGAGGTGCTGGTGCCACTCAAGGGGCCGTTCAGGGGCTATTTCTAATTTTCACCCTCTAACGCCACGTTTTTAATCCTAAGTATAGAAATATGCAAATTATCATCGTATTGTCAAACATGGAGTCCTTTGATCAGGCGATCATCTCCTATGAGTTACATTGGTCCCGTACGAGGTGTTGGTGCCACTCACGGGGCCGTTCGGGGGCTATTTCATGTTTTAACCCACTAACTCCATGTTTTTAAGCCTCAATCTAGAAATATGCAAATTATCATCGTATTCTCAAATAGGGAGTCTTATAATTGCGTGGTGAGTTCCCACGAGTTACATTGCTACCGTGCGAGGTGTTGGTTCCACTCACGAGGCCGTTCGGGGGTCGTTTCGAGTTTTCACCCACTAACAGCATGTTTTTAAGCCTAAGTCTAGAAATTTGCAAATATCATTGTATTCTCAAATCGGGAGTCCCGAGATCGCACGATTATTTCTTACGAGTTACATTGCTCCCGTGCGAGGTGTTGATGGGTGGGCCTTTTTATGTTTTGACCCACTAACGCCATCTTTTTAAGCCTAAGACTAGAAATACGCAAATTATCATAGTATTCCCAAACCGGGAGTCCCGTGTGAGGTGTTATTGCCCCTAACGAGGCCATTTCGGGGCCGTTTCAATTTTTCACCCACTAACACCATGTTTTTAAGCCTAAGTCTTAAAAAATAAAAATTATCATCGTATTCTCAAACCAGGAGTCTCATAATTGCGCGATAAGTTCCTACGAGTTACATTGGTCCCGTGTAAAGTGCTAGTGCCACTCACGGGGCTGTTTCGAGTTTTCACCCACTAACGCCATGTTTTTAAGCCTAAATCTAAAAATAGGCAAATTATCATCGTATTCTCAAATCGAGAATCCCGTGATCACACAATCAGTTCCTATGAGTTACATTGGTCCCGTGCGAGGTGTTGGTCCCTCTACGGGGTTGTTCAAGGGTTGGCTCGAGTTTTTGCCCTCTAACACCGTGTTTTTATGCCTTAGTATGGAAATTTTCAAATTATCGTCCTATTCTCAAACAAGGATCCCGTGATCACGCGGTAAGTTTCTACGCGTTCAGTGGTCCCGTGATATATGTAAATTATCATCGTATTCTCAAACCGGGAGTTACATTAGTCCCGTGCGAGGTATTCCTAGTAACACAAGTCTAGAAAGATGCACGATAGCATCATATTCTCAAACTGCGAGCCCTGTGATCGAACACTGAGTTCCTATTAGTTACATTCATCCCATGCAAGGTGATTGGGTCACTCACGGGGCCGTTCGAGGGCTATTTCATGTTATCAACCACTAACGCCATGTTTTTCTATCCTAGAATATTTGAATTATCATCGCATTCTCAAATCGGGAGTCCCGTGATCGTGTGGCTAGTTCCTACGAGTTACATTGGTCCCATGTGACGTATTGGTGCCACTCAAGGGGCCGTTCTGGGGAAATTTAGGGTTTTCACCCACTAACATCATGTTTTTAACCCTAAGTCTAGATATATGTAAATTATGATCGTATTCCCAAATCGGTAGTCCCGTGATTGCGTGGTCAGTACCTACGAGTTACATTGGTCCCGTACAAGTTGCTGGTGCCTATCAAAGGGTAGTTTGGGGGTTGTCTCGAGTTTTCGCCATCTAACACCATGTTTTTAATACCAAGTCTATAAAATTACAAATTGTCATTGTATTCTCAAATCGTGATCCCGTGAATACGGGATAAGTTTCTAGGAGTTACATTGGTCCCGTGCGAGGAGTGGGTGCCACTCATGGGCTCTTTCGGGGGATGTGTCAAGTTTTTGAGTTCTAATGCCATCTTTTTAAGCCTAGGAATAGAAATATGCAAATTATAGTCGTAGTCTCAAACTGGGAGTCTCGTGATCACATGGTATGTTCTTACGAGTTACAATAATCCCGTGCGAGGTGTTGGTGCCACTCACGGGGCCGTTTGGGGGCTGTTTTGGGTTTCAAACCACTACCGCCATGTTTTTAAGATTAAGTCTAAAAATATGCAAATTATCATCGTATTCTCAAACCGAGAGTCCCGTGATCATGCGGTAAGTTCCTACGAGTTACATTGGTCCTGTGCGAGGTGTTGGTGCCATTCACGGGGTTGTTCGGGGGCTTTTTTGAGTTTTCAACCACTAACGCCACGTTTTTAGGCCTAAGCCTAGAATTATATAAATTATCATCATATTCTCAAACTAGGAGTCCCATGATCGAGCGGTCAATTCCTACGAGTTACATTATTCCCGTACGAGGAGTTACTGCCACTCACGGGGCCGTTCGGGGGTTCTATCAAACTGGGAGTCTCGTGATCACGCGATCAGTTCCTACGAGTTACATTTCTCATGTGTCAGGTGTGGGTGCCACTCATGGGGACGTTCGGGGGATATTTCAAGTTTTCTCCCACTAACGCCATGTTTTTAAGCCTAAGTCGACAAATTTGCATATTATTGTCGTATTCTCAAAGCGAGAGTCCCATGATTGCACGATCAGTTCGTACGAGTTACATTGGTCCCGTACGAGGTGTTGGTACCACTCACAGGGCCGTTCATGATCCGTTTTGGGTTTTCACCCACTAAGGCCATGTTTTTAAGCCTAAGTCGAGAAATATGCAAAATATAATTGTATTATTAAATTGGAAGTCACGTGATCATGCGGTCAGTTCCTATGAGTTACATTCATCCCGTGCGAGGTGTTTGTGCCACTCATGGAGCCGTTCGGGGGTTGTTTCGCATTTTCTCCCACTAACGCCATGTTTTTAATCCTAAGTATAGAAATATATAAATTATCATCTTATTCTCAAACCGGGAGTCCCGTGATCACGTAGTCAGTTCCTACGACTTACATTGGTCCCGTGTAAGGTGTTGGTGCCTCTCATATGGCAGTTCAGGGGTTGCTCGAGTTTTCACTCTCTAACGCCATTTTTTAATCCTAAGTCTAGAAACATGAAAATTGGCATCGTATTCTCAAACCTAGATCTCGTGGATGCACTATAAGTTTCTACGAGTTACATATGTCATGTACGAGGAGTGGGTGCCACTCACGGGGCCGTTGGGGGGCTGTGCCGAGTTTTTGTTTTCTAATGCCATCTTTTTAAGCTGAAGTCTAGAAATATACAAATTAAAGTCATATTCTCAAACTGGGAGACCCATGATCTCACTGTAAGTTCCTACGAGTTACATTGGTCCCGTGCGAGGTGTTAGTGACACTCATGGGGCTGTTCTATGGCTATTTTGGGTTTTCAACCACTAACGCCATGTTTTTAAGATTAAGTCTAGAAATATGTAAATTATCATTGTATTCTCAAACCGGGAGCCCTTTGATCGCGTGGTAAGTTCCTATGAGTTACATTGGTCCCATGCGAGGTGTGGGTGCCACTCACGGGGCCGTTCGCGCGCTTTTTAGAGTTTTCGCCCACTAACGCCATGTTTCTAGGCCTAAAAATAGGCATATGTAAATTATCATCGTATTTTCTAACTGAGAGTCCCATGATCGAGCGATCAGTTCCTACGAGTAACATAGGTCCCGTGTGAGGAGTTAGTGGCACTCACGGGGCCGTTTGGGGGTTGTGTCGGGTTTTTGCCTTCTAACACCATGTTTTTAAGGCTAAGTCTAGAAAGATGCAAAATATTTGCATATACTAAAACTGGGAGCTCCGTGATCACGCAGTAAGTTTCTACAAGTTACTTCGGTCCCGTGCGAGGTGTTGGTTCCATTCACGGGGACGTTTGGGGCATTTTTCAACTTCTCACCCAATAACGCCATATTTTTATGCGTAAGTCTAGAAATATGTAAATTTTAGTCGTATTCTCAAATTAGGAGTCCCGTGATCGAGAGATCAATTCCTACAAGTTACACTTGTTTTGTGCGAGGAGTTGCTGCCACTCATGGGGCCGTTCGCGTGTTGCGTCGGGTTTTTTCCTTCTAACGCCATATTTATTAACCTAAGTCTAAAAATATGCAAATTATTTTCATATTCTAAAACTGGGAGTCCCATGATCGCGCGATAAGTTCCTACGAGTTACAATCATCCCGTGCGAGATGTTGGTGCCACTCACGGGGCCATTCGGGGGTTATTTTAGGTTTTCACCCAACAACGCCATGTTTTTGGACCTAAGTATAGAAATATGAAAATTATCATTGTATTCTCAAATCCGGAGTCCCTTCATTGCGCGATTAGTTAGTACGAGTTACATTGGTCACGTGCGAGGTCTTGGTGCCACTCACGGGGCCGTTCGGGGTCGTTTTGGGGTTTTCACCCACTAACGCCATGCTTTTAAGCCTAAGTCTAGAAATATACAAATTATTGTTGTATTCTCAAATTAGGAGTTCCGTGATCACGTGGTAAGTTCCTACGAGTAAGATTGGTCCCGTGCGAGGTGTTGGTGCCCAACCGGGTCGTTCGGCGGCCATTTCGGGGTTTCACCCACTAACACCATCTCATTAAGCCAAAGTCTAGAAATATATAAATTATCATCGTATTTTCAAACTTTGAGTCTTGTGATAGCACGTTAAGTTGATATGAGTAACATTGTTCCCATGCTAGGTGTTGGTGCCACTCACGGGGTCGTTCGGGGGTTGTTTCTAATTTTCACCCACTAAGGCCATGTTTTTAAGACTAAGTATAGAAATATATGAATCATCATCGTATTCT
This sequence comes from Sambucus nigra, assembly GCA_949130495.1. NCBI lineage: Eukaryota > Viridiplantae > Streptophyta > Magnoliopsida > Dipsacales > Adoxaceae > Sambucus > Sambucus nigra. The sequence goes on along the minus strand of OX422217.1, from coordinate 299,647,629 downwards.
CAAACATGGAGTCCTCTGATCATGCGGTATGTTCTTAGGATTTATATTCGCCCCGTGCGTGGTGTTGGTGCCACTCACGGGGCCGTTCGGGGGCTATTTCAGGTTCTAATGCACTAACGCCATGTTTTTATTCCTATGTCTAGAAATATGCAAATTATCTTCATATTCTGAAATAGGAAGTCTCATGAATGAGTAGTGAGTTCTCACGAGTTACATTTCTATCGTGTGAGGTGTTAGTGCCACTCACGGGGCCGTTCGGGGGTCGTTTCGAGTTTTCACCAACTAACACCATGTTTTAATCCTAGGTCTAGAAATTTGAAAATTATCATTGTATTCTCAAACCGGGAGTCTTGTGATTGTGCGGTTAGTTCCTACGAGTTACATTCGTCCCGTGCGATGTGTTAGTGCCCCTCACGAGGCCATTCGAGGGTCGTTTAGGTTTTTCACCCACTAACTCCATGTTTTTAAGCCTAAGCCTTAAAATAAAAAAATAATAGTTGTATTCTCAAACCGAGAGTTCCATGATCACGCGCTTTGTTCCTACGAGTTACATTGGTCCCATATGAGATGTTGGTGCCACTCACGGGGACGTTCGGGGGATGTTTCAGGTTTTCACTCACTAATGCCACGTTTTTAAGCCTAAGACTAGAAATATGTAAATTATCTTCATATTCACAAATCATGAGTCCCATGGTCTTGCAGTCAGTTCTTATGGGTTACATAGGTCCCGTGCGAGGATTTTGATGCCTCTACTAGGGTCGTTCGGAGGTTGTCACCAGTTTTCGCCCTCTAACGCCATATTTTTAAGCCTAAGTTTAGAAATTTGCAAATTATCATCGAATTAACAAACTCGAATCCGGTGATCGCGCATTTAGTTCCCAAGTGTTACATTGGTCTCGTACAAGGTGTGGGTGACACTCATGGGGCCGTTCGGGGGATGTGTCAGTTTTTTTCCTTCTAATGGTATGTTTTTAAACCTAAGTCGAGAACTATGTAAATCACCATCGTATTCTCAAATCGGGAGTCCCGTGTTCACGTGTTACATTCCTACGAGTTATATTGGTCCTGTGCGAGGTCTTGGTGCCACTCACGGGGCCTTTCGAGGGCTATTTTGAACTTTCACCCGCTAACGCCATGTTTTTAAGTCTATGTCTAAAAATATGTAAATTATCGTTGCATTCTCAAACCGGGAGTTCCGTGATTGTGTGGTTAGTTCCTACGAGTTACATTGCTCTCGTGCGAGGTGTTGGTGCCACTCACGGGGCCGTTCGGGTCTTTTTTGGGTTATTTCCCACTCACATTATCTTTTTAAGCCTAAGTCTAGAAATCGGCAAATTATCATCGTATTCACAAATCGTGAATCTCGTAATCACGCGGTTAGTTCCTAGGCATTACGATCATCCCGTGAGAGGTGTTGGTGCCACTCACGGGGCCGTTCGGGGGCTGTTTCGGGTTTTAACCCAGTAACGCCATGTATTTAATTTTAAGTCTAGAAATATGCAAATTATCGTCGTATTTTCAAATCAGGAGTCCCGTTATCGCACGGTCAGTTCCTACAAGTTACATTGGTCTCGTACGAGGTGTTGGCGGGGGTTGTCTCGATTTTTTGCTCACTAACACCATGTTTTTAAGACTAAGCCTAGAAATATGAAAATTATCTCCGTAATCACAAACCCGTATCCCGTGATCACCCGATCAGTTCCTATAAGTTACATTGCTCTCGTGCGAGGTGTTGGTACCACTCAGGGGGCCGTTCGGGGGCTGTTTCGGTTTTTCACCCACTAACGCCTGGTTTTTAAGTGTAAATCTAAAAATATGTAAATTATCATCGTAATCTCAAAAAAGGAGTCCCTGATCACGCGATCAGTTCCTACGAGTTAAAATGGTCCCGCGCGAGGTGTTAGTGCCACTCACGGGGGCATTCAGGGGCTGTTTTGGGTTTTCACCCACTAACGCCATGTTATAACAATACGTCTAAAAGTATGCAATTTATCATCATATTCTAAAATTGGGTGTCCTGTGATCGCGTGGTCAGGCCCTATGAGTTACATTAATCCCACACGAAGTTTTGGTGCCACTCACGGGGCCGTTCGGGGGTTGTTTCGGGATTTCGCCCACTAATGCCATCTTTTGAAGCATATGTCTAGTAATATGTAAATTATTGTTGTGTTCTCAGATCGGGAGTCCCTTGATCGTGCGGTAAGTTCCTACAAGTTTCATTGGTCCCGTACGAGGTGAGGGTGCCACTCACGGGGCCGTTCGGGGGCATTTTCGAGTTTTCACCCACTAAAGCCATCTTTTTAGGCCTAAGCTTAGAAATTTGTAAATTATCATCATATTCGCAAACTGAGTGTCCCGAGATCAAGCGGTCAATTCTTATGAGTAACTATGGTCCCATACGAGGAGTAACTGCCACTCACGGGGCCGTTCGGGAGTTGTGTCGGGTTTTTGCCATCTAACACCATGTTTTTAAGCCTAAGACTAGAAAGATACAAAATATTTTCGTGTACTCAAAGTGGGAGCCCCGTGATCACGCAGTAAGTTCCTACAAGTTACATTGTTCTCGTGCGAGGTGTTGGTGCCACTCACGGGGCCTTTTTCAACTTCTCACCCAATAATGCCATGTTTTTCTGCCTAAGCCTAGAAATTTGTAAATTTTCATCGTATTCTTAAATTGAGAATCCCGTGATTGAGCGGTCAGTTCCAACAAGTTACACTGGTCCCGTTCGAGGAGTCGCTGCCACTCATGGGGCCGTTCGGGGGATGTGTGGTTTTTTTTCCTTCTAACGCCATATTTATTAAACTAAGTCTAAAAATATACAGATTATTATCGTATTCAGAAACTGGGAGTCCCATGATCGTGTGGTAAGTTCCTACGAGTACAATAATCCTGTGCAAGATGTTGGTGCCACTCATGGGGCCATTCGAGGATTGTTTCGGGTTTTCACCCAAAACCGCCATGTTTTTAGACCTAGGTCTAGAAATATGCAAATTATCATCATATTCTCAAACCGGGAGTCCCGTCATCACACGGCCAGTTCGTACCAGTTACATTGGTCCTGTGTGAGGTCTTGGTGCCACTCATGGGGCCGTTCGGGGGCTATTTTGGGTTTTCACCCACTAACGCCATGCATTTAAGCCTAAGTCTAGGAATATACAAATTATCATTATATTCTCAAATCGGAAGTCCCGTGATCGCATGGTTAGTTTCTACGAGTTAGATTTGTCCCATGTGAGGTGTTGGTCCCACCCACGGTGCCGTTCAGGGGCCGTTTCGGGTTTTCACCCACTAACGCCATATTTTTAAGCCTAAGTCTAGAAATATATAAACTATCATACTATTCTCAAATAGGGAGTCCTTCGATCATGCTGTCAGTTCCTACGAGTTTCATTGGTCTCGTACGCGGTGATGGTGCCACTCACGGTGCTGTTCTGGGTCTTTTTCGAGGTTTAACCTAGTAACTCCATGTTTTTATGACTAAGTCAAAAAATATGCAAATTATCATCGTATTCCCAAATAGGGAGTCTCACGATTGCGTGGTGAGTTCCCACAAATTACATTGCTACGGTGCGAGGTGTTGATGCCACTCACGGGTCCGTTCGGTGGTCGTTTCGAGTTTTCACAAAATAACACCGTGGTTTTAAGCCTACGTCAAGAAATATGAAAATTATCATTGTATTCTCAAATTGGGAGTCCTGTGATAGCGTGGTTAGTTCCTACGAGTTACATTTGCCTGTGCGAGGTGTTAGTTCCCCTCACGGTGCCATTCGGGGGTCGTTTAGGTTTTCCACTCACCAACACCATGTTTTTAGGACTAGGTGTTAAAATATGAAAATTATCGTCATATTCTCAAGGCGGGAGTCCTGTCATCGCGCGATCTGTTCCTATGAGTTACATTAGTCCCATGTGAGGTGTCGGTGCCACTCACTGGGATGTTCGGGGGCCGTTTTGAGTTTTCACTCATTAATGCCACATTTTTACGCCCAAGACTAGAAATACATAAATTATCATCGTGTTCACATATCGGGAGTCCCATGGTCTTGCGATCACTTGCTATGGGTTATGTTGGTCTCGTGCGAGGTGTTTGTGCTTCTCACAGGGCCGTTCGAGGGTTGTCACCAGTTTTCACCCTCTAACGCCATGTTTCTAAGCCTAGGTGTAGAAATTTGCAAATTATCATCAAATTATCAAACTTGGATCCTGTGATCACGCGATAAGTTCCTACGAGTTACATTGGTCATGTACGAGGTGTGGGTGACACTCACGAGTCCGTTCAAGGGATGTGTCGGGTTTTTGCCTTCTAATGTTATGTTTTTAAGCCTAAGTCTGGAAATATGTAAATGATCATCGTATTCGCAAATCGGGAGTCCCAGGTTCGCGCGTTACGTTCTTACGAGTTATATCGATCTCGTGCGAGATGTTGGTGCCACTCACGAGGCCTTTCGAGGGCTGTTTCTAATTTTTACCCACTAACACCATGTTTTTAAGCCTAACTGTAGAAATATGCAAATTATTGTTGTATTCTCAAAGAGGGAGTCCTGTAATTTCATGGTGAGTTCCCACGAGTTACATCGCTACCGTGCGAGGTGTTGGTGCCACTCATGGTGTCGTTCGGTGGTCTTTTCAGGTTTTCACCCACTAACACCATATTTTTAAGCCTAAGTATAGAAATATGCAATTATCATCGTATTCTCAAACCGGGAGTACCGATATTGCACGGTTAGTTCCTACGAGTTACATTTGTTCCGTGCGAGGTGTTGATTCCACCCACGGGACCCTTCATGGGCCGTTTTGGGTTTTCACCCACTACGCCGCCCTTTTAGGTCTAAGGCTAGAAATACACAAATTATCATCGTATTCTCAAACCGAGAGTCATGTGATCACGCAGTCAGTTCCTACGAGTTACATTCATCCCGTGCGAGTTGTTGGTGCCCCTCACGGAGCCGTTCGGGGGTCGTTTCGGATTTTCTCCCACTAACACTATATTTTAAGCCTAAGTCTTAAAATGTGAAAATAATAGTCTTATTGTCAAAGCGGGTGTCCCGTGATCGCGTGGTCTATTACTACGAGTTACATTAGTCCCATACGAGGTGTTGGTGCCACTCACGGGGACGTTCGGGGGCTATTTCGGGTTTTCAGTCACTAACGCCGCATTTTTAAGCCTAAGATTACAAATATGTAAATCATAGTTGTATTCACAAATTCGGAGTCCCATGTCCATGCGGTCAGTTCCTATGGGTTACATTGGTCTCGTGCGAGGTGTTGGTGCTTCTCACAGGGCCGTTCGAGGGTTGTTACCAGTCTTCGCCCTCTAACTCCATGTTTCTAAGCCTATGTCTAGAAATTTGCAAATTATCATCGTATTTTCAAATTTGGATCCCATGATCGCGCAGTAAGTTCCTACGAGTTACAATGGTCCCCGTAAGAGGCGTGGGAGACACTCACGAGGCCATTCATGGGATGTGTAGGATTTTTGCCTTCTAATGCTATGTTTTAAAGTCTATGTCTAGAAATATGTAAATTATCATTGTATTCTCAAATCGGGAGTCTCGTGATCGCACGTTACATTCTTACGAGTTATATTGGCCCCGTACGAGATGTTGGTGCCACTCACGGGGCCTTTCAGGGGTTGTTTCTAATTTTCACCCACTAACGCCATGTTTTTAAGCCTAATTCTAGAAATATACAAATTATCATCGTATTCTCAAATAGGGAGTCCCGTGATTGCGTGGTGAGTTACCACGAGTTGCATCTCGACCATGCGAGGTGTTGGTGCCACTCACGGTGCCGTTCGGGGGTCGTTTCGGGTTTTCACCCACTAACGCCATGTTTTTAATCCTAACTGTAAAAATATGTAAATTATCGTCTCATTCTCAAACCAAGAGTCACGTGATCGTGCGGTTAGTTCCTACGAGTTACATTGGTCCCGTGCGAGGTGTTGATTCCACAAACGGGGTCGTTTGGGGGTTGTTTCGGGTTTTAACCCACTAATGCCATGTTTTTATGTTTAAGTCTAGAAATATGCAATTGTCATCGTATTCTCAAACTGGCAGTCCTGTGATCGCGCAGTCAGTTCCTACGACATACATTCATCCCGTGCGAGTTGTTGGTGCCCCTCATGGAGCCGTTCGCGAGTTGTTTCGGTTTTTCTCCCACTAACACTATGTTTTAAGCCTAACTCTTAAAATATGAAAATAATAGTCGTATTCTCAAAGTGGGTGTCCCGTGATGGTCTATTCCGACGAGTTACATTGGTCCCATACAAAGTGTGGGTGCCATCATAGGGACGTTCGAGGGATATTTCGAGTTTTCAATAACTAACGCCTTATTTTTAAGTGTAAATCTAGAAATATGAAAATTATCATCGTTTTCTCAAAACGAGAGTCCCTCATCACGCGGTCAGTTCCTACGAGTTAAAATGGTCCCGTACGAGGTATGGGTGCCACTTACGGGGCTGTTTAGGGGCTTTTTCGAGTTTTCACCCACTAAAGCCATGTTATTAGGACCAAGCCTAGAAATATGTAATTTATCATCATATTCTCAAACCGAGTGTCCCATGATCGAGCGATTAGTTCCTATGAGTAACTATGGCCCCGTACGAGGAGTCACTGCCACTCACGGGGCCGTTCGGAGGTTGTGTCGGGTTTTTACCGTCTAACACCATGTTTTTAAGCCGAAGACAAGAAAGATACAAAATATTTTCATGTACTAAAACTGGGAGCCCCGTGATCACGCAGTAAGTTCCTAAAAGTTACATTGTTCCCGTGCGAGGCGTTAGTGCACCTCACGGGGCCTTTTGGAACCTTTTTCAACCTCTCACCCAATAATGCCATGTTTTTCTTCCTAAGCCTAGAAATTTGTAAATTGTCATCGTATTCTTAAATTGAGAATCCCGTGATCAAGCGGTCAGTTCCAATAAGTTACATTGGTCCCGTCCGAGGAGTCGCTGCCACTCATGGGGTCGTTCGGGGGATGTGTGGATTTTTTTCCTTCTAACGCCATATTTATTAGACTAAGTCTAAAAATATGCAAATTATTATTGTATTCTGAAACTGCGAGTCCCGTGATCGCGTGGTAAGTTCCTACGAGTACAATCATCCTGTGCAAGATGTTGGTGCCACTCACGGGGCCATTCGGGGGTTGTTTCGGGTTTTCACCCCAAATCGCCATGTTGTTAGATCTAACTGTAAAAAATATGCAAATTATCATCGTATTCTCAAATTGGGAGTCCCGTCATCGCACGGCCAGTTCGTACGAGTTACATTGGTCCCGTGTGAGGTCGTGGTGCCACTCATGGGGGCGTTCGGGGGTTATTTTGGGTTTTCACCCACTAACGCCATGCATTTAAGCCTAAATATAGAAATATGCAAATTATCATTATATTCTCAAATCGGAAGTCCCGTGATCGCATGGTCAGTTCCTACGAGTTAGATTTGTCCCGTGCGAGGTGTTGGTCCCACCCACGGGGCCGTTCAAGTACCGTTTCGAGTTTTCACCCACTAACGCCATGTTTTAAGCCCAAGTCTATAAATTTATAAACTAGCATCCTATTCTCAAATAGGGAGTCCTCTGATCATGCTGTCACTTCCTACAAGTTACATTGGTCCCGTACGCGGTGATGGCGCCACTCACGGGGCCGTTCAGGGGCTATTTCGAGTTTTATCCCACTAATGCCATGTTTTTATCACTAAGTAGAAAAATATGTAAATTATCATCATATTCCCAAATACGGAGTCTCGCCATTGCATGGTGAGTTCCCACGAGTTACATTGCTACTGTGCGAGGTGTTGGTGCCACTCACGAGACCGTTCGGGGGTCGTTTCGAGTTTTCACAAACTAACACCATGGTTTTAAGCCTAGGTCAAGAAATATGAAAATTATCATTGTATTCTCAAACTGAGAGTCCTGTGATCGCGCGGTTAGTTCCTACGAGTTATATTTGCTCGTGCAAGGTGTTGGTGCCCCTCACGGGGCCATTCGGGGGTCGTTTTGGTTTTTCACTTGCCAACACCATGTTTTTAGGACTATGTGTTAAAATATGAAAATTATCAGTGTATTCTCAAGATGAGAGTCCTGTCATCGACCGATCTGTTCCTATGAGTTACATTGGTCCCAAGTGAGGTGTTCGTACCACTCACGGGGATGTTCGGGGGTTGTTTCGAGTTTTCACTCACTAATACCACATTTTTATGCGTAATACTAGAAATACATAAATTATCATCGTGTTCACAAATTGGGAGTCCCATGGTCTTGTGAACAATTGCTATAGGTTACATTGGTCCCGTGCGAGGTGTTGGTGCTTCTCATAGGGACGTTCGAGGGTTGTCACCTGTTTTCACTCTCTAACGCAATGTTTTTAAGCCTAAGAATAGAAATTTGTAACTTACCATCGAATTATCAAACTTGGATCCTGTTATCACGCGGTAAGTTCCTACCAGTTACATTGGTTTCGTATGAGGTGTCGGTTACACTCAAGAGGCCGTTCGGGGGATGTGTCGAGTTTTTGCCTTCTAATGTTATATTTTGAACCGTAAGTCTAGAAATATGTAAATGAACATCGTATTAGCAAAGCTGGAGTCCCATGATCGCGCGTTACGTTCCTACGGGTTATATCGGTCCTGTGCGAGATGTCGGTGCCACTCATGGGGCCTTTCAGGGGCTGTTTCTAATTTTCACCCACTAATGCCATGTTTTTAAGCCTAACTTTAAAAATTTGCAAATTATCGTTGTATTCTCAAAGAGGGAGTCTTGTGATTGCTTGGTGAGTTCCCACGAGTTACATCGCTACCGTGCGAGGTGTTGGTGCCACTCATGGTGCCGTTCGGTGGTCGTTTCAGGTTTTCACCCACTAACACCATGTTTTTAAGCCTAATTCTAGAAATATGCAAATTATCATTGTATTCTCAAACCGGGCGTCCCGATATTGCACGGTTAGTTCCTACGAGTTACATTGGTCCCGTGCGAGGAGTTGATTCCACCCACAGGACCCTTCATGGGTCATTTTGGGTTTTCACCCACTAACGCTGTCTTTTTAGTCTTAAGGCTAGAAATACGCAAATTATCATCATATTCCCAAACCGGGAGTCCTGTGATCACGCAATCAGTTCCTATGAGTTATATTCATCCCGTGCGAGTTATTGGTGCCCTTCACGGAGTCGTTCAGGGGTCATTTCATTTTTTCTCCCACTAACACTATGTTTTAAGCCTAAGTCTTAAAATATGAAAATAAAATAGTCGTAGTGTCAAAACGGGTGTCCGATGATCGCGCGGTCTATTCCTACGAGTTACATTGGTCCCATACGAGGTGTTGGTGCCACTCACGGGGACGTTCGGGTGCTATTTCGAGTTTTTAGTCACTAACGCCACGTTTTTAAGCCTAAGAATATAAATATGTAAATTATAGTTCTATTCAGAAATCGGGAGTCCCATGGTCTTACGGTGAGTTCCTATGGGTTACATTGGTTTCGTGTGAGGTGTTGGTGCTTCTCACAGGTCCGTTCGAGGATTGTCACCAGTTTTCTCCCTCTAACACCATGTTTCTAAGCCTATGTCTAGAAATTTGCAAATTATCATCAAATTATCAAACTTGGATCCCATGATCGCGCGGTAAGTTCCTACGAGTTACAATGTTCCCCGTACGAGGTGTGGGTGACACTCACGAGGCCGTTCATGGGATGTGTCGGATTTTTTCCTTCTTATGCTATATTTTTATGTCTAAGTCTAGATATTTGTAAATTATCATTTTATTCCTAAATCGGGAGTCCCGTGATCACGCGGTCAGTTCTTGCGAGTGACATTGGTCCCATGCGAGGAGTTGGTGCCACTCACGGGGACTTTCGGGGGTTGTGTCAGTTTTTTGGTTTCTAATTCCATGTTTTTAAGCCTAAGTATAGAAATATGAAAATTATTGTCGTATTCTCAAATCGGGAGTCCCGTGATCGGGTGGTCAGTTCCTATGAGTTACATTCGTCCCGTGCGAGGTATTTGTGCTACCCACAGGGCCGTTCGGAGGTTGTTTCGAGTTTTCACCCACTAACACCATGTTTTTTGCCTAGGTATAGAAATATGTAAATTTTCATCGTATTTCGAAATCTGGAGTCCCATGATCGCGCGGTAAGTTCCTACATGTTACATTGGTCCCATACGAGGTACTGGTGCCTCTCACGGGGTGGTTCGAGGGTTGTCTTGAGTTTTGTCTCTCTAATCCCATGTTTTTATGCTTAAGTCTACAAATTTTCAAATTATCGTCATATTCTCAAATCGGTATCCCATGATCGCACGGTCAATTCCAATGAGTTACATTCGTCCCATACGAAGTGTTGGTGCCACCATCGGGCCGTTCGGGGGATGTTTTGGGATTTCACCCACTAATGCCATGTTTTTAAGCTTAAGTCTAGAAATATGCAAATAATCATCATATTCTTGGACAGGGAGTCCCGTGAATGCGCGATCAGTTCCTACAAGTTACATTGGTCCCGTGCGAGGTGTTGGTGCCACGTAGGGGGCCGTTCGGGGGAAGTTTTGGGTTTTCACCCACTAACGCCATGTTTTCAATCATAAGTCTAGAAATATGAAAATTATCATCGTATTCTCAATTCTGGAGTCCCCTGATCGTGCGGTAAGTTCCTACGAGTTACATTGGTCACGTGCGAGGTGTTTGTGCCACTTACGGGTCCATTTGGGGGATGCCTCCAGTTTTTGCCCTCTAAGGCCAAGTTTTTAAGCCTAAGTTAAAAAATTTGCAAATTGTCCTCATATTCTGAAATTGGGATCTCGTGATCGCGCCTTAAGTTCCTACAAGTTACATTGGTCCCGTGCGAGGTGTGGTGCCACTCGTGGGGCCGTTTGGGGGAAGTGCGGGGTTTTTACCTTCTAACGGCATATTTTTAAGCCTAAGTCTAGAAATATACAAATTATCTTCGTATACTCAAATTGGGAGTCCCATGATCACGCAGTAGGTTCCTACGAGTTATATTGGTCCCTTGTGAAGTGTTGGTGCCACTTACGAGGAAGTTCGGGGGTTGTTTTGGATTTTCACCCACTAATGCCATGTTTTTAAGCCTAAGTATAAAAATATACAAATTATTGTCCTATTCTCAAACCGGGAGTCCCGTTATCACAGAGTCAGTTCCTACGAGTTACATTCATCCCGTGCGAGGTGTTGGTGCCACTCACGGGGCCGTTTGGGGGTTGTATCGCGTTTTCAACGAATAATTCCATTTTTTATACCTAAGTCTAGAAGTATGCAAATGATCATCATATACTAAAACATGGAGTCCCATGATTGTGCGGTCAGTTCGTACGAGTTACATTTATCCCGTGCGAGGTGTTAGTGCCACTCACGGGGTCGTTCTGGGATGTTTTGGATTTTCACCCACTAATGCCATCTTTTGAAGCGCATGTCTTGAAATATGCAAATATTCATCGTATTCTCAAACCGAGAGTCCCATGATAGTGTGGCCAGTTCCAACGAGTTACATTGGTTCTGTGCGAGGTGCTCGTGCCTCTCACAGGGCCATTCGGGTGGTGTCTCTAGTTTTCAACCTCCAATGCCATGTTCTTAAACTTAAGTCTCGAAATTTGCAAATCATCATCGTATTCTCAAACTGGGATCCTGTGATCGTGCGGTAAGTCCCTACTTGTTACAATGGTCCCGTGAAAGGAGCGGGTGCCACTCACGGGCCCATTTGGGGGTTGTATTGGGTTTTTTCCTTCTAACGCCAAGTTTTTAAGCCTAAGTCTAAAAATATGCAAATTATATTCGTATTCTCAAATCGGGAGTCCCGTGATCATGCGGTCAGTTCCTACCAGTTACATTTGTCCCATGCGAGGTGTTAGTACCACTCACAGGCCCGTTCAGGGGATGTTTTGGGTTTTCACCCAATAACGCCATGTTTTTATACCAAAGTCTAGAAATATGCAAATTATCATGGAATTCTCAAACCGAGAGTCTCGTGCTTCGCAGTCAGTTCGTACGAGTTTCATTGGTCCCATGCGGAGTGTTGGTAATCCTCATGGGGCCGTTCGGGGGCCGTTTTGGTTTTTCACCCATTAACGCCATGTTTTTAAGCCTAAGTCTGGAAATATGCAAATTATCATCATATTCTCAAACCTGGCATCACGTGATCGTGTAGTTAGTTCCAACGAGTTACATTGGTCCCATGCGAGGTGTTGGTGCCACTCACGGGTCCGTTAGGGGGCTATTTTGGGTTTTCAGCCTCTAACACCATGTTTTTATGCCTAAGTCTAAAAATATGAAAGTTATCCTCACATTTCCAAATTGAGAGTCCCAGTTACTACGAGTTACATTCGGTAGTGCAAGGGTTGATGCCACTCACGGGGCCGTTCGGGGGTTGTTTTGGGTTTTCACCCACTGAAGCTATGTTTTTAAACATAAGTCCAGAAATATGAAAATTATCTTCATATTCTAATACCGAGAGTTCCATGATCACGCAGTTAGTTCCTACGAGTTACATCCGTCTCGTGCAAGGTGTTGGTCCCACTCACGGGGTCGTTTTGGGTTTTTCGCGCACTAACACCTTCTTTTTAAGCATAAGTATGGAAATATGAAAATTATCGTCGTATTCTCAAACCGTGAGTCCTGTGATCGTGGGACAGTTCCTACGAGTTATCGTGGGCCGTTTGGGGGCTATTTCGGGTTTTGACCCACTAACGCCACGTGTTTAAGTTTAAGTCTAGAAGTATGCAATTATCATTGTATTATCAAATTGGGAGTCTCGTGATCGTACAATCAGTTCCTACGAGTTACATTGGTCACGTGCGAGGTGTGGGTGCCCCTCACGAGGCCGTTCGGGGTTTGTCTCGATTTTTCATCCACTAACACCATGTTTTTAAGACTAAGTCTAGAAATATACAAATGATCGCCGTATTCACAAACTCGTATCCCGTGATCACCCGATCAGTTCCTATGAGTTACATTGCTCTCGTGCACCGACACCACGCACGGGACTAATGTAACTACTAGGAACTTACTGCATGATCACGGGGCTCCTAGTTTGTGTATACAAACATATTTTGCATATTTCTATACTTAACCTAAAAAACCTGGTATTAGAAGGCAAAAACCCGACATAACCCCCGAAAGGCCCCGTGGGGGGAAGTAACTCCTCGCATGCGACCAATTTTACTCATAGGAACTAACCGCTCGATCATGGGACTCTTGATTTGCGAATATAACTATAATTTACTTATTTACAGGCTTAGGCTTAAAAACATGGCGTTAGTGGGCGAAAACTTGAAAAAGCCCCAGAATGGCCCCTTTAGTGGCACCCACACCTCGCACGAGCATGTAACTCATAGTAAGTTGACATGTGTTCACAGGGACTCTCTGTTTGAGAATACGATGATAATTTGCATATTTCTAGACTTTAGCTTAAAAACATGGCATTAGTGGTTGAAAACCCAAAATAGCCCCCAAACGGCCCCGTGAGTGGCACCAATACCTCGTGTGCGACCAATGTAACTTGTGGGAACTTATCGTGAGATCACAGGATTACCAATTTGAGAATACGACTATAATTTTGATATTTCTAGACTTAAGCTTAAAAGGATGGCGTTAGAAGGAAAAAATCACGGGATCTCTGTTTGAAAATAAGATGACAATTTTCATGTTTCTTGAATTAGGATTAAAAAATGGTGTTAGAGGGTGAAAACTTGAGACAACCCCCGAACGTCCCCATGGGTGGCACCCACACCTTGCACGGGACCAATCTAACTCGTAGGAACTGACCACGCGATCACGGGACTCCTGATTTGAGAATACAATGATAATCTGCATATTTCTAGACTTAGGATTATAAGCGTGGGTGAAAACCCAAAACAGCAATCGAATGGACCCGTGAGTTGCACCATGACCTCACGATGAAGGGACTCTCGGTCTGAGAATACGATGATAATTTTGCAAATTTCTAGACTTAGGTGTAAAAACATGGCGTTGTTGGGTGAAAACCCGAAACTACCCCCGAATGGCCTCGTGAGTGGCACCAACATCTCACACGGGATAATGATAACTGGTAGGAACTTACCACGTGATCATAGGACTCCCAGTTCAGAATACGATAATAATTTGCATATTTTTAGACATAGGCTAATAAATATGGCATTAGAAAGAAAAAACCCAAAACAAGCCCCGAATGGCCCCATGAGTGGGAGAAATTCCTCGCACGGGACTAGTGTAACTTGTAGGAAATGACCGCTCAATCACGAGACTCCTAGTTTGAGAGTATGGTGAATATTTACATATTTCTAGACTTATGCATAAAAACTTGGCATTATTGGGTGAGAAGTTGAAAAAGGCCCAAAACGGCCCCATGAGTGGAACCGACTCCTCACACGGGACTAATGTAACTCGTAGGAACTTACTTCGTGATCACGGGGCTCCAAGTTTGAGTATACGAAAATATTTTGCATCTTCCTAGAATTAGCCTTAAAAACATGGTATTAAACGGCAAAAACCCGACACAACCCCCGAATGACCCCGTGGGGGGCAGTAACTCCTTGAATGGGACCAAAGTTACTCATAGGAACTGACTGCTCGATCATAGGACTCTCGGTTTGCGAATACAATGATAGTTTACATATTTCTAGGCTTAGCCCAAAAAACATGGCGTTAGTGGGTGAAAACTCAAAATATCCCCAGAACGGCCCCTTAAGTTGCACCCACACCTCGCATGGAACCAATGTAACTCGTAGGAACTAACCGCGTGATCACAGGAACTCTTAATTTGAGAATACGATGATAATTTTCATATTTCTAGACTTAATCTTAAAAACATACTGTTAGTGGTTGAAAACCTGAAACAGCCCCCAAACGTCCCCGTGAGTGTCACCAACACCTCGCATGGGACCAATGTAACTTCTAGGAACTTATCGTGAGATCATGTGATTACCAATTTGAGAATACAAATATAATTTGAATATTTCTATACTTAGGCTTCAAAATATGACGTTAGAAGGTAAAAACTCAACAGAGTCCCCGAAAGCCCCCGTGAGTGGCACCCACTCCTCGCACGGGACCAATGTAACTCGTAGAAACTTTCCTCTCATTCGTGAGATCCCGGTTTGAAAATAAGATGACAATTTGCAGGTTTCTTGACTTAGGATTAATAACATGGAATTTGAGGGAGAAAGCTCCTCCTAAATACTCATCGCGCGATAAGGGTACCCCCGATTTGTGAATACGACGATAAAAACCTGAAACGGCCCCCGAACGGCCCCGTGGGTGGCACCAATACCTCACACGGGACCAATCTAACTCATAGGAACTGACCACATGATCCTGGGACTCCCTATTTGAGAATACAATGTTATTTTCAAATTTCTAGACTTAGGATTAAAAGCATGGAGTTACTGGGTGAAAACCCAAAACAACTCCCAAATGGCCCCGTGAGTGGCACTAAGACCTCGCGATGAAGGGACTCCCAATTTGAGAATAAGATGATAATTGGCATATTTCTAGAGTTAGGTGTAAAAACATGGCATTGTTGGGTGAAAACCCGAAACAACCCCCGAATAGCCTTGTGAGTGGCACCAACATCTCGTAGGGGATGATCAAAACTCGTAGGAACTTACCACACGATCACGGGACTCCCAGTTCAAAATACGATAATAATTTGCATATTTTCATACTTAGGTTAATAAATATGGCATTAGAAGTCAAAACTCAACACAACGCCCGAACGGCAGCATGAGTGGCAGTTACTCCTCGCACGGGACCAGTGTAACTCGTAGGAAATGACCCCGATCACGGGACTTCTAATTTGAGAAAACAGTGAAAATTTACATATTTCTAGACTTACGCATAGAAACTTGGCATTATTGGGTGAGAAGTTAAAAAAGGCCCCAAACGGCCCCGTGAGTGGCCCCGACATCTCACACGGGACTAATGTAACTCGTAGGAACTTACTGCGTGATCACGGGGTTCCCAGTTTGAGTATACGAAATATTTTTCATCTTTCTAGACATAGACTTAAAAACATGGTATTAGATGACAAAAACTCGACACAACCCCCGAACGGCCCCGTGGGGGGCAATAACTCCTCGCATGGGACCAATGTTACTCATAGGAACTGACCGCTCGATCATGGTACTCTCAGTTTGCAAATACAACGATAATTTACATATTTCTAGACTTAAGATTAAAAACATGGCATTAGTGGTTGAAAACCCGAAATAGCCCCCAAATGGCCCCGTGAATGGCACCAACACCTCGCACGGGACCAATGTAATTCGTAGGAACTTATCGTGAGATCACGGGATTACCAGTTTGAGAATACGACTATAATTTACATATTTCTAGACTTAGGCTTAAAAAGTTGGCGTTAGAAGGCAAAAACTCAATAGATCCCCGGAACGGCACCGTGAGTGGCACCCTCTCCTCGCACGGGACCAATGTAACCCGTAGAAACTTACCTCTCATTCACGGGATCCCGATTTGAAAATAAGATGACAATTTGCTTGTTTCTTGGCTTAGGATTAAAAACATGGCGTTTGAGGCCGAAAACTCCTCGTAAGTACTGATCGGGCGATAACGATACTCCCGGTTTGAGAATGAGATGAAAATTTACATATTTTTAAACTTAGTCTTAAAAAGATGGCGTTAGTGGGTAAAAACCTGAAACGGCCCACGAACAGCCCCGTGGGTGGAACCAACACCTCGCACGGGACCAATCTAACTCGTAGGAACTGACCACGCGATCACGGGACTCCCGATTTGAGAATACAACGATAATTTTCATATTTCTAGACTTGGAATTAAAAGCATGGAGTTAGTGGATGAAAACCCAAAATAGCTCCCGAACGGCCCCATGAGTTGCACTAAGACCTCGCGATGAAGGGACTCCCAATTTGACAATAAGATGATAGTTTGCATATTTCTAGACTTAGGTGTAAAAACATGGCGTTGTTGGGTGAAAAAATGAAACAACCACCGAATAGCCTCGTCAGTGGCACCAACATCTCGCACTGGACGATGGTAACTCGTAGGAACTTACCACGCGATCATGGGACTCCCAGTTCATAATACGACAATAATATTCATATTCATAGACTTAGGCTAATGAATATGGCATTAGAAGGCAAAAACCTGACACAACCCCCAAACAGACCCATGAGTGGTAGCAACTCCTCGCACGGGACCAATGTAACTCATAGGAACTGACCGCTCGATCACGGGACTGCTAATTTGAGAATATGATGAAAATTTACGTATTTCTAGACTTGCGCATAAAAACTTGGCATTATTGGGTGAGAAGTTGAAAAAGGCCACAAACGGCCCCATGAGTGGCACCGACACCTCGCACGGGACTAATGTAACTCGTAGGAACTTACTGCGTGATCATAGGGATCCCAGTTTGAGTATACAAAAATATTTTTCATCTTTCTTAACTTAGCCTTAAAAACATGGTATTAGGAGGAGAAAAATCGACACAACCTCCGAACGGCCCCGTGGGGGAAGTAACTCCTCGCATGGGACCAATGTTACTCATAGGAACTAACCTCTCGATCATGGGACTCTCGGTTTGTGAATACAAAGATAATTTACAAATTTCTAGGATTAAGCCTAAAAATAAGGCGTAAATGGGCGAAAACTCAAAAAAGCGCTAGAACGGCCCCTTGAGTGGCAATCCAACCTCGCACGGGACCAATGTAACTCATAGGAACTTACCGTGTGATCATGGGGACTCTCAGTTTGAGAATACGATGATAATTTGCATATTTCTAGACTTAAGCTTAAGAACATGGCGTTAGTGGTGGAAAACTCGAAACAACCCCCAAACGGCCCCGTAAGTGGCACTAACACCTTGCACGGGACCTATGTAACTCGTAGGAACTTACCGTGAGGTCACGGGATTTCCAATTTGAGAATCTGACTATAATTTTTATATTTTATAGACTTAGGCATAAAAAGAAGGCGTTAGAAGGCAAAAACTCAATACAGCCCCCGAATGGCCCTGTGAGTGGCACCCATTCCTCGCACGGGACCAATGTAACCTGTAGAAACTAATCACTCATTCATGGGATCTTAATTTGAGAATAAGACGATAATTTGCATGTGTCTTGACTTAGGATTAAAAACATGGCGTTAGGGGGAAAAACTGGAGACAACCCCTGAACTTGCCTGTGAGAGGCACCAGCACCTTGCACGGTACCAATCTAACTCGTGAGTAATGACCGCGAGATCACATTACTCTCAATTTTAGAATACAACGATAACTTACATATTTCTAGACTTAGGATTAAAAACACAATGTTAGTGGGAGAAAATGTGAATTAACCCCGGAACAACCCCATGGGTGGCACAAACACCTCTCACATGACGAGTGTAACTCATAGGAACTGACCGCATGATCACAGGACTCGCAGTTTAAGAATATGATTATATCTTGCATATTTTTGGACTTAGGCTTAAAACATGGTCTTAGTGGGTGCAAACCCGAAACGTCCCACGAACGGCCCCGTGAGTGCTACCGACACCTCATAATGGACCAATGTAACTCGTAGGAACCGATCGCATGATCACAGGACTCCCGATTTGAGAATACGACAATAATTTCAATATTTCTCGACTTAGGCTTAAAAACATGGTGTTAGTGGGAGAAAATACGATATAGCCCCCGAACATCCCCATGAGTGGCACCCACACCTGACACAGGAAAAATGTAACTCATAGGAACTGGCCGCGCGATCACGGGACTCCCAGTTTGAGAGTACAAAAATAATTTGCATATATCTACTCTTAGGCTTAAAAACAAGGTGTTAGAAGGAAAAACTCGACAGAACCCCTAAACGGCCCCGTGAGTGGAAGTTACTCCTCGCATGGGACCAATGTAACTCGTAGGAATTGACCCCTTGATCACGGGACTCCCGATTTGATAAAACAATGATAATTTATATATTTCTAGGCTTAGGCCAAAAAACATGGCGTTAGAGGTTGAGAACTAAAAAATTCCCCCGAACAGCCTCGTTTATGGCACCAACCCCTCGCAGAGGACTAATGTAACTCGTTGGAACTTACCGCACGATAACGGGAATCCCGGTTTGAGAACATGATAATAATTTGCATATTTCTATACTTAAGCTTAAAAACATGGTGTTTGTGGTTGGAAACCCGAAATAGCCCCGAACGGCCCCGTGAGTGGCACTAACAGCTCGCACGGGACAATTGTAACTCGTAGGAACATACCGTGCGATCACGGGACTCCCTTTTTGAGAATACGACTATAATTTGTATATTTCTAGGTTTAGGATTATAAAAATGGCGTTAGAAGGAAAAAAACTCGACAAAACCCTCGAACGACCCCATGAGTGGAACCCACTCCTCGCAGGGGACTAATGTAACTTCTAGATACAAAGCACGTTCACGAGATCCCGTTTTGAGAATACGATGACAATTTGAAATTTTTTAGACTTAGGATTAAAAGCATGGCGTTTGAGGGCGAAAACTCAAGACAACCCCCGAACTGCCCTCTGTGAGGCACCATCACCTTGCACGGGACCAATGTAACTCGTAGGTACTGACCGTGCGATCACGGTACTCCCGGTTTGAGAATATGGCTATATTTTACATATTCTAGACTTAGGATAAAAACATGACATTAGTAGGTGAAACCCTAAACATCCCCGGAATGGCCCCGTGAGTGGCACCAATACGTCACACAGGACCAATGTAACTAGTAGGAATTGGCCGCATGATCACAGGACTCCCAGTTTGAGAATGCGACGATAATTCAAATATTCTAGGATAAGCAAAATAAGGCGTTAGTGGTTAAAAATCGGAAATAGCCCCCAAACGGCCCCGTGAGTGACACAATCACCAAGCACGGGACGAATGTAACTCATAGGAACTGATCGTGTGATCACGGGACTCGTGTTTTGAGAATATGATGATAATTTGCATGTTTCTAGACTTAAGCTTAAAAACATGGTGTTAATAGGAACACCTCTCACAGAACCAATGTAACTCGTAGGAACTTAACCTATGATCACGGGAGACCCGGTTTTAGATTAATATGATAATTTACATATTTCTGCACTTAGGCTTAAAAATATGACGTTGGATGGAAAAAACCCGACACAACCCCCGAATGGCCCCGTGAGTGGCACCCACTCCTCACACGGGACCAGTGTAACTTGTAGGAACTTATCTCATGATCACGGGATCCTGGTTTGAGAATACGATGATAATTTGCAAATATCCAGACTTAGGCTTAAAAACACGGTGTTAGAGGGCAAAAACTCGAGCCAACCCCCGAACGGCCCCGTGAGAGGGACCAACACCTCGCACGAGACCAATGTAACTCATAGTAATTGAACGTGCGAACACAGGACTTCCGATTTGAGAATATAATGATAATTTGCATATTTCTAGACTTAGGCTAAAAACATGGCGTTAGTGCGCAAAAACTCGAAATGGCCCCGTGGGTGGGACCAACACCTTACACGGGAAGAATGTAACTCGTAGGAACATACTGCATGATCACAGGACTAGAGATATTAGAATATGACAATAATTTACATATTTCTAGACTTATGCTTAAAAACATAGCATTAGTGGGTGAAAACTACAAACAAATCCCGAATGACCCCTTGAGTGGCACGAACACTTGTACTATCGAATGTAACCCGTAGGAATTGACCGTGTGATCACTGGACTCTCGGTTTGAAAATACAGTGACAATTTGCCTATTTTTAGACTTAGGCTTAAAAACATGGCGTTAGTGGATGAAAACTCGAAATAGCCCCCGAATGGCCCTGTGAGTGGCACTAGCACTTCACACGGGACCAATGTAACTCGTAGGAACATACTGCACGATCATGGGACTCCCGGTTTGAGAATACAATGGTAATTTGCATATTTCTTGGCTTAAGCTTAAGAACATGGTGTTAGTGGGTGCATGCTCAAAATTGCCCCCTTACGGCTCCGTAAGTGGCACCAACACCTCGCACGGGACGAATGTAACTCATTGGAACTGACCATGCGATAACGGGACTCTAGATTTTGAAAATACGATGATAATTTGCCTGTTTTTAAACTTAGAATTAAAAACATGGCATTAGTGGGTGATAACCCAAAGTAGCCCCCGAATGGCCCCGTGAGTGGCACTATCACCACGCATAGGACCAATGTAACTCGTAGGAACTTACCGCGCGATCATGGGACTCTGAGCTTGAGAATACGATGATAATTTGCATATTTCTTGACTTAGTCTTAAAAAAATGGCATTAGAAGGCAAAAATCCGACACGGCCCCCGAAAGGCCTTGGGAGTGGCACCCACTCCTCGCACTGGACGAATGTAATTCGTAGGAACTTACTATGTGTTCATGGGATCCCTATTTGAGTATACGATGATAATTTTCAAATTTCTAGACTTCGGCTTAAAAACATTGCGTTAGAGGGTGAAAACTCTAGACAACCCCCGAACGGCCACATGAGAGGCACCAACACGTCGTATGTGACCAATGTAACTCGTAGGAACTGACCGCATGATAACGGGACTCCTAGTTTGAGAATATGAGGATAATTTTCATATTTCTTGACTTAGGCTTAAAAAACATGGCGTTAATGGGTGAAAACCCAAAACCACCCCCAAACAGCCCCATGAGTGGTACCAACACCTCACACTGGAGCAATGTAACTCGGAGGAACTAACCGCGTGATCACGGGACTCTCGGTTTGAGAATACAATGATAATTTCCATATTTTTACACATAGGTTTATAAACATTGCGTTGGTGGGTGAAAACTTGAAACATCCCCCAAACAGCCCCTTGAGTGGCACCAAAACCTTGCATCGGACCAACGTAACTCGTAGGAACTGACCGCACGATCAGGAGACTCCCAGTTTGAGAATACAATGATAATTATCATATTTCTGGACTGAGGCATAAAAACATGGCATTGGTGGGTGAAAATAAGAAACATCCCCCGAACGGCCCCGTGAGTGGCACAAACACCTCGCACGGGATGAATATAACTCATAGTAACTGACCATGCGATCATGGGACTCCTGTTTTGAGAATACGATGATAATTTTCATATATCTAGTTTTAGCCTTAAAAATAAGGTGTTGAAAAGAAAAAACTCGACACAGGCCCCGCCGTGAGTGATACCAACTCCTCGCATGGGACCTATGTAACTCGTAGGAACATACCGCGCGATCACTAGACTCCTGATTTGAGAATACGATAATAATTTGCTTATTTCTAGACTTAGGTTTAAAACCATGGCGTTAGTGGGTGAAAACCCGAATAAACCCTCGAGCGGCCTCGTGAGTGGCACCAACACCTCGCACGGACCAATGTAACTCGTAAGAACTTACCAAGTGATCACGGTTCTCCTGGTTTGAGAATAAGACTATAATTTGCATATTTTTAAACTTAAGTTTCAAGGCATGGCATTTATGGGTGAAAACTCGAAGCATCCCCCGAAGTCTCTATGAGTGGCACCAACACCTCGTACGGGACAAATGTAACTCGTAGGAACTGACTCCGCGATCACGGGACTCCTAATTTGAGAATACGACGATATTTTGCATATTTCGAGACTTAAGCTTAAAAACATGGCATTAGAAGGCAAAAACCCTACACTGCCCTCGAACGGCCCCGTGAGTGTCAACCACTCCTCACACGGTACCAATGTAACTCGTTGGAACCAATCGCACGAAAACGGGCCTCTCGCTTTGAAAATACGTACATAATTTGCATATTTCTCAACTTAGACTTAAAAACATGGCGTTAGTGGGTGAAAACGTGAATAAAGCCCCGAACGGCCCAGCGAGTGGCGCCAAAACCTCATACGGGACCAATGTAACTCCCAGATTAAGAATACGATGACAATTTGAAAATTTTGAGACTTCAGTTTAAAATTATGGCGTTAGTGGTTGAAAACCCAAAAAAGTGACAGAATGGCTCCGTGAGTGGCACCAACACCTCGCAAGGGATGAATGTAACTCGTAGGAACATATCGCGCGATCATAGGACTAATGATTTGAGAATACAACAATAATTTGCATATTTTTAGACTTTGTCTTAAAAATTTGGCATTTGTGGGGTAAAATCTAAAATATCCCCCGAACGGTCCCGTGAGTGGCACAAACACCTCGCACGGGACCAATGTAACTCGTAGGAACTGACCTCGTGATCACGGGACTCTCATTTTTAGAATACGATGATAATTTTCATATTTCTAAACTTACTCTTAAAAACACGGTGTTAGCGGGTGAAAAACTGAAATGGCCCTCGAACGGACCTGTAAGGGACACCAACACCTTGCACGGGGCCAATGTAACTCGTAGGAACTGACCATGAGGTCTTGAGACTCCCGATTTGAGAAGAAGGTGATAATTTGCATATTTTTACACTTAGGCTTAAGACCATGGCATTAGTGGGTGAAAAATCAAAACTGCCCCCAAAAGGCCCCGTGAGTGGTACCAACACCTCGCACGGGATCGATGTAACTCATAGGAACTGACCGCGTGATCACGAGACTCCCGATTTGGGAATATGACAATAATTTTCATATTTCTAGACTTGGGCTTATAAACATGGTGTTAATGGGTGAATACCTGTAATAACCTCCAAACGGCCCTATGAGTGGCACCAGCACGTCGCACGGGACCTATGAAATGTGTAGTAACTGACTACGTGATCACCAGACTCCCAGTTTGAGAATATGATAATATTTTTCATATTTCTAGACATAAGCATAAAAACATGGCGTTAGTGTGGGAAAATCCGAAACACCCCCCAAATGGCCCCATGAGTGGCACAAACACGTCGCACGGGATAAATGTAACTCGTAGGAACTAGCCACGCGATCATGGGACACCCGGTTTGAGAATACGATGACAATTTCCATATTTATAGACTTAGGCTTAAAAACATGGTTATATTGGGCGAAAACCCGTATAAACCCCTGAATGGACTCGTGAGTGGCACCACCACCACATACGGGACCAGTCTAACTCGTAGGAACTTACCACGTGATCATAACACTCTTGATTTAAGAATACGATGATAATTTTCCTATTTCTAGACTTAAGTTTTAAAACATGGAGTTAGTGGGTGAAAACATGAAACATCCACATAATGGCCCCGTGAGTGGCACCAACACCTCGCACGGGATGAATGTAACTTATGGGAACAGACCGCACGATCACGGGACTAATGATTTGAGAATACAACGATAATTTGCATATTTTTAGACTTTGTCTTTAAAACGAGGCATTTGTGGGGTAAAACCTAAAATAACCCCCGAACGATCCCGTGAGTGGAACAAACACCTCGTACGGGACCAATGTAACTCGTAGGAACTGACCTCGTGATCACGGGACTCTCATTTTTAGAATACGATGATAATTTACATATTTATAAACTTACACTTAAAAACACGGTATTAGCGGGTGAAAATAGAAATGGCCTCCGAACGGCCCTGTAAGGGACACCAACACCTTGCACGGGGCCAATGTAACTCGTAGGAACTGACCAGGAGGTCACGAGACTCCCGATTTAAGAAGAAGACGATAATTTACATATTTCTACACTTAGACTTAAAACCATGGCATTAGTGGGTGAAAAATCGAAACGGCCCCCGAAAGGCCTTGTGAGTGGTTCCAACACCTCGCACGGGACCGATGTAACTCATAGGAACTAACCTCGTGATAACGAGACTCTCGATTTGGGAATATGACAATAATTTTCATATTTCTAGACTTAGTCTTAAAAACATGACGTTAATGGGTGAATACCTGAAACAACCCTCAAACGGCCCTATGAGTGGCACCAACACCTCGCACGAGACCTATGAAATGTGTAGTAACTGACGCCGCGATCATCGGACTCCCGGTTTGAGAATATGATAATATTTTTCATATTTCTAGACTTAAGCATAAAAACATGACGTTAGTGGGGGAAAATCCGAAACGGCCTTCAAATGGCCCCATGAGTGGCACAAACACCTCGCACGGGATGAATGTAACTTGTAGGAACTAGCCATGCGATCACGGGACACCCGGTTTGAGAATACGATGACAATTTTCATATTTCTAGACTTAGGCTTAAAAACATGGCATTAGTGGGCGAAACCCCGTATAAACCCCTGAACGGACTCGTGAGTTGCACCACCACCACATTCGGGACCAATCAAACTCGTAGGAACTTAACACGTGATCGTAACACTCCCGGTTTAAGAATACGATGATA
Organism: Sambucus nigra; assembly: GCA_949130495.1. Classification (NCBI taxonomy): domain Eukaryota; kingdom Viridiplantae; phylum Streptophyta; class Magnoliopsida; order Dipsacales; family Adoxaceae; genus Sambucus; species Sambucus nigra. The sequence continues at coordinate 299,622,407 of OX422217.1, read as the reverse complement.
ATTTTCCAATTTCTATACTTAAGTTTAAAAACATGGAGTTAGTGGGTGAAAACTTGAAACAACCCCATAACGGCCCCGTGAGTGTTTGGTTCACAGCAGATGGGACATAAAGTAGAGGGTTGTTTGGTTCACAGCAAAGCTCCCGATGGAACTCGAAGCTACTTTGCTCTAGGTTCCACGGTGAAGATCTTTTGGTGTTTTACCAGGTGTATCTAAGATGGTCAGGACAAGCCCCAACGGTGCCCCACTTCTCAATACTCCAAACCAAGTCCCTCTAAAGTTCCCTCAGTGAGGTTGTTCGATAGAGCATGAAAGCTCTCCCAGGCCCTGCCAAGCCTGGTCTCTCGCGAGTACCGTTCGACCTCACACCCATTCATTATTCTCGTTACAACATTACAGTCGTTATAACTCATAGTGAATATAAACAAAGCTATAATATGACAAAGTAACAATAAGCTAAAGTACGAGTTGACACGCCAAGCTTCCACGCTGAGCTGCCTCGCTGAGCTTATCCTCCGAACACTATTGCTAATTGGTGGATTGTCCCTAATCCCAGGATTACCTTCAGGCCCCCTCTACAGTGGGTGAAAAAACAAAACGGCCTCGTGAGGGGCACTAACACCTCGCATGGGACCAATGTAACTCGTAGGAACTGATTATGAGATCACGAGAATCCAAATTTGAGAATACGACAATAATTTCCATATTTCTAAACTTATGCTTAAAAACATGGTGTTAGTGGGTGCAAACCCAAACTCGCCCCCAAACGAATCCGTGATTGGTACCAATACCTCGCACGGGACCAATGTAACTCTTAGGAACTGGCCGCGTGATCACGGGACCCCCAATTTGAGAATATGATGCCAATTTTTATGTTTCTTGACATAGGTTTATGAACATGGCGTTAGTTGGTGAATACCCAAAACGTAGCCAAATGGCCCCATGAGTTGTACTAACACCTCGTACGGGAGTAATCTAACTCGTCAAAATTGACTGCATGATCATGGGACCTTCGATTTGAGAGTATGAAGATAATTTTCATATTTCTAGACTTAGGCATAAAAGAATGGCGTTAGTGGGTGAAAACTCGAACGAGCCCCGGAACGGCCACGTGAGTGGCACCAACACCTCACACAGGACCAATGTAACTCGTAGGAACTGACCGCATGATCAAGAGATCTTGGTTTGTGAATAAGACAATAATTTGTATATTTATAGATTTATGAATAAAAACATGGTGTTAGTGGGTGAAAACCCGAAACAACCCCCAAATGGCCCCGTGAGGGGCACCAATACCTTGTTAGAGTCCAATGTAACTCGTAGGAACTTACCGTGCGATCACGCGACTACCGGTTTGAGAATATGATGATAATTTGCATATTTCTAGGCTTTGTCTTAAAAACATGGCGTTAATGGGTGAAAACCTGAAACCACCCCCAAACGGCCCCGTGAGTGGCACCAACACCTCGCACTGGACCAATGTAACATGTAGTAACTGATCGCGCAATCACAGGACTCCTAGTTTGAGAATACGATGATAATTTACATATTTCTAGACTTAGGCATAAAAAAATTTCATTCCTAGGTGAAAATCCGAAAAAACCCCCGAACGGTCCCATAAGTGGCACAAACACCTCACACGGGATGAATGTAACTCGTAAGAATTGACCATGTGATCATGGGACTCCCGATTTGAGAATACAATGATAATTTGCATATTTATAGACTTAGGCTAAAAAACATGGCGTTAGAAGGCAACAACCCAACATAATCCCTGTGAGTGGCAACAACTCCTCATAAGAGACCAATGTAACCCGTAGGAACTGACCGCACGATCATGGGACTCTCGATTTGAGAGTATGATGATAATTTGCATATTTCAGGTCTTATTCATAAAAACATGATGTTAGTGGGTGAACACCCAAATAAACCCCAAAACATCCTCGTGAGTGGAACCAACACCTCGTACAGGACCGATCTAACTCTTAGGAACTTACCATGTGATCATGGGACTCCTGGTTTGAGAATACGACAATAATTTGCATATTTCTAGACTTTAGCTTAAAAACATGGCGTTAGTGGGCGAAAACCTGAAACAACCCTCGAACGTCCCCATGAATGGCACCAATACCTTGCACATGACGAATATAACTCGTAGAAACTGATCGCGTGATCATGGGACTCCCTATTGAGAATATGATGATAATTTTTATATTCTTAAACATAGGCTGAAAAACATGGCGTTAGTGGGTGAAAACCGAAAACATCCCCATAGGAACTGACCACACGATCACGGGATCCCAGTTTGATAATATGATGATAATTTGCAAATTTCTAGCCACAAGCTCAAAACATGACGTTAGAGGGAGAAAACTTGAGACAACCCCCGAACGGCCCCATGAGTGGCACCAACACCTCGTACGGGGCCAATGTAACTCGTAGGAACTTACCACGTGATCACGGGACTCCTGATTTCAGAATATGATGATAATTTGCATATTTGTAGACTTAGGTTTAAAAACAAGTCATTCGTTGGTGAAAACCCAAAACTGCCCCCGATCGGACTCGTGAGTGGCACCAACACCTCGCAGAGGACCAATGTAACTCGTAGGAACTGGACGCATGATAACAAGACTCTCGATTTCCGAAGACGATCATAATTTTCATATTATTAGACTTGGGATTATAAACATGTCGTTAATGGGTGAAAACTCGAAACTGCCGCCTAATGGCCCTGTGAGTGGCACCAACACCTCACACGGGACCAATGTAACTCGTAGGAACTGATTGCGTGATCACGGGACTCCCTATTTGATAATACAATTATAATTTAAATATTTGAAGACTTAAGTAAAACATGGTGTTAGTGGGTGAAAACCCAAAACAGCCCGTGAATGTCCCCGTAAGTGGCACCAACTCCTTGCAAAAGACCAATGTAATTCGTAGGAACTGACCACGCGATCTCATGACTCTCAGTTTGAAAAATACGATGATAGTTTGCATATTTCTAGACTTATGCTGAAAAACATGGCGTTATAAGGCAACAACAATATGTAGCCCCCGAACGACCCCGTGATTGGCACGAAGTCCACGCACGAGACCAATGTAACTCATAGGAACTGGCCGCATGATCACGGGACTCTCAATTTGAGAATATGATGAAAATTTGAATATTTCAAGACTTATTAGTAAAAACATGGCATTATTGGGTGAAAACACAAATAAACACACCGAACGGCCCCTTGAGTGGACGCAACACCTCATACGGGACCAATGTAACTCGTAGGAACTTACCGCGTGATCATGGGACTCTCAGTTTTAGCATACGATAATAATTTTCCTATTTCTAGACTTAATCTTTAAAACAAGTCGTTTGTGGGTGAAAACCCGAAATAACCTCCGAACATCCCGGTGAGTGGTACCAATACATCGAACGGGATGAATGTAACTCGTAAGAAGTGACCGCGTGATCACAGGACTCCCAATTTGAGAATACGATGACAATTTGCATATTTTTAGACTTAGGTTGGAAAACATGGCGTTAGTGGGTGAAGACCCAAAATAGACCCCGAACGACCTGGTGAGTGGCACCAACAACTCGCACGGGACCATTGTAAGTCATAGGCACTAGCTGCGTGGTCTCGGGACTTCCCGTTTGAGAATGCAACGATAATTTAAATATTTTAGGACATAAGTAAAACATGGCGTTAGTGAGTGAAAAGCTAAAACATCCCGCAAATGGCCCCATGAGTGGCACCAACACCTTGCACGAGACCAATGTATTTCATTGGAACTGACAACATTACCCTGAGACTCCTAATTTGAGAATACGATGATAATTTGCATATTTCTAAAATGAGGCACAAAACACGACGTTAGTGGGTGAAAACCCGAAATAGCCCCGAACGGCCCCGTGAGTTTAAAAAACACCTCGCACGGGACTAATGTAACTCGTAGGAACTGATCGCGTGACCACGTGACTCCTAATTTGAGAATATGTTGATAATTTGCATATTTCTAGACTTATCCTTAAAAACAAGGCGTGAGAAGGCTAATATCCGACACAGGCCACGAACGGCCCTGTGAGTGGCACCAACTCCTCGCACGGTACCAATGTAACCCGTAGCAACTGACCCGCGCGATCAAGGGACTCCCGACTTGAGAATATGACAAAAATTTGCATATATGAAGACTTAGGGTTAAAAATATGGCGCTACTGGGTGAAAACCAAAAATAACTCCTAAACGGCCTAATGAGTGGCACCAACACCTCACACGGAACCAATGTAACTCGTAGGAACTTACCGCGCAATCACGGGACTCCCAGTTTGAGAATACAATGATGATTAGCATATTTCTATACATAGCCTTAAAACATGGCGTTACTGGCTGAAAATCCAAAATAGCCTCGAACGGCCCCGTGAGTGGCACCAACACCTCCCACGAAACCAGTGTAACTCGTAGGAACTAACCGCGAGATCACGGGACTCCCGATTTCAGAATACGATGATAATTTTCATATTTGTAGACATAGGCCTAAAAACATGGCGTTAGAAGGTAAAAACCCGACACAACCCCCGAACGACCCTGTGAGTGTCACCTACTCTTCGCACGGTACCAATGTAACACGTGGGAAGTGACCGCACGATCACAGGGCACTAGGTTTGAGAATACAATGATAAATTGCATATTTCTAGACTTAGGTTTAAAAATATGGTTTTAGTGGGCAAAAACCTGAATAAACCCCTGAACGGCCCCATAAGTGGCACCAACACCTCTTACGGGACCAACGTAACTCGTAAGTACTTATCACGAGATCACGACACTTCTGGTTTAAGAATACGACAATGATTTTCATATTTCTAGACTTAAGTTTAAAAACATGGCGTTAGTGGGTGAAAACCCAAAACAACCCTAGAATGACCCTGTCAAGGGTACCAACACCTCGCATGAGATGAATGTAACTGGTAGGAACTGATCGCGCGATCACGGGACTATCAATTTTAGAATACAGTGATAATTTGCATATTTTTAGACTAAGTGTTAAAAACAAGGCGTTCGTGTGTGAAAACCCAAAATAGCCCATGAATGGCCCTATGAGTGGAACAAACACCTTGCACGGGACAAATGTAATTCGTAGGAACTGACCTCGTGATCATGAGACTCTCATTTTTAGAATACGACGATAATTTGCATATTTCTAAACATACGCTTAAAAACACGGAGTTAGTGGGTGAAAAATTGAAATTGCCCCCAAACGGCCCCGTAAGGGACACCAACACCTTGCATGGGGCCAATGTAACTCGTAGGAATGACCATGAGATCACGAGACTCCCGATTTGATAATACGGTGATAATATCCATATTTCTAGACTTAGTCTTAAAAACATGGTGTTAGTGTGTACAATCGGAAATCGCCCCCGAACGGCGCCATGAGCGATACAACACCTCGATCGGGACAAATGTAACTCGTGGGAATTGACCGCGTGATCACGGGACTCCCGATTTGATAATACGACAATAATTTTAATGTTTCTAGACTTATATTTATGAACATGGAATTAGTTGGTGAAAACCAGAAACGACCCCCGAATGACCGTGCGAGTGGTACCAACACTTCGTACTGGAGCAATGTAACTCGTAGGAATTGATCACATGATCATGAGACTATCGGTTTGAGAATACAATGATAATTTGCATATTTCTAGACAAAGGCATAAAAAATAGCTTTACTGGGTGAAAACTCGAAATAACCCCCGAACGGCCCCGTGAGTGGCACCAACACCTCGCATGGGACCAATGCAACTCGTAGGAACTTACCGCATGATCACGGGACTCCCGATTTGAGAATGTGACGATAAATTGCATATTTTTAGACCTAGTCATAAAAACATGGCGTTAATGATTGAAAACCGGAAACAACCCCCAAACGGCCCCCTGAGTGGCACCGACACCTCTCACGGGACCTATGTAATGTGTAGTAACTGACTGCGCGATCACGGGACTTCGATTTTTAGAATACGACGATAATTTGCATATTTCTAGACTTAGGAAAAAAACCTTGGATTTAGTGGGTGAAAATCCGAAACAACCCCCGAACGGCCCCATAAATGGCACAAACACCTTGCACGAGACAAAAGTAACTTGTAGGACCTGACCACGCGATCACGGGACTCCCGATTTGAGAATACGATGATAATTTGCATATTTCTAGACTTTGGTTAAAAACATGGCATTAGAAGGAAATAACCCAACACAGGCCCCGAACAACCCCGTGAATTGCACTAATTACTCGCACGATCACGGGACTCCCGATTTGAGAATACAATGATAATTTTCATTTTTCAAGACTTATTCTTAAAAACATGGCGTTAGTGGGTGAAAACCCGAATAAACCCCCGAACGACACCATGAATGGCACGAACATGTCGTACGGGACCAATGTAACTCGTAGGAACTTACCGCGTGATCACAAGACTCTAGGTTTGAGAATAGGACAATAATTTGCATATGTTTAAACTTAAGATTCAAAACATGAAGTTAGTGGGTGAAAACTTAAAACTGCTCCCGAACTACCCTGTGAGGGGCACCAAAACCTCTCATGAGACCAATGTAACTTGTAGGAACTGATCGCGTGTCACGATAATCGCAATTTGAGAATACAACGATAATTGGCATATTTCTGGACTTAGGTTTATTAACATGGCGTTAGTGGGTAAAAATTCGAAATAGCCCCCTAACGGCTCCGTGAGTGGCACCAACACCTCGCACGGGACAAATGTAACCCGTAGAAACTAATCGCGCGATCACGTGACTCCCTGTTTGAGAATACGGAAATAATTTAAATATTTAAGGAAGTAAGTAAAACATGGGGTTAGTGGGTGAAAACCCAAAACAGCCCGAGAACATCCCCGTAAGTGGCACCAACACCTTGCACAAGACCAATGTAATCCGTAGGAACTAACCACGTGATCATATGACTCCCGATTTGAGAAATACGACGATAATTTTCTTATTTCTAGACTTAGGCTTAAAAATATGGCGTTAGAACGCCATAACCGGACACAGCCCCTGAATGTCCCCATGAGTGGCACCAACTCCTTGCACGAGACCAATGTAACACATAGGAACTGACTGCACGATCACGAGACTCCCGATTTGAGAATACGGTGATAATTTTCATATTTCAAGACTTATACTTAAAAATATGGCATTAGTGCGTGAAAACTCGAATAAACCATTGAACGGCCTAGTGAGTGGCACCAACACATCGCATGGGACCAATGCAACTCGTAGGAACTTACCGCATGATCACGGGACTCCCGATTTGAGAATGTGATGATAATTTGCATATTTTTAGACCTAGGCTTAAAAACATGGCGTTAATGATTGAAAATCGGAAACAACCCCCAAACGGCCCCCTAAGTGGCACCGACACCTCTCACGGGACCTATGTAATGTGTAGTAACTGACTGCGTGATCACGGGACTTCGAGTTTGAGAATACGACGATAATTTGCATATTTCTAGACTTAGGAATAAAACCTTGGATTTAGTGGGTGAAAATCCGAAACAACCCCCGAACGGCCCCGTGAATGGCACAAACACCTTGCACGAGATGAAAGTAACTTGTAGGACCTGACCACGCGATCACGAGACTTCCAATTTAAGAATACGATGATAATTTGCATATTTCTAGACTTTGGTTAAAAACATGGCATAGAAGGAAATAACCCAACATAGGCCCCGAACGACCCCGTGACTGGCACCAACTACTCGCATGATCATGTGACTCCCGGTTTGAGAATATAATGATAATTTGCATTTTTCAAGACTTATTCTTAAAAACATGGCGTTAGTGGGTGAAAACCTGAATAAACCCCCGAACGACCCCATGAATGGCACCAACAAGTCGTACGGGACCAATGTAACTCGTAGGAACTTACCGTGTGATCACAAGACTCTTGGTCTGAGAATAGGACGATAATTTGCATATTTTTAAACTTAAGATTAAAAACATGACATTAGTGGGTGAAAACTTTAAACTGCCCCCGAACTACCCTGTGAAGGGCACCAAAACCTCGCACGAGACCAATGTAACTTGTAGGAACTGACCGCGTGATCATGGGAATCGCGATTTGAGAATACAATGATAATTTGCATATTTCTGGACTTAGGTTTATTAACATGGCGTAAGTGGGTGAAAATTCGAAATAGCCCCCTAACCGCCCCGTGAGTGGCACCAACACCTCACACGGGACAAATGTAACCAGTAGAAACAAATCGCGCGATCACGTGACTCCCCGTTTGAGAATACGACGATAATTTAAATATTTCAAGAAGTAAGTAAAACATGGGGTTAGTGGGTGAAAACCCAAAACAACCCGGAAACATCCCCGTAAGTGGCACCAACACCTTGCACGAGACCAATGTAATCCGTAGGAACTAACCACGTGATCATATGACTCTCGGTTTGAGAAATACGACGACAATTTTCTTATTTCTAGACTTAGGCTTAAAAACATGGCGTTAGAAGGCCACAACCCAAGACAGCCCCCGAATGGCCCCGTGAGTGGCACCAACTCCTCGCACGAGACCAATGTAACGCATAGGAACTAACCGTACGATCACGGGACTCTCGATTTGAGAATACAATGATAATTTTCATATTTTAAGACTTATACTTAAAAACATGGCATTAGTGGGTGAAAACTTGAATAAACCATTGAACGGCCTCGTGAGTGGCACCAATACCTCGTACGGGACCAATGTAACTTGTAGGAACTGATCGCGTGATCACGGCACTCCCGATTTGACAATACTATGATAATTTCCATATTTTTAGACCTAGGCTTAAAAACATGGCGTTAATGGTTGAAAAACGGAAACAACCCCCAAACGGCCCCCTGAGTGGCACTGACACCTCTCAAGGGACCTATGTAATGTGTAGTAACTGACTGCGCGATCACGGGACTTCGAGTTTGAGAATACGACGATAATTTGCATATTTCTAGACTTAGGCAAAAAACCATGGATTTAGTGGGTGAAAATCCGAAACAACCCCCGAACGGCCCCGTGAATGGCATAAACACCTCGCACGAGACGAAAGTAACTTGTAGGACCTGACCACACGATCACGTGACTCCTGATTTGAGAATACGATGATAATTTTCATATTTCTAGACTTTGGTTAAAAACATGGCATTAGAAGGAAATAACCCAACACAGGCCCCGAACGACCTCGTGACTGGCACCAACTACTTGCACGATCACGGGTCTCCAGGTTTGAGAATACAATGATAATTTTCATAATAATTATTCTTAAAAGCATGGCGTTAGTGGGTGAAAACCCGAGTGAACCCTCGAATGGCCCCATGAATGGCACCAACGTCGTATGGGACCAATGTAACTCCTAGGAACTTACCGCGTGATCACAAGACTCTTGGTTTGAGAATAGGACGATAATTTGTATATTTTTAAACTTAAGATTAAAAACATGTTGTTAGTGGGTGAAAACTCAAAACCGCCCCCAAACTCCCCGGTGAGGGGCACCAAAACCTCGCACGAGACCAATGTAACTTGTAGGAACTGACCACGTGATCACGGGACTCGCGATTTGAGAATACAATGATAATTTGTATATTTCTGGACTTAGGTTTATTAACATGGCGGTAGTGGGTGAAAACTCGAAATCGCCCCCTAACGACCTCGTGAGTGGCACGAACACCTCGCACGAGACAAATGTAACCCGTAGAAACTGATCGCGCGATCATGTGACTCCCTATTTGAGAATACGATGATAATTTAAATATTTCAGGAAGTAAGTGAAACATGGGGTTAGTGGGTGAAAACCCAAAATAGCCCGAGAACATCACCGTGAGTGGGACCAACAACTTTCACAAGACCAATGTAATCCGTAGGAATTGACCACGTGATCATATGACTCTCGGTTTGAGAAATACGATGATAATTTTCTTATTTGTAGACATAGGCTTAGAAACATGGCATTAGAAGGCCACAACCCGACACAGCCCTTAAATGGACCCGTGAGTGGCACCAACTCCTCGTACGAGACCAATGTAACACATAGGAACTGACCGCACGATCACAGGACTCCCGATTTGAGAATACGATGGTAATTTTCATATTTCAAGAGTTATTGCCACACCCCAAACCGAATATCCATACTAATCATTTGTTATTAGAATAATTGGATCATAATCTCAAGCCCATTGAAAATTTAATTCATTTAACAATATTTTTCTGCATAATGAACGTAATATTGTTCTTGTGCCATAACGAAGTCAACATGAGAGTCATAATTAGAGATTATACAATACTATGATTAACTATGATCAACTCAATCCATACTAAATCAATATATACATTGTGTGAGTATATTAAAATCTTCAATGTGGCAACGATAAAATCTCCATACTTAAACCCCAGTTCTTCTAACGCTGAAACTCTCAAAGTTATCGGTCATATATTATCCTAGCTGGAAGCGTACAAACTTGAAATTGTTAAAATATAAACTCTAAGCATTAATCTTAGTGAGGTACTCCTTCCCTGCAATGGAATAACAATTCTATATCGAATATGTGGATATAAAATTCGAACAATAATGCCCATTAGCAATAAAAAACCATGGATCATAAGATCCAAATAATTCTGCCCATTAGCAATAACAAATCCTGGATCATAAGATCCAAATAATTCTACCCATTGGCAATAACAAATCGTGGATCATAAGACCCAAATAATTCTGGCCATTGGAAATAACACATTCCTGAATATTTTAATATCCACACAAATCTTGAATACTGAAGTATTCAAACTAATCCTGGATCATGAGACCCAAACAAATCCTGGATATTTTAATATCCAAACAAATCCTGAATACTGAAGTATTCAAACAAATCCGCTCTTAGAGTTATATTCATATGTATATATGAAACAAATCATAAGTACACTCACCTTGATAGTTTAACTGGCTTTTCCCTTGACTTTATCCGGTACTTGTTCAATCAACTCTTCTTCCCTTCCTATCATTCATACAAAATTAGTATCATCATAAAAATATCAATAACCCAAAGAATGATTTAAACATAATTCAATCCATAAGCATCACATGATTTCATTCAAATCATTTATCACAAGTGAAGTTCCATCCAAATCCATGTTAATATATTTAACATATCCAAATCATATACCAAATATAATTTCATTTATTCTTGGTGATTCAATCCTTGTCATATTAGTATTCCAATACAAAAGACGGTACATCATTTCAAGTCTCCTAGAGCAAGATATGCCCATTTCTTTACCACATAGTAAATCTGCCCTATAGTCTATTTTATCGTTCATTAAACTTCTAGGAATTTCCATAATTTTTCTACATCATAAATTTATATGATATATCACCTAACATCATTAAACATATTGACCAATAAAATATTAAAATTTCATAATTTTCAGAGTTCATTTGCTATGTCAAGCAAAACATCGAACACATGGCGGGCATACCTTCACCCTTAGGGCAGATTTCATAACCGAACTTAAAACTCTCACCAAAGACTCATTTATTGGTATTTTCACAAAACTTTCGTATATGTAATACATATATTAGTCTATGTTAATCTCCAATTTGAATCAATCAATTTCACTAATCATACAAAAATATATGGAATTTTGAATAAACAAAGTTTCTAAACAAAGCAATTTTAGGGTTTTGTACATTCAACTTAACTTAAACTTTCATCTAACCACACACATATATCAAGGGCTGAAAGTTTAATAAACAAATGATGATTTCTATCATCTAAAACATTAATAAAATAAAAATAACAAGATTTGTGGTTAGGATTACCTCTGGGACTTTTACGTAATTTCTACTGATTTTTCTCCAATTTTCCCCTCACGTTTTCTTCCTAACTTCCTAATTCTCTTTCTTTAAGCTTAAAATATATCATGGATGAATTTGTATGAATAAGGAGATATTTATAAGGTTTTCAAGTCGGCCAAAGAAAACATCCACCTCCAACCAATCAATTTAAGACACTTATTGGGCATAAAGGACAAATTTCCACTTAAACGAATGGACAAATTTGCCCTTCGTTAGTAATTTCGGTATAACTTCTTACTCGGACCTCTGTTTCACACACCGTTTATTATGTTACAACCATAACTCACTGTCTATAAATATCTAGCTTTCACCTCAAGTCAATTATTATCTTATAAAGGTCAAAACTAGATTTAAAACATGAGCATTCCTACCGAAAACTTCAAAATCTCACATTCGTAACTAATTCATTTATCATGCTTTATGAAACTAGGATTAGACTAAATATAATGACTTAACATTATATATGCTAATAATATTTTATCCACATGACATAATCTAATCATTATGTACACATAATATATCATAATTATATTCGGGTTGTCACAATTCTCCCCCTGTTAGAAAATTTCATCCCCGAAATTGACATACCTTGGTTGTCCGAATCAAACAAATACAAATAATTAATCTTCATGGTATCCTCGCTCTCCAATGTATCCTCTTCCATGGAATGCCTTATCCACACAACTTTCACAAGTGGGATCACTTTCGATCTCAATATTTTCTCCTTCCTATCCACGATAGCAAGTGGTTCTTCCACATAACTCAAGTCTTCCTTTAACTCAATAGGATGTTCCACCAACACATGTGAAGGATCCGCTACATACTTTCTTAACATAAAAACATGGAAAACATCATGTAACCGAGCTAACTCTGGTGGTAATGCTAACTTGTAGGAAACCATCCCGACTTTTTAAAGGATTTCATAAGGTCCAATGTAGCGTGGACTTAATTTCCCTTTCTTACCAAACCTCATAACTCCTTTCCATGGCGATATACGAAGAAACACATAATCCCCTTTCTGGAATTCCAAGTCTTTTCATCGTTTATCCGCATAACTTTTATGTCTGCTTTGAGCTATTCTCATTCTATCTTGAATAATCTTCACTTTTTCAGTGGTAACTTCAATCAATTCTGGACCCTCTATCTTCCTTTCACCAACTTCACCCCAACATATCGGTGTATGACATCATCTATCGTACAATTCTTCATATGGAGCCATACCAATAGTAGACTGAAAACTATTGTTATATGCAAATTCTATCAAAGGAAAATATTCATACCAATTACCTTTGAAATCAAGCACACAAGCTCTAAGCATATCTTCCAAAATCCGTATTGTCCTTTCAGACTTCCCATCTGTCTGAGGATGAAAAGCTGTACTAAACTTCAAGTTAGTACCCATAGCACACTGCAAGATATCCCAAAATCTGGATGTAAAATTAGGGTCTCTATCTAAAATACTAGATACTGGTGCTCCATGCAATCGAATAATTTCATTAACATACTAGCATACCTATCAACTGTATGCGTAGTCTTGACTGCTAGAAAATGAGCAGACTTTGTCAATCTATCCACCACTACCCAAATCGAATCTGACCCCTTCTGAGATATAGGAAGCCCAACTACAAAATCCATCGTTACATGATCCCATTTCCATTCCGGTATTGACAATGGCTGAAGCAGACCAGTAGGTTTCTGATGCTCCACTTTCACTTGCTGACAAATAAGGCACCTATCAATAAATTCAGCTATTTCCTTTTTCATATTATTCCACCAATAATGCTCCTTTAAATCAATATACATCTTAATACTACCAGGATGCATAGTATAAATGGAATTATGAGCCTCATCTAAAATTTCCTCTTTCAATCCACCCACATTAGGCATGCATAATCGTTGCTTATACAATAAAGTCCCATCATTCACAATACAAAAATCTTCAGACTTACTATCTCGTACATCTTGTCGTTTCTTCTCAAGAAAAGGATCTTGACTTTGAAAATCGTGAATACGAGTAGCTAATAAAGGCCTCACGCTTACATGAGCAAAAGAATCTTTCCCCATCTGCTAGTTGCAATTCCACTCCCATCAATCTCGACTCCATAATATGAGAAACTCTAGCACATTGAATACAAGATAACCTGCCCGAAGCTTTTCTACTCAAAGCATCTGCAACTACATTCGCCTTCACCGGATGGTAGTGAATTGTACAATCATAATCTTTAATTAACTCCATCCACCGCCTCTGCCTCAAATTCAACTCCTTCTGAGTAAATAAATACTTAAGGCTTTGATGGTCAGTAAAAATTTCACATACCTCGCCATATAGATAATGACGCCACAATTTCAAAGCAAACACAATAGCAGCAAGTTCCAAAACATGTGTAGGATAATTACGTTCATGTGTATGCAACTGCCTAGAAGCATAAGCAATAACTTTATCGTGCTCCATAAAAACACAACCCAACACAGCCCCTAAACGGACCCGTCAGTGGCACCAACTCCTCCCATGAGTCCAATGTAACTTGTAGGAACTAACTGTATGATCACGGGACTCCCGATTTGAGAATACGATGATAATTTGCATTTTTCAAGACTTGTTATAAAAAATATGGCGTTACTGGGTGAAAACCAGAATAAACCCAAGAACGGCCCCATGAGTGGCACCAACACCTCGTACGGGACAAATGTAAATCGTAGAAACTGAATGCGCATTCCCGGGACTCACATTTTGAGAGTATGATGATAATTTGAATATTTATGGACTTACATTTAAAAACATGATGTTAGTGGTTGAAAAACCAAAACAGCCCCCGAACGGCCCCATGAGGGGCACTAACAACTCGCACGGGACCAATGTAACTCGTAGGAACTGACCACGAGATAACGAGACTCCCAATTTGAGAATCTGATGATAATTTCCATATTTCTATACTTAGGCTTAAAAACATTGTGTCAGTGGATGAAAACCGGAATAAACCCCCGAACGGCCCCAAGGGCAGTACCAACACCTCGTCCGGGACAAATGTAACTCGTAGGAATTGACCGCGTGATCAAAGGACTCCTGATTTGAGAATACGACGATAATTTGAATATTTCTTGACTTATGTTTATGAACATGGCATTAGTATGTGAAAACCAAAAATGGCCCCCAAACAGTCGTGCGAGTGGTACCAACACCCCGTACGGGAGCAATGTAACTCGTAGGAACTGACCACATGATCGCGAGACTTTCGGTTTGAGAATACAACGAAAATATACATATTTCTAGACTTAAGCATGAAAATTGGTGTTAGTGGGTGAAAACCCTAAACAGCCCCCGAACGGCCCTATGAGTGGCACCAACACCTCGCACGGGACCATTGTAACTCGTAGGAACTGACTGCATGATCACGGGACTCCCTGTTTGAGAATGCGAATATAATTTGTATATTTCTAGACCAAGGCATAAAAACATGGCGTTAGTGGGTGAAAACCCAAAAAAGACCCCGAACGTCCCCATGAGTGGCACCAATACCTCACGAGAGTCGAATGTAACTCATAGGAACTTACTGCGCAATCATGGGACTCCTGGTTTGAGAATATGATGATAATTTGCATATTTGTAGACCTAGGCTTAAAAACATGGCGTTAATGGGCGAAAACCACAAACAACCCCCAAACGGCCCCTTGAGTGGCACCGACACCTCTCACGGGGCCTACGTAACGTGTAGTAACTGACCGCGTGATCACCGGACTCCCAGTTTGAGAATACGATGATAATTTGCATACTTCTAGACTCAGGCAAAAAAACATGGCTTTAGTGGCTGAAAATCCAAAACAACCCCCGAACGACCCCGTGAGTGGCACAAACACCTCGCACGGGATGAATGTAACTTGTAGGATCTGACCGCGCGATCACGGGACAACCAATTAGAGAATATGACAATAATTTGCATATTTCAACACTTCGGCTTAAAAACCTAGCGTTAGAAGGAAACAACCCAACACAACCTTTGAACGACCCCGTGAGTGGCACCAACTCCTTGCACGAGATTAATATAACTTGTAGGAACTAACCGCATGATCACGGGACTCTCGGTTTGAGAATACGATGATACTTTTCATTTTTCAAGACTCATACTTAGAAACATGGTGTTAGTGGGTGAAGACCCGAATAAACCCCCAAACGGCTTCATGATTCGCACCAACACCTCATACGGGACCAATGTAACTCGTAGGAACTTATCACGTGATCACAAGACTCTCGGTTTGAGAATACGACGATAATTTTCATATTTTTAAACTTAAGATTAAAAACATGTCGTTAGTGGATGAAAACCTGAAATCGCCTCCAAACTACCCTGTGAGGGGCACCAAAACCTAGAACGGGACCAATGTAACTTGTAGGAACTGACCGCTTGATCACGAGACTCCCGGTTTGAGAATACAACGATAATTTTCATATTTCTGAACTTAGGTTTATTAACATGGCGCTAGTGGGTGAAAACTCAAAGTCACCCCCTAACGGCCCCATGAGTGGCACCATCACCTCGCACGGGACCAATGTAACTCGTAGGAACTGACCGTGCGATCACGAGACTCCCGGTTAGAGAATACAATGATAATTTGCATACTTCTAGACTTAGGATTAAAAACATGACGTCAGTGGGTGAAAACCCTAAATAGCTCGGGAATGTCCCCGTGAGTGGAACAAACACCTTGCACGAGAGCAATGTAATCTGTAAGAACTGACCACGCGATCACATGACTCTCGGTTTGAGAAATACGATGATAATTTTCATATTTCTAGACTCAGGCTTAAAAACATGGCGTTAGGAGAGAACAACCCCACACATCCCCCGAACGGCCCCGTGAGTGGCACCAACTCCTCGCACGGGACCAATGTAACTCTTAGGAACTGCCCATCAGGGGTCTTCGAGCCTATTGCGTATGATTATCCATCCTTGCGGCGGCAAAAGGATTAGACATCCCCTAATGCTACGGTTCCCTGCGGTCCGAACCCGGGACTGTCGATTTGAGAATACGATGATAATTTTCATATTTCAAGACTTATAGTTAAAAACAAGGCGTTAGTGGGTGAATACTCAATTAAACACCCGAATGGCCCCGTGAATGGCACCAACACCACTTATGGGACCAATGTAACTCGTAGGAACTTACCGCGTGATCACGGGAATCTCGATTTTAGAGTACGACGATAATTTGCATACTTCTAGACTTACCTTAAAAACATGGCGTTAGTGGGTGAATACCCAAAACAACCCCCGAACGGCCCCATAAGAGGCACGGACACCTCGCACAAGACCAATGTAACTCATAGGAACTGATCGCGCGATCACGAGACTCCCGGTTTAATAATCCGACGATAATTTACATATTTTTGGACATAGGCTTAAAAAAATTGCATTAGTGGGTGAAAAACTAAAACTGCCCCGCGAGGCGAACCAACACGTCTCACGAGACCAATGTAACTCATAGTAACAAACAACACGATCATGGGATCCTAGTTTGAGAATATGACGATAATTAGCAACTTTGTAGACTTAGGCTTAAAAACATGACGTCAGAGGGTGAAAAATCTAGACAACCCTTGAACGGCCCCGAGTGTGGCACCAACACCTCGTACGGGACCAATGTAACTCATACGAATTTATCACGTGACAACGAAACTCCTTGTTTGAGAATACGACGATACACTACAAGCAAAACACCTTTTTATGACCCTCGAAAAAATAGTTTAATGACATTTATTACAAAAATATCATTTAAGGGTTAATGCTATTATTAAAATGAAATTTTAAATATAAAATGTCATTTTATACATATTATTATGACACTGTAAATATAAAAATCATATTTAATTTTACATATTATGACATTTTTTTGAAAAGTTTTTTACCTAACTACATAACATGACCCTTTAATTTGAATTTCGGAAAATTTTTTAACACCCCCGCGCTTCGTCTATGGCTCGAAATTTTGATACCCGCGCATTCGTTCCTATCCTCACGGCTCGATTCCTCTCGTCACGGCTCACGATTCTTCTCACGGCTCATCTCATCTCCTTTCCTCATCACGGCTGTTCTCTATTCTCTCTCAAAGTTGGACGATTTCCATTATAAGGTCAGTCGCCACCTGTCTATGTATATGTATATGTATATGTATATGTATATGTATATGTATATGTATATGTATATGTATATGTATATGTATATGTATATGTATATGTATATGTATATGTATATTTATATGTATATGTATATGTATATGTATATGTATATGTATATGTATATGTATATGTATATGTATATGTATATGTCTGTAACATAGTCAAGATGTCTGATATATCTTGTTCCTTTGAAATCGCATATGATATGTATACTTGACAACCAACTCGGTAATACATATTAAAACTTATTATCATTGAAAAAATATTTAGTATTGATGAGTTTTATAGAAATTTTGATTTCCAAAGTAATCTTGAGATTTCATATGGACTTATATATGCCGAATTTTATATCTATGTATTGGTGAAATGTTTGGGTGTTGGTTGAAGAGGGGAAAAATGAGAAAACGAAGAATTTTTGTTGAATTATGCCGTTCCCGGGAGAAACTGCCTCAGCTCGTAGAGTCGGATCCCACTTATGGCAACTGCAGGCCCCGGGGCAGTAGCCAAGAAAGCTAACTTTTAAGTTTTTTCTTTCTTTTCGATTTTTCCCCAAAACATTGTATGGATCTAGAAATAAATAAGATTTATAAAGTGCGATTTTAATGAAATCTAATTAAGGTCAGATGAGTTTGAATTTAATGTGATGGGATTATTTTAATGCTGGTAAATAGGCCCATTGTTCATATAATTCAATTTCAATGATAAAATTAGTATTGAATTTGGGGAAGAGCATTGATGATGTCATGTTGAGCATAATTTCATGTTTGCAATATTAATTGGAAGAGTACCGGTGTGAATTGTATTGGAAGGTGAAATCAATAAGACTACAGAACCAAAGGAATCAAAGAAGTGAATTTTGTTCTCAATAAGCAAGATTAGTGTACTTATAGACTTCGAGTATTTATCATTAATGAATGACAACATGTGTGTGAATGGTAAATGTTACCCTGGTAGATTGATTTTGTTTTTTTTTTTCAACAGAGTAACAAATACATATTATATACACAAAATAAATACAAAATAAATTACCAGATACATATTATACACACAAAAATTTTATCCGGAGCTTGAGTTAAAATGCATCCGTTCTATAAATTATAGTAGGTAATAAAGTTAATGTGTGTCGGCGGTGTTAGTATTATATCATTAATAATATTATTTGTGACTTAAACTAAGATGAATCGTATAAAACACATATATACTTTACAAATTAGAAAATGAAAAATTAATATGATTTCAGGATTGTGTTATTTTATATGAAAATCACATTTATAGAACTAATGTTTACAATCTTAATATAGGTACAATTTGAGAAATGGGAACAAACAAGTCGTGGATATCTATGGATAGATTATCAAACGAGTACTTGCAAGGTGTTGACTATTTTCTTAAAGTTGCATGGAGGAATGCTCTAAATAGTGAAGCTGTACGGTGTCCATGTACATCATGTGGAAATTGTTTTAAATGGACTTTAAAAGAAATTAAAGGTCATTTATATGCTAATGGTATTCATCAAAGTTATCGTATATGGATATGGAACAAGGAAGTTTCTCCTAATTCAACTTTCTCACATGTCAACATGGGTTACCCCATCCATTACGATAATTTGGTCGAAAATTCAGAATATGCTGATGATATGGCGGAGATGTTTGAGATGATAAATGAAGACTTTATGGGGGATCCTAAATCATTTGAGAAGCTTCTTGAGGGTGCCAAAAAGCCCTTTTCAAAGGGTGTAAAAAGTTTACGAAGATGTTTGCACTGGTGAGTCTACTCACTTTGAAAGCAAAGAGTGGGTGGACTCATACGAGATTTTCAAAGTTTATTTGACCAATTGCTCCTAGAAGAGAATGAATTGCCTTTATCTACGAAAAAGGCCATACATATGTTGTCTGTGTTTGGGATGGGGTATGAAAAAATACATGCATGTCCTAATGATTGCATACTCTATAGAAAAGAGTACAAAGATTCAACTGAATGCCCTACTTGTGGAACACCGAGGTATAAGTTGAAAAAAAATACAACCGAGGTGAAGGTGGGAGTGCCTGCAAAAGTATTTTGGTATTTTCTGCCCATTCCTAGGTTCAAAGGGTGGTTTCAATATGTACAAACTGCAAAGTCCTTGACTTGGCATGCAAACGAAAGACAAGTTGATGGTAAGTTACATCACGTCGCGGATTCTCCTGCATGGAAGTTGGTGGATGACAAGTGGCCGGATTTTGGAAACGAAGCTAGAAACCTTTGGTTAGAACTTTTAGCGAACGGAATTAACACACATAGTACTCTTAGTAGTAAGCATAGCTGTTGGCCGGTCATGTTGGCAACTTATAACTTTGAGTCGTTGCTGAGCACAAAGAGAAATTTTTTTATGTTAACAATGTTGATATCAGGTCCGCGACAACCTGGAAATGATATCGATGCTTATTTGGCACCATTAATTGAGGACTTGAAAACCTTATGGGATGAAGGTGTACATGCACATGATGCTTACCTCCAAGAATTCTTTATTTTGAAGACGGTATTACTTTGGACCATTAATGACATCCCTACATACGGTAATTTGCGTGGTTGTGCTATAAAGGGGTACTATGCTTATCCAATTTATGGTGAAGAAACAGATTCTATTCGATTAAAAAATTCTAAAAAGAATGTATATACATCGCATAGAAGATTTCTTCCACAAAATCATCCGTTTCGAAAGAAAAAAAAACTTTTAATGGTAAGCAAGAGTTTCATGAACAACCTAATCCGTTAAACGAAGAGCAAATACTAGAGCGGGTTGAAAATATTAATGCATGTTGGGGAAAAAAGATGGGTCCTTTTGAAGTGAAAATAACAAAGGGAAAGGATAAATTGAAACAAAAAAGGAAACGCACGAAGGAGAATATGGATGAGCCTAATAAGTCCAAATGTTGGAAGAAAAAATCAATATTCTTTAGGTTGGGGTATTGGAAACATTTGCTTCTTTGACACAATTTGGATGTTATGCATATTGAGAAGAATGTTTGTGACAGCATAATTGGGACGCTACTCAAAATTCCCGGTAAGACAAAAGATGGAGTCAATAGTCGTCTTAATCTTGTAAAATTGGGTTTAAGAGGGGAGTTGGCACCACAAGATAAGGGAAACGGACGTATTTACCACCTGCATGTTATACACTGTCTAGAGAGGAGAAGAAAATGGTATGCGAGACGTTGCTTCAACTCAAAGTTCCCCATGGATACTCATCCAATTTTAGTAACCTTGTTTCGATGGAAGAGTTATGATTGTTTGGTCTGAAGTCCCATGATTGTCACATACTCATGCAATAGATACTTTCGATGGCCATTCGATCTGTGTTACCAAAGCATGTTAGATTTGCAATCATAAGGGTGTGCTTTTTCTTTAATGCTATTTGTGCAAAAGAAGTGGATGTGAAGAAGTTGAACAGTATTCAATAAAACATTGTGATCACATTGTGTTTGTTGGAAAAGTACTTCCCTTCGGCATTCTTTGATATAATGGCGCATCTAATGGTACAGCTCGTTAGGGAGGTTAAACTATGTGGTCCAGTTTTTGCTCGTTGGATGTATGCATTTGAATGGTTTGCACATGCTTAGAAAAATATGTCATTACTTTATAAGGCTATAAGTAAACATTTTTAATATTTTTTTTATTTAAAATGTTTGTAGGAACATGAAATTCTTAAAGGGCCAAGTAAACAATCGAAGTCGTCCGGAAGGTTGCATCGCCCAACGCTATATTACCGAAGAAGCAATTGAATTTTGTATAGAATTTTTACATGGGCTTGATGCCATTGGGGTTCCATTAGGTAGAAACACAATAGATGATGATGATGATATAATATGCAATGGCAAACCAATAGGGGTTGGTAAAGTAATTGAGGTGGACGAATTGTCATGAGAGCAAGCACATCGTTATGTGTTACAAAACACAGATGATGTTCAACCATATATCGAGTAATTTCTCTTTCCGTTGCTTTTGTAACAAATCATGTACTATATTGTATTTTGTTTTAATGGTTAAAAGATTTTTCTTTATTAACACCCTTATAGGGAGCATATGGAGAGCTTGAGGCAAAAGTATCCTCGAAAGTGCAAAGATGAAAAATGGTTACAAGATGAACATTAAAAGACCATTATTGGTTGGCTTTGTGAAAGGGTATGATTAATATCAACATGTGATGATTTAATACACTATTAAAATTCTAACTAACATTTAAGACAAATCAGGTTGAAAAGGAGCTAAATCTCCCCAACAACAATGTTTCAGACATCTTAAATTGGATAGCTCGGGAACCTCATCGAGACGTGATAAAATATCAGGGTTATATCGTTAATGGTTGTTGTTACCATACGAAAGAACATGATGCTGAACGAGTTAGCCAAAACAATGGAATTATCATTACGACCACAACAATGCAAGTTTCTAGTGCAAAGGATAAGCATCCCGTGGTTTCAAATTTGAGTTTTTATGGTGTCATTAGTGAAATATGGATGCTTGATTATTTCACATTAAAAGTTCCAGTTTTCAAGTGTGATTGGGTTGACAACAGTAATGGTATTAAAGTAGATGATCCTAGCTTTAAATCTGTGGATCTTTGTAGAGTTGGCCATAAGAGTGAGCCCTTCATATTAGCTTCTCAAGCCAAACTAGTCTTTTATGTTCAAGACCAACTCGATCTTAAATGGTCAATCATTCTTATGACTCCACAAAGAGTTTATAACTAAGGTTGTGATGATGATGACTACTCTCTTGGATGTGTCAAAAATCATGTCGCCACCAACGGATTGCCAAACGTTGAGTTGATTAATGAAAGTGAAGATTCGTGTGCACGTGTAGATTGTGAGGGAATTTGGATTGATAATAAAAATTAAATAGAGTGTTAGTTGTGTTTTGCTAATGCTAGAGTTATCTATGCTTTTTAAAGAGTTATCTATGTTTAGTTTACATTTTATAATTTATATTTTAATGGTTGATATTGATTATCATTTATGGTGAATTTATTTTGGTCTACATATGATATGAATTGACTCGTTATCAAATTTGTGGTAATGTTATTGATTTTCATACTTCCCACGATTTTTATACTTCTCAGTCCTCAGGATTGGGAAAACTTGACCTTGCTATCATGTTTTTCTCGTAATTGAGCTAGATATGGATACAAATATGAAAAGTACATTTATAATGAGACCGGCATGACTAATAACCATAATTTTCTTCATGTTTTTAAAAATTCATATTCTTTCATTGTTGATTTCTCTAGGAAAGTTTAGTTGTTCATTCTGAAAAGAAAGGATAAGGTATTTATCAAGCTTAAACAGCCGAAGGCTTTGATTGAGAAGTAGATTGGTAAGTAAATAAAGCTCTTGAGAACTAATAATTTCATGGAATTTTACTTGGGCCCATTTGATGAGTTTGGAAAAAATGAGGGAATTTTGAGACACCACAAAGTTTGAAAGACACCTCAGCAAAATGGAGTATCCAAGCAGATGAACATGACATTTATTGAGATAGCAAGGTACATGAAGTCTAATGCATTTTTGCCCAAGAAGTTTTGGGATGAAGTTGTTAACACAATATGTTATTTAGTGAATAAGTATCTATCCTCAGCTATTGAGCTGAAGACACCAAAAGAATTGTGTACTAGATACCCTGTCGCATATACTAATTTGATAATATTCGGGTGCTCGACATATGCTCATGCAAATAAGGGAAAACTTGAGATGAGTGGAAAGAAATACATGTTTTTCCCTTGTTTTGAAAACAGGGGGAGGGCTGGTATTTTCATGTAAAATCCAAAGACAACAGGGGAGTGTCTCTACACGTAAAATTATGAATAACATATGTTTTATTTTTATTAATAATGCTCTTGCTTCCTGCAAATTCATTTCAACATATCATTTGTTATTCTTTGTTATTCATCATGTACACTTACATCAATCTATTTATTTGTCATTATAGTGGATATGGACGACGAAGATGATTTTCATTCAACAAGTCCAGGCGATTTAGCAAAGTCATCACAAAATTCAAGTAATAAACAACGAAAAGTCAGAGGCATGGTTGTTTTAGAACGAATAAGTAAAAAGGCTTCTTGTGATCGAATACTAGTAACTTACAATAGAAAAGGACAACCAAATGGTGATACTAGAAAGGATTTTGCAAGTTATAGGGGGCTTTTGGCAAGGACAGCGGTGCCCATAAGTTATCCAAGTTGGCCCAAAGTCCCAAAGTCATTAAAAGAGAATTTATGGGTAGCTATGGAGGTAAATGCTAATAGTTTATATTGATGTTCTTTGAAGTCTATATTGGTATTATTTAATTTCGTTATGTAATATAATATTCATTAATTACAGGCCAAGTTGAACATGGACCCCAAATCAAAGAAGGGAGTTATATCCGATATTGGTTGTTCATGGAAGAATTTCAAAGGAGTTGTGTCAATCCATTTAAAGATGATCCCGGTAATCTTTGGAACCGTCAAGAAAAGTTTAAAAAGTTTATTGATCAGGAGGATTGGGATGCGTTTGTAAGAGGAAGACTATCCCCAAAGTTTGAGGTGAATATTAAATTCATTTTAGTATATAAATGTAACATTTATCCACAATATGGTTAAATTCTTACATTATCATAAATTTAATGTGTAGAAATTAAGTGATGTACAACGAGAAAGGAGAGTACAAAATAAGTTCAACCACAAGCTTAGTAAGTTGGGGTATGCAGGTCTTGAGGATATTATGGTATGTAGTTGAATTATTATATTATTTGTAGAGTATATGACTATAATTAATTCATTGCGGGGATTTTGTGTTGTGTGCTTAATTTCTTATATTTTATTTTATAATGGGGATATAAAAAGAGACATGGAGATGCATTTGATGAGGATGACAGGTCTCTAATGTGGATAACCGCTCGAAAATCGAGAAATAGACAATATCAAGATGATGCAATCGAGGAAGTTGGTGAAAAAAATGTGAGTTACTTTCAAAAGTACCTAACACGGACATGTATATTATATAATCTTTATAAATAGGGATATATACTACATATGAGGATTGAAAAGAATATGAGTTAACAACACTCTTAATAATTTCCTTTATTGTAGGACACTTTGAAGAAGTAAGTCCATGATGGGAGCTTAGTAACTCAAGGGACTTTAGACGTCTTAACCTCGGCACTTGGTACTTCAGAGTATAGCGGTCGAGTAAGGGGGATGGGAAAAGGAGTCACTCCTATAACTTACTTTCATATCCCTAGATGGGGATCAAAAAAACATGTTCAAGAATTAGAGTCTAGACTTCATCAAGAAGAGGAGAAGGCTAGAGAAAAAAGATCGACAACTTCCGGAGGCAATGGAAGAATTGAGGAAGTATCAAAGTAGATCACTTGCACCGTCGTTAATTGAGAAGATATCCTCAAAATAGTCAGAAAAGTGATAATAAAAAATATGAGAAGCGTTTAAATTATGTGAGTGAATCATGCGATTCTCCATCCAAGAGGAAAAAATAGATGGTAATCACGTAATTGGTAAAACTTTATTACCTTTATGTCTCATACTTTACTATACTAATTTTGGAATATTTCATGTGTATATAGGCCCAAAGCAATGTGAATAGACAATGTATAATTTCACCGCCGGATCCTAAATCTAATATTGGGAAGGTTTGTAACAACTCTAATTATATTAGTTCTTTTAGTAGTATATGTATGTCATTCACTATTCATTTTGTTTTCTTGTATAGGGAAAACAATGTAGATTGGCATTGAATTCATGTGCTAATGTTGTTGCGTCTGGGGTGCTTTTTGATCATATTTCACCTAATGATACCATCCACAACGTTCGCTTGGGGGATAATTATATACGTGTATCAATAACTGACGTTCACTCTCCTGAAGCATATCTTTCGGTACCGGTACCTAACGCGGACATGTATGTTGTTAAAGATGTACACAATTCACATGTTGCTTGGCCTAAAGAGTTTTTGTTGTCGTGTGTTGAGGTAACTTCCTTTTTTTTTACATTCCATGCCACATTTTGAATTCATTATCCATGCCACATTCAATAACTTGAGTTCATTGCCAATGATCAAATGAAGCACCTAAAAGATCAAACGAAATCACGTAATTGGTAAAACTTTATTAAATTTATGTCTTATACTTTACTATACTTATTTTGGAATATTTAATGTGTATATAGGCCCAAAGCAATGTGAATAGACAACGTACAATTTCACCGCCGGATCCTAAATCTAATATTTGGAAGGTTTGTAACAACTTTAATTATATTACTGATCTTTATTTTTTTATTAGTATATATATGTCATTCATTATTCATTTTGTTTTTTTATATAGGGAAAACGATGTAGATTGGCATTGAATTCAGGTGCGAATTGTGTTACGTCTGGGGTATTTTTTTATCGTATTTCACCTAATGATACCATCCACAACGTTCGCTTGGGGGATAATTATATACGTGTTTCAATAACTGATGTTCACTCTCCTGAAGCATATCTTCATGTACCAGTACCTAACGCAGAGATGTATGTTGTTAAAGACCCAAACAATTCAAATGTTGCTTGGCCTAAAGAGTTTGTGACACGACCCCGACCCAAAAATTGTAGGGAATGAGTGTCTTGGAATGCCACCAAGGCATCCAATATTCTGGCATTAAAATTTTTCATTCAAAATATATGTAGCGGAAGTATAATCACATGGTTATGAATCGTAAAATACTGTAGGTGAAGGAATTACGTCATCAGAACTTTCTAAACAAAACTTCATTTATATTAAAATATCCATGAGTTACAACTTGAAAGAAATTTTAAAGCCTTTTAATTAAAGAGCCAAACATCCTTTATCTAATAAACAAAATTCTACTTATTGTAACAAAAGAGCTCTAAAAGCTAAATCTTCAACATAGTCCCCTTATGTTCCATCCTCTTGCCTAATTATTTCCTGAAAAATGGTTAATTATAAAACATCAGCTAAAAGCCGAATGAGATTCAATCTCCAAATATTCCAAGGTTTTCAGAAAATAGATACCTATTCAATTTAGAACAAAAGGTATATACATAGAGATTGGAATTTCATGTAATATATATATAAAGTAATTGAAAATATATATATTCAGAATAAACATTTCGGAATAGAGCAGATAAAACAATTGAGCATATGTCAATTATTCTGTTTTAGTGTCCATGTACGCTCTAATACCCAGACAGATAGTGTTACCAAATTTTTCCACCCGTTAACATCACAGACAGATAATCATAATTTTTGGAACAACGCCTTGTTGAGGGCACACCAGCGATAAACCAGCGGGGAAGGTACCAGCAAAATATTTCCACCCGGTAGTCAAGGCCAATATAGTAAGAGAGTTTCCATAGGCCGAATCAACAATTTCAGAATTCAAATAAGATCTTTATATGGAGAGATATAAACATACAACAAACGACGGAATCATCGGTATCAGATGCATTTTGAGAATAAAAGCATTTCATCAAATATACATAGTTTGCACAATATAAAGAAAATCAAAATGCGCAAGAAATTGCATAGAGTACTCACCTAAAATAGTGGTCGAAATTATAGATAATGAATCTTCGATCGCACGTTAATCTAACAAATATGATAAAGGTTTAAGTATACGTTCTAAACAAGATCCAGTCTACATATTTTATTTTAATAATAACTTTTATCAAAGGATTTCTACTACCCATTTTCATAACTTTTAAAACTCATTGATCGTAATTAAAGGATTCAATTCATAGTTCTTCCTAATCAGTTGGTTCCCAATAGAGATGGAGGGTCACAGGGCCACCTCTTAAATACCATCTCCTCTAGACAGAACATTTCTGGATTCATTCCCAGTAGAGATGGAGGGTCACAGGGGCACCACTTAAATACCATCTCGTCTAGACAGAATTTCATCGGGCCTGACTTTGTAATTACTTAAATGGGATTCCATAATAACGAGCAATTACTTTTAAAAAATCATTTTTAAAAGCATATATTTAACTTCAAACAAGTTTACATAAAATCAACTTATATTTCTTCTAAACTTTATGTTTTGATTAGTGAAGTCCTTAGTGTATTTTACCAGCATAACTACTAAGTAAAGCTATAAAACACAAAATTAAAACTATAAAAATACATTATAACATTTAAATAAAATCATACCTACGAAATGAATTCTTTCTTCCAAATTATAGAACTCCTTCTTAAGAGATTTCATAAGCTTTCTATCACTCTTTCTTACTATAATTCTCAAGGAATTGGTGTGAGTTTGAAATGAACCCTAAGGTCCTATTTATAGGTTTCCAAAAGTATTACGGTGTTGTCTTGCAGTGTTAATATCACCAAATGATGACAAGTGTTTTAGCTCTCTCTCTACAGATGACATGTGGAAGGTGGAAGTGACCAGCACGTGGTGGAAAGGTGATAAGGGTATAAGGGTCATTTCACACATGAAGGGTATTTTGGTAATTTCACACGATATATTTTGAATATTTCTAAGAGGTCCTTGAAAATATTTTATTTACAAAATGGCCAATTTTATATTTTTATTTTAGTCCTTAAAGTTTCATAAAATTATATTTTCTACCCGAAAACTTATTATTTGCCTTAAGATATGTCATAAGACTTCGATCTGATCCAATTTATAGTTGATTCTTCGTAATTAAAATGGTGTTTGTTATATTGATAGCCAATAATACGACATATCTAATGATACAACATTTATAAGATAATAAGTAACACAAAAATGTAAAAACAAACTATAAATAAAAGTGGGTCATTACATCCTACCCTCCGTATAAAAAGTTTGGTCCCCAAACTTTACTTACATTAATTCCCAAAAAGGTATGGATATCGCTCCTTTATTTCATCTTCCCGCTCCTATGTTGCATCTTCAACCGAATGATTCCTCCATAATACTTTGACTAGTGGAATAACCTTGGTTCGTAATATTTGATCTTTATGGTCCAAGATATCCACTGGATGCTCAATATATGACAAATCTTCTATAACTTGAAGAGGATCGGGACTTAAGATATATTTTGGATCTAGGAGATATTTCTTTACCATTGATATGTGAAATAAATTATGTACACTTGAGAGTTCCGGTGGTAAGTCTATTTTATACGCAACAGCTCCTATCCTTTCAAGGATTTCAAAAGGTCCTATGTATCTTGGGCTCAACTTCCCTTTCTTCCCAAATCGTATTACTCCCTTTGCAGGAGATACTCGCAAGAACACATAATCTCCTCTTTGGAATTCTAATTGTCGGTGTCGATTGTCAACATAACTCTTTTGTGGCTTTGAGCGGTTCGAAGTCGGTCTTATATTAATTTCACCTTCTCTATTGGGATCTGAATCAATTCTGGTCCCAATAATTTTATTTCCCCAACTTCTACCCAACATGTCGAGGAACGACACCTTCTACCATAGAGTGCCTCATACGGAGCCATTTGAATACTTGCTTGATTGCTATTATTATATGCGAATTCCACAAATGGTAAATGATCATCCCAATTACCTTTTAAATCAAGTGCACATCCCCTAAGCATATCCTCTAAGGTTTGAATAGTTCTCTCTAATTGTCCATCCATTTGAGGATGAAAAGCAGTGCTAAAATTCAATTTGGTTCCCATGGCTGCTTGTAGGCTTTTCCAAAAGCGAGACATAAATCTAGGGTCACGGTCAGAAATAGTTGAAATTGGGGTTCCATGAAGCCTAATAATTTCCCGCACATACAACTTTGCTAACTTCTCTAAAGAATGGGTAATCTTAATGGCAAGAAAATGAGTTGATTTAGTTAACCTATCAATAATTACCCAAATAGAGTCATTACCATTTGAACTCCTCAGTAAAACTATCACAAAATCCATAGAAATATTATTGATGTAAAAAATTAGATTATATCTAATTATTTAATCACAGATAAATAAAATGAGACAAAGAAATTTTAAAGTGGTTCAGCCTTATAATAATGGCCTACGTCCACTGTTTCTGTTATTGCTGACTGTTTGGGAATTCTCGATTACAAGTTTTCTTTAGAATTTCTGGTCCCCTTACAATGAGGATAATACAATGTATTTATAGCCCTAAGGCTGTAATGTGAATGGGTAATATATTAAATGCCCCTTAAGCGTATATATTTGTATGATAATAAGCATTTAATGCGCAGTCAAACTGTTGGGTTATCCTGCTATTAATGCTTTGTTCGAGGTGCAGCTCGGACCGCCTAAGCTGCTCGGACCGCCTACATTCCTCGGTACTCAAAAGTTCCTCGGTGCTCAAAAGTTCCTCGGACAATTCTTGTAGGTCAGAGCGTCTGAGTTGATCGGGGAAGCAGAGTTCATCGTTGGAGTATGGTTCCTCAAAGTTAAGGTGTTATTCATAAGTGTTTGTCGTTGCCACATAGATTGCCACGTGTCTTCACCCAATTGAGCAATGTCAGCCGACTAAATTTGGTATCAACAGAAGACCCCAATGTTTCATAGTTCGAAATTTGAGGAGTGTGGAACATTCTTTCTCGATATATGGCGGTTTTAAATGGTCATCCTGAAATTTAGGAGTATTTTCTTTTGAATTTATTTCTCCTTCCAAATTCGTAGAAGCGACCTTTTTTTGATTTTTTCTTAATCGCTTCGATTCCCGCAACTCTTTTGTCTATTTAGCCGCCTGTAACATAATCGTCTTTTTTTGTAATCATTACTTTTACCCTTTCCCAAGGAAAAGTATTTAAACGTTGCAGAAAATCCCATCATCTTCTACTTTTTCAAATTTGTCTCTTTGAGTTTTCTATTGTCTCTCTCTCTCTCCTATGCGTTCATCTCTTCCATCGTTTGTTGTCAACAGACTCATCCCTTTCCTATAAGATTTTATTCTTTCTCTTTGATTTCCTTCTTTCATCATGGTTTGTCCTGTAGAATCAATTGATAAGTTTCGCTCTGATTTCTCCATTCCCTAATGGGTTATTTTGAAAGATCTTTCTGAGCCTTCAGACTATTTTCGTTTGGTTGAGGGACATTGGTTCTCCAGTCTCTTTGTTGCTGAGTGTGGATTTTCTTTTCCCCCAAACCCTCTATATCTGGAATTCTGTCAATACTTTGACGTGGTTCCTGCACGAATAACCCCCAACACATGGAGAATAGTTAATGGTGTTTATAGATTAAATCAAATTCATGGAACCCGTTTAGGAATTCCTGAAATTATGTTTTATTATAGATGGGCCGTGGGTGATAATAATTTTTACTTAAAAACTAGGTTTCTAAATAGTGCTTTAGTAGTCAATCTCCCAGATGCCAATAAGGACTACTTTGATCATGGGGTTGTTATGAAAAATTGGCAACACCCTCCATTAACTGGACATGATGTTTACCAAGGTCCCAGATGTCCTCCTTATGGCAATGGGATAGGTAGTTTTTACTTTATTTTATTTTCAAAATTATGCTTCCTTTGTGTTTGATAAAATGTTCCACTGATATTTTAATTTTGATTTATTTGCAGTTGGCAACAAAAGAAAGTGTCCAAAAGAGGAAGACATTAATATAAGGCACTTAAAACTTATCTGGAGTTTACATCAGACTGTTGCTGATGAGAATATTAGGTCAGCTTCATATTTGCTGCAGTACAAGAGTTACACCTCCTCTTTTACTGCTCGTCCGGTGATAAGTGACGCAGAACCCATACCAGCCTCTACAAGTTCTTCACCTGAGTCACACATTCCTTTGAGTGAAAGGATGAAGAAAAGAAGACCTCCTACCCTTTTCTAGAAACCTACCTCTGGTGCTGGAGATGCAAAAAGAAGTAAGCTTGATGTCCCAGGAGAAGGGACAAAGAAAATTGATGCATCTTCCTCGGCTTCTCCTATGAAGGTGGTCGAGAAGCCCCCAGTGGCCCCGAGCAAGGCTTCTACTCCAAGTGAGGTGATTATCATTTCTCCGACTAAGACTACATCGTTAGTCGAGAAGGTTGATGCTCCTCTAAGGAGGCTGAAGAAAAGCTCCTCTATCAATTTGGCTGAAATCGTCTCTCAACCCCCGACTAGTGGAGTTCCCACCTTTTTTCCCCAAGCTCTGCTATGAGCTCGGTGAAGACTTGGATCATTCTCGAGATCCAAGGTATTGAAGAAAACCTTTCTCGGGACACGGTTACCACATTGGCATCTTGCCACATTGCGTTTGTAAGTTCTATAGTCTTAAATTTTCATTCTTTCCTTTTCGTATCTGTACACTGATTTGCCTTATTTTCTTTTCACAGTTTGTGAACTGCTTTAATACAATTCTGAAGAAAGATGAAGCTATTAAAGCTTTAAGCTCCTCGTCTGGTGTAGAGGAAGCTTTGATGAGCCTGGCGCAGTCTCTAAAAGAATCATGTCAGAAATATGCTGATGATAAGGCAACTTGGGAGAATAGGCTTGCTTCGACCGAGCAGGAGAAGGCTCAGTTTATTGAGATCTCCAAGGGGTTGGAGAAAAAAGTAAATGATTTGGAGGAAAAGAATAAAAAGCTCAAAGGGAAGCTCAAAAACGCTGAGGGGTTTGAAGATAAACTCAAGGCTTCTCAAGAGGAGTTGGGTCAACTTCGGGAAGTAGGTCGTCAAAAGGAGGAAATTGAGAGTAAAATGAAAGATGGTGATGACCTTCTTTCCGAGAAGCTTTCCTCGGAGAAGGCAAAAAGGAAATTGGTTGTTAGGAAATCCTTCAGCGCTGGCTGCCATGATGTCGCAAGTAGAATATGGCATCCTCAAATACTTTAGAGATGGGTGGGTCGCTGCTCTCCAGGAGATGAAGGTTGATGAAAATTCTGAAATCTTTCAGCGACACATCCCTGGTCCCCCTCCAACTCCTGAAGACGAATAAGAGGATGAAGCTGCCTCTGAGGAATCTTCCATGGTGATGGGAGATCAAGTTTCTCATCCCCCAGCCATTCAGCACACTAACGAGGAACTTCAGCAACTCGCTACTTCCTCCGAGTAACCTCCAGCAATTCTTGAGCAACCCTATGCTCCATCCGAGCAACCTACCTCCTCGTCCCAACCTCCTGAGAAAGTTTTGGGAGACAAGGAAAAGGTGTAGAGTTGTTCGGATTTCTCTCTATATTTTAGTTTTCTTTGTCAAATGTAACTTCTGAACATGTAACTCTAAACCTTGTACTTCTAAACTTTGTGATGCAATAAAATTTGAACTTTTGCTTACGAATACTGTTGATTCTCTTCTTCATGCTCTGTTTGTACTCTTATTGATTATTGCTTTTTCTTACTCTACTAGTTTCTGGCCAGGATGGAATTATTGTCTGCTCATGATACAAAACTGTTAAGGCAATGTAATGAGTATTTCAAAGCTGGTCATACAGACATGAGTGCAGCTCAAATCATTGACATCCTCGGTCAAGATGCTATAGAACAAGCAATCAAAGCCTATTAGTACTTGAAGTGCCTACTCGACCGTGCAGTGGCTAACAACGTAGCATACTATGATATGATTGAGGATCTCCAAGGTACTCTTGAAGAACTTCAACAACAATATAAGGAATCCGCTGCCCTTTTGCACGAGGGGTATGAGAAAAAGTATCAGCAAATCATTACCGACAAGGGATACGATAAATGATTTGCTGCTTACGATGTGAGGGAGAGAACGTTGAAGGCTGAGGTCGAAGAGCACAGACAGATAGCTGAGTTATTAGAGCAAGAAAATAATAACCTGCAAAGAGAGGTGTCTCAGTTGAAGTCTGCAGCTTCCACCTCAAATTCTTTGATCCTAGTGACTGATGAGGGATTCTCGTTCTTGGAGGTCAAAAACACCAATCTGAGGGATGAGTTGGAAACCTTGAAAAGGTCTGGCCCTTCCACTTCTGCTCGAGGATGAGCAAGAGCTCCTCGGGGACGAGAAAGAGCTGCTCGGATTCCTGTCGAGGAACAGAGGACTCAATCTGCTCTAGAGAACTAGGCCTTCCAACTGATGGCGAAGAACCAG
Organism: Sambucus nigra; assembly: GCA_949130495.1. Lineage (NCBI taxonomy): Eukaryota > Viridiplantae > Streptophyta > Magnoliopsida > Dipsacales > Adoxaceae > Sambucus > Sambucus nigra. The sequence continues at coordinate 299,588,350 of OX422217.1, read as the reverse complement.
GCATTGGCTGAGATGTCTAAGAAAATTAGGGACTTGGAAGAGCAGCTTTCTGCATAGAAGTCTGTCTTGGAGAATAAAGAACTTTTTATCAAAAATCTTCACGAGCAGGTGGAAAGATTGACATATCAATTCCACAAGCAACCCAGATAATTCTGGATGGCTGGCTATAACGAGGCTCTCTACCATTTGGATGATCGTATCCAAAATCCCAATAACGAGGCTTATAAACAGGGATGGTTGAATGCCTTAGGTGTGCTGCAACTCGAACAGGGTCATTACCTGTGGGATTACCATAATCCTGGGCTTCTCGACCTACCAGTGCCACCATTCAATCTTGATATGAGTTGGATCCCTGCTCGGGCCATCCCTTGGTGTCTGATTTTCAAATACCTCGGCGATTACAATCTCCATTCCAATGTCGAGATATCTCGTCCCGAGCACCTACTAGATCGACCATCTGTGATGAATATCAGGATGCTTGAAGATCTTAACTTCATAAATTCCCCTCATGCTTTAAATGATCCACCTGCTGGCGAGGAACCTGTTTTAAAAGCAGAGGGGAAGAAACCAATAGAATAGGAATCTTATTGTAATAAATTTGTATTTCATTCTTAATGTATTTTTTTCTACATTTAATGAAATAAATTTATTTATTAATCTTGATTTCCATTGTCTTGTGATTATAAAACACTTTTCATATGTGCATGTATATCTGTTAAAAAGATAACAACATCGTGTTATTTGTCGATCAACTAGAGTAAGACTTATTGTCGACTATCTTGAAGTTGTGGTAATCATTTGATGACTAACCAAAATTGATGATATTTTGTTTCTCGACCAACTTGGTAGTAATTTAAAAAGTCACGAGTATCAAAATTTTGCTCGATCACTTTCTCGTACTCATAAAATGTTTTCGGCCAACCAAGTTCGGTAAATTTTTCTTCTCGACTAACTACAGTTAGTGGGTTTTTCTTACCAACCAATCTTTGGCACTTTTTGTAATAGTTTTACTTCCCAACCAATCTTAGTTGGCGTTTTCGAGAATATATGTACTTCCTAACCAACCAAGTTGGCATTTTTAGGAATAGTTTTACTTCCCGACCAACCTTAGTTGGCATTTTCGAGAATATATTTACTTCCTAACCGACCAAGTTGGCATTTTTAGGAATAGTTTTACTTCCCGACCAACCTTAGTTGGCGTTTTCGAGAATATATTTACTTCCTAACCAAACAAGTTGGCATTTTTAGGAATAGTTTTACTTCCCGACCAACCTTAGTTGGCATTTTCGAGAATATATTTATTTCCTAACCAACCAAGTTGGCATTTTTAGGAATATATTTACTTCCCGACCAACCTTAGTTGGCGTTTTCGAGAATATATTTACTTCTTAACCAACCAAGTTGGCATTTTTAGGAATAGTTTTACTTCCCGACCAACCTTAGTTGGCGTTTTTGAGAATATATTTACTTCCTAACCAACCAAGTTGCCATTTTTAGGAATATATTTGAGTAGTCCGAGATCTGCTGAGTAGTGTGTAGCACTAGTATTCCGCAAAAAATATCCAATAAAAGGAAAGAAACTGGGCAGAACATTGTCACTTTATTCATACTAATGAAACTGCATTACATGAGAGTTTACATTACTGATAATATTTACGCAGGTGCTCTGCATTCCATGCATTCTTAAACTCCTCCCCCTCTAAAGTTTATATTTTGTATGTCCCTGGTCGAACAACTTCCTTAACTCGGTAGGGTCCATGCCATTTTGCTTCCAGTTTTTTGTGCTTTTAAATCACCTTCTTTAGCACAGTCTCCTTCCTTCAAGTTGCACTTCTTCACTATCTTGTTGTAGAATAAAGCTATTCGTTGTTGGTAAGCAGTATTTATAATGGCTGCTTCTTCCATAACCTCCTCGAGCATGTCTAAGTCTAACCTTCTCATTAAATGGCTGATAGGGGAATTGAAATTCAGTATTCTGTGTGTTGGGAGACCCAATTCGGCGGGTATAACAGCTTCACTTCCAAATGCCAGCATATATGGAGATTCCCCTGTTGCTGCTCGAGGAGTAGTTCGGTAAGCCCATAATACTGATTGTAGCTCATTGATCCAGTTTGCTTTCACAACGTTCAGTCTTTTTTTCAAACCATTCAGCAGCGTTCTGTTTGTCACTTCAGTTTGTCCATTGCTTTGAGGATGGCTTGGTGCCGAGTGGATCTTCAAGATATTTGACTGATGACAATAGGCAGCTAATTCCTCATTGTAAAATTGTGTTCCATGGTATGTGATGAAGGCATGAGGAAGACCATATCGACAAATGATGTTCTTCCAAATAAATTGGTACACCTTGTCATATGTCATACCAATGAGAGGCTCAACCTCAACCCATCTAGTAAAATAATCCACAGCGACCATGAGATACTTAAACCTTCCCCTGGTCGTCGGCAGTGGCCTAACCAAATCTATTCCCCATATGGCAAATGGCCAAGGTGAAGTAATGGGTGTCAATAACGCTTGGGGAGTTCTTCGGATGGAGGAGAAGCGCTGACACTTGTCACATTTCTTAGCATAGGCTATGCAATCAACCCTCATAGTCGGCCAGTAGTATCCTTGAGTCATCATTCTTTGCAAAAGAGTCTGACCCGCTACATGGGCTCTATAGGACCCTTCATGGATCTCTTCAATCAAATCTTTCACCTCGGTTGGATGCACACATCTTTGCAAACCTGCTATAATTCCTCATCTGTATTGAATACCATTAGTCAGTACATAACAAGCAGCCTTAAACTTCAGCTTCTTGGTTGCAAGTTTGTCAGTTATTAACTCCCTTTTCTCAATATATGCCCTGATGGGATCCATCCATGATGACCCTAGATCGAGGGTATTAAAGTTTATCATCAGATCTTCATCTATACTCCGACCAGCTAAAACTTCAATTGGGATTATTCTTCGTAGCTCGCTACGAGTAGCTGATGCTAATCGAACTAAGGCGTCTGCTCTTGCATTCTCCATACTTGGTATTCTGACCAGCTGAATAGCGGTAAATTCTGACATCAATTCCTTCGCCTTTGCATGATATCTGATCATTAATTCTCCTTTGACTGCATATACTCCCATCATTTGATTTATGACCAATTACGAGTCACTGAAAATAATAACTTGTTCTGCCCCCATGGTTTTCGCCAAACTAAGACCTGCAATCATGGCTTCATATTCAGCCTCATTATTGGAAGCTTTAAATTGGAAGCATAGGGCGTATTCCATGTCGACCTCGTCCGGACTATTCAAAACTATCCCTGCGCCACATCCTGTAGTGCAGGATAAACCATCCACATATAGACTCCATATAGGCAACTCGTCTTCAAATTGCTGATATGACAGAGTTCCTCGGTGGAAAATTTATTATTTCCTTTCACCATCTCCTGATATTTCTTGCTGTTTGTCGATCATATTTTCTTGCCCTTTTACCAACCTAAGCTTGTCTGGGCTTGAATTTGATGATCCTGTAATATCTACTTGCCCTTTTACCAAGTTAAGTTGGTCTAGGCTTGCATTTGATGATCCTGTAACATCCACAGGTTGATTAACGAGCAACTTTTATTCCTTGGGGGTATCAGGATAGGTGAACTCTGCTATAAAATCTGCTACCGCTTGCCCTTTTAGTGATGATCTGGGTTCATAAACTATATCATATTCACCAAGTTCTATTGCCCATCACATCAATCTTCCTGATTTTTCTGGTTTATGAAGGTCTTGCCTCAATGGCATATCAGTATATACTATTATGGTATGAGCCTGGAAGTATGGCTTCATTCTTCTACTTGCCTCGATCAATGCTAGTGCTAATTTTTGCAGCCTTGGATATCTGATCTTTGCTCCTTGGGAGGCCTTACTTGTGTAGTAGATTGGGTTTTGTAATCCATTCTCCATTCTTATCAATGCCGAACTAACTGCATTCTCAGACACTGCCAGATACAAGTATAATTTTTCTCCTATCACTGGCCTGGATAACAGTGGAGGTGTTCCCAAATATTTCTTCAAGTCTTGGAAAGCCTTCTCACATTTATCATTCCACTCAAAAAAATTTCGGAGCGTCTTGAAGAATGGGAGACATCGATCAGTTGCTCGTGATACAAATCTGTTGAGTGCTGCTACTAGTCTTGTAAGACTTTGTACTTCTTTCTTCATCGTTGGGGATCGCAGCCCTAATAGAGCTTTGATCTTTTCAGGGTTAGCTTCAATGCCTCGCTGATTGACAGTGTACCCGACAAATATGCACTTCGCCGGGTTTAACTTCATTTGATATTTATCTAGTTTATCAAAGGTCTGGCTTAAGTCAACTAGATGATCAGCAGCTTTCTTTCTCTTTATCAGCATATCGTCAACATAGACTTACATATTGCAACTGATTTGTTCTGCAAACACTTTGTTCATCAGCCGCTGATATGTTGCACTTGCATTTTTCAAACCAAAAGGCATAACATTATAACAATAACTTCCCCTAGGGGTAATGAAAGAAGTACTCTCCCTATCTTCAGGTTTAATTTTAATCTGATTGTAACCAGAATAAGCATCCATGAAGCTCAGTAACTCGTGTCCCGAGGTAGCATCCACTAGTTGATCAATTCGGGGCAGCGGAAAATGATCCTTTGGGCATGATTTGTTAAGGTCGGTGAAGTCTACACACATACTCCATTTATTGTTCTTCTTTTTCACCATCACCACATTTGCTAACCAGTCTGGATATTTAACATCTTCAATAAAACAAGCTTTCTAGAGCTTATCGACTTCCTCCTGTATAGCTTGATTCTTCTCGAGACTGAATACTCTTCTTCTCTGCTTCACAGGCTTGATCTCCTTATTCACATTGAGTTCGTGACATAAGAAATTTGGGTCTATCCCAGGCATATCCTCATGACTCCACGCAAAAGTTTGCTTTCTGCTACTTAGGAAAGTTATCAATTTCTGTTTTAGTGAGGCTTCCAACGAGGAACCTACTTCAGTAGTTCGTTCAGGGTGCTCGTCGTCCAGAATGATGTTTTCAGTAGCTTCCACCACTTGACCCTTCACGAGTTGTGACTCATCTCTAGGATCCAATGTTTCAATTTCTGCACCTTCATCCACTTGATAGGTGGTGGTCTTTTTCCTTGATTCCTCCATTTCCTCTTGCTCGGCGGATGAATAATAGCATTCCCGAGCTACTTTCTGATCACCTTTCAGAACTCCTACTCCAAAATTTGTTGGAAATTTTAGGCATTGATGTACCGTAGATGGTACAGCCTCGAACTTCTTCAATCCTACTCTTCCCATGATGATATTGTATGATGATTGAACATTCTTATCCATCACGAAGAAGCCTATTCTTTCTGTCCGACAAGCAGTCCACGTACCAATGAATATATCCAACTTGATCGTCCCAAGTGGAAAAATTTTCTCACCAGAAAAACCGAGGAGGGGTCTATGATAAGGCTCCAGTTGAGATAGCTTTAGATTTAAACTATCGAAGCACGAGTAGAACACAATGTCTGTCGACATACCATTGCCTACCATTACTCTTGTAATCATTACCTCCTTCATCCTCATTTTGATAACCAATGGGGCATCATGACGATATAGAACACCTGCGAGGTCCTTCTTTGAGAAACCAATGACCAATTTCTCTTTGTTTGCCTTTCTCGGGTGATCCTCCTTAGCTAGATTTATTTGTTGAATGTATGAACAAGCGTGAGCCTCACAGAGGTAAGCTTTTCTCTCGGCAGTAAGGTCTCCTCCTCCTGCCTCTCCACCTGTAATAACATTACAGTCAAATAATCCAAAGCGTATTGAAAATACCTCACGTTCTGGCTGCCTTGGTCTCTTGGTAAGATCGGGGTCGTCTTCTGGATCAACTTCATGGTCTCTTTTCTTGTTCTCCTCTGCTCGACAAGGAGATCTAGACATCTCTCTTGCTCGGCCGTTGTTTCTTCTATCATTCCTCCGATCAACATACTTTGTCAGTTTTCCTCGTCTGATGAGTGTTTTAATCTCATTCTTAAGAGCTATGCATTTTTTGGTCATATGGCCATGATCTTTGTGAAACTCGCAATATTTTGCTTTATTTCTCCTGTCTCGGTCTGCCTTCATTTTCTCTCGCCAATTTAATTCCTCGTTGTTCTTGATTTCTTCTAGAACGTGGTTGATGTCTTTCTTCAAATGAGTATAATTATCAAATTTCTTCAATACTTCCCATGACGAGCTTGTTCTTGAGTGTTTGTCACTACCATTGTTCGTATACTCTTTCTTCTTAGCTTTATCACCTTCCCCCTTGGGTTCTTTGGCATCATATTCTTCTTCGCAGCCATAGCCTCCTCGGCATTCATAATCTTGGACGTTTTTCCCATCAGATCTGACATAGTTTTAGGTGGATCTCTGGCCAAAGTGCAGTATAACTTATTGGGCAGTAGTCCACTCATCAAGGCAGTAATCGCTGTCTTTTTCTCATAGTCAATGACTTCGAGCTTCTCGTTATTAAAATGAGTTATATAGTCTCTGGTACTTTCACCAGATTTTTATCTAACACTTAAGAAATGCGCTACTCGTTTAACTGGCTTTGCCCTAAAATAGAAACTCCCAATGAATAACTCGACTAGTTGAAAGAAAGTTGAGATCTTACCCCGAGGAAGATTATTATACCATATTTGAGCAGATCCGGTAAGAGTTCCCGAGAATGCTCTGCATCTCATCTCATCTGGAACAGCATAGATGCCGGCTGCAGCTTGGTATTATTCTATATGAAGGACAGGATCGGTCTTTCCATCATATTTGGGGGTCACAACAGGTGCTCTGAACTTTGATGGTGTTGGAAAATCTATAATGGTTGGGACAAAAGGTGTTCCTTGAACAAAGGTTCGTTGTAGAGGGTTCTTAGCTTTAGCCATTTCCCCTAATCTATTCTCCAACCTCTGAATAGAGCCTTTCGATGCATCGTTTCCTTCCTCGGGCCTGTTGGTTCGAGAAACTGATCGCGTTGATGTGGCTTCCTGGGATCTATCTTGATGAGCAGCTGGTCGCGACTGGGCAGATCCTTCCTTTAAGTCTGATGGTCGTCGAAAACTCCTAGATGCGGCTCTAGGAGGACTTTTGCTCCTTCTAGGACCTAATCGATCAAAAGGAGATACTCTGCTTAATCTTTCTAGTGCACTGGTCCTTTCTGGAGAGAGTGTGATACGTTGTTCAATATCCGTGGCTCGTACCGACGAAGTTCGTCCAGGTTGATAAGAAAAATCTTCAGAATCCTCAATACGATATGAATCGGTACGCCTAGTACGCGAAGAAGGTAAACGGGTATTTCTTTGAATTCTTCGCGATTCTGAGTGGGTTGGTGCACTTCCATGGAGGGTTCGTATGAGTTGTCGCATCGTTTCTTGCATGACTGTCTGGACCTGGGCCAGATTTGTCATTATTCTAGCTAGATCTAGAATATTGTGCGGAGCAAATGGATTTGGAGGGCTTCCAGTGTTTCGATTGCTGGGTTCTGGAATATCAGCCATTTGTAATGATTTTTTTTATGAAAAACGATATTACCAGTCGTTTCCCACAGACGGCGCCAATCAGTTGATGTAAAAAAATAGATTATATCTAATTATTTAATCACAGATAAATAAAATGAGACAAAGAACTTTTAAAGTGGTTCAGCCTTATAAGAATGGCCTACGTCCACTGTTTCTGTTATTTCTGAATGTTTGGGAATTCTCGATTACAAGTTTTCTTAAGAAATTACGGTCCCCTTACAATGAGGATAATGCAATGTATTTATAGCCCTAAGGCTGTAATGTGAAAGGGTAATATATTAAATGCCCCTTAAGCGTATACATCTGTATGATAATAAGAATTTAATGCGCAGTCAAACTATTGGGTTATCCTACTATTAATTCTTTGTTCGAGGTGCAGCTCGGACCGCCTAAGCTGCTCGGACCACCTACATTCCTCGGTACTCAAAAGTTCCTCGGTGCTCAAAAGTTCCTCGGAGAGTTCTTGTAGTTTGGAATGTCTGAGTTGATCGGGGAAGCAGAGTTCCTCGTTGCAGTATGGTTCCTCGAAGTCAAGGTGTTGTTCGTAAGTGTTTGTCGTTGCCATGTAGATTGCCACGTGTCTTCACCCAATTGAGCCAAGTCAGCAGACTAAATTTGGTATCAACAAATATGTTCCCATTTCCACTCAGGGATAGGTAGGGGTTGCAGGAATCTTGATGGTTTTTTAAGTTCTGCCTTTACTTGTTGATAAACCAAACACATAGATATAAATTCTTCTATCTCCCTCTTCATGTTATTCCACGAAAATACTTCTCGAAGATCCCTATACATTTTTGTACATCCGGGATGAAATATGAATCTTGAGTAATGACTTTCCTCCAAAATTTGCATTTTTAGTTGGGCATCACATGGCACACACACTCTATTTCCAAACCTCAATACATCATCTCGCATCGCAAATTCAGTTCTCTTACCCTCGACGACTTCTTCTCTAATCTTCTTCAGTTGTGGGTCATTTACTTGTGCAGTTTTGACCCTCTCCATCAACATGGGTTGTACTTATAAGTTTGCAATTATTCCTCCTTTGCAATAAATACGAACATCTATTTTCATACTTCTCAAATCCCTTAACAGTGCTTCCTGTCTTGTAATAAGACATGCTAAATTTGGTGCAGACTTCCTACTTAAAGCATCGGCTACTACATTATCTTACCCCGTGTGATAGTGAATAAATATATACTTCAAACTCTTATGATCGGTATAAATCACACAAGTCTCACCATACAAATAGTGCCTCCAAATCTTATGAGCAAAAATTACAGCTTCTAATTCTAGGTCATGGGTTGGATAATTTTGCTCATATCCCTCTGTCCCAGAAGGAATAGTCAAAATTGGGGCAGTCACTAATCGATTCTTAAGTTCTTGAAAAAATTTCTTGGCTTCCTCAAACCATTCATATTGTACCTTCTTTTGTGTTAACCTAGATAGAGGTTTGGCAATGCTAGAAAATCCTTCAACAAATCTTCGGTAATAATGTGCTAATCGAAGGAAACTAAGAATCTCACTCACATTAGTTGGTATGGGCCAATCTAATATAACCTCAATCTTTTGAGGGTCAACTGACACTCCCTCTTTGGATATGACATGTCCTAGCAAAGAAACACTAGGCATCCAAAACTCACACTTTTTTAATTTTGCATATAATTTCTCTTTCCTAAGGATTTGTAATACCGTCTCTAAATGCCTTTCATGTCCTTCAATACTTTTGGAATAAATAAGGATGTCATCAATGAAAACAACCACACACTGATCCAAATATTTCTTAAACACCCTATTCATCATATCCATAAAAGCGGCTGGTGCATTAGTTTGTCCAAATGGCATTACAAGAAATTCATAGTGACCATATCTAGTACGAAAAGATGATTTTGAAATGTCATCAACCTTAATATTCAATTGATGATAGCCTGACCTAAGGTCAATCTTAGAGAATACTTGTGCACCTTCTAATTGATCAAATAAGTCATCTATACGAGGTAAAGGGTATTTATTCTTAATGGTTACCTTATTCAGTTCATGATAATCTATACATATTCTCATTGTCCCATCCTTCTTTTTCACAAATAACACTGGAGAAACCCAAGGCGATATACTTGGTCTGATAAGACCCTTGTCTAAAAGGTCTTCTAATTGAACTTTTAACTCTCTTAATTCTAAAGGTGCCATACGATATGGTGGTTTTGAGATTGGTATAGTTCCAGGAATAAGGTCAATGGTAAATTCTATTTCCCTATTAGGAGGTAGGCCTGGTAATTCATCTGGAAAAATATCCGTAAATTTCTTAGTAATAGGAATATCTTCTAAGTTAGGCCCTATCGTCTACAAACTGGTAACAGTTTTAAGAAATCCATGACATCCCTTCTTAAGAAAACTATAGGCTTCCATTGCAGATATAATACACATCGGAGATATGATGCCAGTTCCTTCAAAACTAAATTTTGGTTGGTGAGCAATTTGAAAAGTAACACTCTTCTCAAAACAGTCTACCTTAGCATGATGTGATGCTAACCAATCCATCCCCAAAATCACTTCAAAATCTTTAATGTCTAAAACTATCATATCAACAAATAGTTTATGACTATCAATATCTATGGGCTAAGCCTTGTATACTAATTTACCCATCAATAACTCACCCGAAGGAGTAGAAACACGTATGTTATGATTCAAGGGTTCAGGCAATTTATGAAAGCGATTTAATACATGTATACATATGAACGAATGGGTAGACCCAGGATCTATCAAAGCTTTAAAAGGCTGTGCACATATAGAAAGTGTACCTGACACTACCGCATTAGAAGCTTGGGTATCAGAAAGTCCGAAAACTCTACCCTGTCTGTTTTGATCCTTCTTTGCACTTGAAGGCTTTATCGGAACCCTTGCTGGGTTTGGGCAGTCTTTTATCTGATGTCCTTTCTGTCCACATCTAAAATAAGCTCCTGAATCCTTAGAACAAGGTCGTCCCCCATGCATCATTCCACATTAGTGACATGTCTGGTTATTATACTTCTTGTTATCACTAGATCCCCCAACATTGTATGTGTTCCTAATGAAATTTCTATTATTCGAGTTCTTTCCTTTTTGTTACCCAAACTTCCTCTTGCCATCTCTAATTCGATTGTACTCCTGCCCATCCCTCTCTACTATTGTATCCCTAGTCACGACATCAATATATGATGTTAATTTCAGGATGGAAATTCGACTACGAATATTCAACCTTAATCCATGCTCAAACTTCTTCGCTCTTAAACCATCAGTTGCTACAACATGACGTGAAAAACGAGATAACTCAGTAAACTCTGCTTCATATTGACTAACCGTCATATTCCTTTGCACCAGACTCATGAAGTCACCTGCCATTTCGTCTTTCACCGTTTCCGGAAAATATTTCTCATAAAAGATTACTAAGAAATCATCCCAACTTACGTAAGTATTCCTTTCCCCGTGTATTCTCTTAGTCATTCTCCACCAATGTTCAGCCTCCCCTTCTAATATAAATGTTTCAAATGACACCCTTTGTTCGTCGATACACTTAAGACCATCGACTATCTTTTCCATCTGCATCACCCAACTTTCTACCTCGGTGGGGTTAGGAGTACCTTTAAAAGATGGAGGATTCAACTTCTTGAAATGTTCAATAGTACATCTACTTAGTTCAAGATTCTTTGGTACTCCATTGGTCACCTGCTGCTCCACAATCTTTACCAGACTTTCAATTGCCTTGTATGCACCTTCCAATCCTTCTATACTCGAATCACTAGTTCCCATTGATTATCTTCTCTTGGTCATTTTCTACAGTCATGGCGAAACATAAGATCTACTATACTATATCAATATTGAAAACTAAAAGACCAATTATAATTAATATAACACATAGGGAGGGTTATCACATAAATTAGATTTTTAATACTATCTCCTAAGGATGGAAACATAAAATCTATAACACTCGAAACCTATGCTCAGTAGTCTATGGGTTCATAACCTATGCCCTGATACCACCTCTGTCACGACCCCAACCCAAAAAACGTATGGAACGAGTGTCTTGACATGCCACCAAGGCATCCAATATTCTGGCATGAAAATTTTTCTTTTAAAATATATGTATCGGAAGTATAATCACATGGTTATGAATCATAAAATACTAGAGGTCAAGGAATTAAATCATCAGAGATTTCTAAAGAAAGCTTCATTTATATTAAAATATCCATGAGTTACAACTTGATAGAAATTTTAAAGCCTTTTAATTAAAGAGCCAAACATCCTTTATCTAATAAAACAAAATTCTACTTAAAGTAACAAAAGATCTCTAAAAGCTAAATCTTTAACATAGCCCCCTTATGTTCCATCCTCTTGCCCAATTATTTCCTGAAAAATTGTTAATTATAAAACATCAGCTAAAAGCTGAATGAGATTCAATCTCCAAATATTCCAAGGTTTTCAGAAAAAAAAATACCTATTCAATTTAGAACAAAAGGTATATACATAGGGATAGGAGTTTCATGTAATATATATATAAAGTAATTGACAATATATATATCCAGAATAAACAGTTCAGAACAGAGCAGATAAAACAATTGAGCATATGTTAATTATTTAGTTTTAGTGGCCATGTACGCTCTAATACCCAGACAGATAGTGTTCCCAAATGTTTCCACCCGTTAACATCACAGACAGATAATCATAATTTCTATAACAACGCCTTGTTGAGGACACACTAGCGATAAACCAGCTGGGAAGGTACCACCCAAATATTTCCACCCGGTAGTCAAGGCCAATATAGTAAGAGAGTTTCCATAGGCCGAATCAATAATTTCATAATTCAAATAAGATGTTTATATGGAGAGATATAAACATATAACAAACGACCGAATCATCGGTATTAGATGCATTTTGAGAATAAAAGCATTTCATAAAATATACATAGTTTGCATAATTTAATAAAATCAAAATGCGCAAGAAATTGCATATAGTACTCACCAAAATAGAGGTCGAAATTATAGATAATGAGTCTTCGATCGCACGTTAATCTAATAAATATGATAAAGGTTTAAGTATACGTTCTAAACAAGATCCAGTCTACATATTTTATTTTAATAATAACTTGTTTCAAAGGATTTCTAATACCTATTTTCTTAACTTTTAAAACTCATTGATCGTAATTAAAGGATTCAATTCATAGTTCTTCCTAATCAGTCGGTTCCCAATAGAGATGGAGGGTCACAGGGGCACCTCTTAAATACCATCTCCTCTAGACCGAACATTTCTGCATTCATTCCCAGTAGAGATGGAGGGTCACAGGGGCACCACTTAAATACCATCTCGTCTAGACAGAATTTCATCGGGCCTGACTTTGGAATTACTTAAATGGGATTCCATAATAACGAGCAATTACTTTTAAAAAATCATTTTTAAAAGCGTATATATAACTTCAAACAAGTGTACATAAAATCAACTTATAGTTCTTCTAAATTTTATGTTTTTATTAGTGAAGTCCTTAGTGTATTTTACCAGCATAACTACTAAGTAAAGCTATAAAACACAAAATTAAAACTATCAAAATACATTATAATATTTAAATAAAATCATACCTACGAAATGAATTCTTTCTTCCAAATTATAGAACTCCTTCTTAAGAGATTTCCCAAGCTTTCTATCACTCTTTCTTACTATAATTCTCAAGGAATTGGCGTGAGTTTCAAATGAACCCTAAGGCCCTATTTATAGGTTTCCAAAAGTATTACGGTGTTGACACGTGTCTAATGACTAGGCTTTTTGGATTGGTGATTGAACACCGAGGTGCCGCGATCCGGAGTGGTCTTGCAGTGTTAATATCACCAATGATGACAAGTGTTTTAGCTCTCTCTCTACAAATAACATGTGGAAGGTGGAAGTGACCAGCACGTGATGGAAAGGTGATAAGGGTCATTTCACACATGAAGGGTATTTTGGTAATTTCACACTATATATTTTGAATTTTTCTTAGAGGTCCTTGAAAATATTTTTTTTACAAAATAGCCAATTTTATATTTTTATTTTATTCCTTAAAGTTTCATAAGATTATATTTTCTACCCGAAAGCTTATTATTTGTCTTAAGATATGTCATAAGGCTTCGATTTGATCCAATTTACAGTTGATTCTTCATAATTAAAATGGGGTTTGTTATATTGATAGCCAATAATACGACATATCTAATAATACAACATTTATAAGATAATAAGTAACACAAGAGTGTAAAAACAAACTATATATAAAAGTGGGTCATTACATCCTACCCTCCTTATAAAAAGTTTGGTCCCCGAACTTTACTTACATTAATTCCCAAAAAGGTATGCATATCGCTCATTTATTTCATCTTCCCGCTTCCATGTTGCTTCTTCAACAAAATGATTCCTCCATAATACTTTGACTAGTGGAATAACCTTGGTTCGTAATATTTGATCTTTATGGTCCAAGATATCCACTGGATCCTCAATATATGACAAATCTTCTCTAACTTGAAGAGGCTCGTGTCTTAAGATATGTTTTGGATCTGCGACATATTTATTTATCATTGATACGTGATACAAATTATGTACACTAGAGAGTTCCGGTGGTAAGGCTATTTTATACGCAACAGCTCCTATCCTTTCAAGGATTTCAAAAGGTCCTATGTATCTTGGGCTAAACTTCCCTTTCTTCCCAAATCGTATTACTCCATTTGCAGGAGATACTCGCAAGAACACATAATCTCCTCTTTGGAATTCTAACTGTCGGTGTCGATTGTCAACATAACTCTTTTGACGGCTTTGAGCGGTTCGAAGTCGGTCTTATATTAATTTCACCTTATTTATTAGGATCTGAATCAATTCTGGTCCCAATAATTTTCTTTCCCCAACTTCTACCCAACATGTAGGGGAACGACACCTTCTACCATAGAGTGCCTCATACAGAGCCATTTGAATACTTGCTTGATAGCTATTATTATATGCGAATTCCACTAATGGTAAATGATCATCCCAATTCCCTTTTAAATGAAGTGCACATCCCCTAAGCATATCCTCTAAGGTTTGAATATTTCTCTCTGATTGTCCATCCGTTTGAGGATGAAAAGCAGTGCTAAAATTCAATTTTGTTCCCATGGCTGCTTGTAGGATTTTCCAAAAGCGAAACACAAATCTAGGGTCACGGTCTGAAATAATTGAAATTGGGGTTCCATGAAGCCTAATAATTTCCCGCACATACAACTTTGCTAACTTCTCTAAAAAATGGGTAATCTTAATGGCAAGAAAATGAGAAGATTTAGTTAACCTATCAATAATTACCCAAATAGAGTCATTACCATTTGAACTCCTCCGTAAAACTATCACAAAATCCATAGTAATATGTTCCGATTTCCACTCAGGGATAGGTAGGGGTTGCAGTAATCCTGATGGTTTTTGATGTTCTGCCTTTACTTGTTGACAAACACCGAGATATAAATTCTGCTATCTCCCTCTTCATGTTATTCCACGAAAATACTTCTCGAAGATCCCTATACATTTTTGTACATCCGGGATGAAATGTGAATCTTGAGTAATGACTTTCCTCCAAAATTTACCTTTTTAGTTGGGCATCACATGGCACACACACTCTATTTCCAAACCTCAATACATCATCTCGCATCGCAAATTCAGTTCTCTTACCCTCGATGACTTCTTCTCAAATCTTCTTCAGTTGTGGGTCATTTACTTGTGCAGTTTTGACCCTCTCCATCAACATAGTTGTACTTGTAAGTTTGCAATTATTCCTCCTTTGCTATAGATACGAACATCTATTTCCATACTTCTCAAATCCCTTAATAGTGCTTCCTGGCTTGTAATAAGACATTCTAAATTTGGTGCAGACTTCGTACATAAAGCATCGGCTACTACATTAGCTTTCCCCGGGTGATAGTGAATATTCACATCATAATCCTTCATCAATTCTAACCACCTCCTTTGTCTCATATTCAACTCTTTCTGAGTAAATATATACTTCAAACTCTTATGATCGGTATAAATCTCACAAGTCTCACCATACAAATAGTACCTCTAAATCTTAAGAGCAAAAATTACAGCTGTTAATTTTAGGTCATGGGTTGGATAATTCTGCTCATGGGTTTTCAACTGTCTCGAGGAGTAAGCTACTACTTTTTCATTTTGCATTAGCACACATCCCAAACCATTTTTAGAAGAATCACTCTAAATCACAAATCCCCCTGTCCCAAAAGGAATAGTCAAAATTGGGGCAGTTACTAATCGATTCTTAAGTTCTTGAAAACTTTTCTCGGCTTCCTCAAACCATTCATATTGTACCTTATTTTGTGTTAACCTAGATAGAGGTTTGGCAATGATAAAAAATCCTTCAACAAATCTTCGGTAATAACCTGCTAATCGAAGGAAACTACGAATCTCACTCACATTAGTTGGTCTGGGCCAATCTAGTATAGCCTCAATCTTTTGAGGGTCAACTGACACTCCCTCTTTGGATATGACATGTCCTAGAAAAGAAACACTAGGCATGCAAAACTCACACTTCTTTAATTTTGCATATCATTTCTCTTTCCTAAGGATTTATAATACCGTCTCTAAATGCTTTTCGTGTCCTTCAATACTTTTGGAATAAATAAGGATGTCATCAATGAAAACAACCACACACTGATCCAAATATTTCTTAAACACCCTATTCATCATATCCATAAAAGCGGCTGGTGCATTAGTTAGTCCAAATGGCATTACAAGAAATTGATAGTGACCATATCTAGTACGAAAAGCTGATTTTGAAATGTCATCATCCTTAATCTTCAATTGATGATAGCCAGACCTAAGGTCAATATTAGAGAATACTTTTGCACCTTCTAATTGATCAAATAAGTCATCTATACGAGGTATAGGGTATTTATTCTTAATGGTTACCATATTCAGTTCATGATAATCTATACATAGTCTCATTCTCCCATCCTTCTTTTTCACAAATAACACTGGAGCACACCAAGGCAATATACTTGGTCTGATAAGACCCTTGTATAAAAGGTATTCTAATTGAACTTTTAACTCTCTTAATTCTAAAGGTGCCATATGATATGGTGGTTTTGATATTGGTATAGTTCCAGGAATAAGGTCAATGGTAAATTCTATTTACCTATTAGGAGGTAAGCCTGGTAATTCATCTGGAAAAATATTCGTAAATTTCTTAGCAATAGGAATATCTTCTAAGCTAGGCCCTATCGTCTACAAACTGGTAACAGTTGCAAGAAATCCTTGACATCCCTTCTTAAGAAAACTATAGGCTTCCATTGCAGAAATAATACACATCGGAGATATGATGCCAGTTCCTTCAAAACAAAATTTTGGTTGGTGAGGAATTTGGAAAGTAACACTCTTCCCAAAACAGTCTACCTTAGCATGATGTGATGCTAACCAATCCATCCCCAAAATGACATCAAAATCTTTAATGTCTAAAACTATCAAATCAACAAATAGTTTATGACTATCAATATCTATAGGTCAAGCCTTGTATACTAATTTACTCATCAATAACTCACCCAAATGAGTAGAAATGCGTATGTTATGATTCAAGGGTTCAGGAAACTTATGAAAGCGATTTAATACATGTATACATATGAACGAATGGGTAGAACCAGGATCTATCAAAGCATTAAAAGGATGTGCACATATAGAAAGTGTACCTGACACTACCGCATTAGAAGCTTGGGTATCAGAAAGTCCAAAAACTCTACCCTGTCTGTTTTGATCCTTCTTTGCACTTGAAGGCTTTATCGGAACCCTTGTTGGGTTTGGCATTCTTTTATCTGATGTCCTTTCTGTCCACATCTAAAATAAGCTCCTGAATCCTTAGAACAAGTTCGTCCTCCATGCATCTTTCCACATTAGTGACATGTCTGGTTATTATATTGTTTGTTATCACTAGATCCCCCAACATTTTATATGTTCCTAATGAAATTTCTATTATTCGAGTTTTTTCCTTTTTGTTCCCCAATCATCCTCTTGACATCTCTAATTCGATTGTACTCCTCCCCATCCCTCTCAGCTATTGTATCCCTAGTCACGACATCAATATATGATGTTAATTTCAGGATGGAAATTCGACTACGAATATTCAATCTTAACCCATGCTCAAACTTCTTCTCTCTTAAAACATCAGTTGCTACAACATGACGTGAAAAACGCGATAAATCAGTAAACTCTTCTTCATATTGACTAACCGTCATATTCCCTTGCAGCAGACTCATGAAGTCAGCTGCCATTTCGTCTTTCACCGTTTCCGGAAAATTTTTCTCATACAATATTACTAAGAAATCATTCCAACCTATGTAAGTATTCCTTTCCCCGTGTATTCTCTTAGTCATTCTCCACCAATGTTCAGCCTCGCCTTCTAACATAAATGTCGCAAATGACACCCTTTGTTCGTCGATACACTTAAGAACATCGAGTATCTTTACCATCTGCATCACCCAACTTTCTACCTCGGTGGGGTTAGGATTACATTTAAAAGATGGAGGATTCAACTTCTTAATCTGTTAAATAGTACAACTACTTAGTTAAAGATTCTTTGGTACTCCATTGTTCACCTGCTGCTCCACAATCTTTGCCAAACTTTCAATTGCCATGTATGCACCTTCGAGTCCTTCTATACTCGAATCACTGGTTCCCATTGATAATCTTCTCTTGGTCATTTTCTACAGTCATGGCCAAACCTAAGATCTACTATACTATATCAATATTGAAAACTAAAAGACCAATTATAAATAATATAACACATAAGGAGGGTTATCACATAAATTAGATTTTTAATACTATCTCCTAAGGAAGGAAACATAAAATCTATAACATTCGAAACCTATGCTCAGTAGTCTACGGGTTCATAACCTATGCTCTGATACCACCTCTGTCACAACCCCAACCCAAAAATAGTAGGGAACGAGTGTCTTGACATGCCACCAAGGCATCCAATATTCTGGCATTAAATTTTTCTTTTAAAATATATGTAGTGAAAGTATAATCACATGGTTATGAATCATAAAATACTGAAGGTGAAGGAATTACATCATTAGAGCTTTCTAAAGAAATCTTCATTTATATTAAAATATCCATGAGTTACAACTTGACAGAAATTTTAAAGCCTTTTAATTAAAGAGCCAAACATCCTTTATCTAATAAAACAAAATTCTACTTAATGTAACAAAAGAGCTCTAAAAGCTAAATCTTTAACATAGCCCCCTTATGTTCCATCCTCTTGCCTAATTATTTCCTGAAAAATGGTTAATTATAAAACATCAGCTAAAAGCTGAATGAGATTCAATCTCCAAATATTCCAAGGTTTTCAGAAAATAGATACCTATTCAATTTAGAACAAAAGGTATATACATAGGGATAGGAATTTCATGTAATATATATATACAGTAATTGAAAATATATATATCCAGAATAAACATTTCAGAACAGACCATATAAAACAATTGAGCATATGTCAATTATTCAGTTTTAGTGGCCATGTACGCTCTAATACCCAGATAGATAGTGTTACCAAATGATTCCACCCGTTAACATCACAGACAGATAATCATAATTTCTGGAACAACGCCTTGTTGAGGGCACACCAGCGATAAACCAGCTGGGAAGGTACCACCCAAATATTTCCACCCGGTAGTCAAGGCCAATACAGTAAGAGAGTTTCCATAGGCCGAATCAATAATTTCAGAATTCAATTAAGATGTTTATATGGAGAGATATAAACATATAACAAACGACCGAATCATGGGTATCAGATGCATTTTGATAATAAAAGCATTTCATAAAATATACATAGTTTGCATAAGATAATAAAATCAAAATGCGCAAGAAATTGCATACAGTACTCACCTAAAATAGAGGTCGAAATTATAGATAATGAGTCTTCGATCGCACATTAATCTAACAAATATGATAAAGGTTTAAGTATACGTTCTAAACAAGATCCCGTCTACATATTTTATTTTAATAATAACTTGTTTCAAAGGATTTCTAACACCCATTTTCTTAACTTTTAAAACTCATTGATGTAATTAAAGGATTCAATTCATAGTTCTTCCTAATCAGTCGGTTCCCAATAGAGATGGAGGGTCACAGGGGCACCGCTTAAATACCATCTCCTCTAGACAAAACATTTCTGGATTCATTCCCAGTAGAGATGGAGGGTCACATGGGCACCACTTAAATACCATCTCGTCTAGACAGAATTTCATCGGGCCTGACTTTGGAATTACTTAAATGGGACTCAATAATAACGAGCAATTACTTTTAAAAAATCATTTTTAAAAGCGTATATATAACTTCAAACAAGTTTACATAAAATCAACTTGGATTTCTTCTAAACTTTATGTTTTGATTAGTGAAGTCCTTAGTGTATTTTACCAGCATAACTACTAAGTAAAGCTATAAAACACAAAATTAAAATTATAAAAATACATTATAACATTTAAATAAAATCATACCTACAAAATGAATTCTTTCTTCCAAATTATAGAACTCCTTATTAAGATATTTCCCAAGCTTTCTATCACTCTTTCTTACTATAATTATCAAGGAATTGGTGTCAGTTTCAAATGAACCCTAAGGCCCTATTTATAGGTTTCCAAAAGTATTACGGTGTTGACACGTGTCTAATGACTAGGCTTTTTGGATTGGTGATTCAACACCGAGGTGTCGCGATCCGGAGTGGTCTTGTAGTGTTAATATCACCAAATGATGACAAGTGTTTTCGCTCTCTCTCTACAGATTACATGTGGAAGGTGGAAGTGACTAGCACGTGGTGGAAAGGTGATAAGGGTATAAGGGTCATTTCACACATGAAGGGTATTTTGGTAATTTCACACTATATATTTTGAATATTTCTTAGAGGTCCTTGGAAATATTTTATTTACAAAATGACCAATTTTATATTTTTATTTTAGTCCTTAAAGTTTCATAAAATTATATTTTCTACCCCAAAACTTATTATTTGCCTTAAGATATGTCATAAGACTTCGATTTGATCCAATTTACAGTTGATTCTTCGTAATTAAAATGGGGTTTGTTATATTGATAGACAATAATACCACATATCTAATAATACAACATTTATAAGATAATAAGTAACACAAGAGTGTAAAAACAAACTATATATAAAAGTGGGGTCATTACAGTTTGTGTTGCCGTGTGTTGAGGTAAATTCTTTTTTTATACATTCCATTCCGCATTTTGAATTCATTATCCATGCCACATTAAATAACTTGAGTTAATTGTCAATGGTCAAGAGAAGCACCTAAAATATCAAATGAAATCATTTTGATTGTCCATATAAAGGATATTTTATCTTTTTTTAAACATTGATTATTATTAAATTGATTTAGACATTCTGTTGAATTATTATATGCTAATAGTTGATCTTTTTATAAGATTGTATCCAATAATAAAAGTCACCCCTATGCACTAGGCATTCTCCCGTCGTTCGACTTCCCAAGGCTCTTTTTAGAATGTTGATTACAACAATTTTAACATTTGTTGAATGTAGAAGTTCAAGCTCAACATACTCGAGTTATGCCCGAACACGGATCCGACCCGGATATAGAAGGACAAAACCCATTGGGTAAATGGGTTTTAACCAAATTACCTGTGACACCCCGCCTAATTAAATACCGGGCGATCACTCCTTTATTAAATTAAAATCAAGGTGAACAGTTGGTTCATTCTTAGCATCATTGTCGTAAAAATAACTTTTCCAAATTTAACACCCTATTTAATTAAGCTAAGTGTAAAAACCATTTTTAAACATTACTTTCCAAATTTTATTTTTAAAATAAAGATTTAATTATCTACAACAATTCAATATTTAAAGAATCACACCACAATAATCCTGGAACATATAATCCAATTAATTTAAACATTCAACAACTAAACCCCAGCATTTAAAACTTAAAGTAGAACATACATGCTGAATAAATCCCAAAGTAACAGTACTAGAAATAACTGAAATACAAATGTCCCAATTAAACAGATAAATAGTGGAAAGGGCCACACATGCCCAATAAGGAGAATGATAGAAGTGGAATCAAGTAAATAAAATCGTTTAAGCAAGTGGCCTCCAACTCCCACCTAAGCTGCAGCACGTTCCTTCCAAGGGATCCTAAACAAGACGCCCCTGTGGGTGGGCACCTGTAATATATACATATATATACAAGAGAGAAAGAGGAATAGATACGGGTCCGAGCCCGATAGTGTATATGATTTAAAAATTCGTTTAGAAAGTATTTAAATATACAGGCCAATGCAACAACATATTAGCGCGACACTCTCTTGAGAAATTCTCGCCTCTCTTCTAATGTGCACTCCTATCGCACTAACCTTCCCAATGGTTTATCTAATCATATATCACATTATCCTTCCCCAAGGATTTAACTTATCTTAGGTGACTCTCAAAATTTAAGATTTAACAACATCATGCTTTAAAAAGGATAATTTCATTTAGTACAAAACGCTCATTTTAACTTTATTGATTCATAAAGTTTTTTTTTCAATATCATATTATACTTTTCGAAACCAGTATTTCCAATTTGAGTCGTTATACATGTTTTACTTACCATAACATAGTATGCAGTTTCCCATATTTCAGAAGTTCACATATATATTAAAGACTCTTATAATATATATATTCTAACAACACCCCGCATAAAATTGTATGGTGCGGGCATACTCTGCTATCCAATCCCTGTATCAATCGTACTAAAGGGAATACAAGTTCGGAATCACTCTCGAACTGTATAAATACATACACAAATAATATTGAGGCGAAGCATAGTTTCCAAGTCCAAGAGGTCAGTACATACCCTCACGTCTCTTAGGACCGTGACTACCGATTCGATAGCCTGTACCTAGGATTTCTATATTCTAGGGTACGAGTCAATATCCCCCATAAGGCACACGAGATAAGATCGTCCCAGCGCGGAAACCTTAGGGATAACAAGTAGCGCGGGCATGATTTTCAGAAGTATATAATATATGCATACACAATCATATAAATATACCACTTTTATTATATCAATTTAGGTTTATCCAATAACCCACATTCAGAACATTTATCCTTATTTTCCCATTATTATTTATCAAGTATAATGGTTCGTTTATAACTTTAATTCGAAGGGTTTTTCCAACTTACTACGTAACCCTCATGGACTCTATTTTTCCAAATGTACAATTCAGTAGATATCCATTTATGTTCCAACGTAACTCTCTCTTACGTGTCTCTCCCCTTTAATATATACTTGCATTATCCCTTATGCATAATATCCCAAAAATATAGATTTCGCATTACATTAAAGGATTTTGAATTTTATTTTCAAAGATGAGAATTTCAAACGGTTTCGAAATGGGAATTAAAATGAAGTTTTAATTGAATTTTTTTTATTATCTCTAAGAGTCCTCAAAACATAAAACTGTCTAGCAAAAAACATATTAAAAAATATTGAACGGTCCGATCGAGCTGAATTTTTTTCTGTAGCTTCCTCTCGTCTTCAGCTAATTCTCTGTAAATTTTCAACTAATTCCAGCGGTCCGATCGTCCGGAATAATTTTTTTTTTAGTGTTTGTATCTGATTAGAACTCTTTTCTTATTCAAACTCTTAATCCTTTACATGACAAAGGGTTTCCAGAATATCATATAAATCATCACTACATGAAAATTTCCAATCTCAAATTGGGTTTTTCTTCCATAAATCTCATTCGAATAACTCCTAAACTAATATGGATGATGCATCAAAGAAATAAGCAAGATAAACACTTGCCTGGGATTTTCAAAAATCTGGTTTGGTGTTGAATTTGGTGTGGTTGCGTTCCCCATCTCGCGATCTACGCGTTGGCGGTGGCGGCGGTGCAAACGGGTGAGTTTTGAGCCTTGGAATGCCTTGAGAGCTCTCTCCTCACCTCTCCAATGGCCGTTCTAGTGTTTTGAGTTATCTAACCCTAGGAGATAACCTAAACATCTGATATAACCCCTTTAATTTTCGTGGGTTTAACTACCCAAAAATACAAAATGACTAAAATGCCCTCCCGGGGTACTAATTAGGCCTAAAAACGCCCCGAGACCCAAATCAAACTCCCGGGTATACTTTTCTGACTATCTCGACCCTTCCGGATGCGTTGGCGCACTCAAAACGACCATACAAACAACGTATAAAATATTTACTTTTATTTATCAATATTTAGTCCCGACGCGACACGGACGCGTCCCGACTCAAATTTCTAAAATTGTCATTTTATTCACTCGTGACATTTAATATGGCCACTATTATATATTACTTTGCTCATTAGTAATATTCAACAAATTTTCCCATAATTACTAACTCTCATCACATTAATAATTATAACATAATTAATTTCCGGATTTTTATTAAATAATTAATTCACATTAAATTTAATAAATCCCCAAATTAATATAGCATAAAAATACGGGGTATTACATACTTCCCCCCTAATAACGGAATTTCGTCCCGAAATTCAAAAAATAAGGCATACCTGGTAAGAACAAATCTGGATATCTCTCGCGCATATCGGCCTCGCGCTCCCAAGTGGATTCCTCCACACTATGATGCTCCCACTGGACCCGTACAAGTGGAACTATCTTCGACCTCAATCTCTTCTCACTATAGTCTAGGATAGCCACCGGTCTCTCCTCGTAAGAGCTGTCAGGCTGCAAGTCTATCTCATTAATCGCGATGTGAGTATGGGCCATATCATCCCGAAGATACCGTCTCAACGACGAGATGTTGAATACATCGTGAATGCGATGTAAATGCTCTGGTAGTCCCAATTTGTATGCTACCGGCCCAATCCTCTCGATAATGGGAAATGGTCCCACGTACCTCGGGGCAAATTTCCCTTTCTTCCCGAACCTCATCACTCCCTTCATAGGAGATACACGCAGTAACACTTGGTCCCCCACATTAAACTTCCGAAAGAACCGTTTCGCATCGGCATAGCTCTTCTTCCTGTCCTGGGCTACTCGAATGCGACTCCTAATCATCTCAATCCTCGCGGAGGTTTCCTGAATCACCTCTGGTCCTAGCAACTTTTTATCCCCCACCTCGAGCCAACAAGTTGGAGAACGACAACGCCTGCCATACAAAGACTCAAATGGAGCCATACCAATCGTAAACTGATAAGAGTTATTGTAAGAAAACTCTGCCAGTGGAAGATGTGGTTCCCAACCTCCTCCAAAATCAAGACACACATGCGTAGCATATCCTCTAACATCTGATTAGTACGCTCTGTCTGTCCATCTGTCTGTGGGTGATAAGCTGAACTCAGCCTCAACTCAGTACCCATAGCCTCCTGAAAGCTTTCCCAAAAACGTTACATGAAAATCTTGTCTCTATCTGACACAATATTCAGGGGCACCCCATGTAATATGACAATCTCAGCAATGAACAACAGAGCATATTGACCTGTGGTATAATCTGTCCGCACCGGCAGAAAATGAGCCACCTTGGTCAAACGGTCTACAATCACCCAGATGGAGTCGTGGCCCCGCTGTGATGTAGGCAACCATGTAATAAAATCCATGGAAATACTCTTCCACTTCCACGCGGGTACTTCCAATGGCTGAAGCAATCCTGACGGTTTCTGATAGTCCACCTTCACCAGCTGGCAGGTAGAACACTTGGACACGAACTCAGCAATGTCCTTCTTCATCCCACTACACCAGTATTGCCTCCTCATATCCTGGTACATCTTATCTCCTCCAGGATGTACCACAAATCGGGACCTGTGAGATTGGGTCATCACTGCATGACGTAATTCTGCCCCTTTTGGAACCACTAACCTCCCATTAGACCTCAAACCCCCATCAGAACTAACAGAATAGGACTCAGCACCCTCGGCTAAAAGTCGTACAATCTGCTCCTGGTAAAATGGGTCTGTGGTTTGGGCCTGTATTACCCTCGTAACAATCTCGAGTTTGACTGTCATAACAGATATGAAGTAACGGGCTACTGCGTCCTGGTGACCCAACTCCTTCCACTTCGCTTTCCAGACGTCCGCTACCTCATTTACCGGTCTACGGCTCAACGCATCAGCAACTACATTGGCTTTCCCCGGATGATACTCTATGTCGAACTGATAGTCCTTCACAAATTCTAACCATCTGCGCTGACGCATATTCAACTCTCGTTGAGTGAACAGGTACTGCAGTGATTTGTGATCTATGAATAAACGGAACTTCTCGCCCAACAAATAGTGTCTCCATATCCTCAATGCAAAGACGACCGCTGCTAACTCCAGGTCGTGGGTGGGGTAATTCTTCTCATGCGTCTTAAGCTTGCCGGAGGCAAAAGCTATAGCCTTCTCTTCCTGCTGAAGTACTCCCCCAAGTCCCCGTAAAGAGGCATCGGTGTAAACCAGGTACTCCACACCCGACTTCGGTAAAGCAAGGACTGGTGCTGAAGTAAGCTTATCTTTCAGCTCGTCAAAAGCCAATTGACAAGCATCATCCCAAACATATGGTACCCCTTTGCGAGTCAGGTTCGTCAATGGACCCGTTATTTTGGAGAATCCCCGAATGAATCTCTAGTAGTATCCGTCTAACCCCAAGAAACTACGCACTTCCGTCGGTGTCGTGGGCTGTCCCCACTCCCTCACCGCTAACACTTTACTCGGGTCAACTTCTATCCCCTGTTAATAAACAACATGCCCCAAGAACTGTACCTCTCGCAACCATAATCCACACTTCTCGTACTTAGCATACAACTGATGCTATCGTAAAGTCTGAAGAACCTGCCTCAAGTGCTCGGCATGCTCCTCCTCGGAGTGTGAATATATCAAAATGTCATCTATAAAGACTATGATAAACTGATCCAAGAACTCTCTGAATACTCGGTTCATTAAGTCCATGAATACGCCTGGAGCATTTGTGAGACCAAATGTCATCACTATAAACTCGTAAGACCCATATCTCATCAAGAAGGCAGTCTTTGAAACGTCCTGCTCTTTAATACGTAGCTGATGGTACCCCGACCTCAGATCTATCTTCGAAAAGAAAGTTGCTCCCCTCAGCTAGTCGAACAGATCATCGATTCGAGGCAACGGGTACTTATTCTATATCGTGACCTTGTTCAACTCCCGGTAGTCCACACATAACCTCAGTGAACCATCTTTCTTCTTCACAAACAAGACTGGAGCGCCCCAAGGTGAGGTACTCCTGCGAATGAAGCCCTGACCTAACAGCTGCTCTATCTGATCTCGTAACTCTCGCATCTCCGTCGAAGCTATACGGTATAGAGCGCGTGCTATAGGTCTCGTATCTGGTAATAAATCTATGACAAAGTCTATCTCTCGACTGGTGGGTAGGCCTAGTATCTCCTGGAATACATCAGAATACTCACGAATGACTGGGATCGAGTCTAAAGGAATCACAACCTCCTTAGAGGCATCCTCCTCTATATAATACAAATGAGCGATCGAACCTCCCTCTGGGCGAGGCATCGCCACTACAAACATCTCTTGCCCCGGAATGGCAAAAACAATGCTCCCACCGAAGCAATCAATCATGGCTCTATAAGATGTGAGTCAATCAATACTGATAATAACATCATGCTCATGCATATCTAAGACTAACATGTCTACAGGTAATACCAAACTACCAATCTCTACCCCCACTCCCCGACATATAAAGAATATAAGTGACCCACACCCCAGTGGTGAGTCTACACACGTCACTGTGCTCTCTGCTGTGGCTAACAATCCTAAGGCCTTCGCAAAATGCGTAGCTATAAAACAATGTGTCGCCACAGTATTAAACAAAATCCGACCCATAGTACCATGGATAGGAAACATACCCTCAATCGTGGGTGGTGCCTGTGGAGCTGCTGCTTGGTGGACGTTATAGACACGTCCGTACTGTAACTGCCCCTGCTGCACTAGAGATGCTTGAATGGCTGGTAGGGCTAGCACCTAGGCTGGAGCTAGGAGGGCAGCTGGAAAAAGTGGTCTCCATGGCTCATTACGGGCACCCTGCTGCTGTGGGGCCCTATTACCCTCTCGGCAATCCTGGCACTTATGACCATGCTTATCGCATACAAAACACTGGCCTCTAAAGTTACCTTCCCTCTGACCCTGCTGACCATGGCCCAGCTGGCCGTTACCTCCCCGCTATTGGCCCTGTTGGCCCTGATTAGCAAGATATTGGCCCCATTGGCCCTGTTGATTAGGCTGGCCCTGCCTGTAACCCCCAAATCCCTGCCTGGAATCACCTAAACGGAATCGCTTAGTTGGGTCCCCCTGATGGGAACTCTTCTCATGTTGACGAGTCTATCCATGAGATGGTGTCCCACTAGCACTACTACCCCTAGTCCTGCCATGCTGGCTGGACTCTCCTACTCTCCTGCTTCCTTGCAGATGGAAGCGGTGATCCTGGCAATGTAGTAACGCAGCATTGATTACATCAGTGAAAGTACTCAGAGATTGATTCCCAATAAGATGCTGACGGATCCTCCAAGCTAACCCTTCCACAAACAACATTATCTTCTTACTATCAGTAGGTGCCTCATCTGGCACTATGGTGAGAAGTCTCGTGAACTCCTCCTCGTACTCAGCAACGGTAGTGTTCTCCTGTTTCAAATTCAGTAATTTCTGCCTCATCTTAGTCTGCACGGCAGGTGGAAAGTACTTGCGGTCAAACCGCTCCCAGAACAACTGAATAGGGATCGTGTCCCTCTCCTCCAAGATGGTAGTGGACTCCCACCACTGCAAAGAGGCCCCCACTAGTTTAAAGGAAGCCAATAACTGCCTTTGCACATCGGTGCACTCATACATACGAAGATGCCGCTAGATGTCTTTCTTCCATTGGCTGACTGTGACGATATCTGAGCTACCAGAGAACTCAGGGGGATGCGCCTTCTGAAAAGCATCCCTAACCCTCTCCTGCCTAATTAAATGTCGGGCGATCACTCCTTTATTAAATTAAAATCAAGGTGAACAATTGGTTCATTCTTGGCATCACTGTCGTAAAAATAACTTTTCCAAATTTAACACCCTATTTAATTAAGCTAAGTGTAAAAACCATTTTTAAACATTACTTTCCAAATTTTATTTTTAAAATAAAGATTTAATTATCTACAACAATTCAATATTTAAAGAATCACACCACAATAATCCTGGAACATATAATCCAATTAATTTAAACATTCAACAACTAAACCCCAGCATTTAAAACTTAAAGTAAAACATACATACTGAATAAATCCCAAAGTAACAGTACTAGAAATAACTGAAATACAAATGTCCCAATAAAACAGATAAATAGTGGAAAGGGCGACACATGCCCAATAAGGAGAATGATAGAAGTGGAATCAAGTAAATGAAATCGTCTAAGCAAGTGGCCTGCAACTCCCATCTAAGCTGCAGCACGTTCCTTCCAAGGGATCCTAAACAAGACGCCCCTATGGTTGGGCACCTGTAATATATACATATATATATACAAGAGAGAAAGAGGAATAGAAACGATTCAGAGCCCGATAGTGTACATGATTAAAAAATTCGTTTAGCAAGTATTTAAATTAATACAGGCCAATGCAACAACATATTAGTGCGACACTCTCATGAGAAATTCTCGCCTCTCTTATAATGTGCACTCCTATCGCACTAACCTTCCCAATGGTTTATCTCATCATATATCACACTATCCTTCACCAAGGATTTAACTTATCTTAGGTGACTCTCAAAATTTAAGATTTAACAACAATATAGTTTAAAAAGGATAATTTCATTTAGTACAAAACGCTCATTTTAACTTTATTGATTCATAAAGTTTTTTTTTCAATATCATATTATACTTTTCAAAAAAAGTATTTCCAGTTTGAGTCATTATACATGTCTTACTTACCATAACACAGTATGCAGTTTCCCATATTTCAGAAGTTCATATATATATTAAATACTCGTATAATATATATATTCTAACAGCACCCCCCATAAAATTTTATGGTGCGGGCATACTCTGCTATCCAATCCCCGTATCAATCGTACTAAAGGGAATACAAGTTCGGAATCACTCTCGAACTGTATAAATACATACACAAACAATATTGAGGAGAAGCATAGTTTCCAAGTCCAAGAGGTCAGTACATACCCTCACGTCTCTTAGGACCGTGGCTACCGATTCGATAGCCTGTACCTAGGATTTCTATCTTCTAGGGTACGAGTCAATTTCCCCCATAAGGCACACGAGATAATATCGTCCCAGCTCGGAAACCTCAGGGACAGCAAGTTAGCGCGGGCATTATTTTCACAAGTATATAATAAATGCATACATAATCACATAAATATACCACTTTTATTATATCAATGTAGGTTTATCCAATGACCCACATTCACAACATTTATCCTTATTTTCCCATTATTATTTATCAAGTATAATGGTTCGTTTCTAACTTTAATTCCAAGGGTTTTTCCAACTTACTACGTAACCCGCATGGACTCTATTCTTCCAAATGTACAATTCAGTAGATATCCATTTATGTTCCAACATAACTCTCTCTTACGTGTCTCTCCCCTTTAATATATACTTACATTATCCCTTATGCAAAATATCCCAAAAATATAGATTTCGCCTTACATTAAAGGATTTTGAATTTTATTTTCAAAGATGAGAATTTCAAACGGTTTCGAAATCGGAATTAAAATGGAGTTTTAATTGATTTTTTTTTATTATCTCTAAGAGTCCTCAAAACATAAAAGTGTCTAGCTAAAAAAATGTTAAAAAATATTGAACGGTCCGATCGAGCTGAATTTTTTTCTGTAGCTTCCGCTCATCATCAGCTAATTCTCTATAAAATTTCATCTAATTCCAACGGTCCGATCGTCTGGAATAATTTTTTTTAGTTTTTGTATCTGATTAGAACTCTTTTCTGAATCAAACTCTTAATCCTTTTCATGACAAAGGGTTTCCAGAATATCATATTGTGACACCCCGACTAATTAAACACCGGGTAGCTACTCCTTTATAAAATTAATTCAAAATGCCAAGTTGGCTCAGTTAATAGCATCACTGTCGAAAACGTTTTATTATTACTAACCACCTAGTATTTAAAAAGTAAGTGCCAAATTTTATTAAATCTGATTAACATGCTACAAGAGTAATGAATAAATAAATAACACCATTCACCATACCGAAGTAAAACGAATAACCATCACAAAATGTAAATAAACTCTGGAGGAAAAACTCCTCAATACAAATCCCACAACTGATAAGTAAACGGAAATAAATAACTAAAACTGAATACTGAGCAATACATGCTAGAGTCTGAAAACTGAAATGTAAAAATGTCTAATAGAATTGGGCAACATGCCCTACAACTGATAGATGCTGAGACTGGAATCCAAATGAGAGAAGCGTCTACATGCAAATCCCTGTAGCTTCCACAAACAGCTACAGCTCGTCACCTGAATGAGAATCCTATGCTTGGTGTCCTTGTGGCTGGGCACCTAAAAATGGTTTTACAAGAAAAATATATTTGAAAACAAATGGGTCAGAGCCCGAAAGTGGAAATCATTTTAAAAACCTGCAAGTGCTTTAAAAACATTTAAAACATTAAATGCAAAGTACATGTTAGGACGTGCACTCACATTAAATTCTCACCTCTCGACTAACTGTGCACTCCTAACGTAAGTACCCATCTATAACGACACAAACCACTAGCTAAGTGACATCGAATCTAGCTAGACTTATCATAGGACCTGCCATTATTACTTGGTTCTATTATAACACTCGTAATTTAATAGAGGTTTAACGTAAACTCAGTTACTAACTATGCCATTAACATAACTATCAGCTAACTCATTATATATCTCGAAACAATACCGTAATATTTTTACAACATTAACATGAGGATTTCCATTAATTTTATGTATATTATTCACATCATAAATATACAATACAAGCACCCCGCAATCTAAGCTGTAGTGCACACATACTCTGCTATCCATCCCGGTACATCACGTACATAAGGATTACATATTCCGAATCTCTCAGGAATAGTTTACCGATAACAACATCACAAATAATGGAGGCGAACACAGTCACCATCACATGGGTCACGCACATACCTACGCTCCCATGGTCATGCAGACTTATTAATATCACAATAAGTCCTTCTATGATCTATGTTCATCAAGGTACCAGTCTATATCCCCCCCGTAGGCACACAAGGATTAGAGGGTCCTAAGCGAACGTAACCTCCCGTGATAGCAAGTATGGTAGGTATGTCATACACATAAACTATATACTAAGCATTCACACATCTTAGATATCACCATTTTAATAAGGTATTTTCTACATCATTATACCATTATCCCAAACTTATATATTTCAAGTAATCCGATAATATATAATTTAAATAGTCGACACGTCTCACGTCGTAATCCCTTAACCCTAAAACCTATCTATAATATATTATTAGGTTCCGATTATTCCCAAATATGACATCTTTATTCCTAAGGTCTTTACTTCTGCTCTAAACCTTATTTCATCAAATTACACAATTTTGCACTATTAACCCAAACGTTACCTCTCTAACGAATTTCAATAACCTAGAATAATTCCCCGAATTGCATTCTAATTAAAGTTCACTATAATAATCACACTTACTGGTCTTCCTTAAGGGTGAGGGTATTCATAAGTTCTCCAAACATATTCTCCGAGGGTTTCCGCCATAAAAATCAAATTAAGGAAAATTTCACTCATTCTGGGAAGGTCGATCGATCGACCTATGAATATCGATCGATCGATCTAGTCGATCGATCGACTGATGAATGTCGATCGATCGATCGAACAGGTATGGCTACAGACTGCTTCGTTCTGCAGATTTGAAAACGTCCCAAAATTTATTTCTAACGTATGATTCTCAGATATAACGTTATAGTAATGTTATGTAACAATCCTACAATATTACTAACGTCCATAAATCAATATTTCAACAACTATAGGCTACATATGGATCAATCTTCATCAAAACCTAGTTTTTCTGATTTTTCTCAAGAACAGTCATGAACCTCATCTTAAATCCGTTTTTAGTATTACAAAAGGCAGTAATTCACATAATATGATCGTCCAGTAACATTCTACATGCAACCTATGTCCCAAAATTCAAACTAATAACTCCAATCTTATGGGTTTTTCATTATCTTCCAAGAACATACAAAGTTTATGAATAATCTAACATGGAAGAAGCATTCTCTGAAATTTAAATGGAATAAATCACTTGCCTTGGTTTGATTTCGGATTTGGTGTTGATTTGGTGAAGAATCTCTGCAGAATTCCTCTCTCTCTCTCTCCTTCTCCAAGCTTTCTTCTTCCAAAGATGGCTATGGTGGCTAGGGTTTCTTTGGGAGAGTTGGAAGACTAAATGATAACCTACGTAGCTTATGGGGTTAATAAAGGTTGGTTGGGGTCAATCCTTATCAGATTACAACTCTCAATTTTCGTCACTTTTAATTACTCAAAAATACCAAATTACTAAAATACCCTTTAAGTTACCGGTATGGCCTAAAAATACCCCGGGACCCAAACTATACCCCCGGCTAGTGTTTTCTGACTATCTCGACCCTTCCGGACGCGTTGACGCACTCAAAACGACCATACGGATTATAGATTTTAAATTCACTTTTATTAACAAAATAATATACCGTGACGCGGCGGTCCCACGCGTCTTAACAAAATTTCTAAAATGCCGTATATAAATCTCACGACAAATTTTATAGTACTAGATACATATATAATCATATATGCACATAATCAAATACCAATTCGCATCTCATTAGTATTTATAACCCGGATTAATTTCCAATTAATACGCTAATTAATTAATTAATCCCAAAATAAATATAGTCAAAAATACGGGGTATTACATACTTCCCCCCTAATAACTGAATTTCGTCCCGAAATTCGAAACTAGAAAGTACCTGCTAAAAACAGCTCTGGATAACGCTCGCGCATCTCATCCTCGCGCTCCCATGTGGACTCCTCGACATTGTGATGTCGCCACTGAATATGCACTAACGGGACTATCTTTAACCGCAGTTTCCTCTCGCTTCGGTCCAACATAGCAATTGGCCCCTCCTCGTAAGAGCTATCCGGCTGGAGATCGATGTCTTCCACAGCAATGTGAGAATGAGCCAAATTGTCCCTATGGTATTTCCTTAGCGAGGAAATATGGAACACGTCGTGAATCCGATACAAGTGCTCCGGTAGTCCAAGTCTATATGCAACCGGTCATATCCGCTCAATAATAGGAAACGGCCCCACATACCTCGGTGCCAACTTCCCCTTCTTCCCGAAATGCATAATCCCCTTCATAGGAGAAACCCTGAGCAAAACCTGGTCCCCCACTTGGAACTCCCTGAAAAACCTCTTCGCATCAGCATAACTCTTCTGCCTGTCTTGAGCTACCCGAATGCGACTCCGAATCAGCTCAATCCTTGCCGAAGTGTCCTGAATCACTTCCGGCCCCAGTAGTTTGTTGTCCCCCACCTCCAACCAACATGCTGGGGAACGACAAGGTCTACCGTACAATGCCTCAAACGGAGCCATGCCAATCGTGAACTGATAGGAGTTGTTGTAAGCAAACTCCACCAGTGGAAGGTACTGCTCCCATCCACCCCCGAAGTCAATAATGCACATGCGTAGCATGTCCTCCAACATTTGATTGGTGCGCTCTGTCTGCCCATCGGTCTGCGGATGATAAGCCGTACTCAACCGCAATTCCGTGCCCATGGCCTCCTGGAAACTCTCCCAAAACCTCGAAACAAATATCTTATCTCTGTCAGACACGATATTTAGGGGAACACCGTGAAGTCTCACAATCTCTGAAATGAAAAGATGGGCATACTGTCCCGCAGTGTAGTCAGTCCTTACGGGTAAGAAGTGAGCGACCTTGGACAACCTGTCCACAATTACCCAAACGGAGTCGTGACCCCTCTGCGACGTAGGCAACCCCGTGACAAAATCCATGGATATGCTCTCCCACATCCACACCGGAACCTCCAACGGCTGTAGCAATCCGGCTGGTCTCTGATGATCCACTTTTACAAGCTGACAAGTGGCGCATTTCGAGACAAACTCAGGGATATCTCTCTTCATACCGCTCCACCAATATTACCGTCTCATGTCTTGGTACATTTTGTCCCCTCCGGGATGTACCGCGAACCGTGAGCCGTGCGACTCAGCCATAACATCGTGCCGCAATTCTTCCCCTTTCGAAACTACCAACCACCCATTGAAGCGCAATCCCCCGTCTGAGCTAACGGTATAGGACTCGGCTCCCTCTGCAAGTAATCGAACTATCTGCTCCTGACAGAACGAGTCATCGGCCTGTGCCCGTACTACCTTCGTGACAATCTGCGGTGTAACGGTCATCACAGACATGAAAGATCGGGCCACTGCATCCTGGTGTCCCAATTCCTTCCACTTAGCCTTCCATACCTCTGCCACTTCATCTGCTGGCCTGCGGCTCAACGCGTCTGCTACCACGTTAGCCTTACCCGGGTGGTACTGGATGTCGAACTGGTAGTCCTTCACAAACTCAAGCCACCTACGCTGCCGCATGTTCAACTCTTTCTGCGTGAACAGATACTGTAGGGACTTGTGGTCCGTGAACAGCTGAAACTTCTCCCCCAAAAGATAGTGCCTCCAAATCCGTAAGGCAAATACCACTGCCGCCAACTCCAAATCATGTGTGGGGTAATTCTTCTCATGAGGCTTAAGCTTACGGGAAGCATAAGCTATGGCCTGTCTCTCCTGCTGCAAAACACCTCCAAGCCCTTGCAAGGACGCATCGGTGTAAACCAAATACTCAACTCCCGGTCTCGGCAATGCTAACACAGGTGCTGAGGTCAATTTGTCCTTCAATTCATCGAATGCCAACTGACAGACATCACTCCAGATATATGGCACACCCTTACGAGTAAGATGTGTCAAAGGACCTGCTATCTCCGAGAAACCCCGAATAAACCTCCTGTAGTATCCTGCTAAGCCCAAGAAACTACGAATCTCTGTTGGTGTCGTGGGCTGTCCCCATTCCCTCACCGCTGATACCTTCCCTGGATCAACTGATATTCCTTGGTCGGAAATAATGTGACCCAAGAACTGGACTTCCTTCAACCAAAACCCGCACTTCTCATATTTTGCATACAGCTCGTTCTGACGAAGTGTCTGCAAAACCTGCCTCAAATGCTCGGCGTGCTCCTTCTCTGTCTGAGAGTAAACCAGAATGTCATCAATGAAGACAATGACAAACTGATCTAGAAAATCTCTGAACACTCTGTTCATCAAGTCCATAAACACTGCTGGAGCGTTGGTCAAGCCGAAAGGCATAACCCGAAATTCATAAGAACCATATCTCGACAAGAACGCAGTCTTCGAGACATCCTCCTCCCTGATACGCAATTGATGGTATCCCGACCTCAAGTCAATCTTCGAGAAGAAAGAAGCTCCTCTCAACTGGTCGAACAGGTCATCGATTCGAGGCAACGGATACTTATTCCGTATCGTGACCTTATTCAACTCTCGGTAGTCCACACACAATCTCAGTGAACCATCCCTCTTCTTCACAAACAAAACTGGAGCGCCCCAAGGTGAGGTACTCCTACGAATAAAGCCCTGCCCTAACAGCTGCTCTATCTGATCCCGTAGCTCTCGCATCTCAGCTGGAGCCATACGGTACGGTGCACGTGCTATAGGTCTCGTACCCGGTAGCAAGTCAATAACGAAGTCTATCTCTCGACTGGGTGGTAAGCCTGGTATCTCCTGAAACACATCTGAATACTCCCTGACAACTGGGATAGAATCTAAAGGAATCACAACCTCCCTAGAGGTATCCTCCTCAATGTAATACAGATGAGCGGTCGATCCTCCCTCTGGGCGAGGCATCGCCACTATAAACATCTCCTGCCCCGGAATGGCAAAAACAATGCTCCCGCTGAAGCAATCAATCATGGCCCTATATGCTACGAGCCAATCCATACCGATGATCACATCGTGAACATGCATGTCTAATACTAACATGTCCGCAGGTAATACCAAACCACCAACCTCTACTCCCACTCCCTGGCATATAAAGAAAATAAGTGACCCACTCCCTAATGGTGAGTCGACACACGTCACTGTGCTCTCTGCCGTAGCTAACAATCCTAAAGCTTTCGTGAAGTGTGTAGCAATAAAACAGTGTGTAGCACCCGTATCAAATAACACCCGACCCATAGTGCCATGGATAGGAAACGTACCCTCGATCGCGGGCGGTGCCTGTGGAACTGCAGCCTGGTGAACGTTGTAGACACGTCCATACTGTAGCTGCCCCTGCTGAGCTGGGACTGCTGGAATGGGTGGCAATGCTGCCATCTGTGGCGGTGCAGGAAGAGCGGTGGGAAACATAGGTCTCTGTGGCTCCTGGCGAGTACCCTGCTGCTGCTGCTGTGGGGCCCTGCCCCTATCAGGACAATCCTGCTTCTTATGGCCAGTCTTGCCACAAGTAAAGCACTTCCCTGGGAAGTTCCCTCCCCTCTGCCCCTGCTGTCCCCGGCCCTGGTGGCCGTTACCATTCCTCCCTTGGCCCTGCTGGCCCTGATGGAACTGCTGTCCATTCTGCCCCTGCTGGCCCTGATGGCCGTTTGGACCCTGATGGCCCTGGCGGAAACCTCCCTGTCCCTGCCTGTAGTTCCCTGACCGGAACCTCTTATTGTCCCCCTGCTGGGTACCCTGCTCAGTCTGTCTCTGCCCCTGACCGGTCTGTGCTCCGCTGGCACCATGTCCTCCAGTCCTGCCCTGATGGCTAGACTCCCCTGACCGCTTGCCCTCGGCCATATGAAAACGATGGTCCTGGCAGTGTAGTAATGCAGCGTTAACCACATCAGAATACGTGGCCAACGATAGGTTCCCTAGCAGATGCTGACGGATCCTCCAATTCAACCCGTCGGTGAACTTCTCTATCTTCTTCTTCTCTGTTGGAATCTCGTCTGGAACGATATTCAACAGGTTAGTAAACTCGGCCTCATACTCGGCCACTGTCTTGCCCTCCTGCTTCAAACTCATCAGCTTCCTCCTCATCTCTATATGAACTGCGGACGGAAAATACTTGCGGTCAAACCGCACCCAGAACTCCTGAATGGTGAGGGTATCCCTCTCCTCCGCGGTGGTAATGGACTCCCACCACTGCAGCGCAGATCCAACTAGCTTGA
Source organism: Sambucus nigra (assembly GCA_949130495.1). Classification (NCBI taxonomy): domain Eukaryota; kingdom Viridiplantae; phylum Streptophyta; class Magnoliopsida; order Dipsacales; family Adoxaceae; genus Sambucus; species Sambucus nigra. Next base: position 299,550,533 of record OX422217.1, on the reverse strand, counting down.
AAGTAGATAGCACCTGCTTCTGAACATCAGTGCACTCATGCATCCTCAAATGCCTCTGTATGTCCTTCCTCCATTGGCTCGAGACTACCACATCTGAGCTACCTGCAAACTCTGGCGGATGCGCTTTCTGAAAAGCGTCACGTACACGCTCCCAAGCAGACGGGAATGCATTAACCTGTACTGGCGCGGCAACCGGCGCCTGAGGTGGTGCCTGCTAAATCACGGCAATCGCGGCATTTACCGCTTGGGCTACTATAGCAGCAACCTCAGCGGCGTTCAACATGCCCTGAACTGGAGCGGGCTGTGGTTCGGGCGTAGCATTCCTGGGAACTCGTCGTGCACATCGTGGAGGCATCTGGAATTAGAATAAAGTTTATAAGTCTACAGTTATAAACTTTAAAATAGCTGAAGAACGAAACGTACAGACAAAGAGTACAACAGTCCTAAAATATAGGGCTCTATATCAAAGAAAACGTAGCGGAAAGATAATAGCCGTACAGATCCTAAAGGACACTAGAACCTGATGCTCTGATACCACCTGTGACACCCCGACTAATTAAACACCGGGTAGCTACTCCTTTATAAAATTAATTCAAAATGGCAAGTTGGCTCAGTTAATAGCATCACTGTCGAAAACATTTTATTATTACTAACCACCTAGTATTTAAAAAGTAAGTGCCAAATTTTATTAAATCTGATTAACATGCAACAAGAGTAATGAATAACTAAATAACACCATTCACCATACCGAAGTAAAACGAATAACCATCACAAAATGTAAATAAACTCTGGAGGAAAAACTCCTCAATACAAATCCCATAACTGATAAGTAAACGGAAATAAATAACTAAAACTGAATACTGAGCAATACATGCTAGAGTCTGAAAACTGAAATGTAAAAATGTCTAATAGAATTGGGCAACATGCCCTACAACTGATAGATGCTGAGACTGGAATCCAAATGAGAGAAGCGTATACATGCAAATCCCTGTAGCTTCCACAAACACCTACAGCTCGTCACCTGAATGAGAATCCTATGCTTGGTGTCCTTGTGGCTGGGCACCTAAAAATGGTTTTACAAGAAAAATATATTTGAAAACAAATGGGTCAGAGCCCGAAAGTGGAAATCATTTTAAAAACCTGCAAGTGCTTTAAAAACATTTAAAACATTAAATGCAAAGTACATGTTAGGACGTGCACTCACATTAAATTCTCACCTCTCGACTAACTGTGCACTCCTAACGTAAGTACCCATCTATAACGACACAAACCACTAGCTAAGTGACATCGAATCTAGCTAGACTTATCATAGGACCTGCCATTATTACTTGGTTCTATTATAACACTCGTAATTTAATAGAGGTTTAACGTAAACTCAGTTACTAACTATGCCATTGATATAACTATCAGCTAACTCATTATATATCTCAAAACAATACCGTAATATTTTTACAACATTAACATGAGGATTTCCATTAATTTAATGTATATTATTCACATCATAAATATACAATACAAGCACCCCGCAATCTAAGCTGTAGTGCACACATACTCTGCTATCCATCCCGGTACATCACGTACATAAGGATTACATATTCCGAATCTCTCAGGAATAGTTTACCGATAACAACATCACAAATAATGGAGGCGAACACAGTCACCATCACATGGGTCACGCACATACCTACGCTCCCATGGTCATGCAGACTTATTAATATCACAATAAGTCCTTCTATGATCTATGTTCATCAAGGTACCAGTCTATATCCCCCCCGTAGGCACACAAGGATTAGAGGGTCCTAAGCGAACGTAACCTCCCGTGATAGCAAGTATGGTAGGTATGTCATACACATAAACTATATACTAAGCATTCACACATCTTAGATATCACCATTTTAATAAAGTATTTTCTACATCATTATACCATTATCCCAAACTTATATATTTCAAGTAATCCGATAATATATAATTTAAATAGTCGACACGTCTCACGTCGTAATCCCTTAACCCTAAAACCTATCTATAATAGATTATTAGGTTCCGATTATTCCCAAATATGACATCTTTATTCCTAAGGTCTTTACTTCTGCTCTAAACCTTATTTCATCAAATTACACAATTTTGCACTATTAACCCAAACGTTACCTCTCTAACGAATTTCAATAACCTAGAATAATTCCCCGAATTGCATTCTAATGAAAGTTCACTATAATAATCACACTTACTGGTCTTCCTTAAGGGTGAGGGTATTCATAAGTTCTCCAAACATATTCTCCGAGGGTTTTCGCCATAAAAATCAAATTAAGGAAAATTTCACTCATTCTGGGAAGGTCGATCGATCGACCTATGAATATCGATCGATCGATCTAGTCGATCGATCGACTGATGAATGTCGATCGATCGATCGAACCGGTATGGCTACGGACTGCTTCGTTCTGCAGATTTGAAAATGTCCCAAAATTTATTTCTAACGTATGATTCTCAGATATAACGTTATAGTAATGTTATGTAACAATCCTACAATATTACTAACGTCCATAAATCAATATTTCAACAACTATAGGCTACATATGGGTCAATCTTCATCAAAACCTAGTTTTTCTGATTTTTCTCAAGAACAGTCATGAACCTCATCTTAAATCCGTTTTTAGTATTACAAAAGGCAGTAATTCACATAATATGATCGTCCAGTAACATTCTACATGCAACCTATGTCCCAAAATTCAAACTAATAACTCCAATCTTATGGGTTTTTCATTATCTTCCAAGAACATACAAAGTTTATGAATAATCTAACATGGAAGAAGCATTCTCTGAAATTTAAATGGAATAAATCACTTGCCTTGGTTTGATTTCGGATTTGGTGTTGATTTGGTGAAGAATCTCTGCAGAATTCCTCTCTCTCTCTCTCCTTCTCCAAGCTTTCTTCTTCCAAAGATGGCTATGGTGGCTAGGGTTTCTTTGGGAGAGTTGGAAGACTAAATGATAACCTACGTAGCTTATGGGGTTAATAAAGGTTGGTTGGGGTCAATCCTTATCAGATTACAACTCTCAATTTTCGTCACTTTTAATTACTCAAAAATACCAAATTACTAAAATACCCTTTAAGTTACCGGTATGGCCTAAAAATACCCCGGGACCCAAACTATACCCCCGGCTAGTGTTTTCTGACTATCTCGACCCTTCCGGACGCGTTGATGCACTCAAAACGACCATACGTATTATAGATTTTAAATTCACTTTTATTAACAAAATAATATACCGTGACGCGGCGGTCCCACGCGTCTCAACAAAATTTCTAAAATGCCGTATATAAATCTCACGACAAATTTTATAGTACTAGATACATATATAATCATATATGCACATAATCAAATACCAATTCGCATCTCATTAGTATTTATAACCCGGATTAATTTCCAATTAATACGGTAATTAATTAATTAAGCCCAAAATAAATATAGTCAAAAATACGGGGTATTACACATATAAATCATCACTACATGAAAATTTCCCATCTCAAATTGGGTTTTTCTTCCATAAATCTCCTCCTAATAACTCCTAAACTAATATGGATGATGCATCAACGAAATAAGCAAGATAAACACTTGCCTGGGATTTTCAGAAATCTGGTTTGGTGTTCAATTTAGTGTGGTTGCGTTTCCCGTCTCGCGATCTATGTGTTGGCGGTGGTGGCGGTGCAAACGGGTGAGTTTTGAGCCTTGGAATGCCTTGAGAGCTCTCTCCTCTCTAATGGTCGTTCTAGTGTTTTGAGTTATATAACCCTAGGAGATAACCTAAACATCTGATATAACCCCTTTAATTTTCGCGGGTTTAATTACCCAAAAATACAAAATGACTAAAATGCCCTCCCGGGGTACTAATTAGGCCTAAAAATGCCCCGAGACCCAAATCAAACTCCCGGGTATACTTTTCTGACTATCTCGACCCTTCCGGACGCGTTGGCGTGCTCAAAACGACCATACGAACAACTTATAAAATATTTACTTTTATTTATCAATATTTAGTCCCGACGCGACACGGGCGCGTCCCGACTCAAATTTCTAAAATTGTCATTTTATTCTCTCGTGACATTTAATATGGCCACTATTATATATTACTTTGCTCATTAGTAATATTCAACAAATTTTCCCATAATTACTAACTCTCATCACGTTAATAATTATAACATAATTAATTTCCGGATTTTTATTAAATAATTAATTCACATTAAATTTAATAAATCCTCAAATTAATATAGCATAAAAATACGGGGTATTACATTACCATTCAACATAGCCCAATTAGACTTATTTAGACTAAAGTCATCAGCTATTTTCATGTGCACGTGTTTCATTGTGCATTGCAGATACCGACTGTCTTGCATCCGACGGAGAAAAAATGTTCTTTAGAGACTATTTTGACGGTATGTTACATAATGAAGTTCAATCTTTAATTGTTTAAATCTGCTGGAGGTATTCAACAAAAAAGGGAAAGAACAACTGTATATTTATTAACATCACATGCTCAAAGACACACATTGTACATTCGCATCAAGTTCCTCGCCAATTGCTCTTCGATGAATTGTCTATTTTGAAAGAGCTAATAAATACACCTAGTTTATAGTGAATTCCTTTGTTTGTACTCAACTTGGACTAGTTAATGTTAGCATAATTGTAATTTGACCTTTTGTATTTTGACATTGTTGATCAGGTAAAAAGTAAGAAAAAAAAGAATGATTCTGGTGGCAAAGATGGCGCAATTATTGCATTTGCTAATATGCTTGATAATATCATGACGATGGATACGGTGCATATTCCAGTGGCTATTTTTTATGATGATCTTGAGTTCACCTATATTCCAAAAAATGAATTAATACGGTTTTGTAAGATGCAAGAATTAGATGGAGTTTGCATTATCGCATACATGAGGTTATATTTAAGTTTTACCATGTTTTATTTAATTTGTGAATGCATACATGAGGTTAGATGGAGTTTACCTTTTTGCATACATGGATGCCTTTCTAATTCATGTGAGTTTGGTTTATGTATAGATGCCTATATGAAAATTTTGGAAGGAGTTTTGAAGTTATTAGATTAGTAAATCCCCTCTCCATTCGGGACGCATTTTCTAAAAACATTGGGCATCAATTTATAACAGAAACTTTACAGATGGCATCAAACAAACAAATATTTGTTATTCCATTCAATACCGGGTAAGTTTAGTAGATATGTATATGTTTTTTAGCATAATAAATGTGTGTATGTATAATATTCCGAATCTCCAATTATTCTTCATAATATAGGTATCATTGGGTTTTGCTTGTGATCAACTTTATTTCGAATAATGTGTTTTGGGTTGATTCTTTACACGGGGAACCGAGCTTGGAACTTAAGCTCTATATAAACACGTAAGTAACTAGTGTCCTAAATAAATGCTTATAATAAAATTATTGATTTCATTTTACATAATTGTAATATAATTCTGTTTTTTTATTGAAGTGGAATTAGATCGGTTTTGACAATCAAAGGAAAACGATCATTACTAAACTGGGAGAAAGTTAAGGTATTTGTTCGATAAATTAAATTTAATATTTTGGTATTCACAATTGACATTAGTAATATACTAACTCCTTTATTTTCAGGGCCCTAAACAACGAGGATAAATTGTGTGTGGTTTTTTTGTATTGAAGTTCATGCGAGAGCTCTTGAAAAATTAATCGAAATCAATAAAAATGAAGGTCACATGTTTTTTAATATGTTTTTACATTATTTTTTATTTAAATGTGATAAAAGCTAATTGTAATTTTATTTGTCTTGTTTAAATGAAGGACTTGGCTGGAAAGTCGTTATATCAAACTCATGAGATCAATGAACTTCAATATGAGTTCATTGAATTTATTCAGCCTTATATGATATGATTTGGAGCACTTTCTTAACACAATTTCGAGAAATCCAAAGGAGGACCGACGCATTTATTCATGATTTTTCGATGTACATTTTTTTGGAGACATTTTTTTGAATGATGTACATAATGAGTATATCTAGCTATGATACATGTAGTACGTCATCATTTGTTTGTGGATAATTAATGTAGATGGTGGGTATATCTATTTATGCCCCACTATTTTTTTTATGTTTAAGTATGAGAGTTGTCATTTTGTCCTTCAAATATGCCATGAAAGGGGATATTTGGACCTCTAAAAATGATATTATGAATTGATTTGAGCAACACTCTTTTCAAATGTAATCTCAACCACTCTAGTAACAAAGATTAAGGCACTGCATCTTTATAATTTAAACATGGAGAAATTCGTGTTGGCCATATTGATGGCGAATTTGTTTGTCTACTGAACTGTTTGGACTGAAAAGTTGATAATATTGCCTGCTTGATCATTGTGTATATCTGAAGTTGAGAGCTTATATTAGAGTAATCATTTGATTGATAATCTAATTGGTGTCCATTTTTTATTCTTCATGGAGGCATTTGTTTCTACTCTTCCATATTTGCCATAGAATAGCTCCAGGAATAGTGATAAGTAAGAATTGAATGTTCTAATGGCTTCAAAGGAATATGTAGCTGCACATGAGATCATATATGATTATAGAAAAGATGATGAGATCTCAGAGAAACCTGAAGAGGTCAATCAAAAAAAGGCATCATATATTGTGAATCTTGTTGAAGTAGATGGTAAGCAAAGAGGTGGCGACGTCCCATTTACTCTATACCAAAAAATTGAGTCTGATGTGTCTTTAGGACCCGCTTTTGATGATCAACACTATGAACATTCAATGACGGAGGTAACTGTTAAAATTCTCTTTTAGTTACATTAAATTAGAAGGATATTGCCATTTTCTTGTGATAATAATACATAATGCATTGTAATAATAGTCTTTGTTAAAATAGATTGCAAAATTTAATGTCCATAACGCAGGAGGTAGCAGTAAGGTTGATTGGGATTATACCTCTCTGACTTTTTACTGACATATATGTAGATTGCTCAAGCTTATGAAGATTATGGCGATACAACTAGAAAAGTGTCAAGTGAACATATACAGAGCATGATGCTGCATGATCCCAAGGTAAAGTAGTTTATTATGTATAAAAGGTGTCAATGAAATTATCCATATAGTATAAATCATGGGCTTAATTGATTGTCATCTTTATGTTTTTTATTTATTGGGTAGGATTATGTTAATGTAGTCAGTTCTGCGATCCATGCCTCTCTACACCCTCTCTTTGGGAGGCAGGATGATGTTAATTCAGTCAATCCCGAGGTCCATGCCTCTCTACACCCTAGCTGCCCTTAGTCCTCCTAAATTTACTTTGAACTTGATAGACAAAATATGTTTTTCTTTCCTTTGTGGTCTAGTAAAGAGTTTAGGAGAAAACACCATTAGGTGAATTGGAAAGCTATATGATCCTCTACATCAGAAGGAGGGATTTGCATTAGACCTTTGGAGTCTATTGTTCAAGCCTCTAACTTAAAACTAGCATGGAATTTCAAACCAAGATATTATCCTTCTCCTTTGTTATTTAATTAGTCAAAAAAGTGAGGTTGATGGCTATAACTCAAAACTTAATTTGGGATCCTCATATACCCCCTAATTTATATGCTTTTTCCTGGAAATTACTTAATAATGCTGTTCTTTTAGATTTGAATATCAATTTAGTAAGAAGTAGACTTAATTCTAGTAGAAATTACTGTTACAAGTCAGAGGAATTTCTTAATCACCATTTTCATTTCTAGACTAATTGTTATTCATATTTGGAATTTTTATGGGTCTTTTTTGGGGATAGTTACTAATTCTTTGTCTTTCACTTGTCCTAACTCTATCATCATGTCTTGGTAGATGCGTACATGATCTGATCAGGTGTTCAAATGGCTCCACAAAATTATCATATGTCGCTCCTTTTGGGCAATATGGTTAAGTAGGAACAAGTCATTTTTTGATGGTCATAGAATGAGGGATCAATTAATCATGAAAAACATCAACCAAAGAATTCAACACATTGCTTGCTCTATCAATTTCAAATCTAGTAGATTATCTTCATGTATTGAAGCGTGCCAAATCCTACACATTAATTCTCCCCCAATTCATATCCAAAAAAGCTTCCTAGTTAAATGCTCATTTCGCTACTACAAATTTGCCCATATAGAAGGTTGGTAGTGTACTCCGATTACTATTTTTTTTGAATTCCATCATAAAAATTGGTATACAAGCTTCAATCGACCTTTGAAATTAGAGTAACATTCAATGAGCATGTAATTTCTTGGAATTTCCTAAGTTATTTAATCCTAGATCTTTATTTATGTTGTACATTAAGCTTCTTCTTGAATGGTAAAGATCATCCAACCAATTCATATTTATAATACGATATACTATTCGAAAATATCCAAAAATGATGACACAAGACGGTATGGTTTGCTCCTAGCGGCTCTGAGCAGATGGGACAAAAAATCATAGTTACCCGTAAGACTTAAATCCTAGGAACACAACAAATATAGTTTACTGTTAAAGATGGCCCCCCTGTTCTTTAACAGTAAACTAAGTTTATGCTGAGGTTTCTAATTTTCAATTATTAGGACTTTGAGAAAACTAAATATAAGGCATTGCTTAATTTATAGCATATTTACCAACTCATGGCCATTTGACATGAAGACAAATACGCCTAGATGCCTGTTTAGGTTGGCAAGTCTTGGTGAAATTGCAATAGTAGAAGGTGGATGTGATCCATCAGGCAATATCCTGACCTCGACGGAGATTTATGACTCATAGTCCGGTACTTGGGTGACTCTCCCAAGCATGAATAAACCGGGGAAAATTGAAATTTTGGATAGGTGATGAATGGGAAGAAGTGAAAATGATATAGTTAAGTGCAAATTGTAGCCTGTTATATACATGTTTAATATAATTTTCTGTTATAATCTTTAGGGGGAAAAGTAATTGAAATGGCATATATACATTGATTTATGGATCTAATTTTAGCAAGTCATTGTGCATTCATTTGGTTAGATATCTTTAAAGGTGTGCATAATATAGAATAGATTCAGTAAGTGTATAAAATAGACACTATCAGATCATTATGCAGAACAATGCTGAGCTTTCTCTAATATATGCTAGTGAAGGCATATGTCAGTGCTTTTGTTTATATGGATGATGAGTGAGATTTTGAGGCGGCAGTTTGAAGGCCCAAGCCTTCAAATTAGGAGGTAGACCTGACTAGACAGAGTTTGGTAGAAAGGGTCGTCGACTTCGTGTTGAGTGGACTAATCAAGAATGAGTCATTAGGAGTCCTGACATAATTAAGGTCATTCCCATTTCTTAAGCAACTACTAGGGTTTCAAAAATGTTTTTTGTCATTAATTTTGACCCAAAGTCTAGAACTAAGCCAAGAGGAAGCCCTAACTATGACAGGGCAGAAAGATCTGTTGACGAGAGATACTAGAGTTGTTAACCCCGACCACAAGAAAGTTCTTGATTTTGAGAAGTGGAAAATAGTTCCAAGAAAGTGCTTGGTAGAATTTTCCATGTTTGTTTAATTTTATCTCTTCCATTCTATGTCCTTTGTTGTGCTCCCTGTGAATGGTGTCATTAAAAATAAAAATGTTCACGACAGTAATAACTTGATGTATTTTTTCATTTCAAACTACTGTTCTATACCCTTTGTTATTTTTATAAGTTTTCATTCTGTGCAATTTTTATGAAACATATTGATTAAAATTTTGATAGCTACAAGCATTAATAGAAAGAGTTCCAAATACAAATGGTAACCAAGCTAATTTTTTTTTTAAATTGTTAGAATAACGATTTTTAAAAATTTATGCTTATGTTTTCAATTTGTGTTATTGATTATTTTTCGGACATCAGGGATTGGAAACGTGTTCCTATTTTGGGTGAATATCCAAACCTCAATGCTTGGGAGAATCAACTAGCAATAATCTTTTTGAGGTTATATAAGTTTTTTATCTGGGGTACCATAGTAATAATTTGGAACTGAGTTTTAAACATTTGTAACCCGTGCGATAGTCATTAACTCAAATTAAGAATCTTATTCTTAATTTTTTCGACCTATTTATTATTGAGAAATATCCGAAATGTTTTTACAACCATGCCATCGGTACGATTACACCCTAGTATATATATGTATGTATATATATATATATATATAATATAATAATAATAAAATAAATAAATTGAAATGTCTTTCCCAAATCACAATTAGGTCTGGAGTTAGGAAACTGATCGGTTGCAATCGAGTTAATTTTAATTTAAAGGATCCGGTACAGATACCTTCAAGTTTGGAAATATATATATATATATATATATATATATATATATATATATATATATATATATATATATATATATATATATATATATATATATATATATATGTGTGTGTGTGTGTGTGTGTGTGTGTGTGTGTGTGTGTGTGAATTTCAGTAATATATTTGTTGTTTAATATTGTGGAGGGGACCACATCCGAATGTCCCCTCTTTTTCGAGCGACTCATTTGTGAAGCAAGAAACTAAGCTGACTTCACTCAATTAGGAATGTTTTATTTCCAATTATTTTAGCCTCACAACCCATCTCCTTAATTAAAGAGATATCATAGCTAATCTATAGATTTGTATTTGTAACATGTACTTATTGTTGAACAGAGGGATGAAGGATGATGATATGGGTATGAATTCTTCGCTGATATGGCTATGTGGAGATAGTGCAGCTTCCCTTAACTTCCAGGGGATTGGGGGGTCACACCCTGGATGCAGCAAAGATTTGATGCGTTCATGCTCGGTATGCAAAGGGACATCTACCAATTTATGGTTGTTGCTGCTCTTCAGGAGATGAGGCGTGTTGATCCTTCCAAACAGACCCCTCCATCATACATGCAATTGAAGCAACCTCAAGGTGTTCCCACCAGGTCTCCCAGTTTAATGCAGCCTCTGATATTGCACCAATCTCAGTCTCAACCTACTTTTCTTCAGAGCTTTTCAGAAAACAAGGCTCAAGCCCAAGCCTAGTACCAAGTCCAAGTCCAAGCCCAAGCCCAAGTGTAGTATCAATCTCATCTTCTTCAGCAACAATTTCAGCACCAGAACTCGTTCAGTAATCAAGCTCAAGCATAGGATCAGGTGCTGTCCTAATTTTCTTCAAGCTCGCAAGCCCAGTCGCCGTCATTGCAAATAATGTCATATAGCAACATCAGAGATTATTTTACTCTAATGGGAACACAAAGCCCAATGTTTCTCCTCTACATAGTCTTTGAATTTTGTCCCTTAGGACGAAACAACACACTTGCACCTCCTTAACTTGCCTAGACCGAATGCCTTGTCGACTTCCAATGGATGGCCACCTAAGCGAGTTGCGGTTGATAATAGTAATACCGTCCATCCTTCTCGAGCTTCACAACGTGTTCTTCCCTAGGTGGAATAATTGGGACCACCCATCCATCCCACCATTTTTCAAAATGTTGCTGTTTCGTTACCCCCATTCCCTGGTATGGAGTGTTCGATTGACTAGGAAGGGAGCAAGGATCCCTAGAGCAATATTTTGTTTGGGTTTAACATACATATTGTCTCTTCTTATGCAGAACGGGATATCGAGTCTTAGGGGAATCGATAGTGATGGTGATTCGACAAATCTACCCTTCACATCTTCTAATTATTTGAGTACCTCAGGCCCTGATTTTTCACTTAACTTGACAATGACACCTTGTAATTGTATTGCTGATTCGAGTTTCCTGCAGAACCCTGAAGATGTGGGGAAAGAGAACCCACGAAACAGAACTTTTGTTAAGGAGAGTTGCCTTTTTTGGCTTTTTATATACAAATAATTTTCAAGGTGAGTTGTCTTTTAAGGCGAGTTACCTTCTTTGGCTTCTTATATACAAATAAGGTGATTTTCCTTCTTATATAGGTTCGAGTGCAAAAAAAAACTTTTGAACAATTCAATTTTTTTGGGACAAATTCCGGAAGTATTTTTAATGAAAAAAAACCCCTACTAACCATTTTGTCGCAAAGCTCTCCTCTCGGTTGCTAAAATTACCAGAAGGTTGTCTTCTTATTAACAAAATGCATAGTCTTGAAGTGGATGTTGGTATTTCTGCCAGGTTTAAAAGAAGGGGTCCTTTGGGAGATCACTAGATGTAGGTAAATCTAGCAGCTACAATGAACTGCTTAGTGAGCTTGCTTATATGTTTGGGCTTGAGGGAGAATTGGAGGACCTTCTGAGATCAGGCTGGCAGCTTGTATTTGTTGATCAAGGGAATTATGTACTTCTCCTCGATGATGACCCTTGGGCGTAAGATTCCTTATTCGTTATTTTTTATATGTTGAAATTTGGAAAAATATTTTTCTAGTTAGAAAACTGTTCAGATTCAATATTTTGACAGTTATTATTATTGAATGATTTATGAAATTTGATTTATTGCTACACATTCTATTTTACTCTCTTTATTAAGTATATATGTATATATATATAAACAGTTGTTCATGTGCAACCCTTAAATAAAGGACCCAAAAAATTTCCAAATGTTTTAAATTGGTAAAATAATCCCATCGACCCTGGTGGAGATGATCCCCCTGAGAATAACAACCAAAATGAAAGACACTTCATTTAAACATCTATCAAACATTTGAACAATTATATTTTGGTTTCATAAATTTTTACAAATCTCAAAATGATCCCAAAATGGTTATAGCTCGAGCCATAGTCATGTCCTCATGGGTCGTTTTGTCGAGTTGAGTTGAGAATGTGTATATACATATATATATATATATATATATATATATATATATATATATATATATATATTTATATTGAAAGTGATGTGTGCATATTATCATTCTCTGTATCCAAGGGATTTTGTGAGCAATGTGTCCGGTATCAGGATACTGTCGCTGCAAGAGGTGCAATAGATGGGAAAACGAGGCCTGGACCTTCTAAACGTCCCTGGTCAGAGGCTCTCCAATAACAGCTATGATAGCTATGCCAGCCGCCAGGACTTGAGAAATTTGAGTTTCGGGATTGCATCTATGGGGTCCGAATTACTGAAACACCTTTCGGCCAGTTAAGATACTATAAATTGCCTCTTCTGTAATATTATCTTTTCTCCCAACTATTTTATGGGAAGCATAGCCTGATTCTTGCCCAAAACCTTATATTAAAGTTGTTAGTGTAATTATAATATGATATTCCATCTCTTTGAAATATCTATTAAATCTGTTTTAGGAAGATAGTTCTTGCCTTTAGAATCTTGCAATCTATTTATGATGAAAATATTGAAGTTTAATATATGTTGATTTTGAAATGAACTTGTGTGGGCTTTCAGGATTGTTTTTGGTGATGCTGATGTGAAGTACAAAAAAAGAAAAATAAAAAAACCCACTGACTACTGAACTAATCTGTTTTGTGCCCTTGAACAATTTTTTATGTGCACACAAAATCCATGAAATATGCCTTTTCTCGCAAAGACCCTCTTATGTGCCCCAAATAAACATGGCTAAATGTTGTGCCAAACTTTAGGGAAATTTTTGCATTGAAAATTATATAGTTTATTTATTGCAAAAAAATACTTATCTCAGGGATTTTTTTTTCACATATCCCTAAAAAAATTATACAATTTCTTTTTTGGTAGTGCCATATGATGGGTCTTTTTGTTATAGTGAGATGTAACAAGCAATTCTTTTGCACTTGCACCATATTAGTGCTATCTGGATAGACTGAATATGCTTTTCAATTCACCATTGTACGAATTCTCTCTTGATATTGGTTTCTTAAACAGTGCACAATTTCAACACCCATGTATGGTCACTATATCATTTTACTGTTATGCTATGTTTGGATATCTGAATTTCATGAAAAGAAAAGTAAAATATACCCTCTAATTTATCCCTAGTACTTACCATTTGTTGTTGTTGCCAAATGAATAGAGTAGTTGTCAATAATGTCCTAATTATCCAAATAATGGAATCCTAGAGGTTCAAGAGGTGCGCCAATTTCAGAGATTGGCATATGTATGTCGGTTTTGTAGTGATACTTAACACGTGTGCTCTCGACATATTTCAACAACTTAGTTGCATCAAACTAAATTTAGAATTGCCCAAGAGTACTTGAGTTTTTCTTCAAAAGGCAGGGTGTACTCTATGACCATGCTAAAAATGTCATTTGCAATTAAAGAATGATAGAGAAGAGAAGAAGAGAAAGTCATGAAAAAACTGTGGCCACTGAATTATGTACGGGCCTTACTTTTTAATTTTTTTTATTGCTTTGAGTCATGGCCTTCAACCATAAATTCTTATGCTTCTTATTGAAAATAATTTCTCATGTTGAACTGGTAGTAGCTTCTTTATTATATTGTATTTGGCACAATCTTGGGTCTTGAAATCAAGCTACATCATGACATGTACATTTTGTGAAAGTTGAAATCGCACTATGTGCCTCTTGAAATCATTTATCCTTATTTTTATTTCTTTTTTTGGACTCTTGAATTTGTTCGTGTGGATAATTTGAGATTGTACTTAATGCAGGTAAGAGAATTGAGAGTTGTTGTGAGGACATTGATGAAGGTTTTTCCTGCTTGCTTGAGAAGGAAACAGGTAACATGAAAATAAATTGAAGAGTTTGATTATTTTTTCCAATTCTATCACACTGTTCTACTTGTTATATTTGATGTGACAAATATTGTTGTGCATCATATGGTATTTTGACATTTTTGGTCAGTTCAATACGTGAAAATACTCATAAAATTGGATCTTCTCTGCAGCCCTCACTCTGAATATAAAGAGATCCCTGAAACTCTAACTCACTGGTGGATACAAGAACTGAATAATCACATATTATCTGTGTTTAAAAGATCATTTAGAACTTACAAGAATTTGGAACTTGCGAAAAATCTAAAAATTATTGAAAAGGGTAAAAGCTTATATAATGTCAAGAATATGCCAAAATTGAAAGAAGTTACAAATAATAATTCTTTAGAGAAGGCAAATATTGCAATCTCGGATGGCTAATTGTTGGAAAAAATGTTCCACCAACTCGATTGAACTTGAATTCAATCAATTTGATCATTACTCACAAATCATCACCTTCTGGAGAAATCCCATGACTTCAATACCGAGACACCCCCCCCCCCCCCCCCCGATAAATCCTCACACATGGTTTCCTTGTACTATCTAAACACCCTTCAAATTAAGCATGATCTTCACACCAATTAATTCAATACATTATACGTCCAATGTGTGTCCGCAACAAACCAGGGTCAAACTCATTAGTTGGCTCTAGAGGGACCCCAAGACACCTCTTCACTAGTAGTATTTTTCTCTAAACACTATATGTTGTAAAACTTACAACTAATGGATAATGGAGATCAAATTCTTCCCCAACTTTGGGACACCACTCAAAGTTTTGAACTTCACCGTTCCCACACTCTCCACAACACATTTAATCACGTTAGACAAAGATAAGGAACCTTGCGCATTAGAGTTCCAAATTATGAGTCATCTACATATATCGCGATTGACTATCAGAGTCTTGTCCATTCCTTAAGGACAATCTCTCTATATGTTGTCCGACTTCCTGCACTTTGCAGTTGTAACATTATCGGCCTTCTCATTCCTTGAGTACCATATTTTTTAAGGCGTACTTGGCGCTAATATCTCTGGAGCTTAGGCACAATGCGAGGCACGCGCCTGATTGAAGTGAGGCGGACACTATACAAAATATGCAAAAATTGAATATCTTTAATAGTAAGATTATTTATGATCTAAAATTTGAAATATATAACATAAATTATTATTATATAAGGTTATGAAGAGACATATAAGAAGATATATATATATATATATATATATATATATATATGTATATATGTATATATATATATGTATATATGTATATATATATATATGTATATATGTATATATATATATATATATATGTATATATATATATATATATATATATATATATATATATATATATAATATGAACTCAATTTGGATCTTAAAGACATAGGAAGATTGAAACATGCCATTGAATAGGATGGAAAGACTTGCATCATAGCCGATAATAAGGAATCATGATACTTTCTAATGTATAACTCGCTCTTGTGTGAGTTAGCGGTATATAGTCTCGTGCCAAAGTAGATGTCTCATATATATTCATTTTATATTATAAACTAAGAAAAGCTTATTGTGCCAAAAACTTTAAGATAATTCAAGAAACATACCATAATAAGGACACATTATTATGCCAAATGTTTTCAGAATATAATATTTTTTTTTACTATAAAGGCCAAAAGGCCATTAGAATACAATACTATTTTGGTGCATGACTTTTTTAGTTACAAACTCTACTTTGTAAAAATGACTCTAGGTTATGTCCCCTTCCAAATTACTCTGTTGGGCTTTGGGGACATGGACATTCCCTACCAAAGGAAAGATAGATGTTTTAAGGTACATTGAATTCGGAAAAATGACAAAGGGAAGATGGGCTTATCACTTTGAATAATATTCCTTAATATGTTTAATTCAAATTTGGAAAAAACTATTTAATGATTGGCCTGCGGTAGTTTAAGGGGTGGGGTGGGTGCGAATCAGTAGCCCTCTGTTTGGTTGCTGCAGAAATAATAGAAACTGATAAAAACTTACATTTCAAATTACATTATAATATCTGATTTTTATCATGCTAATGTACTTGACACAATTATGTCTATCTTATATTAAGAATGATTTTCAAGTCTGAGAAACAATTATATCAAAAGAATTAAAGTCATATTGATATCGAAACAGTTATGCTTCTATTTTATGTATTGTAGGAACAAGCTTGATATGAAATAATTGAGGATTCAAGTCAGATGCATAAGGCTCATCCTTCTTGTTCCGAAAGTCTTATCATTGTAAGTTTAATTTTCATACAAATTTGACAATATCGCATTTGTTTTCACCCATTCTATCGAAAATGCTTAATATTTGGAAATTAAGAAAAAAAAGAGTTGTATGAAAAGCCATCCCCTCCCCTCATTCACTCTCACATCTTTAGACCCTCGTTAAAGGCACATCATCCAAGGAATTTACTATAGGATTAAATTGATCAATTTCCCCATCTTTATGATCCCTCAAAAATTCAAAGTTACACACCTTCTATTTTTACATGAGCACAAATATGCAATTGCTTGAAATCAAATGGCCTAATTTTAATATAAAGAAGGAAATAACCTTGAAAATATATTCCGTATCTAAACATATTCTCGCAACCGAATTTGACTCCCTGCCTCTCACTTTACATTGAAGAAAAGTATATAATATTTTGTAAGTACTGTTCCAAGGGTCTCGAAGAGAGGCTTTGACTTGGGGTTGGTATCTAATCCACTATAGTTCAAAATTCATAAACTCGATTAATGAAGAATATCAAAGTGTATCTTTTTCTAAATGAAATCTCCAAAGCCATTTTTTCGAATAGGATTTTAAGTTAAATATCAACTTTTCAAATAAAGTCATTTTCACCCAACTAATATCATGGCATGCCTCTTTATCACATGATTTCAAATAAATTTGCATTTATATGTAGAACCCTATGGCAAACGAATACAGGTAGAAACCCACACACCAAATAGCAGTCAAACACTAGGATCTATTTCCATCTGAATAAGCTAAGTCTACCTAATATTAATCTTCAAGCTAAAGACTTGTCAGTCTGAAAACAAATCAACATCAAACTGAGAAATTTGTCGCTACACAACACAATATAAGGGTAACATCAACGAAGTAATTTGAAATCATGTGATAGACAGTCAACCTTAGGACGCGACAACCTAATAAACAGCCTCCAACAAATAATCATAAGTTCACGGATTCTGAGTCATGGAAACATCAAATAGAAGCTTATTAAAGGATATTATTTTAGACATGATAATTCTAATGCATTTGAGGTTCATACACGTTTGTATTTAAAACTTTAGAAAATGTTTATATTGTGGCATCTATCTACACTAAAATTACTCTAGTATGTACTTATCTCATATAAATGTAGTTGGTTTCTACCATTAGATGGCTCAACAAAATTTATGATAGAATGAACTTGACAACCCTTTACTTCCATCTTTCTTACTTATATTATCGAATCCTATAATACGCAATTAAGGTTAAAAAATAGGAAAGATTTCTCTTGATGGGTGACTCTGTGTTTGTGATATTAACACCCATGTTGATGCTATGTATTATTCCTTGTTGGATAAATAATAGGAAAGGGAGAAAACTATAAGAACTAATTTGTGTAGAATACAAGGACATTGTTGTTTCTTTTAGTTGCGTCTTTTTGTTAATTAGGTTTTAACTTACCAATGTCTCCGTTTTCAACTGTCAATGATGGTAATTGTTCTGAATTGAAACATCACAGGTATATGGAAATGTATAGTCGTCGAACCAGTCATGGAAGGACTTGTGAAGAAACCTCATCTTCTATCATTTGATATTGCCAGCAAAATTCTCGTGTCAGAATCTACGAGGCATGAACTTTTAGAGATTGATGGAATTTCTAATAGATTACGCCGAGAAATTGAGTAACGTGAGAGTTTTGATTGTCAGGTACATTTTATCACTCACGTATACATATGCATATTCTCTGGATCTATCACCATTAACCTATAACTTGCTGCTGGAGATTCAACAAATCTTCATTGGATCATAGGTTCTCAGCTTTGTTGGTCTTTTTAAGCCCTGTACTGGGGATATTGCTCAATTGATAAAATATTTCCATCAGTTTTCTCTATTTGGCATCACAAGGGTGAACCTGGAACAACTCCGTTCACTTTCTCTGTTTTAAACCTTTTTGGAACCACGATCTTCGAACAGCTTGACGTATCTGGCACTCATGCCTCGCTAAAAGTTCATCAACTCTGTGGGACTAAGATAATAGGGGTCCTAAAAATTCAAACTTGTCCTCTTAATCCAAATAAACCAAATTAATTCTCTTGGCATCCATCTCTTATCTCTCATAAAGCGCCAGCGACAGCTCTTATGAGTGGTACCCATCGAAAGCATCAAAAGAATACGGACCCTCTAATCGGCTTCAATTTTTTATCATATCATGCTTGGTAGTTTCATACAAATCATCATGACCTCTAGAATTGGTGCCACCTTCGTGGCATTTTGGGTCGAGATTATTCCTTAAAGGCAATGCACTTGAAGGTTCAAACATTGGAATTCTTGAACTAGACCTACTATGAGACCCTGCAGATGAATCATTTAATCGCCTCTTCGCCCAAGAAAACCCACTCGATCCTGAAACTTGTAATGGACTCGAAAAGGGAACATCTCCTTGAGATGCATTATTTATGTGGGAAACTTGTTCCTTTACATCAACAAGTGCCTTAGGCTGTTGAACACATAAGATGATATCTTGTTTGTTATTTTCTTGATAGTTTCCGTTCATTTTATTGGCAATTTTAGTTCTAACTGACAAATTCTCTTCTACTGCTAATTTACTGATGCCATTCTATTTTCTAGTTGACTTTCTTATCATTTCAGGTCCACGGGCTCTCCCACCAGGCCTCTTTAGTCCTGCTTCCTCGCGATGTTTCGCATCAATCTATTTGTTTGGTGGGTATTTAGGCAAGCTTGACGGGTCGAATGCATAAGGACCTATCGTGAAATACTCGGATGCAAGAGCATAAGTGGCAGTGTTGCGCTTGAATGGTTCCACAGAAAGGAGTGCTTCAATCAGATTCATAACATCTTTTGGTAGCTCTTTCAACGTCTCCCAATGACAGATTTCATAATGTTGTTGTGGTTTAAACAGAGCCGCATGCGGAAGTTTAGACTTCTTCCAATAATCATCAGGCGGGGACCCACAAAGCTTGAAAATTTTATGCAACTGTTCAACCTCAGTCCGACCCTGAAGGATAGGAGTACCAAGGAGTATTTCTGCAAGTACACACTCAACACTCTAAAGATCCAAAGAAGCTCCATAACTTATAGAACCCAACAAAAGTTCGGGAGCACGGTACCATAACGTGACAACCTGACTGGTTAGAGGTTGCCTGTGCCTAAAATTACACATGTTTGCCAACCCAAAATCAGCCATCTTCACAACTCCTTCGTTATTTACTAGAAGATTTGCACCTTTGATGTCCCGATACATTACACTTCGAGAATGACAGTGCTCAAGTCCAGATAACAACTGTTTCATGTAGCACTTAACCTGTGCTTCACTGAACTTAATGTCAGGGAAAGATAAGAGTCCTGAAATATCATGTTCCATGTACTCGAATACAAGGTAAATGGTGCATGATAATCGCGAGGTAATTATCCCCTCCAACTTTATGATATTTGGATGGTCAATCCTGCGAAGTATCAGTATTTCTCGAGCCATAAACCGAACACTTTCAGTCTCAAAATTGTCAAATCGATCCTTCTTCATAGAAACTATCCTCCCAGTTTCCTCGTCACATGCTCAGAATACACTGATATATGTCCCCTACCCAATCTTGTACAATTTCTCAAAAGAATCAGCTTTAAAGGGCAACCAACCATGAAACTAGCAGCAATTAGTTCAGGTTTAATACTAAAAGTTTATACAATGGAAAATTTCTACTAGGTAGTTACTTTTTTTTATTAATTTATGTAAACAGATTAATACTACCTGTTTTGGTATTCTACACTTTTGAATTACCCCAAAATTATTATATTGTCTTGAATCAAATTGACTATTGCATTTCGTTTAAGTGTAACGCATTCAAGTTGTTATAACTATCAAATTTTTTATATCCATTTCGTAATGAAGGCTACTACTAGCTCGAGTCATGATAACGAGGATGGTACCAACAAAGTTAGACAAGGATCACCACTTATGCATATTGCACAAGAATCAAGCAGTCAACCTTCAGAAATGCAAACTACAGAGGAGGGAGACAACATGAGGATGACGAAAAGACTCAAATCAACAAGGTAACATTTTTATATATTATGTTACTTACGCAAATCAACATTATAAAAAGCCTCAAATCAACAAGGTAACATTCAATACATTTTGTTACTTACATAAATCAACGCTATAACATTAGCTTATTCTAAAAAATCTCTCTCCATTTAAACATTTAATATCGTTGTTTTGCTTGAACAAAGGAATTGAGATCAACGAGGGAGGGAAATGGTTATTTTGCCTAAGTAGTGACTAGTGAGTCTGTTGAACCTTTATGTTGATGGACTTATATATGTCGAATTGGTGGAAGGGATTTATTATTGGTTTAGTTGTGGCTTTTATTGTTGTTGAGTTTATTTTAATGTTAAAACAGATTGGATTTCATGAATAAACAAAGGCAACTCTGTCGAAATTTTCTAAAATTAATAATTGTTCTAAATTGATTAAGTCGAATATACACGCTTTTGAAAGTTGGGTATTAGTGGACGAAAAAGTAAAAAAACTAATAAACATACCAAAAAGCGAATATACATGCATTTTTTGCCCAATTTTTTGAAAATTGTTTACAATTATGCGTTACATAAAAAACTTTTTGACTTAAATTATACACAACTTAATACTTTGAAAAAAATGGGAATTCATATGTTGTGTTTTACATTTCACTAGAGATTTATATATGATGTTTTAAACTTCTGCAGGGGCATCTACTTAGAGGCATCTGAAAGTTGAATCGCTATCAGACAACATGATAGTGAATGTAAGCGGGAAGAGGACTTCGATGCATTGTTGCCTAAAATTATGAAGAGATTATTACTACAGAGGAACACCTAATTTTGATAGAGAAATTTAGTTTGGTTGATGTGTTAGCTCGATTTGATTTCATGTAGTTTCGTTTGATGTGAGGCAAAAAAATATTGGTGGGAGTATTATTGTATTTCTTGGCTAAATGTTATAATCTATAATGTATCAATTGTAACATTGAATGTGGAATAAATGATTCTATGCATTTTTCTTTGTGTCTAGATTTGTTTGTCAACTATGACATTAATATTAGTTATTAATTTTTTTATTATATGTTTAATTTAAGACAATTTATATTAAAAATTCACGTGATGAAATTTTTTATGACCTTTTCAAAATTTTGAAAATTGTTTATCATGATGCTTTTTAAATCAAATATGACATCTTATAGAGTATATTATGACAATTTTTGTAGCAGATATGACATGTTTGAAAAAAAAAGGTCATATATAACAATTACTTAATATGACAGTTTTAATGAGTATCAATTATGACACCCAAATTTATGACGTTTTTTATTGAAAATAAAGCGTTATGTAATGCACTTTATGACACTTAAAAAATGTCATAAAATTTATTTTTTATTGTGATAATTTGCATATTTCTAGACTTAGGTTTATAACCATGGCGTTAGTTGGTGAAAACTCGAAACCTCCCCCTAACGGCCTCGTGAGTGGCACCAATACCTCGTACGGGACCAATAAAACACGTACGAACAAATCGCGTGATCACGGGACTCCCTATTTCAGAATACGAAGATAATTTAAATATTTTAGGACTTAAGTAAAACATGGCGTTAGTGTGTGAACACCCAAAACATCCCACGAACGACCCTATGAGGGACACCAATACCTTGCACGAGACCAATGTAATTTGAAGGAAGTGATAGCATGATCACGAGACTCCTGGTTTGATAATACGACGATAATTTTCATATTTCTAGACATAGCCTTAAAAATAAGGTGTTAGTGGGTGAAAACCTGAGACAGCCCCCAAACGGCCTCGTGGTTTGCACAAACACCTCGCACGGGACGAATGTAACTCATAGGAACTGATTGCGTGATCACGTAACTCCCGATTTGATAATATGACAATAATTTGAATATTTCTAGACATAGCGTTAAAAATAAGGTGTTAGAAGGCTAATAACCGACACAGGCCCCGAACGGCCCCTTGAGTGGCACCAGCTCCTCGCACTGTACCAATGTAAATCATAGGAACTGACCGCGGGATCACGGGACTCTTGATTTAAGAATATGACAAAAAATTGCATATATCTAGTCATAGGGTTAAAAACATGGTGCTAGTGGGTGAAAACCCAAAACAGCCCCTGAACAGCCTCCTGAGTGGCACCAACACCTCGCACGGGACTAATGTAACTCGTCGAAACTTATCGTGTGATCACGGGACTCGCGGTTTAAGAAATAGATGAAAATTAGAATATTTCTATACTTATTCTTAAAAACATTGTGTTAGTGGGTGAAAACTCGAAACAGCCCCCGAAGGGCCCTAGGAGTGGCACCAACATGTCGCACGAGACGAATGTGACTCGTAGGAATTGACCATACGATCACGGGACTCCCGATTTGAGAATATGATGATAATTTGCATATTTTTAGACATAGGATTAAAACATGGCATTAGTGGTTGAAAATTGAAAATAGCCCTCGAACGCTACCATGAGTGGCACCAACACCTCCCACAGAACCAATGTGACTCATAGGAACTAACCGCAGGATCACGGGACTCCCGATTTGAGAATACGATGATAATTTGCATATTTCTACATTTATGATTAAAAACATGGCGTTAGAAGGCAAAAACCCGACACAGCCCTTGAACGGCCCCGTGAGTGTCACCCACTCCTCGCACAGTACCAATGTAACTCGTAGGAACTCACCACACGATCATGGGACACCCGGTTTTAGAATACAATGATAAGTTGCATATTTTAAGACTTAGTCTTAAAAACATGGCATTAGTGGGCGAAAAGATGAATAAACCCGTGAATGGCCCCATAAGTGGCACCAACACCTCATACGGGACCAACGTAACTCGTAGGAACTTACCACATGATCATGACACTCCTGGTTTAAGAATATGACTATGATTTGCATATTTCTAGACTTAAGCTTAAAAACATTGCGTTAGTGGGTGAAAACCCAAAATAGCCCAAGAACGGCCCGATCAGGGGCACCAACACCTCTCACGAGACGAATGTAACTCGTAGGAACTGACTGCGGAATCATGGGACTACCGATTTTAGAATACAATGATAATTTTCATATTTTTGGACTGAGTCGTAAAAATAAGGCGTTAGTAGGTGAAAACCCAAAACAATCCCAGAATGGCCCCGTGAGTGTCACAAACACCTCGCATAGGACAAATGTAACTCGTATGAACTAACCGCGCTGTCCCGGGACTCCCATTTTGAGAATGCGATGATAATTTGCATATTTATAGACTTACGCTTAAAAACACGGCGTTCGTGGGTGAAAAACCAAAACGGACACCGAACGGCCCCGTGAGGGGCACTAACAGCTCGTACGGGACAATTGTAACTTGTAGGAACTGACCAAGAGATCATGAGACTCCTAATTTGAGAATACGATGATAATTTGCATATTTCTACACTTAGGCTTAAAAATATGGTGTTAGAAGGAAACAAACCGACACAACCCCCGAGCGCCTCCGTGAGTGGCACCAACTCCTCGCACGGGATCAATGTAACTCGTAAGAACTGCCCACCAGGGCTCTTCGAGCCTGCTGCATACAATTAGCTAGCCTTACAGTGACAAAAGTATTAGACATCCCCCTATGCTACGGTTCCCTGCGGTTTGAACTCGGGACTCCCGATTTGAAAATACGATGATAATTTTCATATTTCAAGACTTACACTTAAAAACATGGCGTTAGCGGGTGAATACTTGAATAAACCCCTGAACGGCCCCGTGAGTGGCACTAACACCACGTATGGGAATAATGTAACTCGTTGGAACTTACCACGTGATCACGGGACTGTCAGTTTTAGAATACGACGATAATTCACATATTTCTAGACTTAACTTAAAAATGTGGCGTTAGTGGGTGAAAACCCGAAACAACCCCCGAATGGCCTCATGAGTGGCACCAACTCCTCGTACGGGACCAATGTAACTCATAAGAACTGATCGCGCGATCACAAGACTCCCGGTTTAAGAATCCGACGATAATTTGCATATTTCTAAACATAGGCTTAAAAACATGGCATTAAAGGGTGAAAAACTAAAATGGTCCCGCGAGGGGCACCAACACATCGTATGGGACCAATGTAACTCATAGTAACAAACAGAACGATCACGGTATCCTTGTTTGAGAATATGGCGGTAATTTATGAAATTGTAGACTTAGGCTTAAAAACTTCGCGTTAGAGGGTGAAAACACGAGACAACCCTTGAACGGCCCCGAGAGTGGCACCAACACCTCGTACGGGACCAAAGTAACTCATAGGAACTTATCGCATGACAACGAGACTCCCTATTTAAGAATATGATGATAATTTGCATATTTTTAGACCTAGGTTTATAACCATAGTGTTAGTGGGTGAAAACTCAAAATCGCCGCTTAACGGCCCGGTGAGTAGTACCAATACCTCGTACGAGACCAATGAAACACATATGAACAAACTGCGCAATCACGGGACTCCTTGTTTGAGAATACGATGATAATTTAACTATTTTAGGACTTAAGTAAAACATGGCGTTTGTGAGTGAAAACCAAAAACATCCCGCGAACGGCCCCATGAGGGGCACCAACACCTTGCATGTGACCAATGTAATTCGTAGGAACTGACAGCATGATCATGAGACTCCTGGTTTGAGAATACGATGATAATTTGCATATTTCTAGACTGAGGAATAAAACATGGAGTTAGTGGGTGAAGACTCGAAACAGCCCCCGAACGGCCCCGTGAGTTGCACGAACACCTCGCACGAGACAAATGTAACTTCTAGGAACTGATCGCGTGATCACATGACTACCGATTTGAGAATATGACAATAATTTTATATTTCTAGACTTAGCCTTAAAAACAAGGTGTTAGAAGGCTAATACCCGACAGAGGCCCCGAACGGCCCGATGAGTGGCACCAATTCCTTGCACGGTACCAATGTAACTCGTAGGAACTGATTGCGCGATCACGGGACTCTCGATTTGAGAATATGACAAAAATTTGCATATATCTAGAGTTAGGGTTAAAACCATGGCGTTATTAGGTGAAAACTCGAAACATCCCCTGAATAGACTCATAAGTGGCACCAACACCTCGTACGGGGCCAATGCAACTCGTAGGAACTTATCGCGCGATCATGCGACTCTCGGTTTGAGAATACATGATAATTATAATATTTCTAGACTTATTCTTAAAAACATGGCATTAGTGGGTAAAACTCGAAACAACCCCCAAAGGGCCTTGTGAGTGGCACCAACACGTCACATGGGACAAATGTAACTCATAGGAATTTACCATGTGATCATGGGACTCGTGATTTGAGAATACGATGATAATTCACATATTTTTAGACATAGGCTGAAAACATGACATTAGTGGATGAAAATCCAAAATAGCCCCCGACGACACCATGTGTGGCACCAACACCTCCCACGAAACTGATGTAACTCATAGGAACTAACCGCGCGATCACCGGACACCCGATTTGAGAATACGATGATAATTTGCAAATTTCTAGACTTAGGATTAAAAACATGGTGTTAGAAGGAAAAAACCCGACACAGCCCTAAACGGCCCCGTTAGTGTCACCCACTCCTCGCACAGTAACAATGTATCTCATAGGAGTTGACCGCACGATCACGGGACACCCAGTTTGAAAATACAACAATAATTTTCATATTTCTAGAGTTAGGCTTAAAAACATGGCGTTAGTGGGCAAAAACCCGAATAAACCCGTGAACGGCCCCGTAAGTGGTACCAACACCTCATACGGGACAAATGTAACTCGTAAGAACTGACCGCATTATCACGGGCCTGTAATTCTGAGAATACGATAGTAATTTTTATATTTCTAGACTAAGGCATAAAAACATGGCGTTAGTGGGTGAAAACTTGAAACTACCCTCGAACGGCCCCATGAGTGGCACCAATACTTTGTAAGTGTCCAATGTGACTCATAGGAACCTATCGCGCGATAACGGGACTCCCGATTTGATAATATAATCATAATTTGCATATTTTTAGACCTAGGCTTCAAACATGGCCTTAATGGGTAAAAACTCGAAACTACCCTCGAACGGCCCCATGAGTGGCACCAATACTTCGCAAGAGTCCAATGTGACTCGTAGGAACCTATCGCGCGATCACAGGACTCCCAATTTAAGAATATAATGATAATTTGCATATTTTTAGACCTAGGCTTCAAACATGGCCTTAATGGGTGAAAACCCGAAATATTCCCAAACGGACCCCTGAGTGTCACCAACCCCTCGCATAGGACCTATGTAACGTGTAGAAACTAACCGCGCGATTACGAGACACTCAATTTGAGAATACGATGATAATTTTCATATTTCTAGACTTAGACAAGAAAACATGGCTTTAGTGGGTGAAAAAAAAGAAATAGCCCCCGAACGGCCCCTTGAGTGGCACAAACACCTCGCATGGGACTAATGTAACTTCTAGGACCTAACCATGTGATCACGGGACTCCCAATTTGAGAATACGATGATAATTTGCATATTCCTCGACTTCAGCTTAAAACATGGTGTCGAAAGGAAATAACCCAAAACAGCCCCCGAACGGGTTACATTGGTCGCGGTTAGTTCCTACGAGTTACATTGGTCTCGTGCGAGGAGTTGGCACCATGTTTTAAAACATGAGTGGCACCAACTCCTCGCACAATACCGATGTAACTCGTAGGAACTAACCGCACGATCACGGGACTCCTAGTTTGAGAATACGATGATAATTTCAATTTTTCAAGACTTATTCTTAAGAACATGGCGTTAGAGGGTGAAAACTGGAATAAACCCCCCGAAGGGCCCCATGAGTGCCACTAACACCTCGTACGGGAGCAATGTAACTCGTAGGAACTTATCGCATGATCAGAGGAATCTCAGTTTGAGAATAGGATGACAATTTGCATATTACATGTCGTTAGTGGGTGAAAACCTGAAACATCCCCCGAAGGGTCCTATGAGTGGCACCAACACATCCCACGGGACGAATGTAACTCGTAGGAACTGACCGCATGATCATGGGACTCCAAGTTTGATAATACAATGATAATTTGTATATATCTAGACTAAGGAATAAAAACATGGCGTTAGTGTGTGAAAATCCAAAACAGCGCCCGAACGGCCCTGTGAGTGGCACCAACTCCTCGCACTAGACCAATGTAACTTATAGGAACTAACTGCACGATCACGTCACTCTCGGTTTGATAATATGATGATAATTTGCATTTTTCAAGACTTATTGTTAAAAATATGGCGTTAGTGAGTGAAAACCCGAATAAACCCCTGAACGGATCCGTGATTGGCAACAACACCTAGTACGGGATGAATGTTACTTGTAGGAACTTACCGCGTGATCACAAGACTCTCGATTTGAGAATAGGATGATAATTTCCGTAGTTTTAAACTTAAGATTAAAAACATGTCGTTAGTGGGCGAAAACCCGAAACCACCCCCGAACTACCCCGTGAGGAGCACCAAAGCCTCGCACGGGACCAATGTAACTTGTAGGAACTAACCGTGTGATCACAGGACTCCCGATTTGAGAATACAATGATAATTTGCATATTTTAGTACTTAGGTTTATTAACATGGCATTAGTGGGAGAAAACTTGAAATCGTACCCCAACGGTCGGGTGAGTGGCACCAACACCTCGCACAGGACAATTGTAACTCGTAGGAACTGACCGTGCGATCACGGGACTCCCTGTTTGAGAATACGATGATAATTTAAATATTTCAGGACTTAAGTAAAAACATGGAGTTAGTGGATGATAACTCGAAATAGCTTGGGAATGTCCTCGTGAGTGGCACGAACACCTTGCACGAGACCAATGTAATCCGTAGGAACTGACCACGCGATCACATGACTCTCGGTTTGAGAAATACGACGATAATTTTCATATTTCAAGACTTAGGCTTAAAAATATGGCGTTAGAAGGCAACAACCCAACACAGTCCCCGAACGGCCCCGTGAGTGGCACCAACTCCTCGTACGGGACCAATTTAACTCGTAGGAAATTACCGCGGGATCACGTGACTCCCGATTTTAGAATACAACGATAATTTGCATATTTATAGACTTAGCATAAAAACATGTCGTTTGTGGGTGAAAACCGGAAACAATCCCCGAACGGCCCCATGAGGGGTACCAATACCTCGCATGGGGTGAATGTAACTCATAGGAACTGACCGCGCGATCACGGGACTCTTGATTTGAGAATACGATGATAATTTGCATATTTTTAGTCTTAAGTTGAAAAATATGGCGTTAGTGGGTGAAAACTTAAAATAACCCCCAAATGGCCCGGTGAGTGGCACCGACACCTCGTACGGGGCCAATGTAACTCATAGGAACTGACCGCGCGATCACGAGACTTCCGGTTTAAGAATCCGACGATAATTTGCATATTACTAGACATAGGCTTAAAAACATGGCATTAGTGGGTGAAAAACTGAAACGGCCCCGCGAGGAGCGCCAACACGTCGCACGGGACCAATGTAACTCATAGTAATAAATAACATGGTCACGGGATCCTAGTTTGAGAATGTAAGAGGGTACTTTAGATTATAGATGGAGGCGTAACCCCTTTCGATTATGGTAATGATAAGTTAATTAGCCCAAGACCTTGAATTAATGATAGAACATACAAACGCAAACCTAATGAAGACGAACTCAGTTTAAACTCACAAGTCTCTCGTGTATAATTCATGAGATAGTAATGAACTTTTAGAAGTAACTTAGGTAGAGGGAGAGAGAAGTAAGAACCTTAGATACACCTTGGTAGGCAGGTGGAAACACACCATACACCCTTAAGAATCTCTGTAAAGTATTAAAAACTTCTCAATAAATAACAATGGTGAGTGGATAAACCCTCTGGTTTGCAATAACTCTCTTTCTGATGTAGGTCTCTAGTAATAACTCCAGAGTTCTCTAAAACGATCACCCCTCTCCTCAGGGGTGGTTGGGGTCCTTAAATAGCCCCCCCCCCTCCCCACACACACACCATCCCCGAGGCAACTCAGACATTAAAACTATGAAAGACATCCCTCATACTTATGTCATAACATTAAATGCCTGATGCACTAGTTGCCTCCACGTCATAAACATTAAATGCCAAGACATGCCTTTTTCCTAACCACTGTGTGTCAGGGAGGCTGTTATTGCAAGGGTTGCTCACCAAATCCCTGACAGCCCCAAATACCACGGTGGTTTACTCAAGTGCAGGTGTGTCATTATTTAGCTGACTAGTGACATCACCTACAGTAGATGTGACATTAAGTAGAGGGTTCTTTGGTTCACAACTCAGCACCCAATGGAACTCCAAGCTGCTCCGCCTGAGGTTCCACGATCAGGGTCCTTCAGTGTTTTACCGGGTGTATCTAAGATGGTTAGTAGAAGACCCAACGGTGCCTCACTTCTCAATCCTCCAAACCAAGTCCCTCTAAAGTTCCCACGACGAGGTCATTCGATAGAGCATGAAAGATCTCCTAGGCCCTGCCAAGCCTAGTCTCTCGCAAGTACCATTTGACCTCACACAAACTCATTATTATTCTCATTACGTCATTACAACCATTGTAGTTTACAGTCAACATAAACAGAAATACAATATGACTAATTCAGCAAGCTAAAGTATGAGTTGTCATGCCAAGCTGCCTCGCCTGAGTTGCCACGCTTGAGCTTCCTTGGTTGCTTAATCTCAAACACTATTTCCAATTAGGGAATTATCCCTAATCTCAGGATTACCTTCAAGCCCCCTCAACAATGAAGATAATTTGAATATTTCTAGACTGAGGCATAAAAACATGGCGTTAGTGGGTGAAAACCCGAAACAGCCCCCGAACGGCCCCGTGAGCTGCATAAACACCTCGCACGGGACCAATGTAACATGTAGGAACTGACCGCACGAGCACGGTACTCCCGATTTGAGAATAAGACAAAAAATTGCATATATCTAGACTTAGGGTTACAAACATGGCATTCGTGGGTGAAATCCCAAAACAGACCCCGAATGGCCTCGTGAGTGGCACCAACACCTCGCATAGGACCAATGTAACTCGTAGGAACTTATCTCATGATCATGGGATGATTTTATAATACGACAAAAATTTTCATATATCTAGACTTAGGGTTAAAAACATGGCATTAGTGGCTGAAAACCAAAAACAGCCCCCGAATGACCTCGTGAGTGGCACCAACACCTCACACGGGACCATTATAAGTTTTAGGAACTTACCGTGCGATCATGGGACTCCCGATTTGAGAATACGACAAAAATTTGTCTAGACTTAGGGTTAAAAACATGGCGTTAGTGGGTGAAAACTCGAAACGACCCAAGAACGGCCCCGTCAGTGGCACCAACACCTCACGCGGGATGAATGTAACTCGTAGAACTTGACCTCATGATCACAGGACTATCGATTTTAGAATACCGTGATAGTTTTCATATTTTTATACTTTGTCTTAAAAACAAGGTGTTAGTGGGTGAAAACCCAAAACAACCCCCGAACGGCCCCGTGAGTGATACAAATGCCTCGCACGAGACCAATGTAACTCGTAGGATCTGACCGAGAAATACCGAGACTCTCATTTTGAGAATATGACGATAAAATGCGTATTTCTAGCCTTACACTTAAAAACACGGCGTTAGTGGGTGAAAAATCGAAATTTCCCCCGAACGGCCTCGTGAGGGGCATTAACACCTCGCACGAGACCAATGTAACTCGTAGGAACTAACCACGATATCACGAGAATACCGATTTGAGAATATGACAATAAATTGCATATTTCTATACTTAGACTTAAAAACATGGTGTTAGTGGGTGAAAACCCAAAACCTCCCCCGAACGGCCCCATGAGTGGTACCAACACCTAGCATGGGACCAATCTAACTCGTAGGAATTAACCACGTGATCAAGGGACTCCAAGTTTGAGAATACGATGCCTATTTGAATGTTTCAAGACTTATGTTTATGAACATGGCATTCGTTGGTGAAAACTCGAAACAACCCCCAACGGCCCTACGAGTGGCACCAACACCTCGCACGGGCCAAATGTAACTCGTAGGAACTAATCGCATGATCACGGGGCTCCCGATTTGAGAATACGATGATAATTTTTATATTTCTAGACTAAGTCATAAAAACATGGCGTTAGTGGGTGAAAACCCGAAACAGACCCCGAACGGCCCCATGAGAGGCTCCAATACTTTGTAAGAGTCCAATGTAACTCGTAGGAACTTACCGCGCGTTCATGGGACTCCCGGTTTGAGAATATGATGATAATTTGCATATTTTTAGACTTAGGCTTAAAAACATGGCCTTAATGGCTGAAAATCTGAAACAACCCCCAAATGACACCGTGAGGGGCACCAACACGTTGTACGGGACCTATGTAACGTGTAGTAACTGACCGCGTGATCATGGGAGTCCTAATTTGAGAATAAAACAATGATTTGCATATTTATAGACTTTGCCATAAAAAGATGGTTTTAGTGGGTGAAAATATGAAATAGCCCTTGAACGGCCCCGTGAGTTGAACAAACACCTCGCACGGGACGAATGTAACTTGTACGACCTGACCACGCGATCATGGGACTCCCGATTTAAGAATACGGCGATAATTTTAATATTTCAAGACTTCGGTTTAAAAACGTGGCATTAGAAGGAAACAATCCAATAAAGCCCCCGAACGGCCCCGTGAGTGGCACCAACTCCTCGCACGAGACCAATGTCACTCGTAGGAACTAACTGTACGATCATGGGACTCTCGGTTTGGCAATATGATGATAATTTTCATATTTTAACACTTATTCTTAAAAACACGGCGTTAGTGGGTGAAAACCCAAATAAACCCCTGGACGACCCCGTGAGTGGCACCAACACCTCGTACGGGTCCAATGTAACTCGTAGGAACTTACTGTGTGATCACAGGGCTCTCGGTTTGAGAATACAATGATGATTTGTGTATTTCTAGACATAGGCTTAAAAACATGGCGTTACTGGGTGAAAACCCAAAACAGCCCTCGAAGGGCCTTGTTAGTGGCACTAACACGTCGCACGGGATGAATGTAACTCGTAATTACTGATCATGCGATCATGGGGCTCTTGGTTTCAGAATACAATGATTATTCGCATATTTTTAGACGTAGGCTTAAAACATGGCGTTAGTGGCTGGAAATCCAAAATAGCCCCCGAATGGCCTCGTGAATGGCACCAATACCTCCCACGGAACCAATGTAAACTGTAGGAACTAATCGCGTGATCAAGGGACTCCTAATCTGAGAATACGATGATAATTTTCATATTTCTAGACTTAGGCTTAAAAACATGACGTTGGAAGGCAAAAACCCGAGACAGCTGAAGAGTGCGCTTTTGTTCAAAATAAGGAATTATTTAATTAAACACAATTTTTCGATTAAAACCTAAAACACACACCTACGTGTGTCAAACTATAAATAAATAAAGCATGTGACATAAAATATCTAGAAAAAAAACCTTAGGGAAAAACCATATTAGTTTCACTACCATTCGTAAAGAATGGTTACACGGAGTATAATGAAAATAAGTGTGACATACGAAAATACTCGTAGGTGTCAGTTTTGATATCGTCGGCTGGAATCTCCCACAAGAATTCCAAATGGGCAGAATGGATAAGGGACCGACTTCTCAATAAAATACTCCACATAAGTAAAATTAAACTCTTGAATGTTTATAAGATACACATAATAAATGGGAATGAAGTGTGCATTTATAAGGAAGGCTTAAAGCATAAAAAAAAACTTTAGGGAAAGAAGGAAGAATCTGGGCCAGATTTTGCTCAACATGCTGCAAAAAGGATTTTCACCAACAAGTAGTGGTGACAGCATTTGACACAGAAATCGAGGTCAGCGGCATCATTCGAACGAGATCAGATGTCGCTCGAACGAAGACAGTTGTCGCTCGAACGAGATCGTGCGACATGCTGATCTCGCGTGAATGGTTGGCTATGTCGTTTGAGCGAGCACTCCTACTAAAAAAAAGTCCGTTTCTACATAGAAAATTTTCTGCATTTTGATAAAAAATAATTCTGACTAAAACATTTTTTTAAAAATTCCCAATTATTTATGCAAATATAAACAACTCCAATTAATCATTTTACTGCTAATGCGACGTGGAGTTGTGGGAAATGGTTGAGCCGTATGTAACATGTAGCAATGATTCACATGTGAAGATGAGGGATGCATGGATTCGGATAAAGGCCATCGAGGATGATCGTGATGAGGTGCCGAATGTAGCAGTATCAAACATACAACCTGTGATCTAGGGAAAACAGAAATTTCTAGATTCTACCTAGACATTTATAAACTTATATTCTTTCAACAGCCCCCGAACGGCCCCGTGAACATCACCCACTCCTCACACGGAACCAATGTAACTCATAGGAACTGACTGCACGATCACAGGATACTCGATTTGAGAATACGATGATAATTCGCATATTTTTAGACATATGCTTAAAATAAGGCTTCAGTGGGTTAAACCGAAACGGCCCCCGAACGGCCCCATGAGGAGCACTAACACGTCGCACGGGACCAATGTAACATGTAGGAACTGATCACACGATCACGGGACCTCCGATTTCATAATACAACACAAATTTGCATATATCTACACTTAGGGTTTAAAATATGGCGTTAATGGGTGAAAACCCAAAACAGCCCCCGAACGGCCTCGTGAGTGGAACCAACACCTTGCATGGGACCAATGTAACTTATACAAACTTACCGCGTGATCACGGAACTCCCGATTTGAGAATACGACAAAAATTTGCATATATATATACTTAGGGTTAAAAACATGACGTTAGTGGGTGAAAACCCAAAACATCCCCCAAACGGCCTCGTGAGTGGCACCAACACCTCGCACGGGACCAATGTAACTCGTAGGAACATACCTCATGATCACAAGACTCTCGGTTTGAGAATAGGATGATAATTTTCATATATTTAAACTTAAGATTTAAAACATGTTGTTAGTGGGTGAAAACCCGAAACGGCCATCGAACGGCCCTATTAGTGGCACCAACACCTCGTACGGGACGAATGTGACTCGTAGGAACTAACCGCGCGCTCACAGGACTATCAATTTTAGAGTACGATGATAATTTTCATATTTTTAGACTTTTTCTTAAAAACAAGTCGTTAGTGGGTGAACCCACAAAACAGCCCCCAAATGGCACCGTGAGTGGCACAAACACCTCGCACGGGACCAATGTAACTCGTAGGAACTGACCGCGTGACCCAGAGACACCCATTTTGAGAATAAGACAATAATTTGCATATTTCTAGACATACACTTAAAAACACGGCGTTAGTGGGTGAAAAAAATGAAGCGGCCCCGTGAGGACGCTAACACCTCGCACGAGACCAATGTAACTCGTAGGAACTGACCACGAGATCATGATACTCCCAATTTGAGAATAAGATTATAATTATCAAATTTGTATACTTAGGCTTAAAAACATGGTGTTAGTGGGTGAAAACGCAAAATCGCACCAACACCTAACACAGGACCAATGCAACTCGTATGAATTGACCACATGATCACGGGACTCTCGGTTTGTGAATATGATGATAATTTGAATGTATCTCGACTTATGTTTATGAACATGGCATTAGTTGGTGAAAACTTGAAACGGCCCACGAACGGCCCTGCGAGTGGTACCAAACCCCTGTACGGGAGCAATGTAACTCATAGAAACTGACCGCAAGATCACGGGACTCTCGATTTTAGAATACGATGATAATTTGCATATTTCAAGACATAGGCACAAAAACATGGCGTTAGTGGGTAAAAACTCGAAACAGCCCCCGAACGGCCCCGTGAGTGGCACCAACACCTCGCACTGGACCAATGTAACTTGTAGGAACTGATTGAATGATCGCGGGACTCCCGATTTGAGAATACGATGATAATTTATATATTTCTAGACTAAGGAATAAAAACATGGCGTTAGTGGGTGAAAACCCGAAACAACCCCCGAACGGACCCGCGAGTGGAACCAATACTTCACAAGAGTCCAATGTAACTCATAGGAACTTACCGTGCGATCATGGGACTCGCGGTTTGAGAATATGATGATAATTTGCATATTTTTAGACTTAGGCTAAAAAACATGGCATTAATGGGTGAAAACCTGAAACAGCCTCCAAACGGCACCCCGAGTGGCACTAACACCTCGCACGGGACCTATGTAACATGTAGTAACTGACCGTGAGATAACGGGACTCCCAATTTGAGAATAAGACAATAATTTACATATTTCTATACTTAGGCATTAAAACATGGCTTTAGTGGGTGAAAATATGAAACAGCCCCCGAACGGCCCCGTGAGTGGAACAAACACCTCGCGCGGGATGAATGTATCCGGTAGGACATGACCATGCGATCACGAGACTCCCTATTTGAGAATACGATGATAATTTTCATATTTCAAGACTTCATCTTAAAAACATGGCGTTAGAAGGAAAAAACCCAACACAACCCCGGAATGGCCCCGTGAGTGGAACCACCTCCTCGCACGAGACCAATGTAACTCGTAGGGACTAACCGCATGATCACGGGACTCTCGGTATGAGAATATGATGATAGTTTTCATATTTCAAGACTTATTCATTAAAATAATTCATTAGTGGGTAAAAAGTAGAATAAACCCCCGAACGGCCCCGTGAGTGGCACTAACACCTCGTATGGGACCAATGTAACTCGTAGGAACTTATCGCGTGATCACAGGACTCTCGATTTGAGAATAGGACGATAATTTTCATATTTCTAAACATAAGATTAAAAACATGGAGTTAGTGGATAAAAACCCGAAACAGCACCCGAAGGGCCCTGTGAGTGCCACCAACACGTCGCACGGGACAAATGTAACTCATAGGAATTGACCATGCGATCATGGGACTCCCGATTTGAGAATACGGTGATTATTCGCATATTTTTACACATAGGCTTAAAACATGGTGTTAGAGGCTGAAAATCCAAAATAGCCCCTGAACGGCCCTGTAAATGGCACCAACACCTCCCACAAAACCAATGTAACTTGTAGGAACTGACTGAATGATCAAGGGACTCCCAATTTGAGAATACGATTTTAATTTGCATATTTATAGACTTAGGCTTAAAAACATGGCGTTAGAAGGCAAAAACCCGACACAGCTGAAGAGTGCGATTTTGTTCAAAATAAGGAATTATTTAATTAAACACAGTTTTTCGATTAAATCCTAAAACATGCACCTAAGTGTGTCAAACTAGAAATAAATAAACCATGTGACACAAAATATATGGAAAAATCCCCTCAGGGCAAAGCCATATTATTTTCACTATAATTTGTAATGAAGGGTTACACGGATTATATTGAAAATAATTGTGACATACGAATATACCCGTAGGTGTCGGTTTCGATGTCGTCGACTGGAATCTCCAGCAAGAATTCCAGATGGGAAGCAATGAAGAAGGGACCGACTTCTCCACAAAATACTCCAGATAAGTAAAATTAACCTCTTGAAGGTTTATAAGATACACATAATAAATGGGAATGAAGTGTTCGTTTATAAGGGAGGCTTAAAGCCTAAAAAACAACTTTAGGGAAAGAAGGCAGAATCTGGGCCAAATTTTTCTCAACATGCTGCAAAAAGGATTTTGACCAACAAGTAATGGTGACAACATTTTACATAGAACTCGAGGTCGGTGGCGTCGTTTGAACGAGATTAGATGTCGCTCGAACGAACACAGCTGTCATTCAAACGAGATTGCGCGACATGTTGATCTCGCGTGAACGATAGGCTATGTTGTTTGAGCGAGCACACCTAGTAAAAAAAGTTTGTTTCTGCCTAGAAATTTTTTTGCATTTTGATAAAAAATAATTTAGACTTCAGAAAATATTTTCTAAAAAATTCCCAAATATTTATGCAAATATAAACAACTCCAATTAATCATTTTACAGATAATACGACGTGGAGTTGTGGGAAACAGTTGAGGAATACGTAGCATGTAGAAATGATGCATGTGTGAAGATGAAGGATGCATGGATTTGGATAAAGGCCTTCGAGGATGATCGTGATGACGTACCGAATGTAACGGTATCAGACATACAACTGTGATCTAGGGAAAATAGAAAATTCCTAGATTCGACCCGGATATTTATAAAATTATGTCCTTACAAATCTCCCCGTATGTCTATGCTTGTACATACATAAAAAATTCAAATTTTGCAATCTCCCAAAAAACAAATGACATATAAGATAATATCCCTATTAAACCCTCAAACTGAGAATACTAAATGACATGTCTTCAATCAAACTTCAACAGCTTCAAATCTACAACATTCCAGAAACTCCCAAAGCTTTTCTCATCAGGGTGTGCAATCCAATAGATATCAACTTTGTACCTACATACATGAGATTAAGTAGATACCCGTGACACGCAACAGTTTGAAATTTAATAATATGAAAAAATCAAAGATCAATTAAGCTTAAGAAAATCATAGATAAATCAATAAGAATTTTCTCCCCCATAATTCATTATCCCCCTTTTTATGATGTCCCCAAATAGACAAATATGATAAGAATAAATATGGAAAATGTCACAAAAAAACTTATATTTTTTAATTGTTTTGAAGATATAATTTTTCTCTTTTTTTTTTGCCCAAAATATACAACAAAGAATATGGAAAATGTAAAAAAAAATCTTCTCTATTAGAATTCTAAAAAAATTACTTAAAATATACGACAAAAGTCAAAGAATCTTCTATTTTTGAATTTTTCAAATATTTTACACAAAATATACAACAAATAATCACACCTTGAAAGAACACAAAAACAACCAAGTCGATGATAACGTAAATGTAGGGGTGTGAACACATTCGATTGGTAAATAAACTCAATCAATCATATGTGCGCAATGCATACATGTACTCCTAACGAATTAACATCAAAGGTATCCTTAAGTGTAAAAATTGTTTAATTTAGATGACATTGTCTTAATCAAATCAACAAATCGAAGTGAAAGTGATTTCAACACCAATAACCTCCAAAACTTTTTAGCGCTTTTTAAATATTTTCAAGGACATCCAAACCCGTTTAAATTTTCCAACCAAACTCACTCAGATTTATATTTTGAATAGAGGTGATCTAAAATCACAAACTTTGGAGAATTGATGGTGAAAGCTAATGGACCATAATTGGCATGTATTTATTTTTAGGTCCGTTTTAACTGTGGCATACTTGAAAGCGCCATGAGAATTGGCCAATAAATATAATTAAAACTTAAATTACTGAAAGGGTTAAACCCATTGGTTGATAATGCAAGATGTACATTACGAGATTTATTAGTGAATTCATAGTATCTTACGTTGATACAAAAATTAATCAGCTGACGCGGACCGATTATATGAAGACACGTGTCAGCCAACATGTCACGATTTTAGTGTACCGAGCTACTCAACATACCGAGCTACTCAACGTACCGAGCAACTTGTTAGGAAGATCAAACGACAAAGACAAATTCAATGAGTATTATTTACCATGTACAAATGTATATGCCTATTAAATAACGGCATATTGTCTATTCACACTAACGCCCAAGGGATATAAATACATTATAATACCCTCATGGAAGGGTAATCTATCATAAGCAAACATAATTGAGATAAAGAAAAACTATTTTTATACCCCTTAGTGAACTGGTAAGTATGAGATTATTAGTTAAAAGATCATTGAATTTATTTATGATCCTTAACAAACTGATAAGTTCAGGATTATCAACTTTAATTATTTAGCGTTATTATACACTGAATTCTATAAACACTCCAACTATAATTTATACACATATTTGTCATAAAATTTGTAAAGCATGCTTAGCATATTTGTGCTAATTCATTTTTCCTCCAGATGAACGAGGAGAAAGAGGATAATATCTTTTACCCTTTAGAGACGAATATCGATCATCTATGATATACCCAAGTGTATCCTCATCTTTCGGAAGCCTTAGCTCAACTGAGCCGACATTACTCACCTATTAAGTCAGATAGTCGTGGGGCAATCTGGAGTGGGCCTTCACCAGTAGTCCCAGCCTTGTACTAGTCTTTTGGGCAGAGTCCAATTAACTGGCCCATTACTTCTTACCAGTCTTATCTCGACTTGGCACCACCTAGACAAATAAAACCACAGTTCGGTCCATCCCATCAGTTGCCCAATAGTACATTATACAAATCAGCCTCGGGTCATCATACAGCTCACAAATAACACAAGTTTCCAGCACGACCAAGCCACGTGGGCAGGCATGTATAATTAGATCTCTAGAGCACATGAGGGAATATTACATCATCATGACACACGTGTGCTAAGGGCAGGTTTCTAGACCTAATTGAAAGCTTCATCACGCACATGATTCTTACATGCTTGGGGGTACAATGCGCACCCCAAGCACAAAATATACTTTTCATATTCCTTAGTGGAAAGCATCCGAAATTACAAATCCTAGCCAAACCCTATCTAAATTATTGTAGAGATAGTGCTTAAGACTTTTATAACCAAGGCCATTAGAGCCTAACTTCATAGTGAAAACCTCACATTCTTTCATAGTGGAGTAAGGTGAAAAGATGAACCACTTACACCCTAGTGCTCATCCTCTTCTCCTCACCTCCTTCACTTATTTTCATATTTGTTTGCATATCTCCATTGTTGTGATGTGTTTGATTTTGAGCTGCATATACAAATTTAAATGGTGATTTCTTAGCATCATCATTTTGGATTCGTCTATGGGAACTAATGTTCATCTTCTTCCTCTCCTTTTTTATCCTGTTTCTCACTTGAATCTCTGGTGGTGATCCAGTTCCCCCCTTTTATTGAGCCTGAATCACTATTGGAAGAGCTTTGATGGGATATTTAAGATTTTATCTAGCTCACTAAGTTATTTTTTTTTTCTTCATAGAAATGGCTTTCGATATACCTTCGGGCATTGTCTCCAGCTGTAGCTAGGCACCACCTCAGTCTGAAATTGTCGATGTGGCGGTAGTGCTGCGCTCGTTGGTGGCAAGCCAATAGGAAATATAGGAAGAGATTTTTTCTTTTAGCCAGATTATGATGGTCAAAACTTTAGGCCTTGTAACGGAGATGATAACTCTAACTTCTAGATATCTGGATGCGATGA
The DNA here is from genome assembly GCA_949130495.1 of Sambucus nigra. Taxonomy (NCBI): domain Eukaryota; kingdom Viridiplantae; phylum Streptophyta; class Magnoliopsida; order Dipsacales; family Adoxaceae; genus Sambucus; species Sambucus nigra. The sequence goes on along the minus strand of OX422217.1, from coordinate 299,509,386 downwards.
CAAGGGGACCAGCCCCGGTCGCACACATGGAGGAACAACATTATTAGAGGTGCAAAGATTTGGTTGATCCTAGGAGATTTTACCCGGGAAAATAAGTGTAGGTGGTCTAGATGAGTTTGATTATGATAAGGATGGCTGATGGGAACCGTATGAAATCTATGGTAACACGATTCGCTCATTAATAAGATACGAAGTCGAGAGCTTGTTCCTAACCCAGTTGATAGAGATAATACCGTAGTATTACCGCCTGTTAGGGGAGTGGATGATGTGTCGATCGTTGGAACCAACATGGACGAGACAGGGAATAAAAGGAAGTAAACAGTCGAGAGAGAACTATTGGCCGAGAGACTGTGCCTAATCCAGCTGATAGAGAAGGAGAGGAGATAATACCATGGCAGCTGAGAAACCATGGAACAGTTCAATCCAAAGGATAGAAGATAAGATTGGTGACCTTTTAAAAATCTAAGACTCTGTCCAAAGGGGGTATGTGAAAGGGTCTCCCTTCATAGTATGGACTGTGAGGTATCCCACTCCACCCATGTTCAAACCTCTAAGTTTCATGCCCAAGTATGATTGGAGTACAAATTTGATATATGACATAAAGATGTATGAATATGCGGAAGACATTTACTCTGTCTCAGATGAGATGAGATATCAAGCATTCTCAAGAACTCACACCCGCGCAGCTCATATATGGCACACTTATCTTTTTAAAAACTCCATAGAGAAACTCAAATAGCTCGATGAGAAGTTCATCCATAACCCCTACTTTAGCATGAAGCCCCGTAAGAAGGTTACCCATCTCTTGTACTTGAAATAAGGGAAGAATGAATCACGAAGAGACTATATTGCGTGGTTCAATAAGGCGAAGCTTGAAGTGGAGGACTACAAAGAGAATATTGCCATGATTGTCCTAATGGGTGGACAATAAAAATGAAAATTACTCTGGAAGATGGTCGAGGACCCTCCCAAGTCCATGGCAAAACATTTGTCTATGGTCAAGAGAGTCATGAACGCAGAGGTGGCTATGGAGGCAAAAGGAGAGGGTTAAAAGGAAACTAGTGGAAGTAAATCTTAGAAAGGAAAAGGAAAATATGGGAAAAAGAGATCGAATGACGATAAGTGTTCCAACTACACTACCTTTATAGTAAGTCCTGACCTAATCTTAAATAATAGTAAAGATGATAGAGCTCTAAGCCATCCAGAAATGCTTAAGTCCCCTCCCCAGAAAAGGGACAAAAGAAAGTAGTGTGAGTTACACTAAGACCATGGCCAAACTACCGACAAGTGTTTTTCTTTAAAACATGAAATTAACAAGATGTTGAGGTAGGGGAATCTCCGAAAGTATGTTGACTAAAGCAATTCAAAAGATGATGCCTGAAAGAAGCATGGTAGATAAAGAGATGAGAGGCCGAGATTATAGCCTCGGGATAAAAAAAGAATGACCAGTATGATAGTGATGAGGATGATCCAGACCTCCCACCAAAGATCCCTTAGACTAAGGTACGTATGTGCATGATCTCATTTGATGTGAGAATAATCAATGGGGGCCATAAGGCTCACATTGTTAAAGGTAAGTTAGCGCTTAAAAGGGTGGAAGTAAACTCGACTACCTTAGAGCCGAAGTCGGGGAAGATAAAGAAAGTAAACATGGACACACTGGTTGTGGGATTCTCATGATTAGACTTCAAGGGCATCTTATCCCCCATGAAGGCCCTTGGGTCACTAGCACCAGGTTTTATGGGTATGATGTCTAGAATTCTAGTGGACATAGATAGCTCAACCAACGTCATGTTCTCGGACAGCTTCAAAGGGATAAAGCTCAATAAGAAAGAGGTTGGTTCATCATCATCAACCCTTGATTGGTTCAGTGGAGAAAAGGTATACTCGTTTGGGGTGTTCGAGATGAATGTTTACATGGGCACTTGACTGAGGTACCTATTGATGAAATTTATCTTTTTCATGAGGGATGAGAAGGTCTTTTTGACCTACAATATCATCATTGGTCGAGTGGCCCTCAAAGAGTTTGAAGTTATGCCCTCCACTATTCATCAAATGGTAAAATTACCAACCCATATGGGGTACGTGAAGTCCAAGATAACCAAGTAGAGTCTAGGGAGTGTCATTTCAGCTCGGCATAACATAAGGGGGGCCACAAGAAACTCACAACCTTATACAACACTGATACTCTTGACCCCAATGATGAAAGGAAACTTAAGAAAGGCGAGGCCACAGAGGATGTAGAATTCATAATCCTCAATTAGGACGATACGAAAAAAAACCATCCAAATCGGCTCATCACTAAAAAAGGAGGTGAAGGAAAAGTTGATAGACATATTGAATAAGACGCAAAACAACTTTTTAAGGAGCAATGGCGATATGTCGATGATAGACCCCGAAGTTATCTGCAATTTTCTAAACATTAATATGGATGACAAATTAACAAATTAAAGGAGAAGAAGCTATTCCAGAGAAAGGTATGAAGTCAAGCAGGTTGAGGTTAAAAAGGTCCAGTCGGCTCATTTTATCCATGAAGTGCACTACCCTAACTATCTATCAAATGTTGTGATAGTGAAAAAAGGGAATGAAAAGTGGAGGATGTGTGTGGACTTCACTGATTTGAATAAATCTTTTCCAAAAGACAATTTTCCTTTGCCTCGCATAGACCAGATGGTAGATGCCACAGCCGGACATGAGCTAATGAGCTTTATGGATGCATACTCAAGAGATAAATGTGTATTCATAGATGAAGCTGACATAGAAATGAAATCCTTTATCACTGACAAATGAACCCACTACTATAAGGTCATGGCTTTCAGCATTAAAAATATAGGGTAAACCTACCAGAGTTTGGTCACTAAAATGTTCAAAGATCAAATCGGTAAAACTACGGTGGTTTATGTTGATGATTCGATAACTAAGAGTATCAAGGCCGACGACCATGTGGCCGACCTTAAGATGATATTCGACACCATATGTCACTACAAAATGAAGTAGTATCCAGCCAAGTGTGTATTTGGCATTGGTGTAGGAAAATTCCTCGTCTTCATACTCAATAAAAGAGGGATTTAGGCGAACCCAGAGAAAATCAAGGCTTGATAGAGTTGAAGATGACAAAGATGATAAAAAATGTGTAATTATTGACCGGGAGAGTCGCTGCTCTCAACAGATTCGTCTTTAGGGACACAAATACGTGTTTGCCTTTCTTTAAAATCATGAGAAAATAATTTTTTTCAGGATGAGGAGTGTGAGAAATTTTTTTAATAACTTAAAGACTATATGCCTATGTCTAGTCCCATCTAGGGGAGAAATTATTCCTATACATAGTAGTGTTAGAATCGGCAATAAGTGTAGCTATTTTCAGAGATAATGAAAGGGTTTAAAAGCCTATGTACTTAAACATCAAGGCTCTTCAAAGGGCCAAGATAAAATACCTAAAGATAGAGAAATAGTCATATGCTTTGATCCATGCCTCTAGGAAAATGAAGCCCTACTTTTAAGATCATACTATGGTGGTGCTCACCGATACTCCTTTGAGACAAGTCACCCATAAAGTTGAGAAATAGGGAAAGATGATGGCTTGGTCAATTGAGTTTGGGGAGTTTTACATCGTATATCAACCTATGACAGTAATCAAAGGGTAGACATTAGCTGACTTTTTAGTTGAGTTCACTTGGGTGAAGGCCGATGTTAAACAAGATGAAGTGATAGCGTTACCTAAGAAGATAACCATGGGTCCGAACGTTTTATTCAGAAATAGGATGATAGATGAAGGTCTTTTCATAGCCGATAGTCTGATTTGAAGTTTATTTGTAGATGGTTCCTCTTGTGAAAGTGGTAATGGGGAAGGACTCATACTGTCGGATACAGACAGGATGGATTTTAATATGCAGTGAGATTCAATTTCAAAGCTTAAAATAATGAATCTGAGTATAAGGCTTTGCTGGATGGCTTGTCCTTAGCCAAGGTGTTGAATGTAGGACATATGATAGTACATAGTGACTCTCAGTTAGTGGTGAGCCAAATTTTAGGGATCTATGAAGCAACAGATGAGATAATGTCTAAGTACTTTGCAGGGGTAAATAAGATCTTAATTAGCTTCAAAGAAGTGAAAATGAAGAGAGCCCCTTGACTGGAGAAAGACTAAACTGACACATTAAAAAGGTTGGCCTCTTCTACTAGGACAGAGATCAGGAGGACTATCCTGATTGGGCTCCTATAAAAGATAAGCATTGATGAAGATGATAATAGGATTGAATTCTTCCGAAATTTTAACCTCATAGAATCATGGATGGACCCCTTTATCAAATATATTAGAGACGGGGAGGTCCCATATACAAAGGCTGATAGGAAAAAGTTGATATATAGAGTGACGAAGTTAACCATTATAGATGGTGTCCTATACAAAAAGTTTTTTTTACTCCCTTTGTTGTTATGTGCCCATTCGACTAAAGTGGAATATGTTTTGAGAGACGTGAATGAGGTGTCATGCTCAAGTCACATTGGGGATGATCTTTGGTAAAAAGAATCATGACACGAGGCTATTGACGATCGATCCACTTTAAGAACATGGATGACCATGTCAAGAAATGTGATAAATTCTAGAGGTATGCTTGCATCCTCGATCATCCTCATCAACTTTTGATGTCCATCATAACCCCCTGGCTAGTTGCAGTTTGGGCAATCGACCTTGTTGGACCTTTACCCAACGTTGCATGTAACTACAGATATCTTATTATGGCAATAGACTACTTTTTAAAGTGTGTAGAGGCTGAAACCATATCTTCCATAATAAACATGAAAACTTTCAAGTTCAGTAGCAAGAACAAAATCTGTAGATATCGCCTACCCCATGACTTGATTTCTCACAGTGGAAAATATTTCATAAACAAATCCTTAGAGGCATACTGCGAAAAGGTTGGAATCAAGTTGTTTAACTAGGCACCTGGATGACCCCAAGCCATTGGCCAAACCGAGGTATCTAATAGGACAATTATAGATGGAATCAAGAAAATGTTAGAAGATGATAAGGGTCTATACACATACGTAGACAAGTTACATGGAGTCATGTGGTCTTGTAGGATGATAGAAAGGACACCTATAAGGGAAACACCCTTGATGATGGCTTATGGATTATGAGTCACATAGTCCAAAATTACATACAACCCAAAGACCAACGACGATAGCTATGGGGAACCTATTTTTAAAGAAGATTTGGCAAAATCCAAACAAACTGCACCTGAATTGGCATGGCCCATATAGTGCCACTGAAGAGGTCATCCCTAGGACCTATCGATTGGAGAACTTAGAGGTAGAACCATTCTCCAACCCATGGAATGCACACAACTTGAAGAAATATTATCAATAGGGTTGTATACAATTTATGTCTCATCCTCTTTGTATTGGGAATATCTCAAAGTAATGAATGAAAAAAGCATCAGGGTTTCCTCATGTCTTTTTGTCTAATTTTCCAATGTATGGTTTGAATTGTTCTAATCTAAATAACATAGTTCATATGGTGATTTAGTCTTTCTTCACTCTCATTGATATGAGAAATCATAGGAGACTCATGTCGTTCGTGAACTCTCAATAACACCGAGAGGGGGGAATAGTGTCATAACACCTCTTAGGTGGTGAAAAACACAAAAATCCTATTAAAAATCATTTTAATATTATTATTTCAAACATCATTGACTTGTTGGCCTTAAATTTAGTCTCTTCCTCACCTAAGACGAGAATGTACAAAGAGAAGAAACTTGGTCATACACTCCCAAAAATGAGGAGAGGGGACATGGGATTAACATCATTAATTTTTTATCTCTAATTAAAAATCATTAATTTGGTTCTCTCCCTCGGTTGAGATGAGAGTAGACTTGGGATTTCAGACCAATGATTTGGTGTTCTCCAATTATAATTATTTTATTATGGTTGCTTTAAACATCATTGACTTGGTGGCCTTAAATTTAGTCTCTCCCTTAACGAAGATGAGAGTGTATTAAGAGAACAAACTCGTCCATATACTCCAAAAATGATGAGAGTGGACATGGGACTAACATTATTGATTTGGTCGTATCTAATTAAAAATCATTAATTTGGTTTTCTCATTTGGTTGTGATGAGAGTAGAATTGGGATTAACACTAATAATTTAGTGGTTTCTAATTAAAATCATTTTATTACGGTTATTTCAAACCTCATTAATTTGATGGCCTTAAATTTAGTCTCTCCCTTGGCGAAGACGAGAGTGTATGAAGAGGCAAAACTCGTCCATACACTCCCAAAAATGAGGAGAGGGGACATGGGATTAACATTAATAGTTTGGTGGTCTCTAATTAAAATCACTAATTTAGTTATCTATCTCCGCTGAGATGAGCTAAGACTTGGGATTAACACCATTGATTTGGTGGCCTCTAATTAAAAATCATTTATTGGTTATCCCTATCAGCTAAGATAAGAATATACTTAGCAAATTTATTACAAGTTCATTAGAAGTCACACATATGCAAATTATAAAGCAAGAAGATATGAAAAATGCAGTTACAAGAGAATTTGCATTCAAACAAGCTCATATCCATTTCAATTAATGCAATTAAGTTTACATATGTAGGAGAACATCAAGTAAAAAATTATTAAAAAATTATGATAATGCTTAAAGATGATGTTACACATCACAAAATTAGTTACACGAAAATGGCATAAAGGCCACATACAGTTGCCCTGCAGATCAAATAAGACAACAGATGCCTTTAAGCACGACTCTCAGTCTGTACGGCAACGGTGTCATCAGCATATCGAGAAGTCGTGGCAGAGGTACCATCAGCATCTGGACGAGTCTGGGCATTATTAGCAACCACATTATCAACATTCGTAGTTGTCTCGGCCACTGATGGCTCCGCATCAAGGAGTTCATCTTCGACCTCATCCAAAGTTATCCTCACTAAAGGATCCATGAAATAAAATACATGTATCATATCGGATAAGGCTGAGACCTCGGGGAGTTTTAAGCTTGTCCACCTAAGGAAGTTCGTCTCCCCTTTCTAGAGTTTTTGAAGTCCTCTATAGTCGATAAACTCCTCAGAGACGTCGAAGTCCTCCACGGCCTTCTTCTTAGTCGCCTCTACTGCAATATTTATCTCAACCTCATTATTTTTTAACATCTTAGCCTTGGCTTCGTCCTATTCATTGGCCTTGGCATAAAGGTCATCTTGGCCCTTTTGCTTCAATTGGTCAACCTTGACTTTATAATCATAATGCATCTTCTTTAGATCTTTCTCAGCTACATATTTATCCTCCCTAACAGCATCATAGGCCTTTTCAATCATTGATTTACGTTATTGAAACTAGTCGGCTAGTTTGTGGAGCGATATAAAAGACTACAAGATGAAAGTAAAATCATCAACACAAGATTACACACGCTGATAGTTATTAACACAAGCTGATAGTTATTAACATAGATAGCTAATAAAACTAAGGATAAATACATGCATAGCACTTTGAACACTGGAAATGTATAGGCACTCTGACTCCAGGGAATCCAGGAACCACTTATCAAATCGAGCATTCAAGATTCGACAGCAGACCTGGCCCTAGATGAATCCCCAATAAAGGAATTCAAGTTTAGAGATGATAATGATAATCTGTCGACCAGAGCCGAGTTTGAATAGATAGGCATAGTATCAGGACTATCCCTAACCTCCTTTATCCTTCTTGGGGTCTTTGGTTGAGTATGAGGATTAGTATGGCCACCGACTGTCTTTTTTCTTTTTTGACTAGCCTCGATCTGATCGGGACCATTGATGGTGGTCTTGTTCTACTTGTCGCCCTTTTTTGAGGCCAGCTTCCTCAATAAATTGGTTACAGCAGGTGCAACCATCTCTTATAGCTGACTAGAGACATTATATGGACGATCTGCATAAAAGGAAGACTTGAATCAGTGTAAATATGATAAGACGAGGATGATGCTACATATGAATGTATTTGGTAACATACGATGCTGAAACAAAGGTTCGACCTACCTAACCATGTTTTGAAGATACTTAGGCATCGTTAACCTCTCAAACTCTACAAGTCCTTTTGCGATCCCCCTTTTACAGAGCTTTTCCAATTAATCCTTAGCATTTACACTTATTTTTGGATTAAACTTGACCTATATCGGGGCCTTCACCAATTTCGTGGGTACTCTTGGCACATTGGAAATATCATGGGTGTCGAAGAAAAACTCCTAAGCACTAGAAATAAAGAAATAACGAGGTTTCTAACTGTGATTAGGCATTTTCTTGACATGCAAAACTTTTTAGTGGTATTCCTGGGTATGAGATGATAGTAGCCAAACCATGTCTTAGTGAATGAGACATTATAGCATCCTCTAAACACCAAAATATAGAGATCAATAAAAATCCTCCAGGCAGGGGGAGATAATTGGGCTAGTGTTAAACCCAACCCTACAAGAATAACTCTGATGTAGGGTTGGATAGGAAGATTAAAGCTGACTTTGAACATCTGTTTATAGACAGTGACCTCACTATCTCGGTCATTGTAGTCCCTATCATCCCCAAATGGTACCCTCAAGGTAATGTTAGACATTATGTATACTGATCTGTCTAAATCAGAAAGTATAACTATCGGATGGTACTAGGAAATTTTTGGGCATGAAGAGAGTCAAGTGGATCATCATCCTCGTCAGAAAAAAGGTCCTCAACCTTAAAGGTTGAGGCCCCTCCTTGACACCTTTGGACATATTCGGCATCGGTCATGGTCGAAATGGGCATAGTCATAGTAGGGGTGGAATGGCAAGCTCCAATCTCATCTCATCAGTATTTGAGATCTCGTGTAGGGAGTCATATGCATAGGTAGAGGACTCAACACGCTGAGAGGATGAAGTGTGAGAAGATGTCCCGGCTTGAGACGATGAAGCGCGAAAAGAAGCCTCGCATTCCTCACACCCCTCAGGGTTAGGAGTGGGAATTCTCATTGTATAAGCAAAGGAATATTGACTCTCAACTTGGAAGGAGACATAAGGGTTGTCGTCTAAAGTGCTAAAGATGCATACTTGGGACCAGTGGCCTCTATGACGGATGATAACTAGTGGAAATGGATGGATTGGGAGGGTAGGGTTATCTCTGGTCTTATGTTTAGCCTCGGCCTCATTCTCCACCTTTCGTATCTCACTAAAACTCTCTCCCTAAGGTTGGGGTATTGGTCTATCGGCTCATATAATGTCCTTAACATCCAAACAATTTGAATATTTGAATTAATTGTACTAAAGGATCAAAGGGGGGAATATGAATCATTTTTAGTTAAAAGGAATAAGATCACCAAGAACGCCCAATTGATGCTCACTAAAGAAGACCACTAGAGCAAGTTCGACAACTCACACAAAGGATAAGGAAGGCAGAGGATAGTCCATAAAACCCTAAACATCTTATCTAACCTCCTGTAATACGTTGTATTTCTACGTATTTATGATTTAATTATTTCAAAAATTATTTGGAATACGTTTTAGTTAAATTACATGTGTGACGTAATTAAATATGATTAAATAATAAAAGTGATTATTAAATATTAATGGCGAGATAGATACTGATTAATATTATGTTATGAGATTTACTATATGAGTGAATAGTAAATAATGGTGAATTTTTATATACAACATAGTGAGTGATATGTGCGTATTTTATTTCATCTCAATCGAGCGTCACGTGTAGATAATGATTGAGGTCGAGATAGGAATTATATTTTTAGTGACTTGTATGATGATTTTGAGGTCATGGATGATTCTTAATGGGTCAAAATAGTCGGAATAGTATATCCGGGGGTATAGTTCGGGTCCTGGATTAATTTTAGACGAAATCGGCACCTGTTGAGGGTAATTTGGTCATTTTAAAAATAAGGGTTAAAGGACCTACGAAAATTAGAACCCTATATTTGCTAATTAGAATTGGGAGTTAGGTTCATAACTCACAAAACTTAGAGAGGCCATTAGGGAGAAGAGATAACCAATTTTCAAAGCTTAAAGAGGGATTTTGAAGATGGGGAAGGAATCTTGCACCTCAAGGCAATTGGAATGGATGATTGGAGAAGGAAAACAATCAATCCTAAACCAAGAACCATGAGATCAGATCAAACAAAGGCAATTATTTATTGCAAATAAAAGTAATGTTACAATAACCATGTTTAGGAATTTTATGAATCGAGTGATTTGATTGAATTTTTTTTTATGAAAAGTATTAATTAATTACATGTTTGGGTAGGATTGCATCTAGTTTACTATTACATCTGTAGAGGATTAAAAGTCATAAGTGATATGATTATTTCTACGGATTAAAATTTGATTTTGTGATAATCAAACATGAAGAACATGAAAACCTATGCTTGAAGATGACATTTAGATTTTGATGATTCTTGGGTTGATTCTCTAAAGATTTGATAATGTTTTTATATTAGAAATAGTCTATTTACATATATTTAATGTTTATGTATTTTGGGAGAGATTTCAAGAAGGTTTCATGAGAGTTTAATGGGTTAACAATGGTGAAAAATGAAGTTGGGATGACGCTGTCAACCCAGGGGTCGATTGATCGACCAGATTAGTCGATCGATCGACCAAAGCTGATTTTTTTATTCTTTCTTATTTGAATTTCCTGGGATTACTATTAATGGAGGGTAACCTTGGGGATTATTTTATACCTATGTGGGGACTTGATAAAGATGAGTAGTTGTGTAGTTAGGATCCATTAAGGTCATGGAGTGTGGGACTTAAAGCATGGATCGACCGGGATAACCGACGGAGAGATAGGTCGGGAAAATTGAGAATTGAACTACGGAGAGAGAGTAAACATCAATTCCACTTGTAAACCAGAAGGTGAAAGATTATAACTACTGAATTTATCTATCATGGGGTAACTAGGAACCTTAGGGTTTTCTGAATAGTCCTATATATACGGTAGTGAGATAAATCGTAAGGTAAATAGTACGAGAAATATGTGAGAGATATATACTAAGTACTAATGGGTATTATCGGGTTGAGTCAATAACTATTGATGCATAGTAATATATAGGTTGTTTGAATACCTACAGTATACTAACTAAATATTGGTGATCGAAGTATGTGTCCGAGACAATAAAGAGTAGAGAGAATACTCGAATAAATACGAAAGTGAAATAAATTCGTAAAGCAAACAAGTAGAGTGAATATTTGAGAGAAATATATTACGTACAAGTATGAGTAATTTGGTTATGTGAATACCTATTATATTAATTATTAGTTTGTTTGAATACCTAAACTATGCATACCTCTGTATTGGGGTCGATGATTTTTGGAACAATACATGAAAGCTCGATTTGGGGTCGATGATTATCCGGACCAAATTGAAGATGAATAATATTGGGTTCGATGATAATGACGGACCAATATACATACGTATGACCTTTACATTAGGGTCGAGGGATTTTCGGACCAATGTAAATGGTAGGATTATTGGGGTCGATGATTTTTCGGACCAATATATGAAAGCTTGATTTGTGGTCGATGATTATCCTGACCAAATCGAAGATGAATAATATTGGGGCAGATGATAATGCCCGACCAATATACATATGTATGACCTTTACGTTGGGGTCGAGGGATATCCGGAGAAATGTAAATGATAGGATTATTGGGGTCGATGATTTTCCGGACCAATAAATCCTTATAGTATATAATGTGTGTGAAATATATACCTTATGATTTTCTACATATGTGCGATATTAGACTTGTAGATGATATATATATAGATGTACATCTAAATGGTAAATTAAGTAGAGAGAAACTTAATCACGAAATTTAAAATAGATTGGGAATAGTATATAGTAAATTAAGTAGTGAAACTTAATTGTGGAGGTTAAACGATGGTAGGATAATTGGGGTCGATGATTATCCGGACCCATGATCCTTCTAGTATATGTTGTGACTGAAATATTTATCGTATAAATAATTTTCTTGTGTGGGATTGTACATAGTTAGATGACGCGTATACATCTAAAAGTAAGTTGAGTAGAGAAACTTAATTATAAAGATTTAATGTTAGATAGTGGATATCTAAAGGATAAAATTAAGTGGTGGACTTAATCATAGATATCGAAAGATAGCATGTGAACAATGTTACTATTGTGGTAATTAACAAATGAGGGATGTTAATAAATTTATGTACTGTATGGGCGGTACGGGAACTTAGATGTGTAGATGAGTTCGGCTGAATACTCTAGTCTAATTCGCTTGGGTAGTATAGCTAGGTGGGCTTAGTATAAAACGTTAGGCGTCCACTATAGATGATAGGAGAGGAGAACTCAAGAGAGAGTGTACGCGAACATGTGTAATTAATAACCGAATTTTATTGTGATAAATGCTTGCTAAATATTTTCAAAATGTTTTGAGTACTAACTCTAGCTATAAAATATTTTCAAAACCTTTTAGGTGTCCAGCCACAGGGACGCCAGACTTGAGGATTTCATTCCAGGGACTCAGAGCTATAGCACTATGGATTCTGATAGGATCTTGATTAGACGATTCTACCTTTCTGATCTAGTATATGATCTTGTTTTATATTCCATGTATGTACATGTTGTCCATTGACGATTTATTGTTATTCAATTATTTTAAGTATTATGGATTGTGGTTTTGAACTTTTAGTCGATTGTTTATCAGCAAGTCTTTCATTCATATATATTGTGTTGGATTGAACTCTAGTATACTGTGAACGTTTTATTTAGTTTTTTTGCATGGTACATTTTATTGTGTTAACGAATGATAAAATTTAGCACCGGTCTAATATCACTTAGGTGGTTAGTAATTCCAACATTTTCGACAGTGATGCTAAGAATGAACCATATGAGAGACCTGTTTTAATTTAATAAAGGCCTGATCACCCGTTGTTTAATTAAGTGGTGTGTCACACATCCAAACCACCTTTCAAACACCTTAAAAATCCATAGAACCTCCAACCTAGAATGCCAAAAAATCTTAAAACTCGTCAAAAAAACAAACAGTAGATAAAATGGCAAAAAAACTTAAAATTAAAGGGAAAAGGGAGGATGAGGGTTACCTGAGTGGAAGATGACGCCAGAGGAACAAATGCAAAGACTTGAAATAGGATGGAAGACCTTGAATAGAGGAGAGAGAAACAAAGAAAGTTGGGTTTCTAGGAAAAAGAGGAAGTTTAAGCACGAAGGAAGGTGGAGAAGAAATAGAAAATAGAATTTTCAAACCATTTAATAGTTGCAATGATTGTGCACAACTTCCCAAATAGTCATCATTAGGGCACAACTTCCCAAGGCAGGCATGCAACCATTATTCTTAGGCCACACATTAACCCATAAGATGACTGCCAAGTGTCAACACAAGAGATCTCATCTATCCTTTCAGACTTGACAGTGAAAGAACAACTCAGTCCTCGGCTTCTGCTCTCAGACATTTGTACCCCTCCACCTTCACTCATTTTGAAGACTAAGGGCTAGGGGTGATTGATATACCCCATTATTTCCTCGTCTTCAATAAGCCTCAACTCAGTTGAGCCAACATTACTCACATATTAAGTCAAACATTCATGGGCCCCTCTGAAGTTTCCCTTCATCGATAGTCTCAGCCTCGTACTAGTCTCTTGGTCCAAGACCTATCATTTGGCCCATCAGTCCCTCACCATTCTTGTCTTCGATTGGAACCACCCAAATAGTCGAGACCACATTTAAGTCCATCCTATCAGTTGCCCAATAGGACATCAATCATATCATCCTCGGCCAGGTCGATACCTCCGAGGATGACGTACATCTCACATGTGACACATATTTCTAGCATGAGCATTCCATTTGGACAAGCAGTTATAATAAGATCTCACAATCACATGAGGGAATATTTCATAATCATGATACACTCGTGCCAGGGATAGGTGTCTAGAACCTATTGGAATTTTCACTGTGCACATGCTTCTTACATGCTTGGGGGTAGAATGCACACCCCAAGCACTATATATAATGGTCATCTTCCTAAGTGGCAAGGATCCAAAAATAAAAAACCCTTGCCAAATTATGTCTAAATTATAGTGTGTGTGTGTGTATATATATATATATATATATATATATATATATATATAGAGAGAGAGAGAGAGAGAGAGAGAGAGTTTTATAACCAAGGTCATTAGAGCCTCATTTCATAGCGAAAACCTCACATTCCTGCACAGTGGAGTAGGCTAAAAATTTGAACCACTTAAATTCTAGTGTTCATCCTCTTCTCCTCACCTCCTCGTCTTATTTTCACATATGTTTTCATATCTCCATTTTGTGATGTGTTTGAGCTTGAGCTACATTCACAAATTTAAATGGATATTTCTTAGCTTCATTAATCCATTTGCATACGTGACCGTGTGGGCAGAGAATAAGCCAGATGGGAGAAAGGAGAGGAACTTTTCAATTTTCTACTTTATAGTCCGTGTTAGAAAATGTAACTCATCCCTATGGTGGTACAACTCATCTCACCCCTGTGGTGGTACAACCCTATGTAAACTATTTTAATGATGAATATTGTTCTATTATTTCGTCTTAACATTAATTCATTACTTTATAAATACTCTCTTGTGCATTCATAAAAAAAAGCACGATGTGAAACAAATACACTTAACAAAGAATAGGGTTGCAAATACAAACAAAAACATATCAAATCAAAAAGGAAATTACCTAAACAAAGAAAGAGCTAATAAGTTCCTTTTTATCTTGAAGTATGATGTAACAATATTCCAGAAAGCTTTACATTGACTAGGAATTAATTCTCCAGATATCAACCGGACATACTACTTGTTTGTACGTGAACAAGTGTTTATAAAACACTCAATTACTCTATATACACATGCAAGTCACTCACACACCCTTAATCATAAAAACAGTCCTAACAAATTATAGCAATAGTCTATATAGAAGATTCTAGCAGATTCTAAATGAAAATATGTCAAACTTTTCTTATAAATTTAGATCTCAATTATTTATAACAATTTAGATCTGAAAATATTATTTTCGAAGAAAATATCTCAAAAGATATAAATTTAGTTTTTCAAGAAATAAGACCTAAACACAAAGAATATTTTAAAATATTATGATTTAAAAGAATGTTTGTGGATCTTTAAAGGAAAAAAAAAAGAAACTCAAGATCCATATGAAATATCAGTAAACAAACAAATATTTTCCAAAAAAGATTATGAAACTGATATTTCAAAACAAAAACCCTAACAATTTGTTAGAAAATGAATCTCAGGGTTTTAAACTTTATTTTATGAAAACACAAATAAAGTTCTAAACTGCGAGAACTGGTTGATATGTTAGAAAACAAACACTAGGAGTTTAATCAAATAAACTTGTAAATTGATACCACCTTCAGACTTACTTCCTCCCTTATCTCTCTTGTTCTAGTATATAGAAGGAACCCTATAAGACTCATATGAAATTCTTTTCTCTTTCTTATATTATTTTGCTCTAAATTTTTTCTCTCTTATCTCTCTACTGTCTATCTTTCTTCTCTCTCTAGACTAAACAAAAGTCTCATAACAAAAGACAAGTAACTAATTTATAGTGGGTGAGGAAGATTTTTCAAATATTATTCCAAATCAACGATTGGGATTGAATGTGACGATTGAGATGAAATCCAATGGTTGATAATGAATTTTCTTAAGCAAGCTAGTTGATAAAAATAAGTTTACCCTGTTGCGTTAGGTGATTGGATGGAATGAGATAGATAAGGATCAATCAAGACTCAATCTAAGCCATTCATAATATTTGATCTACGATGATAAAACAATCTCAGTTATGACACGCAAAAGAAACACACTTATGTCAAATTTATGGATGTTAGTTGACATCCCACTAACTGACAAATTAATCAACATTCACTCTAATTAAACATATGTAAACTCAAATGAATGACTAATTAAAAATGCGCATTTTTAAAAGTTTTAAAATTCAAAAATATTTAAAAAATGAAATGAAATATGTAGAAATTAATTTTTGATTCAAAATAAATTCAAAAAATTATTTTTAAAATCTATTAAAATGTTGAAAATATGGAAAGATTATTTTAGCATGAATTTACGAAATATGTCATGTTTGTGTGGTATTTTTACCTTCTTATCATTCTTAATATTGAATTTGATATTTGTTGATGTGGTCTTTCTTCTTCTTGGGCTTCAAATTGAACCCTATGAAGTGCTCATATCTGAAAAAGAAATATTTTGTCATATATCCAAACTAGTTGATAGACATATATAGTGTAGACTTTTAATGAACTTAGTAAGTCAACTACATAGGGTGTTTCAATCTTCCCTTTTCGATATTTGAGATAAAAGTTTTTGAGTACATCATGGGAACTCATAGGTAAAGAAAACACCTAGTCTTATATAAAATACTATCCCATTCTAGAACCAAAAATAAGGATAAAAATGCATCATTAAACTATGTATAGACCAACACCCTAAATATCTTGTATATACCTACATAAAACATGACATGTCATTCTTATAAGTTAAAGTCAGTAGAATATGAATGTGAAATTTTATATCCCTGTGATGTACTCCTCTCCCCCATTTTGTCTTAAATAATCAACGGGTAAAACAATAAAGAAAAGAATTATGAAATGAATAATATACCAAATAAAGCATATAAGCGAACCATATCGGGCATCTCCTAATTAGATAATATTAGGTGCCTTTTGTCATTTATGAAACATCCATGTCCTAAATACTTAGAGACAAGTTATTATCAAGATATTAATAGGTATATATGCTAACAAAGGTAGGATATTAATCAAGAACAATCATCCCAATAATTTTTTTTAAAGAATCAATTCTAGTGTTATCAAGGGGTTTTGAAAAGATATTTTCCAATTTTTTATTAGTGTGAAAATACTCAATAGTTAAGTCTTTCGATTCAACTAAGTTAGGAATGAAATGATCTATGATATTTATATGTTTTGTCATATAGTACTATACATAATTTTTTGAAATGTTTATTTTACTCTAGTTAACACAAAGCAAAGTTAATTTAATTTAGCGATTCCATAGTCACTAATAATTTGCCTTATCCACATTAATTGTGCACAATAACTACTAGCAACAATAAGCTTGGTAGTAGATAAAGATATACAATTTTGCTTTTTATTACTCCAGCTAACCAGGTTGTTCCTCACATAATAACAAGCACCAGAGGTGCTTTTATTATTGTCAAAATAACCTAGCCAGTCGGCATTTGTATATCCAACAATAGTACAAGTTGTATGTTTTGTGTAGTAAAATTTATATTCAAGAGTTCCATGGATTCATTCGATTATACTTTTTATGCATTGAAGGTGATACTCTTTAGGCGCACTTTGAAATCACGCACAAAAATAAATAACATAAATTATATCAGGTCTAGAGGATGTTAATGGGATGATCTTTCAAACCCCAAGTTGGTATTACAGGGGTTTCGGTTGACATTTAGTCAATTTTTTAAGGCGAGTTTTTTCAAAGAATTTTTTTAACTCAGACTCAATGACTGGTTTAGAGGTAACATATTAAGTATTTGTGTCATTTACAACTAAATTGATAGATTCCATTAAATCTTTGGTAGGAATATTGTAAACTCGATATGCCCTACAGTTTTTAGAATAACCATAAAAATACACTTATCACATATGGAGTAAAATTTTGAAAGGTGTTCATGATCATTACAAATATATAAAACAATCCCAGAGGTTCTAAAGTATTTTAAATCGATTTTTTTACTGTACCAAAGTCCATATGAGGTATGTTCAGCATTTTTCCTGAGCTAGACACGATTAACTATATGACAAGAAGTTTGGACTACCTAAACCAAAAAGTATTTTGATAGGTCCTTAAGATATAACTTCTCCAGGGCCATTTCATGGATTGTTCGATTTTTTCTTTCATAATTACCATTTTACTTTGGAGTATTAGGATCACTAAAATCATGTTGACAATGAATTCTGAAACAATATTCCACAAATCCAATTTCATTAAATTCGCTACCCTTATCACTTTAAATACGTAATACTTAAGCATCCTTTTTAATTTCAATCAAGGTTTATTCTCGTCAAAGTATTGAGAATGGTCATTAAGGTCTAGTGGGGTGTCATGGGATAAGTAAAATAAAAATAAAATAAGAAACAATAAACATTGCTCTCAAAATCTTCCCCTTTGACTATTTCGGTACAAAACACAAACCAAAGCCAATTTCCCCTAAGACTAATGCAACTAATGCCCTCCCAAACCAAGAAATGGAAATTAATTAATGCATAAGTACTCAATTGAAAGTCTTCAACTTATGTGTTCTATGAAATCATCATCAATGCGGAATGACCTACACACGTAAGATAAAAGAAATACGATGACTCGTATAAGTTTTAAAAAGATAAACTCCCATACAACCTTTATAATATGAAATTCCTTTATTCTTTTTCCATGGATCCGAGACCCCACAAATAGGTAGTTGAGAATTTCTCTAAAAGAGTTTCGAACTTTTGGTTGTGTTCTTCTTGATTTGGAAAAAGTGATCCTCAAAGATCCAAGGGGTTTAAATAAAAAAATTATAGAGTTTCATCACAAAAAGAAATATAAAAAGGATTTTGTAAAGTTCTAATCCCGCATGTCTATTTATAGGGAAAGTTATTGCAAAGAGATATGGATTAATGATTTGGAAAAGATTTAATTAAAAATAAAAAAACAAGCATGCTCGTCCGAATGAATGACCACCTAGTTCTAATGATGTACCTTATCTTATACGGATGGATTCCAACAAAATCTTCGAAAAACATTCCCGAGTTGACTAAAAAGGTGATGCTTCAAATATTTTTTGAACGTGGGAACCTTATTCTAACGACAAGAGAAATCTCGTTCGAACGACTTGCCAAGTCCTAATGAGCTGGCGAGTTCTTCAAAAATTAAATATAAATCATTTTAAAATTATTTTAAAAACTTTTAAATGCAAACTCTTTAGAAAAGTTACCCTTAAACCTATAAAGCTTTACCAAGACACCTCATTACTCTTTTGGGGTAAATTTATGACATATGATCTTCAATCTTACAAATGTCACCAATGAAGGTGCAACGGGGTGTAATGGGATAAGCCAAATAAAAATAAAATGAACAATTATAAAACTTAATCTTACAAATATACCCCTCTGAATATTCCAATATAAAATACAAACCGAAGCCAAATTGACCCCTAAGACTAATACAATTAATACCCTCCAAAACTAAGAAACAAAAACGCATATATGTAAAAGTCTTAAACAAAAATTATTCATCTTGTGCGGTCCATGAAATCACTATGAAGGCTGAATGACCTACACACATGAGACAAAATAAATACAATGACGCGTATGAGTTTAAAGAAAAAAATTAAAATCCCCTTAAATTTGTTATCTCTAGTTTTGTCCATAATAGAAAAAAAGTTAGAAACTAATCCTGGAATATTAACATCACCCGAATCCAAATGAAATATTATCACAAAGATAATCAATAAAGAAAATGCGATGAATATCCAAGAAGCATAACAACAATTTTTAATGAAATTCAATTTTGACAAGTAAAATGTATATGTCTAAAAGATACATATAGGTAAAAATACATCACACCATGTAATTACACTAAAGTATCCGAAGTTTGCAAACGAAGTAAAATTGTGTGAGCTTTTTACATAGGCAAATGAATACAAAAATTCATGACATAAGCGAACGAAGTCGTGAGAAAATTGTTATTATGAATTTTAGCCTTAGGTGTAAGAATGTTGGACAAGAAACAACTCAATTTCAGCCTTAGGTGTAAGAATGTTGGACAAGAATTAAATTGACTCGAGTTATGCATCATGTTGTGAAGTTAAATTCTTTTCAAAACAATAACACCAAACTATGCAATGTTTTGCAAAAGAGTCTATTGTACAAACCCATTAATCTTTTACTTTATAACACCCTCTAAATCTCACATATTTAAGAATTCACTTTCAAATTTTTGATGATATCATAATGCTCATATGGAGCGAATCATCAATGAAAAGAAAATTTATTTAACACTTCTATTTTTGTGTGTCATTAATCTTTTAGGCTCTTTTTGCAAATTGTGGCTTTTAATGAAAAGAGAATTTTCTCTCTCATATCCCCTTTCCATTGATTAACATGAAATAATTTTTTCGGGAAACAAAATCCATGCAATTGTTCTTACAAACACAACTTATCTCTATTACATTTGGTCCATTATTAAACACTATGGAGATGAGAACATTTTATTCAACATATGAGACACAATTGCAATGTTTAAAAATTACTTGGATGTGTGAAATAAGGGTGATAAAAATTCTATCTTGAAGAAAGTAATTATCAATGAACAACGAAATTATATCCATGCATTATTAAGCCCACCAAAGAAACAAATCCATGTCCTAAGACACCATGAAAAACTCATATGAATAGATGGAATGTTGTTGTGATCTGAATATGTTAAACATACATCCATATATGGTGAAAATAAAAGATAAAAAAATAGTTTTTCTCCTCTTCAAAAATTTTATCAAAAATAAAAAAAACTTTCGATTATCTAACGAATCCCAATAATCCCATCAAATCATATGCCACGACTTCAGTGAAAATGATCGTGCCCATAGTCCTCCGTCCTTGAAGTAACTTACGTAGCAAACACGACTGGCCTATACCGCTAACGCAGTTGGTCGATGCTCAGGTTCATTTCCTTTTTACGCAAGAAGTGTATGGCTGTATCTCTTAATCTTTACAGGAATATTCAAAAAATTACACTTAGGCCTATAAATTGAGTCGGGCAATCTCGAACCCCGCCCATTTGACCCACTATTTTTGGGGCGAGCTTTATTTGAGTTTCAGCTGAGCCGAGTCTGAGCCAAAATTTCAAGCCTGAATGAATTTTGGGTCGAGCTTGAACCGAACTTTGTTAATCCCGAATTGTGCCCAAAGCTCAAACTTTGAATATATAAATAAATTATTTTATAAAATAAAACATATTTATGTTTACAAGTTTTATATGTATGAAATATAATTAGTTTTTATAGATTTTCATTCTTAGTTCCTTTGTTTTAGTTTAATACATTTCATAATTATATATTTCATTTTATTAAATATCAATTAGATTTTGGTGTATACATTTTCTCCATGATGGAAACAGAAGAAAAAGACACTAATTCAAACTTTTTTGACAAAAAAATGGAATCGGGATTGCCCGAAATATGTATGAACCGAGTTCGGGCTTAAGTAGTAAAGTTTAGTTCGGGTTGAGATCGAACTTGAGCCTGGGTAAGGCAATTCGAGCCGAGTCTGAGCAACCTCAAGCCTGGCTCACCCAACTCGAATTACAACCCTAATTACACTCAGCTACACCCTCTGTTAGAGGCTATAAGTACTCCCTATCGTATATTCCCCGCCCATTGCCTTATAAGCTATTAGCATATATTATTATTTAAGTACTTGCACCACACCTATGGTAGCAATAGTACAAATATAAGCCACATGTAGTGTTGGAGGATTTAATTTGTTTAACACCCAAGTTGCATTAATTAAAAAACTAACCCATGTTCAAATATGAAATCAAGTGGTTACTTACTCCACCATAAATGCATTCCTTCAACAATGTACTTCGTAAAGATCCACTAATATTCCCCATGTACAAATTATTCCTAGCATAATTTATTTACATAGATTAACATTCTAGTGAATCACTCCCTCATGTTTAAAATACTATCCCATCCTTTAAAATGACTTCTACAAAATTTCACTTAGACGTATCCTCAACATGACATTAAAATTACTACCCAATCTATTATGCATAAATGGTCAATTACCTCGCTACATAATTTATAGGTCCCATATAATTTCCTAAAATTTGAACTTCTCATTTGTAACATTAATAAATTACCGATGCAACATCATGAATGATACATGCAAGTCCACATAAGCATCTTATAGCTCATGAATCATAGTACATTACATAATATTTTCATAATTAGTCCACGAGCATCATGTAAATATTACTTTAATCATTTAATTTAAGGTCATGGTATTACAATTTCCCACCTTAGGAAATTTTTTTGTCAAAAATTCTTTCGTCAACCATATTCAACAATGTCTCTAAATCATCACCATCTCTTAATGGTTCTCTCCTGAGGGCCATATGAAATAACCAATCACACATCATCCACGTAAACATTACTCCTCCTCCTTGATTTGTGTTTCCTAGGTATCACCCAGATGAGTCTTACGTCTCGAGAACCTAATTATGAATGTGCAATAGGCTTTTCACTCGACTTCTAGAAGTGTGTAAGAGGGTAGTTTAGATAAGACGGAGGCGTAACCCCTTTTAAGTATGGTGATGACAAGGTTGGTTAGAAAAGCACTAGTGATTCAGCCACAAGACACCAAGAGCAGTTTGGAATGTATGGAACCCATCTTATACTCACAAATCTCTCGTGTATAACTCACAATATAATAAAGAACTTCAGAAATAACTTAGCTAGAGGGAGAGAGAAGTAAGCACCCTAGATACACCTTGGTAGGCAGGCAAAACATACTAAAACTCTCAAGGATCTCTGTTATGTATTAAAAGCTTCGTAATAAATGAAAAAATGGTGGGTGGCAGAACTCTCTGGTTCTTTTAATCAATCTCTCTCTAGTAAATAAAATTCTCTAGTAATAACTTTTGAACTCTCAAAAGGTCGTTCTTTCCTCAGAGGTGGTTGGGGTCCTTAAATAGCCCCCCACACCACCCCCGAGGCAACTCAGTCATTAAAGACTATGAAAGACATCCCTCATGCTTTATGTCACAACATTAAATGCCTGATGCACTAGTTGTCTCCTACGTCATAAACATAAAATGCCAAGACATGCCTTTTGCCTAACCACTGTATGTCAGGGGGTTGTTGTTGCAGAGGTAGCTCACCAACTATCTGAGAGCCCCAAATACCACGGTGGTTTACTCAAGTGCATGTCTGACATTGTTTAGAAGGCTAGTGACATCACCCACAGTAGATGTGACTTTTAAGTAGAGGGTTGTTTGGTTCATAACTTAATGCCCGATGGAACTCCAAGCTGCTCCGCTTGAGGTTCCACGGTCAGGGTTCTTCAGTGTTTTACCAGGTGTATCTAAGATGGTCAGGACAAGCCCCAACGGTGCCCCACTTCTAAATCCTCCAAACTAAATCCCTCTAAAGTTCCCACGGTGAGGTTGTTCGATAGAGCATGAAAGCTCTCCCAGGCCCTGCCAAGCCTGGTCTCTCGCGAGTACCGTTCGACCTCACGCCCATTCATTATTCTCGTTACATCATTACAGTCATTACAACTCGTAGTAAATATAAACAAAGCTATAATATGGCAAAGTAACAATAAGCTAAAGTACGAGTTGCCACGCCAAGCTGCCTCACCAAGATGCCACGCTTGAGTTGCCACGCTGATCTGCCTCCCCAAGCTGCCACGCTTGAGTTGCCACGCTTGAGTTTCCACGCAGAACACTGTTGCTAATTGGTGGATTATCCCTAATCCCAGGATTACCTTCAGGCCCCCTCTACATTTGCCCCTTCGTGGAGGGATTTGTTGTGGGAACAAGAAGTGCCTCCACGAAAACTTCTTAATCCGATGAACCTTCTCTGTCTGGCCTGCAGCTTTTTCTAATGCTCAGCCTCAACTGTTCCAACTTGAATATCTGAAATACGCCCGAAGGACCTGCTAATATTCTCCTAGTAATGATCGAAAAAGCGAAAAATTCTCCCCGATGTAACTGAGTCATAACTAGACAACGTTTGAGCTTATGTCGAGGGGACATCGTGGCTTTTTTGAAGCGTTGGGACACCTTCTTCGTTGGGGGGGGGGGGGGGTTATTGGATATGTCAGAGAAAATCTTGGCGCCCAAAACTCAATCTTGCTTTGGAAGGTAACGGTGGCTGTTCCCTAGGTGTCACTTCATTAATTGATGTCAGTTCCCCAGGTGTCACGTCATTGAATGACGTAGCGTTGTCTTTTCCATGTCAGAACACTTCCCGAAGTGCCACGTGTACATTTGAAATGATTGCAGGCGGCCACACACGTGCAATGGTGGGAAACTTAAATGACGAACTTTAAAAATTAAACGGCCAAATCACTTAAAACCATTCTTTTTCTTGCTTTCCCACTACTTGCTTCAAATTTCCTTCGTTTTTGTTTTAGAGAGAGAGAGAAAGAGCTTCCATTGTTGATCGTCTGAGACCTCTATTGCTGTTCGACCTTGTGCCGTCCTGTTTTTGCTCTCATCTTCGTCGCCACCTCCTGTGGTTGTTCTTCCGACATTGTCGTGCTCAGGCTCCTCTGACTCAAGGTTGTTTTTTGTTTGCTCTAACAATCTGTCATGGCGTCTCAAAGTTACCCCACCATCTCTTCAACCAGTGTGCCGCCTGCTACTGCTGTGGCCACCACTACTGGTGCCTCTGCCTTGGACGCTGTTCGTCATGAACAGTTAAGGTTTTATCGTCGCTCTCCCATTTTTGGTGAAGGTGATGGCTTTGTTGCTTCTTGCAAGACTGTCAATTTTGAATGCAAGTTTGAGACCTTAGTGCTGGGTGACGAGGACGAAGAACCCTCAAAGTGGGCTTTCTTCCTCCAGAGGGGACTCTCCAGTTTCGTCTGGAGCGAGGGGACTTCCAATGGTCCCAAATTGACTTCGAAGCACCAGGTGGTTCTCCTGCCCATTTTGCTGCTTGGAACTCTCACATGGTGAGTTCCTATGGTGATATTTTGATTAAGATTGGCCTTCAACGGGCCAAATGGTTTGGTGAGTTTACTCTCTCCAAAAATAATACTGCTCTCCCCATTCTTGTTTCTCGTTGGAACGTGACGACTCACACATTTGTTGCTGCGTGGGGCGAGTTCACAATAACCCTAGAAGATGTCTGCGAGCTTCTGGGGCTCGAATCAACAGGTCATGAGCCTTATACCGATGAGCCTCTCGACGCCGAAGAGACTGCTGACCGTTTGGTGTTGGACCGAATATGCCGAAGTTGCATACGTTCTTCAAACAAAGCTACCTTCACTCTGCTGATTAATTATTTCTTCAAGGGTTCTAGTGAAGGTAGTTCTTCAATTTCAACGGATGCCCCTGACCAAGGTACTTCGTTAGAGCTCCCTGCTTACATCCTTGTGATTCTTTCCCGTTTTCTTTTGACGGGAAAACCAAACGATCAGCCCCGAAGGGACCTTATCAACATATACCTTCGTTTGGCCCGGGGTATCAAACTTCCTTTGGCTGCAATTGCCCTAGGGTCCCTCTACACCTGGCTTGACAGAACGTTATTCGACATGGAATGATCACTTGGCCGTTACAACCTGGCCAATTTTGCTAACAGCGTCCTTCTAACCAGCTTTCTTTACATGCGCTTTCCTGTTGTGGCGGCCAAGGCCAACCGTCCTCCTTCTGGGGAAACCATTCTGCCCCCACGCTCTTACATTTATCACAAGAGGCAGAGCCGAAAAGAGATGATCGCCTCAATTGATCGTTTTGAGGACTTTGTTATGAGGCCTTACAGAAAGGACGCCTTTGTTCATACTTGTGATTTCTTTCAGCACGAATCCAGGGTGGTACAGGTGGGGGTAGACATTGAAGATCCTCAGTTAGCCGTGGTGCTTCTCCTTTCTCCGGGGTATCTGCCTTCCTACACCGAGTGGGGATATTCCAGCGAACATTACAACCCCAATCGGTGTATTCATCAATTTGGGTTTGATCAGGGGGCTCCTCGCTCAGTTTTTCAATCGTCAAACCCAAAGGTTAGCTTTAACGAGGCATGTTCCTTATTTTCCTCCACTGCTGCATGGGGGATAAGTGAATCAATGGCTGGGAGAGTCACCATTCCCTCCAACAAGAGGCAAGGGAATGTGACCAGTCTATTTTCCACGAAGTTCTGGCCGAGACAACTGGCTAACATCGCTGAATTCATAGATGGCGAGCCTATGTACCCTCCAGTTCTTTCATTTTCTACGTTGGAGCTGGGACTCAAAGGCAACTTCGTTCTGGGGATTGAGTTCCCTCTAAGTAAAACCCCTAAGAGGCCTTCCGAAGAGCTACCTCCGTTATGCCCCATGACTCCCACTGCCATATCCAAAGCGAAAAGTGTTGGGGTATCCAGGAAGACTGCTCCTTCGACTGGAGCTACTGCTGATGAAGGGTCTTCGCAGCCGTCGACCAAGAAGGCTAAGAGTGGGGTGGTTTCCACGAAAAAGACAAAGTCCAAATCCCAGACTCCTGTGGCAGCCCTTCCCATAGCCTCCGTTCCTCCTACCATGTCTCCTGAAAGGGCCGAGAGGTTAAGGAGGGAGGCGCAGGCTGAGGTAGATCGGGTGAATGCAGAGTTTCAATGGCGCGCTGTCGTCGTTACTCCCTCGGTTGCCTTCCCCACGATCGTCGTTGATCCCACTGAGCCAGCTGCAAGGAGGAGAAAAAGTTCGAAGGTTCCTCAAGCCACTGGCAGTGACGTGACAAGGCTGAGGAGGAAGACTTTAGGCACCAAGTCCCAGCGGAAGCAAGTTTCCTCGGTGCAAGCTTCTCATTCTTCTTCCCAATCTGAGGTATGTACACTTATCTTGTTCTCTTTTCTTCTTTGGTTAGAGCAAGCCGAATTTGCTTATATATATTGTTCTTAACTACTTTGGTGCAGGGACTTAAAGAAACGGGGCCTCGTTCTCCTAGCCCCCCAAGTCCCCCCATTAGCCATTTCGTGGGCGGCCGCTGTGGGGCCATCTCATCCGATACGACCCCACCCCGTTCGCCAATGACCGGGCTTACCTACGCCCGTCGTTCAATCTTACAACGGGCGAGGGAGGCAGTTGGGGAGGGTGAGGTTATAGAGCCCATGGATGTCTCTTTGCCACCAGAGACAACACAATCTGAGATGCCTACTCCAGTCCCCTCTGGCTCACTGGCTTCCTCTGAGGCTGTTCTCCCCATCGTTCTGGTTGCTGCAGGTGATCCTGAGGTAATTATTTCATATTTAAATTTGTCTAATCTGGCATTCCTTCTCTTTCACCCCGTTCTGTGTGCTGAATTTAGGATGTTGTTGCCCTAGGTCAAAGTATCTTCGCTGCTAGCAGACATTCTTCGTCCAACGGTGCTGGCGAGACCTCTGACCACAGTGCCCATTTTCAACGTTCTGACTGAGGTAAGTTATTCTTGGATACATTTCGCTCTTTTTTCTGTATTTGTTCCTCTTTACTAACATTGGCTTTTATATTGCAGCTTTCTCCTGATCTTTCACCACCCTCATCTATTCCCGATGAACCCCTTGCTCTTGCTTTGGTACCTTATGTGGGCGAGGGAACTATGCCGATGGTTGAGGTTTCTGGGGCCAGAGACCCCGTTGAGGCTGATGAGGTAACAAGTCCCCTCCCAACAATTCCTGCCACTTTAACCTCCGTGATGACTCCCACTCCTGCCCCTGTTATTATTCAGGTACTTTCTTAATTCTTTATATAATCTCCACCTTATAATGGTGACTTAACAATGAAAACACTTGTTAAGATTTTTATATAATCTCCACCTTATAACGGTGACTTAACAACAAAACGTTTGTTAAGATTTTTATATAATCTCCACCTTATAACGGTGACTTAACAATGAAAACATTTGTTAAGATTTTTATATAATCTCCACCTTACAACGGTGACTTAACAATGAAAACACTTGTTAATATTTTTATATAATCTCCACCTTATAATGGTGACTTAACAACGAAAACGTTTGTTAAGATTTTTATATAATCTCCACCTTATAACGGTGACTTAACAATGAAAACACTTGTTAAGATTTTTATATAATCTCCACCTTACAACGGTGACTTAACAATGAAAACACTTGTTAAGATTTTTATATAATCTCCACCTTATAACGGTGACTTAACAATGAAAACACTTGTTAAGATTTTTATATAATCTCCACCTTACAACGGTGACTTAACAATGAAAACACTTGTTAAGATTTTTATATAATCTCCACCTTATAACGGTGACTTAACAATGAAAACACTTGTTAAGATTTTTATATAATCTCCACCTTATAACGGTGACTTAACAACAAAAATGTTACAATCTCACTGTTTCTTATATCTCTTCTCAGGTTTCTCAGGAGGATTCCTCACCAGCTCTTTCACTTATAGGCACACCACGTCAGGAACCTGCTGTTTCAGAAGAATCTGACCAGGCTGACCAAGGTTCCACGACTGGTGTTGAGGCCGAAAGTGAGTCTGGGTGCGAATTGCCTCTCCCTGACTTAACTCCTCCTGCCTTTTGCCTAATGGTGCTTCACAATTCTCCCCAAATGCCTGTGAGACATCGCTTGGTGATTGAGCAGTTGGTGAACCATCACCCCGAGACCTTCACGGTGGACTGCCTACGGTCCAATATTCCCGTGATGAGTTATTGACTGCAAGGCATGGCGATCGTTGTTGCTGAGATTGCCAATACTCCCACTTCCCGTGTAACCCGAACCCTTATTAATCAGTTTCTGGGTTTTCTGAAGGAATTGGGTCGTGACGGTTTCCGTTTCGACTGGCTTATGGCGTATTTGAAAACTTTGAAGAGCCAACAGCTGATCAGCCAGAGGGAACTGTTGAGGAAGCACCAGGAGGACCAACGGGCTGAGGAAGTTAAGTTAACTGAGCTGGCACCTCTTTTGGAATCAGCGGATGAAGAAATAAAGAATGCCGAAGAGGCTCTTCGTTTGGCCAAACTGAAATGGGAGAGACTTCTTATTGAACGCGCCCAGGTGCAAATCAGGCTAGAGGTTGCTGTCAACGCTCAAAGCTCCTTTGCGTCAGCTTCTTCGGGCCTTCCTGGGGATTTTTTCTCTTCCCCAGACCTATGGTTCCTTTTAGGGTAGCAAGCTCTTGTATATATTTCCCTTCTTCGTCCATTTATGTAATTCTTGGGCAATAGTTCCCAATTTTTTTTTTGTAATGCTCTCTTGTTTATTGAATGAAAGAAAGTATATTTTCCCATTTTATCTTTGAGTTGTGACTGCTTTCATATCGGTGTCTATACTTCACGTCATCAATAAAACTTGTATATTCATAATCAAAGACTAGATACATCGATGGTACAAACTTAATTGTTTACACATGATAGACTTTCAACCATTTATTATTAATTTTGAATGGCTTGTCTTCCTCTAACTTAGAAATTATGCAATAACCTGAATCATGAGCTTCCTTCATGACGAAAGGTCCCTCCCAATTGGCTGCGAATTTTGGCAGAGGAAGTCCCCTAATGTGTTTCACCGCTGCTTTGAAAATGAGATCCCCCTCTACGAACCTCCTTGGTCTTACCAGGTTGTCATATGCCCTAGAGAGCTGCCTCGTATACATTTGAAAATGTTGCATTGCGTTGTCTCTGTGTTCATCCAATGCCTGCGCATGCCTGTTCTGAGGGAGCATGCTACTTCTCAAGGCGTATCGAGCAGAGGGAACCTCCAACTCCACTGGAAGGATTGCCTCAGCCCCGTAGACAAGGGAGAACGGAGTGTACCCTGTGGGATTCCTCTTTGTCGTTCGATAGGCCCACAACACTGCTGGTATCTTGTCATCCCACGATCCTGGAAAGTCCTCCATTATTTTAGCCAGGATATTAACCAGAGTTTTGTTAGTTACCTCGGCCTGACCGTTCCCCTTCGGGTATGCCATCGTTGAAGTGTGATGAACGATGGAATACTTGTCTGTAAGCATCGTTACTTCTGAGTTGACAAAGGGAGTCCCATTATCTGAGAGAATAACCTTTGGGATCCCAAAACGGCAAATGATATATTCTCTGATGAAGTTACTCACTACCCCAGCCGTTGCCCTTCTGAGTGGTATTGCTTCAGCCCATTTTGTAAAGCACTCTGTTGCTACCAGTATCCATATCTTGCCCCTTGACGAAGGGTGTATCGCCCCCACGAGGTCGAACGCCCAAGTGTGGAAAGGATAAGGCGTTGGCAGAGAATGTAAGTCCACCGATGGGGCATGGATCATATTTCCATGAAGTTGGCAAGCTTTGCATTTTCGAACAAATTCGGCAGAGTCTTTCTCCATCGTTGGCCAATAATATCCCAACGTCATCAACTGATCATATAACTTGACCCCTCCTATGTGAGCTGGGTCATGGGCTTGTTTGAGGACCACAATTGCCTCTTCTTTCGTGATTCAACGCAATGGCTTGTTGAAGTACCCCCTTCGATAAAGCTTCCCCTCTTGGATATAGAACCTTGGGGCCCTTCGCTTCAGTCCCATCACATCCACTTTCTCCGTTGGGACAGTTCCATCTTGAATAAAGTCGATATAGTGCTGCCTCCAGTCTGTTTGGTCTTCTATGAAATGGCACTCAGCTGCTTCGAAAAATAGCTGACACTTATCACAATTCCGTTGTAGTTCTGCCGTATCCTGTTTCATTCTAGGCCAAAAATATCACCCTCTTTGAATTCTTCTATAGAGGGGTATCTCAGTTGTTTCGCAATGCTCCTCATGTGTTCTCTTCAACCTCCGCTCTGCTTCCTCTAGCCCAATGCATCTTGATAACCATCCCCCTGCATTTCTGTAGTAAAGATTTCCCTGGTTTGTAAAGTATTGGGCTAACTCTCTTAGTCCCATAGCTCCTTCGCCAGACTCCAGTTGCTTCCTGATCTCTCCTCTCCAATCCGCGTCTCCCTCCATCGGTAGTATTGACTGCACCACCGAAGGAGCTGTTCTTCGTTGGATCGTAACGATAGTCGTATCGCTCCTCATGACCATCTTTTGAGCAATAGTGGCATAAGCGTCTGGATGACGGTTCATCATTCTGGACTGTCTTCTGACTTTGGTCCGATGGAACTGGTTGAGGAGCCTTTGAATGATCGTTATGTACGGCGCCAAACTCATGTGCTTCAACGCATATTCTCCGCTAACTTGCTGAATTACTAAGTTCGAGTCACCTTTGATGCAGAGAGAACGAATTCCCCTTCGAAGAGCCTCCAGCAACCCCAGCACTAACGCTTTGTATTCTGCTTCGTTATTGGAGCAAGGGAAATCTAGCTTGTAGGAAAGGCAAATTTCCTCCGTTCCTTTTGAAAGGATGACCCCTGCCCCTCCTTTTTTCTCTGTCGAAGACCCATCAAACTGCATCGTCCATTCCCCATCGGTTGCATCCAGATAGTTGGCTTGCAAGTCATCTCCCGGAATGTCTTCTTTAGGTGGTTCAAATGTTCCAGATGGAAATATTGCCAAGAGATCGGCATACGCCTGGCTCTTGATGGCACGAGGAATCACACACTTTAAGTCATATTCGGAGAGAATAAGGAACCACCTAGCTGCCCTGCCAATCAAGATAGTTCTAGCCAACAAATACTTAATAGGATCACATCTAGTTACGATATGAATTATAAAAGACAGCATATAATGTCTAAGTTTTCGTGCTACAAAGACTAAGGCCAAACAATGCCTTTCTAGGCTGCTATATCTAATCTCTGGCCCATGTATGATCCTGCTGAGGTAATACACCGGCCGCTCTTGCCCGTCAATCTCTTGTGCCAGTAAGGCTCCAATGGACCTTGTAGTTGAGGTGAGGTACAGCTGCAACGGTACTCCTATCTGCGGATGAACCATGATTTGTGGTGAAACGAGCAGCTTCTTCAACTCATCGAGAGACTCCTAGTGGTCCTTTTCCCATCTGAATTTTGTGTTCTTTCGCAGCAATTGCATCAACGGGTGTGTTACCTCGGCCAATCCTGGTACAAATCTTCTGAGGTAGGAGACTTTTCCGAGGAAGCTTTTTATCTCCTTCGCCGTTCTTGGGCACGGCATTTCTAAGATCGCGCGTTGTTTATCCTGGTCCATCTGCACCCCTTGTTGATCAACCACAAAGCCTAGAAACTTCCCGCATGTTACTCCAAAGACGCACTTCAATGGGTTCATCTTTAATTTATACTTCCTACATCGAGTAAATACCTTCTTTAAGTCGTTTAGGTGGGACTCCTCCTTCTTCGATTTGATGACCAAATCGTCCACATAGAATTCTACAAATTTGTGGAAGAAATTGTGAAAAATGGCCATCATTGTTCTTTGATAAGTAGCCCCCGCGTTCTTAAGTCCAAACGGCATTACTTTGTACATGAAATTGCCCAACGGGGTTCTGAATGTCGTTTTCTCTCCGTCTGCGGGGTCCATCTTGATCTGGTTGTACCCTACATACCCATCCATGAAGCTATACATCTCATGCCCAGCCGTGGCATCTATCAAGCTATCAATGGAGGGTAGAGGGAACTCATCTTTGGGGCAAGCCCTGTTCAAATCTCTAAAATCCACACAGATCCTTATTTGATTCTTGTCCTTCTTTCCTACTGGCACAATGCTAGATAGCCAAAGGGGATGCTGTATTGGTTTGATGAATCCTGCTGCCAACAAACATTGAACCTCTTCCTTAATCTTCAAGTCCAACTCAAGTTTGTAAGTCCTTGTTTCCTGCTTCACCGGGATGGCTGAAGGCATCACGTTTAGCTTGTGGTAGCTCACTTCCTCATCTAGCCAATCCATTTCGGTATATTTCCATGCAAAGACATCTATGAACTCCCGGATTAGCCCAACCAAGGCTTCTAGTCTCTCCGTACCGAGATCCTTCGCGATGAAGATGGGCCTTGGGTCTTCCCCTTCTCTTGCCAGGTTCAACTGCTCCAACTCTTGTGCCTGGGGCTTCGATTGATTTGCCATGTAATCTGGTTCTTCGGCGACCTCCTCCACGAACTCCTGTATGTTGGAGTTGTCTATCACCATACACTATCCCTGTTGATCTACCAAGAAACACTCATATAACGGGTCAGCCCCATCCTCGGTCTCTTCGGCCGCCCGCTCACATCGTTATAAATGGTATACCACCTTCCCCTCTTCAATGACCACCTTCTTGCATTGCCTGTTGGTAGCTGTTGCCACGGCCTTCCTCTTCCTCTCTCTCGAAGCCTCAGCGATTCTTCCCCCTGAAAAGCAACTCAGCACGCTTTGCCGTTGGACCTCATGCGCCACAGGATCCACTCTAAGCCTTACTTTGTTTTTGAGCTGCTTCGTGGTACTTTGGGGTCGAGGGATCACCTGATGGGTTTCTTCGGCCCTCACCCCTTCGTTACTCGCGGCTTCTTTACTTTGCTCGTTCAATGGCCCCATTCTATCTCTGATCGAAGGAACCCATGCCCCCTCCATTCTTCTCGTTAGGACTCGAGCATCCTCCTCCAACTCTGTATAAAAGGCCGCATCTACAAAGTGAGCTTCCTCGATAGCAAAAGGCCTTTTTGTAGCCCTAATGGTCACTTCTGTTCCTTTGACATTTGCCTTGGTGCATTGATGATATGTTGAAGGAACTAAACCTTGATTGTGCATCCACACTCTTCCTATTAGTAAATGATAGGAAGTTGCACTTTCTATTACATGGAACTTGATGTGGGAACTCAGATTTCCCATTACAATTCCCACATTCACATACCCAATGGATTTGGAAGATTGGTTGTCATACCCTGAGATCACTAGAGGCATGGGGACCAACCTTTCTTCTGGGATATCAGCTGCGTGGAGGGAGTTGATCGGCATAATGTTGATTGAAGCGCCCCCATCCATAAGCATTCTTGCAAAACTAACCCCATTGATACTGGCCGTCACACACAAGGGCCTGTTATGAGGGAACCTTACAGCTCTATCTACATCGCTGAAGGTTACCTCTGATAGGAACTTTTTTACCAGCCTCGCCATGGGTCCCCTCCATTTCAACGAGGGAACCGCGTCCTTCTTCGTGATGTCTAGGATCGCCTGAGTTATTTCCAGTCTGCTCTCCTTTGGTATCCCCACTTGATCGAAGAACCAAGCGAATTTTGGGGATTTTGAAACTGCGCTGTATTCAACGATTGTCTCCATTTCCTCGCCTTCAACGCTGTATATATCTTCCACGTCTTTAGCGCTTGCTTCATCGTAGGCTAAAATTACGTTAGCCATTCATGTGGTGCAATATTCCAGAGTTTCTTTGAATTCTCTTTGCCTCATTGTTGACCTTCCTTCCCCTCTTTCCGCCTCATCGTCGTAGGCCTTCACCAAGTTGGCCCCATGCGCTGGAAGCGGGTTGTTGTTAACGTTCTGTGGAGGGATCTGCAGCGTCCCTGCCTTCATGTACTTGTCAATGATTCTTCTCAGTGTGAAGCAGCTCTCTGTCGGGTGCTGGATCTTTCGATGAACCTGACAATACCTAGGATCTGCCTTTGTTGCGTCATCGGGTTCTTCCGAAGGAACGCCTTTTGGTAGGTAGACCGTTCCACCTTGGACCATGGCGTTGTAACAACTCACCGCCTCTTCTATCGTGCATGGTAACGGTGGTGGGTCTTCCCTATCCCTTCCGAACTTCCTTTTGTTGTCCTTCTTCGCCGCCTTACCCCCATCTGTTCCTTCGGTGTATCCCACCCGTGGGGGTTGAGGCCTTCCTCCCCCAGGTTGTATCGGTTGCCTAAATATCATAGGCACCGCCACCGGGTTTGGTCGTACGACCAATGAGATATTCCTTGCAGATTTTAAGAACGCCGAA
The DNA here is from genome assembly GCA_949130495.1 of Sambucus nigra. NCBI lineage: Eukaryota > Viridiplantae > Streptophyta > Magnoliopsida > Dipsacales > Adoxaceae > Sambucus > Sambucus nigra. The sequence continues at coordinate 299,474,794 of OX422217.1, read as the reverse complement.
AAAGTTCCCTCGCGCGTCTCATTGATAAGATGGCAGATGTACTCCGGGAGTAGTCCTTCGGCACAGATTTGTAATAGTTTGGACTCCTTGGCCTCCTCTCTCACATCCAGAGACCTTTCCCTGAACCTCCGAACGTATGCCACCACGTCTTCTCCTGGTCGTTGCTTCTCTCTCCCTAGTTGGGTCAGAGTGAATTCATCCTCTGCTAGAAAGAACTTTTGGACAAACAGCACGTGCATCTCTTCCCACGTGGAAACACTTTTAGGGGCCAAATGAGAATACCACGTGTATGCTTTATCGGTTAGGGATTTGGAAAACTCCCTCAACCTGAGCTTCTTGTTGTTGCAATGCGCCCCCAGGTGCTCAATAAAACGTTTAATGTGCTCTTTCGGATTCCCACCCTTCCCTGTGTATTTTTCTAAGATGGGGGGAATATAATCCCTCGGGTAAGGCTCATCGTTGTATTCCTGAGGATAAGGTGTCCTAAAGTCGTTGTAGACTGAAGCTACCTCGCCTATAGACTGTGAGGAAGCCTGCACAAATTTTAACATCTCCTTTTGCATTTCTCTCCTCATTTCCTCCATGGGCGATGGGGCAACGACCAACGGGGGTGTTGGCTGAATGACCGTTATAGTTGGAACCATCGTTACAGCTGGCACCGTTGATACTCCGGAGATTCCCATCGCCGGATTCACGAGGGAGGGTATGCTTGCCGGGGCTGCTCCCTTTGTACCTGCGCCTGGTGGAACCGTTGGAGCTGCCCCTGGTGTTATGAAGGAATTGGATTCGAGTCCTCCCAGCACCGTTGAAGCTGCAGGAGTTTGCAAAAACTCATAGAACTTGCTCATAAGGAGGGTCCTTTGGGCAGATCCCAGCCCAGCGCTCGTGGAAGCCTGCGTCAATCCCGGAACGCCTGTTGTTGCCTGAACTGGGGGCACTTCTATTCGAGGAGCTCCCCTCCTTAAAACCTCCAATTCTACCGCTACCTGCTCTTCACTGTGTTGGATATCATCAAAGTTGAGCCTTCGATTAACGTTATCTTGCGCCATACTTCTTCCTTAGAAGAATGCCTCCCCAGCAGAGTCGCCAAATGTAAGAGGGTAGTTTAGATAAGACGGAGGCGTAACCCCTTTTAAGTATGGTGATGACAAGGTTAGTTAGAAAAGCACTAGTGATTTAGCCACAAGACACCAAGAGCAGTTTGAAATGTATGGAACCCATCTTATACTCACAAATCTCTCGTGTATAACTCACAATATAATAAAGAACTTCAGAAATAACTTAGCTAGAGGGAGAGAGAAGTAAGCACCCTAGATACACCTTGGTAGGCAGGCAAAACATACTAAAACTCTCAAGGATCTCTGTTATGTATTAAAAGCTTCGTAATAAATGAAAAAATGGTGGGTGGCAGAACTCTCTGGTTCTTTTAATAAATCTCTCTCTAGTAAATAAAATTCTCTAGTAATAACTTTTGAACTCTCAAAAGGTCGTTCTTTCCTCAGAGGTGGTTGGGGTCCTTAAATAGCCCCCCACACCACCCCTGAGGCAACTCAGTCATTAAAGACTATGAAAGACATCCCTCATGCTTTATGTCACAACATTAAATGCCTGATGCACTAGTTGTCTCCTACGTCATAAACATTAAATGCCAAGACATGCCTTTTGCCTAACCACTGTATGTCAGGGGGTTGTTGTTGCAGAGGTAGCTCACCAACTATCTAACAGCCCCAAATACCACGGTGGTTTACTCAAGTGCATTTCTGACATTGTTTAGAAGGTAAGTGACATCACCCACAGTAGATGTGACTTTTAAGTAGAGGGTTGTTTGGTTCATAACTTAATGCCCGATGGAACTCCAAGCTGCTCCGCTTGAGGTTCCACGGTCAGGGTTCTTCAGTGTTTTACCAGGTGTATCTAAGATGGTCAGGACAAGCCCCAACGGTGCCCCACTTCTCAATCATCCAAACCAAATCCCTCTAAAGTTCCCACGGTGAGGTTGTTCGATAGAGCATGAAAGCTCTCCCAGGCCCTGCCAAGCCTGGTCTCTCGCGAGTACCGTTCGACCTCACGCCCATTCATTATTCTCGTTACATCATTACAGTCATTACAACTCGTAGTAAATATAAACAAAGCTATAATATGGGAAAGTAACAATAAGCTAAAGTACGAGTTGCCACGCCAAGCTGCCTCACCAAGATGCCACGCTTGAGTTGCCACGCTGATCTGCCTCCCCAAGCTGCCATGCTTGAGTTGCCACGCCAAGATGCCACGCTTGAGTTGCCACGCTGATCTTATCCTCAGAACACTGTTGCTTATTGGTGGATTATCCCTAATCCCAGGATTACCTTTAGGCCCCCTCTACAAAGTGAAATATAAAAATCTTCATAGGTCTTCTCACTTTATGAAGATGACTCTTATTCACAAAACTCTAAGTATCACAACGAGATCAACATTCACATCATCATTTGCACATTTAGATGCCATAATGGACCTCATAATGCATAGTAATACAAAATAATTCCAAACACAATGTTTCCTTGGGGTAAGTAACCAAAAAAAATAAAACTCCCAATTTGATCACCCTGCTCCTATAACATAGAGACAAAATGTATTGATAACCTTGAATCAACATTTAAATTATGAAAAGCCTTCGGAATATTGAAAACTACCCTTCATTCTTTCAAAAAAGTTTGAGATATTTTCACATATGGACAATGAACCCTATCTAGCTTATCATAGACTCTATGTTAAACATAACGGATGATACTGGTGAATTTCCATACTATGAAGCATCGTAGTTTTCACTTGTCCAAATGCCCTGGCCCGAAATGGCATTTGGTAACGAGGCTTAATAGTGAAACCGTCTAACTTATGTAATGACTATGAGCGTATTAACACTAAGGCGACTACAATATTAGACTTCCCTCCTTAAGAATGATGCCCAACAATTTTATTGACCCCGGAGGACACAAAAATTCCATAAAAACTGTTGAAAAGTTTATTATCTTCCTTAGACATAAAATTCTTAACCATTATAAGAATGTATCTTAACTTGGACAAGGGTAAAGCTCAATTAAAAATGTTTAGATCACCATTTTCCTTTGGACATGAGTGACCGGTGTCCAAGAACTATGTTGCCTACGAGCCTATCTCGTGACATACCAACCTTACTATGGATGTCATTACTGCAATGCCAACTATCGTATAGTTTTCAATATTTCGAGGCAAGATGTTTTTACTTGAGTTGTATGAGAATTATACCGACTAATGCCGAATTATTTAAGAATCACTATGCTAAACCCGAAACAATCCCTTTTTGCACCATGATTCTAAGTTCCCCGTCATTGTGCAAAACGTGTAAAGAAATAATGCATTCCTATCACAAGAATCTAGTAGAAGCTCGTGAGCATTCACACTATATGATATTTCTTGTTGTGATTACTATCCCTAAATGGATACTACACGTAAATCTTCAACGACAACATTGTTTCCACCCATGTGAGCCCATAAGTTTAAGAAACCAAATACACATGCCCACAACATTCATTGAACAAATCACTATACCACTATGAAATTCTCAATTCAACTTGATAAAAATGTGCAAGACATTTCCTATACACACGGCTTCCTAACACCGTTTCACCTGATGGTCCTACAAAATTATATAACCCTTGGTCCTTAGTATAAGTCCTTGCCTACAAACATACAAAGATATGAAAACCATAATTTCTTAGTCCTCTGACGATTCATGATCAATAGATATTTCTTAACTCCAATGAAGTCTCTTGCAACACTCTTTCCAAAAGTATTCATACATTAATATCATTCGCCGATACTGAGAGTCGTTCTTAAACTCGACAATTCTTATTATACGAATCATGTTAATTCTTATCTAAGACTTTTCTTTGAATGGTTTTTCAACAATTCGTTCACTAATAATATTTTAGGTGAATAGAAAAAAAAAAGTACATAAAATTTCTCCTTTGATATTGAATTTTTCTTCATGCAAATGTTTCACAGAGAAACCAATTATGACGTATGTACTATATGTCTCCTTAACCTCCAAAATACATATATGTCACACCAATAGATGAAAGTCTTTCTAACCTCGAACGCGGTGTGATATACCTCACAATGAATTGAAATTTTCTTTTGTCTAGGGGTACCTTTCAAACAGGATACTGAACCCCATTGGAAAGTTTATTCAACAATCCTGGAAATCCACCCACCTTAACACTTGGTGAACATTCTCATACTAGTACCGACATTTATTCGTGTTTCAAAATATATATTGATATTACATATGTTGAGACATAACTTTCGTTTGCATACTATATTTTCCTTTTATACCATTGTGGGTGCCACTATAGAGAACCTATTTTATGGTAGCCCACCATGCTTCCGTTGCACAACTCAGATAACCTAATTTCCATGACTCATCATACCTTTTCTATGGGTCCTTTCCTATTTAACACCTTGACCCATCAAGTCTTAACACCCTATACTAATCAATATTGGGTGTCACCCACTTTTAAAAAATGTCAATGTTACTACATGTTTTTGTGATGAACACTCACCAAGCCACTTAACATTCTACCTGAGGATGATGATGAGATAATGTGAGAACTAAAAACTACCATTGGCATTAATAAGGAGACCAATAATAGTGTGTTAATATTTTACTCCAACGTCGCGTTTGTACGAGCGCAAAAATTGAAGTTTCCTTTTTATGTTGTGAATTATACAAGGCTAAACACACACGTGCACTAAGTTTTCTATAATAGTTAAGGGTTTTAAAAAAATTGAAGACGTGATTTACAAAACTCTTAGAGAACTTTTAAACCATTTTGAAAAAGTTTTGGGAGTTGGCTTTAAGTGTTTGTACCTATAAAGGCATTCTAAATAGTGTTTTTTCCTTAATGTTTGCATGAATTTATATTGACATCGTTCACATGGTGACATTCACATGGCTATAAAGTGAGACCGTTCTTAAGTCCATGGCCATGATTCCTTGCTTCATGGAATCGTGCACATGAACAACGTGAGTCGCACGAATGATGGCCCCAAATTTTGAAACATCTCTATTTGAAGGCCAATTTCCCTCTTATTTCTTAAGATATGAAATTTACATAATTAAAATAACCCTCTGAGTGATTATAAAAAGGTGAGCGATATTTTATCTCTCTTCAAACCAAATATCACTTGCTTTTAAAAAATTTGGAAACTTTTATTCTTTTTCAATTCATTCTACATTTGCTGAATTGCTTTGCTCTTCCACTCCATGATCTAAAATTGGAGGCATTTTGAGTTATTGGAGGAATTTTGAGCATGGAATGATTTTAAGGAAGAAGATGGATTTTTTTTTCTCATGACCTAGAACTTTTTGTTGATTCTTATTGACTATGGGGGAAGTTTGAAGGTTCATAGGTAACTACACGATAGAGAGTGTGTAAGATGTACCTTCTTGTGTTTTGTAAAATTATATTTGAAATAGAAATGAGAACTGGAGTGCGTCAGTGTTTTTTTACCCCTAGGTGGGGTTTTTTTCTTCATAAACCTTTTTTATGCTTTCTTGCGTATGTTTTGTATTGATTTATACACAATTCATCACACGCATCACAAAGAACAAGTTTCCATCTTGTGAAATTACATAAAATTTTATTGAGCGTGTTAAATTTAGGTTTCACTATGAGATTCACTTAATTTCATCATGAGGGTTTTATCAAATAAAGTATTAAGAGTTTTAAAATTGGAAACAATTTTTTTGAAATATGAAAAAATTGACCTTGTGATGAATTAAAACATGTTCAAGCCCCATCTAGGTTTGTTGTAGATGTTTACTTTAGTATCAACACATGAATCCTTTACTTGGTATGCGAGCCAAGTTCTCATTTCACTATATTTATTCTTGAGTACATTTTTTCATTGTATGTTATTTGCATTTACGTCAAATACTTGGTTGATTTGTGAAAATGTGGCAATTTTTCTTTTATGGATCAATTTAGTAATTGTAGTTCAACTAATTGTGCTCATTACATTGATGGCTCAAACTATAGGCATTGGAAAGTAAAAATAAGTGAATATATTAAATCCAAACATGAACACGTATCGATGATTGTAATATAAGGTTGGATGTACCCTACCATAGAGGAAGATGAAACCCTGGAAAAGCTATTCATAAACGAGATTATGAGGTTACACGGCGTGCTTCTCAATATTGTTTCAGGTTGGGATATGATCTTTGTGTTCCATTCCTGTCAAAGTTTTCAGAAGGTGATGTAGATAGAGTTTCATTTGAGCATAGTTTACCACCCTTACACAGATGGGCAGATGGAGATGGTGAATAACAAGTTGGAGGATTTGCTCATGATGTGTATTCTTGACTTTAAGGTTAGCTATGAGCAGTATGTTTTTGGTAGAGTTTGTATATAATAACTAGTATCAGTTCACTATTAGCATGGAACCATTTCAATCTTTGTTCAGGAGACCTTGTCATTCTCCCTCTTGGTAGTTATAGGTAGGGAGAAAATAAGCTACTCGGGCTGAATTTGATTCAGGAGACGTCAGCGAAGATCGAGTTGACCAAGAATAACACTCGGGTAGTTCTTGACATGCAATATAGTTATGCCATTGCGAATTAGAGATCTGTAGTGTTTGACATTGGTGATCAGGTGTTGCTGCGAGTATCTCCCATTAAGGGAATGACGCAGTTCAGGAAGAAGGGGAAGTTGGCACTAGGGTATATGGAACATTTTCCCATTATGGATAGGATGGGGATGGTTGCATATAGGCTCTCCTTCACAGAGTATTTACATTGGATTCATGACGTGTTCCATGTGTCGTCGTTGAAGAGGTATCTCAGAGGTAATGTGGTTTACTGACACATAACATTCGAGGAGACGGACTTACAACTAGATATCTTATATGAGGAGATATATGTTGCCATTTTGGATCGTAACGAGCGTAAGCTTCGATAAAAAATGGTACCATTAGGGTTTGCACAGTAGGAAAACCATAATATTTTTTAGTCAACATGGGAACGTGAAGATGACATGTGAAAAAAGTATTTGAAGCTCTTCATGGTAGGTACGTTCGAATTTTGAGGAGGAAATTTCATTCCTATGGGGTAGAATGTAATAACTCGTAGTTTGTGGAAATTAAATTAGATTTTAGTAAATATTAATTAGCGAGATAATCAATTAATATTTATTATTAATTATTATTTACTTGTGTGTGATAAGTAAATAGTTATATGATGTATTATATGTTGTGTATGATTGATAGAGACGGTTTATTGTTATGTGTCGTTAGAGTGTTATATCGATGGATCGGTATAATTTATAGGCGACGCGTAGAGTACACGTGTCAGTCCCGGTTAATGAGATGTCAGCGTATTTGAAGTTGGGGATTCAGATGATCTTTTCGAGTGCACCAGTGTTCCTGGAAGGGCCAAAATAGTCCAGAACATGTACTAGGGTGTGATGTTTTTGTTCTGGGGGCTTTTTAGACATAACGGGGCCCGTATAAGGGTAGGAGATCCGTTTTATACCTAGGGCTAAGAATAAAAACTGGATTTGATGAAATAAAAGGATATTTAAGATGTTGGAAAAGTGGATGGTATTACACCTTTCATATTCTACACAACTGATTCAGAGAGAGAGAGCCCTATAGAGGGAAAAAAGAAGAAGAAATAAGAGAAAACTTTGAGAGGAGAAGAAAGAGAACCCAATATATCATCATACAGGTAGAGAACTTCATATTCTAATCCATAAAGGCAAGTAGTTACTTGTTTTATATCACAATTTTGTTATAGTTAATTACTTTCTTGGTTTAAACTAGAAATTAGAGCTCCAGAGCATGCAAGATTGAAACTTAATTAAATGAGGTTGATATGACAAATGGATGATTTATTTATACTGGTTATACTTATCATTAGAAATAAACTTTTTGGATTTAAGGGAAGAAGATGTATAACTTATATAAAAATTAATTTCATAAAAAAATCTTTAATATTGAATTTATGGGGGTTACTATGTGATGATTGTATAGACAATGATAGAATTATGATTTCTCATTTATAATTAGGTTACAATCTTAGAAATTTTTGTAGGAAGAACCCTACAAATGAAACATGAATTTTGGGAATTAATCTCTTCAAGGAAAAACGCTTCAGATCTGGGTTTCTGCAATCTCGTTCAAACGTCATTCGAATGAGATATCATTTTCATTCGAACGAGATCGGATTTCGTTCAAATGACACGTGGGCTACGATCAAGTTTGGATTGTGAAATTATTCCAGTGATTTATATGAACTCAATCTAGTATGTATGAGGTTATCCAACTGAGCTAATATTTTTTTGTCGCTATTAATTATTTAAGAATTTAATAATTAACTAGGATGCTCAAGTAAGTGACTAGTTACATAATTAATCGAGAAGTTGGTTCGAACTTCGAGATTGGGTGGAGCGTGAGCGGTGGGACATGCGTACGAGTTCAATACTTATTATATACATATTAGAGTGGCGTGTGTATATATCTGTGTGTGTGTGTGTGTGCTACTTGTTTTATTGAAACACTTTTACTCAGGGGTGCTATCGGAGTAGGTTGTAAGTTGTGGGTTGTCCACCCTAGCATTGCCCATCAACTGGTGCATCGATTATATAGGTCATAGTTATGACAACCCGGATATAATTATGATTAATCATATTTAGGGGATGCATACTCTTGTGATATATCTGTTGTTTACATTAGATGTTAATCGAGCGTTTGATCGGGGATAACATGCTTAGAGCATATGATTTGTAATGTGGTTCAATCCATCATGAAAATCTGTTTTTTAATGCATCATTATGTTTATACAAGTAAACTAGGGTGTTGGTGCAAAATTGGCGATGTTGGGTCGCCAAATGTGAAAGTTATGAAATTTTGAGTAAATTAATACTCTTCTGTTCGAGACCAAATTAGGCGTACAAATTTTATGATTTTGGGGAAACACAAAATATTAAAGTTGTAGATATATAAGTTATATAAAATTAGCTCAAAGTCAGAATAAATCGGGGTCCGTAAGAGGGAGTTATGGTACTTTTATGAAGGCGGGACAAATCCGTCATTGGTGAAATCGTCTTATTAGACCTCTTGTCCAACCAATCGTATGTATGCATAAGGATAAGTGCCATTGGACCCATTAGAACTTATTTACTTATTATAAATCAGATTTTGGTATTCTTCCACACGTGAAAGGAGAAGCTTGGGAACAAATATGCATATGGAGAGAGAAAAAGAAAATTAAGGAAAAATTACTTTAGAAAATTACAATAAATCGAGGAGATCATATATGGTAATTACTTTTTTGTTAAAATTGGTCATAAGAATGAGTTATATACTTGTTATATTTTTGTTTCTAATTTTGATAAAGATTTGAATGATACCCATATCGCCAAATCGTGTTAAAACAGGGATGGCTTAAGAAAATATGTAAAAACACGTGTTAGGATAGTATATGTTTACTTTGAAGCCCTAGATTTGAACTCCCTTCTCATGAAGCATTTTAATGGAGGAAATTCTTGTATATGATGTGTTTGTATGTTAAAAACATGTTTGGTATATGTTCCACGATTGATGCCCGAGGAGGAGGTTATGTATGCTTAAAAATGTTAAGTTATGCCTTAATGCTCTATTCCGACCTAGTTGTGGTAAAAATGGTATAAATCATGGAATACTTATCGAAATAAAGATATTCAATTTGGAGATGTTAGACAATATATATTAGTATAACATATTCGAAACATATGTAAAAATACAAACAAATGATCTTGGGGGATAGTTTGAAGTGTAGGTATAGAATCTTCCTTGAAAGTGTAAGTATGCATACTAGGTGTTTGACGATTTGCTTGACATAGAAAATGAAATCTAAACATTGTGAAACTTTAATTTTGTATTATTAAATATGTTTATTGAAATTGGGTGGAATATCATGGAAATTATGGTATAGAAAAATTATTAAAACTCTTAGAAGTTGAATAAACGCTAGAGGAGCCTATAGGGCCAATTTGTTTTGTAATAAAGAAATGGGCATATCTTCCTCTAGGAAACTTGAAACGATGTGTCGTCTTTTGTATTGGGAACATAATATGATAAGAATTGGAATTACAAGAATTAATTAAAGTATGTTTGGAATATTAATCGTATATGTTAAATATCATAGCATGAAATTAGATGAGACTTCATTTATGATTAATTATTTGAATAGGATCATATGATGATTACGAATTGAATTATGTTTAAGTGATTCGTTATAGTTAGTAATATTTGTATGATGACACTAATATTGTAAGAAGGATACGAAGGGAAGGATAATTAGTTGAACAAATTCCAGACAAAGGCAAGGGGAAAACCCATTAAGTGGTTAAGGTGAGTGTACTCACTGGTAAGTTGCATTTATACATAGCTATGGATAAGCTCAGAATGTTTCTCGTTAGTAAGATGTATTTATGCATAGTTGTGTAAATGATCATAATGTTAGGAGTATGAAACTTTTCATTTAATTTTACAAAAATGTGACGTTACTCCCCGACCCGAAATGGGGGAGAATTGTCTATTGCAGCAGGATATGTGAATCATGATTTTGATAAGTAAGTTGGTCATTCTTTATGAATGATCCGGATAAGTATATAATTACTCATTCTTTGTAGATGAGATGACTAAGTATATAATTGGTCCTTCTATATAGATGAGTCATATAAGTATATAATCGATCATTCTTTATGAATGAGCCTGATAAATATATAATTGGTCATTCTTTATAAATGAGTCGGATAAGTATATATAATTGGTCATTCTTTATGAATGACCTGGACAATTATATAATTGGCCATTCTTTATGAATGAGTTGAACAAGTATATAATTGGTCATTGTTTATAAATGGGCCGGATAAGTATGCATATATCATCATGGGGATATGAATTGTTGCATTTAATTTTATGCAATTGTATAGTAGTGATGTATTTGCTGAGCTATTTTGCTCATGGTTCCTATGTTTATGTTTTTCAAGTATTGTGATATCATTGTCAAATATAGGAGATCGGTGAGGTTAGCCAGGGACACATGAAATCATGATTTTAGTCAAACATAAATGGGGTGATTGAAGATTACTTATCCTTTCAGTAAGTTTGAATAATCACAATTACTTCAAAATTCTTAAAGGTTTTAGTTTTACTGATTCATGTTAATAATTGAAAAAGGATACTCATGATTATGGTTTGGTTAAGGTAATTATGATTTGACTCACTTTGAATTTAAAACTTCATTATAACTAACTGGGTTGGGGTCTTTCAACATTTGTATCAGAGCCTTGGTTTTAGAGGTTCCGGGATGAGGAGGGTCTTGATTTGGTAGTGGAAGTAGAAATTATTTTGAGTCATGATTAAATTGGATTTATTTACTAACATTTGTTAGTTATACATATATATTATTGTATGGCATATGAAATGTAAGGATCTTGTAGGAAAAGAAATGAGATGTTAAGGTTTATTCCTGGATGACAACGAATACAAGTACTTTAATATGAATTATTGCATTATTTTATTTGTGGTATGGACAAACATGTCATTGAAGGAAAATTTTTAACGACAAAATGTGATATAAGAAAATTGTGAAGTATTGGAAGTAATGGATTCTTATACTGGAATATGTAGACTTCATTTGTGTCACTTATTAAGCCATGGTTTGGTGTGTGCCCATTTATGTGGGAGAGTGAGAAACGGGGACCCATATTCCGTTAAAGGATGAGATGGTAAACTGTTAAAGTGTGAATGAAATGAAGATTCACATGGTGAAGGTGAAGTGATAAGATTAATAGTTGTATATGTTTCAATTTAATATGTGAAATGGTATGAAATTCAATTACTAGTCAATATATCACAATTGATCCGAATATGGGTTCATACTGAATTATGATAAGTAGAAGAAAAGAGTAATAAGGGTTGAGATGTATTTCTTTAATAGTATGAGTATATGTAGTGGATAGTACCCTTCTGATATTTTAAAATGATAATATGAATAATAAAGTGTAGACAAAGTGTTAAAGAGTTGTAAGTTTAAAAATATTGGGGAGCCCTTTTAAGAGTATGTGTTATGTATGTGTATGGGAAAGATGCTAATCGAGTTGGAACATCGACAACTATTTTGGGTGGATATTGAGTTATATTTTTCATTGTATATACGTGTTATCACTAAGAGTATGATATATAATGAATATGATTGACGTTATACGGAGTCACCAAGAAGTATGTCTAAGGATAATGTGTTATGTAAGATACCATAATGTGATATATTAAGGTATTTGTACAGGTTATTTGAAAGAAATATGACATTTAATAGTTAGAGAAGATTATGGGCTTGGTAATTATGGTTAAATAATAATCAAACGATAAGGTAAAAGGGAATATAGTGAGAAGTTATATAGAGTTAATTGATATGAAAAATGTAGCACTCTGCCGCGGAGCTTACCATACTAAGCCTTGTCGCCGCAGGTTTACAAGTACATGATGCGTCATACCTACAGATGTTGCGACCCCTTACATAATCTAGGGTGCGGCCCCTGCCTGCTCATTCAGCTAGCTACATCCCTCTCCATCATAACATGTAGTCGCCCTAGGCCCCCAAATTTTAAGTTCTTATGAAAATGTATTTCCTTTTTACAATAAATATGGAAGCGATGTGATGGTTCAATCTAAACAAACAAACAGATTATAATTTCTATTTCAAATTAAAATTCAACCAAAAGAAATTACCTTTAACACACACACAATTCAAATTTCACTTAAATCATATTAATTAATCCAAGTCCTAGAATTTGCCTAAGTTATATTTATCAATATTTCCAAATTAGGCCAAACAAATTAAGTGTGACAATTAAGATCAATTTTATCTTGAATTATCCTAAGCATGAGTTCTAAGTTATTATGCAAGATAAAAGTAAATCAATCACACTACGCCGCAATGTACGAGGAAAAACCCAAGACGGGAAACAACCTCGGACGACCCTAGGCTCAAATCCACTAAGTATGGAATTTACAATTACAAGACAAAAGACTTACGTCACACGACTCGATCCCTTTCAAGCCTCGACGCTCCTTCTTGTAAACACCTTCACTTAGCGAATAACCCCGGAGTTCCACTGCGATTTCGGAATCCACCGATCGGACTTTATGTGGTCATCGTCACCCGAACTAGAAGCCTTTCTCCAAGTGGGTAAATCACGAAAAACTCTTCTTCTTTGTGGGATTTTGAAGCGAACCCAAACTACTCTTCAAAATAATGTAGAGATAAACCCAGTGCCAAACTCCAAGCAATATGTATATATATGAACTTGGATAAAAAAAACTATGGGTGTAAACTAGAGTGGTAAATGATTTTCTCTTTTAAAATTAACATTCAAAACAATGAACTTTTCCCTCAAACAATTTTTCTCTCAAAAACTCTTTTGAGGTTGGTAGGATATGAAAAGTTAAGTTAGAAAAAGTTATTCCTGAACATAGATATTTAGCAAATAGATAGTGGGGTAAAAAAGTGGGAAAGTGGGAAAAACTACTCAAAACTGCCAAAAAAATTGTTCCCGCCAAATCTCGTTCGAACGACATTCTCATTCGAACGATTCTTCTAACGAAGTTCCAGTATGAACTCATTAGAAGCTCATTGGAAATCTCGTTAGACCGATCATCTCGTTCGAACGACATTTTGAATGACGTTCCAGTATGCCATAATGGGAAGTTGTTGGCAATCTCCTTCGAACGACTTGTGGTTCGAACGACAATCTCGTTCGAACGACACTTTGAACAAACTCACAGAATGTTCAAAAATTATTTTTAAGCCCAAAAACTTTATATATAATATTTTAATAGAAAACAATTCTGAAAACAAAACGCAATTTTAAAACCTAACACCCATTTAAACATGTTCCAAGCTCCTATATATATATTAATGCATTCATACCATGAGAGCATGGAACCACTATTGATGACGTAGAAACGAGGCACTTAAACTTGGCATTTTGATGAAGCTTTATACACTTGACCGCTATGTCTTCAACAAACACGTCATAGGCTTGCAAGATGATCAATATACTCTATCATATGACCCAAACGTTTTTGTCCAAAATTGAGCCAAAACTACAAAGGACTCAATTGGAAATTTGTGTCCTTACATAACAGCAGCACATCACATGCACCTCCTATAAATAAAGGTCCATACCTCGAGATTAGTGGTCCTGTTTCATTTCTAATATGGAGACCTAGTTCGGAGATCACTATGCTCTCTACACTTCATGGTCTAGATTGAGGGATATTCACCGGCATCAGAGTCATCTCTCCGGCACTCCCGAAAGCATCACAAACATGTATTCTCTTCTCTCATTTACATTATACGCCTATTATGGCCTTGTAAACTTGTGCTACAACACATATAATGAGAGTGTGGCACCAAAGTTGACGTAGTCTCATTTTAATAGCTGAACCACTATGTATCTTATCTTTTATCTCTCTTTACTGCTCTACTTACTTTATGTTTACTATACCCTTGACTGGCTGATACGAGAACGACAAGTGGACGATTTCTCGTATCATCAATTTGGCACCGTATGTGTGGAACGAGGTATTCCAATCTTATATCTCTATATTTTGACTTCTTAAACACCTTATTTTATTCATATGGATCCTTTGGATCATTATCTCATGGGTGAATTTTTCGTTATTGAACTCATATTTGTATACATACCCTCAAATGGGTATCGCATATTTTCAAGTTTGTCCACGGGTCTCCTTTTTATGAATGTAGTTCTATTTCTACAATACCCCAATGATGTTACTTGACCAAGATAACACTGAAAAGTGCAAAGTGCAATAGCCTTGCAAAGGTGGGTAACTAGGGATCAGATCTATTCGCTTGTTTACTACTTTATCAGCCTATGATCTAGGGTTTCCTACCATGATTATGCCATTATTGTGCAGTAAGAGGTTGATATGCCCTTGATAGACCCTAGTAGGTATGTTCTCCACGTGTTTTGAGTGAAAAACTCAGTTTCTAGGTTCTAATTCTGGGATTGCTCCTTCCTGCCTAAGAAGGGATGTGGGCTGGTAGTTTAACTGTCCTTTAACCATAGCCCCTATTATTGTAGTTGGTTTACATCAGCATCAAACCATCGTGGAATGGACTCAAGTGGCCTCAAGTCCAACCTTGGTGAATTCCACTCAAGGGCAGGGGGGCCGTGCACATATATGCCTTACTCGCCGCAGCCTCAGCAGTAAAATTAGGCAGCGATGCAAACGTTATATCCGTACAATATATTTGGTTCATCCTACATTCTATGATTACTCACTTCTGCTAGTTTTATCTCAGATTATATATATTTTTAAAAAACTAACAAAGCAGAAAATAAAGGGAGAGTTGATCCAAAGAGCATAAATGAAGAACTAGATTACTCAGCTGTACAACAACCTCAATCATATGTATGATAGTCACGCCTCACTCCAGACGCAAGTTAACTTATTAACCCATAGAGTTCTTATTCTATAGGCCGAAGAAACCAAAGTTGCTGGCCAAGCCATAGCTGCCGCAGCCACTGAAGCTATTATCCTAGGGGTCGCAGCCCTGAACCAAAAACGTCTCAAGAGGAAAGTTGAAAAAGAAAAAAAAGGATTTGATTACTACACTCCACTGATTTAGGAAATTAAAGAGATGTTAGAACTCATCAAAGAAGACAAATTTCTTTGTTGGCCTGAGAAATTGAAGTCCCCTCCTCATGAGAGGGACAAAACCAGATTATGCATCTTCCACAGGGACCATGGGCATAGCACTAGCAAATTTTTTGCACTGAAAGATGAGATCGAAAGGATTGTGAGGCAGGGGATGCTAAAGCAATTCTTGGAAAATGCTTAGAAGATGTAGCCTTCACCAAATAGGCCACATCAATAACTCCTCTTTAGTCTATATTTTCTGTTAGACCTAAAGTGTTAATTTTACACACAAGTGTTGTATTTCCTTACAAACTTAATATATATATATGAATATATGAAATTAGGCTTACTTTATATTGTCCTAACAAAATCATATCTATATATGAAGAATAGATTTATCCATGTTTTATCTATTGACTTCCCATTTATAGAAATCTTATGAATGGCCTTCGTCTTCAACAGATTTCAAGGGAAAGATGGCCAATTATCTCGAAAGACTATTTAATTCGAGAATGATCCTTATCTAGAATACAACCTTATTTGTCTTACAACGCCACTTGTGGTGGAAGGACATATTCTTATATATCACAGGGTCCATCAACCTTTGGTATATGCTACTATCAGCTTCAAAGGCTCAAATTTCCCCAACTTATCTTTCATGATGTGTATATTAGCATGGGGAGGCTTAAAAATGTCCCGTATATTAAACGGGAGAGTCTTGAAAGTGTACCGTATAATTTTTTGGGGAATCTTCATAATACCTAGATAGGGAAGGCCTAATAATAACCCATACGGGCCGAAGACTTAAATTTCTACCAATAATCCTATATTTGAAGGGGCATGAGACTTAATTATCTGCCGATAATCCTATTATAGCCTGGAAAGGATTTATAAATATCCAAACATAACTTGGGGAATCTTTATAATACCTAGCCCAGGGGGGCTGATAATAACCCAATCAAAGTGACTAAGAGAAACTACGAAAGTGGTTTCATGATAAAGCGACTAAAGGAAAGCCACAAAAGGCAGTGGAAGGGACTAAAGGATGTAGTGACACTGACATCATGAAGAATAATAAAGATACAGAAAGAGGTTGGCCTCAGCCTAGCATACTATCTTCAATTTCTTGACACATGGCCTAGAAGGCACCACATCCCTATCAATGTGGTTGCAGCCATCAAGTGGTCCAACTATAATGCCTTGGCTTGGTTGCAATGCAGCCACAGACTCAATATTACAACATCAAGACTAGAAAAAATTGAAAAACTAAAGAAGTTAAGCCGCAACCTCAAAGCCATTTTTCTTTGGCACTGAGGCTTGAGGGATGATAGCCACATACGGAGTGGAAAATTTGAAGTCTTCAAGGCAAAATACAAGAAGTTTTGGAAAGTCCAAGGAAAAGTACAATAGGTTGTAGCCTATTCAGAAGGACCATTGATAAAGTGATGTCGCGACCTTATATCCACATTCACAGTTATTAAAAAAAAAATTGCAAGTTCATTCAAGCAATTAAGTATATATGGAGACATCGTTCCTTTAAATATCAAAGAAGACAATAGAGGAATAAACAAAGGAGCAATTAAAGAGAATAAATGGATTAAAGGTCATAACCTTGGCTAAAGATTATGAGAAATGTCAAGTTATCAAGTACAGATAATTGGACATAGCCTAAATAAAGTACAAATGTTTTAGAGGCCGCAGCCCAGTGTACAGTACAAAAATATTCCTAAGTCTAAGAGGTCGCATCATCTTCAACCTCCCCATCTTGACCTTTCGAGGTCGTCTCAGTCTCATAATCTGTCGTAGTCTCCTACAGCAGCTTCTTTTCTCTCTCCTCTACCACAACCTTTATTTCAACCATGCAGGCATTATGTTCAGCATCTCCAACACCCCAAGATATAATATGGGCCTTAGCATCAGGGAAGGTTTTGGTCACCCTATATCTTAGCTCTTGATAGCCGCGAATGTATGCCTTTTTATTGGTGAGGAAGAAATCTCTGGAATTTTTGTAGTCTGCTACAGCACCTTATGAGACTTGCTTGAGGGTCACGGAGTTAGAGTCCCCCATTTTCTTTAGGGCTGTGGCATTCTCCGTCTCCCTTTGGCCATATTTCTTATTAAGCTCCTTCAACTGGGATTTAAGACTCAAGGCATGAAGTGAGGCTTCTGCGGCCTTATTTTTTTCAACATAGAGAGCTTTAGTCATGTTATCAACTTTGCCTTGGCATCATTTTTGGCCTTAAGGGCAACTTCGAGGTCCATCTGCGCTACTTGAAGTGCCGCGGCAGCACACACTTTTCCATCCTTAAAAGATGACTTCTTGGCATTCTCCAAGCTAGTCAAATGAACCCTCTCCATGGACTCCTTCATATTTTAGAGGCCTTTGTACTTCATTTTTTGAGACAACACAACATTCGTGGCCTGTGAATATATTAATGTTAACAAAACTTGAGCTACAAAAAGAGAGAATTATTGAAAAGGTGAAGTTTCTCTTACTCTCAGCAAGTTGTGGAGGGAATAATCCTCCAAGTCTTCATGATCCTCATCCACAAGATGATCCAGGTCTACGACATCTGGAAACCTTTTTTATTATGCAGACAACCCTCACAGTTGTGTCCCAGGATGACTCAGGATTGGGCTGCCTAAATAGACGTCGCGGACGGCCATCAGGGCCAATACTATCACGACTTTGAGGAGGCGTTAAATTAGTATTAACATCCATTATTGTTGGATGAGGGGGTGAGTTTGAAATGTTGGTTTGGGAGGTTCCTCAGCCACACTTCACACCAGTCACAGATGTCATCAAGTCTGCCATGGCCAGTCGACTGCCAATATCATTGTTGATGTAAAAATTAGATTATCTCTAATTAATCAATCACAAATAAAAATAAATAAGATAACAGATTTTTAAAGTGATTCAGTCTTATGAGAAAGGCCTACGTCCACTGTTTTTATATTGCTGACTGTTTGATTGGAATTCTCGATAAGTGGTTTACTAAGAGATCCCAAGTCCCCCTCTAATGAGCAGGTTACAATGTATTTATAGCCTTGAGGCTGTACATGTGAAAGGACAATGCACTATTATCTAGTAGACATATACATCTGTACGATAATAATGAGCATTTAATGCGCAGTTATATTTTTTATTCTCTTGATTTGGATGCTTTGTACGTTGAGTTGCTCGGACCGCCTGAGTTGCTCGGTACGCTTAAGCTGCTCGGAGCCTTAAACTCCTCGGGGAGCCTAAGTTTCCCGGTATATTTGAGTTGCTCGGGGATCTTGAGTATCTCGGTGACAGTATGTTGTCCGTTCAAATTGTTTGTAATTGCCACGTAGGTTGACACGTGTCTTTAAGTGAATGGTCCACATAAGCAGACTAAATTTGGTATCAATAGAAGCCCCTAATGTTTCACACTTTGAGGTTGAAGAAAAGTGTGGAATATTTTGCTCAAAAACTGCTTAGATTATTGATTTTTTATGAATTTTTCGTTTTAAATAACTCCTTTTTGAACGCATAGTATCAGTCTTCATAAAAATTTTGAATTTTCATGACCACTTCGATATTTCTGCCCTTTTATTCTTTTAGCCGCTGGAAATGCAAATGTCTTCCCTTGTAATCATTTCCTTTCTCTATTCCCGAGATAATGTATTTAAGCGCGGCAGAAATCCTATCGTCTTTCGCTTTTCAAATCTGTATCTTTGAACTCTTCATTTCCTCTTTATCTTGTGCCTTCGTTCTTTCCGTTGTTCATTGTCAACTGATCTCTATTTTTCTGTAAGATTTTCTTCCCTTTCTTTTATTTACTTTGTTCATCATGGTTTATCTTGTGGAGTCGCTGGAAAAATTTTGGTCTGAATTTTCAATCCCTTCGTGGGTTATTTTGGAAGAACTTTCTGAACCTTCTGATTATTTTTCTTTAGCTGAGGGACATTGGTTCCCAAGTCTTTTATTGGCCGAATGTGGCTTTTCTTTCTCGCTAAATCCCCTGTGTTTGGAGTTCTGCCAATATTTTGATGTTGTACCTGTAAGAATATCTCCAAATACATGGAGGATAGTTAATAGCGTACATAGGTTGAATCAACTTCATGGAACTCGATTAGGGATTCTAGAGATTATGTACTGCTATAGATGGGTTATCAGTGATACCACATTCTATATAAAAACTAGGTTTTTGAATAGAGCTTTAGTTTTCAATCTTCCTGATGCCAATAAAAATTATTTTGATCATGGGGTTGTTATGAAAAATTGGCAACACCCTCCATTAAATGGAGATGATGTATATCAAGGTCCCAGGTGTCCACCTTATGGCAATAGAATAGGTTGTTTTTATTTTTTTAAATCTTGTTTTCATTATGTTCGATAAAATGCATCACTGACATTTGTTTTTGTTTGTTACAGTTGACCGTAAAAGAAAACCTCCAAAAGAGGCTGATGTTAATTTAAAGCATTTAAAACTTATCTAGGATTTGCATCAATCTGTTGCTGAGGAGCATATTAGATATGCTTCTTACTTGTTGCAATACAATAGCTATAATTCATCTTTCACTACTCCTCCTCGTCTAGTGGTAGTTAATCTTGACCAAGTACCAGCCTCTAAGACTAGTGTGGAAGGATCTTCCTCTGAGTCGAGTATTCCCATCAGTGATCTGATGAAGAAGAGAAGAGTTCCTGCCTTTTTTGACAAATTTGCCTCTGCCACTGTGGAGGCAAAGAAAATTAAACAATATATCCCCAAAAAAGGGACAAAAACCATTGTTGTGCCCACTCCTACTGCTGCCAAGAAGGCTGTCGAAAAGCCTCATATGGACCCGAGCAAGACTGTTGTTGTTTCTCCTTCAAGTGATGGTGTTATCATATCACCAATAAAGACAACATCTTTAATTGAAAATGCTACAGCTCCTCTGAGGAGATTAAAGAAAAGTTCTTTTGAGAGACCTGCTAAACCTGTCTCTCAACCTTCAAATGTTGAAGGTAGTGTTCCATCTTTTGTTGCTCTAACCTCTACTATGAGTTTGGTAAGATCCTGGACTGTCCCAAGGGTTCAAGGCATTGAATATACTTTTTCTCGTGAGAGAATTACTACTCTGGTTGCCCAACACATTGCATCAGTAAGTACCTTTAGCTCGACTTCTTTATTTTTTAATACTATGATCACGTATTGACTTAAAGTTCTATATTTTTTAAGCTTGTGACGTGTTTCAACAGCATTTTGAAGAAGAAGGAAGCTATTAAGGCTTCAATCTCCTCGGGAGGAGTAGATGAAGCTTTTATTGGGCTGACCCAATCTTTAAAAGATTCTCGTCAAAAGTAGGAGGAAGATAAAGTTGCTTGGGAGAAGCAATTCAAGTCCATTGAGCTAGCCAGAAATCAAGTTGTGAATGCCTCCAAGGAGTTGAAGGAGTTTGAATAGAGCAATAAGTATTTTCAACAGAGCAACAAGGAGCTTGAGGCTAAGCTCAAGTCTGCTGAAGAAAAAGTTGACAAACTTCAAGATGTTTAGCAATAGAAAACGGAGGTGGAAGAAAAATTGAAGGCTGTCGAGGAGCTTCTTAGGGAAAGGACCTCCTCGGAGAAGGCAAAAAGGAAAAATGTCGTTAAAAAATCATTCAGTGCTGGTTGGGACAAAGTCTAGGACTAGGGCCTGGCTTCCATGTCTTCTCAAATGGAGTATGCCAAAGTCAAATATTTTAGGGATGGATGGGTAGCAGCCTTACAGGTGCTGAAGGTTGCTGAGAATTTTGAGTTATTCCAGCAGCACACTCATGGCCCTCCTCCCTCTCATGGAGAAGAAGAAGATGATGAAGTTTCTTCAGATGAATCTTCTATGATGACTGGAGATCAGGTCCCTACTGTTCCTATTGTTCAACCTTCTGAGCAACTCTAACCAACCAGCACTTCTGCCGAGCAGCTACCCTTGTCCTCCGAGCAACCAGTCCCTTCCACCAAACCTTCTCAGGAAATCATAGGAAATAAGGAGAAGGTGTAAAGTCATTTGGGATTTTTTGTTGCTTTCTTGAATGTAACCTTGGACTATGTATCTCCTCTTATGATGAATAAAAATTCGATCTTTGGTTGTTCATCTTGACTTTCTCTTTTACTCGCTCTATCTACATCGTTATTGATTCTTTTTATTTCTTCTCTTTGTTAGTTTATGGCCAGGATGGAGCTCTTATTAGCTCATGATACGGAATTGATGAAGAAATGCAATGACTATTTTAAAGTTGGTCATGCAAATCTCAATGAGGCTCAAATCATTAACATCCTTGGTTTAGATGCTTCTGAATGAGAAGTTGAAGCTTCTCAATACTTAAAGTGCCTGCTCGATGGTGTTGTTGCCAACAATGTGGCCTACTACAAAATTATTGAAGATCTCCAAGGAACGATCGACGAAATTCAGCAGCAGTAAAAAGAGTCCTCCACACATTTGCATCAAGGATACGAGAAGAAATATCAGTAATTGAGTGATGACAAAGGGTATGATAAATTCATCTCCGCTCATGAGAAGAAAAAGAGTGTTCTGAAGCTTGAAGTTGAAGAGCACAGGCATATCGCTAAGTTGTTGGAGCAGGAGAACATTGTTTTGCAAGAAGAGATAAAACAACTCAAATCTGCTGCATCTCCTTCGGGAGCCTTGGTCCCTATTAATGATGAAGGTTTTTCTTTCTTGGAGGTATAAAATGCCAACTTACAAGATGAGTTGGAATCTTTGAAAAGAGATGGACCCTCCACATCTACTCATGGATGAGCAAGATCTTCTTCTCATGGACAGCAAGGGCTGGTCGGGTTTCTATTAAAGAAGAGAGAACTCGATCGACCTTGGAGAATCAGGCAGTTCAGTAAATGGCGAAGAATCAAGTTTTGGCAGAAATGTCCAAGAAGATTCTGAATTTTACTGACCAACTCTCTTCCCAGAGTTCTGCTTTGGAAAATAAGGAAATTCTGGTGAAGGGTCTCCACGAGTAACTGGAGTGATTAACCTATCAGTTCCATAGACAACCCATAGAGTGTTGGATGGATGGGTATAATGAATCCCTTTACCATCTTGATGCTCAGATCCAGCAGTCAAATAATGAGGGGTGCAAGCATGGGTGGTTGAATGCACTATGTGTGCTAAAGTTGGAGCATGGACACTACTTATGGGATTATTATGACCCAAAAATGCTCGATTTACCCATGCCTCCTTTTAAGCTTGACATTAGTTGGATTCCTGCTTGGGCAATTCCTCAATACTTGATCTCCAAGTATCTCGGCGATTACAGTCTTCATGCAAACTTTGAGATATCTCACCCAGAGCACTTGCTTGATCGGCCCTCCGTGATGAATGTTCGAATGTTGCGAGATCTAAATTTTATAAATTCCCCTTATGCATTAGATGATCCTCCTGCTGGGGTAGAACCTGTTTCAAAGGCAGAAGGGAAAAACCAATATAATAGGGTTTTTTATGTATTGAATTATATTTTTCACATCATATGTAATTCTACTTGATTTGAATGAAGAAATTTTTAGTCTTTTGCCATTTTATTTTCTTCTAAATAATTTGTATAATGTCCTTGCTTGTTGATTGGTAAATATATATGTATATATTATACTTATCCCATTTGTTGTTTAATTATAGTGACTTGTCACTCTTTGGGCCTAAGCAATGGAATGATTTGTGTCCAATGTTCCTGCTTAGTTGTAGTAATCTCTTATGGATTACTTTGTTGCCTAGATAGTGGATACCCCATGAGGTCATCCAACTTCTTGTCTAGTTTTGTACCAACCAACCGGAGTTGGTGGTATTGATTTCCCGACCAACCGGAGTTGGTGGTAATTAGTTCCTGACCTACCGGAGTTGGTGGTAATTGATTCCCGACCAACCATAGTTGGTGGTAATTGATTCCCGACCAACCAGAGTTGGTGGTAATTGATTCTCGACCAATCGGAGTTAGTGGTAATTGATTCCCGACCAACCGGAGTTAGTGGTAATTAATTATCGACCAACCGAAGTTGGTGGTAATTGATTTCCCGACCAATCGGAGTTGATGGTAATTGATTCTCGACCAAGCGAAGTTGGTGGTTGTTAGTTCTCGACCAACCGGAGTTGGTGGTAATTGATTTTCGACCAGTCAGAGTTGGTGGTAAATGATTCCCGACCAACCGGAGTTGGTGATAATTGCTCTGAATTTGGTAATTGCTCTAAATTTGGTGTGTAGTGTATAGCACTAATTTATTTAGAAAAAAATTTCAACAAAAAGAAACTAGGTGAAACATCACTTTATTCATACTGAAGAAACTGCATTACATAGGAATTTCAATTACTGATAATACTTGCACAGATGCTCTGCATTCCATGCATTCTTGAATTCTTCTCCTTCCAAGGTTTCAATCATGTATGTCCCTGGACGAACAACTTATGTTACTCTATAGGGTTCATGCCAATTGGCTTCTAGTTTGTTATTCTTTTGTATCACTTTCTTCAACACATAGTCCCCTTCCTTCAAATCATACTTCTTCACTCTTTTTTTATAGAACAAATCTATTTTTTGTTGATATGCTGCATTCCTGATTGATGCTTCTTCCCTAACTTCTTTGAGCATATCCAGGTCTAATCTTCTCATCAAATCACTGAGAGGAGAATTGAAATTAAGCACCCTATGCGTGGGTAGACCCAATTCAGTAGGTATGATAGCCTCACTCCCAAATGCCATCATGTATGGAGACTCTCATGTTGATGTTCGTGGTGTGGTACGATAAACTCACAACACAGAATATAGCTCATTAATTCAATTTCCTTTTGCATCATCTAGTCGTTTCTTCAAACCATTCAGCAACATTCTGTTTGTCACCTCAGTTTGCCCATTGCTTTGGGGATGGCCTGGTGCAGAATGGGTCTTCAGTACATTGGATTGATGACAATACTCAGCAAACTCCTCGTTATCAAACTGGGTTCCATGGTCAGTAATGAATGCATGTGGGAGACCATACCTGCAGAAAATATTCTTCCAAATAAATTGATAAACTTTGTCGTATGTCATATCAATGAGAGGCTCAGCTTCCACCCATTTGGTAAAGTAATCCACAGCAACCACGAGGTATTTAAATCTTCCCCTGGTCATTGGAAGTGGCCCGACCAAGTCTATTCCCCACATGGTGAATGGCCAAGGAGACGGGATGGGTGTTAACAATGCTTGGGGAGTTCTTCGGTAGAAAAGAAGCGTTGACATTTATCGCACTTCTTGGAATAAGTTACATAATCATCTCTCATCGTCGTCCACTAATACCCCTGTGTTGTTATTCTTTGCAAAAGCGTCCGACCTACTACATGGGCTCCACAAGATCCCTCATGAACCTCTTCGATCAAATCCTTCACTTCGAAGGGATGGACACTTCTTTGTAGCCCTTCTATAACTCCTTGTCTATATAAAATTCCATTGGTCAATACATAACGAGCAGCTTTAAACTTTAGTTTCTTGGCTGTGAGTTTATCAGTTGGTAAAGCCTCCTCTTCAATATAGGCCCTAATGGGGTCCATCCAAGATGGTCCCAAGTCGAGGGCAATGAAGTTCATCATCAGATCTTCGTCTATGCTCTAACCAACCAGGATTTCTATTGGGATTGTTCTTCGTAGCTCGGTGCGTGTGGCTGATGCTAACCAAGCTAGGGCATCTGCTCTTGCATTTTCCAATCTTGGTATTCTAATCAACTGAGCTGCAGTAAAACTTGATACAACCTCCATTGCTTTGGTATGATACCTGATCATTAATTCTCCATTTGCCGCATACACCCCAAGAATTTGATTTACGATTAACTGTGAATCAGTGAATACAAAGACTTGCTCTGCATTCATGGTTTTGGCTAGACTTAGACCCACGATCATTGCTTCATATTCGGCCTCATTATTAGAAGCCTTAAATTGAAAGCGCAAAGCATACTCCACATCAATCTCATCCGGAATGTTTAGAACAATCCCTGCTCCACTGCCAGTAGTACACGAAGAGCCATCCACATATAAATTCCATATAGGTACTTCATCATCAAATTTTTTATCAGACAGAGTTCGTCGGTGGAATATTTGGTGCGTCCTTTTATCCTCCTCTGGCACTTCTCGCTGCTCATTGATCATCTTTTCTTGCTCGTCTACCGACGTGAGTTGGTCGGGCTTAAAATTTGATGATCCTGTAATATCCACAGGTTGGTCTGTATTCAACTCATGTTCTTCGGAGGCATCTTCTTGAGTAAACTCTGCGATAAAATCCGCTACTGCCTGCCCTTTGAGCGACGACCTAGGCTCATAAACTATATCATATTCACCAAGTTCTACTGCCCAGTACATCAATCTTCCTAATTTCTTCGGTTTATGCAGAGCTTGTCTTAATGGCATATCGGTGTACACCACTATAGTATGGGCTTGGAAGTATGGCCTCATCCGTATGCTTGCTTTAATCAATGATAGTCCCAACTTCTCCAACCTTGGATATCTGAGTTCTAATCCTCGAAAAGCCTTGCTGGTGTAATAGACTGGTTTTTGTACTCCGTCCTCCACCCTTATCACTGTCGAGCTCACTGCATTTTCTTAAACTATCAGGTATAAGTATAGTTTTTCTCCGACCACTGGTCTAGATAATAATGGAGGCATCCCCAGATATCTCTTCAGCTCTTGAAAGGCCTCCTCGCACTCATCATTCCACTCAAAAGTTTTTCGAAGTATTTTGAAGAATGGGAGGAATCTGTATGTTGCTCGTGACACAAATCTATTAAGCGCTGCAACTCGCCCTGTGAGACTTTGCACTTCCTTCTTTGTGGTTGGAGATCACAGCTCCAATAGAGCCTTGATCTTTTCAGGGTTCGCCTCAATCCCTCGTTGGTTAACAATATATCCAAGAAACATACCTTCTCATACTCTGAATATGCATTTGGTGGGATTCAACTTCATTTGATATTTCTCTAGTTGATCAAAGGTCTGACCTAGGTCAACGAGATGATCAGCATCTTTCTTACTCTTCGTCAGCATATCGTCAACATAAACCTCCATGTTATGAGTGATTTGCTCTGCAAACACATTATTTATCAGTCGCTGATATGTTGCACCTGCATTTTTAAGTCCAAAAGGCATAACATTATAACAATAAGTTCCCCTTGGGGTAATAAAAGAGGTACTTTCCCTGTCCTCAGGCTTCATCTTAATCTGGTTGTAACCAGAGTAAGCATCCATAAAACTCAACAACTCGTGTCCCGAGGTAGCATCCACTAGTTGATAAATTCGGGGGAAAGGAAAATGATCCTTTGGGCATGCCTTATTAAGATCAGTGAAGTCTACACACATCCTCCACTTGTTATTTTTCTTTTTTAGCATCACCACATTTGCTAACCAATCAGGATATTTGACATCCTCAATAAAAAAGGCTTTTTTGTATTTTCTGTACTTCTTCCTGTATAGCTTGGTTCTTCTCAGAACTAAACACTCTTCTTCGCTGCTTCACTGGCTTGATTTCCTTATTCACATTGAGCTCATGACACAGGAAACTCGGGTCTATCCCTGGCATGTCTTCATGACTCCATGAAAAAGTCTGCTTTCTGTGCCTTAGAAATGCTATCAATTCCTATTTTATCGATACATCGAGTGATGCACCAATTTGAGTTATTTGTTCTGGATGATCGTCGTCCAGAATGATATTTTTAGTAGCCTCCATGACCTGGCCCTTCACGAGCTGAAACTCGTCTCTAAGGTCTAACGTTTCAATATCTGCATCTTCTATTTCCTCCACTTGATAGGTAGTAGTCTTCTTCCTGGATTATTGACGTTCCTCCTATTCGGCAGATAAATAGTAGCATTCCCGAGCTACTTTCTGGTCGCCTTTCACAACTCCCACTCCAAAATTGGTTGGGAATTTTAAACATTGATATACAGTAGATGGTACCGCCTCGAACTTCTTCATACCTACCCTTCCCATGATGATATTGTAAGCTGATTGGACATTTCTATCCATTACGAAAAAGCGTACTCTTTCTGTTCGACAAGCAGGCCATGTACCAATAAGCATATCCAACTTGATCGTCCCAAGTGAAAAAACCTTCTCGCCAGTAAAAACCAAGGAGGGGCTTATGATACGGCTCCAACTGGGCTAGCTTTAGATTCAAACTGTCAAAGCATGGATAAAACATGATATCTGTCAAGCTCCTATTATCCACTAGTAGTCGTGAAATCACCACTTCCTTCATTCTCATCTTGATCACCAATGGGTCATCATGAGGATATAGTACACCTACCAGGTCGTTCTTAGAGAAACCAATGATCAATTTGTCTTTATTCACCTTCCTCGGGCTATCATCTTCAACTAGATTTATTCACTGAATGTACAAGCAAGCTTGAGCCTTATTGAGGTAAGCTTTTCTCTCCGCAGTCAGGTCTCCAACTCCTACATCTCCACCTATAATAACATTACAATCAAATTATCTGAAATGGATTGAAAATACCTCACGTTCCGGCTGCCTTGGTCTTTTGGGGAGATCAGGGTCATCTTGGTCATCTTCTGGATCTTCTTCGTGACTTCTCTTCTTGTCTTCTTTTGCTCGATGAGGAGATTTAGATCTTTGCCTACTTCGGTCGCTGGTCTTTCCACCATTTTGGCGATCAACATACTTGGTCAATTTTCCCCGCCTGATGAGTGCTTCAATTTCATTCTGGAGAGCTATGTAATGCTTGGTCGTGTGACCATGGTCTTTGTGGAACTCGTAATATTTGGACTTATTCCTCTTGTCAGGATCTGCTTTCATTTTTTCTCTCCAGTTTAGCTCCTCGTTGTTCTTGATCTCTTCCAGAATATGGTTTATATCTACCTTCAAAGGAGTATAATTTCCAAATTTCTTCAACTATTCCAGTGCTTTCTTTTCTTTCGACTGCCTGTTGCCACCATTATTCTTCTAATCCCTCTTCTCAGTCTTATCAGCCTCGACCTTGGTCTCCTTAGTATCTGTATTCTTCTTCGCAGCCATAGCTTCCTCGGCATTCATGATTTTGGCTGCTTTAGCCATTAGTTCAGCCATGGTCATAGGCGAATCTTTAGCTAAAGTGCAGTACAATTTATCTGGCAACAGTTCGCTCATCAGAGCAGTAATTGCTATTTTCTCCTCGTAATCAATTACTTCAAGTTTCTCATTATTGAAACGAGTAATATAGTCCCTGGTGCTTTCACCTATATTTTATCTAACACTCAGTAAGTTTGCTACTCGTTTGACTGGTTTCGCTCCAAAATATAAGTTCTCAATAAAGAGTTCTGCTAGTTGAAAGAAAGTCGCAATTTTCCCCCGAGGAAGGTTGTTGTACCATATCTGAGCTGATCCGATAAGAGTTCCTAAAAATGCCCTGCATCTCATATCATCTGTAACAGCATAGATATCGACAGCATCTTGGTATTGTTCTATATGAAGGACAGGGTCAGTTTTTTCATCATACTTAGGCGTCACCATAGGAGCTTTGAATTTTGATGGTGTGGGAAATCCATAATTTCCTGTACAAATGGTGTCCCTTGGACAAAAGTTCTTTATAGAGGATTCTTGGCTTTATCCATTTCCCCTAATCTGTCCTCCAATCTTTGAATAGATCCCTTCCATGCAACGTTTCCCACCTCGGGCCTAACTAATCGCATTCTGTTTGCCTCTTGGGATCTTTCATTACGAGTAGTTGGTCATGATTGGGAAGAGCCTTCCCTTAGATCGGATGGTCGTGGAGAGTTTCTCGATGCAATCCTAGAAGGACTTATATTCCTCCAAGGACCTAAATGATCAAAAGGAGAGACTCCACTCAACCTTTCTAGAGCACTAGTCCTTTCTGGGGATAGAGTGATATTTCGTTGAGAATCTGTATTTCGTACTGAGGAAGTTTGACCAGGTTGATAAGAAGGATCATTATATCTCTCAGTACGATATGAATCGGTGCGTCTAAATCGAGATTCCTCTGGGAACAGCGTTTGCCTAGTTCGTGAGAAGGGTAAACGGGTATTTCTATGAACACTTCGTTGTCCTGATTAGGCCGGCACTCCGCCTTGAATAGTTTGTATAATTTATTTCATCGTTTCTTGCATGACCGTCTGGCCTTGGGCCAAATTAGCCATTATACCAGCCAGATCTTGAAAATTTTGGGGAGTAGAGAGGTTCGGAGGGACCCCAGTGTTTCGATTACTGGATTCAGGATTATCAGCCATAGATGATGAATTGTTTTGATAAAAAATGATAAGTACAGTCGTTTCCCACAGACGGCGCTAATCCGTTGATGTAAAAAATTAGATTATCTCTAATTAATCAATCACAGATAAAAAAAATAAGACAAAAGATTTTTAAAGTGGTTCAGCCTTATGAGAATGGCCTACGTCCACTGGTTTTGTATTGCTAACTGTTTGATTGGAATTCCCGATAAGTGGTTTACCAAGACATCCCGAGTCCCCCTCTAATGAGGAGGTTACAATGTATTTATAGCCTTGAGGTTGTACATGTGAAAGGACAAAGCGATGTTATCTAGTAGACATATACATCTGTACAATAATAATGAGCATTTAATGCGCAGTCGTCTTTTTTATTCTCTTGATTTGGATGCTTTGTACGTTGAGTTGCTTGGACCACCTAAGTTGCTCGATACGCTTAAGTTGCTCGGAGCCTTAAGCTCCTCGAAGAACCTAAGCTGCTCGGTATGGTTGAGTTGCTCAGGGCACTTGAGTAGCTCAGTGACAGTATGTTGTTCGTTGAACGTGTTTGTAATTTCCGCGTAGGTTGACACGTGTCTTCAAGTGAATTGTCCACATCAGTAGACTAAATTTGGTATCAACAATCATCATCAAATTGTACTTTAGGCCTTTATTGAGGAGAAAACTCCTCAACCTGAATTGAGGGCGTGGCAGGAGTCGTTTGGTCTCCCACATAGGGTGCGACAGGCATAGTGGGTGCGACAGGGTGCTTTGATTTGGCCCTTTTCTTTTCTTCTGTCTGGTCACATTATTGAGGGTAGTCATGTCATCATCCATTTTAGCGAATTGAGATGCTAGGATCTACCTATCTATCTCCTCACCTGAAGAAGAAATGAAGCAAAGTCAAATATCAAAGAATTGAAAATAACTCCCACGACATTAATAGAGTAAGGGATTAGTACCATCTCCATCCATCACTCTTGGTAGGGATTTATTGGTGGAGTAACCTCCCTCAAAAATTGAGGCTGAAGTCACAAGGGTGCTAAACTTTTTGTCGTTTTCACTTACTGCCGCAACCCTTCTTATCCTACTCTCCTACTACCCACTAAGGGGAAAATTTTCAAGAGCTTCATAGAAAGTTCTATATTACTACAAAAACAAAGGAAATAATGGAAAGAATATGAAAAATAAAACTCTAAACAATAGGGAGCGGCCATAATTCAAAGGTCTGCAACCATATTTACCAAGCTTGGAAGGGCATCCCCACTACCGCGACATCCTAAAGGATTTCTCCCTCTCAATCTCATCTGTTTGGATCTCCCACCCTTCTTAAGAAATATAAAAATACTTTCCCTTCAAATTTTTACTCCCAGAGTAAAGGGTTTCATCATTGCTGCGGATGGTAATGTAATAATACCATGTAAATTTTACAGAATTCTCCTGAGGTCGATAAAAATGGAACAATTTCGTGGGAGTTATGTCCCTCCTAAACTTATTCTTCCATAGTACTATTGATGCAAGAATTTCCCTCCAGCCATTGGGATATAGTTGGGCTGGGGAAAGATTCATTGCCTAGAAAATTCTCCTAATTGGGACAGGAACAGGTAGCCGCAGCCCATGTACATATGCGTGGAGGGGGAACCATACCCCATCATCAGCAAGTGCCGTGCAGGGCCTTTGTTTCGCGGCAGGAGCTGAGCAGACCAAATTTCTGGAAACTCAAATGCATCAGCCACTTGATTAACCAACTCCCGAGTCATAACGATGTGGACATTTAAGGATGTAGGAGGTCTCTTAGCTCTGTTGGATGGGCCAGTAGGTGTGTACCTAGCCTCAAAAGGCCCAGTAGCCGTGGCGTCAAGGTCCATAGGGTTGTTTCTTGAGTGAGTTTCTTCGTCCATTACCTTTGTCCCTTTCCTACAAGTGAAGTCTGCAGAGTTAGTCTCTTTCCTAAAAGTGGTTTCGGTAGAGTCAGAATCTAAAGTGATGCAATTTGGTAAATCTTTGAGCATGCAAGGCCCAAATGTCTTTAAAGGACACACAGAAGGGAGTTCAGGAGGAGAAACTCCAAAATGTTTGTTCCAGAAATTCTTCAGAAATTCGTCAGGATTCTAACTTAAATGGGTGAAGCAACACCTGAAACGCAGAAAGTCCGTTGTTAGGTGTCGCAACCAGTATGGTCGAATAAGACTCTTAGAGGTCGCGGAATAAATAATGTAATAAAAAGTTTGGAAGACAAATAAAAGTTTCAATAATTTCAGCTAACTACACCAAGTGTTGGGCTTTGAAATCCTAGGGATTACAACTACAATCGCGACACCTTATTTTGGAGAAAGAGACATTAGGTATATCCTAAAATGCCTCAGTCCCTTAGTTCATTAGCAAATGCCTCAGCTATTATCCTAAGACTAAACCCTGAGGATAAATGGGTATTTATTATACAAGTATTGACTTGAGGCCCCAGCCAAATAGCACAAGAATGGTACCTATCACGACCAAACTCTTAAAGAGTTTGCCAATAAAGATGGCCTATTCCAAATATCAAAGATCTAGAATTTTAAAGATTCTTCTCAAGAACATAACTGTACGTTTTCAACCTATGAGCCTCTAAAGCTAGTAGATATGATCCTACGCAAGTTTTAGTTGAAAACCTAAGGCAAAGGCCTGAAGCAAATTGTCCCTAAGCCTAAGCGAGTGCTATAAAGGCCACAACCATTCATTTTGTAAGGCCAAATACTACAACCCGGGTGATATAGTGCCAAGCAAGGATAGTAAGCCGCGGCAGGTTAGACAAATAGGAATCTGTTTTAATCCTACTGGCTCAAGGATTGAAAACCCAAAATTTTGGGGGGGGGGGGGTTTGCCAAGAACATCAAGAACATGTTGTTGGAATTCTTGGCCAAAAATCAAAATCATAAGGGTTTTTTGCCCAAAAATTCCTCTATAACTATTCACAATTCAGTTTACATCCTTAAAATACCCAGAAATTGCAAGTCTGGATCAATAGAGGGATGTATTAGAAAATTGTATGTATTAGAATAAACCCTAAATGTGTACCTAGATTAGAAGATGGAGAAATATTTACAGTATCAGGCACGAATTTGAAGCATGATTCATAGCGATACGATAATTAATGAGAACACTAGTTAGAAGGTTACATGGGAATTGAGAAATAAGGTTGCTCATCTTTAAACCACCTTGTTCCACCTCAAAACCACCACATGCTACCTTAAAAGGTCCCCGACAGAGGTTGGATTTAGATTTTCTCTCAAGAGTTTGGAAACGTAATGAAGGCCACGGTCAGTTGCCAATTATATAAGAGGCCACGGGAAGATGAAGCGTCGCGTTTGAATTTTCGCAGTAGCTTGAGATGAGAAGACTTGACTACTGAGCCGTAGCCCCAATTGTTTTCTCTTGGCACTACGACTTGGGGGCTTATTGATATGACAAATGTAGTACCTTATCGCGGAGCTTACCGTACTAAGAATTTTCGCCACAGCCTTACAAAGTACATGTTGTTTCCTACCTACAGATGTCGAGGCCCCTTACATAATCTAGGGTGCGGCCCCAGCCTGCTCATTCAGCTGGTCTCATCCTTCTCCATCATAACAGCAGAAAACACATTCAACTCCTATAAATAGAGGTCCATACCTCAAAATAAGTGGTCCAATTTTATTTCTAATACAGACACCTAGTTCGGAGATCACTATGCTTTCTACACCTCTTGGTCTAGCTTGGGGGCTATTCACCAACATCACGGTCATCTCTTCGGCACTCCCGGAAGCATCACATGCATGTATTCTCTTATCTTATTTACATTGTACGCCTATTACGACATTATAAACTTTTAATACAATCCATATAATGAGACTGTTGCACCAAAGTGGATGTAGGCTCATTTTAATAGCCGAACCACTCAATATCTTGTCTTTTATCTCTCTTTACTAAGTCTACTTACTTTATGTTTATTATACTCTTGACTTGCTGGTTCGAGAATGACAAGTGGATGATTTCTCGTATCATCATTCATAGTGCATGCTTGTAAAATATACTTGAAGGTGAATATGAAATCTTGGTTAAGAATAAACATTTAGTGAATGATTGTTTGATATCGATATATGAAAAGTAGTGAGGCTATATTTAGATAAAGAAATCGTAAGGGTGATATTCAACATACTCTTAAATTTCAGAAATGATACGAAAAATAGTTAAATTCAAACACATGAATTTGGTGTTGGATGAAAGATGAAAATATGATGTGTAATAACCTATTATGGTAATATGATAATTATGATTTGAAATATTCCACGATGATAAGGATAGACTATAGGAATGGAGGGAAAAATGTAAAGAATAATACTAGGTTTGCTAAGAATGTTCACTAATTATGAATATATGTTGATATAACTGATAATCTATTATGTGGGAATGTTTGACATACCTATATAAAAGTATGATGTGATATGTGGGCTAGGAATTGGTTTACATGGATAAGAAATCATTAGATGATTATCTTTATGTGTAAACGATAAAGAACCTGAAGATATTATGAAAGAAGATTTGTCATACATTGAGGAACCAGTGGAAAGTATTGATCAAAAGGAGCAATTATTAGGGAATAAAGTTAGTCATGTAGTTAAAGTGTGGTAGATGATCCATGAAATTAAATAATGCAACTTAGGAAATGGAATATAACATGAGGAAACAGTATCCGCAATGGTTTGGCAAGTGAAATTCATACTAAATTTTGGGGACAAAATTACTAAGGA
This sequence comes from Sambucus nigra, assembly GCA_949130495.1. Taxonomy (NCBI): domain Eukaryota; kingdom Viridiplantae; phylum Streptophyta; class Magnoliopsida; order Dipsacales; family Adoxaceae; genus Sambucus; species Sambucus nigra. The sequence continues at coordinate 299,440,133 of OX422217.1, read as the reverse complement.
GGGAAAGTTGTTTCAACCCATATAGAATTATGATAAATCATGTTTAGGGGATGCATACTCTTGTGATATGTGTTGTTTACATTAGATGTTAATTGAGCATATGATGGGGGATAACATGTTTAGAGCATATGATTAGTCATGTGGTCAAATGCATCATGAAAATATGTTTTTAATGCATCATTATGTTTATAAAAGTAAACCATGGTGTTGGTGCGAAATTGGCGATGTTTGGTCGCCAAATGTGAAAGTTATGAAATTTTGAGTAAATTAGTACTCTTTTGTTCGAGCCCAAATTATGCATACTAATTTTTTATTTTGGGAAAAGACAAAATATGAAAGTTGTAGATATATAAGTTATGTAAAAGTAGACTCAAAGTTAGAATAAATTGGGGTCTGTAATAGGGAGTTATGGTAATTTTATCAAGGCATGACAAATCTATCATTAGTGAAATTGTCTTATTGGACCTCTTGTCCAACCAGTCGCATATAGGCACAAGGATAAGTGCCATTGGAGCCATGAGAACGTATTTAATTATAATAAATCAGATTTGGATATTCTTCCACATGTGAAAGGAGAAGCTTGGGAAGAAATATGCTTATGCAGAGAGAAAAAGAAAGTTAAGGAAGAATTGGTTTAGAAAATTACCATAAATCGAGGAGATCCTATAAGGTAATTACTTCTTTGTTAAAATTGGTCACATGAATGATTTATACACTTGGTATATTTTTATTTCTGAGTTTTATAAATATTTTAATGATACCCATATCTCCAGATTGTGTTATAATAGGAATGACTTAAGAACATATGTAAGAACGCTTGTTAGGATAGTAAATGTTTACTTTGAAGTCATAGATTTGAGTTCCCTTATCGTGAATATTTATGATGTAAGAAATTCTTGTATATGATGTGTTTGTATGTTAAAATCATGTTTAGTATATGTTCCACGATTGATGCCCAGTGAGGAGGTTATGTATGCTTAAAAATGTTAAGTTGTGCCTTAATGTTATATTCTGACCTAGTTGTGGTAAAAATGGCATACATCATGGAATACTTATCGAAATTAAGATATTCCAGTTGGAGATGTTATAAAACTTATATTCATATAAAATATCAAAAAATTATGTAAAAATACCAAGATATGAACCTTAGGGGAAAGTTTGAAGTGTAGGTATAGAATCTTCCTTGAAAGCGTAACTATGCATACGAGGTGTTTGACGATTTTCTTGATAAAGAAAATGAACTCCAAACATTATGAAACTTTAATTTAGTATTATTCAATATGTTTATTGAAATTTGGTGCAATATCATGGAAATTATGGTATAGAAAAATTATTAAAACTCTTAGAAGTTGAATAAACGCTAGAGGAGCCTATAGGGCCAATTTGTTTTGTAATAAAGAAATGGGCATATCTTCCTCTAGGAAACTTGAAACGATGTGTCGTCTTTTGTATTGGGAACATAATATGATAAGAATTGGAATTACAAGAATTAATTAAAGTATGTTTGGACTATTAATCGTATATGTTAAATATCATAGCATGAAATTAGATGAAACTTCATTTATGATTAATTATTTGAATAGGATCATATGATGCTTATGAATTGAATTGTGTTTAAGTGATTCTTTGGATTGGAAATATTCTTATAATGATATTAATATCGTAAGAATGATATGATGGGAAGGATAACTGGTTAAACAACTGCCAGACAAAGGCAAGGGGAAACCCATTAGGTGGCTAAGGTGAGTGTACTCACTGGTAAGATGCATTTATACATGGCTATGGATAAGCTCAGAATATTACTCACTAGTAATAAGAATTTATGCAAAGTTATGGATATGATCATAATGTTAGGAATATGAAAGTGTTCATTTCGTTCTATCGAAATGGGAGGTTACTCCCCCACCCGGAATGGGGGAGAATTATCTATTGCAGACCAGATATGTGAATCATGATTTGGATAAGTAGGTCATTCTTTATGAATGATCCAGATAAGTATATAATTGGTCCTTCTTTGTAGATGAGTTGGATAAGTATATAACTGGTCATTCTTTATGAATGATCGGATAACTATGTAATTGGTCATTCTTTATTAATTAGTCGAAAAAGTATATAATTGGTCATTCTTTATGAATGAACATGATAAATATATAATTGGTCATTCTTTATGAATGGACTGAATAAGTATGCATATATCATCATGGAGATATGATTTATTATATTTAATTTTATGCAATAGTGTAGTAGTGATGCATTTGCTGAGCTATTTTGCTCATGGTTCCTATGTTTATATTTTTTAGGTATTGTGATATTACTGCCAAATCAAGGAGGTCAGTGGGGTTAGCCAGGGATGCATAAAATCATGATTTTGGTGAAACATAAATGGGGTAATGTAAGCTTACTTATCCTTTCAGTAAGTTTGAATAAGCATAATTACTTTGAAATTGTGAAAGGTTTTAGTTTTACTGATTCATGTTAATAATTGAAAAAGGATACTCATGATTGTGGTTTAGTTAAGATAATTATGATTTCACTCACTTTAACTTTCAAACTTGATTATAAGTAATTGGGTTGGGGTGTGTTAATAGTACTGTTGTATGGCCACTATCCGTATGTGAGGATAGTTATTGGTTTCGAGTCCGTTTAAATGTGAAGTGGTATGGTTGCGACCCACGGATGCATGTCTATAATCGCATCCATTGTATTTTTATTCATTTAGTATCTATGGTGAGATTATGACCCGATGGATCGGTGTAAGGTGTGATTCTTGGAGCCGGATAGAACACGATGAATGTATCTACAAGGTCTAAGCTGTAGGGATGCGAGTATACATAAAGAGCAAGTGATATATATATATATACACTAGCGTATGCCCGTGCCTGAAGGCACGACGAAATTTTCCAAAGTACGTAATCACGAAACCGCGACAATTTTTCAAAGTACGTAATAGCGAAACGCAAAAATTTTGAAGTGTAATTTTAAAACAATTGGCCATAATATCCTTTATTTATAGGACTATTCGCCATGCTTAACAAACATAAAATAGTCCAATAACATTCAAATTGTCTAAATTCATTAAACAAATTCACATAGAAAATGAAATATACAATATTCATCAATCAAAATCACCGTGTCTCAAAAAAACAAAGTGACAATTTTTAAAAAAAAATGGGCATAGTCTCCTTTATTTATTGGAATATCCACCCTACTTAAGGGGTAAAAACAAATCCAACAATATAAAAAAATCCCAAATTCGGAGATGGGAGATAGAAGGTCGGGAAAGGAGAATATGAATTTATTCTTTCTGTGGGACTTCCTCAAAATGTCAGAGAAGGCCTTTGCGGAGCATCGGAGGGCATGTTTTTGGAAATTACAATTCTTTTAAATCTTTTGCACTCATATACTTCTGGATTAGGTGCTACTACTCCTATCTCCCACCCTTCTTCCCACCTCTCGCCATTATCACTCTCTCCATCTCGATTTTCGGTACGATTTGACAAACAACAAACATAATTAATCAGTTTCTTGAACAAAGATACAATCACATAAGTATATATACAATCAGTAACATACATGAGATTTTTTTCATCCTAATCTTACTTGCATCCAAGGAAAAGAAGATTTATAGGGAAATAATTAGCATTTAAGAAAAATGAATGAAATCATTGATCGAGTTTCACAAAACTAACTATTCGGGCAATATTAATTAAAAGAGAGCACTGTGTATTTATATTAGTTGGTTTGTACGTATATGCATTGCGTATATGCATATGTAGTGCATATTTAGTACTTAGGCATACATCCTGACTCCATCGCTAACTGCCATAAACACCCCAACCAATGACGCACACTTAAATAAAAAATTGAACCAAGGTATTCGACACACACTTCTAAATCTAAATGAGAAAGATTTACGGTTATCAATTAAACATGAAATCACATTAGAAATTGGGAGAATCTTTGACCAAATCATATAACCAATCAACATATAATATATTTTTCAAAGTATTGAATTTATAAACAATTTAAGTCGTAAATATTTTTTACAACACAAATAAATGCAAAGAATATAAAATTTGGGAGAGTATTTGTTTATAGAATGATCCATCATGTTTAATAAATAAAAAATAATCCACAGCCACAATAATACTAACACTGTAAGCATCATATCCATCAAATACATGTACGTCAAAAATTATTTCTTACAACACCAATGTGGGAACATTTTAGAAAATTTGGGAAGAATTTCCTTTGTTTATAAGACTATCCACCACCCTGTTTAAGATAAATATACATAGTCTACAACAACAATGTAAATCAACGTCCGGAAAATGAGACCAACAAAATTTAATAGCTCAAATTTCATTAAATGTAAAATTCATCTCAATACATTGAAATTTATATCAAAACATGAGGCAATTTAAGAATATAAGAATTGTCATCATGAACATGAGTTAGAATCAGTACACTACAATATTGAATGCAATCAAGATCCATAAATGATGATTGAAAAAGGAAACCAAATCTTTAGTAATCATAGGCTTGCAAAGAAGATACATTTGAAATATATCAAATAATGTTTCCAATACAAACATAAATGAGAAAGAATTGTGTGAAGGAACGACGACAAATTTCTCATGTATGAATCGTGTGATCAAGTCACAAATGTTTTGTATTATAGTATAATCTTTCGAAGTTACAATCGTGGTCAAACTGGTGATGTAGTAAATAAAGTAGTGTTGTAGTTAATGGTCGTTTCCTCTCAAAATTATCATATTTCTAAACAATATAAAATTAATTCATATAAATACATTATTATTCGATCCAATCGATCCATGATAGAAATTAAATGTTAAAAGTACCTCGAAATGGACAGAATAGTATCGTAAGGAGTCTAGGAGGCTATGATCACAACAAATAAACAACCATCTGACCACACATCGATAGGAGTAGAATATTGGTGGGACTCGAGTATTTTGGGTGTTGTACAACTGTGTCCCCACTCCGTGTGTTAACGTCCAGACATGAATACCAAATGCCCTAACCAATCAAAAGTTATCAAGATTTAGTGTCTAGTGAAAATGAAAATTAAACAAATAATCAAATCGGGAAAAACTTTATTCCCGAGTGTCCATTGAACAGTAGATGTTCACTTGTTTACAGTTCTTCATCCCAGTTTATTCACTTGTTTACATGTACTATCAAAACCCAAAACAATAAGTAATAAAGAATCAAATGAAGTAAAAGAACACCTAAAATGACACTTCCCCCTCAATTGACTTCAACCTCCTAGTGCTATCCCCATAATTCTTCATCCCACCTATAAACAAACACAATATAAAAAAGAAGACCAAAATCAGAACTGTGAAGTAAAATTAAGGTCGGCATTAGTTATCATTTTTTTTTTGCGTCCCTATATGTGATCTAAGACCGCTACTGTTTCAAATATAAAAAAAAAATCAACCAAAAATGGGATTTAATCTTAAACCATCAATGTGAATATTAAACAAAAAATCTATGGTTCTCAAATCAAAACATAAACCATATTTAGTGTTGTATCGTGTGAGACAAAAAAAATTATATTGAGTTGAGAAGGCAGAACCAGTCAGAATGACATCTACATAAGAGCTCCCTCTTATATATATATATATATATATATATATATATATATATATATATATATATATATATACTAGGGTATGCCCGTGCCTAAAGGCATCCTGATTATCGCAAAACGACAAAAAAAAAATTCCAAGTACATGCCTAAAGGCATGAAGAGAATTTTCGTTGTAATGAATACGTAAACAATTTAAGTCATAAAGTTTTTCTTTACAACACAAACGTGTAAGCAATTTAAAAAATGTGAACAAATTTTTCTTTATTTATAGGACTATCCACATTATTTGAGAAATAAAAAAAATACTCGAACAACAAATGTGTGAACACTAATTTACAAATAAAAACCAACTATGTTAATTAGCTGGGCCACAAACTCATTTAAAAAACCAATTACGTTAATTCTAGATTTGTAGAAATACACTAATTTACAAATAAAATTAATAAAGTGAACTCATGGGTATTAATAATTTATAATCATGCCTCTAGGAGAAAAACATTAACTGTATTACTATCTTAATATGGCTAAGTTCTGATCTGTCATTAATAAAGTTTGATTAATGCTACATACCCCAAATAACTCCCCCAAACCTCCCCCAAAATGACTTGAGCTTTGTGCCCTGGCGGGTACCACACCATATGGCAATAGATGACAGGCAAGTGGAAGAATGACGTGGCGTCCACGTAGGATTTGGAGAAGATTTGGGGGAGTTGTTTGGGACTCAAAGCATTTTTCACAAAATTTTGTACGCATCTATCATTTTTGGCATCTTGAATTTGAAAACTCAAAATAGCCTTTTTCCCCCTCTTAATTAGCCGGGCCACAAACTCATCTGAAAAATCAATTATGTTAATTCTAGATTTATATAAATACACTAATTTACAAATAAAATTAATAAATTGAACTCATGGGTATTAATAATTTATAATCATGCTTCTAGGCCATAATCAACTATTATATTAAAAACAATAGTAAAATGATGGTAGAAAGTGATAAGGGCTTTAAGTTGAAGTACATGAACAGATTTACAATAGGTTTTTGTAATATTAAATATGGGTATTAATTATTATGGGTGTTGGACAAAAAAATATTAGTTACTATGTTTGAGGCGAAAAACAAATACACTTAAAATGGGTATTTGTAACATTCAATATGGGTATTAATAATTGTTGTGTGCGGAATGTTTGTTAGGCAAAAAAAATGAATAGTTGGTTTTTAACAGTTTTGAAGTATCTTTGGGTGTAAATAATCAAATTGTCCTAGTATAATTTTTAAGAATTAGTTATTTAAATAACAATGATTTTGTTTTAAAAGTTTATTTTTTGTATAAAAAAAATAATAATGAAATTCGGTACTCTTGATAAAAAAATTTATGTCAGACTCTTATATCGAGCCTTGTGCCTCCATGTGCCTACCAGTTCCTACTTACCTCGAGCCTTGTGCCCCAAGGCCTCCAAAGCACATGATCAATCAATCAAAATAAAAAATTGGGACAAACAATTTGGACAAAAAAATATTCAAAATCATTCAATTCATATCTGCAGAAAAAAATGATTCGAATCAAAACCAACGCTGATAGCGACATAAAATTGGCCAAGGGAATTTATGTATAATAGAATCAGAATCCTCATAATTTACAAACCCAAACTATTCTAAACAAAAACTGAACACTAAACTGAAATTAGAAATCCATGAAATAAACTATGTAACGAACAAAACACGCTACACATATAAATGAAGGAAAATCCATGTAAACTATATTACAAACAAACTGCATCGATTGATATATGGAATTAAGAATCGGAAGAAATAAATACCAAAATAACAAAACCCAATTTGTTCAGAAGTTTAACGCGACTCGTAAATAGGAGACCCACCTGTTGAAAGACCAAAAAATGCAGATATAACGAAAATGGAAAAAAAATGAACAAAATTTAAAGAAGGCAGATCGGGTTAACTTGTTAAATTTTTTTTGTTTTAATCACCACAAACCTGATTTAGTCACCACATATCCGATTTTTAAAAAATAAGATATTTTTTTATGCAAACAAAAAGCATTCGATACAAACGTAAAGAACCAGCAAAACTGTAACATAACAGCCACAATAAATTTCTCGTCATAACCCAAATTAGAAGCTAAACACAAAACCTCCTCATTTCTCGTAATCACCCAAATTAAATGCCAAACAAACTCAACTAACATCTTTTACGAACCAGCAAAACTGTAACATAACAGGTACACAACAAATTTCTCGTCATAACCCAAATTAAAAACAAAAGACAAAACCGCCTCATTTCTCATCATCACCCAAATTAAAAGCCAAACAAACTTAACAAAAAAAATTTACCAAAAAAGGCAAAAGACAACATCACCGTCGTCGGGACATCACCATCCATCTAGTATCCCTTCCTCCAAACAGATCAGCCCTCTGTAAGTCGGGCACGGCCACCAGTCAGCCTCCGGATAGAATAACCCTCCATAAGTCGAGCACGGCTACCAGTCAGTTGGCACGGCCACCAGTCCGTAAGTTTGGCAGTTTCTGCATACCAGAACTGTGCATCCCCTTCAAAATAAACCCAACACAAATCATTTTTCTTGTTGAAGACGCAAATCATTTCGCAAATCAAGAAATCCTAGAAAGGTGTGAGCTTGAAGACAGTTATAAGGGTGATAACAAGTCACCACAAACCAAACGCAAATGAACAACGTTTGTTAACTTGTTCAGCAGGAGAGAGAGATAGATAAATATCTGATTCAACACAGAGACATGAGTTTAAGACTTGAGTATAAAAAAATATTAGAAGAAAAATCATGGATCTAAGATTAAAGAAATTAAACTACCGATTGTTCTTTCTTCAATAATGGAGAGTTTTCTCTCTTTTCTCTCTCTAGGATATGCGGATGTGTGGGTTGGAAAGTGAGATGAGGTATCCTAATAGGGTTTGAGAGAGCAAGTGGGCGTGTAATATTAAAGAAAATACCATTATACCCTTATTTTTGAATTTTGAAGAAAGGGGCAAATAAATTAGAGTGTGTTAAAAGAGGGGGAATTCAAAATTTTCAAGGGCAAAATAGAAAGTGTAAACAAAATTCATCTTGATGACATCATCTTTTAAGCTTATGACATACATAAGTTTCATACTTTATTTTATATATATATATATATATATATATATATATATATATATATATATATATATATATATATATATATATATATATATATATAACAGCTATATAAGATCTCCATATTATATAGTTGGTATATATATAATAACTATATAGTTTCTATAAGAGCTCCCTATTATACAATTGTTATATGCATAATAGCTATATAGCTGCTATATAACAGCTAGTTATATATAACAACAAAATTTCATAAGTTCTATATAGGGAAAATCATAACTTACTAACATCCAAATTTCTACACCGTTACATTCAAAAACATTCTTCACTCTTCCTTATGCCCCCTCTATTTCACACATGCAATGTTGGACTCCTAAGTGTAACGTGATTGAAGCATCAATACCTTCAGGTATAGAGCCAGAGGATGCTCCTTGTAAAATGACATTAAATTGGAAACTCATGATTCCTCTATATCGTCACTAGTTTGGGGTTTCCTTTCTCGTCCCTAAATGATGTGGGGATTACCAATCTTTTTATCCTTAAAATTTTCTCGAATTTTAGAAGTTCCCCATGAGGGATTTCATGAACAAAGTTTCTTCAGTAACTCACGAGGCTTCGAGGATCGCCAGACCAATTACATGCAAGATTGATTCAACTCTTACTATTATGGTACACATTCCAACTTCAAATTCTAATCACATGATCTATGTTGATGTGATTTCCTTCTTCATCTTTGAGGCCCCTAACTTTCTCGATAACTACTTTGGATCTGTAGCTGAGAAAAAGGTTGAATAAGTAATGTTTTTTGTAATTGAAATGCGTTGTAAATATTAAAGAGATGTAACCAAATGTGGTTTGTGACAAAAACATGAAATAAAACATGAGAAAATATTGAATAGTTTGGCATGGTCAAAGATTGAATAGTTTGGCATGAACATACGTAGAGAAATCTATTAAACACTTCGAATGCATATACCTAAAAATTTTAATAATGGAATAATTTAAGCATTATATTTATCCCATTATCTTTGTTAATTAGATAATTTAGATGTTGTAATTGCCCCATTCGTATATATTTAGGGTGTTGAAAACCATAAAAAAGTATTACTCTATTAAAGGTGCCCCGGCAGTCAATACATAACCAAAAAACAAATATCTATACAATGACATCTAAGGAATGTGCTATTTAAGATGGTTAACATGTGTGATTTAACCTCTACTCATAATAATGTATTAAAACATATTCAAAATGGTCAACTGATTCTAATAGTCTCTCAACGTTGGTCTTACTCTCTCTTTTCAAAAGCCGGTCATCATCGACTTGTTTGGTAGGCATCGCTAGGTAGGCAGCGTTGAGAGAAAACTACCTAGAAGCAGAGCAGGCCTTGAAACTTGACGGTTTCCTGCAACATCTTCCAACTGATCATCATATTCACTCTTTTCAAAAGTTAATCATCATCTTCTTCACTCTCATTTATCTTCCTATTGGTCATCCTTGCTTAGCTTCTCTGCAATTTCTCAGTGCTTATGTACTCAACTTCTTCTAACTCCTAGTTCTTACTGTTGAGGTACTCACCTTCCTCCAAAACTCTTAGTGCTTAGTGCTAAGCTTCTTTTGGTCCCTCACATCAGCAATTTCTTATTATTATACCATCTTACCCTCCCAACTTTCTTGATCAACTTGGTCATATTAAAGAATTGAGTATACCTGATTAAAAAAAATATGTACAAAACAAAATAGAAACGTTAAATTAAATAAATACAAAACAAATTGCACAACTTAGTGGCAAGTACAAATAACGTGTGTTAAGAATAATCTATCATGGTACCATTTTGAGGTGCATTGCTCTTTCTTTGACGTTTCTTCAAATATTGTACCTATGTAAATAATAAATCATATATTTAAGTGAAAATCAGTAAAGAATATACAATGTACCTTGAACATGCAAAGATAGAGAAAAAAATCACAACCACGATAAACTATCTATGTTGATCTTGAATATGGACGCAATATCGGATCGTCTTTTCTCTAAGTGGGGGCAACTGATAATTTAAAACTTATGCATATAAGTAAGTTAAACATTAGTGAGTTAAATATTGATAATGCTCCTCACCACATTCAAATGAAAATGGGAAATCCAAAATGGTGTGCTACAGTTGAAAAGACAAAAGTGAGCTCTACTCATTCATTTCTCAATTTGATAAGGCAAAGAGTTGGCTCAACTATTGTAGTCCATCTACACAATCTAAACATTTCATTGTGATAACTATGAATTTTACAACATGAAGCAAATGTTTCTAGAACATTACTAAAACAACATTGTTAACATTAACCATTTGACTTTCCTGCAGGTACGTTATTTACATAAAGATTTAGAGAATGGTCAACTATATTTCCCAAAGCCAAAAGGGAAGTAAAAAAGACACAATAGTTTCTGAAACAAACACTTATCTACAACCGAAACGAAAGTCAACACTCATTCAAAGTTAATAATAACTAATTACATCTATTGTCAACCTCTTAATTACAGTAGCCCTAACGACGTATTCATTAATAATAATCACATGGATTAATAATTAGAAGAAAGTCTATAAGACAAATAAAGGTTCATATTTTTTGTAAGGAAATAATTGTTATTGATGTCAACCATTTTGATAAGGAAACAACTGCTTGGCTTCTTCACCCATCGACACGATCGTAACTTTATTCCCTGTATACTCATGCAATGTGCCCCACGGAACTTTCGTACACCATTCTTAAGTCATCCTACACACACACGCCCATCATCAAGTACTGAATGTCAATGTAAATTAAGAACACAATAGAGATGCGATAATAAATATAAATGAACCATAGGAAAGAGCCCAACATCATTATAAAGTTCTTCCATCTTTTTCATATTGATGCCACGAAACACACAGTAAGCGCTACTTTAAAGGCAAAGATATTAGGTAATGAATTATAAAAGAACATGGATATCTTACCTTGAAGGTTGTATGAGGTTAATTCACCATAGATATACAATATACTTAGTTCAGCACATAGTTATTTCAGCACATCAGTGTACCTACAAAACTGTAGACCTACAAAATAGTTAGTTCATATGTAGAACTATAACACGGTATAGTTAGGGACACTTTTAAATATTGGAAATATTAGAGTACACCACTGGAAGTTTAAATACAAACATTGATCCTTTTCCAACAGGCTATAAGGTTGCAGAAACTAAGATTTTTATCCAGTGGACAAAACTAAGTGTAATTATCCTTCATGGGAGAACATAAAACAATTTAAATATAAAATGTTTTGCATGTCCAGAGATAAGAAGTTATAATTTAAATCCATAAGATTCTATTCCACTATATGAAAATAAAAATGAAATTTGAAAATTTGTTGGCGAATAGTTGCAGTGTTTGTCTTTATTCCAAGATCCGGTTCTGACACGTCTTAGGGACATGTGTCAGTTACCATATGCAGACAATAAACTAAATAAGTCCAAGCCAATCACATATGAACTCAATCCATATAAACAAAATGACATAGTATATAATAAGTACATCAAAAAATTGTTACCAAATAAAATAATACTACTAAGAAGAAAATGAAAGAAATAATGTAGTTATTTCTATCTCATTTGTTTTAGATATTGTACAACATATAAATTATTGATCTGATCTATTAAAAAGAGCCAAAATTAACTCATTATTGGAATGGCATCACTCTAATTTGCATCGTGGTGTCCTTATCTTATTTTCAATTTAGTAATCTCACGTTTGGTTGGCCTTTAGAGGAATATGCAAGCAGTTGCTAAACTCAGGCTTACGCATCGTGCTTACAACCAATCTTAAGTAAGAAGGGTAATCAAAGTATAAAAACTCAAAACCCAAGAAAATTTAAAGATGATCTCTATAAGAAGGTTAAACCTAGGGAATTTACTATAACTCCATTGTTAGCTAAGGTTGTAGCAATGACATTTGTTTGGCATCCGATTTTGAATTTCAGCTATAAAGACCGAAAGAGTTTTAGCTACAATCAGAATAATAATGAAATACAACCTTTTCTTGCAATGCCTGAGCAAAGGCTTCAGGGGAATCATCAGTTCTAATAAGAGTGTTGGGCACGCCATGAACATTATGCTGAAATAGATTCAATGAGAGTTTGACACGTCGTGATTTATTGATTATTCGATTAAAGGTTTACGAATAAACATCGAATTTTAGGAAGTTGATGATTTTGAATAATTACAGAGCTATAACCATCTATATGTTTTGACATTATATCTAATCCAAAATGCATATTGAAAAAATATCTACTACACTATGATCAACAAATTGACAAATAACACCCCCACTCTTAAAGAAGATACGTGGAAGTGCATTGGATATTAATAAACATAAATTATCTCCCATTATGATCAACATAGAGTACCCAGTTTATAAGCATAAATTGTCCTCAATTTGTAATTGGGGAAAATAGTGGAATTGGGGAAAACATACCAAATGTGTGAACATCTATTGTATGCCCTTTCCTATTTGTAGTGGCCTAATATGTAGCATTGGTAGAATGTTTAGAAGCCTATAGGTACAAATCACCTAAAAAGGTTAACTCTGCAATACGTGAAAAAATTGAAATAAATTGAAAAGGAACAAAGAATCACAATAAGGCAGGGGTTGATTCTACTTCCCTTTACCTTTTCCTTTATCCAAATGTTACTTTGCATGCTTTCTCTTATGAAAATAGAGAAACATATATTAATGGAAAGAAAAATTTATTGAAACAAGAAACTAATGTATAAAAGCACTTGATTGTAACATATGTCGCCAGAAATGATTATGTTATCAGATCTTAACTTTCTTCTTCTGCCATAGCCTGCCAAGGGCGCTGTCATCATCGCCATGTGCTCGCACAAAACCATGGAGTGCAAAAGTGAAAAATTAACCACTATATCGACGGGTCTCGTCCAAATTCCAAACATGGTCTTCAATAGTTGGATTATTAACCAATTATTACAGTTGCATAACTAAATATAGTTGCATATGTATGTATAAGCACACTTATAAATACCAATTAACATACCAAGCGATCAGATTTAAAATCCCACTCCAACGACATGATTGTGACACCCCGACTAATTAAATACCGGGTAGCTACTCCTTTATAAAATTAATTCAAAATGCGAAGTTGGCTCAGTTAATAGCATCACTGTCGAAAACATTTTATTATTACTAACCACCTAGTATTTAAAAAATCAAGTTGCCAAATTTTAATTTAAAGTCTGATTAACATGCAAGAAGTAAAATGAAGAAATAGATAACACCATTCACCATGCTGAAGTAAAATGAATAACCATCACAATAGAGTAAATAAAGTCTGGAGGAAACTCCTCACTACAATCCCATAACAGAAATGAATAGTCTGAAAACTGAAATAAAATATGCTAAAATCTGAAAACTAAAATATAAAAGATGCTCTAAATAGAAATGGGCGACATGCCCTACAACTGATAGATAGTGACTCTGGAATCCAAAAGATAGAAGCGTCTACATGCAAATCCCTGTAGCTTCCACAAGCAGCTACAGCTCGTCACCTGAATGAGTATCCTATGCTTGGTGTCCTTGTGGCTGGGCACCTAAAATGGTTTTACAAAGAAAAAGAGATTTGAAAAGCAAACGGGTCAGAGCCCGAATGTGGAGTTATATTTTAAAAACCTGCAAGTGCTTTAAAAACATTTAAAACATTAAATGCAAAGTACATGTTAGGACGTGCACTCACATGATATTCTCACCTCTCGTCTAACTGTGCACTCCTAACGCAAATACCCATCTATAACGACCCATACTACTAGCTAACTGACAACATAACTAGCTAGACGGCCAAAGGTTCTACCCATATTACTCGGTTCCATTTAACATAACAACGCTCGTAATTAAATAGAGGTTTAACGTAAACTCAATTACTAAATATTCCATTGATATAAATCAGTTAACTCATTATATATCTCGAAACAATACCGTAATATTTTTACAACATTAACATGAGGATTCCCATAATATAATGTATATTATTCATATCATAAATATACAATACAAGCACCCCGCAATCTAAGCTGTAGTGCACACATACTCTGCTACCCATCCCGGTACATCACGTACATAAGGATCACATATTCCGAATCTCTCAGGAATAGTCCAGATAACACAAATCACAAATAGTGGAGGCGAACACAGTCACCATCACGTGGGTCACGCACATACCTACGCTCCCACGGTCAGCGGACTTATTAATATCACAATAAGTCTTTCTATGACCTATGCTCATCGAGGTACCAGTCTATATCCCCCCCGTAGGCACACAAGGAATAGAGGGTCCTAAGCGAACGCAACCTCCCGTGATAGCAAGTATGGTAGGTATGTCATACACACAATCCATATACCAATACTAAGTAAACACACGTCTTAGTAGTACCGTATTTTAATCGTAGTATATATTCTCATACTAACTATAATTAACACAATTCATACTATTCCGGTTTGTAATTATACGCGCCATAATTATCTCACTTCGTAGTAGACACTCACCTCTCAACCCAAACCGTCCATGTAATAACACTCTCGTATGTAAATTCCTTCTCATAAATACCCAATTGTCCCAATATTATCACTACGAAGGTTAACTATATCCTCGAACAAGTTTACGGAACTCCAAAAGTCAAAACAGTCCAAAAGGGACCAAACTGCCAGCTCGTTAGAAGTCTCGTTCGAACGAGACTTCGAACGAGTTTGGACTGTCAGGTCGTTAGAAGTCTCGTTCGAACGAGGCTGTTCGAACGAGATCCCAGTTCGTTCGAACGAACTGTCCCTTCTAACGATATCTCGTTCGAACGAGATATCGAACGAAATCCCTACTCGTTAGTAACGACTGGTCAACTCGTTAGAAGCTCGTTCGAACGAGTTCGTTCGAACGACCTGGGGGCTGCTTCTAACGAGCCACCAGTTTCGGCCCAGATTTTTCCAAAAATCATTTTTCACCATTTTTATCAATTCTAATCTCTTCCAAAGTTCATCCAAATAACGTTTTAGGGTCTCTAATTCATCCTAAACATATTTACATCATCTCCTAACATGTTTTCAAGGATTAAATCATCATAACATCAACCAAATTTACAAATCTCTACACTTTTCCCAATTTCTCTAGAACATGAACCCTAGGTTTATATCATCATCAAATCCCAGAATTTATTTCGTTTTAATTCCTTAAAATCACAATTATTATAAGGGAAATCATCTACCTAACATACTACATGCATTTCTCTTCACAATTTCTCAAGTTCTATGATCTAAACTACATGGGTTTTCATATTTTCTCCAAGAACAAACCATAAATCCGAATTTTCTAACATGGAGGAAACATTCTCAGAAATTAAATGGAATAAAGTCACTTGCCTTGGTTGTCTCTGAGTTTGGTGTAGATTAGATGAAGTTTTCTACAGCAATTCCTCTCTCTCTATCCTTCTCCAAGCTTTCTTCTCCAAAAAGCTATGGTGGCTAGGGTTTGCTTTGGGGGAACTTATGAAAACCTAATTTAATAAACCTCCGTAGCTTTCTAAGTTAATATGGGTTGGTTATGGGCTTAGTGGGCCAAATTCCACATCAGATTTACATCACCAATTTTCGTCACTTTTAATTCCTAAAAATGTAAAATTACCAAAATACCCTTTAAGTTACCGGTATGGCCTAAAAATACCCCGGGACCCAAACTATACCCCCGGCTAGTGTTTTCTGACTATCTCGACCCTTCCGGACGCGTTGGTGCACTCAAAACGACCATACGGATTATAGATTTTAAATTCACTTTTATTAACAAAATAATATACCGTGACGCGGCGGTCCCACGCGTCTCAACAAAATTTCTAAAATGCCGTATATAAATCTCACGACAAATTTTATAATACCAAATACATATATAATCATATATGCACATAATCGAATACCAATTCGCATCTCATTAGTATTTATAACCCGGATTAATTTCCAATTAATACACAATTAATTAATTAATCCCAAAAATAATTATAGTCAAAAGTACGGGGTATTACAATGATCACTGCCCCATAATATATAGTCGCATCTCTTGATGCTGAAGTTGATGAGCCATATGTCCATATCCTTCAGTAAAACATATGAAAATAAGAACTATATAGGGATCACTACAAGATCAAGGAGTTGCCATACTTCTCACTCTCATATGTGATTTTTCTTAAACTCCCCCTACCATGCTACAATTCAATATATGATTAATTCGCGAAATTATGTCATAGAAATATGAGCTTCATCTTAAACATGCTTTTAGACCACATACTTAAATGTACTGAAACTAAATACTAAATTACAATACATGTAAACGATTTCTCTCAAAATCATACAAAATAAACAAAATGTAAACATTCAAGAGATTCATCTTAAATAATAGAAAATAAATATAATTAGAGATTGAGATACGAGAGATCAAAAAAATAAAGTAAAACACTAAAAGTAAACCCTCGCCTCCATTGGATCAATCTATCATCTTACAAATGACTAAAACCCCTGAATAGGATCAATCTATCACCTTACAAATGACTAAAAATAATTAATTGTAAGACTACTAAAACCAATAGATATAATAAAGTAAAACACTAAAACCAATAGATAGAATAAAGATAAGTGAATATAAACATAAGTGAATATAAATAACTATAGACATATGTCAATACAAATACCAGAAAATAAACATAGATATGCTAAAGAACTAACTCACAGATGTACAATAGAGAACATACCCAATAACTAAACTCATCGTGTTTTTTATATAGTCTCATAATTCAATAAAAGATACAAACCATACAAATTAACACCCACACCCATACCATACCCAGATTTCTAATTAACACTGATACCTACAACACAGATTAACATCCATACCTACAACACATGTCAATAATAAAAACAGAGATACAAAACAGAACTTGTAAAACAGAATAAAACAAAAATTCAATTCGAATGAAGAATCCATACCTTACGCACCTAGATGATTCTCGCATCTGGATCAGAATGATAAACCCTAGAGTTTCAAAACAAAGTCGTGGAGATGTTGATCAAAACCAAAACAAATGATAAACCCTAGAGTTTCAAAACAAAATCGTGGAGATGTTGATCAAAACCAAAACAAACACAATGATAAACCCTAGAGGTTGAATTAGAAATTTGTAAAACATGTGAAAAGATACTACCTTCTTAGATGATACAAAGATTCAATAGATGGAGAGGGCGCCGATCGAGTGAGAGAAAATGAGGGCGACGGGGGTTTGTGGGAGACATCGACAAAGAGAGAAGGAAGTCTGTGGGTAAAATTTGGGAGTATGTTACAAAAATACCCTGATTTTTTAATTAAAGTGTAATTTTGGTGAGTATAAAAGAGGGGGAAATCAAAGAATTAAGGGGTTGGTTGGTAAGAAAGAAAGGGAGGTGATCTGAACCATTAAAATGTGTAACACATCTTGACCGTTAAAATGTGTAGACAATTCAAAACAAAGATACATTATTATATATATATATATATATATATACACACACACACTAGCAGATACCCGTGCCCGAAGGCACGACAAAAAATTCTAAAGTACGTAATCGTGAAACGAAAAAAATTTCAAAATTATGTAATCGCAAAACAGTAAAAAATATCATTCAACTGTTTCATCTAACTTGACTCTTTTACACCATACATCTAATTGTGTGTTATTTAATATAACTGTTGACATGTATTATTAATTATGTGGGAGAGTCGTGAAAAGTTTTGGGAACACAAAATTTAATGGGTCTGACAATTAATCCAAATCGGACTCACTCTCACCGATGCATCCGGTAACCTCTCGATCTGACAACACCATCTCTAGTTCAATTTGAAGAAATAAACCAGAAAGCCCAATTCTCAAATTTTAATTTGAAGAAAGGAAAACCGTATAGACCACTGATAATATAGACCACCACTTATAAAAAAAAAGAAGTAAAAACCCAAAATATAGACCACCGATATTTCCAAAAACATCTACCCACAATAATTTAACATTAAAATTGATAGCAACATTCAAGCGCAGAGACTGCAATCGTTTGAACGTTTATGCATGTGTATTATAATTGATAAGGAACTCTGGAATGACATTATGCCCATAAATCCAACTTGAACCACCAACGTATTTAAGGTCTTGAGAATTTGACTAAAGCCCAAAGACTGCCCCTAAGCTGGAAAGAAGGTATAATTTATACAGCAATATCTTAAAAAATTACCAACAATAAATTTATAAATTTTCACTATCAATAAAAATAAAGATGTCAGAAACCAAAGCAAGATACCCACTGCTGTGGTGTCAAAATACACACCCAGACCCAAACAACCAATCCAGATACAAATCCAAATCAAAGTTCTCGATAATACCCAAAGTTATAGACAGAAAAAATCAGATCTGCAACACATTCCTCTTTTTTTGTCTGCCAAATAAGCATTTGGATCTGTAACACAAATGGAGAGTACAATCATAGAAATAATCAGCAAATGAAAATGGAAAAAAAGGTTAAAAAATTATCAGATCTAGCAAGTTTTATTGTCAGGTAGCATTAATTAAAAAATTATCAGATCTGGCAGGCGTTCATTAAAAAATTATCGTATGTTGCCTCCTCCTAGTTTATCGGTCTTGGAGGATAGTGAAGGGGTTTTATTTTATCATATGTTGCCTCCTCCATAGGATCTTAGTCCAGAGATTCAAGGTTTTAAATATAATCTTAATGCCGAATAACCTTAACACAAAGAATCAAAGTTTTTGTTAATTACCTTGTCAAATGAAGTAGCGAGGTACATGTGATTGCCTTCTTGGAAGTAATTATTTACTTTATAATTTTTTTGGTGAGTCCACCAGTGACCTGTGTTGAAGATAATAACATCAACATTATGGTACTTAGAAGAGTAACCTTGTATCATATCTAATCTAAATCTTTCTCTACACTTCCCAACCTTATATGAGATCTTCTATTCTTGAACTAAGAATGGTGATCTTATGAAGTCAATTGAGCAGTTATAATCCTTGAATCTTAAAGAATAAAACCCTATTGTCCTGTACTCATGGTGACCTGAGATGTCGATGACTCTCCTCTTATCAGGCAATGACTCTCTCAAAGAACACAACAGTGATTCCAACATCTTCCTATTTAGGGAATCCCTTTAAACACTGATATTTCCCCCCTTATCATCCTCAACATTTTTAACCCATCAAACCTGAGAATGTGATAACCACGTGGCTTCCAACGGAACTTCAAGTAATCCATATCCGACATGAAATTCTTGAAATAATCAAAGGAACCATTAATGTAGGGGCAAG
The DNA here is from genome assembly GCA_949130495.1 of Sambucus nigra. Classification (NCBI taxonomy): domain Eukaryota; kingdom Viridiplantae; phylum Streptophyta; class Magnoliopsida; order Dipsacales; family Adoxaceae; genus Sambucus; species Sambucus nigra. The sequence goes on along the minus strand of OX422217.1, from coordinate 299,419,981 downwards.
ACCTTGCACTATGAAACATGTATGGAGAATTTTTAAAAATATACTACACGTTTCAGTTTTTTCTTAGTCTCATTCATAAATTATTTTGAGCAACCACTAAACATCATTTTCACATATAAGAAGAACCATATTTAGGAAACAATGGTTGTCTTAAGGAAGAAAAATATCTAGAAAATTAATTTGTCAAACATCAAGAAAGAGGCCTACATTCATACAAACATTACAGTATGTACTGCATTTCAGAGGAAGAACCTCATGTAAAAAAAAGGTAAAAAAGCATATTATATAACTGAATATGCTCATTTGATATTCAAAATAGGGTCTACAAATCAAAACCTAAATAACTGTTTGATATTCAAAATAGAGCACATACTATAATAACCGAAACTATAGCATAATATAACTAGGAAATTGAAGCTTTCTACTAAATAAAAAAATTAGAAAAGTATAAACTAACTAGTTTGAAGGCTTGCCTCATTATTGAAGAGGGACAAACCCATTTGGTTTTGGTGGATTATTTGGCAAAGGACTTTCAAACCACATGCTGTAAAATGCACAAATTAACCAAAAGTTTAAATTAGCAACATAAAACACAATTTAAATATCAACTGATTAGGCATAAATTCTTCCAAATTTTTCCCTTTAATTTAGTTACTTTTAGCACCTCGAACAATGTAATCGATTTGATTTTATCTCATAATCTTTCTACTGACTTATTCTAACGAGTACCTCAAGTTTCTGGTATTTCGTACTAATTTTATAGGTATTTGATGTCACTAAAGAACGAAAGAAACCGGAAGAATAAAGAAAGAAAAGAAGGAAAGTCAAAAGGGAAAAGTTGTAATTTTTAACCAGAATTCGGACGAGGCATCTAAGAAAAGTTGAAGATATCAAATTTGCAAGTACATGGGAAGAAATGGTACCTCAATCGGAGTCCCAGTGAGAAAGTTATGAGCAGTCAAAGATAGAAGAAAAAGTCAAAGAAAGATAGGACCGATCCGAAATACAAAGTTCTAGTGAACCCCAGATCCGAAATAGAAAGTTCCAACTAAATTGCATTTAGTTGTAGCCAATTCTCAAAACAAATCATCTTTTCCTTTCTTTTTAGAGTCAAAGTTAGGATTTCTTCGTCTATTCAACGTCATTACAATTCCTTTGTCCTATTTCCCTGAGGATCGATACCCGACTTATCAGATTATTACTTGAGCGACAGGCTTGCACTAAAGCCTAGAGAGTAGGCACTTCTGAGACACATTCTTAGTCGCAACCAATAAAAAATAAGGTTATAACCGAAGGTAACGAACAATCTCATATCAAATAACCAACCATTGTTATTTTTCCCCATTGTTGCATCTGCCACCACACCACCAACCATTACTATACCAACCGCAGTAACGGTTAGCTCGAAAATCATGGCGGAACCCAATGCACCAAATGCTAGTGATTCGAGGGCCCAATTATACCTGCTCCCAAACCAGCAGCCGTTGCTGAGCTGGTTGCCATGACATTTGTAGCAAGCACTACCGTATCCATTACCCATAGAAGGACAACCGAGTAATCTATGATTCACACGTACATGTCTCTCCAGTCCATACTATTTTTAGCATTATGATTTCTCATTAGGGAAGAGAGGATGTTTGATTCGGATAGAATCTCAAAAGCATCGCCAAGTGATGTGTCTGCTAGTATCCATATCTGATAAGGCACAATAGAAGAATAAAAAAAATAAATTAAAAAAATTAGAGCCTAAAAAACAAAGAGCACGCACTTGTGACTTAACTATAGCAAAGAAATAGCATATATCTAGCTCCTAACAGGTAAGAATTTGATGTTGGCAACGGTTTTTAAGTGGCAAAACTAATGTTGTATTTTGACAAACAATATGAGACCATATTCAATAATGTAATGAGAATGTATTGAAAAAACTAAAAATAGAAGCCAAAGTTACATGTTTCTACATTACATATGATAACAAATACATAATAAAGTATAATCAAATTGTTGTTCTCTAGTCCGTCATGAAAAAACCAAGCTTAGCTATACCATACAGCCGGTATAATCAAAACTAAACTATAAAAACCAAACATAAGAAAGTACTTCGACATTTAAAGAGAATTATTTTACTACATCCTTATAGTCACCTCATATTTATCGGTCGAGAATTATAGAGCCTCTCTTCTCCCATGGTATTTACTTGAAAATAAATGGGGTGTATGAGCAGGTATTTTTCAATATGAAAGTATCCAATTAAAAATGAGGCATTAGAATCATCCTTAGAATCAATCCCTTGTAGTCATGAGCAGGAGACACCAATGTGTACTTTGGCAATGCAAAAACCTAGTCCTATGAGAGTCCATGAAAAATGTGTGGCACCTATATATCAGTTAAGAACAAAATGAGTGGCACCTGAATGCATAACTGCAAGGGAAATCAATTCATTACGCGAGATCTAAATCATTCGATGGAATGATAACACTGGAACAACATATTATGACTTTTATCAGATGTTTTTTTTAGCTGATTTGCAAGTCAATATTGTTGAGGCTAAAGTAAAAATTATGAGTGTTGTAAATTACCTAACACAATGAACATCAATCGAGGGAAGTATATATTATTATTATTAAAAGATGTAAAGTGAATCGAGGTATGAAATTGATAAAGTCATTGTTGGGCAGCATTTGGTTGGGGTCTTTTTGCACGCCGGAACATTGTAGACGGAGAAATAGTTCTCGAGTATCATGGTCAATAGGTTAGGGGAAGTGTTGTCGATCTGAGAGAGGCACACTACCATTAGGAAGGCAAAGACCGCTACCTGTTTAAGGCAAAGACTGCTACCTAGATCATATAAGAAAAAAGAGATTAAATCTATTTGAATTGCGTCCGTAAATTATGTATGTACAAAACATATTATATATTACATAATGTATAATGTCCATAGAATAATATATAGTCCATAGTATACACAATGTAGACGCAATGAACTTGCTAAAGAGTTATGTATGGACACAATGTATACTCTCATAAACCACATATGTCGCCAACATATCATTCGCTGAAAGTAAAGTTCATATTCTGTCTCGAAAAGTGCAATAAAGAATAAAAAAAATAGTAGTGTTTTTAATAAAAGAAAATCTAAAATTATACAATTAAATACACTTGCACTTAGAGCATAACCGGAAGGATCCTAGGAGGCTACGATCACATAAATTGAATATGTACTCCCTTTTTTATTAATGGGAGCATGGCAGCCCTGCCCATATACTAATAAGGATCGTTCCAAGAACGGAGCTACAACACCCGCATTTAGGCTAATTTCCTAGCTATACGTACAATCAATTTGCAAACCCAGCATATATTTTACTCAATTCAACATAAAACCAATAAACACAAGGGGTACGAATAACATAATAAAATGTATGTGAGGTGCTTAAAAGTACAAAATAATTAAACCATGTCCATATAATAGTCATTTAAGTATGGAACTTAAGCAATTTTCTGTGTAGTCATGTGTACATCACAGTGTGTCCATGCCCACGATATATTTTAGGATCATGCTCACAATATGAAATTAAATTTATCTTTAGAGATTATGCGTTTCGTTAACAGGTGTTTAGACACCCGGTCATTTCGCCAAACACCTAGAATGCAACTAATTAAAAGAACAAAAGTTGTCTATAAGAATCAATCAGTCATTTCGCCAAACACCTAGAAATCAACTTATTAAATGAAAAAATAACATAAGTACCTTAAGGGGAGTTTCTTACTAAAACTTGTTCAGCCCTTCCCTTCAATCGTTGTTATCACCCTATAAATGGGTAAGAAACATTTAATTTAAATATACATTCTTTCATAAGCACAAAATGACCTTAAAAGCAACACCAAACTATTTTCTTAACCATGTATGCATAACTTAAATATGCATACTTCCATAAACCCCAAAATAAACACAAAAGTAAACCCCAATATTAAATCAAACTCCTAAAGATCAAACCCCCAAAGTAGGTTAAGATCGAATTTAATGTGTGAGAGAGACTACTTGAGATCTCGAAAAACCTGCATACTTCCATAAACACCAAATTAGTAATAGAATAAACACTAACGTAAACCCCAAAATTAAATCAAAACCCAAAGTATGTTAAAAGCTTGAATTTGACAACCAACAATTTTGAGCCACGATGCCCAACTTAAATATGAAACCCAAAATTTCAAACCCCAAAACACTATAATGTGAGAGATATAATAAAAATGAAATACATTTGAACCAAGAACCATGATGTTGGTACCAAATCCCTTTAAACTAAAAGATGATTCAAAGAGATAGAGAACCTGAGATCTTAAAAACCTAGAGGGGAGAACAACCCGAGCTTAAGAACCAAAACCTAAAAGACGATTTAAGAGTGCGTGGGTTTTTGAGAAAAGAGGCCGAGAAAAGAGAGAGAGAGAGAGAGAGAGAGAGAGAGATGGGGTTGTGTGCATGTCTAACATGAGAGTGTATTACCATAATACCCAAATTTTGAATTAAGGGTAAGTTTGAAGAGTAAAAAAGGGAGGGGGGGGGGGGGAAACCAAAAAAATAAGTGGTAGATTTGTAAAAAAGAAAAACATGGGACCCTTGATTTTTGGAGAGTGATGTGGCCAAATGTGAGCCGTTATATACATATATATATATATATATATATATATATATATATATATCATTATTTTATTAATTTTTTAAAATATATTTTTTAAACAAATATTTTTAATTAAATATTTTTTTTAATTAAATATTTTTTTTTATTTTTTTAAAATTATTTATTTTTTTTTTCTTATTATCATCTTTAAAGGTATTTTTTTTTAAAATGCGGGTTCTTATGGACTGGGTTTTGTCACGGGGGCAAATTTATCGCCGTGCCCTCGGCACGGGCATCCACTTGTATTTATATATATCACAAGTGTAGCTATGTTATGTTTATAACATGAATAATTATTTACAACAATTGTTTCACTACAGTATTGTTTATCAATGAGTACCTATTGAAGGTAGTTATACTTAGCCTATAGAGAGTATTAACGGGATTAGACGTAAACAACGGTGATATGTCCTAGTTAGACCGGGTAGTTTAATCAGAATATTAAAATGAAAACGTTAGGTGCACACTGTAATTAAGAGGTCAGGTTTTATCTCACGTGGGTGCTACCGGTTAATCTTAAAGTAATACACAACTATTCTAAGCGATTTAAAATAATTATCTACTTGCAAAATATTTTCTACTCTTCAAACTTTGGCTCGTCGGCTTCTGTACTTCTTTATTTTTTGGACACCGAGGTGTGCTGTAGCAGCAGCTAGGATAGCAGGGATAAATCCATTCTTACCATAAAGTAGTTATGGACGCTACATATTTGCTTTGACTCCTCAGTCGATTTTATCTAGATAAGATCATTCATTTCAGTTTACAGTTGGGCGTGTTGCCTGTAGTCGACAGGATTTTATTTTACTATCAAACTTTGTATTTCTATCAGACATTTATATTTTCGTACTCATTTTATTTATTTAGTTACTATGAACATTTTGTTTGATGATCGATGGTTTATTCGGTTCAGTCTTATTACTTATTTACGCATGGTAATTACTTCGTTCATTGTGATTGTATGGTTTGTTCGAATTATTTATACTATATTATTATTGTGACGATGATGCTTAGAATGAATCATACTGAGATTCTTTTTTTATTTTAGTTGAGGATTGGCCACTCAGTAATAGAATAGGAGGTTGTCATACATAGATCTAAGTTTTAATAATTTTGCAGGGAACAAGTGAATCTGGAAAAAGAATCAAAGAAAAAATGCTCTCAAAAATGTATTTGAGTTATGAAGATTTCAGATCATTTAAAATGAGAGGGAATTGGCCTATTTATAAGGAAATTTTAAAATTTGGGATCGTGATGTGCACGGTTAGATTTGTCGTGCGCATAATTTTGTCCCATGTGGACATCATGCAAACATTGTGTGAATGAGCTTAAAATGAAGTAGTGCAAATAGAGTCGTGTGCATGGGCCTAAAATGAGGTTGCGTGAACGGTCTCTACACTTAACCCTTAAAAAGCTTTAAAAGTTAAAATGAAACAATACCAATTCCCAAAACCGTTTAAAACACTTATTTCGTCAACTTTTAAAATCCTCACAAATTTTTAAGAATATTTTTTGCATGTATGTGCGTTAAGTCGTAATCAATTAACATTATACTAAAATGATATAATATTCCCTTCAATGTGAATGCATGGTGATGAAAATCTTCACTGAGTCATTTGTAAAATCTGTAATGTTCAAAAGTTTATCTACGCCCAATCTAAGATAAATGATCACGCCTCACTCATATCAAATCAAATCTATGTGACTTCAAAGACTCAGGGACTCAGTTTTTTACTTCTAATAAAATAATTTATTATAAAAAAACAATTTTTAATAAAACAGGAAAGACATTTTGTTTTAAATTTTGATGCAGTTAAATCCATTTTTTATATATTTTTTAAATAGTTGGACCAATTTTATATTTATTTTTTCGAAACCTTTTTTTTTTAATTCTAAAATATTTATAACATTTTTTCATTTATAATTTTTTTTCATTTTAAAGAGTCGAAAAGGTTTCTTTTGAAAAAAATAGTTTTTTTTAAACAATTAAAACGTTTTTTAATTTTAAAACAGTAAAAATATTTTACTTTTATTTCTTAAAACAACTAAAAACCGTTTATTATTTTTTTGAAAAACAATTTTTCATAAGATAGTTACAACGTTGCTTTTTTTAAAACATCTATTTAGACATTTTTTTATAAGAAATAGTTATCTTATAAAATATTTAAAAAACTGTTTCTTCCCCTAAATAATAATGTTTATCAAAGTGTATGTTTGTGTGTGTATATATAGTCAATATAATATGCCGAAGAAGAGTTTTAAGAAGAAAAAAAACAAAATGCCTAGGGCTTTGTGGTGAAATGTGGTTGTTAGGTAATAAATATGAACAGTTTATATTTAAAAACGAGTTATTTAACGATCAACCGATATAATTCATCAAAAATTATGAAATTTCATTAAATAACCAATAGTTAGTGAGGGTCATATCATAAATAACCCAAAAAAATTTAATTACTGTAGTATTTAAAATTAGTTTTCAACATGATTCCATATGTCCGAAAATATAGCTTGACTCGTTTCAACATGATACCATATATCCGAAAATGCATGGCCCCTTGCGTTTCTGTTCTAGATAACATTGACTAAAATGCCTGTAATCTTTCGTGTGATCAAGAACGAGTAAACATGGCATCTAATATATCCAAACATGTGCACACGAGCTTTTGACACTTGGATCTTTATTGATATTAATCCAGTCAAATCCAAATATATTTTTTAAAGAAACGTATATAAATGTATGTATCGCATCAAGTATGTAAATCGTCGGTTTGTGTTCACAAACAATTCAACACATGCCGCTATCCTAGTCCTTTTCATCTAATAAAAAATTGTGGACTTCTTCTATCAGTACAGCCAATCAACACATTTGCACTTTATCCCTATACGGCAAAAGTGATGCTGCCAAAGTCATATCTGACGTTACAAAGAGAAAAACTCTATGTAAACTTAATATTGCGAGACAAGCATTTTTTCCTTTGTTGGTTCATTGCTAAACGTTTATATAAGAAACCATGAGAAACCATCATAATAAAATCTCATCTAGATTGGCTAGGAGTGTAACAGGAAAATTTTGAGTCACTCAAAAGGTTGAAAACACCATTTAACCAAGACAGACAGCTCTTGAGCACATTGGGTGTGTATTTTAAGGTCGTTAAGTGTGCAAATATCTTCTTTCACTTCACAAAGAAGCTCCCGATCTAATCAATGATGAGATAACTACATGGTTTCAGCTACAATCCCAATCCATCATCAGGAACTGAATTTTCTTGAATCCCAATCCTGGACTCCAGAAAAAGCACTAAATCCCGAACAAAACAAGCGCTTCACATTTTCCTATCTAAACTATGGAGTGTCACGGAAAAATCAGAATAGTACAAACCATCATGATCAATTATAAGTAAAAGAGTAATGTTATATACTCAAATAACTTTTTCAAATTTCTTTCAAAATGATTTGGTTTTTGTATTCTAGCTGGACCCTCACCACATGGCAATAGATGACAAACATGTAAGAGCATAACGTGGCCTCCACATCAGATTTGAAAAATATTTGGAAGAGTTGTTTTGTACTCATAGAATTATTATTCTAAGTAAAATCGTTCTCACATCATCTGCAACCCTTAAGCTAAGGAGCACTAGCACGTCTAGAAAAGAGTCGTGTTCTCGTTATATAAACCTTATAAATAGGTGTCATACTTTCCCCATCACCTGTTTTGTGCCGATGGGATTCAACGAGGAATAACTAAATGGGCAGAAGGAAGTTTTTTTTTCCGGTTAAGATAAGGAATGGTTGATGTAGCAGTAGAGCTGAGAGAAGATGATCAGGTCATCAGGTAGTTAGCTCATACAAATGTGTGGAATTCCTTCTTACTGTAAGGACCATACCTTAATCAATGGTAAAGAACCACTCGTTGTGCAAAGAATGTTTGGATATATTTAATTGATTATTAATTTAGAAATTATGTAAATTTGAAATTAATAATTGAATTAAATATTAGTGCCCTATTTAATACGGTCCACGTAAAAATTTAAATTTGATAAGGAATCATCGGGTTAAACCATCAAAATTTGAAAGATAGTTGATAGGTTAGTTTTCGAATAAAAATCTACTACTTTGATAGATGGTACAATTCATGTCAATTTAGAACTTTGGGTTCTCACTCTTGAATGAATCCTGTAAGTGATATCAAACCCTGAATAAAAACAGTATTATAGCTTGGCATCGTAAATATGAATGCAGTAAAATAAAGGATGCAGTATGTACGTGGTTCAGTAGATCGTCTTTCCTACATCTAGGGGGAGTTGTTTATTTATTGGAAAAGGGGCAATTAGAGTGCTATTGTTGTTTGCGGAGAGTCTAGTTCTCCATGAGCAATGTACACATCAACATCCTAAAATTGGGTGAGGTCTCCCTTAATTATATGTACTAGGTACCTATGAATCTAGGTCTCTCTGCTTTGAGTTTATCCTTAGGTGATAGAGTCATGTTACAATTAATCACCCGTGATGCATGGTGATCCCCCCATATTCTAACTTGGCTCTTTAGTATTCGACTATGTCTCTTGACCTCCGAGGACCACATTTCAATCCACGTGGTGCAATCGACTACATTTCCTTTCTATTGCCTCCAAAACTAGGGTGATTGACCTCGTCTTTCCGTTATTTGGACGTGTGTCGCCATGGGTTTCCTCAATCGTCGCCACTTGTCCCGCACATGCCCACTCAAGAGAGTGGGTTACAATCATTGAATTATGTTGTGCACAATCCCCAAGAACGACCCGACCCATCAAAACTATCATAAATCATCATAACATAGCAAAGCAACCAATTAAACCATGGTGAGTTCAATAATCTTAATCGAATTTAAATTACGTAGAAAACATTTTAAATAACATGGAATGAATGAAAATAATTAATAAAGCAGGAAAATTAATTAATAAGCCATTAAAACTAATCAATAAATCTTTAATAAATGAGAGGGGTGGTGAATAGTAACTGTGGGGGCTCATCTGTTTATTTCAGCCCAGGAGAGTAACCGACTTGCCCAGCATGCACAGTGGACTGCCTGACACAAATTTGTTACTCGTTTAAGACCCGTGTATTTAACATGCACTTAAATACATAGTGGTTTACTCAAATCGATTACCAACAATCACATAGAGGATATTCAGGAACACAACGAGTTATCCACGAGCTAATTGAGTTACTTTTACAACTCAATCTCTAATTTTTTGCATCTATAAATTGTAAACCCTGACCCTGGGCAATGAGATGTGACCTTGATTATCGAGAGACACTGATAAGAACATAGTAACCTATCCGTGGACGTTGACATGTTATCGAACCACGTACATCTATTGTTACGTGTGTGAATAATTATTTTCATCTCGATTTTATTTTTCTTATCATTCATTGTGATAATTCTCACACTCACAATTGGGGCTGTCTGTGGAAAATGACTATTTTTCCAACAAAGACAGTCATCAACATAAAGCCCGTAATGTCTTACCACCATAGCCATATTCCTCAGGTTGGCGATGTCCAGGATGACTCAATCCCACCTACGGTCAGGTCAGAGATTCTCCAACAACCAAATCCCAGGTTTCGCCAAGAAAGGTAGTCTTCTGAAGAAAGTCAAGCACCACCTAGGTCTACCCAAATCTCTAGATTGGTTAACGTTTATGAAGCCATGCTTCGAGAACATGAGGAGGAAACATGGCTCTAGGTGGAAGAGAATGCTTGCCTGCAAAGGTGATTAGAAAGAATGGAGAGGTATTTCCACATAGATACTAGGAAACGTCGTGATAGGACTCCAATTCCTCTTGTGAACAACAATCGCATCCGAGGAAGGGGCTCTCGTACAACTAAGACCGATCTGAACGTGGTAGGTCAGAGCATGATCGATTAGAGTGTGGCCGATCAGAGAGGCACCATAGAAGAAATGATCGCCAGAATGTGAACATCAGAATTTTGGTTCATAAAGAGATTGACCAACATCCAGACAATCGAGGAGCCAGGTCCACCAGGGAGCTAGCCAAAAGAGATCTCAACACCTAGATGAAATCCCCTTTCTCAAGGACGATTGAAGAAAAATAACACCCAAAGAAGTTTGTCATTCCTAGGTTCAAGATCTATGATGAAAAGACGAATCCCATAGACCACATTTGATAGTACAGGCAGGCAATGACCATGTGGAGCAACAATGATGCATTGATGTGTCTAATCTTTCTTCTATCCTACATAATGTAGCACAAAAGTGGTTCAAGAAGTTCCCCATAGGGAGGACAAGTGCTTCAAAGCCCCACCATAGGCTTTCACTGCTCACTTAATAACCATAAATTCCCACCCTAAGAGGATTAATTCATTGGCCACGATGAAAAAAAGCCAAAAGAGAGCCTTCGTGAATATACCAAGAAGTACTGGGAGGACTTCAATGAAGTGGAGGACTTCTCAGAGTAGGTTATCATTTCATCCTTCCATATTGGTCCGCCGACCTCATCTCTGTTACACCAGTCTTTGACAAAGAAAGGGGCCAGCACCATCGACGACCTTATGGACCATGTGGAGAAATACTCCAAGGTTGAGTACATGGTTCACTGTAATGTAGGGGATAAAGTTCGAGCAAAAGTAAGCAAATGAGGAGACAAGGGTGACACTCCAAAGAACGGGGGCAAGAACGGCTCTAAGAATGGGAGTAAGGTTGATCCTTCAAAGGTGTTTCAGGTTATTAACATATTCCTCAAAGAATCAATCTACAAGATCTTGAGAAATATCAAGGATCTACCAATCATCAAGTGCCCTAAGAAGATGGGTGGTGACCTAACGAAGAGGAATAACACACTAAAATGCGCATTTTATAAGGAAGGATGACACAAAATTGAGAATTACAACCCTCTAAAATCTCACTTGGAGGAATTGGCCCAAGATGGGCATCTCAATGAGTATATATAAAATAATGATGATAAGGTCGAATCCAATGGTGACAAAAATACCAGATAATGTCTTTGATGACTACATGGGATAGGAGTTCATAGTAATTCATGGAGAATCCGACCTAAAGAAAATCCAAGGGAATGTTGTTCAGATAGTGCTAAAGAAGGTCACTGTTGTCATGAAGGAATTATAGATTTACCCAGCAAAGGGCCAAGCTAGCAAATGCCAACGACGAGAGGACATCGACTACACCAAACACATCGTCTTTACTGAAGATGATCTGATCAGGGTGAGGACTCCACATCATAATGCACTCTTGATAACTCTCACAGTTGTAAATTAGAACATTGACAAGCTCCTGGTAGATCAAGGAAGCTCATCAGAGGGGATTTACCTAGATTTATTCCATAAGATGAAGCTCAACCTAGCCGACCTGAAGGAGGCCATAATTTCGTTGGTCGACTTCGTAGGGAAAATTACAATACCAGTAAGAAAGACAGTCTTATCGATCAGGATATGCAACATCTCAAAACTAATTGAGTTCTTAGTGGTGGACATAGAGTCCCTATATTAAGCCATTATAGATAGAGGTTAGTTGCATGACTTGAAGGACGTACCATTTAAAAATTACAAGAAGCTGAAGTGTATTACTAAACATGGCCTGGCCGAGATTCATTGCGACAAAGCCTCTATAAGGAAGTCCTTTATCACAACCATCCTCTCTCGAAGTGAGAAGAAAAACAAAACAAAAGAAGCTTAAAAAATCCCATGATGGGCCTACACCCTCTAAATAGCAATTTACAATATGGATGACTAGGGGTGGAGGAGACCAGGATTCAACCCGCAGACAGTGTCGTTAAATGATTAAAGGAAGTTGGTGCTAATAACATCTTATCAGAGAGAAGAGTTCTGATCGAAACTGCACTAACCGATTAGGAAAAGAAAGAGTTGATTGCCTTTTTAAGAAGTAATATGGATGTTTTTGCCTGGGATACATATGATTTTCTTGGGATTGATCCCGATGTTGTTTCCTATCACCTACATGTTGACCCAACCTTTAAGTCGATCATTCAAAAGACTCGTCGAATGTCCCCCGAGATGGCTAAAACGACGAGTAATGAAGTAGGAAGATTCTGGATGCAGGATACATTAGAGAAGTTCAGTTACCTGAGTGACTATCTGACCTAATGGTAGTACGAAAGAGCAATGAAAGTTGGAGGGTCTGCATCGATTTTACAAACCTCAATAGGGCCTGCCCCAAACACAGTTTCCCACTGCCCAAGATTGATTAGCTCGTTGACACTACAACAACACACGAGAGGATGAGTTTTCTGGACGCCTATTTAGGCTACCATCAAATTCTGTTGTTCGGCCCTGTTCAAGATAAAAAAATCCTGCATTACCCCGATTGGTTTATACTATTAGAAGGTCATATCGTTCGGCCTAAAGAATGCAATGAAAACTTATTAGAGGCTAGTCATAAAGATATTAAAGAAATATATGGGGTACAGAATGGAGGTCTACATCGATGACATCTTAGAGAAGATAAAGAAGAGAGATGACCACCTAATGGACTTCTCCAAAACCTTTGAAATTCTCAGGAAGTACCAGATGAAACTTAACGCAAGTAAGTGTTCATTTGGTGTCTAGTGATGTAAATTTCTTCGATATTTAGTCAGTAAAAGATGAATTAAGGCTAATATAGATCAGATTGATGTGATCACCAAGGTCTATCCCCCGAAGAAGTTACGAGATGTTCAAAATCTTATTGGATGAAAGTACCAATGTTTGCATATGTGAAAAGTTATAGAAATTCTCTCCTATGGTCCACCAACCAGCTAAAGGCCTAAAATATTTGACAAGTCCTCGGTCGTTTGCATAATGGGGATTAAATATAATGGGACCGTTACCTACCGTACCTAAAAATTATAAGTATTCGATGGTCGGCATAAACTACTTCACCAAGTAGGTAGAGGGAGATCCATTGGAAAACATTCGTGATGCCTACATGACTAGGTTCATCTGAAAAACATCATAGCACGCTTTTTCGTACCAAGACCTATCATCACCGACAAAAACATGAAGTTTGAAGGAAACTTCTTTTAAGTCTTTTGTGATGAGTATGGCATCAAGAACCATTTATGTTCCGTGGCTTTAAACAAAATGATACTGAACGGCCTAAAGAAGAGGTTGGAGAAAGCAAAGGGTGCATAGTTGGATGATCTCCCTCGTGTTTTGTGGGCCTACCGTACTACTCCTAGGTGACCAACTGGTAAAACACCCTCTGTCTTCACCTATGGAATGGAAGTTACTATCTCGCTTGAGGTTGGTCTCCCTACCATAAGAACCAACTTGGTCGACCAAAGGATGAACAACGATGCATTACACACTGAACTTGACTTAGTAAATGAGCGAAAATAACATGTCATGATCAAGCTAGCTTCTTATCAGCAACAGCTAACCAAATAATATAACAAAAAAGTCAATTCGAGGAATTTCCAGGTAGGAGACTATGTTAAAGGAAAGTCCTCGTCAGTGTTGTAACATGGTCATATGTCAAGATGGGACCAAACTGGGAAGAACCTTTTAAGGTAATCAGGAATGGCCTTTAAGGAGCATATCACCTGGAAACGCCGGAGGGAAGGGATATACCGAGAACATGGAATGCAACAAATCTTAAGAGGTTTTACTTTTAGTATTCTTTATCTTTATCAGAACATTTAGTTTATGCAAATTTTTATTTCAAGCTTATGTTTCTTGCATGTTATTATTCAATGAATAAATGCCTATTGGCTATCGCATTTTGATTTTGTACATTGGCTACAACAATTTTAACTTATCTCAATATTATGAGCCCTTTCCAAATGATAACTCCCTTAACCATAAAGAGAAATCCCCTTTGGTTACAATAAGTTTCTTTGTTTATCTCAACCAAGGAACTTCCTCACCCAAAATAGAACTCCTTTGCATTATAATAAGTTATTCAATTTATTACAATCAAGGGATCTCATTATGTCGAGCAGGGTTTACAGTAATTACAACAATTCATTAAAAATATTTCAATTTCTATAACCCTCAGGTCTTTGTCATAAATACAATAGGCCTCGTGAGTTGAGTCGACAATAGAAAAAGCCCTACACAAGATCCTTAGCCAAAAAAGCCAACCTAGGTTGGTCACCAACTGTGTTGGTTGCCAAAAACCTGATAGGGAAGATGTCCCACTAACCAGGTACATTCTCGCTATCATCTCACCTAAGCCTAAGGGAGTGTGACGATAGGACCTAAAATGTAAGGCATGTGGAATGATATTACTAAGGCATATCAGACTGGGAGAATGTTTGAACATAAGTTAGCAAACTCACTTAGTCGGCAGGGGTCCAAAATGGTTAACACTTGTTCTTAATTCATTTAATCGGCTAAGAAACCTAAATGATTAATATTAAGTACTAAGTCATTAATCGGTGAGAGGCCCAAAATGATCAACAATATTACTTTAAGAGTAAAAGTCCTAAGCAGTCGACAAATGTCAACTCTTTCTAGTCAGTAGTTAAAATACAAAGGCGGTTATTAAAACATATTTAGTTAGCATACGCTCAAACTATGGAATAAGTTGATAATTAAACTTTATAAATATTGAAAAAAATTGAAGAGTACAATTACAAGAATACAAAATACACAAAAGACAATACAAGGGCCTAGACCAACTATGGATGGAGAGCAAGATAATCAGCCATGCGTGCTCTTCAACCATCATATCAGTTAGGGGAGATCACATCTTCATCATCTTCAAGATAATGGTTTAAAAGAAATGGGTGAATTGCATCAATGGAGATCCATTTATTGTCCTTTGATAAGGGAGGATAATGATAAGAAAGACAATCTACCTAGTACTTATACCATAGTTCTAATTCCTTAGGGGTCTTGACCTCCTTGAGGGTAGTCAATTACCCACGCTTGAATGCAACATCCTCAACCTCCTATAGCCTTGATGGTGCATCAGATTAGCCTTAATTATAACCTTCCACCCATGCTTCTCCAGGGCTAATTCTAAAGAGATGACTGAACCTTTTAACATCCTTTGGAGACCAGTCGCGATGACATATCCTTTTTAGCTTTGAGACCTCCTTCTTTAGAGCATCATTCTCGACTTGGATCACCTTGCCTACTTTGATGATATCCTTTCTCTCTAAGAGTTGGGCCCTCAAACCATTTATCTCCTCTAGAACTTAGGAACTGATGTCCTCCATGACTTGGATATCATTCTTCAACTTGGCTACTAACTCAAACTAGTCCTTGTACTTCCCAATCCTCACTTTCAGCGGCTTGCAGAGCTTTAAAAAAGCCTTGAAGACTTGGTCACTAATGTCATGTTCCAAAATCCTCCCCAAGTTAGGTAAGAGGGATGTAGTCATCTAGGATAGGCTACAATCAACACAACAAATAAGAAATGCAATTAATATAAACATAATTTAAAGAACAAAACACATAAAAAAGTTTTTTTCACTGATTAACAGTGGGAGGCCAAAGGCTAGTATAACTAGAAGGGATAAATTAATTGGTAAGAAGAAAAGGAAAAGGGAAACCCCTAAAGCTATGCAATATTATTCCTTTATGTTCTCAGAACTTCCCGATGCCTTCAATTTCCCATTAGAACTCCTCTCTTAGTCGATAGTTATTTTGACCTCAGTTGAGTTCTTATCAGCCTGGTCGATAGGTTAACCAATTATAGGCTTTTCAGCAAGTGGATTAGGTCTCAGAAGATGGATCTGGAATAGTTCAGAATTTGGAGGGATTCTAGCCGCTCCCAGAGCTTAATGTCATCCTTTTTTGAAGGATATCTTTTTAGAATACGTGATTTGGAGCTCAACATCATCGTAAGTCTCATCGCAGCCTTTTATGGAGTTGTTGTCTTTCATGCTCAGGAGATTTTCCTCCAACTTCTGATATTTCTTGACCAGACCCAAATTTTTTTAAGCAAGATTCTCCTTCTCTGCAACCAGAAAGTTATTGGCCGCCTAGAGATCAACAAAGGCCTTTTCTCAACTCTCTCTTTCCCACTCAAGTGCAGCACAAACATAATTTAAGTCATTTTTTAACTTGTTTAGGGCTTCTTTCGGCTTCTAGTTATTCATAGATAGCATGACCATCCAAAAGGGTAATAAAGTCAACCAAAAACTACATAGAACAAGAAAAGAGATATTAGTGCACATGAGACAAACACAAAAAGAAGATAAGAGGAAAAGAGGAAACATAACAGAGCAAGTCCTTGAGTGGACTTGAGTGCCAACTGGGCTAACCCCAGTTGTGAGGAATGATCACGATTGACCACAAGCATGCCCTCGTTTAATAAATTAGGATCCAATATGGGAGTATTGGCCACACTTGACCCCTCAGCAGCCATGGCTCAGTAGGATCCTTTAGAGACAGGCTTTTCTTGGACTACTCTTTCTTTCTTTCTTTCTTTCTTTCTTCTTTTTTCTTCATCTATCTCTATTTCTTATCCTCTATTGTTATTCTTCTCATTATCCTTCTCTTTCCCCTTAGCTCCCAAGCTAGATCTACTAACCTTAGGGGTGTCTCCCTCTGCTCTCTTCAATGACTTTATCTTCTCAGATAATTTAACTTGATCATCATCATCAATATTCATCACTCTCCCCTTATTAGGGGTGCAATCACATTTTATTGTCCTTTTTCTTACTCCTCTTCCTCCTCCTCCTCCTCCTCCTCTTCATCATCATCTTCGTCTTCTTATTATTCTTCTTCTTCTTCTTCTTCTTCTTCTTCTTCTTCTTCTTCTTCTTCTTCTTCTTCATTCTCTACCTCAATTGGTTTAAGGGGCCTTACTTTAGGAAATTCCAAGGTAGGCACTTTATCAACAGGTCGAGAAAGGAGACTACTGGTGGTATTCTTGTACTCTAGAAGATAAGCTACATAATGAGGTTGCTCCCCATTAGGAACCCTATCTTGGACTCTCCAAGTTTTGAGGTGATCAATGACTCTCATCTTGATCAAGTTAGATTCAACATTTTTATCGCGACCAGCAAAAATAGTGAAAGAAAATATAAATCAGAGGATAAGAAACAAGAGTAGAGAGAAAGAAAATAAAATAAAAAGAAACATGAAGCAAGCATAAGTAAAGAGAAAGAGGCCTATATGATCCTCCCCCCTGTCATAAATCTAATGACCTTGATACATCTCACCCTCAGATAGGGGAGGATGTTGCCATTTTTTTAGCAATAAATCCATGCCCCTAATAATATTCAAGTATAGAATACCATCATTAGTGCGGAACTAGACTTAATAGTAATAGATCTCAGTATGTCCTAAGTTGGTCCTATATAATTTACTTATTCAATGGACCCAATTTAAAATCTTCCTAACATTTAGTGCGCATTATTGAGGGCTGATGTCGAAGTCCTTGAAGAATCTTAGAAAAATGGGGTTTGGGGGGAAAGTTAACCCCCATATGATAAAGAGGATATGACTCTAGTGCCCTCCTTTTTATTTCATGGAAATATTTGGGGAGAGTGGAACAAACTATTTCCACCAATTGAGGAATATCATACGATTTTTTAAATTCTTCTATCGTTTTGATATCTAGAAGTGCCATGGATGAAAAAAAATTATATAAACAGAAAAAGAACTGTTGAAGTAGTGAAAGCAAAGAGAAGATGATAAGAACTTATAAGAATGAATGGAAAGCTTTGAAAATATGAAGAACTGAAGAAGAAAACACTAGAAGTTTTGTGGACAAGAAGTGTTAGAAAGATGATAGTTGGAGGTGATGTATCTAGATTTGAACTTCGTGCTAATGACGTAGCACAAGTATTGACGAGGTTTCGGGGGCATAAAATGCCTGCTTGGATAAGTGTGTCCCTACATCTTCAAAAAAATTACGAATCTTCCATGGTGTTTGACCTCGGACGAGCATACCCTTGTAAGTTCTTAAGTAATACAAGCTTGCCACTCTAGTTTTAAATAGTTTTAGGCCTTGGGGCTTGGACTCACTTAAAGTTTGTTGGCCCAAATGTTCAACCCTAAAATTTTAAGGGCAATTGTGGGGCTCAATTATTTTATATTTTTGCCTAAGAGAGTAGCCGACCATCCCAACATGCACAGTGTAGTGTTTGAATCAAATTGGTTATTCATTTAAGACCCGTGTATGTAACATGCACTAAAATATATGGATATTGTAGAGGCAATTATTATGCAACACAAATAAATATGAGAGAAATATTATCAAGAAGAGAACAAGGAATACAAGATGCCAATCACACAACAAAGGATGTACGTGGTTCAGCCAAGATGTGCCTACGTCCACGGTGGTGCAGTCGATATTATTTCTATATACTCCGAAGAGTGATTACAGAGAATACAACTTGTCCTTTTGCCCCGGACCTAGGGTTTAATATATACATGTGCATGTAGATGAGTGGGGGTGATGGGTTCCTCCACGTTTTCCATTTCCCCCATAACTTCCCTTCATGGGATCGTGGGGGGAGACTGGATCAATTATAAAAGATGAGGGGCCTGGACTTTGGGCCGCCAGGACTGGGCTACTCGTCCAGGCCCATAGTTATTTATTTCGAGTACCCACAATTTGCCCCTAAATTTGTTGGGCCATGTTTATGGGTCCAATGGATTTAAATGAGCAGCCATCATGGCTGATTTGTGATTCTTCGAAAACTGTGCAGTTGCTTTGGCGGCACCTGCTTCGCTATCCGTGCGCTATGATTAGAATTGAAGGCTTGTTGGGATAGCCACTATTCATCCATCGTTTTAGCCTTTCTAGTACTTTTCCTTCTTCTGAGAACTCTAGTGCTTGTACCTTCTTCTCTGAATCCCCATTCCCATTGCTTCTTAGTCGTCTTGAGCTCGTGCTTCTTCATCACTCGAACCGATCTTCTGTTTTGTAGGTTTCTCGTGCCCTTTCTCTGCACTTTCTCTTTGGTTTGTAGAGTTTCTTTGAGTTTTTCAATGGCGAAGATTGGAAATAGGTCAATCTCTGAGTTCAGGAAGTTCTACAATATTCCTGAGTGGGTAAATATTGAAAGTTGTGCCTCCTCACTTAGGAACGTTAGGGATATAGAGGATGCCCACTGGATCCATGTCTTGTTGCTCTCCCAGGGGGGACTCACTTTTACCCCTAATGATCTATTTCTGCATTTTTTTGGTTATTTCAGTATTGTTCCCGCAAAGTGCTTGCCCAATGTGTGGAAGATAGTAAATGGCGTCCATAGAATAAACCATTTGTATGGTACTAGGTTAGGACTTACCGAGATCTGTTTCTGTTATTCCTTCTCTCGAACTAGCTCAGGTGTCTTATACCTCAAAGCTAGGAGTCCTGATAGGGTATTGGTAGTAAACCTACCTGATTCCCATAAGGACTACTGGCAAGAGGGTTTCCTTGTTAGGAATTGGCAGTTCCCTCCCCAGTTTGATGGGTCGAGGTCTGAGAGGTTCACCGTCCCTTTTTACGGGGAAGAATATATAGGTAGACATTGTACTGTTATTTCAACCTTTGCTGACTTGTGACTTTTCTAACCTTTCTTTGCTTTTTCTTCCACAGTGAGGACAAAGAATTTGGAGCCTTCTCTCAGCGAGGTCCGTATTTCAGAGTTGGTGAAAGCTTGGAATATCACGGAGCCTCTGGGTGACGGCGAGCACCCCAGGTCTGCTGCCTTTTTGCTCGAGTACAAGAACGCAGGCTCCAGCTTCATAGCACGACCTGTGGATAGTGTTCCAGAGTTTGATTCTTTCGGAGAGACTACTGCTGAGCCTATCCAGTTGGACGAAGAGGAGAGCAGTTCTGAGAGTGAGCCTACGGGAGCTGTGAGAAATTTTGGTGGAGGGAGCTCTAAAAGTAGTAGTTCTTCTGAAGAAGATTCTGAAGCTCGATGATCGTCGAGCACTTCCAGTAGTTCAGGCGAAGAGATGCCTCCAAGGAAGAATCTGATTAGAGACGACGATGACGAGGACCATGTGCTTCTTTCACAGAGGTCAAAGAAACAAAAGTCTTCTTCTGGGGCCGTGGCTATTGGCTCTCGGTCCACTCAGGAGCAAGAGAGGAAGAAGAGAGAGGAAGAGCGGGTGAGAGAGAGGGAGAGAAAGAAGGAGGAGGAGAGAAAGAAGGTGGAGGAAAAGAAGAAGGTGGAGGAGAGGAAGAGGATGGAGAGGGGGAGAGAGGAAGAGAGGAGGAAGATGGAGTCGAGGACGAAGGCTGAGCGAGCCTTGGTCCCGGTGTCAGCTTTGCCCGAGGGGGCCTCGGTTGCCACTTCCCCTCAGCTGTCTCCTGCATTGCTTGAGAGGGCAGTTCTTCCTGCAGATCGCCAAAGGGCGCTGGGGTCTGATCAATTAGCCCTTCGAGCTAGCCAGAGACTAGCCTTGGTAAGGTTCTCTCCCTTTTTTAATTCCTTAACAAGTTTTAATTATTTCTCCTTCTTGATTTCTTCTTTTGTTCTTGGCAGTTTGTGACGGACTTCGCTGTGCTCTACCGTTTTCGCGACGAGTTGGTGAGAATGAATGGCGAGCTGGAGCAGCAGAAGTCCGCTATGGAAGTCAGGGGTTCTCGGCTAGAGGCTGATCTGAAGGCTGCTGATGCCGCCCGTGCCTCTTCTGATCTGGCCCTTAACAATTCTAACTGAGAGAGGGACGCTGCGGTCAAGGAGCGGGGTGAGTTGAGGAAGGACTATGACCTAGTCTGCTCGAGCAAGCTGGGTGTTTTGGAGGAGAACAAGGCTCTGAACGAGTAGCTGAAGGAGAAGGAGTCCCAGGTAGTCGCCATCAAGGAGGACTCATACAACTCCGGATGGACTGCTGCTTATGAAGACGCCGAAGTTTAAATAGGCTATATCAACCGTTTGAACTTCAAGAAGGGCTGGAACAAGGCCCTCCTAGATACTGGTTTTGACGCTGTCTCCCCTCTGTTTGACGAGCATGACCCGGGTCCAAGGCCAACCGTGGAAGAAGAAGCCCCTACCCCAGCCATCGAGGGTGTTGATCTTACTTCTCAGACAACTCCTACCGATGCTGGTCTTGCCCAGGAGAATGAGGGCATCTCTGTAGAGGGGGATGACTCTACTTCTGCTAATAAGGGGAAGCAGCCAGCCACCTCTGGGCAGCTTGAGGTTGCTAGTTAATCCTCCCTCACGACTATTTTTGTACTTTTGCTTGTATTTTTTTCATTTCCAGCTCGATGTACTTGACCTTCATTAATGAAATAAAAAGGCTTCTTTTTTTGATGCATTGATTGATTTCTCTTTCCCATGCCCTTTTATGTCTTGCAGTTGACTGATGTAGAAGACTATATCCCTGCCACATCTCAATTGGGCAGGACTCTTGGTCCCAATGCTAGTCCTCAGGTTCGTCAGGCCTTTGTTAGGCTTTGCAAGTCTCTTAGGTCAAGGAACCAAAAATATAAGGATCAGTCCGAGCTAGTGGGTAAGCTGAAGGACAGGCTCCAGGAGATGGAAGGCATTGGTGCCTCTGTACAAGAGGAAGTCAATGTACTGAGAGCAAGGTTGCTAGAGGCCACCGATATAAATCAAGTTGGGGAATTCCTGCAGTAAGAGAATGAAAACCTGAGGAGGGAAGTCCTGCAACTTAGAGAGCATGCGCCGAGCACTATTTCAGCGATTCTGTAAGGCTCCTCGTCTTCGCGAGCTGGACATACTCCTATGCCACGAGGTTTCACTCGTCCTCCCCTCCCGCGAGCTGGTAGGAGCACCAGGGGCAGGAACAGGGAAGTAGAAGAACAGCGGGATAAGGAGATGTAAGAGCTCCGTGATGATGTCCGCCGAGCATATGTAACTGCTGCTGGGATTCAAAGGGACGTTACTCGATTGCGGAATTTATTCAAGAAGGTTCCTCGATAAGCATGGGCTGACGGTTATGACCAAGGCTGGCTAGATGCTCCCACAAGATTATCCGAGTTCGAAGAACTTTCTTTCATCAGAGGGTGGTTGAGTGCCTTGAAAGAACTCCAGGTCCCGAGGAACTCAGTGTTATGGTATCGTCACGAGATGTCCTCCTCCACTCTGATGCCCAATCCATTCAGGAGGGATGATGGATGGATCCCTATTGATGTTATTCCTCAGTAACTGTTAGAGTTGGACACAGATGAGGCTGTGGAAGAGCTGGTCCCTGCTCCTGATGATGGACGAAGAGCTAGGGTGGCAGACTATCTTGCTCGGAGGCTTCCTCCTTCTTGAATTTTTTGCAAGTTTTTTCTTTTGATAATGTAAACGCTTTGGGCGAGCTTCGTCGACTAAACGTGTATTATCTTTTTTGCAAATATAACAAGCTGTTATTCTTTTGTCTTTTTCGATAATGTAAATGCTTTTGGCGAGCTTCGCCGACTAAACATGTATTATCACTGTTGCAAATATAAGAGATCAATGAAAAATTCGTGCTTTGGGTGATTTTGCCGACTAAACGTGTTCATTCAATCTTTTTATATTCTTGTTGCTTGATAATCCTTTTTATTTTGCCATGCAAGTGTCCCCCCAGTCCAGTATAATACCAAAATATCATTATGCCCCACTTTACCTTTTAGGTTGTGTCGTCACACTCCCTTAGGCCTAAGTACAACAATTGGCTAGGACACACCTGGTATTGGATGTCTTCATCCGATCAGGATTTTACTCAACCAAAGTAGGTTTGATGGCCAGTATAAAATCTGGTCGTATTGCCTAAGAATCCTCTGTAGGGCTTTATATATTGCCAAGGGCAAGTCTAAGAGGTCTTTCGTGTTTCATAACGATGACCTGAGGAGGGGTATTCCCCTGCTATATCGACCATTGTGCCTGTGATTTGGAAGAAGATGTGTGATAAAATGAAGTTTACTGATTTCATTAGTAATAAGGGGAATGAACTATTCCTTTCACATAACAAATACAAGAAAAAGATTCAATAATAGAATTCCTTGAGAATTTAAAAATAGAATTTCTTGAGATTAGCTGCATTCCATGCTCGAGGTATCTCTCTGCCCTCCATTGTTTCCAAATGATATGCACCTTGCAGGTCGTCCCCAGTTACTTTAAAGGGTCCTTCCCAGTTTGGGCCTAGCTTGCCGTCTGATGACCTTACTGTGTTGCCCAGGACTTTCCTTAGAACATAGTCCCCAACTTGGAATCTTTTTGGGTTAACCCTTTTGTGGTAATGCCTTGCGAGCTATTGCTGATAGCTCGCAAGCTTCACCAGGGCCAATTCTCTACGCTCATCAGCGAGGTCGAGTTCAGCGAGCAACGCCCCATCATTCTGGCGTTGGTCGACAAGGTCGGATCTTATTGTTGGAAAGCCCGCTTCTAGTGGAATGACTACTTCCATGCCATATGTTAACGAAAATGGGGTTTCTCTTGTTCTCGCTGAGGAGTTGTTCGGTATGCCCATAGGACATGGGGTAGCTCGGTCTCCCATGCGCCCTTGGCTCGCTCTATTCGCTTCTTTAATCCATCGATCACAGTTTTGTTGGAAGCTTCTGGTTGGCCATTACTCTGAGGGTAGGCCACCGAACTAAAGTTGTGCCTGATCCCGTGCTCGTTACAGAAGTCCTCAAAGGGGCCACTCTCGAATTGTGTCCCATTATCAGTGATGATGGTTCTGGGGATTCCGAATCGAGTGATTATATTCCTCCATATGAATCTTATCATGTCAGCGTCTCGAATGTTTGCCAATGGTTCTGCCTCGATCCATTTGGTGAAGTAGTCAGTTGCAACTAATAGGTATTTGCGATTGCCGGCAGCAGTGGGTAGTGGTCCCACGATGTCCATCCCCCATTGGTCGAAGGGCCACGGGCTGGTCAGGGATTTTAGGTCGCTGATTGGTTGGTGGACCATTAGAGCATGAAGCTGGCATTTCAGGCATTTGCAGACATATACTGCGGAGTCATTTTGCATATATAGCCACCAATATCCTTCCTTCATTGCTTGAAAGGCTAGAGACCTTCCTCTGATATGACTTCAACATATTCCTTCGTGAAGCTCGCGCAACACTTGCTCGACATCGCCTGGGTGGACACATCTAAGGTAGGGACCGGAGAAGGACTTCTTATACAAGTCGCTGCCTGTGGATAAGTGAAAGAGAGCAGTTTTGACTCTTATCTGGTGGGCGATTTTCTTGTCCTTGGGGAGAGTGCCCTCCTTTAAATAGTCTCTTAAGGGGTCGATCCAGCTGGGGGCTGATCCCACCTGGAGTATTTGTTCCACGTTTGGCAGCTTGCTGTTGTGGTTAATGCTTGGACAAGTGAGGAAATCGATGGGAATGACCCTTTTAAGACTAGAATCAACTGCCGAGCTTAGGGTTGCTAAGGCGTCGGCATGACTGTTTGTCCTTTGGGAAACTGCTGGATGTTGATCTCCTCAAAGCTCGTCATTAGTTTCCTCACCAAGGCGAGGTAAGCTGCCATCCTTTCATCCTTCATGTTGTAATCTCCACTTATCTGATTGGAGACTAGTTGAGAATCGCCGAACACCTGTAAACGTTTTGCTCCAAGAATTTGCGCCTTTTGGAGACCGAATATTAGGGCTTCGTACTCTGCTTCTTTGTTGGAGGCTGCAAATCCAAGCCTGATTCCTTGCTCAAGGATGGTGTTTTCTGGGGTGATGAGGACGATGCCTACGCCTGCCCCCTTTGAGTTGGAGGCTCCATTAACGAATAGTTTCCAGGTTTCCACTGTTGCTGGGTTCTCTTTTTGCTTTGTTGGTTGAGGTTGGTTAGGGAGTTCTTTGCCAATGAATTCAGCTATGAAATCAGAAAGGATCTGACCCTTGATAGCGGTCCTTGGATGAAATTGGATGTCAAACCGGCCGAGCTCGACTGACCACTTAGACAATCTGCCCGACAAATCCGCTTTCCTTAGGATCGCCTTAAGGGGGTGCGATGTAAGGATGATGATAGTATGAGCTTCAAAGTAATGCTTCAGTTTCCTCGAGGCTATCACTAGCGCAAAGGCGAGCTTCTCTAATGGCAAGTACCTTTGCTCGGCGTCTAATAAGGTCTTGCTCGCGTAGTAAACGGGGTGTTGGATTCCTTTGATCTCGCATATTAACGCCGAGCTGGCAGTGTGACTGGATACCGAGAGGTATATGTATAAAGAATCCATTGGTTATGGTATGACAAGCAGAGGTGGAGAGCTTAAGTAAGACTTGAGCTCGTCCAATGCTCGCGAGTAGTCCGAGCTCCATTCTATTGGTTTATTCCCTTTTAGAAGCTGGAAACAAGGCTTGCACTTCTCGGAGGATTTCGAAATGAAGCGATTTAAGGAAGCGAGCATTCCAGTGAGCTTCTGCACGTCCCGAACTATTCGAGGTGGTTGTACCCTGTTGATTGCATCGATCTGGTCCGGATTAGCTTCTATGCCTCTCTTGCTGACTAAGTATCCAAGAAATTTCCCTGACTGGACACCGAAGGAACATTTGCTCGCATTAAGCTTCATTTGGTACTTCCTGAGGATTTTGAAGGTCGTTGACAGGTCCGAAAGGTGATTTTCCTTCTTCTTTCTCTTAACGAGCATGTCGTCGATGTAGACCTCCATTGTGTCTCCCATTTGATCCTTGAACATTTTTGTGACCAGCCGCTGGTAGGTTGCTCCTGCATTCTTGAGCCCAAATGGCATGACTTTGTAGCAATACAACCCAACCGTCATGATGAACACCGTTTTGTCCTGATCTAGGGCATACAAAGGGATCTGGTGATATCCTGAGTATGTGTCCAGGAAACTCATTCGCTCGTGAGCTGCAGTGGCATCTACTAGTTGGTCTATCTTTGGGAGGGAGAAACTATCCTTTGGGCATGCTTTGTTGAGGTCAGTGAAGTCGATGCAAACTCTCCACTTCCCATTGTTCTTCGGGACTACTACTGGGTTGGACAACCACTTAGGGAATTGTACTTCCCGTATGGATCCTGCATCCAGTAATTTTTTGACCTCCTTTTCAACCGCTTTAGCCTTCTCAGGTGCAGTTCTTCGTGCCTTCTGCGTGACTGGCTTGAACGTGGGGTCGACGTGCAGCTGATGAAAAACCATATCAGGATCAATGCCAGGCAGCTCGTATGGTTCCCATGCGAAAACATCTACTTTGTGTCTCAGCAAGGTCGTCAACTCCTTCTGTTCTCGATCGGTGAGAGATGCTTCAATCAAGAAGACTCTGCTACTGTCACCAACTTCGGCTATAACTTCTACCAGGTCCTCGATGACACGCTCGGAGGGTAGGAGCTTGGTCTCCTCTACTCCTGGTCTTCCATACTTTAGTTGCTATTTAGAAGGTATCACACACTTTTTAAATTCCTCGCTGGGTTGACCGGCCTTCTTCTCTGGCTTTGGTCGGATGGCTGCTATGAAGCACTTCCTCGCCATCGCCTGGTCGCCGTGGATCTCCATTACTCCTCGCTCGGTTACATGCTTGAGCTTCTGATGGTAGGTCAAGGAGACCGCCTTCATTGCATGAAGCCATCCTCTGCCGAGGATGGCCTGGTACGGTGATTCGATGTCAACTACCAAAAACTCAATCATCTTGGAGATATTCCCAGTATGAACTGGCAGCACTATTTTGCCTAAGGGCATGGTCATTTTCCTAACAAAGCCGACCAAAGGTACAATAGCTTCCTTTAGGTCGGCGACGCTCAACTTCAATTTCCTGAACAGGTCGAGGTACATTACTTCGGATGAGCTTCCCTGATCGACGAGCAGCTTGTCGATGTCAAAGTTGGCTATCCTGAGTGTAATGACCAGGGAATAATGATGTGGGGTCCTTACTCCCATCAAATCTTCATTCGTGAAAACAATATGCTTGTTATAGTTGACGTCCTCTTCTCGTCGACGCTTTCCTGACTGTGATTTTACTGGATCGATTTGAAAGGCCTACATTACCGTTATAAGTTTTTTCAGCTCCATTCGAGCTGA
Organism: Sambucus nigra; assembly: GCA_949130495.1. Lineage (NCBI taxonomy): Eukaryota > Viridiplantae > Streptophyta > Magnoliopsida > Dipsacales > Adoxaceae > Sambucus > Sambucus nigra. The sequence continues at coordinate 299,392,481 of OX422217.1, read as the reverse complement.
GTTCCCTTGTATCTGCTTGACGTCAGATACTCCGTGAATTACGACGAACTCGTGTCCAACATCATCCTCCAGCACATTGTCGGGTCTCATCTCTCTGTTGGCAGTCACTTTCTCTGCCCTTTTCTCCACAAAGTCGTTCAAAGGCCCGGACTGGGCCAATTCTTCGAGTTGAGACTTAAGAGCTTTGCAGTGCTCGGTCTTGTGCCCTACCTCTTTGTGAAAAGCGCATCTCAATGCATTGTTCCTCTTTGAGGGATCTCCCCCCATCTTCCTGGGCCACTTGATGAATGGCTCATCCTTGATATTCGCGAGAAACTTATAAATTGGTTCTTTGAAGACGGTGTTGACCGCCTGGAATGCTTTCGATGCGTCCTGGTTCCCTCCATTTTTGGAGCCATTTTTGCCCCCGTTCTTTCCTCCTTTCCTCTGGTTTTCATTTTTCTCACCTACCTTGGTAGTGATCTTAGCTCGATCGTTTTCTCCTGTATTAGAGTGGGTGACATCTTCCACCTTTGCGTATTTCTCAATTCGGGCGATAAGGTCGTCAATGGTCATAACTTCCTTCTTCATCAGGGATTGGTAGAGGAGGGAAGAATTAGGGAGCCCAATTTTGAAGGAGGCCACTACCACCTCCTCCGCGCAGTCCTCGATCTCATTGAATAACTCCCAGTACCTCTTCGCGTATTCTCGGAGGGTTTCTTGAGGCGTTTTCTTCATTGTCAGTAGAGCATCCATCCTTTTGGGATGGGAGATACTGGTAATGAATCGGGCCGTAAAGAGTTCGGCTAGGGATTTGAAATTCTTGATCGACCGGTGGGGGAGCCTTTCGAACCACTTCTGTGCTACATCATGAAGGCTCGAGGGGAAAATACGACACATCAGGGCATCCCGGTGACTCCAGAGGGTCATTGCCTGTCGGTATTGCCTGACGTGATCGATGGGATCAGTCTTTCCGTCGTAAACCTTGAACCTTGGAATGGAAAATTTCTTAGGAGCTTCCTCCTCTTCGATTTCTTTCGTGAAAGGTGACTTCATCTGGGTTTTGAGAGCTCGCCTCGCGAGTTCTCTAGTTGATCTTGTCCCATGGTGAGCGGGATGCTGGTCCATCTCCCTTCGGACCATGTTTCGTATGAGCTCGTCGCTGCGAGCGGGGCTCTGGTGGCGGCGAGCTCTTCGCAGCTATTCATGGAGGTCGTCGTCTGACTTGCCTCGTTCGTCCCTTTGAGATTCTTGCCTAGGGATCCTTCCTCGGCTGCGAGACTTGCTCGCCTGAGGGCTAGGCGTGCGATCTGGGCATCTCCGGTTATCAGGATGAAACTCCCTTTCTAGTCTTTCCAGTCTTCTTTTCAAGCAAGCATTCTCAGCCTCGTACCTGCGAGAAGACTCTCTCTGCTCGTGGAGCCTTGCCTCATACGCATCAATCAACCTGGATATCTGCATGGACCTCGCTGGTCCCTGACTTTCTTCTGAGGCTGGTCTTTGCAGGCGAGCTCTCTCATCTGAACGTCGGACCTCAGACCTAATCCTGCGAGGAGCAGGTGGCTCTTGAATATCTCCTGCTTGGTGGGCATTGCTGTTCTGACCAGACATCTTAAACTCCTTTCTTAATGTTGTCTCTTCTCAGGGAAAGATGAACGGTTCCCACAGACGGTGCCAATTGTAGAGGAAATTATTATGCAACACAAATAAATATGAGAGAAAGATTATCAAGAAGAGAACAAGGAATACAAGATGCCAATTGCACAACAAGGGATGTACGTGGTTCAACCAAGATGTGCCTACGTCCACGGTAGTGCAGTCGATATTATTTCTATATACTCCGGAGAGTGATTACAGAGAATACAACTTGTCCTTTTTCCCCGGACCTAGGGTTTAATATATACATGTGCATGTAGATGAGTGGGGGTGATGGGTTCCTCCACGTTTTCCATTTCCCCCATAACTTCCCTTCATGGGATCGTGGGGGGAGACTGGATCAATTATAAAAGATGAGGGGCCTGGACTTTGGGCCGCCAGGACTGGGCTACTCGTCCAAGCCCATAGTTCTTTATTTTGGGTACCCACGGATATATATTTAAATTAATTACCAGTAATCTCGAAGGAGATATTTAGGGACACCATGAGTTAAATTGAGTTTCTTGTAAAAATTAATCTGTTATTTTCTACACCTATAAATTGTGAAACCTGGCTCGGAGAAATGGGATGTAACCTCGATTATTGAGTGAAAATTATAAGAACATAGTTACCTATCCATGGATGTAGGCAACTTGTCGAACCACGTACATCTTTTGTTATGTGTATGATTAATTGATTTCATCTCGATATTACTTTTTTGATCATTCATTGTGACAATTCTCGTACTCACAATTGGCGTCGTCTACGGGAAATGATTTTTTCCTACGAAAGCACTCATCAATAGAAAGCCAATAATGTCTCACCATGATAGAAATATTCCTCAGGTTGGCGATGTGTAGAACTACCCTATCCCACCTAGGGTCAGGTTAGATATTTGCCAGCAAGCCAAATCCCAAGTTTTTTCCAAGAAAGGTGGTCTTTAGAAGAAATTTTGTGTCCACCTAGGTCTACCAGGATCTTCATATTTATCGAAACTTATGAAGCCAGGATTAGTGAATAGGAGGAGGTAACATGTCTCCAGGTGGAAGAAAAACCTCCCCTATAAAGGTGACTCAAAATAATGGAGAGGGATCTCTATAAAGATACCAGGAAGTGTAGTGTAATGCCCCGACCCGGTTTTATAGGATACCCATGAGTTAACCTAGTTTGACCAGAGCATTAGGTGTGAAGTGTAATGAAAAAATTTAAATAATGTTACTAGTCCAGGTTTATTTTAATTAACATTACACTTCTTAGCATGCGATTCCAGTTTTAAAGTAAACTCCGTGAGTCATAGGAAGCACCCCGAAGTTCAAGTAAACAGGTCTTTTAATACCAAATGAAAAAATTATACTTAACTGTGTAGCGCTCTCAAAATACAAAACATCACCCAACCTATCGTAACAAAGAAATGGTGTGAACCTATTCCCAATGGGAATATACAAGCAGTATAAAAACAAATAAAGGAAATGATACTCACACACTATAACCACATGCATGCGAAAATATGTATGTATCGACATATATGTACGTATACCATTGAAAATACATGTCATATGCATTAGCCGTTTACTTTTGAAAATCTTGCTTACCCAGATTAATTTACCTTGATCTTGTAAAGACTTCCTTTATTCATACTTAGCATTTCTCACTTTATTCAACACACCCAATTTAACACTTGAAGCCACTACACTTGATTTTTCCGAACCCATTCCTTTATAGGAATCAACACCCTTCATATTCATCAGAACACCTTTTATTATTTTCATCGAAAAACACCATTTCAACACACGCATGCATCCTATTAGAAAATAATTATTTGTCATTTGAAAACCCTTTCAGTACATACTTACGCAAATTATGGGTTTGACAACTTGATTTCTTAAACACGAATTTACCAACATGCTTTACCCTTTTTATCTTATCTCATGGAAACTTATACTTTTATGCATTTACTTGTCCATTTCACCTTTTAACGGAACCTTTATAACATCCATTCAAGTTAGGTGGTATTAACACATTTTACCACACAATCCATTTCTTAACATGTTTCATATTTCCTTTATCGTTTATGGGAATCTTCTTATACCATATACTTCCACGGGCTCCACAACACAGGCTATGCACACCATATACTCTGGCCAGTGGTTTAGGGATTTTCACCCAAGGGCTCTAGGATCTTCTTGATTATATCTCGGTGTCATCCAAGTTCCTTTTTATGTGTTTTAAGATTTTACAAATATCCACATTATTCAAATTTTCCTGTTTACCCGACCGAAGCCAAAACCCTGGACTTCACTATCCTAAATAGAGTTACACTTTGAAATATGCCATTTCGTGTCCTTTACACTTTAACCTTGATTTTATTCCCAAAGTCATATATATTTAAGACCACCTTGTTTTACACCTATTACAACATTTTTATATCATAAAAATGTTCCACTTTAAGTAAAATTACCATTTTACCAATTTGTTTCCAAAATCACCTTTTTACCCCAATGTTAATTTCTCAAACACTATATAGTCATCCACACTAATTCTTAAGTGTTTAATGATATGACCAAGTGTGACCTCATCTTATGATGAGGTATCTTAGGTCTCATAGACTAACTTTCCAAGGACCTCACCTAGGTCATTTCCAAGACTCGTCCGGACTGGTGTCAACCTCGTCATCAACAACATCAACCACTTAGTAGGTCGAGACCTGAGGGCATCGTTTTGTTAGTAAGGAGATCTCCCATCCTCTTTACTAGCTGACACCAGGTAATGACCTATATAACCCGTCTTGGAGTGAAGCCTTCGACCGAGACCACCCTTGTCACTTATCAGAATACAGTCATGCACTGCATCAGCAACCTCGTACTCGACCAGGATGACATCTGTAGACGACATCTGCAGTAGAAGGTTCCAAAGTGTCATGTACCATGTGGACTATTATGTTACAACCGGATTTTCCCCTCACTTGAGGGAATATTGCATCATCCATAATTACATGTGCTATGGACTGTTGTCATAATCCTATTAGGAGCCTTCATCATCACATGCCAACTGTATGCTTAGGGGTTGAATTATACCCCCTAAGCACTATAAATACTTTTCTCCTATCTCATGTAAAAGGATCAAATATTAGGAACCCTACTGAAACTCTGTCATATTGTCTATAAGAGAGAGAAATCTTAAGTGCATGTACCCATGGACATTGGAGCCCATGTTAAGTGGATTTCACACACTCATACAGTGGACGTAAACCCTTCAAAGGATGAACCACTTATATCTGGTGCCTTATTCCTCTTTGCCTCAACTCTTCTTACTATCATATTGCTTATTTTCTTCCATTATTATACCTATTTGATCTCACTCATCACTTTGATCGGGTGATACCAAATCTTGTATCATCAGTTTTGCAATGTTTGTGGATATTAGGATTATCATCTCTTCCATTCTCTAGCTTATACTCACCACAATATATCTTGGTGAACCAATCCTCCTCCCCTTTGTGGAGTTTTTTCACCATTAAAAGATCCGTAGTTGAGCCTCAAAGCTTATACTCTTCAATTCACAGCTCAACCATTAGATTTAAAACATGACATCATAATTTCTACCTCCATCTAGTGGAACTAGCTCTATTCATGCCCCTCATTAATAAAAAATGGAAGAGATGGAGACAACATTGAAATCATTGGTGGGTAGACAACAAAAGATGTAGGAACAGCTGTCCGCCTTCAGCCAAAATGTATTAGTAAGACCTGTGGAGATAACGTCTGAGATGATTACTCTGACTGCCATAGAGAAGCATCCAGACACTAGGGCACCACCCCAGGCACCGCACAATGATGGAGAAACATTGCTAACCTTAGGCGTCTACGCTTGGGGAGGCAAAGTCAACACTACCTGGAGGATAAGTATGATGACTATGAAGCTGAAGACACTCAGGCTGAATGTTCGGAGCCATATGAAATATCAAGAAACACTGTACGCCCTATTTAAGTTATCTGAGAACACAGCAGGAGGTCTTGTCATGATGATAAACTAAGGGCCTTAGCCTTTGATCAGTTAAACAGAGGGTCGATTTTTGAAAGGCTCGACCCACTGGGTGACCTCAGAGATCGGTTGTCCAGGTCAAGGAGTATTGCCAGTTCTTGAAGAGAAGGAGCAGGGTGCCGCCCTCTATGCGACCAAGATGAGGGGTTGGGAGAAGTGAATAACCGACAGAAGTCTGTGGGAAGGGCACCTTTGGTTCGGCCGACTGAGGTGGTAGGAGATAATATAATCCAGGCCGATGTTATAGAAATAATTGAGAGGCCCTAGAATGAATCAATCCAGAGGTTAGAAGATAATATTGGAGACACTCTCAAAAGTCGAGATCCCTTACAAAGAGGCTATTTAGAAGGCTTTCCCTTCGTGGCTAGGATCGTCAATTTTCTAACCCCGACCAAGTTCAAGCCACCAATGGCCACTCCCAAGTATGATGGGAGCACTAATCCACGTCACCATGTTGATATGTACCAGTCGGCTGCAGACATTTACTAAGTCTAAGATGAGATATGTTGTCTTCCCTTTTTAATCACTTTAATCGAAGCAACCCATGTATGCTTCAATTGAGAATTTCAAGCAGCTGGCTAAGAGATTATTACACGACTTCTGCTTTGGGCTGAGGCCGCAAAAGTAGGCAACTCACCTGCTGTACGTTAAGCAGAGTCTCAGGGAATATATTTTGACATTCAACAAGGAAAATCTAGAGGTCGAAGATTATGAGGAAAACATTATAATGACATCTTTAATAGGAGGTTTGCAGAAGGGAAAGCTACACTGAAAGCTTGCTAAAGACCCACCGAAGTCCATGACCGAGCTATTGGTGATGGTCGATAAGGTCATGAATGCAGAAGAAGCTATGGAAATAAAGTATGAGGATGATAAGGGTACTATAAGTGGAGGCAAGTTCCAAGAGAAGAACAAATATGGAAGGAAGAGATCAGTGGACGACAAGTTTGCTGACTACACTCCCCTCATAATCAATAGCAAACACATATTGAATGAGATCAATAATGATCGATCCCTGAGGTGGCCCAAAAAATTAAAAGATCTTCCTAATAAAAGGAACAAAAATCTATGGTGTGAATTCCACCAGGATCATGGGAACGTGCCCGAAAAATGGTTTGCTCTGAAGGATGAAATAGAGAAGACATTGAAGGACAAAAATATGAGAAATTATGTGGATAGTCCCAATTCAAAGGGTCATCGAGACGACACCCAAAAGAAGAAGAAAAATGACAAGTGTAAGCCCGATAATCCAGCCGACTGAGATGACGATGAGTCTAAAGACAATGGTGAGGACGACCCTGACCTTCCTCCCAAGTTTGTTGATCCAAAGGGCTGAATCCATATGATCTGACATGAGGTTAAGATGTTCTGTGGGGGGCTTATCGAAAGAGGAAAGGAAGTCTCTTATAGGAAAGAACGTGTAGCGGAAGTAAAAGCTTTCTCGTTGAAGCCTAAGACTGTCAACTCAGCTACAATTTATCACATCAAAGGTAAACGAGCCAAGTTTGATATGAATACTTTAGTAGTTGGATTTTTAAGGTTAGATTTCAAGGGGATTTTAGCTCCAAATGATGACCCTATGGTCATCACTACTCTGGTTCATAACTATGAGGTTCCAAGTACTCTGGTGGACGAAGGCAGTTCAGTCGACGTTATGTTTTGGGATTATTACAAAGGTCTAGATCTGAGCAAGCAGAGGTTGATTCTATATCACCAACCACTCATTAGATTTTGTGGGGAGAAAGTACAACACTTAGGCATATATGAAATGGAATTAAGAATGGGGAACAACTGGCCAAAATGTCTTACAAGGAAGATTAACTTCTTTATTATAGATGAAAACGTCTACTCGGCCTACAATATAATTCTCAGATGAAGGGTGGGGCTGTTGAGGAGGTATAATCCATCATCCTCAAAGAGGACGAGCCAAAAAAAAACCATCCAAATTGGCAAAGCCCTAATGAAGGATGTCAAAGAGGAGTTGGTTAAGCTGTTAAGGAAGAGGTAGACCATCTTTGCCTGGAGCCACAAAGATATGCCCATAATTGATCCAAAAGTTCTCTGTCATAAGCTTAATGTAGCTCACGATGAAAATGCGATACGATAGAGGAGAAGAGAATACTCGCAAGAGAAGTATGATGTCATCAGGGAGGAGGTCAAGAAATTAGAGAAGGCCGATTTCATTCAAGAGGTCATATCTCGACTAGTTGGCAATCGCTGTTATCATCCCCAAAGCTAATATAAAATGGAGGATGTGTGTTGACTGCATGAATATGAATAAAGCATGCCCTAAAGATAGTTTCTGTTACCAAGGATTGATCAGATGGTAGACACTACAGCAAACCATGAATTAATGAGCTTCATGGATGCGTACTGAGGCTATAACAAAATATTTATGGATTCGATCGATGAAGAAAAGACAACCCTTATAACCGATAAGGGGACCTATTGCTATAAGGTCATGCCCTTTGGGTTAAAGAATGTTGGGGCAATGTATTCGAGGCTAGTCAACAAAATATTTAAGGACCAGATTGAGAAGACAATGGAAGTGTACATCAACGACATGTTAACGAAGAGCCTTAAGGACAACACTTACGTGGCCGACCTTGAGTGCACTTTTGACACGATGGAAAATTACAGGATGAAACTTAACCCAGCCACATGTGTCTTAGGCATGGGAGTTGAAAAGTTTTTAGGATTTATTATTAATCAGAGGGGAATCAAAGCCAACTCAAAAAGATCAAAGCCTTATTAGAGATGAGGAATCCTACAACAATAAAGAATGTGTAGAGACTGATTGGAAGAGTGGCAGCATTAAACAAGTTTGTGTCTAGAGCCACTGAAAAATTCCTTGCTTTCTTTAAAGTATTAAGAAAATCTTCTAAATGGATCGATGAGTGTAATGGAGCCTTTAAATATTTGAAGTCCTATCTCGTCTCTCCACTCCTATTATCTAGATCAGTTCAAGGAGAGAAGTTGTATCTTTATATAGCTATTTCGATGTTAACCATTGGTGCTGCTATTTTCAGAGAAGAGGATGGAATTCAGAAACTAGTGTACTTGAATAATAAGGCCCTCCAAGGGGCCGAGCAAAGATACCCCAAAATGAAGAAGCTAGGTTTTACTCTGATTCATGCCTCAAGGAAGATGAAGCTCTATTTCCAGTCACATACACTAGTGGTCCTTACCGACTTTCCTCCTCGACATGTCATCCACAAGGCTGAGAAGTTAGGAAGGCTGATGGCTTAGGAAATTGAGTTGGGGAAGTTTGACATCATCTACAACAAAGAAAGCCCATTAAGGGACAAGCCGTAGTTGACTTTGTAGCCGATTTCACTTAGGACAAGGCTGACACTGAAGATGTTGAAGCTACAACTTTTGAGCAAGAAAAGAGAACGTGTCTTCCCCCGTCCAAGGTTGAGACGAGTTCAACAAGAAAATAAGTGTCTAAGAATGAGGAGGAATGATATCTTTTCAAGAATAGAACCCTAGAAGAGGGTAAGTTTTCACCAAATGGTAGTGTGAGGAACCTATTTGTCGATGGATCTTAATGGGAGAATGGAAGCTTGGTAGGATTGATAGTGTGAGTGCCATATGGAACTGATATTTAATATGCGTTGAGGTTCAACTGTAAAGCTTCCATTAATAAATCTTAGCATGCGGCCCTCCTAGCAGGTCTCTCCCGTACCTGGGCACTGAATGTTGGCCAACTCTTTATTCATAGTGGTTCTAGGTTGGCTGTTAATCAAATTTTGGGGGCATACAAGGCTAAAGATGATTGAATGGAAAAGTACGTAGGAATGGTTAGGACAACGTTGAAGAATTTTATTGAAATAAAATCAAAGAGGATACCTCGACTGGACAATGGCTGAGCCGATGCTTTGGAAAGGTCATCTTCAGCCTCCAGAACTGGAATCAGAAGAACAGTCCTGATAGAGATTCTCCATCGGTCGACGATCAGAGGTGAAGAAAATACTGTGGAGTTTTGTTTCAATATGAGTATGTGAGCCTCATGGATGTATCCCATACTACTCTAGATCATAGATATGGAGATGCCTGAGTCCAAAGACGGGAAAAAATAAGTTGAGGTATAAATCTTCCAAGTTCTCCCTCATAGGAGACATCTTATATAAGAAGGGGTTCTTGCTTCCTCTACTCAGATGCGTCCACCCATCTGAGGTAGAGTATATCTTAAAGAACGTGCATCAAGGGTTATGTTCCAGCCATATTGGAGGAAGGTTACTAGCTAAGAGGATCATCACCCAGGGATATTGGTGGCCGACATTGGACAAAGATGCAACTTCATATGTCAAGAAATGCGACAAATGCCAGAGTTTTGCCACCATACCCCATCAACCTCATCAGCCTCTTACTTCCATTATATCTCCCTGGCCTTTTATGGTCTTGGGGATTGATCTGGTTGGACCACTGCCAAGATCTGTGAACAATTATCGTTACTTCATTGTGGCGATCGATTATTTTTCAAAGTGGGTAGAGGGCGAGCCTATGATAACAATCACAGAGAAGAAGGCATTATAATTTATTAGGAGAAATATCATCTATAGGTACGGCCTACCCAATGACCTAATTTTTGATAATGGGGCACAATTCAAGAACATCTCCCTAGAGAAATGTTGTGAACGCGTGGGCATTAAGCAGTTTTTCTCCACTCTTGGCCGACCCCAGGCGAATGGGAAGAAATAAGTAATGAATAAAATGATCCTTAATGGAATCAGGAAGATATTGGAATATGGCAAAGGGAGATGGATCGAGGAGCTATATGTTGTCCTATGGTCTTACAGGATGACGGAGGGGACTTCTATCGGAGAAACTCCATTTATGTTGGCTTATGGCTCAGAGGCAGTAGTGCCGATAGAGGTAGAACTCCCTACCCAAAGGGTTCAGAGCTATGACATAAAAGAAAACTTTTCTGAACAAATTCTTGATTTGGACCTTGTGGAATATAGGAGAGAAGATGTTGAGGTTAGCCAAGATGATTACTAGCAAAAGATAATGAACTTCTATAATAAGAGAGTAAAAGAACACCCACTGAAAGTAGGAGACTTGGTGTTGAATAAGACATGTAATAATCCTAAAAATCTACATCTCAATTGGCATGGTCCGTACAAAGTGGTTGAAGAGGTGGTTTCGGGGACGTATTGATTGGAGAATCTGGAAGGAGAGCCATTATCCAACCCATGGAATGTTTCTTTTCCTTTGATCATAATACATGTATATGAGGTTCAGATGATGAATGAAATATGAACGAAATTCAATAAAAATATCAAGTATTCTCTCATACTTTGTATATATGTTGTTTGCTTGTATCAACTTATCTTAAGATATAAAACATCATTCGTGGTGAAGTAGCCTTACGTTTTTCTTGGTGACAAGACATGCCAAACGGGGTTGACCTCGTCCATGGACAATCAATAACATCAAGAGGTATTTATTATTAAACATCAATAACTTGGTGGAAAAACTTTCTCGACCGAGCCGACGGTGCATGGACGAGATACCACTCATCCATACACTCGCATGACGAAGAGAGGGCATTTATGATATAACACCATAATTTGGTGGATTTATATTTAAAAATCACTTTTTTGTGGTTCATTTATGAAAAATCATTAACTTGGTGGTTATACTCTGTCGACCGAAATAATAGTGTATGGACGAGATAACACTCATCCATACACTCTCAAAATGACGAGAGGGGACTTATGATATAACACCATAATCTGGTGGATTCAAATTTAGAAATCACTTTGTTGGGGTTCATTTATTAAACATTATTAACTTGGTGTTTAGACTCTCTCGATCGAGACGACAGTGCATGGACGAGATGACACTCATCCATACACTCTCAAAACGATGAGAGGGGATTTGTGATATAACACCATAATTTGGGGGATTTAAATTGAAAAATCACTTTATTATGGATCATTTATTAATCATCATTAAATTGGTTGTTATACTCTATCGACCAAGACAATAGTGCATGGAGGAGACGACACTCATCCATACACTCTCAAAATGACAATAGGGGACTTGTGTTATATAACACCAAAATTTGGTAGATTCAAATTTAAAAATATTTTTGTTGTGGTTCATTTAATAAACATCATTAACTTGGTGGTTATAATCTCTCTCGCCCGAGATGACAGTTCATGGACGAGACAACACTCATCCATATACGCTTAAAACGATGAGAGGGGACTTATGGCACAACACCATAATTTGATGGATTCAAATTTAAAAATCACTTTGTTGTGGTTCATATTACTTAGACATTATTAAGTTGGTGAAAACAGAGACAAGACGTCTGTCAAATTCAAATAATGCTACCAGTGAAAAGATTAGATCAAGAACAACACAGAATGATAGAAACAAAAACTTCATTCATTACAAAATCAGATTATAGATGTTCAGTACAAAGAAAAGTACAAAGCTATGAAAGGCCGATTGTCATATTAAAATGCCAAAATGAAAAAGTTACAAGAGATCAAAGTGAAAACTCCCATCACCACCTGCCTGACTTGAACCATCAACCCCAACATTAGTAGTCTTGGCCCCATCATCATTAAGGCCCAACTCGGCTGCATTTTCATTGGTCTATGTGACCTCAAAAGGGTTGGTGTCCACAAGGTCAGTAGGATTTTCAACCTCGGCCCGGGAAGTTTCAAGGAGGGGATCATTGAAGTCAAGGCCCAAGAAGTCATTAGGTGACAGAGTCCAGGCCTTAACATGCTTTCAAACGACCCATCAGCTAGAAGCCTTGATTCCCTGTTCGAGGTATTAGAAGGTATAGACTCCAAATTCATCAGATTATTTGAAGTTGGCTATGGTTTGCCCCTTAGCCTTGTCCAAGGCAACTCCAACTGTAGCATCAATTTTGGCCTATGTACTCTCGGCCAAGGACTTCAGAGCGTTGGCATGCTCAATTTTCAGGTTGGTAACCTGATTTGTCTCCTTCTGTAGGGCCAACTTAGCCGTCCGAATCTCTTCCCTCAGACAATTGTCCACAGTTATAGTGTCTCTATTATTTTGAATTAAGGGAAGCCTCTTATTGAATCAGTCTCCCATAAGGTGAACAGAGGTCGCACTCTACAAAATAAAGGGTAGACAAGTTAGTATGAGACATAAGTAAGGAAGATACTACACATAGAGTTTTTGAAAAGTACCTGAACCACCCTATGAATAGAAAATTCAGTCAGCAGAGAGATGTCCATTTCTTGGAGAAAACTCTTATCGACCTCAAAGATGAGAGAGACGATACCGTCTATGGATTTCTTTCCATGATCGATGATGCTATCGTCATCAATTTTCAATTACGATAGACGAGCAACTAGAGTGTCATCGGTTGAGATCGGTATCGCCTGGTCAGAAAGAACTTGCTTCTTGGGACGAGTGGTGGTGGTGTCATCGTCTCGACCTTTTCTTTTATTCCCAAAACCATTAGCTCTGTTGGGACTGCCTGTTGTAGACTTTTTGGTCTCAGGAACAGGGTCGTCAGTCTTTTTTCCATGCTTATTGACGAGCTTGCTCAAGTTGGGGGTCACCATGTTCCAAAGATCTTCTGATATACCTTCTGGACGATTTGTAAGAGGTAAACCTCATAGTTAATTATGGGCAATTACAAATTATGAGACAATAGTGGACAAGGATAATTGCTTACGTAGCTCGGCTAGGGGGTCAACCACCATACCTATCTGAGCCATATAATACAGAGTCAGTAAATGCTCAAACTTCATAGGACGAACATTTTCACCTTAATTACGAAGCTTATTAACCTTTTCAAAGGCCTCAAGGTTCAATCCCGGATCAAGTTTTGGCGATGCAGAGACTTTGGTCCACCTCAGAGGGGTCCTAGGCTTAGAGGTCCCACAGTCTTGGTTAGGACCAAATTCCCAAGCCCCAAAGATAAAGAAGTAGAGGGGTTTTCGATTGTCATTTGAAGTTTGGGTAACCAAGAAGACCTTCTTCTCGGACTTTCTAACTACGAGTTGATAGTAACCACATTGAGTCTTGGAAGATGAAGGTGTATAGCATGCAAGGAATATGTTAACTGAAAGGTCTGTTTGATGGACAATCTTCCAAAGGGCAATGAAGCCAAGGATAACTCTCCAGGCATTTGGAGAAAACTGAGAGGGGGAAAGTCTTAGATGAGTCAGAATGGCTCGGATCGTAGGATAAATAGTCAGGTAAAATCCGACCTTAAATATCTGCTTGTAGACATAGACTTCACCTTCTCGGCTATGGAAAGCTCTCTCATACTTAAGAGGCTTTCCCTTCTAGATATAAGAATTTATGCTATAGAGATGTCTCTAGACCAAGACGTCATATTCTTCAACAAGAGACGTGTCATGTTTAAACTCCTCACCACTATCTTTTGGTGCCTCGGACTGAGGATTGGTCGGGGCACCGCTAGGATTTCTTTGTGCAAACTCGGACCCAGTTGCAATCGAGAGAAGAATTGAATTTATTGGAGGAGATATTTCTACACTAAGATCATGTATCTAAACAAAGTTAGATTGAGCTAATGTCTCCGATCTTTGGGAAGACGAGACACGAGAGGAAGCCTCATCCATCTCATACCCTTCAGCATGGGATGTAGAATATTCCATGGATTCCTCGTATGATTAACCCTTTAGGCTAGTTGAGAGGTAAACATAGGTTCGTCGGATGATGAGGATGACTCAGAAATTGGGCCACAAGGGTCAGTAACTTGGGGGTATATGACGACTAGCAGAGGTGGATGAATATGACGAGTTGGGAAGGCCACGACTTTATGAATCTCGACTTCCTCAGCCTATACCCTCATAATATGATCAAAACACTTATCTCTAAGACTGGGAAACTCCTCGGCCATCTTATACAACCACCTTAACATAAAAAAGATGAGAGTCAACTTGTGTGAGTTGACTAAAGATCAAACGAAGGAAGGTGAATCAGTTCCACTGAAGAACAACAAGAATATATCTTTGTAGATGGCCAGAGAAGATGAACGAAAGTCACCCAAAAGAGCCGATAATATTAGGTAAACCCTTAAAAATATTTAATCAAATCCTAATCATGGCTGGCTACCTAAAATAGCAACACGAGTTGAGGATCTGGGCATTAATCCACCAAATACACTTGCCAGAAACCAATAACCCTCGCTAGAAAAAGTAATTAACTGAATCTACTTTGAATAGTGAAAAAATCATAGGAAAGGTAAAAGAGGGTTACGTGAGAGTGTAGGAAACTGGAAATAACCTAAAGAAGGTTGGAAGTCGCCCGAAAATGGAAGAAGAAGGCAAAAGAAGAAAGTTTTTTAAACTATAGATACATAAAGAAATAGAGGGAGTT
This sequence comes from Sambucus nigra, assembly GCA_949130495.1. Taxonomy (NCBI): domain Eukaryota; kingdom Viridiplantae; phylum Streptophyta; class Magnoliopsida; order Dipsacales; family Adoxaceae; genus Sambucus; species Sambucus nigra. Next base: position 299,377,475 of record OX422217.1, on the reverse strand, counting down.
TTTTGGGTAAAGACGAGAGAGAGAATATTTTTGGGTTTAAATATTAGGAAATGAGTACGCATGTTTCCCCAACATACGTCATCATTTGAGTCACGAGACCCAAATATCTTAGCTGTCAAATCAGTCTAGGGATAGATGCTACCCAACCAGAACAATGACATTTGTCACTCACTTATCCATCAAGTTTCATCCAATCAACACATCAGAGATGTCTTATCAAAGTCCTCATCAACTCATACCCCTCAGCCTCCTACTCATGCATAAGACTAAGGGTTAGGGGGTGATTGATATGACCAAATGTGACCTCTTCTTTGGGTGAGTGATTTAAGGTCTTCCAAATGGTCTTTACAAGGACCTCACCTAGGTCCTTTCCAAGACTCGTACAGGCAGGTGTTGTCCTCGTCATCCACAACCTCGACCACCCAGTAGGCCAAGACCTCAGGGGATTATTTTGTTAGTATGGACATCTCCCGTCCTCTTTACCACTAGACACTAGGGAATGTCCTATATAAACCTCCTAGGCCTGATGCCTTCAGTCAAGACCACCCTTGTCACTTATCAGCATAAATTCATGCACTACATCAACAACCTCATACTTAGCCAGGCCGACATCTACAGATGACATTTATAGTACGATCAGTAGAAGGTTCCAAAGTGGCGTGTCCCACGTGGACAGTTCTGTTATAATAATATTATCCCCTCATGTGAGGGAATATTGCCTCATCATTAGTTACATGTGATATGGACATTTGTCATAATCCTATTGGGAGCCCTTATCATCACACACAACTGCATGCTTAACACTACAAATACTTTTCTTCTACCTCATGTAAAGGGATCAGATATTAGAAACATTGCTAAAACTCTATCAGATTGACTGTAAGAGAGACAAAGCTTGAGTGCATGTACCCATGTCCATTCGAGCCCATATTTAGAGGATTTCACACACTCACACAGTGGATGTAGGCCCTTTAAAGGCTGAACCACCTATATGTGGTGTCTTCTTCCTTTTTGCCTAATCTTTTCTTACTGTTATATTGCTTATTTTCTGCCATTGTTAGACTTGTTTGAGCTGATTCATCACTTTGTCCTAGTGATACCATTTCTTGTATCATCATTTAACACCCTTTTACACATAGGGTAATATTCTACTTAATTGGAAACACCTTCACATGTTAAGTTCTTATTTAATTCCTTATGTGATAATCCTTTTCAACATTACTAAGTTTCACACTAACTCTTTCATGTTTACCCGTTAACACTTAATGAATACCTTTATCAACATTTTCCCAAATCACACATTTACACTTAAGACTACTTTTATGAGAAAATACCATTTCTTTTTATCAACACATGTAGTCTTATAATCCTATGTCCATCACATCTTTTAGTCCCAATTTCAAACACTTCGTAAACTAATTCTGATCTTTCTTATTTTTATGTTTAAACCCAATGAAATCTCCTCTAAACTTGTTTATACATTTAATGTCAAGATACTATGAGTTTATATGCACGAGAAGATGGATTTTAACCCAAAATTATAACTACAAGGTCTAAACATACATTTCATTCTCAAATTTCATAATACTTGCACAATTACATTTTTATACCTAAAAGACATTTAATTTCTTCAAAGCTTAGCAAATGTCTAACTTTTGTAAATATCATCATTTTTGCCAAAACATTATTCCGTCAATGTCGACCAAAAATGACATTATCTTAAAACATTTTATTTCATAAAATATTTTCATCAACATTTCTAGAAAATACACCATTTTCACAATACATCAACTTTTACCATTTCAAAACCATGAAATATTTATTCAGCGTTTATTTTCAACAAAATGACATTTTCAACATTTTTATTCCATAAAATACTCCACATCACACTTCTAGAAAATACATCGTTTTCAGAAAATGCCAGCTTTAATATTTCAAACCTTGAAAGATTTATCGATTCTTCGTTTTAACCAAATCACATTTCCAACATTTTTATTCCATAAAAATGTTTATTATTTCTTTCACTAGAAATTAACTATAATTTTCATAATAATCCTACTCTTAACATTCAACAATAACAAGACTGCAATATATATTAAATATAGTATTAAATATAAAGAGTAGATTCTCCCACCTCAAATGAACCTCTAATCAGAGAAAGTCATGGTTGATCAAGGAAGATGACAACCCCCCACGTCCTAAGGCGTCCTTGAGAGTGGTTGTATAGCTCCACCAATTCTGCCTCTAAGAAAACTCAAAAAAAAAAAAAATTCAAAACCTCCAACAACCATATTCATCTTCTTGAAAAAGCCTTATAAACATCTCTATATATTTCGTATCCATTATCTCAACAATGGGAGACTAAGTATTTTGTGTGAGTAGTGGCTATAACATAAAAACGGAGGAAACCATTCTAGGAGGAGAGAAAGAAGTGTCGAGAGTATTAGAGAGATATAGGAGATGGTAATGGTAATGGGGGTTTTCCACGCCACGCCTCTATCTCTTATACACAAAAAAGGACCCAAAACACCAAATAAGCCATCCGATTTATCTAAATAGTCAAGGTTCAAGAGATGACACATCATTTTGATCCACGACTCACACGTTGATAGCATAAATGGCAGAACTGTTTCATTCGGCGGTCATTTGAACGACCGCTGTCGTTGTTTGAATGATAAAAACTCCTCGTTCGAACGGTCCTATAAGCGACATCCATTGGTCATTTGAATGACATCTCCTTGTCAGTTCAATGACCCCATTTTCCTTTTCCATTATATTTCTCCAAATTTGCCCATAATTCTCCTACAATTTTCATCAACTCTTCCTCATATATAATTTATATATAGTTTCATCAATTTATTGGGGCGGTATATTAAAAAATTCCATCCTTGGGGATTTCCATCCCCGAAATTCTCAATCCATCAATCCCCAAACTTATATGGCACACCGACTTTCATCCTAAGTCCTAGGAATCTTTCAACACAATTCATCGAAACTTACAACGCTAAGGTCACCCAATATTTAGCATGCAACATGATCCAATGCTCACTATTTCGTTAATCATGACATGACATAATAAAATTTGAGTCTCCACTAGACTTATGATCAAGTCCAAGCCATTCCTAGCGCTACTTATGCTAGCACCTAAGACATACCGGAACCTCCACAGGCAAACCCCATATAGAGGTCAATTCTCACCTAAAGATAATCATAATACAACCAACCATTGTATATATAACTAAGAATCAATTTTTAATTTAGGACTATACATCCAGTATCCCACAAACTTTCATGTTATCCTAACCACACGCCTTGCATGAGCCTGCCAAGAACCATATTATGCTACCCTCTTACTCGAAGGAGGAATAATCCATTCAAATCATTACTATACGCACGATTTAAACCTTCCTCTGCATCACTCCGATGAACCTAAAACTACCTTAGGCGTCTCATCCTTGGATATTCACTAAAGTCTAACATTAATTCACTCACCGTGGCAAAGAAACGCCGTATTCTAAGTTTTCCTCGATTTCCAGCACTATACTGTATCCTCAAGCCATCATCCTGCTCATCGCAACCCGAGCCACTGACTATTAAGCCGACCACTCAAAAATCCACTATTATAAGAGATATTTACACTACAAGAAAATTGTGTGGACGGAAATGTAGCCACCCACACGTGAAACTTTATGCAATAGCAAGAATACCTCAAATGAGCGCACCCAGTTACCGAGCTACATTGACGAAACCTGATCCATCATGCTCTCCCGAGACCAACCGTGCCATACCATCACATAGTACTAATCTAAGTCACCACATAAGTGAGAATACTGATTCCCTAATACTAAAAATGAAAAGAATACACTTGAGTCAGGGGGACAAGTAACTATCCTGATGAATTTCGCCCATCTACGTTCGATTCTGACATATGGAAGTGAACCTACACCGTATGCTAGAAGTCATGCCACTCATTCTCAAAACTCTCACTGAGTACCACTTATGCCCATATACCCTGGACTAGGTCAGTAGCCATGATGAATCGGAGCACAACCATTAAATTTCATAATACGAGCATAATTGAAAAATTAATAGTCCTTTAGGAAGTTAGTCCCCGACTTCCTTAATTGGGAGAAAGGCCCTACTTTCACATCCTTAGCGTAACTGAATCTTTCTGATTGGCGTATAACTCACACCTTAGTCATTGATCTTATCCAGTCACTAGTGATGACATCACCAACCTATTACACGTAGGTTATTGTCTGCTTTAATATATCGTGGTCGAATCCAAATTCCATAGACATTACTTGGTCCTGGCGAGACATTCACCTAATAGTGTTCCTTATCGAACACATGCGGTTTCCATCCAACCTACCTCAGGTTTCAACCCACACCAAAATTACGTGATGACCACGCCCTCCGTCATTGTCTTCTCAAGTTAGTAATTGCCACACCGATCTACTTCTTCTAACTCGTATTAACTTGGCAAGATGTGCCAAGAACTAGTCCTTACTTTTCTAAGGATACCCTAGTATATACAGTAGATACCCCTACATACTAATCGTGTTTCGATGGTACTCCACCTTAATTGCCATTTTCGAATTTTCCACATATTGTTATCACCCTAAGTCTTGAATACATATCTAGCACACCCTGAGAACAAGTATTGCCACACCCACGCCAGTCATTCAATGACATCTAACCATCACTCGTATAATTACACTATTATCATACTACCTTAGGGATTGTACCGCCCTTTCGTGCCATCTTGGAAACCACACCCGACACGTACGCTACATGACCCACATCCTTAGATAATAATTTAACCCTCAACTCAATTATTACTAGAATGTTACTGCCTTTTCTTATTGGACTTAACTTGTCACCTAAGAACACAAAACATATTTCAGGTAAAATCAAACTCGACAAAGTTTCATTGCCTATACTTTTATCATCATAGGTACACTTTACAGACCTTTCGATACCCACAATGATACTACTTGATGCTCGCAAAGACACTAGTCTATGAGTTTCTAACTATAGTTCACCTTGATCCTCAAAATACCTCGAAGCATCACAACATTTTATATTTATACTCAATGATTCCAAACATAATTTATTCTATGGGCACCTCAGAATGCCTATGAACTTCTCACACACTAGAATTACCTCGTGCCCAGCCATTACCTCGGCGGCTAAATGAGTTTCAACACTTAGGTACTAATCCTACCTTTCTTCCAAACGAATATGACTATACATCACGTATAAACCATAATTAATGTTACTACGGGTTATGGCAATACACAGGACACTGCCTGCAGCCTATAAATCTCCAGGTCTGTCTGACCCAATCCTTAATTGAATGTTCAATCATGTCAACTAAATTTCCTCTTTAAGCGAACATTAGATTGTATGCCAACCTACATGTTAACATGTCTATAAAGATCTTGGTAGGATATGGGATGCTGGGCATTGCGTATCAATACCAAGGCCCACACCACGGACACGATATCCTATTTCTCAATATTCCATTGTAATGAAGATACACTCAACGTAAGTAGTCGACTGAGGAACTAATATGTTCGCACGATAAATCAATATTTATGAATGCTATGCAGTTATCTAATCTCCATACCTGAGATACACAAACTTTACTAGTAGGTCATTGTGAACACTGACCATTGTTGCCACCAATAATACTACTCCCATCACCAAGGTCATTTCACAATGCACCTCACTAAAAGGGTTATGACATTTCCACTATTAGCCTAAACAAACACATGTGTTCACCGAACTACCATGAATTGCGAAGTCACCCTAAGGACCAAATTTGCCTAATTACCCCAGCTTTGTTAAGTAACCATAAGAGACGTACCTAAGTATTATATATATATCTTTTAATCACCAATCATTAGTGCCTAATTGAGACACCCTAACCATCAACCTCTACCATTGACTACATTCAACTCCTACAACTTACCTGTTGGGCATCATTTCATTATATCGACATCTCAAATGATTTTAAGCCATTAAATTTCAACACAAGCACCTCACACTAATAACCACGGTTTCACCACTACAGGGTAACATGGACACCCGTAAATTACTACGATTCTAATCAGATACGCGAAAGGGATTAATAACTATCAACTTAATTGTGTGCCACTTGGCACTAGTCTTACTTATCATGCTAACCTCTTTCACTTACCGTCGAGGACACGAACCAAATAATCATCAAACTAGTATGAACAACCCTATCTAATACCGATGTCGAAAGATATATATCGACCTCATAACATCACACCTGAAAAGAATTGTGAACCTAGAGCTCCGATACCATTTGTAATTCCCCAACCCGGTCCGACCCGAGCATTAGGTTTGAAGTGCAATGAAACAACCTAAATAATGTTGCTAGTCTAGTTTTAATATACTTAACATTTCACTTGTTAGCATCCGATTCTGGTCTCAATGTAAACTATGTGAGGGACCCATGGGAAGCACCCTGAAGTCCAAGTAAATAGAGCTACACACATAAAATGAATAAAGTATGCTTACCTCTATATAGAAATCTCAAAATACAAAACCGCAGATAACATGTCATAATAAAGTGAGGGTGTGAGCCTATGCCGAATGGGAATATACAAGCAGTATAGAAATGGATGGCTGAAAGGATACTCACATTCTACAATCACGTGCATGCGAAAATATGTATGTATGTATTTATGTATGTATTTATGTATCTATCTATTTGTCTATCTATATATTTATACACACACACACACACACACACACACACACACACACATCTATATATATATATATATATATATATATATGTGTGTGTGTGTGTGTGTGTGTGTGTGTGTGTGTGTGTGTGTGCGCGCGCGTGTGTGTGTATGTATGTATGTATGTATGTATGTATGTATATATGTATGTATGTATACCTTTGAAAATACATGTTCAACGCATTAGCCGTTTACTTCTGAAAACCTTGCTTACCCAGATTAATTTACCTTAATCTTGTCAAGACTTCCTTTATACCAACTTAGCATTTCTCATTTTATTTAACACACCCGATCAACACTTGAAACCACTACACTTGATTTACCCGAACCCACTCCATTACCGGAATCACCCTTCTTATTCATTGGAACATCCTTTAGTACTTTAATTGAAAATCACCATTTCAACACACACATTCATCATGTTAGAAACAAATTATTTGTCATTTGAAAAACCTTTCAATACATAGTTATGCAAATATGGGTTTAACACCATGATTGCTTAAACACCCATTTACCTACTTACTTTACCCTTTTTACCTTATCTCATGGACATTTATAGTTTTACGGATTTACTCTTCCATTTCACTTTTTACCGGAACATTTATTACATTCATTCAAGTTAAGTTGTATAAACACATTTTACAACCCAGCCCATTTCTTATCATGTTCCATACTTTCTTTATCTTTTTTAGTATTCTTCCTATACAGCATACTTCTACAGGCACCACATCGTCGGTTATGCGCACCATATGCTCTAGCTAATAATTTAGGGCTTTCACCTAAGGTCTCCGGGCCCTTCTTGATTTTATTCCGATGTCATTCGAGTTCTTTTTTCTATGTTTTAACATTTTACAAATGTCCACATTATTCCAATTTTCCTTTTTACCCGACCGAAGCCAAAACTCGGGACTTCACCATCATAATTAGAGTTAAACTTTGAAATTTACCATTTCATGTCCTTTACATCTTAACCTTGATTTTTATTAAAAAAAATCACATTTATTTATGACCACCATGTGTAACACCTATTCCAACATTTTTAGTTCATTAAAAAGTTCCACTTGAAGTAAAATTACCATTTTACCCATTTGTTTCCAAAATCACCTTTTTACTCCATTTTCACAAGTGTTAATTTCCCAAACACTATTTAGTCATCCACATTCACTTCTTACGTGCTTTTAACCTTTTAACACCCTTTTACATTTGGGGTAATATTCTACTTAATTGGAAACACCTTCACACCTTAAGTTCTTATTTAATTTCATAAGTGATTATCCTTTACAACATTACTAAGTTACACACTAGCTTTTGCATGTTTACCAATTAACACTTAATGAATTCCTTTATAAACATTTTCCCAAAACACACATTTAACTTACTTTCATTATTCAAGAGATCCATTTACACTTAAGACTACTTTTATTAGAAAATACAATTTTTTTATCGACATGTTTAGTCTTATAATTCCATGTCCATCACATATCTGACTCCCAATTTCACACACTTTGAAGACTAATTCTAACATTTCTTATTTTATGTTTAAACCCAACAAAATCTTCTCTAAACATGTATATACATTTAATGTCAAAATACTAGGAGTTTATATGCATGGGAAATGGATTTTAACCCAAAAATCCTAATACAAGGTCCAAACATAAATTTCATTCTTGAATTTCATAATAGTTTCACAATTACATTTTTAGACCTAAAATACATTCAATCTCTTAAAAGATTAACAAATGTATAATTTTCGTAAAAATCATCATTTTTTCAAGAACATTATTTCATCAATGTCTACCACAATAGGACATTATCTTAAAACATTTTATTGCATAAAATGTTTTCATCAACATTTCTAGAATATACAACATTTTCATAAATCATCACCTTTTACCATTTCAAAGCCATAAAATATATATATATCCACTCTTTATTTTCAACAAAATGACATTTTCAACATTTTTATTCAATAAAATACTCAACATCAAACTTCAAGAAAATACATCATTTTAAAATAATGCAAACTTTAATATTTCAAACCTTGAAATATTTACCCATTCTTCATTTTAAACAAATCACATTTACTAAATATTTAATACATTAAAATGTTTGTTATTTCTTTCACTAGAAACTCATCATCATTTTAATAATAATACCACTCTTAACATTCAACAACAACAAGACTGCAATATATAACAAATAGAGTTCTAAATATAATGAGTAGATTATCCCATCTCGAATGATGTTCTAATCGGAGGAAGGCGTGGCTAATCAAGGAAGATGATAACCCCCAAGAAAACTCCATAAAAACATCTTCAAAACCTCCAACAACCATATTCATCTTCTTCAAAAATCCCTATACACATCTCTATATATTTCGTAGCCCTTATCTCAACAATAGGAGGCTGAGTATTTAGTGTGAGTAATGGCTATAACATAAAAACGGAGGAAACCATTCTAGGAGGAGAGGAAGAAGTGTCAAGAGTATTAGATAGATAAAGGAGATGGTAATGGTAGTGGGGGTTTTCCACCCCACGCCTCTCTCTCTTTTACATAAAAAAAAGGCCCCTAAAACACCAAATAAGCCATTTGATTTACCTAAATCGTCAAGATCCAAGAGCCGACACATCAATTTGATCCACGACTCACATTTTGACAACATAAATGGCAGAACTGCTTCGTTAGGCAGTCGTTGGAATGATCGTTTCCGTTGTTTGAACGATAAAAGCTCCTCGTTCGAATGACCCTACACACGACATCCACTGGTCATTTGAATGACATCTCCTTGTCCATTGAATGACCCCATTTTCTTTTTCCTTTATATCTCACAAATTTTCCCCACAATTCTCTAACAATTTTGATTAATTCCTCCTTATTTGTAATTTATATATAGTTTAATCAATTTATTGGTGCAAGATATTACATGTAGTGATAAGACTCGTAGTCCATGGGAGAGAAACACTCACAGCCGAGTAAGGAGCTTCAGGAATGCCCAAGACAGATCCGAATGTGGCAAGTTAGAGCGTGATCGATCAGAGAATTGTTGATTGGAGAGGTTCCCAAAGAAGCAATGTCGTCAGGATGAGAACATAAGAGTTTTTGTCCATAAAGTGATAGACTAACATCTAGACCATCGAGGAGGTAGTCCCATTAGGGAGCTAGACAGAAGATCTATCAATACCCATATTAAATCCCCTTTCTCAAGGAATATTAAAGAAGAATAACACCCAAAGAAGTTTTTCATTTCTAGATTCAAGATCTACTACGAAAAGACGGATCTCATAGACCACGTCTAGCAGTATAGGCCGATAATGACCATGTAGAGCCTGAACAATGCTTTGATGTGTCAAATCTTTCCATCTAGCCTACACGATACAACACAAAATTGGTTCAAGAAGCTACCCTATAGGTCGGACAAGGGCTTCAAAGCCCTGTAATAGGCTTTCACTACTCACTTTATAACCAATAGTTCCCACGCTAAGATGATTGATTCACTACCCACGATAAATAAAATGCCACAAGAGAGCTATTATGATTATGTCAAGTGGTACTGAGAGGTATTCAATGAAGTGGAGGACTATTCGGAGAAAGTTTTAATTTAGTCCTTTAAGATTGGCCTGTGGACCACATCTCTGTAGCACCAGTCCCTGATAAAGAAAGAGGCCAGCACCATCAACGACCTTATGGAACGTATTGAGAATTATGACAAGGTTGAGGATGTGGTTGAATATAATATAGGGAATAAGGGTGGAGCAAAAGTAAGAAAAGTAGGAGACAAGGGTGATACTCCAAATAGAGGGAATAAGAATAAGGGAAATAACGGTTATAAGAATGGTTATAAGGCTGATCCTTCAAAGGCATTCCAGGTTATTAATACAGTCTTCAAAGAACCAATCTACGAGATCTTAAGCAAGATCAAGGATAAATCGTTTAGCAAGTGTCCAAAGAAGATGGGTGGTGACCCAATGAAGAGAAATAATGCACTAAGATGGGCATTCCACAAGGGAGAAGGCCGTGGGACTAAGAATTACAACCCTCTAAAATTTCACTTGGAGGAATTGACCCAAAAGGGGCGTCTCAACGAGTACATATAAGAGAAAACTATCAAGGTCGCAACCAATGGCAACCCAAAGACCAAATAATATCCTTGATGATAAAAGGGGATAGGAGTTTGTGGTGATTCATGGAGCGTCTGACCTAAAGAAGATTTTAGGAAACCTTATTCAGACAAAACGGAAGAAAGTCACTTCTATCATAGAGGCATTCCAGATTTATCCTCTAAAGATCCAATCTAGCAAGTATCGATGAATAGAGGATATCAACTACATTAAACACATTTTCTTCACTAAAGAAGATCTGATTGGAGTGAGGAATCCACATCGTGATGCATTCGTGATAACTCTCGGAATTACAAATTAGGATGTCGACAAGTTATTGGTAAAATAGGGAAGCTCATTAGAGGTGATTTACCTAGAGTTATTCCACAAGATGAAGCTCAACCAAACTTACCTCAAGGTGGCCACAGTTCTATTGGTAACCTTAGTAGGGAAAATTACAATGCCGCTGGGAAAAAAAGACTTATCTTTCGGGGTAGGCAACATCTTAAAATTGATTGAGTTCTTTGTGATGGACATAGAGTCCCTATATCATGCCATTATAGGTAGAGTTTGGTTACATGCCTTGAGGGACATACCATTAACTTATCACCATAAGTTGAAGTGTATCACCAACCAGTGTATGGTCGAGATTCGTGATAACTAGGACACTCCAAGGAAGTGTTTTATTGTAACCATTTACCCCTAAAAAGAAAATAAAAATGAAACAAAATACACATCAGAGGAAGCCCATGATAGGACTATAACCTCTAAATATAAATTATGGTACAACCGACTTGGGGTGGAAGAGACTAAGATCCACCCCATTAACGGGGTCATTTAAAACCTAGAGGAAGTTGGTGCTAATGATAGTCTGCCAGAGAGAATGTTTCTGATAAAAACTACACTCGTTGATTTGGAAAAAAATGAGTTAATTTCCTTCTTGAGAAGCAATATGAATGTTTTTTTCCTGGAAGCCATATGATTTTCTTGGGATTGATCCCAGTGTTGTGTGCCATCGTCTGCATGGTGGCCGAGCCTTTAAACTTATCACTCAGAAGGCTCATCGAACAACCCCCCCCCCCCCCCCCCGGGGGGGGGGGGGGGGAGAAGCTCACAAATAAAACTCGTTTAACTAAACACTATAGATAGAAAAATGATAATCAAACATAACATCCAAAATTACTATGTACATCAAGTTAATGTAATACCTCTTATTTTCTTTGAAATAGTAAATTGAATAACAATGAATTGCATGTGCTAATTAATTAAATTGATTAATATTTGGACTCAAGATGTTAGTTATTTATTATTGATAAATTTGGTAATTACCTTTTGGGATGCATAAAATGTCCATTTTTAGTTTAAAACGATGGTTTAAAGATCTATTGAATTAGTATAAGGCTCAAGTGTGACACCCCGACTAATTAAATACTGGGTAGCTACTCATTTATTAAATCAATACAAAATACCAAGTTGGTTCAGTTAATAGCATCACTGTCGAAAACATTTTAATAATTACTAACCACCTAGTATTTAAAAAGTAAGTTGCCAAATTTTAATTTAAGTCTGATTAACATGCGATAAAAGAATAATGGAAGAACAACATAATCCATTCACCATAACGAAGTAATGAAGTAATCAACAAATAATAAGTCCGGAGGAAAACTCCTCACAACAATCCCACAACTGAAAATAAAATGACAAGTCTGAATCCTGAATTAATTACATACCAGAAGTCCGAATAACTGAAATAAATGAAAAGTCTCTAAAAGAAATGGGCGACATGCCCTACAACTGATAAGTGCTGAATATAGAGTCAAGATAGATGAAGAGTCTACAAGCAAAGTCCTGTAACTTCCACAAACAGCTACAGCTCGTCACCTGAATGAGGATCCTAAGCATGGTGTCCTTGTGGCTGGGCACCTAAAATGGTTTTTTTACAAAAATAGATTTGAAAGCAAATGGGTCAGACCTCGAAAGTGGAAATCATTTTAAAAACATCAAGTGTTTTAATAACATTAAAACATTAAATGCAAAATACATGTTAGGACGTGCACTCACATGAAATTCTCACCTCTCGACTACATGTGCACTCCTAACGTACCTTACCCATCTAAATGACATATATATCTAACCAAAACGTAATAAGTTCTACCCCTTACTACTCGATCCCCATAATGCATTCTAGTGTTATCAATTAAATAGAGGGATTTACTTAAACTCAGATTCTCAATTAGTAATACAATTCACTATCAATTAACCCGTTATGTTTTCTCAAAACAATACAATAATTATATTCACAATATTAACATGAAAGTTCCCATTAATTAAGTGTATAATATTCCCGTCATAAATATACAAAACAAGCACCCCGAGACTAGCTGCGGTGCACACTTACTCTGCTATCCATCCCGGTAAATCACGTACATAAGGATCACGCATTCCGAATCTCTCAAGAATCGTTCTCAGATAACAACATCACAAATAATGGAGGTGAACACAGTCACATCACATGGGTCACGCACATACCTGTGCTCCCATGATCAACAGACTTATTAACATCCCAATAAGTCCTTCTCTGACCTATGTTCATCGAGGTACCAGTCTAAATCCGGGCAACACAAGGATTAGAGGGCCCTAAGCAAACTTAAATCTCCCATGATAGCAAGTATGGTAGGTATGTCAGACACATAAAATCAATACATATACTAACTATGCACACATCTTAGAAATCACCATAATATATTGGTGGTACACTTCTCAATCTCGTACCGACATATAATGCTACACAATTTATATGTTCCCGATTAATATATTAATTTAGGCCGTCAATATTTTTCCCATCGTAATAGACACTCACGTCCTACTTCATAATTTCCCTTAGGTTCAACTACACTTCTAGGTTTTGCTCCTCATTATATCTCAAATGTCCCTACTATATCAATTTATAATCAAGGGAAGGTTATCTCAACCATTAAATAAGGTTACGGGACATACGAAATCAAAACAGGCTAAAAAGCCTAAACTGTTAACTCGTTAGAAGTCTCGTTCGAACGAGGCTGTTCGAACGAGAGTTCGTTCGAATGAACTGGGCCTTCTAACGAGATCTCGTTCGAACGAAAGTCATCGAACAAAAATCCCTCTCGTTAGAAGTCAAACTGTCAACTCGTTAGAAGCTCGTTCGAACGAGCTCATTCGAACGACCTGGGCAGGTCTTCTAACGAGTGGCCAGATTCGAGCCCAGATTTTCCTCAACTCGTTTTTCCAACTTCTCTTCGCCTTTAATCTCACCTAAATGTCATTCCAACAATGTTTCAAGGTATCTAATCCTTCCTAAACATGTTTCAACCGTATTACAACATTTATATGGGTTTAAATCACCCTAAACTACATAAAATTATCAAATCTCCAACATTTGTTTTTCAAATCTCAAGAACATGAACCCTAGAAAAATCAAGTCATTCATAGACATAACTAAATCCATTTTTATGATGTAAAAGATGTACTTTCATCTGACTAATCATCCTATCAACGTTCTACATGCAATTTCCTTAATAGATTCTTAAATCTCTACATCCATTTAAATGGGTTTTCATCATACACCAAGAACAATACAATTTATTTGAATTTCCTACGCATGGAAGAAGCATTCTCTGCAAAGTAATGAAATAAAACCACTTGCCTTATGTGTATCTCTGAATTTGGTGACGAATTGATGAGTTTCTCTCTCTCTCTCTCTGCAGAATTCTCCTCTCTTCTCTCTCCCTCTACAAGCTCTTCTCTAATGGTGGCAATGGAGGCTAGGGTTTGTCTTGAGAACTTTTGGGGTTAATTCTAATAACCCCCGTAGCCCTCTAATCAGTTAATGGCTGGTAATGGGTTAGTGGGTCTTTTAATTTTCCATTTAAAACTCCTAAAATTCGTTAATCAAAAATCCCAAAATTCTAAAATTACCAAACTACCCTTATACGTTGCCGGTATGGCCTAAAAATGCCCCGGGACCCAAACTAAACCAACGGCTAGTGTTTTCTGACTATTTCGACCCTTCCGAACGCGTTGGCGCACTCAAAATGATCATACGGTTTATATAAATAAAATTCACTTTTTAATTATCATAATTATATTCCATGACGCGACTGTCACACGCGTCTCAACAAGATTTCAAAATTGCGGTATTTCTATCTCACGACAAATCAATAATTCCATATACATATATAGCCATATATACTCATTAATATCAAATACCAACTTGCATCTCTCTAGTATTTTTATCCGGATTAATTTCCAATTAATACGCATTTAATTCAATTAATCCCATAAATAAATATCACAAAAAAAACGGGGTATTACATCAAGTCAGGTTTTAAGTCATTTTAAATTTTTTTGGCGCCTTTTAGGTGAGGTCCATTTGGGCCCAAACCTAATTTTGGGATTCCATGGGTTATTTGAGATCGCATTTATCACAAACATATTTGGGAAGTCCTTTGAGGAGCTCGAGAGGAGGAGAATGGAGAGAAGAGGAGGAACTTGGAGGTTTGGCTTGGTTTTCTCCATAAATCATGATTCAAGTTTATATAGAATCTGATTAAGATTATGTGTGTGTCAAAATTGTATTTATTTGTTGTAAATCAAAATGAGATTATGCTGTAAATCTGATTTTAGATAATAAATTGGTTATTTTTCATAAGTAACCTAACCTAGATATTAGTTAGGTTCATTTCCCCTTTATGGTGATTGATTTCTTCATGGACTTTGATTAAAAGTAATAAATAATGATTTGAATCTGTTTTATATTGACAATTATATAAAAACCCTACGTTTAATTGAATCATTTTACAAAAAATTATAGAATTGGATGGATCCGTGGTTCCTCAATATAAATTGAGTTTTACTTTAAATTTTGATGTCGATTTGGGATTTGATGAAGAAAATACATTTGAATTATGTTGATAATGTGATTATATCATTTGAATGATGGTTAGGTTCTTTGATGGAGTTTTTGAGTTCACGTGGCACCCTGATTTGATTTATGTGGTTTATTCTTTTCCTTGTCTATTTCGGAAAAATAAAAAGGGGGAGACCGAATTATGATATTATGGGGGAGTTTAAGTATTGGGGATACATAATTATGTTTACATGTTTTTATGTTTATCATTTCAAACTAGATACATCATGAGATATTTGCTTTGCCTCATGTGTGTAGGTACATTTGAAGATGATGACAAAGAATGTTTAAGTTTTGTTCAAGATTGAAAAAGTTTAAGACTTGCCATTTACCTTTTTTGTTTTAAGTTCATGGGAGGGTAGATTTGTATTGGTCATTTGATATTTGATAATTCGGATATTTTTTTATTTTGTACCAGCATAGACATAGGGGGATATTTGTAAGGACATTTGTGTACCTAATCAATTCTTTTGTTGTATACCGCTACACCGTCGAAGAAGTTCAAGATCACATTCATACTTAGACGAATCCGAATAATCAAGGTTCGTCAACAATAGCCTCCACGGGATTGACTTTGTTACGGCTTTGTTTTCGAGTACCTTAATAGTACACTTAGAGTATTGGGATATTTTTCATAAAATATTTTCTAAGTGTTAGAGTGAAGCTTTAATTGTTTTTCGTCAAAAATACATTTTCCAGAGTTTGAGGTGGTGCATTTACTGAAAGGATAAACGAAGAAAATTATTTATTTTTTAAACAAATGTCATTTCAAATGACATCGTTTGTTGATCAAACGAGACGTGATGTCATGCGATACTTCAAACAACATCATCTCTCATTCGAACGACACCACCACCTTAAGTCTTCTATAAATTTTACTTTTCCAACTCCATTTTTCTAAAGAAGTCTTTCACGTTTTTGGTTCTACAAACATCGCATATCAGTAGAAGACTTTTGGCTTCTTCATTTCAGGCTTAAAACCCTTTTTTTTCAATTCAAAAAATCTCGATATCTTTATGTGAATTGTTTTGGAACCCGAAGAACATCCGTGCTATTGTTCAACCTCTGTGGATAAGTCATCTCCATACCTTGTGGTTCCAAGAGGGAACTCACTGCTGATCGATGGATAACGAGCGTAGATCTCTGCGTGTGGACGACTTGGACTACCAACTGAGGCATAGCTTTGAAGGTTTGATGAAGACACCATGTGTTACACTTGTGGGCGATTATTAGGTTGTATTTAAGTCAATGATCTTGTAAACTTTTCAAAGTGTTGAAAAGGTTTTTACTCGAAAGATTTTTTTCTTAAATCTGTCGTCTTTTTTTTACATGCATGATTTGATTGATTTGATTGAACACTTAGACGCACGCATAGGGGCTGAAAAAATTGAATTTGGTTTGTTCAAATTTAGAAACCTATTTATTGAATCCATTAAATAATTTCAAACTTGATTGATATTTCACACACCCTTTTAAAGGTGTATCTAGGGTCCATACTTTTCTCTCCCTTCGAATGAGTTGTTTATGAGTTTCCATTACTATCATTTCAGTTACACCCAAGATATTTGTGAGTTCAATCTAAGTGTTTGTTACATATCATATTGTGTGCTCATTCATCTTTGTGAAAGAGTACTTGAGTCATTTCTTATTACCATAACTATAGGGGTTACGCCTATACTTGTATTACTATACATCCAGGCTTCAAGGGGACTACCCTCTTACATTTAGCGAATCTACCGGGGAGGAATTATTTTGGAAGTATGGTGAAAGATACCGTTAACCATGGCCTTTAATTTGATACTATCCAGAGAAATAAATAACAAGAGGCGAGTGAGATTTAGGTTTCCAGGGATGGGATTCCTCAGGTAGAGGTTCCCCTAGTTAAAATTGTAATAGGAATCCCAATAGCCACACAAGATTCTACTAGCATTGTAATAGGACATGAATAGATGGCCCTTCTCATAAAAAAATTCCTAGATTTCTTGCAGACTTCTGTAGCTCCAATGACTTTTGGATGGGGATTAAAACCCAACTTTATTGTAACACCAATGGCGGCTCCGATAGCTCCATCGAGCACAACTCTAATGGGACATATTCCCTAGAACATTTCCCCTACCCATTTTCCAATGTTGGGTACCACATGTGTGTCAAGTATTCCACCTATGGTTCCTCAACCCATTTCTCAAATTGCTGAGAAAACCCCCGCATCTACCTTAGAGGAAATAAGGATGGAGATGCAAAAACATTCTAAAGATGATAATAGCTTTCTCACAATCATACAACAAGGTAACATTAGTGTACGATGATTTTTGTACTCCCTATCCTGAGGAGTAAAATGATAAGCCTTACCCAAAAGAGTAAATTCCTCCTATCTTTGAGAAATACATAGGAAAGGGAGGAAATTCGAAGGAGCATATCAAAAGGTTCATTGAGCATTTGTGGGCCCATTGCAATAATAAGAAGTTGAGGTTGAGGAAGTTTTCTAAATTCCTCACTGATAAGGATCATGCCTGGTACTCTCACTTAGAACCAAAAAGTATCTCAACATGGGAGGAGATAAATGTTATCTTTGTCAATAAATTATTTTTGGCAGAAGCTGAATTTATGCGGACACATCTAGGTAGGAAAAAGCAACATCTAGGGGAGGAGGTGGTAGCATACATTCAAAGATTTAGAGAAAGGTCCCTAGATGTTAGGGAGGAGTTTATGGAGTCCAAATTGCTTTAGATTTGTGCTGAAGGTTTTCTTCTAGAGTACATCTGTAACCTCATTAATAAATTGCACAAAGGAGACTTTGCGGTGTTTTTAAAAGTAGTAAGAAACATATCGTTGGTTGTACAGCCAAACTCGATCGTGATGGCTATGATATTAAGGCAGACAGTATAACCCGTTATGGGATGTGGCCAACCCCCATGAGTGGGGTACGCCGATGGATGATACGCGGCCAAGCAGCCGAAGAATAATAATAAAAGGAAGTTCGGTAAAGATAAACATGATCCAACACCATTTCTTTATACTATTGAACATACCACCAATTGTTATAATGCCATGGTGCAAGGAAGGATAGTCTATGAGCACAACAGTAATCCAATAATGGAGCCACATGCAGAAGTAAGAGCTAATCCAAAATACAACCCCTACTAGAACATGCAGCTAAACTGGTAGTTTTTTATGAAGATTATAAGTGAACATATGAAGCTAGGTACTTTGTAGATCCTTAAGGAGAATTCTAAAAACAACCCACTACTAGCACGTGCAGCTAAACCGGTAATTTTTTATGACGAAGAAGCTGAGTGGGAGGTGAGGAAACTAGTTATGGAGCACGAAGAGTTTGAGGAGGCATTAGAAGACTGCATAAGAGGAATGTATAATGTGGTGATAGCCTATAATGAAGCTAGTGCCTGATATGTGGAGGATGTGTACAATCTTAATAATAAGAAAGTAGACCAAGGGTCGGAATACCATGTTGCATCGTAGTTGCCCAAATTCTCATGGTTATTTGATCAGGATGGAATGCCGAAGGAAAGTTGGTTGGAGATAACCTAAGAAATTTTGGATATTCTATGAAAGAATGTAGTTCCACCGCTGAGATGGAGGGGGATCAAGTCCAGATTGGTAAGGAAATTCTTGTCCGAAATGACTTTCAGTGATGCCGATAGAGTTGTTAGGTTCCCACATAATAGACCCTTATACGCGAAGGTAAGTATAAATGGTGTAAATTTTGCAAGGTCACTAATGGATGGGGGAGTATCCATAGACATCATGCCCATCAGATCATTCCACACATCCAAAATTATTTTTGCAAGATTCATACCAATGCTTTTGATGATCTTTGGTTATTACTACTAGTCCTCCAAGTCAATTGGGTATGTGAACGTACGGATAGTAATAGGTAATCCCACTTCACATATATAGTTTCATGTTATTGAGAGTGCTACTTCCTATCACCTTTTGATAGGAAGGGTGTGGATGCACAACCATGGTTTAGTTCCTTCGATATATCACCAATGCGCTAAGGACACTATGAAGGGGACTGATATCATTATACGTCTAGAAAATAAGCCTTTTGCAACTGAAAATTCTAACTTGGTGGATGAAATGTTTTATACAGAGATGGAAGAGGATGTAAGAGTCCTAACGAGAGAAATGGTAGGATCTAGAGTTACCTCTATTAGAGAAAGGATGAGGCCTGTGAATGGTCAAAGTAGTAAAGGAGGAGGTAGGAGAGGAGTAGCTGAGGAGGACAATCATGTTAATCCTAAACCTAAGAATATCTCTAAATAACTGGGAGGTAGGATGAGGTCTAGGATGGACTCGCTGGAGCCCAACGACAAAGTGTGTTGAACAAGTTTTCGAGACACTAGTTGGCAGAAGCTTGAAGAGATAGGAAATAAAAAAAGTTGTAACGACCAACATGCAATACAAAAATGTTATAACGGAGGATGGAATGGTGATCAATCACCTTTGAAGGTCTGAGAGGGAAGTTGAAGGAGTTATTGTAGAGGATGATGAAGAGGTTAAACCAGTGTCTGAATGTTTTTTGGTGGACCAGTAGGGGTAGTGCATGGCCATAGACAACTCAAATATACAAGAATTTATGAAGGATGTAGAAGAAGAACCAGACTACATGATGGACAACCCAAAGACACAAGTCTAAGAGATGGAGTAGCTGATCTAGCTGAAGAAGGAGTAGATATAAGGACCATCAACATTTAGAATGATCTCAGTGAAGAGAAAATAAGGGCCTTAATTTATCTCATTTAGGAATATATAGACGTCTTTGCATGAAAGTGCATGGAGATGGAGGGGTTAGATGAAGAACTAATTTCCTTAATCGATGCAAATTATTGTCATGAAATGTATAACATAATGGATGGGTATGTGGGATACAACCAATCAATATGGATCCAACATATGCAAAGAAAATAGCATTCAGAACATCGTTAGACAATTTCATGTACAAAGTGATGCCTTTTGGGTTAAAGAATGCTAGAGTAAAATATCAAAGAATGATGATGTCCATTTTCCAAGACTTCTTTCATACATTTCCGAAATTTTATGTTGATGATCTGGTCATAAATTCAAAGAAGTAAGAGTCCCATCTGGATGATTTGAGGAGGGTGTTCATTCAGTTTAGGAATTATAAACTAAAGATGAATCCACTAAAGTGTACCCTCATAGTTAAAAGCGAGAAGTTTATGGACTTCGTGGTGGATCGGCAGGGGGTGCAGATGGAACAAGATAAATAACTACCGATCCTAAAAATGCCATATCCGAGAACAATGATGGATATTAAAACTTTCCTTGATTAAGTCGTCTACCTCAAGAGATTTGTGCCAGGGATGACCAAGATAACTCATCCGCTGATGGAGCTGCTGTGAAAAGGCACAAAGTTAAAATTGGAGTAAGATCACCAAGCTAAAGAATCTTCTCACTCGTCCACAAATGATAATTCCTCCAAGGGAAGGGATAATATAGCATCTCTACCTCATGTATACCACCAGGTCCGTTAAAGCTCTCTTAGCTGAGGAGGTTGATGGGTAAGAATGACCAGTATACTATCTAAGAAGGATCATACATGGACCAGAGGAAAGGTATAGTTGTATAGAGAAACATTGCTTAGCCTTGGTGTTTGTAACTTAAAAACTTAGACATTATATGTTGTCTTTCACAATTCATATTATGACAAGATGTGATCCCATTAAGTTTTTATTCATAAGAGCTATATTAATTGAAAGGGAAACTAGGTGGTTCCTTGTCCTTTAAGAATATGACTCTAAGTATGTGGTCCCTCATGTGATCAAGAGTCAAGCATATGCAGATTTATTGGCAATTTTTCCTTCTGGATTATTTGAGCCACCCCGTGTGAGCATTCCTGGAGATGATTTGCGGGGCAATTTTTTGGACGCAAACTTTGAAGAATGGAATATGCTTTTTGATGGTTATTTGGCAGAAAAAGGGAGGATCAGGGGTTATTCTTTCAAAAGGGAAGGAAGATATTTTCCTTTCATGCAAGTTATATTTCCCTTACTCCAATAATGAAGCAGAGTATGAGGCGTTAGTGATGGGATTGCTAAAGTCCCTCCGAAGGGGCATCTGCTCACTATGCATCAAAGGTTATTCAAACTTGGTGGTATAGAAAGTGAAAAAGGATATATGCATTAAAGGACCCCAGCGTGGCACTGTACAGAATAATCATCCAATAGATGATCAACCAGTTCCGTCAGGTCAAGATAAGGAGGCATCCTAGAATGATGAATAAGCATGTTGATGATTACACCACCATTTCTTAAAAAGTGGCTATCAAGAGCGACACAACTACGATTATAATTCAATAAAGAACAACCACCTCATTAGTATAGACAATCTTATCGATGGAAGATGATTCAAATTAGAGAGGCCAGATTATGAAATAGCTAGAGTCGGGGGAAGGCAAGAGGGATCTTAAAGAGTTAGCACATTATTTTCCAAACCAAGTAACTCTTTATGTCAGGAACATGGGGGTGGTTATCAAGATGCATTGGACCCGGGGAAGCAGAGAGAAATCTGAAGAAGATACATGACAAACACTATTAAATAACTAAGATCCTTCTATATAAAAGGATCCAGAAATAGGGATGCTCATGGACAATGATGAAACATGATGCAACAAATTTACGATGAAGGTGGGATAAATGTCAACTTTTTTTAGGCCGTTGAATGTCACTTCGTTGAAACTTAGGCAGATTAGGGGAAACCTTACATTGATTTTACCAAGGACGGAGCTACTCTTATGGAGAAAATTGACGAAATGGGATTCAAGTGAAGGGCCCCACGAATTTACATCCAAGAGGAGGATTTCTATCGCAGAGGACACTTCAACAGACCATTAAGATGAATCATAAAAGGAGAAAGCAATAGAAATCCTGAAGAAAGCTCATGAACCATCTCACATCAGAGGGGCAAAGCTATATAACCAATTAATTACCTTCGGATATTATTTCCAACCATGGATAAAGATTTTGCTTATTTCTTTTGAAAGTAAAATGTGTGCCACCTGCATGAAAACATCACCATGCTCCCTCAGTGGACTTACACTCTTTGTCCACTCCTTACACATTCCACACTTGGGAATTTGACCCTGTAGTGGCAATACATCCACCTTAGAGATGGAAGATCTGGATATTGGTGGCAATGAAGGGCTTTACGAAGTGGGCTGAGGAAATACCACTAACGAGAGCAGTAACAAGTGTGGTGGCCAACTTCATTAGGGAGTTAATAATTTGTCAAATTGGGATTCCAAAGGTTATCCTCTCTGATAACGAAACCCCATTTCCCCAACAAACAAGTAATGATGCACATAGACAAGTACTCCATCATGCATTATACCTCAATTGTGGCATATCCCAAAGGCAACAATTAAGCCGAGGCAAATAATAAGACATTGATCAATACCTTTTCCAAGACGATTGATGATTTTCCAGGTTCGTGGGATGATAAGATTGCGATATTCCTTTGGGCCTATAGAACAATGAAGAGTAAGCCTATAGGGTACACATCATTCTCTCTTATATTTGTACCTAAAGTAATTCTTCCAGTGGAGATGGAAGTTCCCTCGATCCAACATGCCTTAGGAAGTAGTACGATTCCTCAGAATAGGCACGTACAGTTGGAAGCACAAGATGAGCATAGTGACATTATGATTAAACACTTTCAAATGTACACAAAGCAGCTCTCCATGGCATATGACAACTTCGTAAGGCCGAGAATGTTCGTAGAAGCTAATCTAGTTTTAAAGGAAGTTATAAAGAACATCCGAAGGCTACTGCTGCCTAAATTTTCTACAAATTAGGAGAGACCTTTCATTGTGAAGGAGGATCATGATTCAGGTTACTCCTTATTCTCTAAGATGGAAGAGGATAAACCTTTCAAGATCAATAACAAGTGGTTAAGGGTCTATCATGTTTGAGAGAGTAACCTCAGTTAGAAATTTATTTTGTGTTAACCTCAGTCCCTAGTCAAGCCTAAAGAAGCCTCCAAGAACATTCTCTGAGAAGTAATAGATCCTTCAAGTCTGGTCTAGACTTGGGACTATTCAATCGCTAGGTCTTAACTTTTTTCTTGCCTTCAGTAGAGCTTATTTGGAAGCCTTAACATCCTTATCAGTTTTTTCCAACACAGGGGCCAACTCTACCAACCAAGCATCCTCAGTTTGTTGGGCCTCTACATGTTTCAGATAAATCTCCCTCTAGATCTATAACTATTTTCTCTTCAAAATCTTTAAGCAGCTAATGAACTAGTTCAGTTAGAAGCCGTCCTTACCCGTCTCCATCAATTTTCCTAGGTATCGATTTATAAGGGGCCTACTAAGACTTGTTGTTTGAGTATTAAAAACCTTGGTAATAACGATTGGCAGACCCTAGAGCCTATAGGTCATCACCAACATATTTGAACTGAGACAGTCATCACTGAAGGTTTAAGGGTTATGAGTGGAAATTTGTTCAATGATAGAATGATTACACACATAGACGTGGTGAGATAGGCGAAGGACCCTAAGATAGAATTCATGAGGAAACATGTTGGCTAGAGGAACCTTATAACTCGAATCACTATCAGCTGGAAAATATGTAGTGGAACCACAATCATTATGACTTGTTTCCTTTGAAATGAGTAGGTAACAAGTGAGGGTCCACACTGAGTTGGCTCTTCGACAAGAGTAGGTTTCGTTGTAACCTAAACCGAGATAAAAAGAAATAAGTTTGTGAAAAATTATAACTAGTGTGTTTTAATTGTTAAGTCACCATTATATGTGTACTTTGAAAAAAATCTTGACAAGTATATTTTCATTGTTAAGTCATTCTTATAGATCAAGTTTGAGAAAAACCTTGACAAGTGTATTTTCACTATTCAGTCACCGTTGAAGGTAGAGTTGATGAAAAACCTTGACAAGTGTATTTTCCTTGTTAAGTCACCTCAAAGGCATAATGATAGGACTTATGTCAAATAAGGAGAAGGTAGAAATTTACTCAATAGAAACTTCAGGAGTAACGACTGTAGGAATAACTTTAACATTACTATGGGTTTGATATGAACCTTTAGAAGCAGGAAACTCAGTCGTTGGATATACACCTTATTTATGAAAAGGCACAAGTGCTAAGATTTGGGAAGGTTCCACTGAATTGCTTTGAACTTCAGTTGTATCAACCACCACAAGGGGTCAAAGGAACCCCTAGGCGAGAAGATGAACCAACGGTAACCTGAGGAATCTATGGAGTCCCATAATGGGAAAAAGGAGTGAGACTTCGAGAAATATGGAAATAATATCAAAGTGTTAGACACAGGAAACACCACATAAGAAATGGAAAATGTACAAGAAGTAAGCTTACCTCACTAAGGGTAAATAAAGGGGCAAACCCAATGATAAACCTCATCAGAAGGAAGTGCATAAGTGACACAGGTAATAATGTGGCTAGGTCAAAATCAACTATAACCTGAAATGTAAACAAAATAATAAGAATACAAGTTAACTAAGGCGAAAAAATATCTGAAAAAGAATATTTATTACCTTTGGAGGACTTGAGGAGACTAAAATAATGTTTAGAGAATTTAACGACAAAGGAGATGCCCTAGAAGAAGCCAATGGAGTATCCTCTGGCTGATGGTAGGCTCCAATGGTGAGAATAGTTAAGACCAATCATGGGAGAAAAAGGAGGAGATGAAACGATCTAAAAAATATCAAAACATCCTCCCACAAAAAAAGCTCATGGGTGGAGAAGGTATGTCTACTTCACCGTCCTAGAGAGACAAGAAATTTGCACAAGTGTTAGAGACTATACCTCCCTAAATTAAAAATTTCTAAGTGTTGGAAAACATACCCCTTGCTTTGGAGAAGAGTGGGATGAAATGACCATCAGCGAAGAAGGCAATGAAGGTACTGTAGAAGCTTCTTCACTGGGATCGCGCTCAACTTCAGGGCTGTCATCAAGGGTAATGTACTCAAACAAAGATGGATAAGGATAGGTACTGGGAATAGAGACTGTAGGTGGTGGTTGGACTTCGTATGCATGTTTCTTTTGGGCTTTTGTACCCAAAGTCTTCTTCCTTGTACCCGAGCCACCAACAGGGGACCCTAGTAGTCCTTCTTCTTGATGTGGTGCCCTTAGTTGGATCCACTTGTATTATGGGAAATGATGTAGTGGGAGGAACATGAGGAGTAAGTTCTTGGAAATCATATTGTAGCCATTCAAGCTCTGCTTGGCATTACGCTCGTATCTCCTCACTTAGATTTGCAGACATGGAAGGGGGAACATAGGAAATTTGAAAGTCTTTAACAGGGACTTGGGATTTAGACTTGTATTTTAATGAAGTCCCACTTTTGAAAGCCCTTGATTTATTATAAGGGGATTGAGAGGGACCATCTCTAGAAGCATATGCAGTAATAACACCTTCTTTAGAGGCCCTTTCAGAAGGGGCAACTTGTAAGGATATAAATTTCCAATTGAGTCCCTGTAGTGTTTTGACTTAATTCTGTGAACAAAACTATGTTTGTAATATGTCATAGGGAGAATTTTATTTTGTCACGATCCCACTTGGTCTATGACGTATTGAAGAAATTGAAGACGTTGCGTTAAAGCTTCAAAGAAATAATCATGCCGATGTTTATTTGGTGCATGTTTACTCATCTTCAAAGATAATTTCATTCCGAGATCACTCAGGTATGAATGCGTATAATTTATGGTGCTCGAAATTATTTTATAAAAGATAAGGATGTAATTTTTATAAAGAAAAATGATTTTAAATGGTTTATAGTATTTTAAAAGGTTTATACTTCGTTTTATGATGATAAGCTCGAAACAGAGTTTGACTAATTTGAATCTCTTTATTAAGAGACGTTTTTAACTGAAAGTCAAAGAAACTCAAACTTTCGCAAGGTCGCTCGAACGACATTGGATCCCGTTCGAACGAGATACAATATCGCTCGAACAACATGCTTAGTCGCTCGAACGACATGCGTAAGTCGTTTGAATGACACGGTTTTCGAGACGGTGTTTAAATCCTATTTAAACAGTGTTTGCATCATAATTTCGTAAGGGTGCTTTCTGGAAAACAGTTTTACAAACCAGAACATTGTTTGCACATGTTTTCACCTTAAACACATCCTTAGAGTTTGCAAAGATTCGAGTTATCATTCTTATATGTTTACGTGATCTTGCTGCACCAAAGTTGTTTGTTCTACACATTGAACATCAAGGGTTTTGACTTAATTCCGTGAACAAAACTATGTTTGTAATATGTCATAGGGAGAATTTCATTTTGTCACGATCCCACTTGGTATATGACGTATTGAAGAAA
Source organism: Sambucus nigra (assembly GCA_949130495.1). Classification (NCBI taxonomy): domain Eukaryota; kingdom Viridiplantae; phylum Streptophyta; class Magnoliopsida; order Dipsacales; family Adoxaceae; genus Sambucus; species Sambucus nigra. The sequence continues at coordinate 299,350,320 of OX422217.1, read as the reverse complement.
TTGAAGACGTTGCGGAAAAGCTTCACAGAAATAATCATGCCGATGTTTATTTGGTGCAAGTTTACTCGTCTTCAAAGATAATTTCATTCCAAGATCACTCGGGTTTGAATGCGTATAATTTTTATTTACGTGATTTTGGAAAGAACATGTGATCGAATCAATGAATCTAAACAATAAATGGGAAGAATATCCCACACCCCTAACTTAAATGTTGCATTGTCCTCAATGCGAATCAAGAACACAACTTAAAGAGAGGAAAAGAAAGATATTACCCAAATGGAGCGATCCCCGATGAGTGCGAGTCCACTGAATCTACAAAACATGTTAGAACCAAGCATAACAAAAAGAATAACAAAAACTCTAACTAATTACTCTAAACTATAAAAAAAAAAAAAGAAAAAGAAAAAGAAAAAAGTAATTATGTACAACCTACGATTTGAAATTCTAATAACTCATACACTAGAAGTCAAAAAATTTTGAGGGTCCACCCAAAATACCATTTGACTTTGAGGGATTAATAGTGTACCCTCACTATAAAGCGTGACTCTCGAAAAATAAGAATTCCGTTTGAAAAATGGAAGGCATGTGCAAATGTTAAAAAATGAACCATCACCAATTAAAATTTTTTAGGGGATAATGAGGGATTTGGGTGCATAGGGGGACAAGTACCATTGGGATCCAAGAAAAATAGAATCACTTCCCAAAGATTTTTCAAGAATTATGGGAAGCGTAGAACACAAACTAAAAGAGTCCATCTTGGAAAACAATTCAAGCATTGAGTCCTTGTCCTCAAAATCTTCTCCCTCAAAGTTTTCAATTGGGTCTGGTGGAGTGACACGTCTAAGTGTATGGCCCATAAGATGAAGCATCTAAAAAAAACATTCCCATACAAGAATCGGATCAACATCCTCAAGACATTCATCCAGTTCTTGTGATGGTTTTAATGGTTCAATAATAGTGGAGACACAAAGAGACAAATGATCTTCAACCTCAGTAGATTTTGCAATATTTATAAGAGGTTGATATTCAAAAGAACTTGGATCACTCTCAATGATTTCATTCTCAAAAGTATTAGGTGAAGCGCAAGTCTCGACCTTCTCTAAGTTGTCCAAATAATCATTCAACTCCTTGCAAGTTGCTAAAATTTTCAACTCGGTAACATCAAGGTCATCAGATTGCGTTTTTATATCAAGCAAGAGTTCTTCCAAAGTAGGCTTCCTTGGTTCTAGCACCTCGAATTCGTCATTTGGTTGAAAACTTACTTCATCTTCAAAACTATCGAAAAAAAAATCCTCATTGGGTTCAAATAATGCATCTAACTCTTGCTCCTAATAACGATTTTTTTCTCGATATTTTTTTTCAAGTCTTTCTTCTTCAAGCAATTGATTTTGATTAATTTGGAGTTTCTTAGCACTAGGCTTGTATTTTTTATAATCATCTTTAGTGATATTGATCCTATGGTCATAAGTCTTGAGTGCCTCCTCCTCCTCACTATTAGCATAACAATTAAAGCCACCAAAAGAGTTAAAATTAGACATTTCAAAGTGGGCAATTAAAAAACGTGACACCCATATTTTTCAATTTTTTTTAAATTTTTTTTTTTTTTATTTTACAAAGTAGTAAGTCAATTATAATCTATAACAAACACTCCCCGGCAACGGCGCCATTTTGATCGAGTGGAAAACCGAGCGTCCGTGTAATACGCTAGTCGTTGTTATCGGCTTCCAACCTAAATACAAAAAAAACTAAACTTGTAATTACACTCTTAAGGAGTATAGTGTCGAGTCTGGGTATCGAATCCACAGGGAATGTTTGATAGAATCTAACTGATTTATTACTTCTAAAATAAAAGTGAAAAAGATGATGATGGTTGAAGATGAAAAAAATAAAAAAGTTAACTATGCATGCATCACCAAACTAATTAAGATGAATGAGAAAGTAGGATGGAATACAATCCCCCTAACCCTAGTAATTTACCGTATAGAATCCTAGAATTGTAAATTATAAATTTGAATGAATCCAGTCTTTATATATCCTAAGCATTACATATATGAGGATCAAGCCAGCACCATATGAAATCAAAGGTAAATATAAAGCGGTGATAAATAATTTTACGCACATCATATTCTTAAACATCCCAAGTACCTAGGGCAAGAGAGATTAAAAGATCTACAATTGTTGTAAAATTGTCTTGCACGACTCTTTCAAATTTTTAATTTAAATTCTATTTTGTACATAAGTAATTTACATTGGGATGGGTTCATGCATCCCAACCCTTAAAAATTTAGCTAGACATGATTTTATGGGAAAATAATTTCATAACAATGCATATAATTGTAGATCTAAGAAACATGGTAAAAACAAAAATTACAAAACAAGAAAAGATGATTAAATTGAAAATAAAAATTGAGATTAACTAAGAGAATGGAATTTGATACTTGAAATCTGCACTAGGGAAGAGAGATGATTGAATCCAGAAATATTCTTCTTCTTCAACCTTACAAACTAGGGTTTATGAAAATTTCTATGTAAAGAAAAACTAAGAAAACTCTCTAAAATCTGACTTTCTCTCTCTAAAATTCTATTCTACTCTCTAGAATTTGACTCCCTCTCTCTAGAATTCAACTCCCCTTGAAAATGAGGTAGGGCTTGGTCTTTTATAGCACCAAGTTGCACGAATTTGGCATCAAATTTCGCTCGTGGCACAATTTTTCCAAGAGTTGCACTGCATTAAATGCATAATTAATTGCCTCGATTTCGCATGACCGGACCGGTCCATTATCGCGCAACTTCAAAATATTGTAACTTCTTCACCGTAGCTCGGATTGAGGTGCCGTTTTTTCCAGTGTTCTTGTAATTTAGAGATCTTCAACTTTATAGTTTACCCCACCTCCGAACTAAGGCTGAAAAATTACGAAAATACCCTTCAACTCTCCATTTCTTGGTTTCTTTCACTGTTTTGAGTTCTCCTTCGCACTAGCTTGCGTGAAATACCTGTAAAACACATGATAAATACACAAAACATGAAATACTTGCCAAATGGGGTTAGTAGCATAAATACGAGACAAATTAAAGATATTTACACTACACGGGATCATAAAAATACCGAAATCAGGGGGATAAATGTGAAGAATATGTGCCTATTCATTCACGAAATTAAGTCAAAACACTACAGGGACTTAATTGGAAATTTATGTCCATACAAATCTCCCCCTTTGAATATTCAGGGACAAAACTAAACCAGTGAAATGCCTAACATGGCTTAATTTATTGTTTAGATTCATTGATTCGATCACTGTAGTGTTTTGACTTAATTCCGTGAATAAAACAATGTTTGTAATATGTCATAGGGAGAATTTCATTTTGTCACGATCCCACTTGGTCTATGACGTATTGAAGAAATTGAAGACGTTGCGAAAAAGATTCACAAAAATAATCATGCCGATGTTTGTTTGGTGCAAGTTTACTCATCTTCAAAGATAATTTCATTCTGAGATCACTCGGGTTTGAATGCGTATAATTTATGGTGCTCAGAATTATTTTATAAAAGATAAGGATGTAATTTTTATAAAGAAAAATGATTTTAAATGGATTATAGTGTTTTAAGAGGTTTATACTTCGTTTTATGATGATAAGCTCGAAACAGAGTTTGACTAATTTGAATCTCTTTATTAAGAGACGTTTTTAACTGAAAGTCAAAGAAAGTCAAACTTTCGCGAGGTCGCTCGAACGACATTGGATCTCGTCCGAACGAGAAAAAATGTCGCTCGAACGACACGCTTAGTCGCTCGAACGACATGCTTAAGTCGTTCGAACGACACGTTTTTCGAGGCGATGTTTAAATCCTATTTAAACAGTGTTTGCATCATAATTTTGTAAGGGTGGTTTCTGGAAAACAGCTTTACGAACCAGAACATTGTTTGCACATGTTTTCTAAGGTTTAAAAGTCTTAAACACCTCCTAAGAGTTTTCAAAGATCCGAGTTATCATTTTTATATTTTTACCTGATCTTGCTGCACCAAAGTTGTTTGTTCTACACATTGAACATCAAGGGTTTTGCAAGCTTCATGGGTATCTGTTTGTCTGTTTCATGTGTGTAGGTATGCTTCAACGATTTGAGATTTTGAGTCTACATCACATTCAGACAGTTCATGCTTGCTGGTGCTACATATATTAGTCCGTACCCTGTATTTTTGATTTTGGGTTTATGGGATGGGATTTAGGTGTCATACGGCTTGACGGCCCGGTTAGGCATTTCACTGGTTTAGTTTTGTCCCTGAATAGTCAAAGGGGGATATTTGTAAGGACATAAATTTCCAATTGAGTCCTTGTAGTGTTTTGACTTAATTCCGTGAACAAAACTATGTTTGTAATATGTCATAGGGAGAATTTTATTTTGTCACTATCCCACTTGGTTTATGACGTATTGAAGAAATTGAAGACGTTGCGGCAAAGCTTCAAAGAAATAGTCATGCCGATGTTTATTTGGTGCAAGTTTACTCATCTTTAAAGATAATTTCTTTCTGAGATCACTCAGGTATGAATGCGTATAATTTATGGTGCTCGAAATTATTTTAAAAAAGATAAGGATGTAATTTTTATAAATAAAAATTATTTTAAATGGTTTATAGTATTTTAAAAGGTTTATATTTCGTTTTATGATGATAAGCTCGAAACAGAGTTTGACTAATTTGAATCTCTATATTAAGAGACGCTTTTCACTGAAAGTAAAAAAAAGTCAAACTTTTGCGAGGTCGCTCGAACGACTTGCTTAGTCGCTCAAACAACATGCATAAGTCGTTCGAATGACTTCTTTTTCGAGGCGGTGTTTCAATCCTATTTAATCAGTGTTTGCATCATAATTTCGTAAGGATTCTTTCTGGAAAATAGCTTTACTAATCAGAACATTGTTTGCACATGTTTTCTAAGGTTTAAAAATCTTAAACACATCCTTAGAGTTTGCAAAGATCTGAGTCATCATTCTTATATGTTTACGTGATCTTGCTGCACCAAAGTTGTTTGTTCTACACATTGAACATCAAGGGTTTTGTAAACTTCACTAGGTATCTGTTTGTCTGTTTCATGTGTGTACGTATGCTTCAGCGATTTGAGATTTCAAGTCTACATCACATTCAGAAAGTTCATGCTTGCCGGTGCTACATATATTAGTTCGTACCCTATATTTTTGATTTTGGGTTTATGGGATGGGATTTAGGTGTCATACGGCTTGACGGCCCGGTTAGGCATTTCACTGGTTTAGTTTTGTCCCTGAATAGTCAAAGGGGGAGATTTGTGAGGACATAAATTTCCAATTGAGTCCCTGTAGTGTTTTGACTTAATTCCGTGAACAAAACTATGTTTGTAATATGTCATAGGGAGAATTTTATTTTGTCACGATCCCACTTGGTCTATGACGTATCGAAGAAATTAAAGACGTTGCGACAAAGCTTCAAAGAAATAATCATGCCGATGTTTATTTGGTTCAAGTTTACTCATCTTCAAAGATAATTTCATTCCGAGATCACTTAGGTATGAATGCGTATAATTTATGGTGCTCGGAATTATTTTATAAAAGATAAGGATGTAATTTTTATAAAGAAAAATGATTTTAAATGGTTTATAGTATTTTAAAAGGTTTATACTTCGTTTTATGATGATACGCTCGAAACAGAGTTTGACTAATTTGAATCTCTTTATTAAGAGACGTTTTTAACTTAAAGTCAAAAAAAGTCAAACTTTTGCGAGGCCGCTCGAACAACGTTGGATCTCGTTCGAACGAGATACAATGTCGCTCGAACGACATGCTTAGTCGCTCGAACGACACTCGAATGACTTGCTTAGTCGCACGAACGACATGCGTAAGTCGTTCGAACGACATGTTTTTCGAGACGATGTTTAAATCCTATTTAAACAGTCTTTGCTTCATAATTTCGTATGGGTGCTTTCTGGAAAACAGCATTACGAACCAGAACATTGTTTTCACATGTTTTCTAAGGTTTAAAAGTCTTAAACACCTCCTTAGAGTTTGCAAAGATTCGAGTTATCATTCTTATCTGTTTACGTGATCTTGTTTCACCAAAGTTGTTTGTTTTACACATTGAACATCAAGGGTTTTGCAAACTTCACTGCGTATCTGTTTGTCTATTTCATGTGTGTAGGTATGCTTCAGCGATTTGAGATTTCAAGTCTACATCACATTCAGACAGTTCATGCTTTCCGGTGCTACATATATTAGTTTGTACCTTGTATTTTTGATTTTGGGTTTATGGGATGGGATTTAGGTGTCATACGGCTTGACGACCCGGTTAGGCATTTCACTGGTTTAGTTTTGTCCATGAATAGTCAAAGGGGGAGATTTGTGAGGACATAAATTTCCAATTGAGTCCCTATAGTGTTTTGAATTAATTCCGTGAACAAACTATGTTTGTAATATGTCATAGGGAGAATTTTATTTTGTCACGATCCCACTTAGTCTATGACGTATTGAAGAAATTGAAGATGTTGCGGCGAAGCTTCAAAGAAATAATCATGCCAATGTTTATTTGGTGCAAGTTTACTCGTCTTCAAAGAAAATTTCATTCCGAGATCACTCAAGTATGAATGCGTATAATTTATGGTGCTCGAAATAATTTTAGAAAAGATAAGGATGTAATTTTTATAAAGAAAAATGATTTTAAATGGTTTATAGTATTTTAAAAGGTTTGTACTTCGTTTTATGATGATAAGCTCGAAACAGAGTTTGACTAATTTGAATCTCTTTATTAATAGACGCTTTTAACGGTAAGTCAAAGAAAGTCAAACTTTCGCGAGGTCGCTCGAACGACATGCTTAGTCGCACGAACGATATGCGTAAGTCATTAGAATGACCCATTTTTCGAGGCGGTGTTTAAATCCTATTTAAAAAGTGTTTGCATCATAATTCCCTAAGGGTGCTTTTTGGAAAACAGCTTTACGAACCAGAACATTGTTTGCACTTGTTTTCTAAGGTTTAAAAATCTTAAACACATCTTTAGAGTTTGCAAAGATCCGAGTTATCATTCTTATATGTTTACGTGATCTTGCTGCACCAAAGCTGTTTGTTCTACACATTGAACATCAAGGGTTTTGTAAACTTCACTGGGTATTTGTTCGTCTGTTTCATGTGTGTAGGTATGCTTCAGTGATTTGAGATTTCAAGTCTACATCACATTCAGATAGTTCATGCTTGCCCGTGGTACATATATTAGTCCGTACCCTATATTTTTGATTTTGGGTTTATGGGATGGGATTTAGGTGTCATACGACTTGACGGCCCTGTTAGGCATTTCACTGGTTTAGTTTTGTCCCTGAATAGTCAAAGGGGGAGATTTGTAAGGACATAAATTTCCAATTGAGTCCCTGTAGTGCTTTGACTTAATTCCGTGAACAAAACTATGTTTGTAGTATGTCATAGGGTGAATTTCATTTTGTCACGATCCCACTTGGTCTATGATGTATTGAAGAAATTGAAGACGTTGCGGCAAAGCTTCTAAGAAATAATCATGCCGATGTTTATTTGGTGCAAGTTTACTCGTCTTCAAAGATAATTTCATTCCGAGATCACTCGGGTATGAATGCGTAGAATTTATGGTGCTCGGAATTATTTTATAAAAGATAAGGATGTAATTTTTATAAAGAAAAATGATTTTAAATGGTTTATAGTATTTTAAAAGGTTTATACTTCGTTTTATGATGATAAGCTCGAAACAGAGTTTGACTAATTTGAATCTCTTTATTAAGAGACGTTTTTAACTAAAAGTCAAAAAAAGTCAAACGTTCGCGAGGTCGCTCGAACGACATTGGATCTCGTTCGAACGAGATACAATGTCGCTCGAACGACATGCTTAGTCGCTCGAACGACATGCTTTCGTCGTTCGAACGACAAATTTTTCGAGGCGATGTTTAAATCCTATTTAAACAGTATTTGCATCATAATTTCGTAAGGGTGGTTTTTGAAAAACAGCTTTACGAACTAGAACATTATTTGCACATGTTTTCTAAGGTTTAAAAGTCTTCAACACCTCCTTAGAGTTTGCAAAGATCCGAGTTATCATTCTTATACGTTTACATGATCTTGCTGCACCAAAGTTGTTTGTTCTACACATTGAACATCAAGGGTTTTGCAAGCTTCACTGGGGATCTGTTTGTCTGTTTCATGTGTGTAGGTATGCTTAGCGATTTGAGATTTCAAGTCTACATCACATTCAGACATTTCATGCTTGCTGGTGCTACATATATTAGTCCGTACCCTGTATTTTTTATTTTGGGTTTATGGGATGGGATTTAGGTGTCATACGGCTTGACGACCCGGTTAGGCATTTCACTGGTTTTGTTTTGTCCCTGAATAGTCAAAGGGGGAGATTTGTAAGGACATAAATTTTCAATTGAGTCCCTGTAGTGTTTTGACTTAATTCCGTGAACAAAACTATGTTTGTAATATGTCATAGGGAGAATTTTATTTTGTCAGTATCCCACTTGGTCTATGACGTATTGAAGAAATTGAAGACGTTGCGGCAAAGCTTCAAAGAAATAATCATGCCGATGTTTATTTGGTTCAAGTTTACTCATCTTCAAAGATAATTTCATTCCGAGATCACTTAGGTATGAATGCGTATAATTTATGGTGCTCGGAATTATTTTATAAAAGATAAGGATGTAATTTTTATAAAGAAAAATGATTTTAAATGGTTTATAGTATTTTAAAAGGTTTATACTTCGTTTTATGATGATACGCTCGAAACAGAGTTTGACTAATTTGAATCTCTTTATTAAGAGACGTTTTTAACTTAAAGTCAAAAAAAGTCAAACTTTTGCGAGGCCGCTCGAACAACGTTGGATCTCGTTCGAACGAGATACAATGTCGCTCGAACGACATGCTTAGTCGCTCGAACGACACTCGAATGACTTGCTTAGTCGCACGAACGACATGCGTAAGTCGTTCGAACGACATGTTTTTCGAGACGATGTTTAAATCCTATTTAAACAGTCTTTGCTTCATAATTTCGTATGGGTGCTTTCTGGAAAACAGCATTACGAACCAGAACATTGTTTTCACATGTTTTCTAAGGTTTAAAAGTCTTAAACACCTCCTTAGAGTTTGCAAAGATTCGAGTTATCATTCTTATCTGTTTACGTGATCTTGTTTCACCAAAGTTGTTTGTTTTACACATTGAACATCAAGGGTTTTGCAAACTTCACTGCGTATCTGTTTGTCTATTTCATGTGTGTAGGTATGCTTCAGCGATTTGAGATTTCAAGTCTACATCACATTCAGACAGTTCATGCTTTCCGGTGCTACATATATTAGTTTGTACCTTGTATTTTTGATTTTGGGTTTATGGGATGGGATTTAGGTGTCATACGGCTTGACGACCCGGTTAGGCATTTCACTGGTTTAGTTTTGTCCATGAATAGTCAAAGGGGGAGATTTGTGAGGACATAAATTTCCAATTGAGTCCCTATAGTGTTTTGAATTAATTCCGTGAACAAACTATGTTTGTAATATGTCATAGGGAGAATTTTATTTTGTCACGATCCCACTTAGTCTATGACGTATTGAAGAAATTGAAGATGTTGCGGCGAAGCTTCAAAGAAATAATCATGCCAATGTTTATTTGGTGCAAGTTTACTCGTCTTCAAAGAAAATTTCATTCCGAGATCACTCAAGTATGAATGCGTATAATTTATGGTGCTCGAAATAATTTTAGAAAAGATAAGGATGTAATTTTTATAAAGAAAAATGATTTTAAATGGTTTATAGTATTTTAAAAGGTTTGTACTTCGTTTTATGATGATAAGCTCGAAACAGAGTTTGACTAATTTGAATCTCTTTATTAATAGACGCTTTTAACGGTAAGTCAAAGAAAGTCAAACTTTCGCGAGGTCGCTCGAACGACATGCTTAGTCGCACGAACGATATGCGTAAGTCATTAGAATGACCCATTTTTCGAGGCGGTGTTTAAATCCTATTTAAAAAGTGTTTGCATCATAATTCCCTAAGGGTGCTTTTTGGAAAACAGCTTTACGAACCAGAACATTGTTTGCACTTGTTTTCTAAGGTTTAAAAATCTTAAACACATCTTTAGAGTTTGCAAAGATCCGAGTTATCATTCTTATATGTTTACGTGATCTTGCTGCACCAAAGCTGTTTGTTCTACACATTGAACATCAAGGGTTTTGTAAACTTCACTGGGTATTTGTTCGTCTGTTTCATGTGTGTAGGTATGCTTCAGTGATTTGAGATTTCAAGTCTACATCACATTCAGATAGTTCATGCTTGCCCGTGGTACATATATTAGTCCGTACCCTATATTTTTGATTTTGGGTTTATGGGATGGGATTTAGGTGTCATACGACTTGACGGCCCTGTTAGGCATTTCACTGGTTTAGTTTTGTCCCTGAATAGTCAAAGGGGGAGATTTGTAAGGACATAAATTTCCAATTGAGTCCCTGTAGTGCTTTGACTTAATTCCGTGAACAAAACTATGTTTGTAGTATGTCATAGGGTGAATTTCATTTTGTCACGATCCCACTTGGTCTATGATGTATTGAAGAAATTGAAGACGTTGCGGCAAAGCTTCTAAGAAATAATCATGCCGATGTTTATTTGGTGCAAGTTTACTCGTCTTCAAAGATAATTTCATTCCGAGATCACTCGGGTATGAATGCGTAGAATTTATGGTGCTCGGAATTATTTTATAAAAGATAAGGATGTAATTTTTATAAAGAAAAATGATTTTAAATGGTTTATAGTATTTTAAAAGGTTTATACTTCGTTTTATGATGATAAGCTCGAAACAGAGTTTGACTAATTTGAATCTCTTTATTAAGAGACGTTTTTAACTAAAAGTCAAAAAAAGTCAAACGTTCGCGAGGTCGCTCGAACGACATTGGATCTCGTTCGAACGAGATACAATGTCGCTCGAACGACATGCTTAGTCGCTCGAACGACATGCTTTCGTCGTTCGAACGACAAATTTTTCGAGGCGATGTTTAAATCCTATTTAAACAGTATTTGCATCATAATTTCGTAAGGGTGGTTTTTGAAAAACAGCTTTACGAACTAGAACATTATTTGCACATGTTTTCTAAGGTTTAAAAGTCTTCAACACCTCCTTAGAGTTTGCAAAGATCCGAGTTATCATTCTTATACGTTTACATGATCTTGCTGCACCAAAGTTGTTTGTTCTACACATTGAACATCAAGGGTTTTGCAAGCTTCACTGGGGATCTGTTTGTCTGTTTCATGTGTGTAGGTATGCTTAGCGATTTGAGATTTCAAGTCTACATCACATTCAGACATTTCATGCTTGCTGGTGCTACATATATTAGTCCGTACCCTGTATTTTTTATTTTGGGTTTATGGGATGGGATTTAGGTGTCATACGGCTTGACGACCCGGTTAGGCATTTCACTGGTTTTGTTTTGTCCCTGAATAGTCAAAGGGGGAGATTTGTAAGGACATAAATTTTCAATTGAGTCCCTGTAGTGTTTTGACTTAATTCCGTGAACAAAACTATGTTTGTAATATGTCATAGGGAGAATTTTATTTTGTCAGTATCCCACTTGGTCTATGACGTATTGAAGAAATTGAAGACGTTGCGGCAAAGCTTCAAAGAAATAATCATGCCGATGTTTATTTGGTGCAAGTTTACTCATCTTCAAAGATAATTTCATTCCGAGATCACTCAGGTATGAATGCGTATAATTTATGGTGCTCGGAATTATTTTATAAAAGATTAGGATGTAATTTTTATAAAGAAAAATGATTTTAAATGGTTTATAGTATTTTAAAAGGTTTATACTTCGTTTTATGATGATAAGCTCGAAACGGAGTTTGACAAATTTGAATCTCTTTAATAAGAGACGCTTTTTACTGAAAGTCAAAGAAAATCAAACTTTTGCCAGGTCGCTCGAACAACATTGGATCTCGTTCAAACGAGATACAATGTCGCTCGAACGACATGCTTAGTCACTCAAACGACATGCATAAGTCGTTCGAATGACATGTTTTTCGAGGTGGTGTTTAAATCCTATTTAAACAGTGTTTGCATCATAATTTCGTAAGGGTGCTTTCTGGAAAATAGCTTTACGAACCAGAACATTATTTGCACATGTTTTCTAAGGTTTAAAAATCTTAAACACATCCTTAGAGTTTGCAAAGATCCGAGTCATCATTCTTATATGTTTACGTGATCTTGCTGCACCAAAGTTGTTTGTTCTACACATTGAACATCAAGGGTTTTGTAAACTTCACTGGGTATCTGTTTGTTTGTTTCATGTGTGTAGGTATGCTTCAGCGATTTGAGATTTCAAGTCTACATCACATTCAGACAGTTCATGCTTGTTGGTGCTACATATATTAGTCCGTACCCTGTATATTTGATTTTGGGTTTGTGGGATGGGATTTCGGTGTCATACGGCTTGACGGCCCGGTTCGGCATTTCACTGGTTTAGTTGTGTCCCTAAATAGTCAGAGGGGGAGATTTATGAGGACATAAATTTCCAATTGAGTCCCTGTTGTGTTTTGACTTAATTCCGTGAACAAAACTATGTTTGTAATATGTCATAGGGAGAATTTTATTTTGTGACGATCCCACTTGGTTTATGACGTATCGAAGAAATTGAAGACGTTGCGACAAAGCTTCAAAGAAATAATCATGCCGATGTTTATTGGGTGCAAGTTTACTCGTCTTCAACGATAATTTCATTCCGAGATCACTCAGGTATGAATGCGTATAATTTATGGTGCTCAGAATTATTTTATAAAAGATAAGGATGTAATTTTTATAAAGAAAAATGATTTGAAATGGTTTATAGTATTTTAAAAGGTCTATACTTCGTTTTATGATGATATGCTCGAAACGGAGTTTGTCTAATTTGAATCTATTTATTAAGAGACGTTTTTAACTGAAAGTCAAAGAAAGTCAAACTTTCGCGAAGTCGCTGGAACGACATTGGAACACATTCGAACGAGATACAATGTCGCTCGAACGACATGCTTAGTCGCACGGACGGCATGCGTAAGTCGTTCGAACGACAAGTTTTTCGAGGCGATGATTAAATCCTATTTAAACAGTGTTTGCATCATAATTTCGTAAGGGGTCTTTCCAGAAAACATCTTTACGAACCAGAACATTGTTTGCATATGTTTTCTAAGGTTTAAAAGTCTTAAACACCTCCTTAGAGTTTGCAGAGATCCGAGTTATCATTCTTATATGTTTATGTGATCTTGCTGCACCAAAGATGTTTGTTCTGCACATTGAACATCAAGGGTTTTGTAAACTTCACTGGGTATCTATTTGTGTATTTCATGTGTGTAGGTATGCTTCAGCGATTTGAGATTTCAAGTCTACATCACATTATGACAGATCATGCTTTCCGGTGCTACATATATAAGTCCGTACCCTGTATTTTTGATTTTGGGTTTATGGGATGGGATTTAGGTGTCATACGGCTTGACGGCCCGGTTAGGCATTTCACTGGTTTAGTTTTGTCCCTGAATAGTCAAAGGGGGAGAATTGTAAGTACATAAATTTCCAATTGAGTCCCTGTAGTGTTTTGACTTAATTCCGTGAACAAAACTATGTTTGTAATATGTCATAGGGAGAATTTTATTTTTTCACGATCCCACTTGGTCTATGACGTATTGAAGAAATTGAAGATGTTGCGGCAAAGCTTAGAAGAAATAATCATGCCGATGTTTATTTGGTGCAAGTTTACTCATCTTCAAAGAAAATTTCATTCCGAGATCACTCAAGTATGAATGCGTGTAATTTGTGGTGCTCGGAATTATTTTATAAAAGATAAGGATGTAATTTTTATAAAGAAAAATAATTTTAAATGGTTTATTGTATTTTAAAAGGTTTATACTTCGTTTTATGATGATAAGCTCGAAACGGAGTTCGTCTATTTTGAATCTCTTTATTACGAGACGTTTTTAATGAAAGTCAAAGAAAGTCAAACTTTCGCGAGGTCGCTCGAACGACATTGGATCTCGTTCAAACGAGATACAATGTCGCTCGAACGACATGCTTAGTCGCTCGAATGACATGCGTAAGTCGTTCGAACGAAAAGTTTTTCGAGCGCTGTTTAAATCCTATTTAAACGGTGTTTGCATCATAATTTCGTAAGGGGGCTTTCTGGAAAACAGTTTTACGAACCAGAACATTGTTTGCACATGTTTTCTAAGGTTTAAAAATCTTAAACACATCCTTAGAGTTTGCAAAGATCCGAGTTATCATTCTTATATGTTTACGTGATCTTGCTGCACCAAAGTTGATTGTTCAAGATATTGAACATCAAGGATTTTCTAAACTTCACTGGGTATCTGTTTGTCTGTTTCATGTGTGTACGTATGCTTCATCGATTTGATATTTCAAGTCTACATCACATTCAGACAGTTCATGCTTTCCGGTGCTACATATATTAATCTCTACCCTGTAATTTTGATTTTGGGTATATGGGATGGGATTTAGGTGTCATACGGATTGACGGCCCGATTAGGCATTTCACTGGTTTAGTTTTGTCCCTGAATAGTCAAAGGGGGAGATTTGTAAGGACATAAATTTCCAATTGATTCCTTGTAGTGTTTTGACTTAATTCCGTGAACAAAACTATGTTTGTAATATGTCATAAGGAGAATTTTATTTTTTCACGCTCCCACTTGGTCTATGACGTATCGAAGAAATTGAAGACGTTGTGGAAAAGCTTCAAAGAAATAATCATGCCGATGTTTATTTGTTGCAAGTTTACTCGTCTTCAAAGATAATTTCATTCCGAGATCACTCAGGTAGGAATGCGTACAATTTATGGTGCTCGGAATTATTTTATAAAAGATAAGGATGTAATTTTTATAAAGAAAAATAATTTTAAATGGTTTATAGTATTTTAAAAGGTTTATACTTTGTTTTATGATGATAAGCTTGAAACAGAGTTTGACTAATTCGAATCTCTTTATTAAGAGACGTTTTTAACTGAAAGTCAAAGAAAGTTAAACTTTTGCGAGGTCACTCGAACGACATTGGATCTCGTTCAAACGAGATACAATGTCGCTCGAACGACATGCTTAGTCGCTCGAACGACATGCGTAAGTCATTCGAATGACACGTTTTTTGAGCGGTGTTTTAATCCTATTTAAATAGTGTTTGCATCGTAATTTCGTAAGGGTGCTTTCTGGAAAACGGCTTTACGAACCAGAACATTATTTGCACATGTTTTCTAAGGTTTAGAAATCTTAAACACATTCTTAGAGTTTACAAAGATCCGAGTTATCATTCTTATATGTTTACGTGATCTTGCTGCAACAAAGTTGTTTGTTCTACACATTGAACGTCAAGGGTTCTGTAAACTTCACTTGGTATCTGTTTGTCTATTTCATGTGTGTAGGTATGCTTCAGGGATTTGAGATTTCAAGTCTACATCACATTCAAACAGTTCATGCTTGCCGGTGCTACATATATTAGTCTGTATTTTTGATTTTGGGTTTATGGGATGGGATTTAGGTGTCATACGGCTTGACGGACCGATTAGGCATTTCACTGGTTTATTTTTGTCCCTGAATAGTCAAAGGGGGAGATTTGTAAGGACATAAATTTCCAATTGAGTCCCTATAGTGTTTTGACTTAATTCCGTGAACAAAACTATGTTTGTAATATGTCATAGGGAGAATTTTGTCACGATCCCACTTAGTCTATAACGTATTGAAGTAATTGAAGACGTTGCGGAAAAGCTTCAAATAAATAATCATGCCGATGTTTATTTGGTGCAAGTTTACTCATCTTCAAAGATAATTTCATTTCGAGATCACTCAGGTATGAATGCGTATAATTTATGGTGCTCGGAATTGTTTTATAAAAGATAAGGATGTAATTTTTATAAAGAAAAATGATTTTGAATGGTTTATAGTATTTTAAAAGGTTTATACTTCGTTTTATGATGATAAGCTCGAAACGGAGTTTGACTAATTTGAATCTCTTTATTAAGATACGTTTTTAACTGAAAGTCAAAGAAAGTCAAACGTTCGCGAGGTCGCTCGAACGACATTGGATCTCGTTCGAACGAGATACAATGTCGCTCGAACGACATCCTTAGTCGCTCGAAGAACATGCTTAAGTCGTTCGAACGACACATTTTTCGAGGCGATGTTTAAATCCTATTTAAACAGTGTTTGCATCATAATTTCGTAAGGGTGGTTTCTGGAAAATAGCTTTACGAACCAGAACATTGTTTGCACATGTTTTCTAAGGTTTAAAACTCTTAAACACCTCCTTAGAGTTTGCAAAGATCCGAGTTATCATTCTTATATGTTTAAGTGATCTTGCTGCACCAAAGTTGTTTGTTCTACACATTGAACATCAAGGGTTTTGCAAGCTTCACTGGGGATCTGTTTGTCTGTTTCATATGTGTAGGTATGCTTCAGCGATTTGAGATTTCAAGTCTACATCACATTCAGACAGTTCATGCTTGCTGGTGCTACATATATTAGTCCGTACCCTGTATTTTTGATTTTGGGTTTATGGGATAGATTTAGGTGTCATACGGCTTGATGGCCCGGTTAGGCATTTCACTGGTTTAGTTTTGTCCCTGAATAGTCAAAGGGGGAGATTTGTAAGGACATAAATTTCCAATTGAGTCCCTGTAGTGTTTTGACTTAATTCCATGAACAAAACTATGTTTGTATTATGTCATAGGGAGAATTTTATTTTGTGACTATCCCACTTGGTCTATGACGAATTGAAGAAATTGAAGACGCTGCAGCAAAGCTTCAAAGAAATAATCATGCCGATGTTTATTTGGTGCAAGTTTACTCATCTTCAAAGATAATTTCATTCCGAGATCACTCAGGTATGAATGCGTATAGTTTATGGTGCTCGGAATTATTTTATAAAAGACTAGGATGTAATTTTAATAAAGAAAAATGATTTTAAATGGTTTATAGTATTTTAAAAGGTTTATACTTCATTTTATGATGATAAGATCGAAACAGATTTTGACTAATTTGAATCTCTTTATTAAGAGACGCTTTTCACTGAAAGTCAAAGAAAGTCAAACTTTTGCGAGGTCCCTCGAACGACATTGGATCTCGTTCAAACGGGATACAATGTCGCTCGAACGACATGCTTAGTCACTCAAACAACATGCATAAGTCGTTCGAATGACATGTTTTTCTAGGTGGTGTTTAAATCCTATTTAAATAGTGTTTGCATCATAATTTCGTAAGGGTGCTTTCTGGAAAATAGCTTTACGAACCAGAACATTGTTTGCACATGTTTTCTAAGGTTTAAAAATCTTAAACACATCCTTAGAGTTTGCAAAGATCCTACTCATCATTCTTATATGTTTACGTGATCTTGCTGTACCAAAGTTGTTTGTTATACACATTGAACATCAAGGGTTTTGTAAACTTCACTGGGTATCTGATTGTCTGTTTCATGTGTGTGGGTATGCTTCAGCAATTTGAGATTTCAAGTCTACATCACATTCAGACAGTTCATGCTTGTTGGTGCTACATATATTAGTCCATACCCTGTATATTTGATTTTGGGTTTGTGGGATGGGATTTCGGTGTCATACGGCTTGATGGCCCGGTTCGGCATTTCACTGGTTTAGTTTTCTCCCTGAATAGTTAAAGGGGGATATTTGTGAGGACATAAATTTCCAATTGAGTCCCTGTTGTGTTGTGACTTAATTCCGTGAAAGAAACTATGCTTGTAATATGTCATAGGGAGAATTTTATTTTGTCACGATCCCACTTGGTCTATGACGTATTGAAGAAATTGAAGACGCTGCGGCAAAGCTTCAAAGAAATAATCATGCCGATGTTTATTTGGTGCAAGTTTACTCGTCTTCAAAGATAATTTCATTCTGAGATCACTCAGGTATGAATGCGTATAATTTATGGTGCTCGGAATTATTTTATAAAAGATTAGGATGTAATTTTTATAAAGAAAAATTATTTGAAATGGTTTATAGTATTTTAAAAGGTTTATACTTCGTTTTATGATGATAAGGTCGAAACAGAGTTTGACTAATTTGAATCTCTTTATTAAGAGACGTTTTTAACTGAAAGTCAAAGAAAGTCAAACTTTCGCGAGGTCGCTCGAGCGACATTGGATCGCATTCGAACGAGATACAATGTCGCTCGAACGACATGCTTAGTCGCTCGAACGACATGCGTAAGTCGTTTGAACGACAAGTTTTTCGAGCGCTTTTTAAATCCTATTTAAATAGTGTTTGCATCATAATTTCGTAAGGGTGCTTTCGGGAAAATAGTTTTATGAACCAGAACATTATTTGCACATGTTTTCTAAGGTTTAAAAATCTTAAACACATCCTTAAAGTTTGCAAAGATCCGAGTTATCATTTTTATATGTTTACGTGATCTTGCTGCACCAAAGTTGTTTGTTCTACATATTGAACATCAAGGGTTTTCTAAACTTCACTGGGTATCTATTTGTCTGTTTCATGTGTGTAGTATGCTTCATCGATTTAACATTTCAAGTCTACATCACATTCAGACACTTCATGCTTGCCGGTGCTACATATATTAATCTCTACCCTGTAATTTTGATTTTGGGTATATGGGATGGGATTTAGGTGTCATACGGCTTGACGGCCCGGTTAGGCATTTCACTGGTTTAGTTTTGTCCCTGAATAGTCAAAGGGGGAGATTTGTAAGGACATAAATTTCCAATTGATTCCTTGTAGTGTTTTGACTTAATTCCGTGAACACAACTATGTTTGTAATATGTCATAGGGAGAATTTCATTTTTTCACGCTCCCACTTAGTCTATGACGTATTGAAGAAATTGAAGACGTTGTGGCAAAGCTTCAAAGAAATAATCATGCCGATGTTTATTTGGTGCAAGTTTACTCGTCTTAAAAGATAATTTCATTCCTAGATCACTCAGGTATGAATGCATACAATTTATAGTGCTCGGAATTATTTTATAAAAGATAAGGATGTAATTTTTATAAAGAAAAATGATTTTAAATGGTTTATAGTATTTTAAAAGGTTTATACTTTGTTTTATGATGATAAGATCGAAACAGAGTTTGACTAATTTGAATCTCTTTATTTAGAGTCTTTTTTAACTGAAAGTCAAAGAAAGTTAAACTTTTGCGAGGTCGCTCGAACGATATTGGATCTCGTTCAAACGAGATACAATGTCGCTCGAACGACATGCTTAGTCGCTCGAACGACATGCGTAAGTCATTCGAACGACATGTTTTTCGAGCGGTGTTTAAATCCTATTTAAACAGTGTTTGCATCATAATTTCGTAAGGGTGCTTTCTGGAAAATAGCTTTACGAACCAGAACATTGTTTGCACATGTTTTCTAACGTTTAAAAATCTTAAACACATCCTTAGAGTTTGCAAAGATCCAAGTCATCATTCTTATATGTTTACGTGATCTTGCTGCACCAAAGTTGTTTGTTCTACACATTGAACATCAAGGGTTTTGCAAGCTTCACTGGGGATCTGTTTGTCTGTTTCATGTGTGTAAGTATGCTTCAGTGATTTGAGATTTCAAGTCTACATCACATTTAGACAGTTCATGCTTGCTGGTGCTACATATATTAGTCCGTACCCTGTATTTTTGATTTTGGGTTTATGGGATGGGATTTAGGTGTCATACGGCTTGACGGCCCGGTTAGGCATTTCACTGGTTTAGTTTTGTCCCTGAATAGTCAAAGGGGGAGATTTGTAAGGACATAAATTTCCAATTGAGTCCCTGTAGTGTTTTGACTTAATTCTGTGAACAAAACTATGTTTGTAATATGTCATAGGGAGAATTTTATTTTGTCACGATCCCACTTGGTCTATGACGTATTGAATAAATTGAAGACGTTGTGGGAAAGCTTCAAAGAAATAATCATGGCGATGTTTATTTGGTTCAAGTTTACTCGTCTTCAAAGATAATTTCATTCCGAGATCACTCAGGTATGAATGCGTATAATTTATGGTGCTTGTAATTATTTTATAAAAGATAAGGATGTAATTTTTATAAAGAAAAATGATTTTAAATGGTTTATAGTATTTTAAAAGGTTTATACTTCGTTTTATGATGATAAGCTCAAAACAGAGTTTGACTAATTTGAATCTCTTTATTAAGAGACGCTTTTAACTGAAAATCAAAGAAAGTCAAACTTTCGCGAGGTCGCTCGAACGACATTGGATCTCGTTCAAACGAGATACAATGTCGCTCGAACGACATGCTTAGTCGATCGAACGACATGCGTAAGTCGTTCGAACGACACGTTTTTTGAGGCGGTGTTTTAATCCTATTTAAACAGTGTTTGCATCATAATTTCGTAAGGGTGCTTTCTGGAAAACAACTTTACGAACCAGAACATTGTTTGCACATGTTTTCTAAGGTTTAAAAATCTTAAACATATCCTTAGAGTTTGCAAAGATCCGAGTTATCATTCTTATATGTTTACGTGATCTTGCTGCACCAAATTTGTTTGTTATACACATTGAACATCAAGGGTTTTGTACACTTGATTGGGTATCTGTTTGTCTATTTCATGTGTGTAGGTATGCTTCAGCGATTTGATATTTCAAGTCTACATCACATTCAGACATTTCATGCTTGCCGGTGCTACATATATTAGTCTGTACCCTGTATTTTTGATTTTGGGTTTATGGGATGGGATTTAGGTGTCATACGGCTTGACGGACCGGTTAGGCATTTCACTAGTTTAGTTTTGTCCCTGAATAGTCAAAGGGGGATATTTGTAAGGACATAAATTTCCAATTGAGTCCTTGTAGTGTTTTGGCTTAATTTCGTGAACAAAACTATGTTTGTAATATGTCATTGGGAGAATTTTATTTTGTCACGCTCCCACTTGGTCTATGACGTATTGAAGAAATTGAAGACGTTGCGCAAAGCTTCAAAGAAATAATCACGCCGATGTTTATTTGGTGCAAGTTTACTCGTCTTCAAAGATAATTTCATTCCGAGATCACTCAGGTATGAATGCGTATAATTTATGGTGCTCGAAATTATTTTATAAAAGATAAGGATGTAATTTTTATAAAGAAAAATGATTTTAAATGGTTTATATTATTTTAAGAGGTTTATACTTCGATTTATGATGATAAGCTCGAAACAGAGTTTGACTAATTGAAATCTCTTTATTAAGAGACGTTTTTAACTGAAAGTCAAAGAAAGTCAAACTTTTGCGAGGTCGCTCAAACGACATTGGATCTCGTTCGAACGAGATACAATGTCGCTCGAACGACATGCGTAAGTAGTTCGAACGACACGTTTTTCAAGGCGGTGTTTAAATCCTACTTAAACAGTGTTTGCATCATAATTTGGTAAGGGTGCTTTCTAGAAAATAGCTTTTCGAACCAGAACATTATTTGCACATGTTTTCTAAGTTTTAAAAGTCTTAAACACATCCTTAGAAGATGCAAATATCCGAGTTATCATTCTTATATGTTTACGTGATCTTGCTGCACCAAAGTTGTTTGTTCTACACATTGAACATCAAGGGTTTTGCGGTGAAGAAGCGACGGACATCGTGTTCGACATCGTAGACGAATCAAAGCCATATCAGTGGACACCGAGACATATGTGGACGCGTGTATTGTGGACAGAGATCGTAGATGACAGAATTTCTGCGTGGGCACTAATGAAGAACGGTTAAATATCAGAAGGAGCATCAAGACCCGTGGGGATCGAGTCTTAGTGTAAGGTTAATCTGTCTTTGTAAAACCATTATTCATAGTGATTATCTGGCTTGCGCCTTCTGAGGTTGTTTTCCCGCTTTGGGTTTTTTCCTCGTACATCCGGCGTTGTGAGTATTCTTTACTTTACTTTACTGTCTTTAATCACTAGATGCATGTTTAGGATTAATCAAGATAAAATTAGTTTAAAGTGAGAATTGGGATATCATAACTTGGTTTGGTGAATAATTAAAAATTGGATCTTTTTTCTGAAGAAAAATTGATTCTGTTTGAAAACACACATCTGGGCACCCCTTTACAACTGTTTTCTGTGCTGAGGATTTTTTGGGCCTAGGGGAAGATTTAATGACTAGAGGTCAGTGAAGAGGTAACTCAACGGGAGGATATTTTGGGGTTTGACTTAGAGGAAACTCAACTCCCAAAATTGAGTTTCCTTTAAGACCTAACTCAAGGGGAAAAAGCGAAGGACAGGAGATTAAATAGGTAGGCTTTCAATAAACTCACGGTTTTTTCCGGTTTCATTGGCCAATATTTTGTGGCAGAAAGAGAAGTCACATTGCCCTTCCTTAATATCTTGGGATGGTGATTCGACCATTAATTTTTGAACAAACAAAGGAGGCAACTGATGTAATATAAAAAGAGCATGCCTCAGATAAAGTATCCTTCGTATGGGATTCTTGAAAAATAGGCCAAGCAACCCCTTGATCAATGCCTAATTGACGAGAGCAACATTGGGGTTTTAGTGTTATAAGGTGTATCTCCGCTTGGTGTAAGAAGGAAGATAACCTAGGTTTAATAAGAGCACGAAGGAAAAGGAAGGAAAGTTGGTGATGAGCTCTTTCGAGATTTTTTGGATCATTCTCTCTGCGTGGGTAAATAAGGACCTAGTTTGGGAAAAAAATCTTCACCATAAGGATGCATGACGAAGCGACTGGGTTTGTAAAAAATTAGAAGAATATCCTTTCGACTTTATTTTTGTGAAAGCAAAATTACCAATGGGGCTCGAGAACTTTGTGAACTAGGTAGGATTTTTCGATAGGGGCTATCTATTAATAACGGCTGTAGAGGAAACTAGTCAAAATAATGGTGTGAGCAAAATTGGCCAAGTTGTAGCGGCCAAGGGATCATTCCATGTCTAAGTGAGTCATGTCCAAAAGGGTGTACAAGATCCCAAAGAAATTATCGCGAGAGGGAGCTTGAAACCCTTGTCTAGGGGAATGGAGATATTAATAAAATCCCTATGGGGATGTTCATTAGCTTTTCCAAGTACTACAAAATGAGAGAGGATAACAAGAATGTAAGATGGTAGCTCTAAGGGGGTACCATTGCCTTTTGACAAACCCAAAAGAACTAAATTTTTCAGAGGGGGCTTGGAAGAAATAGCTGATAAGATGGGATAACATGGCTTTGTTTGAAGTCCCAATGAACCTTCGTCATCTCTGATCCAATTCTGCATGAGCATCAGTCTCTTTGACATCTAATGCCTCGTCGAAATAAGAAGAGGTACCTTTGGCTCAAGCTAAAAACATTTACAGAAATCTTCAAACGTCATAGTGAACTCTCCCCATACAATCAAGAAGGTGTGGGTTTTAAAATTCCAACAAAATACAAGTACTTTTAGTGTACCACTGTGTTTGGACAGCGTCAACTCGCCAAACTAGGTCATCTAATGAAGCCCAACATTATTCCAGTCAGCAAAATGGGATGGCCACCTCCAGGACCTTCGAAGTCTATCTGGTAGCGTGGGAAGTCACCTTTGTCAAGGATAAAACATATAGTCCCCTCTGGGGAAAACCCCCAAAAGGAAGCATCATCATCTTCATCACCTAGGGTCAAGGATTCACACTTGACATTTATAACAACGGTCTTGCATGCGTCTGAAAATTTGTTTCTATTGCCAAAAAAGGGTGAACGATGATAAAAATGAAATTGTTCCTTGCACATCACCATTTTAGCAATGGCATCCAAAGATACAGTAGAACTAGCAGTGGTAGTGGATGAGGTGACTGGAGCAACAGGGACATCAGATGGAGAGCCATGAGAGTTTGAGGCGAAGTAAGGGTGGTAAAAATAAATACTAAATTAGAAATAATGGAGTAATAGTGTGAAGATTGCAATGAGAGAAGGAAGCAGGTGAAAATCTTGGGCAACGATGGAGAAATATCTCTCTCTCTCTTAAATCTCTCTAAGTATAAAGGCAAATGAAAAGGTGAAAGAGAAAAATGTCCAAGTATTAAGGTATTAGACGCTTGGAAATTAAGTGGGTTTTTAAATTTCCCACAAAATCACATGCTAAGCCATCAAAATGATTACAGTTTTACAGGTGGTGCTTCGAGGAGTTCCCTGATAATTGAAAAGAAAATTTCACATTATTAATGAGATGACGCTTAGGGTAGAGAGAGGGATGCTTTCATAAGAAGTAGTGATTTTTGGAGCCATAATTTTTTAAATATGTTTAAACAATTAAAGAAAGTCTTCATGCCATAGTACCTAATGATGGTACAACACGTTGAAATTTCATCAGGGAGAACTTTAATCATCCAAGAAAAGGAGTCTGTTCATAGCACAGTTAAAAAAATTCACGATGTTCCCTTGCCATATATCTAAACAGAGATAACTTTGACTCAAGCCCATCGAGAAGAATTTTTCTTTTTTTGAACAAGCCAAAATGGGTATGATCATAACTCAGACACATCGAGGGGAATTTCAAAAGTTCAAAAGAAAATGTCCCCTTACTATAAGTTCACTCGAGGGTGGTGAAAAGCCCCAGTATTCCCAAAATTAAAATATTATAATTTCCTTTTTAAATAGAATGCGGAAGCGATGTTAAACAGGTGATGGTTCAACAAAACAACAAGGCCGGGTTTTAATATCTTAAGAAACCAATTAAAACATAATTCAAGTCCTAGAATTTGCCTAAGTCATCATTAACAATTATTCAAAGTTAGGCGAAACCATATTAATGCAAGTGACTTGAATAAACCAAATTTTATCCAATATTAAATTAAAGTCCCAATTTAAATTAGTGTGATTGTAAAATCAAATTTTATCTTAAAAATAATCTAGCATGCGTTCTAAGTGATATAGAGCAAGATAAAATCAACAGTCACACTACACCGCGATATACGAGGAAAAACCCACTAACGGGAAAAAACCTCGGGACGACCCTAGCCTCAAATCCACTAAAAACGGTATTACAAAATACAAGACAAAAGACTTACTTCCTAAACTCGAACCCTCTCAAGCCGTGATGCTCCTTCTTGTATCAACCTCCAATTAGAGGATAACCAACGGAGCTCCACCGTGGTCTCGGAATACACCGATAGGACTTTAACGGTCACCGTCACCCAAGCATGGAGCCTTTCTCCTTGTGGGTAAAATCTCAACAAAGGTCTTCTTTGTGATGGGGTGTAGAAGCAAACTCGAAACGTCTCTTGAATTCGGTAGAGAAAACCGGTGCCAAAAACTCCAAGTAAGGATATGTATATATAGAACTTGGAATAAACAACAATGGGTGTAAACTAGAGTGTGTATGAATTTTCCATTAAAAATTAACACTCAAAACTTGAACATTTTCCCTAATTAAATTTGCTCTCAAACTCTCTCTAAGAGTTGGATATGGAATGGAAAAGTTGTCTTGGAAAATGTGTTTCCCGCACATAATAAAGCATGAAAAATGTTGGTTGAAAACCAAGTGGAAGAGTGGGGAAAAACTGCAAAAAACTGCCAAATAATTGTTCCCGCTGGAAGTTCGTTCGAACGAACGTGATTCTCGTTCGAACGAGACTTCTAACGAGTGACCAGCCTGGGCTCGTTAGAGGTTCGTTAGATACCTCATTAGAACAACCATTCGTTCAAACGATATATCGAACGACATATCGAACGACTGTCCAGTTAGGGTCGTTGGCAAAACTCGTTCGAACGAACCTGGTTCGAACGACAAAACTCCTTCGAACGAAATCTGGTTCGAACGAAAAAACTCGTTCGAACGACATTTCAAACGAACAGCCAGAAAGATTGAAAAATTCGATTTTGGCCCAGAAAATTTTATATACTTATTTTTAAGTTTCTAATTGATTCTTTCTGAAAATAAAATGCAGTTTTTATTAACCTAACACCCAATACGTATTGTTCCAAAGCTCCTATATACATATACTTACATTCATACCTTGGGAGCATGGAACCTTAATTGATGACGTAGAAACTAGGCACACAAACCGGCATTTTGATGAAGCTTTAAATTCTTTGCCGCTACGTCTTCAACATACACTTCATAGGCTTGAGAATATTACAATAAATACTATCCTATGAATAAATGTTTTTGTCCGGAATTGAGCCAAAACTATATATGGACTCAATTGGAAATTTGTGTCCTTACAAATCTCCCCCTTTGGCTATTCCGGGACAAAAACCAAACAAAAATCCTAGAGGGCCGTCAAGCTCTACTAGACTCAAAACA
Organism: Sambucus nigra; assembly: GCA_949130495.1. NCBI lineage: Eukaryota > Viridiplantae > Streptophyta > Magnoliopsida > Dipsacales > Adoxaceae > Sambucus > Sambucus nigra. Next base: position 299,324,144 of record OX422217.1, on the reverse strand, counting down.
TAACCCGCCCAATCTTGACTCAACCCAAGGATTAAACTCTTTGCCATAGAAAGATGCCGCTTTAGAATAATTCCTGCACACTTAAGCTAACTCATAAAATGCATAGGGAATATCAAAATATTAAATGCAATTAATTAATTACTCCCCCTAAATTAATTCTCCCTTTAAACACATGACCTACTTAGAAAGACGTCTCCCCCTAAGATAAATCTCCCTCAAACGAAGATACGATGATAATAGGATTAGATACCATTTCTCCCCCTATCATCATTCTCCCCCTTTTTGTTCGGGAATAGGCAAAGGATAAAGAACTAATAAACAGCATGTGAAAGCTTAAAGTGATAAGACATGAAAGCATATGGGCAATTGAAAGCAAGGCAAAGACAAACAAATATCATATATATAGACATTAGAAATATACCAATATAGAACGTGCATATATATAGATATAAACACACACATGACACAAAATACAATAAGTTTGCACACTCGTATGGCAAAAATGTGTCATATGGAAACGAAAGTGTAGGGGTGTGAACTAGCAACAATTAAATTTAGACCCAAACACTTAAGAAACGTTCACGGAGTTCTCATTTGATTGCAAACTTCATCACAGTTAAATATAACCTCATGTGACAATATAAAGATTGAACTCAATGAACAAACATACACAATGCATACAAGCCTAGGATGATGATGATTCTACAAACCAAATAGAGTCATGACATTAAAGACAACTAGGATAAACGGACATTGTGCAAACCATTGATATACCATCCAATTCTCCCTCAATGAGTATATATATTCTTTTGTTTTGGAATGAATATATCATACAAACATAGGCCTTGTCAATTGCTTTTTGTTTAATGCCAAATATTCTGTTTTTAGGCCTTTGGATCACGTAATTCTTTTAGATCCAATCAACGGTGGCTTACTATCGCAAAGGACTTAATTCATCCTTTCGGAGCCCTTCCCCGTGCATATATTAATTTATCATGTTTTCATTTTTCACACAAATCTCACATGCAACGGATTTTGACATGCACTAGTCCTCCTAGGTCATAGATATGTAGATGACTAGATTGATAGGAGAACACCTCAAAAAGCTCAAATATAACATGTGACATTAAGATTTCAAAAGATCTCGTGCATGTGTGAATAGAGGCATATAGAAATAGAATCCATTTAAACAATACAAAATCCAACTACTCCATATAAAACATGGTAAAGAACATTTTAAGGATTGAAAATCTAAACCAAAAGTTCTAGCCACATGGAAGCGTAAACGATAGGATTCAAACACAAATATATGCCACATAAAGTGTGTCAAACAAAAATACACACAAAACAAAATCTTTTTGAGTTTTTAACATTTTTAGTCAAAAATAAATATTTACTCAAAAGGACAAACAAAAATCATTTGTATTTTTCATTAAGCTTAAATGAAATAAATAAAACACAAATGATAAACAAAAATCTTTTTATATTATTCAGTCGATTCAAACACAAGATATATTACAAAAAGATAAACAAGTCATAATTTCTAGCATGTGATATGAAATTAAGCAATGACTAGAAAATGACTAAACAAGCATACATTTAGCATATGAATATAGCATGAAGTACAAACTCTAAAGTATGCAAACACTAACACATTCATCCATTAGATTTAGCAAGGGAGGAAGCATGTGAAAGTAAATGAGAATCAAAATCCCTATTTTGTAAGGCAACCAAGTCGGATTTCCTAACCCAAATTAATGAAGAATTACTATCTTGGGGTGTAGGGACGTTAGTTATCGTGGTTACTTTACTATGGGATTTTCTAGGAATTCGTTTAAGATCTAAACAAAATTTCCTAAGATGACCTTGTCGACCACAAAGTGTACAAGTGAGAACATGTCGAAAAGATTTATCTAAGGAGGGATCATTAAATGTATTCCTAGAAGATTCTCCTAAAACATTGGTTTTGACTTTAGGGTTAAAATCATTACAAGAATTGAAGCCTAAACCAAAAGTGTCATTTTTAATTTGGACCATTCCTAACATTTTATCTAGTTTTTCCGAACGACACTCCAAATCAAATTTGACATTACTAGAATCTTTTAATTTATTTTACAATTCTAAAATTTTAGATTCTAGTAAAACATTTCGCTCTTCAAAAGCAAGAAGCTCCTTTTTCAAGGATTCCATTAAACCCCTAAGGCTATCTCTCTCGCCTTCTACATAGTTAAGCTTCTCTTGAAGAGTCCTCTCATGTGTCCTAAGGTCTTCTATTAAGGCACTTTCATCAATGACCTTGACACTCTCTCTTAAACTCGCTTCTAACTTCAAATTAGCTCTTTTCAATTTAATAGATTCTTTATATAATTCATGAAAATCATTTTGAAGTTCACTCATATCAACCTCTTCTTCATTTTCACTCTCTTCTTCTTCTTCACTCTCACTATCATAAAAAATAAGAGAATCATGTACAATGACCTTGGAAGTGGCATGTGCTATAATTTCATCATCCGATGAGTTCTCATTATCACTCACATGTGCCATAAAAGCCACAAAATTTTTCTTAGTGGGGGATTCGGGCTTCTCTTCCTTATCACTATCACTAAGGGTCGCATTATATGAAATGGGTCGTTTACCCTCTTTCCTTAGTTTAGTGGGGCACTCATAAGCCCTATGGCCATAACCTTCACAACCAAAACATTTATTAGACTCGTCCCTATCAACATTTTCATTACTAGGTTTAGGGATCTTCTCGGCTTTAGAAAACTTCTCGCTTTTATCATGTTTAGAAGATTCAAATTTCTTAAAATCATTTTTAACTTTATCTTTGTTAAATTTAAGAAATTTTCTAAATTTACGAGCAAACAAAGCCATATCTTCCGAGTCACTATCACTATCGCTCTCTACTACTTGTTTGACCTCTTTTCGGGCTTTTAAAGCAACACCCTTTTCAATTTTCTCTTCAGTTTTAGAGGGAAACATATCTAGTTCATAGGTTTGTAAATCACCTACAAGCTCTTCTAATTTTGTAGAGGCTAAAGTGGGTAAAGAATTTAAAACGGTCACCTTTGGAATAAATCTATCGGGTAGGGAACTTAAAATTTTCTTTACAACACGGTCGTCAGGTATTTTCACTCCCAAGTTAAAGGATGAATTAACAATATCAGAAAGTCTAGCATAAAATTTATCAAAAGTTTCTTTTTCATCCATTTTGATAGTTTCAAATTGAGTGCTGAGGTTTTGGAGTTTAGAAGCTTTTACGACACTAGTTCCTTCATGAGATAATTGTAAAATATCCCAAGCTTCTTTAGCGGTTTCACACGTCATAATACGTCGGAATTCATCCGGTGCGACAGCGCTAAACAAGGCATTTAAACCTCGGGAATTAAAGTTTGCTAGCTTAAACTCATTTTCAGTCCATCTATCAACGGGTTTGGGAACTTGTTAATTTTCAATTAAATGTGTTGGTGGAGTCCAACCGTTAACAACAGACATCCAAACACGTTCATCGATAGATTTAAGTGCCGATTTCATTCGCGCTTTCCAATACGCGTAGTTAGAACCATCAAAAATAGGAAATTTTGAAAATGGGGAAAAATCCATATTTAGCCAAAAATTAAAGGAACTTAACGAAATAATTTATCATTTTTGGCTCTGATACCAATTTGAAAAGCCCCAGTATTCCCAAAATTAAAATATTATAATTTCCTTTTTAAATAGAATGCGGAAGCGATGTTAAACAGGTGATGGTTCAACAAAACAACAAGGCCGGGTTTTAATATCTTAAGAAACCAATTAAAACATAATTCAAGTCCTAGAATTTGCCTAAGTCATCATTAACAATTATTCAAAGTTAGGCGAAACCATATTAATGCAAGTGACTTGAATAAACCAAATTTTATCCAATATTAAATTAAAGTCCCAATTTAAATTAGTGTGATTGTAAAACCAAATTTTATCTTGAAAATAATCTAGCATGCGTTCTAAGTGATATAGAGTAAGATAAAATCAACAGTCACACTACACCGCGATATACGAGGAAAAACCCACTAACGGGAAAAAACCTCGGGACGGCCCTAGCCTCAAATCCACTAAAAACGGTATTACAAAATACAAGACAAAAGACTTACTTCCTAAACTCGAACCCTCTCAAGCCGTGATGCTCCTTCTTGTATCAACCTCCAATTAGCGGATAACCAACGGAGCTCCACCGTGGTCTATGAATACACCGATAGGACTTTAAACGGTCACCGTCACCCAAGCATGGAGCCTTTCTCCTTGTGGGTAAAATCTCAACAAAGGTCTTCTTTGTGATGGGGTGTAGAATCAAACTCGAAACGTCTCTTGAATTCGGTAGAGAAAACCGATGCCAAAAACTCCAAGTAAGGATATGTATATATAGAACTTGGAATAAACAACAATGGGTGTAAACTAGAGTGTGTATGAATTTTCCATTAAAAATTAACACTCAAAACTTGAACATTTTCCCTAATTAAATTTGCTCTCAAACTCTCTCTAAGAGTTGGATATGGAATGGAAAAGTTATCTTGGAAAATGTGTTTCCCGCACATAATAAAGCATGAAAAATGTTGGTTGAAAACCAAGTGGAAGAGTGGGGAAAAACTGCAAAAAACTGCCAAATAACTGTTCCCGCTGGAAGTTCGTTCGAACGAACGTGATTCTCGTTCGAACGAGACTTCTAACGAGTGACCAGCCTGGGCTCGTTAGAGGTTCGTTAGATACCTCGTTAGAACGACCATTCGTTCGAACGACATATCGAACGACATATCGAACGACTGTCCAGTTAGGGTCGTTGGCAAAACTCGTTCGAACGAACCTGGTTCGAACGACAAAACTCGTTCGAACGAAATCTGGTTCGAACGAAAAAACTCGTTCGAACGACATTTCAAACGAACAGCCAGAAAGATTGAAAAATTCGATTTTGGCCCAGAAAATTTTATATACTTATTTTTAAGTTTCTAATTGATTCTTTCTGAAAATAAAATGCAGTTTTTATTAACCTAACACCCAATACATATTGTTCCAAAGCTCCTATATACATATACTTACATTCATACCTTGGGAGCATGGAACCTTAATTGATGACGTAGAAACGAGGCACACAAACCAGCATTTTGATGAAGCTTTAAATTCTTTGCCGCTACGTCTTCAACATACACTTCATAGGCTTGAGAATATTACAATAAATACTATCCTATGAATAAATGTTTTTGTCCGGAATTGAGCCAAAACTATATATGGACTCAATTGGAAATTTGTGTCCTTACAGGTGGAAAACTAATTATAGAGATTAGGAGGAATATTTCTTTCGAATAAGTTGAAATGATGATAGACAGGATCCACAGGCACTTTGGTATAATTCCAACAACTAATGAAGAAGGCAGAACGAGTGAGATCTAATAGCTAAAAAATCTACGATGCCCCCTTGCCATATGCTGAAGTATTATAAGGCTTTGGTTTAGGTACATTGGGGAGAGTTTAACTTTTTCCAAACAGAAATAATAATATAGGTTCCAACGAAGGTGGAAAAAGAAGAATTTCTCACACAAAAGAAGGTGGTTCATGGGATCGAGATGCTTTTTATGAAGATATTTCTTGTTCTCACTACAAATCTCTACACGAAGGGGAAAATGTAGGAGGAGCTTGAAGGTAATCTCTGAATTTGAGAGATACCCCAATTAACAGAAGATACTCATTACAAGAAAATAACATAAAGTCATTGAGGCATCTCAACAAAAGGAAACTTACTTAGAAGATTTCCCTTTTTATCTTTCGTTTTTAGATAGTCAAATTGGATCTTTTAAATACACTAATTATAATACTGTAAAGATTGTAATATTGAGGGTAAGGTCAAATAGTACTCACGAGAGACCAGGGATGGAAGGGCTTAGGAGAGCTCACATGCTCTATTGAATGACATCATCGTGGGAACTTCAGAGGGATTTCGTTTGGAGGATTGAGAAGTGAGACAATGTTAAGTCTTGTCTTGACCATCTTAGATACACCTGGTAAAACACTGAGAGATCATTCACTATGGTGGCTTGTACAGGGTAACCTTAAGTTCCATCGTATAGTGAGCTTCGAGCCAAGCAACGCTCTACTTAATGTCACATCTACTTTAGGTGGCATCCCTGGCCACCTTCCCGCTGTCCAATCTGACTTTAGTAAACCATTGTGGTATTGGGGCTGACAGACGGTGTGGTGAGCTACCTCTATTTTGATAGTCCTCTGATGCACAGTGTATAAGCAAAAGGCACATCCTTACAGTTAATGATTATTATGTAGGCTTTGCTAATCCACCGTACATTTTGTAAGAGGGTAGCTTAGATAAGATGGAGGCGTAACCCCTTTTTGAGTACAGTAATGACAAGTTAACTAGTAAAACTATTGATTAACTATAGGACACACAAACACAACTTAGTGAAGATGAACTTGGTTAAACTCACAAATCTCTCTTATATGACTCAAAAGATAACAATGAACTCAGAAGTAACTCAGTTAGAGGAATAAATAAGTAAGAAACCTAGATACACCTTGGCAGGCAACCAAACACACCAACCACACTCAAGAATCTCTGTCATGTATTAAAAGCTTCGTAATAAATGACAATGGTGGGTGAGTAAACTCTCTAGTTTGTAATAACTCTCTCTCTGATGTATATTATCTCTAATAATAGCTCCTGAACTCTAAAAAAGAATCATCCTCTCCTCAGAGGTGGTTGGGTTCCTTAAATAGCCTCCCACACCACCCCCGAGGACACTCCATCATTAATGCATGTGAAAGACATCCCTTATACTTTATATCACAAGCATTAAATATCTGATGCACTAGTTATCTCCACGTAGTATGCATCAAATGCCAATACAGGCCTTTTGCCTAACCACTGTGTGTCAGGGGCTGTTGTCACAGAGGAGGCTCACCAACTGTCTGGCAGCCCCAAATACCACGGTGGTTTACTCAAGTGCAGGTTTGACATTGCCTAGCTGGTTAGTGACATTAGATAAAGTTGATGTCACATTAAGTAGAGGGCTGTTTGGCTCATAACTCATCGCCCGATGGAACTCAAGGTTGTCCCCCCCCCCCCCCCCCCCCCGAAGTTCTATGGTTAGGGTCCTTTGGTGTTTTACCAGGTGTATCTAAGATGGTTAGGACAAGCCCCAATAGTGCCTCACTTCTTAATCATCCAAACCAAGTCTCTCTAAAGTTCCCATGGCAAGGTCATTCGATAGAGCATGAAATCTCTCCCAGGCCCTGCCAAGGCTAGTATCTCGTGAGTATCATTCGACCTCACACAATTTCATTATTCTCGTTACATCATTACAGTCTTTATAGCTCATAGTCAATACAGACAAAAGTTATAATATGGTTAAGTAACACAACCAGCTAAGATATGAGTTCCCACACTAAGCTGCCTTGCTGAGTTGCCACACTGAGCTGCCACGCTAACTTAACCCCAGAAACTTTTGTAAATAGGGGAATTATCCCTAATCTCAGGATTACCTTCAAGCCCCCTATAAATTTTCCCCTTCGTGGAGAGATTTATTGTGGGAACATGAAATGTCTACATAAAAATTTCTCAATCCGATGAACCTCCTCTGTGTGAAAAAATTCTGGCAACTTTCCCTTCGTTACAACAACTGCGTTATCGTATGGAGGAAAAAGTAAAATTCTCCCCGATGTACCTCAATCGAAGCGCTGCGGCTTATTGGCGTTTTGGCAAGGGGACGTCATAACTTTTTCCTTTCATTAATCTTCAACCGTTCTGTCTTTCCTTCATTAGATAATTTTGAATTCTTCGAACCACCTGCTCACTTTCTCGGATACTGGTTTTGTCTCTCAGGAAGTGAGAGTCTCCCGTTTATACTGTTGTGGAGTATAGTTGTGGGCAGTGAGTTTTTTCGTTAGGACTACCCCTATCGTGGTGACTTGTGACTTGTGGAGTATAGGTGTGGGCAGTAATGTTTCACCATATTTGAAAAAGCAAAAATTATCCCCGATGTAGCTGAGTCATAATTTAAACAATGTTTAGACTTTTGGCGAGGGGATATCATAGCTTTTTTGAATCGTTGGGGCACTACCTTCGTTGGGAGCTATTTGATATGTCTTACACACACAAAACTCTAGCGCCAAAACTCGAACTTGCTTACGAAGGCAACGCTTTCTATTCCCAGGAATCACTTCATTATGTGACGCTGTCTTTTCAACTGTCAAGACACTTCCCGAAGTGCCACGTGTCCATTTGAAATGATTATAGGCAACCTTGCATGTGTGGTGGTGGGAAACTCAATAGACGGGTTCCTAAAAAGGTTTAAAACGTCTATTTTTTCACAAACCCTTCTCTTTCCTTCGTCTTCTTCAAGCTCCCATCTTCTTTAGAGAGAGAACCTTGTGCAAAAACTCCATTGTTGTCAAACTATTACCTAACTTCTTCCTCCTCTCATCTTTTACGCCACCACCTGTGGTTGTGCTCATCCATTTTCGTTCCTAGACCTTCTTTACCAAGACATTTTGTTCATCGCCACCTACTATGGCTTCTTCAAGTGCCTCAAAGGTTATCACCACCGCTGCTCAGTCAAGCTCCCCCTTTGCCACCTCTGGCACCACTACTACCCCTAGCACCACAACCCTGAATGTTACTCATCAAGATCAACTAAGATTTTACCTCTGGTCCCCCATTTTTGGTGAAGATGATAAATTCTCTGATGCATGTAAGAACTTCCATTTCTCAGCCAAGTACGACCCTTTATTGCTGGGTGATGAAGATGAGGATTCATTAAAGTGGGGCTATCTTCCCCCAGAGGGGACTCTGCGCTTTTGGTTGGAGCGTGGTGAATTCCCCTATTCTCAGATCGATTTTGAGTCACCTGGGGGGTCACCAGATCATTTCACCGCCTTACATGCACTTATGAAGAGTTTTCACACTGCTACTCTTGCAAAGGTTGGTCTTCATCGAGCCATCTAGTTTGGGGAATTCACTCTTTCCACGCACAACACCGCGCTCCAAGTATTGGTTTCCCGATGGAATGTTACAACTCACACATTCTTTGTTGCATGGGGGATTTTACCTTTACATTGGAGGACATTTGTGAGCTACTTGGGTTTGAGCCCATGGGTGAGTTTGCATATCATGATGAGGCTTTAGATGCCGAAGAGACTACTGACCGAGCTGAGCTTGATCGAATCTCCTGTAGTTTCACTGGATCTTCAAACAAGGACACTTTTACTCCCCTCATGGGCTATTTTTTCGAAGCTCCAACTCCGAAGGATGTCACTGCTGTAATGGGCTAAGGTAGAGGTTCATCTCTGGAACTACCAACCTACACTCTTGTGCTTCTTTCATGTTTCTTCCTAATTAGGAAACCCAATGACCAGCCCGGTAGGGACCTTATAAATATTTCCATCCGTTTGTCCTGGGGTTTCAACCTTCCTCTGGCCACCATTGCTTTGGGGTCCGTCTATACCTGGCTGTATCGAACCCATATCGACATGGCATGGTCACTAGGTCGTTACAACTTGGCCAATTTTGCTAACACCATTATCTTAACGGGCTTCCTTTATACCCATTTTCCTGCCATTGTCGCCAAGTCTATCCCTTACCCTATGAGTCAAGGCATTAAGCCTCCACGCCTCTTATGCTGCCATAAAAAGCAGAGCCAAAAGGAGATAATGGGCATTTTTGATTGTTTTGATTCTTTTATAATGCGATCGTACTGATGATGTTGGAATTAGCACCACCAGATAAGGTGTTTTCAAGCTCAATATTAGAACAACAATGGAAACATAGTTATGTAAAAGGTAGGAGAAAGAGACGAGGAGAAGAGGAGAGAGCACCAGGACATAAGTGGTTCAGCCTAAATTGGCCTACGTCCACTTTGTGTGTGAATAACCTCACTATAATAAGGCACTAATAGCCATGGATACAATTCCTCAAGCTTTCTCTCTCTACTGTGTATCTAGACAGAGTTTCAGCTAGGGTTGTATATCTGGATCCCTTGTAAGGTAGGGGATGACCTCTATATATAGTACATAGGGGGTGTAATGTACCCCCATGCATGTAATGTGCATGTGTGTGATTGCCTCACGAATATGGGAAATCCATCTGTCACTGTCACATGTAGAGAATAATGATGCAATATTCTCCCCACGTGTGGGGAATAATCTTATTATAACTAATTTGTGTCCACGTGCCCTTATCCAAATGTCAGCAGATGCTCGGCTATCGCGCCTGGTGTATGACCTCGGCCTGGGAGAGGCTGAGGTTGGTAAGTCTAGGTACTCGTTCAGTCCGAGTATTCCATGGAGGTCTCGGCCTAATCCCAATCGAGACAATGGACAAGGTCGGCCTGACACGAGGTTGAGCTGGAGTGTTTGGAGTATCGACTAATGTCTTGATGAGGTTGTTGGTGGCTTCCTGCGAGCTCAACCTATGTCTGGATGTGGTTGCCATTCCAAGGTATACGAGAATGCTGTTGATCCTTGTGATGTCCCTTGGAGAGGCTCATGGTAGTGTCGGCCTGGGCCGACCTTCTGATGGCCGAGGGCTGATATCGCGTGTCCAAGACATGTCCAACGTTAGCCATAATCTCGGTCGAGGTTGGTGTCTCTAGGCCGAGGTCACACTTGGGGCATATTAATCACCCCCAACCCTTAGTAATATGTGGGAGCAGGCGACTAGGGGATTATCACACCTTCGAGGCCTGTTTATTAAGAGCCAATATTCGTTTGACAGTTGTCCAATGCTGATGTATGCTTGCTTGGTGGGTGTGTGCTGTTAGCCGCCCTTTGGGGCTCCCAAGGCAATGATGGGCCTTGGGAATTGCGCCTATATATTTAAGGGTTTTGAACCCTATTTACCTTCTTTCTTCTTCACCTCTATCGTTTCCAGGCAAACTCGTTCCTGCAGCCTTCTCTCTCTAGAAAGATCTTTGCTGAGGCTTTTGGAAGGTGGTTTCTCGCGTCTTCTCGTCTCCTCATTACTATTTCATCCTTAGGTAACCTTTTCCATACTTTTTCCTTCATTTTTCCTGCAAGTTTCCTTATTTTCGCATTTTCCGACGAGTTTCTGAGTTTTCCGGTGAGACCACCATTATTTCAGGAGAACAATTCTTGCCACATTTAGGTAGTTTGATCTTTTACTGCTTTACTTCACTATCCAATCTTGTTTGTAGTTTTAGGAAGTCTCCTAAGTGTAGTGTCAGCCCCTGATGCTCAGACCCTTATATCAGCTTCTTGAGGAGTTCCCTTCCCTTAGAGAGAAGACTTTAGAAAAGATTAGACAAGTAGAAAGAGCACAGGAGGAGGCTCGTAGTTCACAAGAATTTCCCATTAGACCCATCTTTCCACCACCTCTGAAGGTGATATATCATGACCCCCAGAGTTTTTCACCCAGACAGAGGTTCCTCTTGATACCATACCGATGTCTGAGTCTGAATCTTCTACCTCAGACCCCATGTCTGTGGATTACTTTCAAAAGGCCATGGACTTCACACCTCGGCCTGATCAGGCCGAGGTCTCCAGCCGAGCCTCATCCCATAATAGCTCAAGCACCTCAGCCTCTTCCTCAGAGGTTGAAATTCTTCAGCCAAGTGTGTCTATAGCACCCATACTTGACGCTATCCCTCTGTCGGCCGTCACCGGGGTAGAGTTCGCTCAGAGGTTCCCGAGTAACCCATCAACATCTTCTCCGGTCGACGTTGAGTTGGATGATGATGAGGTTGAGAGCGATGTCGACGTCTATGAGGCGGCCGAGATCGAGAGTACTATTACTGAGGTAGACCTTCTCTGCTTCAGATATCTGTATTCTATCAGTCCCTCAATAAAGCTTAGGAGACCTCTGAAGGAGGAGAGGGCTTATCATGGACGAGACGGCGAGATCTGCCTGTACGAGCAGATGTTCAAGTTGGGGTTTCGTCTGTCCATTCATCCCATTATCAAATCCATCTTTTCCTATATCAATTTGGCCCCCTCTCAACTATTCCCTAATTCCTGGATAGTCATAATAGGGGCCATAGTCTTATGGAAGGTTGTCCATCACTCAGACCTTCCAGTTCAGGTTTTCGTAGGTTGCTATGTCCCTTCCTCGGCCAAAAATCATCCGAGCTACTACCATTTTGTAGCTCGGAAGCCTGAGAAGAAAATGCTTCAAATAACTCAGACTTCCAACCATAACTGGAAGCCTCGGTATTTCTTTGCTTCTGGGCCATGGGAATTTGGACCATGTGTTCCCTCATCTATTCTAGAGCCGAGGATGCCCCTGAGGTGGGGTAAAGTCACAATGTCTGCAAGGGCCAACCCTGGCCTGAGTCTACAAAACCTCCAGAAGGTGAAAGCCCTTCAAGATCAGGGGGTACATGGTCTGTTCTTCAGGTTCGAACACTTTATGACCCCCCACTACCTCTCTGGGACAGGTCTAGGTGGAAGTCCCTTGCCGAGCTTGGTAAGCATTTTTGTTTCAAGTTGAACCTCTGAGTTTATTCATGTCTGATTATGTAACTCAGATCTACTAATTTTTTGCAGAGCGACCACAGGATATTTCGGATGAACTTTGGGAAATGGCTGCACCCAGCTTGACGAGACTTGCCAAGAAAGCAGGCCTTAACGCTCCTTCGACAGCTCCCTCTGCCTCTAAGCCCCAAGCCACAAAGAAGAGGGCTCCAGAAGGTCATGCCCCTGAGGATCAGAGGCCGAAGAAGAAGAATGCTGACACTGCCATCCCCATCTCTTCAGCTGACGCCCTGTCGACTCGTCTAGATCAGTTGAAAATAACTGACAACATAGTCAGCCACAGTCTTCAGGCCCTAAATGCCTTCGGCTCTGCAATGACCAAGGCTGGCAAACGCTTCTTCAAGTCACTCGACACCCCATTGCTGGTTGAGTTCGACATTCACAGATCCATTCAGGTATGACTTGATCTTTCTAATTTTTCTTCACCCCAAGTGCAACATCTGATTGTTCTTCAGCTCATTCATGATCACAAAATATGCAGGGCCTGGCAGATATGCACCACTTATCCAACTGGACTCTGAGGAAATTGCCCCTCATCCAAAAGGGTCAAGAGGTCGAGAAGGTCTAGAGCAATCTGAACGCAGAGACTGATCACCTCAAATCTGAGCTGAAGGATTCTGAGAAGAAGGTGAGGGGGCTGGAGAAGGACATCTTTCAGCTTGGTAAGGATCATACTGCAGCTCTGAAGGCTAAGGATGATGTTTTGCAGCAGAAGGTCAACTTAGCTATTAGGGCAGCCCTCGATGATGCCTATGAGAAGATAATCTCTGACTACAAGTCCTCTGACGAGTTTATGAGCTTCGACTTTGAATACCTTGAAAGAGGTATCAAATCCACTATTAAGTGGGTTGATGTCAAGAAGAGGGAGGATGGTACTTTGAAAGCCTCAGATTTCGTAGGCCTCGGCTTTGCCGATCCCCAGTTTTCCCAGACCCTTCAGGAGGTGGAGGAGGAGGATGCTACGCCTGTCGAGACTTCCACATTGGTCGGCACTGAGGTTGAAGGGGCAGACCATCATGATGACATGGACGATGTGACCAATGTTGTCCAGCCTAACCAAGTCAAGGATATCAACATTCCCCCCTCAAACCCTTAGATAATTTTTGAACATTGTTTGTAACCCATAACATTTTGAAACTTGTTCTGTAATGCTTGATCATCTATTATTTCTGAATGTATCAACCTCTGAGGAGTATCATCCTCACTTACTTTTATTGAATGTCATGTGATGTTTTCGCTCTTAGTCTTGTTGCAATGATATCTTGTTTAAACTTAATCAATGGTCTGACCTCAGATGTTATCCCCATAATTAATTTCACAAAATTAATGATGTTAAGGGTCTGAGTTTATCCCGTATGGTGTCTGATCTCAGACCTCGTCACCACTGAATGGTGTTATGAAGGTCTGAGGTCATGACCTAAGATGTTATCCTCATAATTAATCTCACCAAATTAATGATGTTAAAGGTCTGAGGTCATCCCATTATGGTGTCTGAGCTCAGACCTCGTCACCACTGAATGGTGTTATGAGGGTTTGAGGTCATCACCTAAGATGTTATCCTCATAATTAATCTCACCAACTTAATGATGTTAAGGGTCTGAGGTCATCCCATTATGGTGTCTGACCTCAGACCTTGTCACCACTGAATGGTGTTATGAGGGTCTGAGGTCATCACCTAAGATGTTATCCTCATAATTAATCTCACCAAATTAATGATGTTAAGGGTCTGAGGTCATCCCAATATGGTGTCTGACCTCAGACCTCATCACCACTGAATGATGTTGTAAGGGTCTGAGGTCATCACCTAAGATGTTATCCTCATAATTAATCTCACTAAATTAATGATGTTAAAGGTCTGAGGTCATCCCATTATGGTGTCTGAGCTCATACCTCGTCACCACTGAATGGTGTTGTAAGGGTCTGAGGTCATCACCTAAGATGTTAACCTCATAATTAATATCGCCAAATTAATGATGTTAAGGGTCTGAGGTCATCCCATTATGGTGTCTGACCTCAGACCTCGTCACCACTGAATGATGTTGTAAGGGTCTGAGGTCATCACCTAAGATGTTATCCTCATAATTAATCTCACCAAATTAATGATGTTAAAGTTCTGAGGTCATCCCATTATGGTGTCTTAGCTCAGACCTCGTCACCACTGAATTGCGTTGTAAGGGTCTGAGGTCATCACCTAAGATGTTAACCTCATAATTAATCTCACCAAATTAATGATGCTAAGGGTCTGAGGTCATCTCATTATGGTGTCTGGCCTCAGACCTCGTCACCACTGAATGATGTTATAAGGTCTGAGGTCATCACCTAAGATGTTAACCTCATAATTAATCTCACCAAATTAATGATGTTAAGGGTATGAGGTCATCTCATTATGGTGTCTGTCCTCAGACCTCGTCACCACTAAATGATGTTATAAGGTCTGAGGTCATCACCTAAGATGTCATCCTCATAATTAATCTCACCAAATTAATGATGTTAAAGGTCTGAGGTCATCCCATTATGGTGTCTAACCTCAGACCTCGTCACCACTAAATGATGTTAAAAGGTCTGAGGTCATCACCTAAGATATAATCCTCATAATTAATCTCACCAAATTAATGATGTTAAGGATAAGTGCAAAATGGAGCAAGTACCACCATGGGAACTGATCTTTTATTAATAACCTCTTCATGGCAAGATGGTACAATTACACAACTTCATACAACATCATATGTAATATTTATTTAGGTGATCAACATTCCATGGATTAGTGAAAGGTTCTCCTTCTAGGTTTTCTAGCCTGTAAGTGCTAGGCACAACCTCTTCTGTCACTTTATAGGGGTCGTGCCAGTTTGGGTGGAGTTTGTTTTCTTTCTGTAAGGTCTTCTTTAGCAATAGGTCTTCCACTGCAATGGGTATTGACTTCACCCTATGGTTGTATAATTTCACTGCCCTCTGTTGGTAGGCTGCTTGTCGGACCTCTGTGTCCTCTCTTCTTTCTTCGATAAGATCTAGGTCTAGCCTCCTCTCTTCTCCATTATTGTCAGGGTCATAGGTCTGAATCCTATGAGTTAGGAGCCCTACTTTCGTTGGTATGATGGCCTCTGATCCATGTTCCAATATGAATGGGGTTTCTCCTGTTGGTGTCCTTACCGTGGTTCTATAGGCCCATAACACAGCGTAAACATTTTCAATCCATTTTCCCTTCGTATCTTCTAACCTATTCTTGATTCCATCCAGGATAGTTCTATTTGTGACCTCGGTCTGACCATTTTCCTGAGGTCGGCCAGGAGATGAGAAGAATTGCTTTATTCCTACTCTTAGGCAATACTTTTCTAAAGAGGAGTTCTTGAATTGGGTCCCATTGTTCGAGATGAGAGTGTTTGGGAGGCCATATCTGCATATGATATTCCTTCGAATAAATTGGAAGGTCTTATGCTTTGTGATCGTTATCATCGTCTCTGCCTCCACCCACTTTAAAAAATAGTCAATGGAAACTATCAAGAATCTATAATTGTTGGCAGCTCTTGGCAGGGGTCCTACTAAGTTAATCCCCCATACAGCAAATGGCCATGGAGAGGTGATTGACGTCATAGGCTGATGGGGCTGATGAGTAATAGTAGAGAATCTTTGACATTTATCACACCTCTTTACGTAAGCTGTGACGTCCTTGGACAAAGTTGGCCACCAGTACCCTTGTGTGATGATTATCTTGGCCAAGGGTCTTCCCCCTATGTGGCTAGAGCAAGAACACTCATGAACCTCCTATAAGACCCGGGGAACTTCCGTGGGATGCACACGTCTGAGGAGAGGCAATAGAAATCCCTTTTTTTATAAGACGTCTCCTATCATTGAGAACTTGGCAGGCCTATATCTAAATTTTCTCCTCTCTAGCTTGGACTCAGGTAGCTCTCCCCCTCTAATATACCTGACGAGGGGGTCGATCCATGAGTCTCCTAGGTTCAAATTATGACACGGGTTGCATACCTCTTCTTCCTCGATGGTTGCCTTTCTCAAGACCTCGATCAGAATGGTTCTCCTAACATCTGTCTTTGTTGCTGAGGCCAGCCTTGCCAATGCATCTGCGTGACTGTTACTTTGTCGAGGCACTCTCTTCAGTTTTGCCTCTTCAAAATATTCTAACATCGTTCTTACCCTCTTTAAGTACTTGGCCATACTTTCATCTTTGGCGTCATAGATCCCCAGTACTTGATTGACAACCAACCTTGAGTCACTGTGGAGTAGGAGTCGCTTTACGCGAAGAGTTGTTACCAATAAGAGACCTGCTATCATGGCCTCATACTCAGACTCGTTGTTTGAGGCCTGGAAATTGAACCTCAAAGCGTATTCAATATTCGTACCATCTGGAGCCGAGAGTATCAACCCTGCATCGATTCCACTGTCGTAGAAAGAGACATCAACGAAGAGGCTCCACATGTCTATAACTGATGAAAAGGCTTCTTCTGTCATGACTCCTTATTTGAAGAGATATCGATCCTCCTCGTCCTCCGCAATTATGCTCATAACTTTTTTGGATGCGACCTCTTCCAGATCTCGGAAGACACTTGGTGTCATCTCTTCGTGCTTTCAGAAGACATTTGGTGTCGTCTCTTCCGGATTTCGGAAGACATTTGGTGTCGTCTCTTTCGTATTTCGGAAGACACTGTAGTTTTCAACACCCTCTAGGCCATTCTTTGCCTTGGCCTCTTCCCATGTAAACTCAGCGACAAAGTCTGCAAGGGATTGCCCCTTGATGACCGTCCTAGGTTGGTAGGTAAGATCGTACTCCCCCAACTCGATGGCCCAGGTCATCAACCTCCCGGATTTCTCAGGTTTATGCAGGACTTGTCTTAGCAGGGAGTCAGTGAGGACTACCATGGAGTGAGCTTGTAAGTAGGGCTTCATTTTTCTTGAAGCATGTATCAGGGCATAGGCAAACTTTTCCATGCGAGGGTAATTTTGTTCAGCCCCTTGAAGGTCTTTACTGTTAAAATACACAGGCCTTTGGATCCCATCGTCTCCCCGTATTATGTCTGCACTGATGGATGATTCAGAGACTGCCAGATACACATACAACTTTTCTCCTACGACGGGTCGAGATAGAAATAAGGGGGATCCCAAGTAAGATTTGAGTTTGTTGAAGGCTTTTTCACACTCTTCGTCCCATTGGAAGGCCTTTCTTAGAACTTTAAAGAATGGAAGACACTTGTTCGTTGCCCTCGAAATAAACCTGTTAAGGGCAGCCACTCTCCCCGTGAGTCTTTGGACATCCTTGATACTCCTAGGAGTCTTCATGTCAAGTAATGCCTTGATTTTCTCAGGGTTCGCTTCAATTCCTCTCGGGTTAACGATGAATCCCAGGCACTTCCCAGCTCCTACTCTGAAGACACACTTCGCTAGGTTGAGTTTCATTCTGTATGAGTCCATAACATCGAAGGTCTTTTCAAGGTCTGCTATGTGAGTGCAAGCTTTCAAGCTCTTTGTTAGCATATCGTCTACATACACCTCCATAGTCTTACCTATTTGCTCTTCAAACATCTTATTGACAAGACGTTGGTATGTTGCCCCAAAATTTTCAGAACGAAGGGCATCACTTTGTAGCAGTACGTCCCTTTGTCGATAATGAAGGCTGTCTTCTCTGAGTCTTTGGCATCCATGAAGATTTGGTTATAGCCTGAATACGCGTCCATGAAGCTCATGAGCTCGTGTCCTATCGTGGCATCCACCATCTGATCGATCCGAGGTAAGGGATAGCTGTCTTTTGGGCTAGATCAGTTCAGGTCGGTGAAATCAACACACATTCTCCACTTCCCATTAGCCTTGGGCACGATGACTGCATTTGAAAGCCACTCCGGATAGGTAACTTCTCTTCTAAACTCAGCCTCTTGTAACTTTTTTACCTCTTCTCGAATGACATCATATTTCTCCCTAGAGTAGACTATTCGTCTCTGTTTGATAGGCTTGGCATCTTTGGTCACGTTGAGCTTGTGACTCATCACCTCAGGGTCGATGCCAGGCATGTCTGCGTGACTCCATGGATGGTTTTTTCCATCATCCTCGATGAGGACGAGCTGGAAAAAACCATCCAGGAAGTTTATCAACTCTTCCTCGTCAGCCTCTTAGGCCACTCATCACCCATCCATATGTCCATCTCATACATGCCTAAGGGGTGGACCTTTTCTCCACTGAAGCCTATCAAAGGGTGATGATAGGGTATCAACCTTGCTCTACTAAGACCCAGGCTCTTGAAGCAAGGCTAAAACATCACATCCGTCGAGCTCCCCCCGTCTACCAGGATCCTCTGCACCTCACACCCATGCACCCTTGTCGTTATGACCAAAGGGTCATCCTGGGGGGCTAAGATACCCTTGAAGTCGAGTCTGGAGAACCCAACTACGAGGGTGTCCATATCTACTATCTTCCTCTTCTGCACTATATCGAAAGACATTAGATTTACAACTTCAAGCTTGGCCACTGACCCGGCCTCTGGTACGTGAGCCTTCCTATCAGCTACTTCAGAGACACCTCCTACAAATCCTCCACATATGGTGTCAACACCAAACGAGATCGTACCGACCCTCTTCACCGGGGTGTTGTCATCTTTCGACAGAAGATCTGGATCGTCTTCTTCACCACCTTCTGAATCATCGTCTCTTCTGGTAGGGACATTATCACGGTATCTATCATTTCTCCTTTTCTTAGGGTCATGTCTTCCACCCTTAGGAGCTTTACCGTCCACATACTTCCTCAACTTTCCAAATTTTAGCATCTTTTCAATCTCATCCTTCAGGGCGAAGCATCTGTCCGTGACGTTGCCATGATCCTGGTGGAACTCACACCATAGGTTTTTGTTCCTCTTATGTGGTGGGGCTTTCAGTTTCTCTGTCCATCTCAGAGTCTTATCATTCTTAATCTCGTTGAGGATGTGCTCGCAGCTTACAGTCAGAGGAGTATAGTGAGCGAACTTGTCATCACCCGACCTCTTCTTCCCATCTTTCTTTCTTTGGGACTTTCCACTGCCACCTCGGTTCTCATCCTCATACTTGACGGCCATTGCCTCTTTCGCATTCATTACTTTCCCTGCGGTTTCTAGGAGCTCCGCCATAGACCTAGGGGGTCTTCCGTAAGTTTCCACAATAGCTTCCCCTTCTGAAGACCTCCTATAAGGGCGGTCATGGCTATGTTCTGTTCATAATCTTCGGCCTCCAACTTCTCTTTGTTAAATCTCACTATGTAGTCTCTTAGGCTCTCATCCTTGGCCTGCTTGACATACAGGAAGTGGGTAGTCTTCTTTTGATGCCTCACCCCAAATCAAAAGTTGTGGATGAATCGTTCAGCCAAGCTTTTGAAGTTCTCAATTGAGTTCTTCGGAAGGGAGGTGAACCAACTGTGCGCTGCCCCCGTTAAGGTCCCAGAGAAGGCCCTACACTTCATCTCATCGGGTATCGAGTAGATGTCTGCTGCCGACTGGTACATCTCGATATGATGTATAGGGTTAGTGCTGGCATCATACTTGGGAGACACCGTAGGAGGCTTGAACTTAGCTGGGGTTGGAAAACCCACTATCCTAGCCACAAATGGGGAGCCCTCTGAGTAACCTCTTTGAAATGGGTCCCTGCTTTTGATCAGGTCTCCTATCTTCTCCTCAAGACGCTGGATAGAGTCATTCCAGGGTCTTCTGCCATCGACTTGGCCGAGGTTATCCCATGCCACCTCCATGGGATGGACCGAGGGTTCCCCTGCTGTGACACGTCGGCTGTTGACCTCTTCCCGTTCCCTGCCTCTTCTTTCACAGTGTCGGCCTTGATCTGGCCGACCCTGCCTATTCCCTCTCTGAGAGCCGGTTGCGCTCCTTGATCTTGATAATCTCTGTCTTTGGTCATTCATCGGGTCCAACCTCTCAAAGGCCGACCCTATGCTCAACCTATCAAAGGCTGACCCTCTTTATCGGGCCTCTTCACCTCTTCGGCCGACACAACCTTGACATTGCTTAAGAGGTCGTACAGTGTTATTTGACACCTCATACCACTCCCAGCAGTCTTTCGGGGCTTCTTCTGCCTCTAGATCATCATACCTATCCTTTGGGCAAGGGTTTCCTTGCCTCCCTAGGCGCAAGAGCCTAGGGTAAGCAATGTACCTTCTCCGTTCGGGTGCAGGCTGGTCCTTCATTGGTGCCTGGGGTGGTCCCCTGGTGTCAAGATGAGGCTGAACTGCCACCGGAGTGATCATATCCAGTGAGACTCCAGGTGGCCTCATCATAGTTTGGCTGAGCTGTGCAAATAGATCCGACATAGCTTGTTGTGTTGCAGCTAAAGATCTCAAGGCTGCAGCTACCTCCGCCATTTCGGACTGGGGGGGCTCCTGACTTGAACTAGTCCCTCCACCCCCAGGTGGCGAAAGAGGCGGTGGTAATTATGGTGCCATATGTTAACACTATAGAGCTTGAGTAGCACATGAGCTTAGTACCTTAAAGGACCTCTTTGAATGGTGAAGAACCTCCATGCAAGGGGCGGTGGCTGGTTCACCACCAGAGTCTCCGGTGAGGTAAAGCTGAAGAAGAGGAAGAGAGCTTCTTTTCTCTTCCCACAGACGGCGCCAAAATGATGATGCTGGAATTAGCATCACCAGATAAGGTGTTTTCAAGCTCAATCTAAGAACAACAATGGGAGCATAGTTATGTAAAAGGTAGGAGAAAGAGACGAGGAGAAGAGCAGAGAGCACCAGGACATAATTGGTTCAGCCTAAATTGGCCTACGTCCACTGTGTGTGTGAATAACCTCACTGTAATAAGGCACTAATGGCCATGGATATAATCTCTCAAGATTTCTCTCTCTACTGTGTATCTAGACAGAGTTTCAGCCAGGGTTGTATATCTGGATCCCTTGTAAGGTAGGGGATGATCTCTATATATAGTACCTAGGGGGTGTAATGTACCCCCCATGCATGTAATGTGCATGTGTGTGATTGCCTCACCAATATGGGGAAGCCATTTGTCACTGTCACATGTAGAGAATGATGATGCAATATTCTCCCCACGTGTGGGGAATAATCTTGTTATAACTGATTTGTGTCCACGTGCCCTTATCCAAATATCAGCAGATACTCGGCTATCGCGCCTGGTGTATGACCTCGGCCTGGGAGAGGCCGAGGTTGGTAAGTCTAGCTACTCATTCAGTCTGAGTATTCCATGGAGGTCTCGGCCTAATCCCAGTCGAAACAATGGACAAGGTCGGCCTGAGACGAGGTTGAGCTGGAGTGTTTGGAGTATCGACTAATGTCTTGATGAGGTTGCTGGTGGCTTCCTGCGAGCTCGACCTATGTCTGGACGAGGTTGCCATTCCAAGGTATACGAGAATGCTTCTAATCCTTGTGATGTCCCTTAAAGAGGCTCATGGTAGTGTCGGCCTGGGCCGACCTTGCTATAGCCGATGGATGATATCGCGTGTCCAAGACATGTCCAACGTCGTCCATAATCTCGGCCGAGGTTGGTGTCTCTGGGTCGAGGTCACACTTGGGGCATATCACGTACAATGAATATACGTTTGCCCATACTTGGGACTTTTTTCCTTTTACAGCTTCAACGGTCACTTTTATTCCAGTTGTGTAAGATCATTCTTAGGTCGTGGTACTTCTGTTCACTCATAGTTTTCTTCCTTCCTTCACTGAATGGTGGTATACCTCTAAGCCCTTTAACCACGATAGATGTAGCAGGTAGTTTGGGTTTGATTAGGGAGCTCCTCAACCAGTGTTTAAACTGAATAATAAAAGGGCTACATTTACCGAGGCTTGCACCTTCCACCTTGTAGCAGCGGTACTTAGTGTGGCCTCTACCATGGATTGGAGAGTCACCCTTCCTAGTGCCACCATGAAGGGGGACGTAAATACTTCTTATGCCACCAAGTTTTATTTGGTGCAACTAACCATGATTCATGAGTTCATACAGAGTGCCCCCCAATATCCCCTAGTTCTTTATTTCTCTTCCTTGGAGTTGGGTCTTAAGGGAAAATCCGTTCTTGGAGTTGAGTTTCCCGTGAGTAGAACCGTTAAAGATCCTCCCCACGAGCTACCCCCTTATTTCATGATGATCCCTACTTCCACGCCTAAGCCCAAGGCCATTGCAGCCCCCAAACATCCTGCCCCTTTAATTGAAGCAACCATTGGCGAAGGGCCTTCCCAGAAACCATCCAAAAGTACTAAGAAGTCCAAGAGTGGTACTTCCTCAAAATCCAAGTCACAAACTCAGCTGCAAACCCCTTTGGAGGCATTCCCTATCACCTTCGTTCCTCCTCCCATGTCTGTAGAGGTAACTGAAGAGCTGAGAAGGCAGGTTCAGGCTGAGGTGGAACGGATAAATGTCGAGTTTCAACGGTGTGCTCCTCTCATTCCTCCTTCAATTGCTTTCCCTACTATCCTGGTTGATCCAACTGAATCGGGGGTAAAGGGGAAGAATAGTTCAAAGTCTCCTCAGGGAATTGGTGCTATGGGTGCGAGGAAGAAGACTCTGGATACCAAGTACTAGAGGAAACGAACCCCCGATGTACCTCTCTCCCCAGCTCCCTCTGTTGCTGTGTCCTCTCCTCCTTCGCCAGTGGTTATATCCTCTCATTCTCCTTCTGGATCTGAGGTATGTGTGTGAGTTGCTGTTCTTCATTCACATTTTCTTAAGGCAAGATGCATTTCTTTAACTCTTAATAACTTTGGTGCAGGAAGTTGAAGAAGAAAGACCCAGCCCC
This sequence comes from Sambucus nigra, assembly GCA_949130495.1. Lineage (NCBI taxonomy): Eukaryota > Viridiplantae > Streptophyta > Magnoliopsida > Dipsacales > Adoxaceae > Sambucus > Sambucus nigra. Next base: position 299,300,892 of record OX422217.1, on the reverse strand, counting down.
CATAAGCCCGTTCGTGGGGGGACGTTTTGGTTCCTCTTAGGCAGATATGACTCCTCCCCATTCCCCTATGATCGTGCCTACTTACTCCCGCTGTTCGACCTCTCTATGCACGAAACACGCTGCTGTGGGGGGAGGTTCCATTGAATCTCGGGGCGTATCTTCTTAACCAGACACAACTCCCCCAGTCCCTTCTGAATTATCATCTCAACACGAGGTTACTCTGCCCCTCGTTCCGATTGTGGAAAGTGCTCCTGAGGTTACATATTATCTTTTTCTTGTTAGGTCCCACATCTTTTTTTCTTTTGCCATCCATTTTCTTATCATGCTGAATTTTAATATGTTAGGATGTGTTAGGTTGAAATGGCATCTTTGTTAGCTAGAATTCTGCTTCCCACCGTGATGAGGAGTCCCATAACTGCGGTTCCCCTTTCTAGTGCCATAACGGAGGTAACTAACACTTAGATGTATCTCTCCCCTTTTCTGTACTTTCTCCTTGTGTTTAACACTTAGCTTCGTGTTTGTATCTTTCACCAAGTATTACCCCAACCTTTTCTCTTAGTGGTCTTCCTCTTTCCAAGGCCAAGGTTGATGCTTCTGCCCAGCGTGGTGGTTCTTCGGTGCTTACCCATGCTGGTGAATCATTTGGAGGTCCATCGTCTTATTTCACCAAAACTCCTACGTTGGCCTTGGTACCTTTTATTGGCGGGGAAGCTTTGCTGACCGTTGGGGCTTCGTTAGTTAAGGGCACCGTTAAGGACTCTAAGGAAACAAGTCTGCTCCCAATGGTTCCTACCATTATGTCCTCCACGGTGACTCCCATTCTCGCTCCCTTTACTTCAGAGGTACTTCACTAATTTCTCTACATTTCTCAACCTTTCAAACTTCACCTATGATGGTGTCTTAACACTAGAAACACTTGTTAAAATTTTTTCATAAACTCCACCTATAACGGTGACTTAACAACGAAAACACTTCTTAATATTTTTCATAAACTCCACCTATATCAGTGACTTAATAAAGAAAACACTTGTTAAGATTTTTCATAAACTCCACCTATATCGGTGACTTAACAACGAAAACACTTGTTAAGATTTTCTCATAAACTCCACCTATATTGGTGACTTAACAGCGAAAACACATGTTAAGATTTTTCATAAACTCCACCTATATCGGTGACTTAACAACGAAAACACTTGTTAAGATTTTTCATAAACTCTACCTATATCGGTAACTTAACAACGAAAACAATTGTCAAGATTTCTCATAAACTCCACGTATATCGGTGACTTAACAACAAAAACACTTGTTAAGATTTTTCATAAACTCCACCTATATCGGTGACTTAACAACGAAAACACTTGTTAAGATTTTTCATAAACTCCACCTATATCGGTGACTTAACAACGAAAACACTTTTTATGATTTTTTATAAACTCATTATTTCTTATACCTGTTCTCATGCTGCTCGAGAGGATTATCCACCAGTTCTTTCGCCCATCGCCTCTCCCCATTGGGAACCCACTATCTCAGAAGATTCTAGTCATAACGATTAAGGTTTCGCGACTGGTTCTATTATTGAGAGCGAATCTGGTTGTGAGGTCTCCCTTCTCGACTTATCTCCTCTTGCCTTTGGCATCATGGTCCTTCAGTGTTCCCCTCAAATGCCTCCCAGCCATCTCTTGGTAGTTGAGGAGCTTACAAGCCATCATCCTGAGACTTTTACCGTGGATTTCCTGCCTTCCAACATCCATGTGATGAGCTACAGACTTCAGGGCATGGCCACAGTTCTTAATGAAATCACCACCACTCCCACTTCAAACGTTACCAGAGCCCTTCTCAAACAATTTCTTGGCCATTTGAGGGAGCTGGTCCACGATGGCTTCCGCTTTGACGGGCTTATCTCACACATAAAAACTTTAAAGAAACAGCGACTGGACAACCCGAGGGAACTACTTCGAAAACACCAGGAGGATCAACGGACTGAGGAAGCTAAGTTGGATGAGCTAGCTCCTCTTCTTGAAGTTGTCAATAAGGAGGTAGAGGATGTCAAAGAAGCTCTGCGTTCGGTGAAGCTGAAATGAGAGAAGCTCCTCATCGAGCGCACACAAGCGCAAATGAGATTGAAGGTTTTTATAAATGCCCAACAGTCTTGCCTAGTAGCTTCTTCGGTCCTTCTTGGAGATTTTTACTCTTCTCCAGATCTATGGTTCCTCTTAGGTCAATGAATTTTTGTATACATTTCCTTTTTCTTCTTCTTATGTAATTCTTGGGCAATAGCTCCAAATTTTGGAATGCCCCAAAGTTTATGAATGAACGGAAACGATGTATGTTTTTCTCCATATCCTTTCTTTGTGCTATAACTATTTGCATATATTATGAAGTTCTATAATTCTTTCACCTCCACTCGAGTTATAATAAAAAAACTTGTATATTCATAACAATAGCTAGATACAACAGTGGTCTAAACTTAATTGCTTTACACATGATAGACTTTCAACCATTTATTGTTAATCTTGAATGGCTTATCTTCTTCATCCTAGAAATTAAGTAATAACCTGAATCGTGAGATTCTTTTATAATGAAAGGTCCCTCCTAATTTGCTGCAAATTTAGGTTGGGGAACCCCCTGATGTGCTTTATTGCTGCTTTCAACACTAGGTCTCCCTCCACGAACTTCCTTGGTCTCACCAAGATATCATATTCCCTGGAGAGTTGTTTTGTATACATTTAAAAGTGTTGCATCGCATTATCTTTGTGTTAATCCAACGCTTCCAACTGCACGTGCCTATTCTGAGGGAGCATGCTACTACGCAATGCATATCGAGCAGACATAAGTTTTAATTCTATTAAAGGATTGCCTCATCCCCATAAACAAGGGAGAATGGAGTATACCCTGTGGATTTCCTCTTAGTTGTTCAATAGTCCCATAATATCGCTAGAATCTTGTCATTTCACGATCCTATTAAATCCTCCATCGTTTTAGCCAAGATATTAACCAATGTTTTGTTAGTTACTATGGCTTGACCATTTCCCTTTGGGTATGCCACCGTTTAAGTATGATGAATAATTGAGTACTTGTCTGTGTGCATCGTTACCTCAGAATTGATGAATGTGGTTCTGTTATCAGAGAGAATGACCTTTGGAATCCCAAAATAGCAAATGATGTATTCTCTGATGAAGTTGATCACCACCCCTATTGTTTCCCTTCTTAGTGGTATCGCCTTAGCCCACTTTGTAAAGCATTCCGTCGCTACTTGTATCCATATCTTCCCCCTCGAATAAGGATGTATTTCCCCTACCAAGACAAACGCCCAAGTGTGAAAAGGATAAGGCATTGCCAGGGAGTGTAGATCTACCGATGGCGCATGGATCATATTTCCATGAAGTTGACAATCCTTGCACTTTTGAATGAACTCAGTGAAGCCTTTCTCCACTATTGGCCAATAATACCCCAACATAATCAACTGGTCATACAACTTGTCCCCTCCTACGAGAGATCGATCATGTGCCTGTTTGAGGACTTTGGCTGCTTCTTCCTTTATGATGAAACATAATGTACTATTGAAGTAGACCCTTTGATAAAGATTCCCCTCCTGAATGTAGAACCTCGAGGCCCTTCGCTTAAGCCTTATCGCGTCAATCTTCTTTGTTAAGGTAACTCCATCTCTGATGAAGTCAATATACGACTGTATCCAATCAGGTTGAGCTTCCCCGAAATGACATTCAGCTGCTTTGAAGAATAACTGGCATTTTCCGCACTTCCATTGTAGCTCTACCGCTTCTTATTTCATTCCTTTAGAAAGGTTAACTCCTGCTCCTCCTTTCTTTTTCGCCGAAGATCCATCAAACTGCATCATCCATTCTTCATCACTTGTATCTAAATAATTGGCCTTCAAATCATCTCCTGGAATACTTTCTTTAGGTGGCTCAAACGTTCTGAAAGGGAAAATTTCCAATAGGCCAGCATACACCTGGATCTTGATTGTGCGAGGAACCACACACTTCAAGTCATATTTTGAGAGGGTGAGGAACCACCTAGTTGCCCTACCAATCAATATAGCTCTTGCCAACAAGTTCTTAATAGGATCACACCTCGTTACAATATGAATTGTAAAAGACAGCATATAATGTATGAGTTTTTATGCCACAAAGACTAAGGCTAAATAATGTCATTCCAAGATACTATACCTGAACTCTGGTCCATGTATGATTCTACTGAGGTAGTAGAACGACCGTTCTTCTCCATCAATCTCTTATGCCAACAAAGCTCCCACGGACCTCGTGGTAGATGTGAGGTATAACTGCAATGGTATTTCTGCCTGTGGGGGAACCATGATTTGTGGAGAAACGAGGATATTCTTCAGCCCAGTGAGCAAATCTTGATGAACCTCCTCCCACTTGGATTTTATGTTCTTTCATAATATCTGCATAAACGGGTGTGTCATCTCGTCTAATCCAGGCACAAATTTCCTAAGATAGGAGACTTTACCGAGGAAGATCTTCAGCTCCTTCGCCGTTCTTACACTTGGCATCTCCAAGATCGCTCGCTGTTTTTCCTGGTCCATCTGTACCCCTTGTCGATCAATGAAGAATCCTAGGAAGTTTCCACTTGTTACTCCAGAGACTGGTCCATCTGCACTTTAGTGGGTTTATCTTCAATTTATACTTCTGGCTTCGGGCAAACACTCCATCCTCGATTTGATGACTAAATCATACACACTGAATTCCACAAATATGTGGAAGAAGTCATGGAAAATATCCATCATTGTTCTCTGGTAAGCAACCGCAGCATTCTTGAGTCCAGACGTTATTACTCTATACAAGAAATTGCCCAATGGGGTTAATGTCATTTTCTCTGCATCCGTGGGGTCCATCTTGATCTGGTTGTATCCTACATACCCACCCATGAAGCAATATATCTTATGACCAGCCGTTGCATCTATCAAGTTATCAATGGAGAGCAGAGGGAACTGATCCTTGGGGCAAGCTCTATTTAAATCTCTGAAGTTCACATAGATCCTTATTTGATTTTTGTCTTTCTTTCCCACCGGGACAATGCTAGATAGCCAAAGCGGGTGCTGTATCGGTTTGATGAACCTTGCTGCCAATAAGCATTAGACCTCTTCCTTTATCATTAAGTGTAGCTCAGGCTTGTACGTTCTCATTTCTTGTTTCACCAAAATGGATAAAGGCATCACATTCAACTTGTGGTAGCTGACTCCCTTATGAACTGCCGAATCAAGTCAACCAAGGCCTCTCGTTTATCCTTGATGATGACTCCCTTATATTTTAGCTTGTTGTGTTACTAAGCCATATTGTATATTTTTTTGTATTGAATATGAGCTATAACGATTGTAATGATGTAATGAGAATAATGAAATTGTGTGAGGCCAAACGATACTCGCGAGAGACGGGGCTTGGCAGGGCCTGAGAGAGATTTCATGCTCTATCAAACGATCTCACCGTGGGAACTTCATGGGGACTTGGTTTGGAGGATTGAGAAGTGAGGCACCATTGGGGATTGTCCTAACCATCTTAGATACACCTGGTAAAAAACCGAAGGACCCTGATTGCGGAACCTCAGGGGGGGAGCAACCTTGAGTTTTATTAGGCGATGAGTTATGAGCATAACAACCCTTTACTTAATGTGACATCCACTTTATCTCATGTCACTAACCAGCTAGGCAATGTCATACATGCACTTGAGTAAACCACCATGGTATTTGGGGCAGTCAGACAGTTGGTGAGCCACCTCTGAAACAACAGCCCCCTGACACACAGTGTTCAGGCAAAAGGCATGTCTTGACATTTAATGCTTATGACGTGAAGATAACTAGTGAATCAGGTATTTAATGCTTGTGACATAAAGTATGAGGGGTGTATTTCATAGACATTAATGATGGAGTTGCCTCGGGGGTGGTGTGGGAGGCTATTTAAGGACCCCAACCACCTCTGAGGAGAGGATGATCCTTTTTTAGAGTTCAGGAGCTATTACTAGAGATAATTACATCAGAGAGAGAGTTATTACAAACCAAAGAGTTTACTCACCCACCATTTTCATTTATTACAAAGCTTTTAATACTTGACAGAGATTCTTAAGGGTGGTTGGTGTGTTTGGGTGACTGCTAAGGTGTATCTAGGGTGATTTCTTCTTTCTCCCTCTAACTGAGTTACTTCTGAGTTCATTGTTATTTTTTGATTCATGCTCGAGAGATTTGTGAGTTTAAACAAGTTTATCTTCACTAAGTTGTGTTTGCGTGTCCAATAGTTAATCAATAGTTTTGCTAGTTAACTTGTCATTACTGTACTCAAAAAGGGACTACCCTCTTACATTTGGCAACTCTGCTGGGGAGGCAATATTCTAAGCAAGGAGTATGGCGTAGGATAATGTTAATAGAAGGATCAACTTTGATGACATTCAACACAGTGAAGAACATGAGACGAGAGAGCTGGAGGCTTTAAGTGATGGTGCTCCTCGAATAGAGGTACCTCAAATACATGCGGCGACAGGCGTTCCTGGGGTGACACAAGCTTCCACGAGCACTGGGTTGGGACCAGCCCAAGTGGCACTCCTCATGAGTAAATTTTATGAGTTTTTGTAAACTCCCATAGCGTCAAAGATGTTGGGAGGATTTGAAGCCAACTCTTTCGCAACACCAGGGGAAGCCCCAACGGTTCCACCAAGCACAGGCACAATGGGAACGGTCCCAGCAAGTATACCCTCTGATGATGCTGGGATTTAGCACCACCAGGTAAGTGATAGTGAGCTCAAACAGTAGTAGCTGTGGCAGCCATAGAGATGCAAGTATATAAGTATGTAAGTGTGTAGAAGGGGATGAGTATAAGAAGAAATAAGACTGATGTATAGTGGTTCAGCCAATTTGGCCTACATCCACTGTGAGTGTGTGATCCACTAAGTATGGGCACTAATGGCCTTGGATACAATGCACATAACCCTCTCTCTCTCTACTGTGTGTGTACAAGCAGAGTTTTAGCTAGGGCTACTGTTCATGGATCGATCCCCTGTAAGGTTGTAGGTGACAAGTATATATAGGTCTTGGGGGGTGTAGTGTACCCCCCAAGTAAGCATGGTGCATGTGAATGATGATCTAACCAATCCCCTGTTGACACCTGTACATGCCAAATGATGACATAATATTCCCTCACGTGAGGGTGTGATTCGGTTATAACGGTCTGCCACGTGTCATATGAGCCTGACGCGCACTGTTCCATGCGTGTCCTAAACCACGCACTGTCATGATGTCACCCTCGGCCTATGAGCCGAGGCCGAGGGCAATGTTTCTTCCGGTAGAGAGTCTGGCTTGATTCTGGCCTCGTACTGTCGTACCCTCGTAGGGTCGTCCGGAGTCTGGGGAGGGTCGTACCCTCGTAGGGTTGTCCGGAGCCTGGGGAAGGGTCGGCCCCTCGTAGGGTCATCTAGAGCCTGGTGGAGGGTCGGCCCCTCGTAGGGTCGTCTGGACCTGGTGGTGGCCAGCTGGGGCCTGGTTAAGGGTCGGCCCCTCGTAGGGTCGTCCCTATAGGAGGTAACCCTCATCCAGGCCGAGGGTATAAACGGGTATATCAATCACCCCCAGCCCTTAGCCATAGGTGTCATTGAGATGGCTGAGGGATAATGCTGAAATTGAGATGCGTGTATGACCAGTTAGGTGAGTGACACATGGGCAGGTACTCATTGCCATTCAAGTTCCCAAGGCAGGGTGACTGCACACTCGCATGGGGCTCTGTGCCCTGATTATACCCTTCTTGGCAAATGTGCCCATTTATTACCAAGGTATTTAAGAGTTTTTAAACTCTCTCTCTCCACAGCTTCTTCTTCTTCGCGCCTAAGTTTACTCTCTCTCTAGAACCAGTCGCCATTTGCAGCCTTCAATCCTTCAGGCCTCGCAGCGCTCTTGTTCTCTCCTCATCAGGTAACCTTTTTCTCCTCGCGCCTTCCTTTGTCTTCATTTCTGTGTATTTTTTAGGGTTGTAGGTCGGCACTTTCTTAGAGTTCCCCCATAGACTTTTCCGGTGTCTTCTCCGGTTGTTAGTTCTTGAACGTTCTTGACAAAAACTTTTTAGTTCTTTGGTTTAATCCAGAAGTCAAACCTGGTCAATCCCCCAAGTGTTTGTAGTTGAATTAGCCAAGTCTAGTGTAATTTCTCCAAGTGTAGGGTCTTCCCTTTAATGCTTAGGAGGCTTTACAACTTAGTGTCTGAATTCCCATCTTTGAGAGAGAAGGTCTTTACCGAAATCAGACAAATAGAGGAAGAGGAAGAGAGGAGACGAGGGGCCGACCCTACTTGGGTATGACCCATCTTTCCCATCCCTCTTGCCACCATAAGACCATCTGAACCCTCTGAGTCTTGTGGGTCGTCATCTCGTCCGGCCGATACTCCAAAACCAAGTGAAATGGACGAGAGAGCCTCCTTGCCAACTGGTGATGGAACGTCGGGTAGAAGGGACACGTCTGACCTTATCCCTCCTCGAGAGGCTGAGGGTACGATCCCCTCTGAGGCCATCCCTGTGACAGCCCTATCCCCCAATGCCTTCCAAGTGGCTTTTCCCCAGGGTCCTCCTTCAGGTGATGAGGGGGAAAGAGATGAGGACGAGGACCACGATACAGATGATAAGGTTGACACCTCCCACGCCTCGTCCTTTATCTCCTCCGTTAGGGATAAAGACCTTCTGATATGGAGGCATATTTACGGAGTGCCCTCTGGGGTAACTATGAGGGTTCCCTTTGATACTGAGAGGGTTTTTGACTGTCAAGAGGGAGAGGTTGCAGTTTATGAGCAAATGTTCAAGGTAGGTGTCAGACTTCCCTTCCACCCTGCCATTGTAGATATTCTGTCGGCTCTGGGCATCTCCCCCTCTCAACATCCACCCAACTCTTGGAGGACGATCCTGGGTTACATTTCCTTGTGGAAAAATTCTTTCACTGATGAGCCCTCGTCCGACGTATTCTTGGCCTGTTACAACATCACCTCTTCATCTAAACAGCTCGGATACTATCATCTAGGGGCGAGAAGGTCTGAGAAGAAACTTCTCCATCTGGATTAAACTTCCAATCATGATTGGAAAAAGATATTCTTCTTCATATCTGGGGCGTGGGAGTGCTCCACCGAGGCGTCCCCTTCTGCCGATGGTCCGAGGGTCCCTAATAAATGGTATAATCCCTCAATGAAAGCTAGGTCAGACCCCGGACTTAGCCTGGAGGAAAGGGATATTGTTGAGTATCTGAGGGGACGAGGGAGATGGGGTGAGATCCCAAAGTTCGAAGATTTGATGACCCCTCGGTACCTCAAAGAAGTTGGTCTGAGGGTCGGCCCTCTGACGGAACTATGTGAGTTATACAGCACGTTTTCCATTCTTTACTTTTTTGAAGTGTTTCCTGTTTATCTCTGTATTTTTCTGATGCATGGTATCCTTTTCAGGTCATCCTGTAGGTGTGTTATATTACCTCTGGGAAATGACTGCTCCAAGCCTACTCGCTGGTTTGTCAAAGAAGAAGGGGAAGGAGCCTCAGTAAGCTCCAAAGAAGACGAGGGCCTCAGGGCCGACGGTTGTTGAGCCGACAGCCGACAGCCACAAAAGGAAGGAGCCTGAGGCTCCAGTTGAGCATCGGCCTGACCCTAAGACAAGGGCCAGGTCGAGGCCTCTGAGGGGGCAACCTCTTCATCGAGCATGGGGGCCTTCTGGTCTCAAAATCTGGCCCATCTGAGGGTCGACCCCTCATCGCTGATCACAAACTTGAGGGCAGCCAAGGCCTCGATGTTCTCTGCACCGTCGGCCTCTGACTTCAAGTTCTTGGCGAAGATGCCCCCTGCCAGAGTGTACGACTATGGTCTGCACTCCCTTGCTCAGGTATTGGTCTTGACCTTTTAGTTTTATTCTTACTAACTGTTACCTCGGCCCATCTTGATGTTTGTTCATTTTTTCTTGCAGTCTGTTTGTGCCTTGACCTCAGCCACCAAGTGGATGGCCGAGAATCAACAAAAGTTTCACGAAGCTGAGAGGGCCATTCAACAAGAGGCCGACCTACGGACAGAGCTAGACACTGCGAGGGCCGAGCTGGAGAGTACAAAGACTGAGCACGCTAGAGTCCTTGATGAGCTGACGAGGCAGCATGATGCCGATCTGCAGGATAAGGACTTGTTGATCAAGGATAAGGACTTGTTGGTCAAGGACAAGGACGAGGCCTTAACCAATATGGAGGCCAAGCACAAGACTGACCTTGAAGCAGCTATCCAGAAAGCCGAGGCTGATGCTGTTGAGGCTTACAAGGTCTCTGACGAATTCCAAGGCTTCGGCCTTGAATATATTGAGAGGGGAATTAGGACGGCCTGTCGGTGGGTCGTCCTAAAGTTTGCCGACACAGTATCATCCATCCGCCCTTCTCTTGAGGTGGTTCAGCTGGATGATCCCTTGATTACTGAGGCCCTGTCGCAAGTGGAGTCCCAAGTTCATGTTGAGGGGGTCGGCACGTCTGAGGATCGGCCAGTCATGATTGCTGAAGAGACCCCATTGGTTGATGTTGGGGCTCTGCCTTCTGATATCGCCCCTTAGGGTGGCCGTCTGTGGCCCATACCCTCATTTTTGTATTTTTATTCTAAATATTGTAAAACACTTGGACGCTTTATATTAATACCATCGTCTCTTCCTTATTTCCTTCTTTTATAATTTGCTCCTTGTTGATGATGATGCTACTAACCCTTCCCTCGTCTTTTTTGAGGACCAGTGTGGGGTCGTCACCTCATCTGGCCTCATTATAGCCGAGGGTTCAATGAACGAATTTAATGGTTTTAAATAAAACCTACCCTCGTCTTTCTTGAGAACAGCGGTGGGGTCGCCCCCTCCACTGGTCCTCATTTTAGTCGAGGGTTCAATTAACCAAATTAATGATTTTTATGGTCTTCCCTCGTCTTTTTTGAGAACAGTGGAGGGGTCGTCCCCTCTACTGGTCCTCATTATAGCCGAGGGTTCAACTAACCAAACATGATTTTTATGAAGTCTACCCTCGTCTTTCTTGAGAATAGTGGAGGGGTCGTCCCCTCCATTGGTCCTCATTATAGCTGAGGGTTCAACTAACCAAACATGATTTTTATGAAGTCTACCCTCGTCTTTCTTGAGAACAGTGGAGGCGTCGTCCCCTCCATTGGTCCTCATTATAGCCGAGGGTTCAACTAACCAAACATTATTTTTATGAAGTCTACCCTCGGCTATAATGAGAACAGTGGAGGGGTCGTCCCCTCCATTGGTCCTCATTATAGCCGAGGGTTCAACTAACCAAATGGTTTTAAATTAAGTCTACCCTCATCTTTTTTGAGAACAGTGGAGGGGTCGTCCCCTCCACTAGTCCTCATTATAGACGAGGGTTCAACTAACCAAATTAATGATTTTTATGTAGTCTACCCTCATCTTTTTTTAGAACAGTGGAGGGGTCGTCCCCTCCACTAGTCCTCATTATAGCCGAGGGTTCAACAAACCAAACTAATGATTTTTATGAAGTCTACCCTCGTCTTTCTTGAGAACAGTGGAGGGGTCGTCCCCTCCATTGGTCCTCATTATAGCTGAGGGTTCAACTAACCAAACTAATGATTTTTATGAAGTCTACCCTCGTCTTTCTTGAGAACAGTGGAGGGGTCGTCCCCTCCGCTGGTCCTCATTATAGCCGAGGGATCCACTTACCAAATTAATGGTTTTTTGTAGATGTTTCCACGCATACTGGAACTGACAACTATAGGGTGAGGGGAATCATATTTCTCATTAATTTTCCAAAGTCCTGTTGGAGCAACTCCTATTACAACTATGGTCTATCAAGACCTTACAACACTACTCGTAGTATTTCATCAAATGATCTGCGTTCCAGGGGTTGGAAAAAGGTTCCCCTTCTAGGTTTTCTAGTCTATATGTCCCAGGGACAACTTCATCGATGACCCTGTAGGGGCCGTGCCAATTAGGATGGAGTTTGTTGGGCTTTTGCCAAGTCTTCTTGAGAACCAAGTCTCCTACTGCGATAGGTCTCTGTTTCACCCTCTGATTGTAAAACCTTGCGGTCCTCTGTTGGTAGGAAGCCTGCCTTATCTCAGCATCCTACCTTTTTCCTCAATCAAGTCCAGGTCAAGTCTCCTCTCTTCCGTATTTCCCTGGGGGTCGTACATTTGGACCCTATGAGTGCGAAACTCGACTTCGGTAGGGATGACTGCTTCTGATCCATAAGCTAACATGAATGGGGTCTCCCCAGTAGAGGTTCTTACTGTCGTCTTGTACACCCACAATACTGCATATAACTCCTCGACCCATCTTCCTTTTACCTCTTCAAGCCTCTTCTTAATCCCATCTAGGATTGTCCTGTTCGTAACTTCGGTTTGCCCATTGGCCTGAGGTCGGCCTGGGGTGGAGAAAAATTGTTTGATACTTACCCTCTCACAGTACTTCTGCAGAGAGGCATTCTTGAACTGGGTCTCGTTATCCGAGATGAGGGTGTTGGGTAGACCATATCTGCATATCACATTCTTCTAGATGAACTGGAAGGTCTTCTGCTCCGTGATCGTGACCATTGGTTCGGCCTCTACCCACTTTGAAAAGTAGTCAATTGCTACGATGAGGAACCAATAGTTATTTACTACCCTCGGTAAGGGTCCTACCAGGTCAATCCCCCACACTGCAAACGGCCATGGGGATGTAATGGAGGTAAGAGGCTGATGAGGTTGGTGAGAGATGGTAGCAAATCTTTGGCATTTATCACACTTTTTAACATATGCAGCAGCATCTTTCCCCAAGGTCGGGCACCAGTAGCCTTGGGTGATCACCCTCTTTGCCAAGGATCTTCCCCCAATGTGGCTTGAGCACGACCCTTCATGCACATCTTGCAAAATAGAAGGGACTTCTGAGGGATGCACACACCTAAGTAAGGGGAGCAGAAACCCCTTTTTGTACAGCGTGTCTCCGATGACAGCGAACTTTGCGGCCCTATATCTCAGCTTCTTCCTCTCTTGGCTTGCTTCTGGCATCTTTCCCCCTTTAATGTATCTGATCAGAGGATCCATCCATGAAGGTTCTTGAGAAACATTCATGCAAATGCCAAGTGTTCCCTCGACGTCTTCGATAGTTGGTCGAAGCAAGATTTCTACCGGGACTGTCCTCATTATGTCTGTCCTAGTAGCTGAGGCCAACCTTGCAAGGGCGTCAGCACGGCCATTGTCGAGCCTAGGTATCCTCTTGAATTTCACTTCTTTAAAGTTTTTCAGCAATGACCTCACCTTCTCAAGATACCTAGCCATCCTCTCGTCTTTGGCCTCATAGGCTCCTAGTATCTGATTCACCACCAGCCTTGAATCATTGTGAACCAAAATTTGGCCGACACTAAGAGATTTGGCCAAGGAAAAGACAGCTATCAAGGCCTCATACTCAACCTCATTGTTGGAGGCTTTGAAATTGAACCTCAGGGCGTACTCGATGTCTGTGCCGTCGGGTGCTGATACTATCAATCCAGCTCCGCTCCCTCTTTCGCAAGAGGACCCGTCGACGAAGAGACTCCACACATCATGTTCCTCCGAGAAATTTCCCTCGATGAGTGACCCTTGTCTAAAAAGGTATCTTCCCTCTTCATTTTCAGCCACCTTTCTTCTAGCGGTGCTTGTCTCCGCCTTATCTGCAGGAGGGTCGGTGAGCCTACCTTGCTGGGTATCTGTCTGGCTTAGACCCTCACCCTCGGCCTCTTCACTCTCCCAAGTAAATTCAGCCAAGAAATCTGCCAATGCCTGCCCCTTAATGGCTGTCTTAGGCTGATACACAATATCGAACTCCCCCAGCTCTATAGCCCAGGTCATTAGCCTTCCTGATTTTTCAGGCTTGTGTAGGACCTGCCTAAGAGGAGAGTCAGTAAGGATGACCATAGTATGGGACTGGAAGTACGGTTTCATCTTCCTTGAGGTATGGATCAAGGCGTAGGCCAACTTTTCCATCCTCGGGTATCTTTGCTCTGCCCCCTGGAGTGCCTTGCTGTTAAAGTATACAGGCTTCTATATACCATCCTCGTCTCTCACAATGGTTGCGCTGATGGCAGACTCTGAGACGGCGAGGTACACGTAAAGTCATTCACCCTGCACGGGTCGTGACAGTAGAAAGGGAGACCCTAAGTATGATTTTAGCTCCTTGAAAGCCTCATCACACTCTTCACTCCATTCAAAAGCCCTCGACACAAATCTGTTCAAGGCAGCCACTCTCCCTGTGAGCCTCTGAACGTCTTTAATGGACTTGGGGGTCTTCATCTCAGTAAGGGCCTTTATCTTTTCAGGATTGGCCTCGATGCCTCTTTGATTGACAATGAACCCCAAGAACTTCCCCACTCTGACCCCGAAGACACACTTGGACGGATTAAGCTTCATCTGGTACTTATCCATCGTATTAAAGGTCCTCTCCAGGTCTGCCACATGATCCTTTGCTTTCAAACTCTTTGTCAGCATGTCATCCACGTAGACCTCCATAGACGTCCCAATTTGGTCTTCGAACATTTTATTTACGAGGCACTGGTACGTTGCCCCCGCGTTTTTTAGACCGAAGGGCATGACCCTATAGCAGTATGTACCCTTGTCAGTGATGAAGGCAGTCCTCTCCGAGTCTTCAGGGTTCATGAAGATCTGGTTGTACCCTGAGTAGGCATCCATAAAACTCATGAGCTCGTGGCCTGCAGTAGCGTCTACCATCTGGTCAATGCGGGGGAGAGGGAAGCTATCTTTGGGGCAGTGCTTGTTGAGGTCTGTGAAGTCCACACACATCCGCCACTTCCCGTTGGCCTTTGGGACAATGACTGCGTTGGACAGCCACTCAGGGTAGATGACCTCTCTGATAAATTCAGCGTCCTCTAGCTTTTTGACCTCATCCCTAATGACCTCATACTTCTCTCTAGAGTAAATCCTCCTCTTCTGCTTTACCGGCTTCACTCCCTCTACCACGTTGAGCTTGTGGCACATGATTTCAGGGTCGATCCCCGGCATATCTACATGACTCCACGCGAAGACGCTTCATCTTTTCCTCAACAGTTTAATGAGGTCTTCCTTGATGTTTGGCCTTAGAGACTTGCCAACTTGGATGGTTTTTCCCGGGTCATCCTCATCGAGGATGATGGGTTCTACATCCTCAACGGCCTCTCCTTTCTTGAGCTTCGTCTCGTCCCTGGGGTCTAGGGTATCAATATTGTAAGTGGTTGTAGCCCTCTTGTGTGCCTCCCTTTCTTCGACGAAGTTGTAGTGGCACTTTCGCGCTGTCGTCTGGTCTCCCTGAACCTCCCCCACCCCGTATGGGGTAGGGAATTTAATCATCTGGTGGACCGTAGACAGCACGGCCTCGAACCCTTTGAGGGCCACCCGCCCCAATATGATATTATAGGCTGAAAACACATGCTCATCCATCACAAAAAAACTGACCTTCCTGGTGAGCCATCTCGGCCACTCGTCCCCCATCCTAACATCAGCCTCATACACTCCAAGGGGGTGAACTTTTTCCCCACTGAATCCAATCAACGGATGATGGTACGGGACGAGTCTAGCACGGCTGAGACCTAAGGCCTTGAAGCATGGCCAAAACATTACATCTGCAGATGAGCCTCCATCCACCAGGATCCTCGGCACCTCACACCCATGCACCCTGGTCGTGATGATGAGCGGGTCATCATGCGGGGCCAAGAGTCCTTTGAAGTCCATTCGTGAGAACCCTACTATCAGTGTGTCCATGTCCACCTTCTTCCTCTTTTCTGGATTGGCCTCCAGAGAGGTCGAATGTACAGTCTTCGTCACTGCCCTGGCTACTTCCACGTGGGCCTTCCTAGTTGCGACTTCCGATCCTCCTCCTGCCAGACCCCCAGAGATCATTCCCACTCCGAGCGAGATCATATTAAGCCTCTTGACGAGGCCCTGATCATCTCTCGGCGGGAGGTCAGGGTCGTCCTCATCATCAGAAGGGTCATCTCCTCTTTTTTGAGGACCCTCTCTATATGCATCGACTCGCTTCTTTCTGGGGTCGTCCCCTCGGCCCCTCTTAAAGGCGCCTCTGTCGACGTACTTTCTGAGCTTCCCTTCTTTCAGCATCTTCTCAATCTCATCTTTCAGAGCAAAGCATTTGTCTGTCACGTGACCGTGGTCTTGATTAAATTCACACCACAGGTTCTTATTTCTCTTTCCAGGTGCTGCCCTTAGCTTCTCAGGCCACTTCAGGGATCGGTCACTCTTGATCTCATTGAGAATTTGCTCACAGCTGACCGTCAGAGGGGTGTAACCAGCGAACTTGTCGTCCGTGGACCTCTTATTCCCCTCTTTGTTCTTCTTAGGGTACTTACCCCCCACCAGTACCTCCCTTCTCGTCTTCATATTTTGCGGCCATCGCTTCTTCGGCGTTCATCACCTTTCCTGCTGTCGACAGTAATTCGGCCATCGTCCTTGGAGGGTCTTCAGCAAGCTTCCATAATAGCTTCCCCTTTTGGAGTCCTCCAATCAGGGCTGTCATAGCTATGCTTTCCTCGTAGTCTTCTACCTCCAGCTTCTCTTTATTGAATCTGGCTATATAGTCCCTCAGACTCTCACTCTTCCCCTGCTTGACATAGAGAAGGTGGGTGGTCTTCTTCTGTGGCCTCACCCCGAAGCAGAAATTATGGATGAACAGGTTGGCCATCTTCTTAAAGTTTTCGATGGAATTTTTTGGAAGAGACGTGTACCAAACGTGTGCAGCCCCCGTCAGGGTTCCGAAGAAGGCACGACATCTCATCTCATCTGAGATAGAGTATATGTCTGCTGCCGATTCATACATCTCAACATGGTTGACAGGGTTGGTGCTCCCAACGTATCTTGGGGTGACCACAGGTGGCTTGAACCTTGATGGCGTAGGGAAGTCGACTATCTTCGCCACAAAGGGTGAGCCTATGGTATATCCCTTCTGAAGGGGATCTTGGCTCTTCAATATATCACCTATCTTATCCTCTAGCCGCTGGATTGAGTCATTCCAGGGCCTCAAAGGGTCGGCGCGGCCGATGTTATCCCCAGCCGCCTCTTGAAGGTGGACGGAGGGATCTGCTGCAGCAGGCCTGTGTCGGCTGTTCACTTCCCTTTGGTCGTCATCCCGCCCCTGGGGTTGGCCATCTGCTGCCTCCTGCCTGGACCTCGCTGCACTTCTTGACCTGGACAACTTGTCTCGCAGGTCATTTACTGGGCCTAGACTCTCAAAGGCCGACCCCCTGCTCAAGCGATCAAAAGCAGAGCCTCTCGGGCGATCGTCAGGGTTTGGTCTCACGCACTTTCCTCTACTATCCTGGAGGGGTCGCACAGTGTTGTTGGAGACCTCATACGGTTCCCAGCATTCAATTGGGGCCTCATCTCCCTCCAGATCGTCATACCTGTCCTCAGGGCAAGGGTTTCCTTGCCTCCCCAGGCGCAGACGCCGGGGGTCAGCAACATCCCTACGCCGCTGAGGGGGTGGAAGGTCTTTGTATGGTGCCTGGGGTGGTCCCCTGGCCTCATGCTGTCCTGGAGCTGCTGCTGGAGTAATCATCTCAGGTGAGACCCCGGGTGGTCTCAGTATATTCTGGCTTAGAGCTGTGAACTGCTCCTGCATCATCCGTTGGCTTGCTGCCAGAGACTTTAGGGCTGCCGCCACATCAGCCATCTCAGACTGAGGCGGCGGCTGACTGGAACTGGGTCTTCCCCCCTCATCCGGCAGGGGAAGAGGTGGTGGTGGCATCTCAGGTGCCATGTACCTTGAGCTAGAACAGCTGAAGAATGGTGAGCTTGGGAACCTTAGTGGGTCTCTTTCAATGGTGAAACACCTCCTCTCAAGGGGAGGGTTGGTTCACCACCAGAGTGCCCAGTGAGGTCAAGCTGTGCAAAGGAAGATATGTCTTCTCGTTCCCACAGACGGCGCCAAACTGATGATGCTGGGATTTAGCACCACCAGGTAAGTGATAGTGAGCTCAAACAGTAGTAGTTGTGGCAGCCATAGAGATGCAAGTATATAAGTATGTAAGTGTGTAGAAGGGGATGAGTATAAGAAGAAATAAGACTGATGTATAGTGGTTCAGCCAATTTGGCCTACATCCACTGTGAGTGTGTGATCCACTAAGTATGGGCACTAATGGCCTTGGATACAATGCACATAACCCTCTCTCTCTCTACTGTGTGTGTACAAGCAGAGTTTTAGCTAGGGCTACTGTTCATGGATCGATCCCCTGTAAGGTTGTAGGTGATAAGTATATATAGATCTTGGGGGTGTAGTGTACCCCCCAAGTAAGCATGGTGCATGTGAATGATGATCTAACCAATCCCCTGTTGACACATGTAGATGCCAAATGATGACATAATATTACCTCACGTGAGGGTGTGATTCGGTTATAACGGTCTGCCATGTGTCATATGAGCATGACGCGCACTGTTCCACGCGTGTCCCAAACCACGCGCTGTCATGATGTCACCCTCGACCTATGAGCCGAGGCCGAGGGCAAAGTTTCTTCCGGTAGAGAGTCTGGCTTGATTCTGGCCTCGTACTGTCGTACCCTCGTAGGGTCGTCCGGAGTCTGGGGAAGGGTCGTACCCTCGTAGGGTCGTCCGGAGCCTGGGGAAGGGACGGCCCCCCGTAGGGTCATCTAGAGCCTGGTGGAGGGTCAGCCCCTCGTAGGGTCGTCTGGACCTGGTGGTGGCCAGCTGGGGCCTAGTGAAGGGTCGGCCCCTCGTAGGGTCGTCCGTATAGGAGGTAATCCTCATCCAGGCTGAGGGTATAAACGGGTATATCACCCTCTATTGAAAATCTAGCAGTGGTAACCTCAAGAGTATCAATGGCCCCAACTGTGATGATTTCTCCATTTGCAATGGGCACTCATCGTATGGTCCCGGTTGTTGTTGCTCAAGTGGCATCACCCATGGAGGAGATGAGGAAGGAGATGCTGAAGTTCATGCAAGCTTCCTCGTAATCTGATGGCGAAGTAGCTTCGGTTGATGATGACTTTCGAACACCTTACCCCCAGGAATACATTGATGATCCCTACCCAAAAGAGTATATTCCTCCTATTTTTGAAAAATACATAAGAAAGGGTGGAAACCCGAAGGAGCATATTAAACGCTTCGTTAAACACTTGGGGGTGCATTTCAATAACAAGAAACTCAGGTTGAGGGAATTCTCTAAATACTTAACCGATAAAGCATATACTTGGTATTCTCATTTAGCTCCCAAGAGGGTTTCTACATGGGAGGAGATGCATGTTTTGTTCGTCCAGAATTTCTTTCTAGAAGAAGATGAGTTTACTTTAACCCAACTCGAAAGGGAGAAGCAACGACCATGGGAAGATGTGTTGGCCTACATTCGAAGGTTCAGGGAGAGGTCCCTCGATGTGAGGGAGGAGGCCAAAGAGTCCGAGCTACTGCAGATCTGTGTGGAAGGACGACTCCCTGAGTACATCTTCCATTTTATCAATGAGACATGGGAGGGGACTTTTTTGGCGTTCCTAAAAGCGGCAAGAAATATCTCATTGGTTGTGTGTCCAAATACAGTGATGGTGCCCATGATGTTTAGGCATCCGATACAACCTATGGGGGGAGGTCTTAGCCCCCACAGGTAGGGTACACCAAAGAAATAGATGAGGGCAGGGCATCGAAGAAGGACAATAAAAGGAAGTTTGGAAGAGATATGGAGGACCCACCATCGTTGCCTTGTACAGTGGAGGAGGCTGTCAGCTATTACAACACAATGGTCCAAGGAGGAACGGTCTATGAACCAAAGGGAAGTACCTTTGGGGAACCCGATGAGACAATAAGGGCGAATCCCAAATATTGCCAAATTCATTGGAAGATCCATCATCCAACATAGAGCTGTTTCACGCTAAGAAGAATCATTGATAAGTATGTAAAGGTAGGGACGTTGCAAATCCATTTGTAGAACGTTAACAACAACCCACTCCCAGTACATGGGGCCAATCTGGTGGTGGCCTATGATGAAGAGGCAGAGAGTGAAGAAAGATAGCCAATGGCGAAGTAGGGGGAGTTCGAAGAAGCTTTGGAAATTTGTACTAAGGGAATGGCTAAAGTAGAATTAAACTAAGATGAAGCAAGCGCTAAAGATGTGGAGGATGTATACAACGTTGAAGGCGAGGAAGCAGACTCAGTCGTAGAATACTGTGCAGTTTCAAAATCCCTAAAGTTCACCTAGTTCTTTGACCAAGTAGGGATACCGAACGAGAGTAGGTTGGATGATCGAGCGGTAAAAGTGTGTTCGTGTGAGGACACAATCGTTTTGCGTTTCACCGTCGCAATGCAAAAAACCTAAACTACAACTACACTTGACAAGCAAGCATAGCGGTAAGTTGGGTATCATAAGAAATCCACAGGGAGTGATTGAATTTTAGATTTTAATTGTTTTATTATTTGAAGAATAAAAGTGTAAAAGGTGATGGGTTGAAATCGTTAAAAAGGAAAAAAAACAAGAAGTTAATGCTAAATTACAACTAATTAAAACGAGAGTCGGGATCGCGTACCCGCCATCGGCTAAACAACTAATAATTAATGTTTTGGTTAAAAAATATTGAACTGAGCATTTTTAATTTATCATAAACATCACACAATAAGGAATTTTACCCAAAGTTGCGAGATTAAACATTTAATCAAAAATGGTCACACGCGGATTAAATTCGAATTATCTCTATAAACACTAACGTTGCGTGACAAAGAAAGTTAAACGCATAATAATCCGACTTTAATACCCGAGGTTTCAATTAAATGCAATTTTCTCCAAAACCTAACTTTCGGAGCTCGACGCCCATTAATGGCGGAAACGCAATCCCAACCCGTTATCTACGGATAATACATGGATTAAAGTACTTTAAACAACTAATTAACTAATTAAAGCAAGAAATAAATAACTACAACTAATTATCTAGGCATGAAATGGAATAACATCAATGGAAATAAAGCAAGAAAATGAAATACAATGATAATAACGGAGAAGAAGATGAATAGTGTTACTTACAAACCCAAAATGTGCAAACCCTAGAGAGAGAAACTCCACCACCAAAAAATCCCTCTCCAAACCTAAAATGAATTATATCAAGTTTAAAAAAAGATCTCCCACTTAATACAATTCTTTTACCCCAAAATACCCCACCAAAATCCACTTTAAAATTGAGATTTGCGTATTTCTGTAGGGCCGAATCGATTTGGAAAAGTTCCTAATCGATTCGCACCTATAGGTCTGCAATCTGCAGCCTTGACCTATTTTTCGAAAAATGCTGCCATTTCTTTGTTATAGCTCGGAATTAGGTACGGTCGGAGGCTACGCGGAGATAAATCAGAGAAATACATCATCCAAGAAGACATTGGGCCAAAAAACCAAAATATGAAATGACTAAAATGCCCTTGAATGTGACCTTGAGTGTACTTTTTAAGTCAAAATCATCCTAAAAATGCCATAACTCCCTCATTATACATCGAAATCATGCGCCGTCGGCGGCCACGCAAAGAGAAATCAAAGGGCTTCAACTTCCGTGAAGAGCTCGGGATTCAAACCCGAATGTTGAAATTACTAAAATTCCCCCAAAGCTACAATAGTCGATGAAAGTTTTTCGGAAAGTGTCCAAACTTCATACTAAGCATCGAAACACCTACAAAAGCTCAATTAACCCCTGCAAAACATGTTAACATAGAAATTTGAGGTTGTCTGGTTAACGAGCATAAGTATAGGGATTAAGATACCCAAGGGGGCTAATAAGGCATAGATTAACGAGTGAAATACGCAATATTTGCGTCGTATCATTAGAAATAACCCAGACACTACTTGACATTGTGAGGAATAACGCGGTCTCCTCACTGAGATCGAAGGGACCCATGGCCAGGTTGGTGAAGAAGTTTCTGTCATAATTAAATTTTAGCGATGTGAATAGGTTCGTAAGATTCCCTCATAACAAGCCATTGTATGTGATCGCCAGCGTCAACAGAGTTAGTTTTGCAAGGACTCTTATGGATGGGGGTCTTACATAAATATCATGCCAATTAACTCTTTCCACGGAGCTAATATTCTAGAAGAAAGGTTGGTCTCCATGACTTTGGTGATTTCGGGATATGATAACCAATCTTCCAAGTCCAATGGGTACGTGAATGTTGGGATTGTGATGGGAAATTTGAGTTCCCATATCAAGTTCCACGTAATAGAGAATGCAACTTCCTACCATATGATGATAGGAAGAGTGTAGATGAATAACCAATGGCTAGTTCCTTTGACATATCACCAATGCGCCAAGGCAAATATCAAGGGAACAGAGGTGACCATTAGGGCTACGAAGAGGTTGGCTGTAGAGGAAGCTCACTTAGCAGATGCAACAATTTATACAGAATTGGAGGAGGATGTATAGGTCCTAATTAGAAGCATGGAGGGAGCGTGAATTCCCTAGAGTAAAGAAATGATGGGACTCTTGAACGAGCAGAATAAAGAGGTTGCAAGCAGCAAGGGAGTGGTGGCAGAAAAAGCTCACCAAGTCGTACCTCGACCCCAAAAAATCTCGAAGCAGCTCAAAGACATGATTAGGCCTATAGTGGATTCGATGGAACATGAGGTCCAATGGCAAAGCATGCTGAACCGATTTTCAGGAAAGAGAGTAGCTGAGGCTTCTCAAGAGAAGAAGAGGAACGCAGTTATAGCTACCAGCAGGCAGTGCAAGAAAGTCGTTACCGAAGAGGAAAAAGTGGTATATCGATTATAATGGTGTGAACGGGTGGCCGAAGAAGTGGATAACGAGGCTGACTCGATATATGAGTGCTTTTTAGTAGATCAATGAGGGAAATATATGGTGATATACAACTTCAACATACAATAGTTCATGGAAGATATGGTCGAAGAACCAGATTACATGGAAGATCAACCGAAGCCACATGCACAAGAGTTGTAGCAGTTAAATTTGGTGAAAGAAAGGGAGAATTCTAGGCCTATTTTTATCTCGAAAGACATCATCAAGGATAAACGAGAGGCCTTGGTTGACTTGATTCGGTAGTTCATGAGGGAGTCAGCTACCATAAGTTGAATGTGATTCCTTTAGCCATTCCGGTGAAACAAGAAATGAGAACGTACAAGCCTGAGCTAGACTTAAAGATAAAGGAAGAGGTGTAATGCTTATTGGCAGTAAGGTTTATCAAACTGACACAGCACCCGTTTTGGCTGCCTAGCATTGTCCCGGTGGGAAAGAAAGACAAAAATCAAATAAGGATCTGTGTGGACTTTAGAGATTTAAATAGAGCTTGCCCCAAGGATCAGTTCCCTCTGCTCTCCATTGACAACTTGATAGATGCAAAAACTGGTCATAAGATGTATATCTTCATGGATGGGTATGTAGGGTAGAACTACATCAAGATGGACCCCACGGATGCAGAGAAAATGACATTAACCCCGTTGGGAAATTTCATGTATAGAGTAATACCGTCTGGACTCAAGAATGCTGCGGTTGCTTACCAGAGAACAATGATGGCTATTTTCCATGACTTCATCCACAAATTTGTGGCATTCTATATGGAGGATTTAGTCATCAAATCGAGGAAGGAGTGTTTGCCTGAAGCAGGAAGTATAAATTGAAGATAAACCCACTAAAGTGCAGATGGACCAGTCTTCGGAGTAACAAGTGGAAACTTCCTAGGATTCGTCGTTGATAGACAAGGGGTGTAGATGGACTAGGAAAAATAGCGAGCGATCTTGGAGATGCCAAGTCTAAGAACGGAGAAGGAGATGAAGAGATTCCTCGGTAAAGTCTCCTATCTTAGGAGATTTGTGCCTGGATTAGTTGAGATGACACCCGTTGATGCAGCTATTATGAAAGAACATGAAATCCAAGTGGGAGGAGGTTCACCAGGATTTGCTCGCTGGGCTGAAGAAGATTATCGTTTCTCCACAAATCATGGTTTCCCCACAGGCAGAAATACCATTGCAGTTATACCTCACATCTACCACGAGGTCCGTTGGAGCTTTGTTGGCATAAGAGATTGATGGAGAAGAACGGTCGGTCTACTACCTCAGTAAAATCATACATGGACCATAGGTCAGGTATAGTATCTTGGAAAGACATTATTTAGCCTTAGTCTTTGTGGCATAAAAACTCATACATTATATGTTATCTTTTACAATTTATATTGTAACGAGGTGTGATACTATTAAGTATTTGTTGGCAAGAGCTGTATTGATTGGTAGGGAAACTAGGTGGTTCCTCACCTTGTCAAAATATGACTTGAAGTGCGTGGTTCCTCGCGCAATCAAGATCCAGGTGTACGTTGGCCTATTGGAAATTTTTCCTTTCGGAACGTTTGAGCCACCTAAAGAAAGTATTCCAATAGATGATTTTCAGGCCAATTATTTAGATACAAGTGATGAAGAATGGATGATGCAGTTTGATGGATCTTCGGCAGAAAAGAAAGGAGGAGCGGGGGTTATTCTTTCAAAAGGAATGGAGGAGATTTGTCTTTCCTACATGTTAGATTTCCCTTGTTCCAATAATGAAGAAGAATATGAAGCATTGGTGCTGGGGTTGCTAGAGGCTCTTCGAAGGGGAATTAGTTCACTTTGCATTAAAGGTGATTTAAACTTGGTGATTCAGCAAGTTAATGGAGAATATTCATTGAAACACCTAAGCCTGGCACCATACAGGACCATCATTCAGAGGCTCCTCAGCCACTTCCATCGGAGCAAGTTCAAGAGACATCCCCGAACGATGAACCGACACACAGATGCCTATGACACCATTGCTCAGAAGATGGTTATGAGGAGCGATATAGCTCCAGTCTTGATTCAATGAAGAACAACTCCTTTAGTAGTACAGTTAATTCTACAGATGGAGGAGGATGATGACTGGAGGGGAGAGATTAAAAGACAATTGGGATCTGGGGAAGAAGCGATGGAGCTGAGGGAATTAGCACAATACTTCACAAACCAGGGAAACCTTTACATTAGGAACGCAGGAGGATGGTTGTCAAGGTGCATCAACCCAGAATAAGTAGAGTGGAGATTGAAGAGAGTACATGAAGAGCACTGCGAGATAACTGAGATACCTCTCTACCAAATAATTCAAAGAGAGGGATATTTTTAGTCTACAATGAAAGTGCGACAAATGCCAGTTAATCTTCAAATCTCCTCATAACAAGACAAATCACCTCCATTCCTTTCTAAAGAATAACCCATGCTCCTCCTTTCTTTTTTGCCGAAGATCCATCAAACTGCATCATCCATTCTTCATCACTTGTATCTAAATAATTGGCCTTCAAATCATCTCCTGGAATAATTTCTTTAGGTGGCTCAAACGTTCTGAAAGGGAAAATTGCCAGTAGGCCAGCGTACACCTGGATCTTGATTGCGCGAGGAACCACGCACTTCAAGTCATATTTTGAGAGGGTGAGTAACCACCTAGTTTCCCTACCAATCAATATAGATATTGCCAACAAGTAGTTAATAGGATCACACCTCGTTACAATTTGAATTGTGAAAGACAACATATAATGTATGAGTTTTTATGCCACAAAGACTAAGGCTAAATAATGTCTTTCCAAGATACTATACCTGACCTCTGGTCCATGTATGATTCTACTAAGGTATTAGACCGGCCGTTATTCTCCATCAATCTCTTATGCCAACAAAGCTCAAACGAACCTCGTGGTAGATGTGAGGTATAACTGCAACGGTATTTCTGCCTGTGGGGGAACCATGATTTGTGGAGAAACGAGGATCTTCTTCAGCCCAGCGAGCAAATCCTGGTGAACCTCCTCCCACTTGGATTTCATGTTCTTTCATAATAGCTGCATCAACGGGTGTGTCATCTGGGCTAATCCAGGCACAAATCTCCTAAGATTGGAGACTTTACCGAGGAAGCTCTTCAGCTCCTTCTCCGTTCTTAGACTTGGCATCTCCAAGATCGCTTGCTATTTTTCCTGGTCCATCTGCACCCCTTGTCGATCAACGACAAATCCTTGGAAGTTTCCACTTGTTACTCTGAAGACTGGTCCATCTGCACTTTAGTGGGTTTATCTTCAATTTATACTTCCTGCTTCGGGCAAACACTCCTTCCTCGATTTGATGACTAAATCATCCACATAGAATTCCATAAATTTGTGGAAAAAGTATTGGAAAATAGCCATCATTGTTCTCTGGTAAGTAAACCCAACATTCTTGAGTCCAGACGGTATTACTCTATACATGAAATTGCCCAACGGGGTTAATGTCATTTTCTCTGCATCCGTGGGGTCCATCTTGATCTGGTTTTACCCTACATACCCATCCATGAAGCTATACATCTTATGACCATCCGTTGCATCTATGAAGTTGTCAATGGAGAGTAGAGGGAACTGATCCTTGGGGCAAGATCTATTTAAATCTCTAAAGTCCACATTGATCCTTATTTGATTTTTGTCTTTCTTTCCCACCGGTACAATGCTAGATAGCCAAAACGGGTGCTGTATCGGTTTGATGAACCTTGCTGCCAATAAGCGTTAGACCTCTTCCTTTATCTTTAAGTCTAGCTCAGGCTTATACGTTCTCATTTCTTATTTCACCGGAATGGATAAAGGCATCACATTCAACTTGTGGTAGCTGACTCCCTCATGAACTGTCGATTGAAGTCAACCAAGGCCTCTCATTTCCTTAATGATGTCTTTCGAGGTAAAAATAGGCCTGGAATTCTCCCTTTATATTTCCAAATTTAACTGTTGTAACTCTTTTGCATGTGGCTTCGGTTGGTCTTCCATGTAATCTGGTTCTTCGACCATATCTTCCACGAACTATTGTATGTTGGAGTTGTCTATCACCATATATTTCCCTCATTGATCTACCAAAAAGCACTCAAATATCGTGTCAGCCTCGTTATCCACTTCTTCGGCCACCTATTCACACTATTATAATTGATATACCACTTTTCCTTCTTCAGTAATGACTTTCTTGCACTGCCTGCTGGTAGCTGTAACTGCGTTTATCTTCTTCTCTCGAGAAGCCTCAGCCACTCTCTTTCCTGAAATGAAGACATTTTACATTTAGAATTGCAAACACTCTTTTTCTCAAAATTGATGGATGGAAATTATTGGAAATGATATATGGATGGTGTGGGGAATATATGTGGATAGGGGTAAATATGGGAAGGTAATGGGTGAAGTGAATGGTAATTTGATATTGTAAAATGGTGAGTGTATGGTGATGAATGGTTTGGTGCTCGAGACAAACTACAAGACACATTCTTATTACTACTCAAAATTGATTTCTTGTCAGTGATCAAACCAAAAAATGAAGAATAATGAGATCATACAACGATTATGTGAGGACCCAAAGGAAGTTGAATCAACTTGTGACTCGGAGATTGCGTAAACATCTCTAAAAGGTTGAAAGGCACGAATCTCACAGGCTAAAGTCTCCACAGGTGATCCTTAAGGTTTTCCTGAGAATCGTAGCACTCTTCAACTCTAAACCGTAGTGACGTGATAAGTGCGCAAATGTTGTTAAGCCTAGATATTCAGGGTGCAAAGTGCCTTGGTACGTATTACATAAGATATTTAAAAAAATTATCCCTTTAGCTTTATTCCTAAACTTGAAAGATGGATGATAGAAAATTCATGTCAATGAGTGAGATGAAAGAAACTGCACGAAAATTTTAAAAATCAGGTTTTGAATTTTTTTCAAAATAGGTATGATTTTGAGAAAATTCCCCACCCCCAAACAAAAAGGAACACCGTCCTCGATGCTAAGTAAAATGATTTTTAAACTTTAGAGCAGAAGGGAGGAACGAGATTACCATAATCAACTGCTAATGAAGTGGACAAATGTAGCTAAGATGAAACCTGAATAAATGATGAGATAAAAAATGCGTACAAGTCTATAAAGCATGTTAAAGCATTTGGTGGTCTGAAACACCACCCCAAACAAGATAAGACTTATACTAGAAACAGCGGGCTACCTCCAGGTAGTTCTAAGTTTAATGTCTTCAGCTAGATCGAAGTAAACTCACCCTAAAGATAAGAACTATGAAGGCACGAGGTGGCAAACAAATTGGGTGATGATAATCACCCCCAAATAAGACTAAAGCATAAGTCTTCTTAGATAAAGGATTAAAGGTCAATGTACTTGTATGGAAAAGTGCTTCACATGATACAAAACATTGGTGGACCAAGGATGGGTGGGAATAAAGGTATATGGAAGAAAGGCAAGGATGAGGGTAAAGAGGCCCCGGTCACGGACATTATTGAGCTTAAATATGAGGGCAACAAGGTACCTATAAGAATGATTCTCTAATCGAATGGGGAGGCAAAATGGTGAAGAACTAGTGATTTTGTAGGGACCATAGAAATGGCAGGACCATTTTATGAATGGGCAATGATATTGGTCGTACCGTGACACATCGATGAGTTGTCCACAAGTAAAATAAACACCACAAGTAAGTGGTGTACGTGAAAGAACAAGCTCTATGTCACATGTGAGAGTGGCACCACATTTACTTTCGTAGATGGTGGATGGGTTCAGGTGGGGACCTAAATACATGGATGGGGACATGCAGGGTATAATATCAAGGTCCTAACCAGGTGGAGGGGTAGAAGCGATAATGGGTGGGTCGAGTGGGACAAAGGCTGGATCACGTGGGATAAAGGTGGGTGGGTGGGACAAAAGGTGGGGGAAAATGATCCAACTCAAGATTGGGAACGCACTCCTCATGAGGCTCGGAGTGATCCTTAAAGGAACTTATAGGAGTAAGTGTGAAAGTAAACGAGTGTGTGATCAACTTATCAACCGGTAAGTCACCATCCGAGGTAGTGGGAAAATCTAATGAGGCATCCAAATCCGAGAGATAAAAATCAACATTAATATAGGACTAAATCGAGCCAAGCATGGTGGAACATGATCCATATCCGGAGAGGTAGGAACCATCTCAAGTTCAATCTCAGGACAGGAGTGAGCACTCGTTGCCAGAGCTAACCTATGATGAATTGGTGCCTCAGGGACACACACGACGGGTTCAATTGGTGTAGACTCGAACATTATTTTGGATTTGTCGGGGAATGGAGTGTGAACTTCAGTGGTGGGCTCTTGCAGATAAGGCAGTTTTAATAAGTCTCACTATCTTCAGATAAGTCAACACAATTATCCACTTGAGGCCCGGATCACGGAGTGGTCTTAATTTTGAGATTATCGGGGTGATAAGGTTGGTCACACTCAAAATTAGGGGCACAAGACGACTCATAATCGCTCCACGGTGGGACAATAATAAATCCGACTCATTCGCACAGTTAGTTTCATTTAATCTTTGTTCAAGCTGTTGAAGGGATTGATTTTTATGTTGAGTGGATTGATCTTATTTGAGAATAAGATTTTTCAATAGTCTTTCGAGAGCATATGTGGATGGTGGTGTTGGAGTGATGGGTGGCAGCGGATGTGGAGCTGGATGCAACTCACTATGGACATTAGGAAATGGAGAATACTCATATAAAGAATGGGGAGCGGGGTGAAGTGTATCATACACGGGAGAATAATCTCTGTGAGAGACAAAAGGATGATAATCGTTGGGTGCGTAGTGAGGGAACAGATCAGGAACATGTGCATTGAATTTCCATGACGACGGTTAAAACATGTGAGGATCCACAATATCGAGATGGGATTCGTATTGCATGAGAGGGTGCTCATGCCTCCATGAATAGCTTGGTTGGTCACACCACTCGGATTGGATATATCATGACAATAGGCCGAGATGGGTTTCGAAATAGTATTATATGGATGCACATGTTCCATGGTGGGGTCGGATGGATATGGAAAGTATGGAAACTCATGGGTCAATTGATCAGCATGAAAGAAATATATGCACGTCCAAGCATGTGACGCGTTGATACTCATCACCGGAGGCCATAAAATATGAAATGCATGCGTGGAGGACGCATGAGTATCAACGATGTGTGTTTGAGAGTTAATGTCACTAAGTAAAGTGTGGAGGTAGGACTCAGGCTCAACTTCAAACATGCTTCGAGAGGATGGATAATTGCCAAAGTATTCCCGTAAAGGGCGTTCTTCGACCATGATGAAAGAATTATTATTTCTTTTTATTTTTAAATATTTTTCAAATAGAAAGAAAATATTTTTTTGAATTTTTTAAAAGAGGGAACGAAAATATTTTTGATTTTTTTTAAAAGAGGGAAAGAAAATATTTTTGGATTTTTAGAAAATGAAAAGATTTTTTTTTTTTTTTGCAATTTTTTTGGAAGACAAGACGGGAGAAGAATATGTGGAATTAATTGGATGAAGTCACTAAAATAGACTACCGAAAGATTGAATTAGACATACACAAGTCAAGGAGAAATCCTAACTAGCACGTAGACAATTTTTATCTTCAAAATTAGTGAAATTGTAGTCAAATTTTAATTAAATCTGTGGGCAATAAAAATCACAGAATTTATCTTTGTGATCGCCTTTGCAAAAATATTCACCTATTGGGCTAGCTAGTTAATTGATTTTAAATTTAATGATAGCTAGGGTAGCACACAAAGGATAAGCGAGTGAGCCGGGTGATGAAATCCCTTCTCGTGAATGATCGGGTGTAGGTCTTAATTGATTAATTCATAACACACGTTCAAGAAAGAAATGCGAGAATAAAAATAAATTAAGAGCACATAGTCACACACAATATTGGCTCGCTAGTAAGGGATTCACGAGGGTTGAAAAATGTACCTCCCACTATTTTTACACGCGTGGGGTGATGGACAATTTGAGTCGATTGGGGGGAGATCTCGCCTATCTCAGTCGACCTCGGGAGTCCTATCGACCCAAAGTAGAGAGTATTCTAAATCCTCGCCTTTGGACACCCTCTATCTACCTTGTCCGGTTTCCCTATCACACTCTTTTTCTTTTATTACAAATTTAAATGAAAAATAAATGGTGTCTCCCAACACCGCAATAAAAG
The DNA here is from genome assembly GCA_949130495.1 of Sambucus nigra. Classification (NCBI taxonomy): domain Eukaryota; kingdom Viridiplantae; phylum Streptophyta; class Magnoliopsida; order Dipsacales; family Adoxaceae; genus Sambucus; species Sambucus nigra. Next base: position 299,269,971 of record OX422217.1, on the reverse strand, counting down.
AAAAATAAGATAAACTCCTACTACAAGGGTTATAATAAAAAGAAAAATGGAATGAAAAAGTAAAAATGGAAAACAAATGAATCACAATACAAGAGGAGATCCAAGTGTTTCAAACTCCAAAGATTGACAACGGAGCCATTTGATAACTTTTCATTTACATCCCCAGTAACGACGCCATTTGATAAAAGGCTTTTTGCAGATGGTCTATCGTTGTTGTCAAGCCAAGCTAATCAATTCCTTTATCGCGTACACAAAAATATAACAAATGAGAATATAGGTAAGTAAGGATGTCAATCCTAATCTAAGGAGTGAAACAAATGAAAAGTAATGCCATTCATCTTTTATTTAATTTATTTTTAGACTTTTTTTTTAATATTAAAATAATTTTTAGGATGATGTGAATTAAACTAAAATTTGAACAAGTAAATAATACTAGAATAAGAGTGTAAAGAAATATTTAAACGTATGTGATGAAAAATGAGTGAAATATAACTAAATGATGGAGAAAGATCAAGGGATGTGAATCCACCCCCACTTCACACAAATTAATCTAACTTAAACTATTTTAATTTGATCAATTGCGAAAATATTCATTTAATTCAATAGGGAATTCTCATTACACAAATGAATTAATTAAATAATATTTTAGAAAAGTAAGTTTAATTCTCAGAAGCACTACTCTAAATGAATTAAAATTAATCAAATGAATCACTTGTTGGGATCAATTCACCCAACTTATTTTAATTAGACAAAATAAAATAAGAGTAGATTAAAATTATATTAAGATTTTAATCAATTTGATAGCCTATCTCTAGTTTGAATCAAATGATAAAATTATTAGACAATTTTCAATCCTTTCTCAAGGATGACTTTCCATTTCTCAATACGAAAATAAGAGTATGAATTAAATTTACTATTCAAAGGAAATCAACAAAATTAAAATTAACAAACTAAATCAATTGGATTCATGGGGGATTCAATTCATCCCTTCATTGGGAGATTAACCCTCCATAATCATCATCCAAGAATAATAATAAGCAATTAAAACCATGAAATGAGTAATTAGAAAAGAGTTGATCAAATCCCAAATTCCCTTGAATTGCAAAAATCTTGAATACTTCAACAATTTCTCAAAATAATTTCAATTACTCATTTTATTTTTTTTCTAAACTAAACTAAAAAAAAAAAATGGTTTTCTTCTCTTTCTACCCAACTTCCTCTCCTTTCTAGCTTTATTGGTCATGTAGTCCTACTTTTATAATATGGGAGTGAAGCTAGGGGCAATTAAGGAGTTTAAATGTGCATGTGGTTTAAGTTAAGAGATTGGTACAGGTAATTTAGGAATCGGATAGAAGGCATGTGGAAAGTGAGGTTGTTGGGGGTTAAATGGGAAAATGGGTAAATAATGGCATTTTTGGAATATAGGGAACTAATAAAACATGTGAGTTTTGTTTTAAAGTTTGGTTCGGAGGATTAAGTAGAATTGAGTAAGGCATTTAAATGGGAAATGGATCTTGTTAGGGATTGGGTTTTTGCAGGTGATTAAAATGGATTTGGGTTTGAGGTTTGCTGGCTGGTTTAGGTTCCAGGTTAGGGAGAATCCGGCTGGAGTTGTGTAGGTTCGGGGATTTTTTTAATCGAGTATTTTTTTTTTTGGGATATGGAGGTGAGGTTTTGGGTTTGGACGAGATGGAAATCTCGGGTTGGGTCATTTTTGGGATAAAGGCATCATCGGATGGTTGGAGCTGGGTATGGTCAGTTTTTATGGAGGTAATGGGTAGTTGGTATGCGATTATACCTGGTAGGGGGTTCGTGGTTAATGGGTTAGCATAACTCGGGTTGAGCAAGGGAAGGTCTGAATTTGGTGTTTAAGCGTGGACAACAAGTGGGGTTTCGGGTCGCCACAGGTTGATAGGTAAGAAACTCGGGTCAGAATGGTTTAGAGATGAGTTGGGATTAGAGAGAGTATGGTATTGGTTATGGAGGTCGGGTAGAGAGAAGATGAGTTTGGTGGGGAAGATGGTGAATAGTGTAGAATAGCATGTGTGAAGGTGTAGGAGAAAAAGGTGTGGGTGAGTGAGTGTTTTAGGTGAAGGTAAGGTGTAGAATAACTTCTCTGTGTGTGTGTGTGTGTGTGTGTGTGTGTGTGTGTGTGTAGATGTGCACCAAAAGAATTAAAATTACATAATTATTTACAAGTAAACTAAGAAAAACTAAAATAAAGTAAAATCAATCAAAAATTAAAATCCTAACCTTATAATAAAAAGACACAAAGTAAAATAAAATAAAAATAATAAAACTAACATAAGGAAATAAAAAACAAATAATATAAAAATATAATAAAATGTACACCTATAAAACTACAAGAACACTAAAAAATAAAAGAAAAAAATATTAAAAAATACACGACGAACAAACAAATCCTAAAAAATATACATGACTCAAAACAAAATATAAAATAAATTTTAAAAATTAAAAATGACACAAATGAAAGTCTAAAAAACTAATAAAAAATAATAATAAAATAAAGGGTGCAAGATAAACACACGAGGATCGGGAATGGGTTTAGGTGAAGGTTACGGGACAGGGTAGAAGGGACGAGGGTCAGATTTAAGCTCCTTGAACCACGAAAATGCCGCATTTTGCCTTGAAATAGAGTGTGTAAATATGCAAGTGCAAGAAACCTACAAAACAGATGATAACGCACATATGACCCATTTTGTCGAGAATTAGAAATTAAAAATCGTTTATTCCGGGTTTTATTTAAGCATTTTTGGGTGCTTATCAAACGACATATTTTTAAGCCTAAGGCTAACTATTTGTAAAGTTTCATCATATTCTAAAACCGAGAATTCTGTGACGATGTGATCAGTTCCTACAAGTTAAATTGATCATGTGCGAGGTTTTTGTGCCTCATACATGATTTGTTGTCACTCTTTCACATATTCACCCTTTGACAACTTGTTTTTAAGTCCAAGTCTAACCATTTGAAAATTCTAGTCATATTCTGAAACTAGGAGTGCCGTGATTACGCGATTAGTTCCTCCGAGTTACATTTGTCCCGTAAGAGGTGTTTATGCCTCTTACGTGGCCATTTGGTAGTTGTTTTGCATTTCACTCTTTAACGGAAAGTTTTTAAGCCTAAGTCTAACTATTTAAAAAATTTCATCATATTTTTAAACAAAAAATACCATGACTATGCAGTTAGTTGCTATGAGTTACATTGGTCTCGTGCGAGGTGTTCGTGCCTCATATGGAATCATTTGGTGGTTATTTTTACATTTTTACCCTTTAACGACACATTTTTAAGCCTAAGCTCAACGTTTTTCCAATTATAGTCATATTCTCGAACCGCGAGTGCCATGACTACATAGTTTGTTCTTACTAGTTACATTGGTCCCGTACGAGCTGTGTGTGCCTGTTACAAGACCGTTTTGTGGTTGATATGAATTTTCACCCATTAAGGGAATGTTTTTAAGCATGACTATTTACAAATTATTTCATATTCTCCCGACGGGAGTCCCATTACTATGCGATCAGTTCCTTCGAGCTACATTTGTACCGTGTGGTATGTTCATGCTCTTACAAAATCATTTTGTGGTTATGTTATGTTTTCACCCTTTAAAGATATGTTTTGAAGCCTAAATATAAGTGTTTGCAAATTTTTGTGACATTTTAAATCAAACGTCCCATGACTAGGAAGTCAGTTCCTATTATTTACATTGGGTTCTTGCGACGTGTTCGTGCCTCTTACGAGTTTTTTGGTAGTTTTATTTCTACGAGTTACATTTGTCCCGTGCGAGGTATTAGTGCCTCTCACGACAACCTTTGATGGTTTTGCATTTTCACCCTTTAATGGAATGTTTTTAACTCTAAGTATAATTATTTGCAAATTTTCATCATATTCTCAAATCGGGATACCTGAGTCCGTGCAGTCGTTTGCTACGAGCTACATTAGCCCCGTGCGAGTTGTTCGTACCTCCTAGGGGACTGATCGGTGGTTGTTTTGCATTTTCACCCTTTAACGACAAGTTTTTAAGCCTATGTATAACTACTTACAAATTATAATTATTTTCTCAAATCGGGAGTCTCAAGAGTACCTGGTCAGTTCCTAACAGTTAGATTGGCCCCGTGCGATGTGTTGATGACTTTTCAGGGATCATTTTGTGGTTATTTTATGATTTCACCCTTTAATGATATGTTTTTAAGCCTAAGTCAAACCATTTGCAAATTTTCATCGTATTCTTAAACTAAGAGTCCCAAGACTACATGGTTTATTCCTACGAGTTAAATTGGTCCTATATGAGGTGGTCATGCCTTTATTGGGCCATTTGGTGGTTCTATTGCATTTTTCACTTTAACGACATGATTTTAAGCCTAAGATTAACTATTTGAAAATTTTATTCATACTCACTCACAGGTAGTCTTGTGATAACCTGGTTAGTTTCTACGAGTTACATTTGTCCCCGAAGAGGTGCTTGTGCCTCTTTTAGGGTCATTTGTGTTTTAATCCTATAAGGACATGTTTTTAATCCTATTTCTAACTATTTGCCAACTATATTCTATTTTCAAACCACAAATCTCGTGACTTAACGGTCAATTCCTACGAGTTACATTTGTCTCGTGCGAGATGTTCGGCCTCTTATAGGTAGTTTGGTGGTTGTTTTGGAGTTTCTCTATTAATGTATGTTTTTATATCTTTTAGCCTAAGTATTTGAAAATATTCATCATATTATCAAACTGGAAGTCCCGTGACTAAGCAATCATTTCCTCTAACTTACATTGGTCTCGCGCGAGGTGTTCGTGCAACTTATGAGGTCGTCTAATAGCTATTTTTCATTTCCACCCTTTAACGACATGTTTTTATTCCTAAGTCTATATATTTAAAAATTATCATCATATCCTAAAACAAGGAGTCCCGTGACTATGCGACCAATTGTTAGGAGTTACAGTGGTCCTATTGTGAGGTGTTTGTTACCCTTATGGAGAATTAAGTTGTTGTTTTATGCTTTCACCTTTTAATAACATATTTTTAATCCTAAGTCTAACTGTTTACAAATAATGGTCACATTCTCAAACCTTGATTCGTGTGAATATGCAGTTAGTTTGATGAGTTACTTTGTTCCTGTCTAAGGTGTTCGTGCCTTTTATAGGTCATTTGGTTGTTGTCTTATGTTTCTCCCTTTAAGAATATGTTTTTAAACATACGTCTAAATATTTGAAAATTTTAACGTATTCTCAAACTAGGTCGTGATTAGTTTCTACGAGTTACATAGATCCCATGAGAGGTGTCCATGTCTCTTACATGACCATTTGGTGAGTTACACATTTTTAAGCCTAAGTCTAACTATTTCTAAAGTTTCATCATACTCTCAAATCGAGGGACCCATGACAATGCTAGCAGTTCCTACGAGTTAAATTTGTCTCTACGAGGTGTTCATTCCTCTTATGCACCGTTTTATGGATTTTTCACATTTCCACCCTCTAATGACATGTTTTTAAGCCTAAGTCTAACAATTTCTAATTATCATCATAATCTCAAACCGAGATTCATGTGACTACGTGGTGAGTTGCTACGAGTTACCTTAGTTTCGTGCGAGGTGTCCGTGCATCTCAAGGGTCTGTCTAGTGGTTGTTTTACATTTTCTCCCTTTAATAACATTTTTCTAAGTGTAAGACTAACTATCTACAAATTTTCTCCAGAATCCCAAACTGGGAGTCCTAAGACTTTACGGTCAATTGCTATGTGTTACATTGGTACCATGTGAGGTGTTAGTGCCTCTTACGGGATCGTTTAGTTTTTTTTCGCCCTATAACAACAATTTTTTAAGCCTTAGTATAACTATTAGCAAATTATATTCATATTCTCAAATCAGGAAGCCTGTGGCTATGTGGTAAGTTCCTACTAGTTACATTCATCCCGTGCAAGGTGTTTGTGTCTCTTACGGAGCCGTTTGGTAGTTATATTGCATTTTCACAATTTAAGGGCATATTTTTAATCATAAGATAAATACTTAAAAAATTTCATCATATTCTCAAGAAGGGAGTCCCATAACTATGCGTTTAGTTCCTATGAGTTACATTAGTACCATACGAGGTGTTTGTGCCTCTTTTAGGACTGTTTTGTGTGTCGATCCTTTAACGACATGATTTTAGGTCTAGGTCTAACTATCTTCTAATAATAGTTTATTGCGAAACTGCGAGTCTTGTGACTAAGTCTTAAGTTTCTATGAGTTACATTTGTCCCGTGCGAGCTATTCTTGCCTCTTACGGGAAGTTTGGTGGTTGTTTTGTTTTTTTGCCTTTAACGACATATTTTCAAATCTTAGTCCAACTATCTGCATTTTTTTATCATATTCTCACACCAGGAGTTCCATAACTACATGAAAAATTATTACGAGTTAAATTGGTCCCGTGCGAGGTGCTTCTGCCTCTTACGGGGTTGTATTGTAGTTATTTTTCTTTTTCACCCTTTAACAACATATTTTTAAGCCTAATCCTATCTATTTACAAATTATCGTCTTATACTCAAATCGAGAGTCCCTAACTACGCGATCCTTTCCTACGAGTTAAATTTGTCCCATACGAGGGGTTCGTGCCTCTAATAGGATCATTTGGTGGCTATTTTGCACTTTCACACTTTAATAACATGTTTTTAAGTATAAGTCTAATTGTTTACAAATTATGATCATATTCTCAAAACCCAAGTCCTGTGAATATGCAGTTAGTTCAATGAGTTACGTTGGTTATGTGCGAGGAGTTAGTGCCTTTTACGGATCATTTGGTTGTTGTCTTATATTTTTCCCTTTAAGAATATGTTTTTACACCTAAGTCTATATTGTTGAAAATTTTAACATGTTCTTAAACCGGGTCGTGATTAGTTTGTACGAGTTACATGGATCCCGTGCGAGGTGTCCATGTCTCTTACAAGACGGTATGGTGGTTTTTTTTAACTTTTTACTCTTTGACTACATGTTTTTAAGCCTAAGTCTAACTATTTGCAAAGTTTCCTCATACTATCAAATCGAAAGTCCCATGACAATGCGAGCAGTTCCTACGAGTTAAATTTGTCTTTACGAGGTGCTAATTCCTATTATGCTACCATTTTGTGGATTTCTGACATTTCCACCCTCTAATGACATGTTTTAAAGCGTAAGTCTACCTATTTGTAATTATAGTCATAATGTCAAATCGAGAGTCATATGACTATGCGGTGAGTTCCTACGAGTTAGCTTTGTTTCGTGCGAGGTGTTCATGGATCTCAAGGGTCCGTCTGGTGGTTGTTTTGCATTTCTCCCTCTAACGACATCTTTTTAAGTGTAAGTCTAACTATTTACAATTTTTTGTCAGATTCCCAAACCAAGAGTCCTAAGACTTTGCGGTCAATTTCTATGTGTTACATTGGTCTCACGGTGACGTATTGATGCATTGTTTGGGACTCTTCAGTAGTTGTTTTGTGTTTTCACCCTTTAATGGTATGTTTTTATTTCTAAGTCTTACTATTTATGAATTTTTATTATATTTTCATATCGGTAGTCCCTAGGCTATATGGTTAATTGCTACGAGTTACATTGGTACCATCTGAGGTGTCCATGCCTCTTATGGGAACATTTCGTTATTGTTTTATTTTTTCACCATGTAACGACAATTTTTAAGCCTTAGTTTGACTTTTATCAAATTATAGTCATATTTTAAAATTAGTAATCCCGTTGATATGCAGTAAGTCCCTACTAGTTACATTTTTCCCGTGCGAGGTTTTTGTGCCTCTTACAGACCTATTTGCTGATTATATTAAATTTTTTCAATTTAATGGCATATTTTTAAGCCTACGCTAACTATTTGAAAATTTTCATCATATTCACAAGATGGGAGTCCTGTAACTATTCATTCAGTTCCTATGAGTTACATTAGTACTGTACGATGTGTTTGTACCTCTTTTAAGGCCATTTGGTTGTTTGTTTTGTGTTCCGATACTTTAATGACATGTTTTTAAGCATACATACAAATATCTCTAAATTATTGTTTATTGAAATATCGCGAGTCTAAAGACTAACTCGTAAGTTCCTATCCGTTACATTTGTCCCTTGTGAGGTGTTCTTGCCTCTTACGGGTAGTTTGGTGGTTGTTTTGCATTTTTCTATTTAACAATACATTTTTAAATCTAAGTCTATATATATTCAATTTTTTAACATATTCTCACACTAGGAGTCCCATGACTACGTGACAAGTTTCTATGAGTTACATTAGTCCCGTTCGAGGTGTTTGTGCCTCTTACGGGGTTATTTTGTAGTTGTTTTGATTTTTCACCCTTTAACAAGATGTTTTTAAGCCTAATCCTATATATTTACAAATTATTGTCTTATCCTCAAATTGATAGTCCCTTAACTACGTAGTCATTTCCTACGAGTTAAATTGGTCCCATATGAGGGGTTCGTGCCTCTAACAATATCGTTTGGTGGCTATTTTACAATTTCACACTTGGACAACATGTTTTTAAGCCTAAGTCTAATTATTTACAAATTATAGTCAAATTCTAAAATCGTGAGTTGCATGATTACGCGGTTTTTCCTTTCGAGTTATAGTGGTCTCGAGTAAGGTGTCCGTTCCTCCTACGGGACCCTTTGGTGGTTGTTTTACATTTTTACCTTTTAACCACATGTTTTTAAGCCTAGGTCTAACTGTTTGAACAATATAGTGTTCTCAAACTTAGAGTGTCGTGATTACACAATTTGTTAATATGAGTTACATCGGTCCCGTGCAAGGTGTTTGTGACCCTTATGGGGCCATTTGATTGTTGTTTTCTGCTTCTCCCTATAATTGCATGTTTTTTTAACCTAAGTATAACTATTTGAAAATTTATCAAATTCTTAAACCGGGTGTCCTATGATTACGCATTCAGTTGTTATGAGGTACATGGGGTCTATGCAAGGTGTTCGTGCCTCTTATGAGATCGTTTGGTGGTTATTTTTCATTTTCACTCTTTAACTAAATATTTTTAATCCAAAGTCTAGATATTAGCAATGTTTCATCGTATCCTTAAATCGAGAGTCCCGTGACTGTACGATTAGTTCATAGAAGTTAAATTTATCCCTTGTAAGGGTTTCATTCCTCTTATGACCGCGTTTTGTGTCTCTTTGACATTTTCAGCCTCTAACGGTATGTTATTAAGCCTAATTCTAACTATTAATACTTATAATCATAATCTCAAATAGGGAGTCTCGTAACTACGCAGCGAGTTCTTATGACTTACCTTCGCTCCGTGCGACGTCTCTGTGCATCTAAGGGTCTATTTGGTGGTTGTTTTATGTTTTCTCCCTTTAACTGAATGTTTGCAAGTCTATGTCTAACTATTTGTAATTCTGTATCATATATTCTTAAATTGGGAGTCCTGAGGCTAGGAGGTTAATTTATACGAGTTACATTTGTCCCGGGGGAGGTGTTCGTTCCTCTAATGGTAATGTTCAATGGTTCTTTTATGTTTTCACCCTTTAATGTCATGTTTTTATGACTAAGTCTTAAAATTTGAAAATTCTAGTCATCAAACTGGAGCTCTAATGACTCCGTGGTCAATTCTTACGAGTTATAATGGTCCCGAGTAAGGCGTTCATGCCTCTTACATGATCGTTCAGTGGTTATTTTATGCTTTCAACCTTTCATGACATATTTTTAAGTCTACACCCAAATATTTATAAATTTTCATCATATTTTCAAATTGAGAGTTTTCTAGCCTATGCACTTTATTACTACGAATTACATTTGTCCCATGTGAGGTGTTCGTGACTCTTACGAGATTATTTAGTTGTTATTTTATGTTTTCACCCTCTAATAGAATGTTTTAGTCCTTAGTTTAATAATTTGAAAATTATTGTGATTTTCTCAAATAGGGAGTCCTGTGGCTACACAGTTAGTTCCTACGAGTTATATTGGTCTCGTGCGAGTTGTTTATGCCTCTTATGGGATCATTTGATGGTTGTATTATGTTTTCGCACTTTAATGGTACTTTTTTATGCCCAATCATAACTATGTGAAATTGCTTCTCATATTCTCAAGCAGGGAGTCCTGTGACTACATAATCAATTCCTACAAATTACATTAGTCCCATGGGAGGTGTTCCTACCTCTCAGGGGATCGTTTTGTAGTCATTTTAGGTTTTATCCCTTTAACTATATGTTTTTAAGATAAAGTCTAAGTATTTAAAAAAAATCCATATTCTAAAACTAGGTGTTCCATGACTATGAGGTCAGTTATTAAGAGTAATAGTAGTCCCGTGCAAGGTGTTCGTGCCTCTTGAGGGGCCGTTTTGTGGCTGTATTGCATTTTCACAATTTAACGTCATGTTTTTAAGCATGAGTTTAACTATTTAAAAAAATTCATCATATTCTCAAACAGGGTGTCCCTTGACAACACGGTGAATTCCTATGAGTTACGTTAGTCCCGTGTGAGGTGTTTGAACCACTTTTGGGGATATTTTTTGTTTTTTTTAACGATGGGGTTTTAAGATTAAGTCTTACTTTATGCAAATTATAGTCTTTTGTCAAATTGAGAGTGTAATGAGAATGAGGTCAGTTCCGACGAGTTGCATTGGTCCCGTACGAGTTATTTTTTACTCTTTTGGGCAGTTTGGTGGTTCATCTGCATTTTTCCCTTTAATGACATGTTTTTATATCTACGTCTAACTATTTGCAAATTTTTATCATATTCTCAAATTGGGTGTCCTAATGACTGCGTGACAAGTAACTACGAGTTACATTGGGCCCATGCGGCATATTTATAAATTATCATAGGACTCTTACAGGGTCGTTTTGTAGTTGTTTTGCATTTCCACCCTTTAACGACATATTTTAACCCTAATTCTCTCTCTCTCTCTCTCTCTCTCTATATATATATATATATATATATATATATATATATATATCATCATATCCTGAAATCATGAGTCCCGTGATGATGCGGTCAGTTACTACGAATTAAATTTGTCCCATACGGGTTTTCGTGCTTCATATGTGACCATTTGGTGGTTGTTTTACATTTTCACATTTTAATAATATGGTTTTAAGCCTAAGTCATACTATGTGCAAAATATAGTCATATTCTCCAACCGCAAGTCGCATGATTACTCGGTATGTTCCAACGAGTTACATTGGTTCTATGCGAGGTGGTCATGCCTCTTATAGGGTCGTTTAGTTGTTGTTTTAAATTTCTCCCTTGAACGAGTTGTTTTTAAACTTAAGTCTAATTATTTAAAAATTTCATCAGATTCTAAAATTGGGTTTCCACTGACTATATAGTCAGTTTCTACGAGTTGCGTTGGTTCCTATGAGGTGTTAGTTCCTCTTACATGATCGTTTGGTGGTTGCTTTGTGTTTTCACTCCTAAACTACATGTTTTTAAGTCTCAGTCTAAATATTTTCAAAGTTTTTCCATAACCTCGAATTGAGAGTCTTATGACTATGTGATCATGTTTAGCGAGTTAAATTGGTCTCATGTAAGGTGTTTGTGCCTTTCTCGATATTGTTTTATGGATCTTTAACGTTTTCACTCTCTAACGGCACATTTTTAAGCCAACATATAACCATTTACTAATTATATCCATAATCTTAAATCAGAAGTCTCGTGACTATGCGGTGAGTTCCTGTGAGTTACATTGGTCCCCTATGAGGTGTTCGTGCATCTTAAGGGTTCATTTGGTCGTTGTTTTTCGTTGTCCCCCTTTAACAACATGTTTTTAAGTTAACTCTAACTATTTACAAAGTTTCATCATATTCTCATAATGGGAGTCCCATGACTATTTGGTTAATTTACATGAGTTACAATGGTCCCGGGTAAGGTGTTAATGCCTCTTACGGGACCGTTCAGTGGTTGTTTTATATTTTCATCCTTTAAAGGCATGGTTTTAAGCATAAGTCTAACTATTTGCATATTATATTCATATTCTCGGACTGGGAGTCATGTGGCTACATGGTAGGTTCCAATGAGTTACATTAGTCCCGCGTAAGGTGTTCGTGCCTCTTATGGGTCTATGCTATGGCAATTTTGCATTTTTCCCTTTAACGACATGTTTTTGAAAATTGTTCACAAAGTAATTAACAAAATTTAAATTTTAGGTAAATCCTAAATAAATTCTTTAAGGAAAATCCATTTGAATAAACTACACAAGATGTGTAAAAAGTTAAACATGACGAAATTTTAGTAGCTTGGTTACCTGGTTTTGGAATAAAACTTTATTAAGTCTTAAGTGCGAAAACAAAGAATGTAAGAGTTAAGAACAGAAAACAGTGAATTGACCCAAGTATTCTTTACGTGGTAAAACCCCAAATTAGGGTAAACCTCCATGGTGACGTCTACATCTGAACCAAAAATTCCACTATAGTAAAACAACAATTACATGAATACAATCAAATACACAAGATCCAAAGCTAAGTTCATAAAAATAACTAATGAGCAAAATCTCCACCGCGGTACTAGTCCTGACGCTTTGATTTTCTTGATTTAATTCTCAAGATTTAATTCCTTGCTCCTTCCAAAGGACTTATTCAAACCCGATCTCTTAAAGAAATAACTTGCTTCATATGAAGCGTTTATGTGTGAGAATGTAGGTGATTGTGATGTGCCTAAAATGCAATATTTTTTTAGGAAATAGAAATAACGTAGATAAAGTGGAGAAAAGCCCTCTGCCGGTGGCTTACATCAAGTGTGAGTAATAAACGAACTTGTTATGAAAAGTTTGTAAAATACCCAAGCAATAACTAGTTTTAGCATCTTTAAAAGGAGATATGCAAAAACCCATCCTAATTTCTTCACAAATGCGATCGAAACTCAATGTAGCCTTCATAAGAACCCCTTCAACTAAAGCTTTGTTCCTAGCAAACCAAATGTGCCAATAAATGAAAGCAGGAATGATATGACAAAGAGTACTCCTAATTTTGTTTCCCCTGGAGTTAATCCGCCAATTCATCAAATTACCACTAAACCTGGAAGATGACATCCTTAGCCCCCAAAAGTTAGAGAATCTATGTCAGACCTCTTGTGTAACCCTTCCTTTCCAAAATACATGATCCCTATCTTCTTCATAAAATCTTTCGCATCACCTTCATTTAGATGGTAGGATAATTTCTAGTTTTTTAATATACTCATCAATCGCTATCCCCTTATGAAGAAACCTCCACATAAAAACTAAGATTTTAGGACAAATCCTCCTATACCAAATAAGAGATAAGTATCTTTGAATGCAACCTTTAGCCACCACCATGCCATGCGATTCCTATAAGATAAAAATAACTCTTCTCATAATTGACTACTTGACCTGAAGCTTCCTCTTAAAAGTTCAAGAACTCCATAAATCTTCTAATGGATCTCCTATTGCCATTTGAAAAAATAAAAGTGTCATATGCAAAGTAAGGGCATGAAATAATAGGGCTACCCCTAGTTAATTCATAATGGGACATCTTCCCTTCCTTCATCATATTTTGAATCCCCCTGTTGAAAACCTCAGTCGCAATAATAAAAAGAGCCGGAGAGAGAGAGTCCCCTTGCCTACCCCCTCTTGTTGATTTGAAAAAGCCACAATTTTTCCCATTAACACTAATAAAATACCAATAATTGGAAATAATTCTCCAAATTAAATCAATCAATGTCTCTGGGAACCCAAACTTATGAAGGATTTTAAGAATAAATATCCACGAAATTCTATCATAGGCTTTAGACATGTCATGTTTGAAAATGATGTTTGATCCTCTAACTTTCCTCTTAAAAGTTATCATTAATTCTTAGTCTAAAAGAACATTATCAATGATGGACTTGCCCTTAATGAAACCAGATTGTGAAGGGGAAATAATTTTAGGAAGAATCATACTCAAACGATTTGCCAATATTTTCGAAATAATTTTCGAGGAGAAATTGCAAAGGCTAATACAATGAAGCTCTCCACAATTTTTAGGCCGACTGGGAACTTTTGGAATTAAGATAATGTTAGTGGATGTACAACTTACCGGAAGAACGTCGCCAAGAAAAAAGGAATTAATTGCTTAATGAATATCATCTTTGATCAATGGAAAATAATTCTAGAAGAATCACCCTTTAAAGCCATCTGGCCTGCTTCCCATTCACTGTTCATATAAAAACAACCTTTTTTTCTCCTCCAATGTTGGAATATCACATAAACGCCTATCATCCAACGCAGTTATAGAGGTTGGGATGTAGTCCCATAAATCATTGTTGTTCCCACGTTGAGAAGAAATGGAGGTATCTACACTGTGAACTAGGGTGTTGTTCACTACTATGCAGTTTTGAGAAGAAGTTCCGATATTGTATCTAGGTTGTGTACCAGAAGAAACATGATATTCATTGTTAACCTGATAACCCCAAAAAGATCGGAAAGAATTCACAATCACAGTTTCAACTTCAACTTCATCTTCCACCCAAGAGCCTGTCAAATTATGGATACGATTAATGTTTAGAGCCATGCTTCTTTTCTTTATGATGCCATGAAAGAACTTGGTATTAGCGTCCCCCTCTATAGCCTATTTAATTTTTTCTTTTTGCTTCAAAAATTCTTCTTCTACCTTCAGGTATCTTAGATATTCTTATTATTTTTTATAAATTTTTTTTTATTCGCCAATGAAGGGTTCACATCAAAATGAGCTTCCAGTCTTAACATCTCATCTTCCGCTTCTCGAGCCACATTCGAAAAAAGTTACAAAATTAACAAGAGGAACAAATTTTAAGGAAATATTTAGCCCTCTTAAGTTTCTCCGCAAATATATATAGAGGTCTTTGATCGAGCGCAAAAAGTAGCGTCGCGTAGGTACGCAAATCGTTGTTTTTGTTTTGCCTACTCAATACAAAAACCTAAGCTACTACTACACTTGCAAGGCAAGTAAAGCGGTAAGTCGGGTATCGTAAGAAATCCACAAGGAGTGATTAAATGTTAGACTTTAATTGTTTTAAAACTTCTGAAAATAAAAGGGTGTAAAAGAAATAAGAAAAGGTGATATGTGGTTGTGGTGAATAAATAAAAAGAGAAGTTACGCTTCACAAATTTATAGCGAAGTTCGGGATCGCATCAAACCACACGGGTCGAAACGACTACTAATCAAGATTTCGGATCGAAAGCTATTTAACCGAGCATTTTGATTAAGCATAAACATCACGCATGAAGGGATTCTAACCCAAATATACTCAATAAAACATTTAATCGAAAATGGTCGCACGCGATTAAATTCGGATTTTCGCAATAAACTCTAACGTTGCGTGACAAAGAAAGATAAACGCGTAAAAATCAACTTTTAAAACGCGAGGTTTCAATTAAACGCAATTTCATATGAAAATCTAACTTTCAAGGTCCAAACCCGTAAATGGCGGAACACTATCCCGGACCTATTTATCTAAGGGTTATACATGAATAAACTAATTAAACAACAAATTAACTAATAAAACAAGAATTAATTAAACTAGACTAATTTATCTAGGCATGTAAATGAATAAATGAAGAACAAAGTAAGAAATAAAGCATAAACAATGAAAGAGATGATGAATAGTAAAGATTACATATATAAATGGACAAGGATCCAAGGGAAAAGAGGAGAGGGACAAAGCTCCCAAAATCCCCAAAGTTCTAACCTAGAAGTGTAAAAAAGTATTTCCTTCACTTAATACAATGTTTTCACCCTTATACCCAACCAAAAACCAACTTAAAAATAATGATTGTCGGACTTTTACTGTAGCCGAATCGATTCGGGAAAGGACCGAATCGATTCGAAAATAGGGGAAGCAAATATCTGGCATTCTGGTGCAAACCGAATCGATTCGGTTTTGGGCCGAATCGATTCGCCCTTACAAGTCTGCAATTCTGCAGCTTTGTCATGTTTTACGAAAAATGCCTCCATTTATTCATTATAGCTCGGAATGAGGCACGGTCAGAGGATACGCGAAGATAACTCAGAGGACTACAACATCCAAGAAGACATTAGGATAAAAAACCAAAATATGACATGACTAAAATTCCCTTGAATTTGACCTTGAGTGTACTTTTTAAGTAAAAATTATCCTAAAAATGCCATAACTCCATCATTACAACTCGGAATCATGCACCGTCGGCGGCCACGCTAAGAGAAATCAAAGGGATTCAAACCCGAATGATGGAATTTCTAAAATTCCCCCGAAGCTGCAAAAGTCAACGAAACTTTTTCCGAAAGCGTTCAAACCTCATACTAAGCATCCAAACACCTACAAAAGCTCAATTAACCCCTGCAAAACATGTTAACATAGAAATCCGAGGTTGTCTGGTTAACGAGCGTAGGTTACTAAGCCGCAATAGGGATTAAGATACCCAATGGGGCTAATAAGGCGTAGGTTAACGGGTGAATTACGCAATATTTGCGTCGTTTCAGACCCCCTAACTTACACATTGCTACTCCCTAGCAATGAAATAGGAAACAACAAGAACTACAAGTAAACCAAAAATAGGATATAAGTACAAAAATGGGATAAGAAATGATAAGGACACTTTCGCAGGTGAATGATTGCATTTAGCATATGCAATAAGCCGTTAAACCCCTAGGTTACCCTAGTGGACGAGTGTTGTCTCGGGAGGGTTTTCAGGGATGAAACCCACAAACATCATACAGTTTCCTCAAAATATGCCCAACCCAACATGCGACAAACTCAACAACAACAAAAAAGATTTCCAATGCGTTATTAGCATATTGAATGAATTCAAGCTAAAGTCCATTGTTATTAACATGTTGAATGCAGCTCATAGAATTGAAACTTTAAAAGTGGGAGGGGGGAGAGCACATGCAACATAATATTTGTCAAAAACTTAAATAAACCGAATAAACATTAAAGCAAGAATATATTCAATCCTCATGGGCATCACACTCAACGAATGAAATTCACTCGAAATAGGGAGGTAACGCACGGAACATGCGGTCATAAAGCGTAAATGTAAATGGAAACTAAGCCGCGCACATGTCACAATGAAGAACGCTATATAGGAAATAAAAACATGTAATCTCAATGAAAGATACCGCTCAATAAAAGAGGCGAAATGCATTTTCATAGATTATCAAAACTATTTAAACCTTTAAATCACAAACACTTAAGATCACATAGGACTTTATAGGGTTATAATGTAGGCTAGGCTAGGGTACGAAATGAAGGGAATGTATGTACGGATTCAAAGTGTTTGGGATGAAAACTCGGGATAATGGAAAAAATGCGGGTAATACCAAAATTGGAAAATAAGTTCCAAACGAGCATTAGATATATCATCGGGGAGAGTAATCAAAGCTTATTGAACACTATACACAACATATACAACTTTCTCTTTCTTTTCTTTTCTTCTTTTTCTCACTTTTTATTTTTTGTTTTCTTTACTTTTTGCTTTCTCTTTTTCTTCACTTTTTTCACATCACTTTTCTTTACTTGTCAAACTCTCATATGCTTAAATTGCAACCACACTACAATAACATCATTAAATCCCAAGTATCATTCCAAACAAAGGTGAGGAAATTATATGTATGATATATAACTCCAATTTGGATTTGGTTATGGGATTTGGGTCATGAAACGAAAGGCTATATTTAGGCTCAAAGGGGTTAACGAGGGTAAACATATAAGGGTGAGGTCAAGGCTAATATGGGTGGTATAACAAAGAGGGCCTATGATCATTTCACAAAGTTTACACAATTCTCGAGTCAAAACAATATGTGAAAATCATGCTCAAGTAACTCATTTCAAGTATGAACTCAATTAATGAACGGTCAAATGAAAGAATAGTGAGATTACCAACGAATTCAACGTTCTGAAGGAGAAAAGAATAGTGTATAACACTCATAAACGACGAAAGGTACAACGCTTACTCGGTGTAAGTATATACCATGCAACAAAATATTACCCAGTTATAAAAATCTTAATCTAAATCAATATTACAAGGAAAGTGCATATGCTCATGGGATAAAGTTTAATTCATGAAGTTATTCACAATATCAATGATTTAAGGACTAAAGTCTAATAACTTCTAAAATCGAGAACATACATCATTGAGTTGTCAATCAGATCGGGCAATTATTAAAATTTATCATCGGAAACAAGGCAAAATGCCCAACAAAGGAGAAAAAAGAATGAAAATATTTTTGAAAATTTTCAAATTTTTCACAAAAGGCATACTTAGTAACTAGATATGAGAAAATCCATTGACAAAGCAAAGAAATGGATAGAATATTCAGTATCCCCTAACTTAAATGTTGTATTGTTCTCAATGCGCATTAAGAACACAACACAAAGAGAGGAAAAGAATGATATTACCCAAAATTGGAGCAATGACCATAAGCATGAGTCCAATGAAATCTAAAAAACAAGTTAGTACCGAGCATAGAAAAAACAAATAACAAAAAGTTAACTAATTACACTGGACTAAATAAAAAGGGAAGAAAAAAAGGAAAGAAAGAAAATTGAAAAGCTAACTATTTACAACCTACTATTTAGACTACACACTAACTATAGACTAGAAGTCTAAATAGTTGATGGTCCACCCAAACAATATTTTGACTTTGAAAGATCAACGGTGGACCCTCCAAAGTGAACATGCCTCCCGAAAGATATGAATTCCGTTTGAAAAACGGAAGGCATGTGGGTGGTGAAAAAAGTGAACCATCGCCAATTTGAAATTTCAGGCGGACGATGGGGGATTTGGATGATAAGGGGGAAAGGTACACTTTAGGTCCAAGAAAAATTGACTCATCTCCCAAAGATTTTTCAAATGTAATGGGAGATGGTGCACATGTGGGGATAACATCCATATAAAACAAGTCCTGTAAAGAGTCCTTATCGGCAAAAAGTGTAGAAGTTTTAAAAGTTTCTATCGACTCATAGGAATCAACTGGTAATTCTAATGGTTCAATGATGGAAAACGTATATGGTAATAAAATAAATTCAATCTTCGTCAATATATCGTCAGAAGGAGATTGAATTTCAGGGGAGAGAGATTCACATTCGATGAGAAATTCTTTGAAAAATTGAGGTGAAACACAAGTTTCCACCTCCTCGTTGTTTTGTGCATAAGAATTCATCTCATCGCAAAGTGCTCCAAGCCTCATTCCAACATCATTTACGCTTTCCAAACCTTGGGAGTAAAGAAGAAAAGTTTCTTCCAAAGTAGGCTTCCTCGGCTCAAGAGCCTCGAATTCCTCATTTGGTTGAAACTCATCTTCGAAAGTATCATAATAAGAATCATCATTGGATTCGAATAATGAATCCAACTCAAGATCCCAATAGAAATTTTCATTCCGATAATTGTTTTTAAGTCTTTTAATCTCAAGAAAATCTTCAAAATGGAAAACTTGAAAACTATCCCCAAAGTAAGAATCATTAGAATAACCGTAATAACTATAATAGTAGGACATGATTACCTCGTTGTTTGTAGATGGAGAATCCGAGCAAGAAAGTGAGCAACCACGAATCAAAGTTTCTTAGCGCTCAAATATGATATTCTGCAAAAAAGGTTAAAACAAAGAATACAAATACAAAAGGAAAAATACTACGAAATAATAAAACAAATACAATCTAAAACACACTCCCCATCAACGTCGCCAAAAACTTGGTGCGCTCTAAATAAAGCTTATGATTCAAGTGCAAATCTATCGCAACAAGTAATATCTGGTAAGTACGGAATCGTGAGCCACAGGAATTGAAACACTCCTAAGAGAACAGGATTAGGTTTAAAAGGGGATTCTCTAAACGTCACAAAAGTTAAAGTGTAAAAGATGATTTAATAGTTTGGAAAAGTGATTGAGGGTAATCTCTAAACTAACATACTATTGATGATCAGTTAATTAATTAATAATTACGAAACTATGAAAGGAACTAAGATAAACTTGAGTTCAAGTTATTAAAGGGATCGAGGATCATTGTCCCGCCTCGAATTCAGAAGGAAGTGGATTATAGGGCTTGGATGAAATTAATTCCAATCGAGCATAACTAATTAAGTCCGAACATCAACCATGTAGAGACTAAACTCAACAATGGAGGATTACGGGTTAGTTAGTTATTGCTAGATGGGTTGGGTTTGTAGTAAAGCTTCAAACACTAACTCTTGCATGACAAGAGAAGTTAAGAAACTATGATACTCCAATACCAACACATGAAGTTCCATTAGAACAATTATAAACCAAACCCTAAATATGAAGTTCAAGCATCCAAGGTGGGATTATGATCCCCAATCATAAGTCTAGCTACTCATAATTGAAACTAAACTACACATGCTAGTTAACAACATAATTAAGTTAGTTATCTTGTTTAAACACAAACCAATACAAGAGATGGAATTAAAAGTAAATTAAAGCTAGTAGAACAAGTAGAGAAGAAGTAAATGAACCTTTCTAGAAGTAATAACCACAATTCAACTAGTAATCAAAGCTTTACAAGTGGGTAAAAACCATATATGAACTTGACCTAGGAGAGAGAAGAGAGTATTTTCTATATAACCAAATATCTAAAAAAAAAGTAATCTATATGTTCCAAAGAGGAAAAACAAGAGATATATCCCAAAAATCCAACCAAAATGGCAAACTAGTAATAAGGAGAAAAACTCAAAAAATCAGCAAACCCGAATCGATTCGGCAGGGCCGAATCGATTCGCTAGAGGGAGAATGCTGCACTGGTGACCACCGAATCGATTCGGATGGACCGAATTGATTCAGTCATGCAAACAAAATATGGCAAGGTTATTTTGGCTTTATTTTTCCCATGTTTCACCGAAACATCCATAACTTCGTCATTCGAGATTGGATTCAAGAACCGTCAGAGGCCACACGAAGATAAGAAGAATTTTTACAACTTTTGTGAGGAAATCGGGATCAAAACCCGAGTGCTGAAATTACCAAAATGCCCCCGCCTGTGCAAGTGTGTACGGAACTTCTCCGGATCAAAACCACACTTCCCAATATGCATTCCTGAGACCTATAAAAGCTCAATAAAAACACATACAAAGTATATATGATGAATTCAGGGGTTAGTCAATAAATGAGTATAAGAACCGAGAAATACATGAACGGGAATGCTAGAATGTACAAATTAACGGGGTATAAAATACAATAAAAGTGACGAATCAGTCTGCCTTTATTCTCATACTCACAATCTTGTTTCACTACTGGCATAAATTCATCATCTTTCGCCCACAAGGATAGAAACCTAAATGTCTTTCAGGATTTAGAGGTCAATTATTTAAGTTTGAGAAGAAGTGGGCTATGGTCCGAATTAGTTCTATGAAGATGATCCAGTGAACTATTTAGACCACCATCAAACCAATTATCATTACCCACAATTCTATTCAACTTAGCCTAAATACAAGATAAACCTTCACGATTATTCCACCAAATGAATTTGGAGACATTGTAAGGAACTTCTTGAAGACCAACATTAAGAAGCGTTAAATTAAAATCCATCATGCCCTCCCAATTAGTTTCATTCCCCCCCCCCCCCCCCCCAATTTTCTCTTCGTGGTTGGCTACAATGTTGAAGTCACCTCCCATAATCCATTTCACATTCCCAAGAGAAGCTAAATATTCAATATACTCTCACATATCCAATCTTTCCACCCTTACGACATTTAGCATAAATGGCTGTTAATATGATAGGTTTATCAATATAGTTGTTGTTCACCCATAATGATAGATTTTGGATTCCATTTTTAGCCACCAAAACAATCCAACTATCTTTCCATAAAATCCATATCTTATTAGAAGAATTAGCAAAAATCTTTGAAAAATTCAGTTTCCTACAAACTTCAATCAAATTGGTCTCATCTATCTTCGGTTCTAACAAAACCAAAATGATATTGAATGAATACGAGTGAGCCTCTTAAGTATATGAATCTAGGGGCCATTACCCACACCTCTAACATTCCAAAAGAGAAATTTCATCATTTGGAAAGAAAAGGTTTTAATGTTTGAGTGATTCTACCTCCGAATCGAGTTTTGGAAAAATTGGGTTTACTTGCTGAATAATTCTTTCGAGGTTTCTTTTTCTTGTTCATGTATAATCTTCACATTCCACCTTTAAATATGGATAAAGGTCATTCGTGTCAAGTCTAGGAATTTTTTGCGATATGACTTTGGAAAAGACATTCCAATCATCATTCAGTTCCTTCACCAAATCTGCTTCTAAATCAGAGGCATATACAATCATCCATTAGAGTGTTCTCAACACTAAATCTAGGAGCTCTTGGAGAGAGGCCATGATTATTTATCACGGAGGGATCAACGTTCACTGATTTTAGTTTGGGAATGTCTGCCATATCAAAGTCCCATATATCAGGAATTTTTTTATGAACATCATTATGCAAACAGGAAATAGTATCAGGCATATTAGGTTTAGAATTTTTGGTTTCTGTTCTAGGGTTTAACTCACCCTCTTCCAATGAATCCTGCCCATTATCTAAAGGTTTAAACTGGCTAGAAATGGTTAAAGTCTTCTTCTCTCCTACATCGCCATTCTGGGACGCAACGCATTTGGTATTCATTGTTATAGAATTTTGAAAGTGAGAATCCTTAGTTGCAGAGGGTTTAGAGGGTATAAACTGAGAAGGGATATCTGATCTAGATAAGTTATTGGACAGATCAAAAGGGCCACATTCAACATAGACATTCCTGTTAACATTTTTATCCAAAAGGACAATTTTATGTTTAATGGTATGTTTGGTATCCGCCTTACCACGTTCAACATTATAAGTCACACCAGTTGCTTCCCCATTCTTTCACTCCATACTGCTATGACCCAACTTAGAACAAGAGTAATAGTATAGGGGAAGATTATCGTCAGAAATCATTTTCCAAAAATCATTGACAAGGTGACCAAGCCAAATCCTCTTAGGGAGATCTATCTTCACGTTAAGTTTCACACGGTTCCTAGCCATGTTAGGCCTAGATAGGGTCCCTATGGCTTCATCGATCTTAAGCGGGTGACCAATGGTGTTAGTGATAGAAAATATAGTATTTTTAGAAAATAAATGTATAGGAATGAAGGGGAGAATGACCCCGACCGGAATAAGAGGGCTGTAAATATTGGCTTTGAATTCTGTGGACCATTTGAAGAGTTTCATCGGAAATCTTTGTATATGACAAATATCCCTCAACCACACTCTGTGAAAATCTTCCTCGTAGTGAAGTCGGATAAAAATATGTTTGTGATCCAACAAGCCTATGTTAAAACCCGATTAAGAGAGAAGGTCAAGAAAATCTTCCTGATATATTCCAATGAGGGACATCCATGAAGGAATTGGCCAATGAGTGAGAACTTGAAAGGAGAATCCAATGAAGAAATATCATCATTCGTAAAAAATAGTGCAATCTCACCTTTATGCGAAGATGGAGATTCAAAGGAAAAAGAAGAAGACGTATCAGATTTATTGGAGAGGATATCAACGAAGATTTTACTGAGTTATGATCAAGAGGTTTGGGTTCCGACAAATCCTTAATCAGAAGAACGGAGGATGGGCCCGACAACGTCTCTGCCATAGATGGCAGTTGCATAAGAATAAGCAAGCAATTAACAAAGGAGAGAAAAAACGGTTATATAGAGAGAGAAAAAACAAAGTCTTCAATCATTGTGGCTTTATATATTTCTTATATTATACAAATAGTCCTATGAATTTTGAAGAGGTTTTATATGAGATGAGAAATTTCAAACTCAAGGAAATCAGACTTTGTTTAAATCTCAAATTTCAGATCTGAAGTTTGAACTTCAAAAATCTAAATCTAAACTCAAAATGTACTTATATATAAAATAAATTTTACAAACTATAAAATATTATTTTAAAATATTTGAAATCTTAAAGTCATAAATAAATGGAAGTCTTTTTTTATAGATTTCAAATCAGAAGACGTTGGATCGAAAAACATATACAATGAAATATAAGATCCAACTACAAAGAGTATTTTTATAGTAGAAATAACGAAAACAACCTAAGATTGATCATGGAAATGTATCTCTTATGTTCAACTCATAATTTCTAGAAAGAAATATTACAAGAACCTTGAGAGGATGTTTTTAAGGGAGAAAAGGTTATGATAGTGTTAAAAAAAAAACTGAACCCCACACGGATTTGCTTAACTATTTTTTACTCAAAACCCTAGGTTTTCTTCGAAGATTTTGTACAAAAAGGTGTTTGGTTTGCATTGATGCGCTTAGATCTCACTTCCTATTTTCTTCTCTCTTTCTCTAAAATCTAAAACTAAGTCTCCAATTTAAAGGGAGATTGAAAGCTTCTGGATAATCTAAGAAGATGGATGGCTGAGATAAAAAAATGTCTATTTAGCTTCTAAATTGAACAATTCATTGTCCTCCACACAATCGTTCACTCTCATTGATCAATATAGGCAACACGGGGATTATCATACACAACATGCAAACTGTTGATATATAATATTTAATGGCTCAAAATTCATTTAAGTAATGTGAGAGGGAAGAAACGCAAAAACAACCAATTAACACACACTAACTGGGCACACATATCATGGTCTAACTAGATATAAAAGGCATGTTTTCATGTTTAAAAAATCCCATTTTATATCACAATTATTTATGTCGAATTTGTTTTCTACCGAAGAAGTTTTTAAGGGAATTATTTAATTCAAGTTTTTACCCTAAATATTTTAAAAGCTAATTTATAAATGTTCAAAAATTATTTTAAAAGGTTTTAAATGTTTCAAAATTCTCAAAAAATAAAAATATTTTTACACACGCACTATGCATGAAGTATATGTGTCTCCTAAGTGTGTTATTTGTACTTCCCTTTCCTTTGTTGGTAGAACAGGTAGGATGCTTGATGTTGATAGGTGTCATCTTAGTACCATGGATAAGAGCTCAAAAAAATTCTAAAAATATTTTGTCAACTTATCCAAACTAGTTGGAACTCTTATATGGCACGGACTCAACTAAGTCAACCATATAGTGTGTTCTCAATCTCCTCCTTTGGATATTGGAGACAAAATTCCCTTGGTTGACCTGGTATTCATGGATTAAAAAAAATCATACATTCCTATATAAAAGAGTTATTATACTCATTCCCATCCTAGAACCGAAAATAAGATAAGTCAAATATAATATAACTCAATTAATTATAAACCAATATCATAATATGGTGAGAATTTACAAAGGATACGTGTAGACACCACATTCTAGGACCCCCTCCCCCCAGTCTCTCATTAAGTCCCTAGAACCTTCCCATTTTACTATAAACCCTAGACAATACTTTGAGTACCGATGTAAAGGCCATTGGGTGCCCCCGGGCCCTGTTTAACTCTGATAAACTCTATCGTCACAGCAAAAGATCTTTGAATCTTTAAAGGGATCCGAATACCAACGGTCTACCCGTGTGCAAATTTCCATAATGATTTGGAAAAACCAACCATTTTACTATCAAAAATCAATTTGGAGGCCACTGGGCGCTCCCAGACCCCGATTTGACCCCATTCAACTTCGTCGATGGAGTGAAAGCTCTTTGAATCTTCGAAGGGCACAGAAACCCCTTTCCAATGGTTCACCTCGTGCACAAAATAGCATGACCATTCGAACAAATGACCTATTTTCCCCCAAAAATTGTCCCGGAGGTCATCGGGCACTCCTGGGCTCCGTTTGACCAAAGTTAACTATTTATCTCGAATAAGACTGAATGAAATTTCGAAGGGCACTGAATACCCTTTCCAACAATCCAACGGACAAAAATACGTTACTTCGAGAGGTCACTAGGTGGTTATGGGCCTAAGTTTACCAAATTCATCTTTGCGAATCAAGCAAAACTCTTTCGAATATGTATGTAAATCACCTACCCTTTCAAACGGTTTGCCCCATGCGCGATTCAGACTTACCATGGGGATGAACGATCCATTTTCGTTCGGAGATCTCCCATCCAAAGGACCGACTTGCGATTTCGAGCCACATTTGACCCAAAGTTAACTTTCGTACCTGGGAGCGATCCAAAGGACTCTTGAAGGTCTCTGAATTAGCTTTCTAACGTTATGCCATGTGCATGATTCTGATTAGAATATTATGTTCCATGACCATATTTTTTAGAAAATCTACCTGAGGGTGTTAAGTCGCAGGTCCATTTCCCTATCTATCGGAAGTGTGTCTAGGGTCATCTTTCGATTGGCAGGGATAAGGCCATGCTAATCGGCACCACCCATTACCGTATAAATAGAGGTTATGACTTCACTCCCAAAGCATACCTCGGATCCATCAGCATCACTAATCTCAAAAATATTCTCTAGAAATCAACACAGTTCCTCCATGTGAATTTCCATTCAAGTTTACATTCACATCCTTTTCATAACCAATTTGTCAAAAGAACATTTTATCTCATTAAATATTCATATCACATCCAAGGGAGTTCATCCTAGATCAAAGATTAAGCTTCAAAGAAGGTCCAAATCCTTCCCTCTCTCTTTAAATTTATTGTTTTTGCATTAAATATATTAGATTCATAATCTAGTTCTTACTTTAGTTCATACACATTAATATCTCACATTTTTATTAGTATATTTCACATGATTTATTTTCTATTAAAAGTCCAAAACAAACAAAAAGAGTCTTACACCCATAAATTCCAAACGGGATTATCCATCATACTTTTTCAAAACTAAAATACATTTTTCAACACACACACCTATAATAAAATCCCGTTCGAATATATGGGATAAATCCCATCCTTATGCTGCATTCGAACTATGTGAAGTTGGATGCCTTTATAGGGCTACGTAGGCATCTCAGATTAAAACCCGAGACTTGAGTCCAATTTTTTAATTTCCCAATTTTGTCGAATTCCCCATTTTCATATTTATCATATTCTTACATTATTATACATATCATGTTTGTGATTATTATTAGCGTTTCATCCAACACATATTATCATTTAATCATACTGATCAATGTCACGATAAACGCATAATCATATCTTTTATATATTATTTTGGGAACATTCCTATGTATGACCTCACTTTATCTCTTCTATGGTATCAGCCGGGTGATTCCAATCTCCATTATATATACAGGTGCACACAGTTCACAGAGAAGTAAAGGCCAATAATAACACAAGACCATGAGGGACCGAAAGTGTGGGATGGGTGCCTAACTCATTTCCATTCCTTAACTTAGCCCTCGAACTCTTCAAACTATTGGTTTCATAAGAATCATTTTTTCTTTGATGTCCCTCTGTCGAGGCTAATATATATTCTCTTGCCTGTTTTGTGAAAAATAGGTTGGCGACTCCATCTCTTTACATTTACCCTACACTGATGATGTCCGAAGCATTCATAAGTCAAAAAGGGCGTAAGACCTTTCAAACCCCTTTCTTTCTCCACACCTCCTTTTGCTGGGAAGAAGGAGAGAGGGAGGGACATCAGGGAAATCAGGATGGCCACAGTGGTGAATCTGTTGGGGAATATTTTTATAATAGGTCTAGACTCTGTTTACATAGGTGTTTTATTTTTTCTTGTGTGCGTATGCAATTACCTTTATGTTCCCTTTTTCTCCTCTACAATATCTTGTACATATATATACCTCATGTTTATATCATTACTCACTCACACACTTGTATATATTCTCCATGTACACTTCACACTACGTGCACCTAGGATCACTTATACCCACATGTTTCACACACCACTTATAATAGCCATGCTTAGGTGTCACTAACACACCTCCACTTATCAAACTTGTATATATCCATGTTTACTCACGCTTATCACACACCACTTGTATTTGATCCATGCTTAGGTTCACTACCACACACTCATAAGTAGCTAGTCACAAATCTCCCACATATCCATGCTTAGTATAGATTTACATTTTATACTTGTACATTATCCCCTGGTTAGCATGATGCTCATCAATAAAGATACTCTCTCCACAATACACTAATTAAGAATCATGAATTTTGCACTCTATATCACCAAAGAGCATGGCTATTCACCAAAGTTTGTCCCATAATTGGGGGGTCACTTCGTGATGGGCGCTGGTCCGGCAGGTCGCAGTTAGCCTAAGTGGTGATTCTCACCTTCCATGGGAAAAGTAACTTCGACATATATCTAACGGTTCATCCCACATTGTACCGCTTGACCAAAGTTATGACGGGAAGTATATCGTAGGTAACTCGTTCACGTACATCGAGTATATTGAATTCTCTCTCACACGTATTGTCCCCACAAGGTATATAGTGAGGCAATTCATGTACACTCGGGTATATTAAATGGCTTCTCCACAAATACCGAGTTCCCTAAAAAGCAAGACGTATATCTTATAAGTAATGCCAAAAGGGGTACCAATTCCAATTAACCCAACAAATGCATACCCTTATATAGTTGTCAAATATAAGGCACTCATATTTAGTTTGCCGACTTCTACCCAAAACTCTGTCGAAATGGCGGGTCGGCATGACGCCCAAATTTTTGCGTGATTTCATCTTTTTTAAAACGTGATCGTGCCCATGAGCCTAGCAACAAGTCCATTCGTGTTTTTACATATTTTAAAAAAAAACATTTTTCCAGTCTCGGGTCTCGTCCGACATTTCTTTTTGCATTTAGGTAAACCTAATGCAAGTGAGAACATAATAGGCATAATAATAATCATGTTAATATCCGTCTATCATCTTTTCCTTCTTTCTTTTCCAAAAGTTGTGAAAAAAATTTATCCTTCTTTTATAAAAAATACGAAAAACAACTTCCTTATACCCACATTTTTTTCCCTCCCTTTTACCAAAAAACATCGTGTCCTCCTCTTTTCCAACAAAATGTCAAAAACATTTTCCTTCCTTTTCAAAAATAGCCGTTTTCCCTATATTTTAAAAATAAATTCGAATTTTTCTCCTTCTTAGGTCGATCGCATACCTGACCCTTGCCCTGGCTCGCTATTGGTTTTGGTCTTCAGTCGAAGCGCCTCGAGGCTTTTTCAGTTCCCTCGCTACTTCATTCGAGTTCAAAATTCATCCTATTTTCATGGAGAACACTCACCAAGTACCGAATGTGTAGCCGGATTGGATGACGGTCCTAGATCAACTCACTTCCAAGATTGACAACCTTCAAATTGAGGTTCATAAGACGTAAAGAAATCGGGTCCCTGCTCCTAAAGGGACCGATGTCCTCTTCCCTCGTGCTATGGGTCCGCCTGCACCCGAACCTATTTGGATTCCCAGGGAATATCAACACATTCCATGTGCTCCTCCTACTAATGGGTCGTCACTAGAACAACTTCATATGTCGAATCTTTCCTAGCTAAGGGATATACATGTGACCGTTGATTCGAAGGAGGAACAATTTAACAAGGTCAAGGAGGATCTTAATATGTTAACCAAAAAGTTTGACCAAGTCATAATCTCTAGAAACTACATGGACTAATCCCAAATGTCTCCCTATCCTAAAGCAAAGTTACCAGAAAAATTTAAGATGCCTAAACTTGAGAAGTTGGGAGGTAGTTGGCTCCCAATTGTTCATCTACGAAGTTACCACCGAGCCATGAATCTCCCAGATGACTCCAAAAAAATAATGGGACAAATGTTTCAACAAACTTTAAAGGACAACACCCTTCGCTGGTTCTTATCCCTTGAGGAGTCCAAGATCCGTAATTGGGAGGGTGTTTCCCATGACTTTTCATCATAATACAAGTACATTGAAGAGTTTAAGGTTACCTTAGAGATGCTGAAGAAGAATCCTTGGGATTCAGTTAGTAATTTCATAACAATGTGGAGAAAGAAAGCACCAACCATAACCAACCGACCTGTCGAAGAGGAGAAACTCAACATTATGAAAAATAATTTCTTATCCCATGTCCTAGTGACAATGGGAGGATAATATTACCCTCATTTTTTAGCCCTCCGAGAAACAGGAGTGGAGATCGAATAAGGCCTTGCCAAGACCGAAGTGGAATCGAAGAAAGGTTTTGGATAATTCACTCTCAGAAAGTATGAGACCCCCATAAATACCTCAATTTCAAACATCAACAACATCTCTCAGCATGCCACTTCATGCCCACAAAAAAGCCGTCCAAAGCTAGTCCGAAAGGAATACACCAAGCTTCACGCTTGACTCTCTAAATTTTACCAAGCCCTTTTAAGCTGAAATCTTATCAAGCCATTGGACCCTCGTCCATTACAAAACCCACTTCCTAAAAATTTCAAGCCAGATGCCCATTGTGACTTTCACCAAACTACTGTCCATACCACTAGATAGTGTTTCAACCTCCAAAATATGATCCAAGTCTTGATTGATCGGGGTGTTATTTCCCCACGAAGTAATCCCAAATCAAACACTACCCATAATTCACTCCCAAATCATACAAATTCCATCTTCCTAAAAGAAGACCCATAATTTGATCCATCTACCCAGATCATACCAAGTAAATCACCCATCATACATATACACTCTCCTAAACCTCTCCAAAATTACCCCTATTTTCTCCTACACCTTACCAGCTTTTTCGATTAGGCTCTATCACTCCTTGTCAGAGCCTGCATCATTTTTTGTTCCTGCTCTGGAGGTAAAGATATGGAATTATCATAAGTGTTGAACCAACTCCTAGAGTTTGTGATGAAATTTCCCTCTTAGATGACCATTGACTCCCAGAGATTCAATGTACTTTTGTTAGAAGCTCAGAAATAGGCTCGAGAGTCAGACAATTGGATGGTACCAATCGATGAAGTCACCTTATATAATGTGGTCCATATCATGGTAGACTTATTCTGACATACCGGTGATATTTGTAGTATGTTCGAGCTAATTTATGCTTTGAAAATACTAGGGCGCTTGGTCCCTTCACTTTTACATCTCTCCGTCGATGTGGAGGACTTATACAAAGAAGCCATTGAGGTTATGGAGTGTATTGAATTTACATGTAAAGTTGATGCTGTTTCCACTGGATGGGGGGATGAATTTGATGATTCAGATGAAGATCAAGGTCCAAAAATAACTAGCCCAATAGTGGGCATATACAGGATAATATCATTTCAGGAGCTACTAGGATAAATCAACAAGGTGGATGAATAACCCAAGATCGATGAAGAGATGGGGTTTTTGCTTTTCCCCTCTCCTATGAACCACATAACTTGGTTATGTAGACATTACCATGTCCCAAACCTACCACCATTAGCGAGTGATAAAGTAAAAGGCGTTGTGAATCTTCCTATGCCCGAAATGACCTTTGAGGATAATAAGATCGTCCATTAGTTAAAGAAGACCCAAGATAACATAACTTTATAGGGGATCTTTAAGTGTTCCAAGCTACACCAGAATGCCTTGATCAAGATACTCACAGGGTCCATAGTTCCTCCATCAACCACGCCCAAAGAAGTAGTGAATCTGGGCAGATCCCTGATCTCTACTAGAATGCTCTCCTTATCAGAATAAAAGATACCTAAGATTTGGCCAAATCATAATTATGCGCTCAATATCTCTATCGAAGCCATGGGAAAAATTATTACTCTCTCTCTCTTATCGATAATAGATTAGGTCTTAATGTCTGCCCATTGAGGACCCTCAATTGTTTGGGACTGAAAGTGATCGAACTTGCTCTAAACTATGTCATTGTACGTGCTTATGATAATACTCATTAAGAAGTAATGGTATTGGTAAAGCTTGTAATAGGGGTCATCCCTATAAATCATGTCATTAAATTCCAACTCATGGACATCCCAGTAGGTTTTAATTTGTTGCTCAGACAACCATGGATCCATATCATTAAGGGTGTGTATTCTTCCCTTCATTATCTTCGCTAAAGGACATGTCATCACCATCTTAGGCGATGAGGACAATGTCCAGAATACAAGCACCAGTAATCCAATACTTGAGGTAAAACACGAGGCGAATGATATACCTATGTCAGGATT
This sequence comes from Sambucus nigra, assembly GCA_949130495.1. NCBI lineage: Eukaryota > Viridiplantae > Streptophyta > Magnoliopsida > Dipsacales > Adoxaceae > Sambucus > Sambucus nigra. Next base: position 299,238,101 of record OX422217.1, on the reverse strand, counting down.
TTGAGTTGAACCACTTCTACTCCTAACGGGGGAAGATTTTAATGATAGGGGTTGTCTAGGATATAACCTTCACGAAAATTTCAATGTGATCCATATGTTCAAAAATATGCAGTTCATGCTCAGACTGGGACGGGGACAAAGATAGTAGGGGATACTTTAACCCATTATGTTGAAGAAATCTTTTCCTTCGAGCGATTTGGACTATCAACCATCAATAAATGAACTCAATATAATCCATTAGCCTCGACTGAAGAGAAGGTTATAATGCGTCAAGACAGTCTCAAGAGATTTATTAAATTGGAAATTCATTAGAGAGGGTGAAGATTTCCTTTTTTGTGGCTTTCTTGAATCATGGTATGATCATATGGATAATAAAATGAAACCTGGAATGGAGATTTTTTCCAAAAAGCTACTCATGGGAAAAAAGTTCCTAGCAACATGTGCAACGACTCATTAAAGAGACCATAGCTGATACATGAGAATCCAAAAAAAGTGACTCTGAGGGTTCCTTTAACTTACAGACGTTAGGGATGTCATTTTGCATAATCCACTCAAGAACTACATCATTGGATCCATCCCGCCTAATCAAAGTTGCTGATGCATCTCTCCTTAATAGGTTTGCTGCACAAGTTCCACATGCTGAAATTCAACCCAACCCTAATGTGTATCCTATTTATTCTCATCTTATTGTTTCTCCTCACTATGATGTAATTGAAACCTCATTTGATGAGGTTCTCAATGTTATTTTTCCTATTTGTGAAATAAACAAAGATTTTGAGTATCTTGTGGTGACTTACATTAATTGCCTTGATTCTAATCAATCTCTTGATGATGATGATTTTGCAAATGAATAATTCTTAACTGGTCTTATTAAGGTTAATAACAAACAAAATAACCACGTTCAAGGTAATAAAGATTGAAATGTTGTTATTAATCTCGGTTTTAGTATCCAACTGCGCAAGACAAGGATAAGGACCACCCTTAACGAGCATGAACGCACGGAACTCGAGGAATTAGTGAAGGAATTTTTGGATCTACTATGATGATATGCCTGTATTTGATCTCGAGATAGCTTAGTATGAGTTTCTAACTCTTTGAGACTATAGACTGATCAAACAAAAACTGCAAAAGCTGCTCACCGAATGGTCGCTTAAGGTTAAGGAAGAAGTGGTTAAACAGTTGAACGTGGGTTTTATTCATGTGATAGAATATCCCACATGGCTATCCAATATCGTACCCCATGCCAAAATTATAAAGAAAGGTTCGCATATGTGTTGAATACCGAGACTTGAACAAGGCCTATCCGAAGGATGATTACAATTTACCCAATATGGACATTATTGTAGACAATATGGCAAGTCATTCATTGATAGATTTTTCGAATATAACAAAATCAAGATTCACCTGAATCATCAAGAGAAAATCGCATTCATCACCCCTTGGGGAACCTTTTGTACACCACTATGCCATTTGGTCTAAAAAAATGCAGGGGCTACCTACCACAGGATTGATGTAATCATATCGCATGATCTGATACACAAAGAAGTTGAGGCCTATGTGGATGCTACGATTATTAAGTCTAAGACTAGGGAAGGTCATGTTCCCGCTCTCTAAAAATTCTTTAAGCGACTGCGATAATATCAGATTCGACTTAACCCACAAAAATGTGTCTTCGGCGTCACCAAAGGAAAACTCTTGGGATTCATGGTTAGTGAGAAAGAGATAGAAGTAGATCATTCCAAGCTAAAGGTTACACTATTGATGCCATCGTTGTTCCCTAGATTTTGGGTAACCTAGACAAGAATGACACATGCTTTTTCCAAGGTTGTGTACTTAACTTCGTACCCATCCAACTTAAAACTAGCATAGTAGATGGATCTTTCTTTGTGAGATTCTTCAAGGTATTAGGATAGTAAATCCCCATCTACAATATCTGTCATGGTTAGGTAAAGGAGTTGGGGAAGACGAGGCTTATGTGGCAAGAATACCGAAGGTCGGGTTATGTATTGATTTTTTTATCAAAGTCTTCTTGGAAAGCTTCATTCCAAATCTTAGTGGAGTACTTTTGGATGAGTTTAAAGATGGGTTTGCATAAATAAGTCAACTGTATGATGAATCGACTGATATATCACAATTTTATGAGGAATCCTCAGACTTCCTTCTCCATTCGGGGAACATGCTCGCCTTTCCCATTAAACTTGTGTCCCGAATAGATCCTATCAAATCCATCCGAATTGATCGATGGCTGATGCTTTTAGTCAAGTTTAATATCGTGTATGTCATGTAGAAAGCTATAAAAGTAAGAGCCATCTCTGACTACCCTATGGAAGAAGCTGATGTCTGGAATTTCCAATTCTTGGATGAGAATATCCTTTGCACGTACTAAGAAGATCTCTATTAGCAAATGTTCTTTGACCGTTCTTCCAACAAGAAAGGGTATGGAATTGAGATACATCTAATTTCCCCTAATGACTCTGACATTCCTATTTCCATTAAGATGGCTTTTCCTTGCACCAACAACATGACTGAATATGGAGCATGCACGGTAGGCCTCGAAGTTGCTCTCAATGAAGGAATTCGATACCTATATGTCTATGGGGATTCAACCCTCATCGTCGGTCAAATCCTCCGGAGATGTAAAGTCAAGGACGAGAAAATCTTACCTTTTCCTTTTCACCTAGACGCCCAATTCCAAGATATAACTTTCCACTACATGCCTTGAGAGAAAACCAACCTAGTCAATTCCCTCGCTACCTTAGCCTCCATAATTGACTTGACCGAATGAATAACAATGCCCCCTTCCTAGTATAAAAGAAAGATAAATCAACCCACTACTACCACATTAAGCTCATCACAGAAGAAGAACCTGATCTAGCTAACTTACAGTACTATGATATTTAACACCTCCTTAATCATGGTAGGTATCCCAATGGCTCTAACAAGAAATATCGAGAAGCCCTCCATAGACTGCCTGCCTAGTATATTATTTGGGACAAAACACTGTTCAAAATAAACTTCGATGGAACCCGTTTACACTGCATCGCAGCGGATGATATTGAAGAGATGATGCAAAAATTTGACAATGGGGAATGAGGACCCACATGAATGGACATATGATCTACAAGAAAGTCATCCAACACGGTTACTACTAGACTACCATGGTTTAGGATTGCACTACCTATGTTCGGAGATGTCTCAAATGCCAATGGTTTCCTAACCTCCAACACTTGCCTCCACGGGAATTGTACAACATAACCTCTTCCTCGCTATTCTCCACATGGGGTATTGATATCATAGGGAAGGTTACACCCAAAACGTCCAATGGGCATGAATTCATCCGAGTTTCCATTGACTACTTCACTAAATGGGTCGAAGCCGAGTCATACGCTATTCTGAATGCAAAGAAGGTGGCTAAGATCATCAAGGAAAATATCATTTAACAATATGGGGTCCCGCATGAGATGGTGTCTAACAATGGGTTACATTTTTAGGCTGAAGTCACAAAAATGGTCGACGAGTATGGAATTCAAAGGAAGAAATCTTATCCCTACTAACCTCAAACCAATGGAGCAGTTGAACTTGAAAATAAAAACCTCAAAGCCATCATCAATAAGATGACTGAAAGATGTCGATATTGGGACGATCGGATCCCATACGTTCTCTAGGGCTACAACACTTCAGTTTGAACCTCTACTAGGGCTACCCCTTACTCTCTAGTTTAAGGAATCAAAGTAGTCTTAACTATGGAGATTGAAATCCTTTCATTACGCGTCATGATTGAAAGCAAAGTGAGGGTGGAAGACTGGAATCAGAGTCATCTTGATGAGCTATCACACTTGGATGAAAGGAGACTAAAATCTCTATATCACATACAAGAGTACCATAGACGGATAACACAATCATTAAATAAGAGAATCAAGGATTATGGTGTCTGAGAAGGGGACTTATCCCTTAAAGAAATTGTGGAGCCCATCTGGGACCGCAGATGGAAATTCAAGCCCAATTGGAGCGGCCCCTACATCGTGAACAAAATCCGGTCTGGCGGCACCGCTATTCTCACTAATCTTGATGGATAAGAGATGGACCATCCAGTTAACCTGGACTGCCTCAAGAAATTTTACCCCTAGTATGAAATCTCGTCATGCTACGACTCTTCTCATCTCCCTTTTATTCTAAAAACAATTAAAAAATAATTAAATAATTAAACAATAAAAAACTCTTCATTTCCCTCTACTCAGAACTACGCGGGGGCATGATACTCTAAAAGACTTTTCGTCTTCAAAAATGAAACCCAAAAAATTCTCAAAACCCTTAGAGGTACGTAGGAATCTCATACGCTTTACATGAGCACCACTTCCTTGTTTTTCGCAAAAGGCTATTCTTTTCTTATCCCCGAGAACGACAGTTGATTTTAACATATACATGAAAAAAGGATCATGTATGTCTTAGAGATTGCTATAGATAATTTAAAATGCAAAGTTCATAAATAGGAACAACGATATGATTAAAAGTTTCTTTATTTCCTTAAATTCTGTTATGATTACATCGTCATAGGGAGTTAAATAACTTCCCTTTCAAATGTACTCCTACTTTCCTAAAACCAAATAAAAATAGCCCCAATACACCTAAAACCACCTTTCCAAATTATTCCCATATAACCTACATAACCTACACATAACCAAACACCATACAAAAGCCTCACAAATTCTACCTGCAGCTACCAGAAGAGCCGAATCCATCATCATCCACATATTGGGGTTCAAAAACTTCCCCTCCATTAAGAGAGTGATGCTAACGCTCCATAGAATGATAAGTCCAGACTAGACAGGGGAAAACCACAACACCTCCCTCCATGATGTCAGATATGGTGAATCACCTTTGCCCAGTCTCCATAGCTAGCATCTTGGCAACTACTCTACTCCATAACCACTTCATGTAATCCTCGAAAACATGTTAGACTCACCCAGTAGACTATGAAAGACGGATCGATGGTTAAAGATTCTCCCACAGAGAGCCCAGCTGCATGCACATGTGCTTTATCAAGTCCTTAACCGAGAAGAAATCTACTGTCCGAGGTGGCACAATATCTTCCTAGATAAATTGGCATAGGAGCCACCAGGGAAAGTAGAAAGAGGTCTATCTGAGGCCAACAAATCGAACATATCGGTATTCCCCCAGTTCCAGTATTTGAAGAAGCTCCCACACCAAGGCAGCAACCAATGTAAGCCTTAAGCCCCATGCTCCATAAAATAATTCTCCCAGCTCTCGATGTCCTTGCCTACACTAATAAAGTAGAAAAAAAGAAGTGGCACAACCGAAAAAGTATATTAAGGAGGGACGCCATAAAAAATCTCTTCAACACCCAAATGAACTGCATTACGGGTGTACCACTCAAGAAGTCGAAACGGCCTTCCTATCGGGCATGTAGACCATTCAGAGTCTTCGCTAGTATCACCACCGCAGGATTACGATGCTACAACATCCAAGGAGTAATGGGTGTGAGTTTTGGGTGTACCAACAACTCCCTTATCACCAACAATATCTTTGAAGTTAAGCCCAGGACAATAGATCCAACATCATTACAATATGTTCAACACATCGAATTCAGCGCAATCTAACGAAGGCAAAAAGCTCCACTTTACAACCAACCTTCTATCTCCTCATCCATATACCAACCAAGCCTCCAAGGCCTTCCTTCACTCAAAAATTAAAAATAAATAAATTTTCAACTCAAATAAATCCCTTTAAAAGGGAAGATCTTTTTCAACCAAGCCTATGAGGCCATCTTCTATTCTAATATATTCTAAAAATTTCCAAATAACACATTTTTCCTATTCTTTCTTAAAATAAAAACTCAGTAGCAAATTAAAGTGCATGTAGAGTAAGAGACTAAATCAAGATAATGAAACAAAATTTGCATATCTTTTTAAATTTTTTAGTCTCTTTTTAGGTGCAATACCATTACATCAAGCATATAAATGGTAAGCTCCAACAGTCAAGGATGAGTCTGTAACGAATCCCGAGGGTAACGAACAAGAATTGGATGTCACCTCATCTGACATACCCAAACTGATGCGCCAATAGACAAGGCAGTTGTCCGTTCCCCCGAGTAAACCTCATATGATGGATTCCCATCCTTCACGGATAAAAGGTCACCTAGAAATTCCCCAATAGAGAAAGATCAATATCTGAGAAAGATCATCAAGGAAAGGTGGTCTCAAAAGGAAAGAAGAGTTTATTGATCGACACTGTCCCTTCACCTTCTTAAGGTACCCCAAGAGATCTTGCTAATGTGTACTGGAACCCCTCACACCATGCCGGTTGTCACCCTCTCTGAGATTTTGTACAAAAATTCACACAGAATGCCGAAAAATCCTGAAAAATATTTGGGAAATTCCTAAAATTACCTAATGAAATTTATAACCTTTTTCACCAAGAAAAGATTTTTTACCACACTCATTTCCCCAGTGGAACCCTTGCCTCCCAATGGAATTCCCAAAATTAGTTGCACATATCCCCAGCAACGTCTCCAAGGACACTTCAAAAATCGAAGATTTCTTAGCTTAGAAACATCCTACCCTCGAATTATTTCCTCTTCCCTAGTTGAACTTAAAACACAAAATCAAATTCGAAATAGCAAGATAAATATCCCTTGTAGAGTCTCTACTTAAGACCTTATAATTGGATTCTACCCACACTATTCGTCACCCTATTTTAGGTCAGAATTGACATCGATCATAGATCGTCACCTCTTCTTGGTCAGAATTGACCTCGGCCCTCAGTCGTCACCTATTTTGAGGTTAGAATTAACCTCGGCCCTAGGTCGTCACCTGTTTCAGGGCATAACTGACCTCTGACCTCGGTCATCACCCCTTTTAGGTCATAATTTACCTCGACACCAGATCATCATCTCTTCTAGGTTAGAATTGATGCTGGCCATTCATCGTCACTTTTTCTAGGTCAAAATTGACCTCGGCCCTTATTCGCCACCTCCTTTATGTCATAATTGACCTTGGGCCTTGGTCATCACCTCTTTTAGGTGAGAATTGATTTTGTCCCTCGGTCGTCACCTCTTTTAGGTCAAAATTGACCTCGGCCCCCAATTATCACCTCTTTTGGGTAAGATGTGACCTCGTCCCTCGATTATCACCTCTTTTAGGTTATAATTAACCTCGGGCCCCGATTTCCCCTCTTTTAGGTCAAAATTTACCTCGGCCATCGGTAGTCACCTCGTTTATATTAGAATTGACTTTGTCCCTTGGTCGTCACCTATTTTAGGTCAGAACTGACCTCGCCCCTCAGTCATCACCTCGTTCAGGTCAATATTGACCTCAACCCTTTTTTGTTACCTCTTTCATGTCAGAATTGACCTCGGCCTCGGGTCGTCACCGCGTTTCGGTTATAAGCAACATCAACCCTCAGTTATAACATCTTTTAGGTTAAAATTGAGCTCGCCCCTCGATCATATCCTATTTTAGGTCAAAATTGACATTGACCCTCAATCAACAACTCTTTTAGGTCAAAATTCACCCCGACCCTCAGTCGCCACCTCCTTTATATCAAAATTGACCTCATCCCACAAAATTATCCATCCCTAGTGTTACTTTTAGGTCCTCAAAATTAACCTCGACCACCTGAATCGATCCTCAACATCGACCTCTTTTTAAAATATCATATGGTGTCTATTTGACAACTTTCACTTTTTTGAAGATCACCCTTTAAGGGGCTCTGTAGAAACCAGATTATAAGACCCCCTAAATCTCTCCATACATCCCTAGTACCTCCCCATTTCACAATAAGCCCTAGACTATACTCTAAGTACTGATCTATAGGCTATCAGGAGATCCAGGGCTTCATTTACCTCGATTAACTCTATCTTCAGAGCAAAACCTTTTTGAATATCCAAAAGGCTCTGAATTCCCTTTCAAACGGTCCTCCCCGTTCCAAAATTGGTATAACGACTCACACGAACGAACCATTTTACTACCAAAAATCAATCTGGAGACCACCAAATGATCCCAGGCCCCGATTTGATATCATTAAACATCATCGATAGAGTAAAATATCTTTGAATCTTCAAAAGGCACTAAAACCCATTTCCATCGGTGCGACCCATGAGAGAAATGGCATGATCGTTAGGATGAATGACCCGTTTTCTTGGAAACTAATCTAGAGGTCACCAAGCACTCTCGAGCTCAATTTATCCAAAGACAACTCCCTAGATCAAACGAGACTGCATGAAACTCCAAAGGGAACTGCATACCCTTTACAAAAGATCATCCAATGTGCAATTCTGACTTATGGTACGAACGAATGACCCGTTTTACTCCAAAAGGACACCAGGCGCCCTAGTTGACCAAAGTCAACTTTCTAAACCAAGCGAAGATCTTTGTAATATATAAGTAAATCATGTAACCTTTCAAACAGACTACCCCATTCGCGATTCTGACTTACCATGTGCACGAACAATCCATTTCCATTCGACGTTCTCCCATCCAAAGGGCCGATGTGCACTTTTGAGTCAAATTTGACCCAAAGTCAGCTCTCGAACCCAGGAGTAGTACAAAGGAATCTTAAAGGTCTCTGAATTACCTTTATGACGTTGTGACCCATTCATGATTCGGATCAATGGATTACGTTCTATGAAAATTGTCCTAGAAAATTTGCATAAGACGACCAATTAGCAGGTCCATTTACCTTTCTATCAAAAGTGTGTCTAGGGTCACTTGTCGATTGGTAGGGCTAGGTCAATATCGATAAGAACCACCCCTTACCCTATAAATAGAGGTCGTGACCTTACACCCAAAGCACAACTCACATCCATCAGAATCACTGACCGCAAAAACATTTTCTCCATATCAACGGAGTCCCTCCATGTGAATTTCTATTCAAGATTGCATTCCCATCCTTTTCATACCCAATTTGGAAAAATCACATTCTCTCTTATCCAATTTTCATCTCACATTCAAGGGAGTTCATCCAAGATCAAAGATTAATCTTTAAAGAAGGTCAAAATCCTTCCTTCTCTCTTTAAATTTCTTAGTTTTGTATTAAATACATTAGATTCATGATCTAGTTCTTACTTTAGTTCATACACGTTAATATCTCACATTTTTATTAGTATATTAAACATACTTTATTTTCTATAAAAAAAACTAAACAAACATAAAGAGGGTTACACCCATAAATTCCGAACGAGGGTTACATCCATCACATTTTTTTTAAACTAAAAGACATTTTTATACAAACACACACACCTATAATAAAATTCCATTCAAATCTATGGGTAAACCACATACTTATATCGCATACGAACTACGTGGATTTTGATGCCTTTATGGGGTACGTAGGCTTTTCGGATTAAAACCCCAGTCTCAAGTCCAATTTTCCAATTTCCTAATTTTTGCCAAATTCCCCATTTTCATATTTTTCATATTCTTGCATTATTATACATATTATGTTTGTGATTATTATTAGAGTTTCATTGAACACATATTATCGTTTCATCATAGCGATCAATGTCGCGATAAACGCCTAAATCATATCTTCTATATATTATTTTGGGAACATTCCTACCGATAACCTCACTATATCGCTTCTATGGTATGAGATGGGTCATTTCGATCCCCATTGTATATCCACGAACACACGCTTCACGGAGAAATAAAGGAAAACACTAACACAAGTTCATGAGAGATTGAAAGGGTGTGATGGGTGCCTAACACCTTCTCATTCCATAACTTAGTCCCCAAATTCTTTGAACTATTGGTGTCATAAGCATCAGGTTGTCTTTGATGTCGCTATCTAGAGAAGGCAACATACTCTTTTGCCTCATTTGACAAAAATGCAGAGACTCCATCTCTTTACATTTACCCTACACCGACAATGGCCGAAGCATTCCTAAGTCAAAAAGGCATGAGAACATTCATCCCCCATTTCTTCCTCCACACCACCATTTTCTTGGAAGAAGGAGGGAGGGAGGGACATCGCAGAAATTGGGAAGGCCATTTTATGTTTAAAAATTTATGAAATAAAACAATTGAAAGAATATATTATCTGAATCAGATAAAGATATAACATGATAAATCAAAGTCATACCTAGGGTCTTCTCCCTCATTTTGTCTCAAATAGACAATGGGTAAAATATATATTCATGGGAGATGAAACATTCTTACACGAGGATTGTCATAATCAGGGTAATATCGAGGGTCTCCTACATTATCAAGATAAACAAGATGTTTCTTGTCATTTGTTAAACTAACATACCCTATATCCTCACAAACCAATTATAAAAATGATATAGACCGAGGAAATGACACATATGCAGAATTACTATGTAATCACAATCATTACAATGGATTTCCTAAGTGATTCAAACCTATTATTATCTAGTGATTTGGTGAATAGGCCAGTCAGTTTTTTTCCGTGTTGATGTACCAAATTTCTAGTTCCTTAGATTTAACAAGTTCTCGAATAAAGTGATGTCTTATCTTGATGTGCTTAGTGAGTGAGTAATAGCTTTTTTTAGATATATTAGTAGAACTCTGGTTATCATAAAATATTGTAAGTTTTTCATCATTAATACCATAATCACACAACATTTGTTTGATACAGAGTAGTTGAGCACAATAGCTACCATCTGCGATATACTCATATTCAGTAGTAGAAAGGGATATACAATTTTGTTTCTACTACTCCATCCAACTATATTATTTCATACATAGTAAGAGGTACCAGACGTACTTGTACCATCACCTGAGCAACTTGCCCAAACAGCATCTGTGTAACCCACTATAGTGCTTATAGTTTTTTTTGTGGACCAAATCCCATTATTAAGTGCTCCCTGAACATATTTTATAATTCATTTTACACACAATAAATGACAATCTTTAGGTGAACAATAATATCATGCACATTCTCATATTTCAAAAGAAATATCAGGTCTAGATGCAATAAGGCATAATAGACTCACTATCATGCTTCCATACAAATTATGATCTATGATTTTCCCATTTTCACCTTTAGATATTTTAGTTGAAGTGCTTATGGGTGTTCATGCCAATTTAGCATTATTAAGACCAAACTTTTTCACTAATTCACCAGCATATTTAGAATGAGAAATGAAAACGCCATCACTATATTGTTTAACATGAAAACTGAGAAAATATTGTAACTCCCCCATTAAGGAAATCATAAATTCACCATGCATTATACTAGAAAGGTCCTTTACTGGTTCAGGGGAGGTGGAACTAAAAATGATATCATCTACATACACTAATGTAATCAAAACATTGTTATCAGTTTTCTAGATAAACAATGTGTAGTGATTATCATCATGCTTAAACCCTTTGTTGACTAAAAAGTTTGATAAGCTCTCATACCAGGCCCCATGGGCTTGCTTTAATCCATACAATACCTTTTTCAATCTATAGACATGGTTAGGGTAAGGGAGTTAATAAAGCCCTTAATCTTCTCTACAATACTTCCTTTAATATAATATCATTTAAAAAAGCAGACTTAATGTTCATTTGGAAAAGTGTAAATTGGAAATAATAGGCAATTGCTAAGAGGATATGAACAAATTCGAGTCGACTAATAGGGATAAAAGTTTCATTGAAATTTATTCCATCTATCTGAGAATGTCCTTGTGCTACTAACCAAGCTTTATTCCTTACTACAACCCTAGATACAACAGTTTTATTTTTAAAGCTCCAAAGGATGATAATAACCTTTTTGTCTTTAGGCCGTGGGACTAGATACCAAACGTCATGACTCTGAAGCTGGACAAGAACTTCTTACATAGCATTAATCTAGAATAAGTCATAAATGGCATCACTTACAATTTTTGGTTCCACAAGGTAAACAAAACATGAAAACTCAGCCACATTTTGGAGTTGGGATCTTATCCGTATAAGATCCAAAGGGTTACCAACAACCTTATCAATGGGGTGGTCTTTAAAAATGCAGGTCGAAACTACAGGGACCTCAAGTGGTAGTGGATCAGTTATCTTAGGATATTCACGTATAAAAACATTTCCAGACTCATTCATGACTACTCATTAACACTCATAACTCTCAGTGTTGTGTCATTTACAATTACATTAATAGACTCAATTATAACTTTGGTACACATGTTGTAAACATGATAAGACCGACATGATTGGGAATATCCTAAAAAAATTTCTTTATCATATTAGGTTTCAAATTTGGGAAGATTTTCTCGATCTTTGCAGACATAACAAATACTCTCAAAGGTTTGAAGCTATTTCAAGTTGGTTTTTTTATTTAACCATAGCTCATAGGGAGTCTCTTTGGTATTTTTTTAGGTATACACCATTAATAATGTGACACGTAGTCTGGACTGCATCAAACCAAACGCATTTTGGCAAACTTTTGGCATGAAACATAACCCTAACGATCTATTGTATTATCCTGTTCTTTTGCTCAGTAATTTCATTTTGTTGATGTGTTTTGGGTCCACTAAATTCATGTTTATATACATTACCTACACAATATTATGTCACACTAGAGTCTTTGAACTCACCACATCTATCACTCCGTATGCGAGATACTTGGGTATCCTTCTCATTTTGAATCTTCAAAATTATTTTAAATTTTCTTAAAAGGTGTCTGATTTGGTTTTCAAAAAAGCAACCCAGGTAAATAGCATAAAGTCATCTATCATAATATGAATATAACTATTACCACAAAGGCTCACGGTTCTAGAGGGACCCATTAGGACCATGTGGATATGTTTGAGAGGTATAGAGATTAAAATATCTTTAACTTTCTTGTGTGCAGTTTTACTTATTTCCCCCACATGGCAAGGATCGTAAACATATTTAAAAGTGTCTTTCAGTTTGGGTAAACCTCTAACTATTTCTTGGGAACTTAATCTGCGTAGGTTATCCTTATTAGTGTGACCCAATATGTTATGCCATAGATTAGAATTGCCTAATTTGGTTATCTTATAGAATATAGTACATAGAATCACTCTGTAATAGTTATCCTGAGTTTTGTTACCTGAAAGAATGCAATTAATCTCTTTATTCAGAATTTTCCAATTAATTTTAGAGAAGGTAACTCTATGATTCGAATGAAAAATATATGATATACTAAGAAAATTATCTTGAAGACATTTTACTAATAAGACATCATTTAGTGCATGAATCCCCTTATCACAGAGTGTTCCCTTACTAATGATCTGGGTTGAGACTCCAACACCAAAAAGCACATTACCTCCTAAGAATTATGTCTTATTTGTTAATTTTTCCTCATCCTGAGTCATATGTTTAGAGTAGTCAAAATTTAAATATTAACCAGTTGAGGTACTCTTGGCTCTAAGAGCAGTAATAACCACATTGCATATGCTACAGTAAAGGTAATATTTTCTAATCCAAATGGTCCTCTTTTTAACATTTTCTTAGTCTTAGACTTAGAAAAGGTTTGAGGAGTCTTTCTAAATGCTTTGTTTTTAGTTCGAGTTCCCCATTTTCTTCATATAGTTAGCGTTTGGGGTGGTTTGACTAGGGAGAACATATGTATTCCTAATCTTCTTAGAATAATTAAAGTTTTGATAAACATGTTTGAAAATACATTTTTGAAAATATTATGTAATGGGGTGCCCATAGTGTGGCCATACCAAGGGGGTCAGGCCTTCAGAGATGAATCCCCCCTTCCTTCCCCCTTTTTGTGGCGTGCGCACGGGATTCTGTCCTTTATTGGAGTGGACGATTGTCGTTGATGTGGGGGGTGTATAAAGATAGATTCTCCAACCTATTTTGCAAAAAATGGGCAAAATAAATGATACCGCCTCGAAAGAACAACATCAAGGACAATATTGATGCTTTTAAAACCATGTAGTTAAAAGGTTATGGGACTAAGTTACTAAATGGGAAGGTTTTAGGTACGCATCCCGCCATTTTTGTCTCTCATTGGCATGTGTTAATCTTCTCATGTAGAACTCCGTGATTTGTGTGCATGTGTGCATAATATAAATGTAGGACGTAATCGCTCGACTCGAGTCATGGATAAGGGCAGGGCGAGGTCATCCTTACGACGGTTCCAAAAATAGTAAATAAAAAATATGATGTAAGTGTTTATCGATACACAAGTCGGTATAAAGGAATGATTTTGTATATTGGACAAGACACAAGCATATAAAATTTATATATCACGAATATATGATGAGAATAAAATAACAACTACATGTGGGAAGATTTGAGTCAAGGTATTTACTCAATATGACTACGTAGCCTGGGGGCATCAAAGTCCACACAGTTTGAAGAATATATGGGATGCGGTTTAACCCATAAATCCAACTGAGGACTTTATTAGTGTGTGCGTGTGTGTGTAGAAAATGGTGTTTTAGTGTGACGTGAAATCCCTTTTGGAATTTACGAGTGAACCCTCTATTCCTTGTTTTTGGGGTTTTATATGAAAATAAAGTATGTAGGAATAGTAATAATAAAAGTGTAAAATTAAGATATGTGATGTAATGAAGTAAAGTAAAAATGAGAAAATGAAGTGCCTAATGCAAAATTAAGAGAATTTAAAGGCAAAAAGGTAAGATATGGACCTCCTTGTGAAGACTTGAAGTATATCTTGCTTGTAGATGTGTTGATCTCAAGATATAGTGACGGTGGTTTGAGGAGGTGGGTAAGAATTTAATCAAAGGATTATTAAAATGATGGAAGGAGTGTGGGAAATGGGCTTTCAAGTAAAGAACAACTCAGAATTCGAGGGAATTCTATCTAAATTGTTGAGAGGGATGTTGATGGGTACTTCTCAAAGTGAGGTCATGGCCTCTATTTATAAGGCCGGGGGTGCCGATCGTCATGGTCCTAGACCTTCCTATCAGCATAAAACTCTAGATACACTGTTGATAGGAAAGGTCTTGGGATTTCCAATTAGTAGTCTAAGGAGGGTTTTTTAGAAAGATGGGCATAAAATACGAACCATGTGTTAGAATTGCGCATAGGGTGGACCGTTGGGACGGGTATTCAGAGCCATTTAAGAATCCATTGAGCCATTTTTGGGTTCAAAAGTTGACCAAAGTCAAACGGGGCCCAAAAGCACCCATTGGTCACTTGATAAGAAATTTCTAGAGGAAATGAACCGTTAGAAAGGGTACTCAGAGCCAGTCAAAGATTTATCCAAAGCTGAAGAGTTAACAGGAGCCAAACGGAGTCCGGGAGTTCTCATTGGCCTTCGAATGAGTTTTCAAGGTAAAACGAATTATTCATCTGAAATGGAAGTTTTATTTATGCATAGGACAAACCGTTTGAAATAGATTCAGTTCCCTTAAAAGATTCATTGATCTTTAGCTCAAACGAAGAAGTTTACTGGAGTCAAACAAGGCCGTGTAGCACTTGGTGACCTTCTGATCAATTTTCTAGCTAAAATGAATTGTTCATCAGAACTATAAGGCCAATTAGCGCACGGGGTAGACCATTGGAAAGGGGATTCATAACCCTTTGAAGATTCATTGAGATTTTGCTCACTAAAGGATGTTGATAGGAGTCAAATAGGGCCAGGGACGACCCTGTGGGCTCTAAATTGGTACTCGAAGTATGACATATAGTTTAAGGTGAATTACTTTGTTCTAGAGGTCTAAGGAGAACCTAAGGAGGGTCCTAGGATTGGGTATCTATAGAGAGTCCCTCGACTGGCGAGTTTGGAACAAGTTAAGGTTGTCGAATGATAAACACCACATAGACATTAGGAAAGAGTTTTTTAAGTCAATTCTGAGGACCTAAAGGATGAGGTTGACCAATTCAGCAGGTCAAGGTCAATTTTGAGGACCTAAAGAGATAAGGAAGAACGATTTAATTGGTCACAGTTTATTCAGAGAACCTAAGGAGATAAGGACGAATGATTGAGTGGGTCAAAGATGTGTTAAGATTGGTTCTAATATTATAAGGAGACCAATTCAGTAGGTTGAGATTAATTCTAAAGTTGTCTTACGAATGAACAATTCTCAAGGTCGAGGTCAATCTTGAGAACCTAAGTTGTGACCCTTAATTCCGAGGCTCAATTGTGAGGACCTAAAGTTGTAGTGACCAATTTTGAGGGCCGAGGTAAATTCTAAGGATCTTAAGTGATGACGAACGATTCTAAGAGTTGAGGTCAATTATGAGGACCTTAAGTGATGATGATCGATTCTTAGGGATGAGGTCAATTTTAAGGACATAAGTTTGTAGCGACCGATTCTTAGGGCCAAGGCAAATTCTGAGGACCGAGGTTAATTCTTAGTACCAAAGTAATGATGACCGATTTAATGAGTAGAGGTCAATTCTTAGGGCCTTAAGTGATGATGATCGATTATAGGGGCCGAGGTCAATTATAAGGACCTTAACTAATGACGACCATTTTTGAGGTTCGAGGTCAATTATGAGGACCTTAAGTTATAACATTGGGGGTTGTTCTCCGATGGAATTTTAACTATCTTGGGGTGCAGATGCATCTGTGTTCCATAAGGGATTATGTTGTTTTGAGACTCAACTGGGGGAGGAATTATCTTTGAGATATTTGATAGGGGATCATGTTTTCTTGAGACTCCACTAAGGGACATTTAGGATGAATAATAGTAAACATGGATACAGACGCATCATTGATTATTATTGGGGAACATGTTGAGGATAGGGTCGTAATATTAATCCAGTTGGGGATTATGCTAGGGACAAGAGCATAAGATTAATCCTACTAGAGATTTAGAGTCTTGTAAGGTGGTTTAGTGCTCCAAAAATGATTATCTTGAGGAAATGAGGTCCAATAATTATCTAGGATATTTAGGAAATTTTTGGGCAATTTTGGGGATTTTTCTATCATTTTCTATAGGAAATTTATAGGGGTGCTGATAGATAGTCCTCGGGTGATAATCGACAAGGGCATAGACTCTTGGGTTTCCTTAGGAAGGGTAAAAGATGACTATCGATCGACATGGTCAGGCGGGATGCCAATTAGCAGGCCACTCAGCCTTCTATAAAAGGATGGGAATCATCCCTATTTTATACACATTCAAGTGTTTTAATCTTTTCCTTAATCTCCCTAAAAATTGTTCCGAAGACCTTCTTGCTTTAAGAATTAAAATGGTAGGTTCAAGTGAGGTGGACGATAATTTATGGTTTTCTTTCAATGATTATGCTATCCTGGAATGGAAATCTTGGGTGGCACTTGCTTTGGATAACAAAAATGCCTTTGATTTGTTTGAGCCTGTGGCTGATGAGTGTACTCTTCTACACGAGATGGCATACCACCATTCATCTAGGGTGAGGAACCATAATGGTAATGTAACTGTTGTGACTTTTGGTATTCCATTTCATTTTATATTTCTTCTTTTGTGCTATTGAAGTGTCTTTCTTCTTTTCCTTTAACAAACTGAAATTTCTCCTTTGACTATCAGATCTCAAAGGATGACAAGGTTGAATTATGTTGGGGAGAATCTCCCTCATGCGGTATGCAAGATGTTCTTCTATGCGGGTTTTGTTCGACATCCCGCTCTGCTTCAATTTTATGTGCTTTGGGAGATAGGTGGTGGGACACTACCCACACTTTCCATCTTGTCTTTGGGGATAAACTGTGAGAAGGTTCAGATAGTGGTGAACCATACACTAAGGGTGATGTCGAAGTCAGTGTAGTCAGCTTTGGGGGATGTAGATGATATATTTTTTGGGGATTCGATTTGTATTTCTTCTTTCAAGGATACTCTTTTGATTGAAGATGAGGGTGGATGTGAATGAGTGGAGGCAGGTGAGGCAAACATCCTCTCTTTTTATTTTTATTTTGTTGGGTGGCTTTCTGATGGAGATGAGTGGAGACATTATCGATCTCTAGTCCTCGTCATATTTACAGATGATTTTTGATGTCCGAATGTATGATTGGGGTAGACTAACCTTGGCATCCCTTTATTCTTACTTGGATTCTTTCAGTTGGTGTTGCCAATAGACTTTTACAGGGCCACTTATCTTTTGGGGATAATCTTGAATTTGTTTTTATTTTTCCTTCATTTCCTTATATTACTCTTTGGTTTCCTTAGTTCCATGAGGTGATTAGGTTCAATGTATGGTAGGTCACCCTTAAGGATGAGATCATGGGGGACTTTTGTCGAATGTTCTAATGGAGGAAGTCCAACTGTAGGTGGAATAACTATTTATGTGCGATAGGCTCTGAATTCCTTGACTAGCGATTAGGTTATCTTTATGTCTTCTCTAAGTCTTTTGGCATCTTCATTTCTTGGATAGATACTTATTCTCTATTTGGGATTGCAAGTGACCGTCTACCCCTAGGGGCGACTTCACATGTTATTGGGAGTGATGGTCCAACATGCACATATTTGACGGTTAATCACGTATGAGTTTGGGTATGTTTGGTACCTAGGGGAGAGGGTGGTTAGGAAGATCGTGAAGGAGGATGTGGCTATCACACCGTCGTTTCCCCCTTTGTACATGAGTCGAGTGAGTGATTTGTAGGATGATGCTTGGGCAGAGGAGATATTTGGGGTGCCCTACATACTCTATACGGATACGACAATGAGCTATGACTATCTAGATTTTTTGAAGAACTTGTTGATGCACTCCTGTATCTACAATGTGGAGAACATGCCTCCACCCTACGCGGCTTCTAGCAGGGGGAATAGTGCACTAGTGGGATCGACCCCAAGTGCAAATGGTGGTACATTGGTGGAAGCAGTAGATGAGGCTCATATTATTTCTATTACTCCTCCTTAATATAGATTTTGATTGAGGATCGAGGAGTCATTGAGCGTGCCGCATATCCCTCACGCATTATTGTCTGGATTGACGGGGATTACGGACGATCCCCTTTTGATTGACCTATATCCTTTTATGTTTCTTCATGTTTTATTGACTTTCCTTTTCTCTATAACTAGTTTTCTTTTTGATTATTTCTTCTTCGCTTGCTGTATGTTCAAGTGTTGACCATTTAGCTGAGGGATATCAAGGATTAGATGTCTTCCACATGAGAGTGTATCAAGATCTTGAGTTCTTCATTCTTTGTGCCTCCATTCACTTATGATGAGGGATCAAGTTATGTTAGTGGAGGATCGACTGCTCGCCCTAAGGAAAAGCGTGTCTGGCGTGGGAGTGGAGAGAGAGATAGAGTTCGTGGGTTCAGGCAAAGCACCGTTTTTTTCTTATCTGTAAAATATAACTCAATGAAGTAATATTCATGAAGAAATATGCATTTTACTTTTGTCTTTTTTTCTTGATGTAGTGCTTTATTCTATATGAATGTTTTAGTTTTTTGCTGAGTCATTTTATTTCATGCAAAGATATAGATATGTAAGGAAAAGAAAAATCAACAAGATTATTATTAAAAAGAGTAATGGTTGTTAACTCAGGAAAAAAAATTGAGTAAGAATTTACTTTTAGGAGAAAATTATTTTCTTGGAGAAAGGGATGAGTAAATAACCCTGGCATAATTTTTCAAAATGAGGATGTTTCTAAAATTAATTTTGATAAAAAGGGAAGATAAAAAATTTCAAAATATGGGGGGTTATCGATCGACATATGCATTGACCTACATATCAGCATGGGGGTTAAGTAAAATCATCCCTATGCCTTGATTACACTATCCTTCATTTCTTATTACTCTGGTTGGGTTGGATTTTACTCGGGTTTCTAAGGCTCTTGTCTTTAGCCAAAGATTTCAAGTATAAAAGGGGGTGTGGGATTGGTTTTCTCCACCAGTACCAACATTTTTCTTTCTTCCTAAATTCTTCACTTTCAAATGGCTCTTTCCATGAATAAAGGATTTTCTTCGTACCTTTATGTTCTGGAGAACATGTGCTTGTATAATGTGGACTATGATGCTTTCAATCTGCATCGAGTTTCTTTATGGTGCAACCGCTCTATAGACTGGAACCTTTTGGCGACAGTAGTACAATTTAGGTATCCTCAAGATCATGTTTTTCATTTCATCCCGGATATGGTTTGTCCCACCTATGAGGATTTTTTGACCAAGTTGGGGGTCAACCCCGATTTGGCAAAGGTTATGCCTAATTTCTCTCATTCAACCCGGGTTTGTTGTCAAAGTTGCTTCCCATTTCTCCCTTAGCGTTTAGACCATTGGTTCCAAGAGGGTCCATTTATCTTTAGGTGGTTATTTATTATATGCGTTTGAGGCATTATAAGGATATTAACTTTATTAGGGTTGTTGCCTTAGGCCTCACTATGACTCTATTATTGGTGATGGGGGATTTCACTATAGATCTCCACGTTGTTGTGATAACACCCTAGATGTGTTATAACCATAATCCTGCGATGATGGTGCTGGTTAAAACCCCGAACGGCCTCAATTCTTGGAAGGACGGTTGATCTAACTTTCTAAGAGAAATCCATATAATGTTGTCTATGTGGCTGGCGTAGAGGTTTCATTTGCAAGGCCCTCCTGATTACCCTTTAGAAGTTGTGCCCAATTTCTTTATCGCACCTTTCTTTAGATTTGGCTCATCTATGGAGAGTTGGGTGAACTAGCGTGTAGAACATGGAGCCATATGTATTCATTGGTTTGTGACATTGTGGGGGAACTTACAAACCATCTTTTAGACTGGAGATTATAGGTATGTGAATTTAGTGGGCCTTTAGTAGACTTCTTTCAATTTCCCCTAACGGCTTCTGCGTCAATACGGGAGGGAATAAATTATGCCCCCTCGTATAACAATCTTGTTCCCGATGGAAGATTTGATTGAATCACTAGGGACAATGTTGGGCTCTTTATGGAGCACCATCGAATAAATATCCATCCATTAGCATCCATACGAGGGGATTGGAATGTATCTGAGGACTACCTAAAATGTCTATGGAAGCGGGTAGTAAAGAAGGTCCTAGTGGAAGAGTCAGGTCAGTGGTGGTTTGTGGTTTTTAACACCATGGACAGTGGTGTTATGGTTGTTTCTAGATCTGTCAGACCGTACCACTCTATGGAGCGTATATGGAATTCCACTCAGGAGTGGAAAACTTTGGGACCTCCATGACCTGGTAATGATGATAAAGTAGGCCCATCCGATAGTTGAAGGAAGCCTTTTATGATGCTTTTGGTTTTTTTTTGAAGCTATGGTGATTGAGGTGTTTTTGTATCTGGGATTTCGGGATAACATTGTGTAGTTTGGTTAGGGTTAGGTTTGGTTAGGAACAATTTGGTTAATGGAGAGGAGTGACTTATTTTACCCCCTTAGTTGATACTTCGTGTAATAGTGTCATTATACATAATCATAAATAAAAGTTAATTTTGAACATGTTTCATTGTGCCTCTTGATGAGCCTTGCATTCTAACTATCTATACTAATCTCTAAGGCATACATCGTCCTTTTCTTCATGTAAATGAAAAGTTGAACCGTCATTCTTGGAGGTTTGAAAAGAATCGCATTTTGTGAAAAAGAAGGGGATCGTACCCATGTATGGCATATGGTCTACCTACGTACCTTTGGAGGTTTTGAAAATTCTCATAAGTTTCATTTTGAAAAGATAATGTTTTTAAGAGGAATATGTCCCAAATAGTTCTGGGTAGGGATAAATAAGGATTTTTTTAGAATAGAATGGGGGTGAGAAGAGTCATAGCGTGTGGAAATTTAAATCTAAAGGTTAAATTTCTTGAGATGGTCCAGGTTGACCAGACGCGCTATCTCCTCTCCATCAGGGTTTGTGATCACAACGAAACCCTTTAAAAGAAACTTCTTCATGATGTAAGGACCTCTCCAATGCATCTTAAATTTCCCTTAGGTGTCCCACACGGGTTCTATGATCTCTTTGAGGGAAAGGTCTCTTCTTGGACACCATATTCCTTGATTTTTCAATTAAATGATCGCACTATGCAATGATGGAACTCTTGTAGATGGTATAGATCCTACAATATATTTTCCTCCAAGAGTGATAGATCATCAAAGCCTCTCTGATGAAATTAGTCTTCATTAACTTTTCTCTCGAGCATGGCATAGAGGGACGGTGTTTCCATCTCAATGGGTAGGACTGCTTCCATGTGGTATACTAGAGCATAAGGGGTACCCAGTGTGTGTTCTGATTGAAGTGTGGTAGCCCTAGAGGGCGTAGGGGATCCGATAATCCCAATATATGCAACTCTCAATCATCTTGTTAATTATGGTTTTGAGACTTTTATTGGTGTCTTAGATGACACCATTGGTTTGGGTTTGGTTGGGTGAATATTTATGATTCTGAATCCCATAATCGTGGACTAGATCTGTAACCTTAGCTTTGAAGACGATCCCATAATCTAACACTAACTTATGGGGAAATTTGTATCAACAGATAATGTTCTTTTTAATAAACCTGGACACTTTCTTGGCATTTAACACTGCGTATGACTCGACTTCAGCCCATTTAGTAAAGTAATAATTGATGGCCAGGATATATTTGTAATCATTTAAAGCTTTAGTAGTAACTTTCATTATGATAACGGTGCCCCGGGTGGAGAAGGGTAAAAGAGAGGTCATGTTGTATAGCTCACATGGAGGTAACTATTGGAAATTAGCAAACTTTTAGCATTTGAGGCATCTTCAAAAATAAGCAGTGCAATCTATAACTATAGTGGTTCAATAGTACCCTTGTCGGGTGATCTTTTTGTCAAGCATGTGAATATTCATGTGAGGACCACATTCCCCATTGTAGATCTCCTACATCATTTCTTCCATATCATCCCCTATAATGCAGTGCAAGTGGTTTCCATTGAAGTTTCTTTTGAATAGTTTTTTGTCGTAGATGACATACTGGACATCTAGTTTGCGAAGGGTCACACAACCTTTTTTTATTGGCGTCTTAGTGATACCAAACATTTAGAATAGTTTTTATTGGGGAGGAGTTAAATGTCATAGTAAAAATTGAAGTTTCTTTTGAATAGTTTTTAGTCGTAGATAACAAACTGACCATATTCGAATCCTCATTGATAATGAGTTTAATATGGTGGAAATGTGAAGGCTTAGCTTGCTACTGAACCAACAAAGGGTCCATTGATATTCCCTCGAGCATTTTGACCATAGAGGCCTAGGTAGCAAGGGCATCATCAAATCTATTTTTGCATGAGGCAAGTAGTGAAAGGTAACATTATTAAACTGGAAGGCCAGTTGTTCGATGTGGGTGTGGAAGGGTAAGAGTTTTTCATCTTTGGCTTTCCATTATTTAAGGATTTGGTCTACAATAAGGTAAGAGTCGTTGTCAACATCTAGGTGTCGAATGCTTTTTTGGAGGCCTATCATGCCTCATACTCGGTCATGTTATTGGTGCAATGGAAGTATAGTTTGATGGAAATTGGAGTTTGAGAGTCATCAGAGGAGATTAGGAGTATCCCAAATGTCGTATCCTTCCTCGTTAGCATCTCCATTGAAGAACATTTTCCATCGGAGGTCCTCATATGAGGTGTAGATAATATATTCATTCATTACTTCAGAGACCCAAATATCGAATTCTTCCATGGAATAATCATCAAGGTAGTAGAAGATGTCTCTCGATTTCATAGCTTTCTATGTAAGGTGAACGATATTAAAATTGGCTTGAAACACCAGCCATTGGGCCATTCAGGTGGATAAAGCTGGATTTTATAGCAAGTACTTGATGGGATCCATACGAGATACAAGTCTGATGGGGAAAGGAAGCATGTAATTCCATAACTTATGCATAACCCATACCAGGGCAACACATGATTTCTCCAAAGTAGGGTAGTTGACTTTGTACCCAGCTAATTTTTGGGTGATGTAGTAAATGGATCATTCCTTACGAGATTTTTCAATTTATTGGGATAATAAAGTTGTTTCTATGGTATCTGTCCGATGAATCGACTGATGTACGATAATTTTCCTAGGAATCCTTGAACATCTTTCACTGTCTATTGTGGTCGCATATCAAGTATAGTTTTTAGCTTGGCCGGGTCTGCTTCGATTCCCTTATCAGTGACCATGAATTCCAGAGTTTTCCTTTTTAACGCCAAGAACATTTTTTTGTGGGTTTGACCACATCTATTATTATCCCTGTCGCTCGAAAAACTTTTAGAAGGTAGGAATATTCTTCAGTCTTACATTTGATGACATATTGTCCACATTGACTTTGACTTCTTTGGTAATAGAGTCATGAATCATGGTTGCGGTGGCCGTTTTGTAGGTACCCCAACGTTCTTAATTCC
This sequence comes from Sambucus nigra, assembly GCA_949130495.1. Taxonomy (NCBI): domain Eukaryota; kingdom Viridiplantae; phylum Streptophyta; class Magnoliopsida; order Dipsacales; family Adoxaceae; genus Sambucus; species Sambucus nigra. The sequence continues at coordinate 299,213,954 of OX422217.1, read as the reverse complement.
GAATGGCATGATGTTGTATTAGAAGGTTCCCTATCCACTGATGAAAGGGAGTTTCTCTTGATGGTCATGGTTCATCTTGATCTATTTGTAACTAGAAAATCCATCAACAAATGACTTGAGGGCGTGGCTAGTCGTGTTGTCTACTATCATCTTGATGTTGGGTAATGGGTAATCATCCTTTGGAGATACTTTATTCAAATCCTGATAATTGACGCATATGCGAACTTTCCCTCTTGACTTTAGCATATGGACGATGTTGGCGAGCCATGTAGGATATTAGACTACGCAAATGAAACCTACGTTTAGTTGATTTACCACTTCTCCTTTAACTTTGAGCGACCATTCGGTGCTGAGCTTCCGTATATTTTGTTTAACCAGCTTGCATTTGGGGAATGTTTGGATCTTATGTTGAGGTATTTGTAGATCAATGTCGGTAATGCCATCGTAGGAACATGAAAATATGTCCACAAATTTCTTTAGTAGCTATTCGAATTTCACACACTCATGCTCATTAAGGGTGGACCCTATTTAATCTTGCACTGATGGCTACTATAATCGAGATTAGTAACAATAGTTTCATTATCATTAATTTGAAAGCGGATATGTTATTTTTTTATTCTCCTTATTAAATTAGTTAATAATTATTCATTTTCAAAATCATTATTATCAAGAGTTTTATTAGAATCGAGACAAATAATGTAAGGCATACTAAGATACTCAAAATCTTTGTTTACTTCATTTTCGGGAAAAATTTATTTGAGAACCTCGTGAAAAGAGGTCTTGGTTACATTAATATTAGAAAAGGGAAAGACATCATCGGATGAAGAGATATGGATAGGGCAGATGTTAGGGTTAGATTGAATTTGGTCACTCAAGAAACCATGAACTCAAAGAACTCAAATCACTTCAGAAGAACTCAGTGATGAGATTTATATGGCTAGCTCCTATTGTGAGTTTTATGGACTCCATTACCTCTCGATGGGTAATGTGGTAAGCACGCACGAAAATGGAATTGTGAGTGAGATCACCACCTTTCAAACCCAAGCAACTGAAGATTTTGAGAAGGAAACATTGAGGGAAGATTCGTTATCAACAAGTGAGAGGTGGCCTATTTTTCCCAATTCTTCAATGATGATTTTGAGGGCATAATTGTGGCTAGGGCTGATCTCTGACATTTATGCTTTGGAAAAGTAGATGAGTCTCGAAGAAGTCAAGGACTCAACCATGTTCACATATTCTTTGGGTGTGGTGAAAGGAGAGACTGTAGTCTCGGTGAGTAGTTTTATTAGAGCATTTCGATGTAGCTTGGAGGACAAGAAAATCCCCTATAAGGTGATGTTGGCTTGGGTTTCCTTCAGCTGGTTAGGGACTTTAGTTTCTTCAATGGTAATGTCTGGTATGGGAAGTTTTTCAACAACACTTTTTTCCTTTATTCGTCTCGATCACGCGAGGATATGAATCTTTGTAGTGTCTCCTTGATCTTGTTATGTGATTTACTGAGTTGGGGAAGAAAAGGAACACTGTGTCTTCATCTATTTATGGTTAAAAGATTATTTTATTGATTTCTCCCAACAGATCTTCGAAGGATATCATTCTGCATAAACTGGCTACTAGACTGGTGTCTTATCAACTAGGTTGGTAATTTGAGATGTCAAATCATTTCCACATCCAATGGTGACTATATCATCTTCCCAAGAGAAATCAATGCATTCAACAACCTTGATGGCTTCATCGTATAGATCTTCCCACATTAATGGGGAGTTGTAGGGTCCCTAAAGCTTCAAAACGATGAGAAACTCATCAATATTTTAAATTTTAAATGTTTATCCAAAATCGCCCATAATCTGCACTATGTCATCTAGACTGACTTCATCAATGGGTACCACCCAATTATCTGACTCCCGGACCAATTTTTGAGCTTCCATGAACAAGCCACTGAATTTGTGACAATCTATAGTCATCTTGATTGTCAATTTCAACCCAAACTTTAAGAGATGGTTTAATACAATAGTTAATTCCATATTTTTCCTTTTACATCGGTTATGGACGGAGATGCAGGACTTGTGAGGAGTGAAAAATCTTGGTTGGTGAATTAAGTAGGGTGTAGGAGAAAATTTAGGTAAACTTTGAGAGTTTTGGGTGGGATTATGAGTATGATGGGTGTTTTACTCGGCATAATTTGAGTAGAGGGATCGAATTCTAGGTCACTCTTTAAAAATATGGCATTTTCATGGGTTGGAAGTGGGTTATGAGTGGTGATGGGTTTAGGATTTGCTAGTGGGGAAATGATACCTGGGTCAATTAAACCTTAAATCATTATCTGAAGGTGGAAGCATTGGTTGGTAGCATGCCTAACAAACTGGTGGAAGTCAGAATGAGAATCGACTTTGAAGTTTTTCGAGAGTGAATTTGGTAATGGAGGAGGGTCCAATGGTTTAATGATATTGCGGTTCATCGGGGCCTCGTAGACTTTGAATAGGGGATCATGGAGCTAAATTTACTCTTTCTTGTTAGGGTTGGGGCAACTTTTCGATGCCCAAGATTTTGTAGGTTAGGAAATGTTGGTGATGGTTGAGACTGTAGTGCTGGCGGGCTTCTCATATTTTTAGGGAATCAATTCTCCAGTCACTTTCTTTGGGTAGTATTTTACTTTGGGAACGTCTTCCCCAATTTCTACACCGACTTCTTGAAGGGCTCGAAAGTGTGGTAAGTATTGGCCTCCTATGAACGCATAGATATGAGGTAAGAAGTTCTTCCTCAGGATACTCACTTGTTCCTCCTAGGAGGTTCTATTGGTTATTATACCATCTTTATCTCCCCACTTTCATATGAAGCTACTTATGGTTTCCCTAGGGTTCTACTTATGAATCTCAAGATCTCGGCATGTAACCTTTAGCTCCTCATTGTACTTGTACTGTGAAATTATTTCTCACGGGACATCCTCCCAACTACGGATTCTTAATTCTTTGACAGCCATAAAACATTTAAGGGAGCTTTATTTCAAGTTCCACATAACATTTGGGTTATTATCTCTTTTAAGGCACCAAGGAGGGTAATGGCTTGGTGATAGCTTCGAAGATAAACAATTGGGGGTTCGCTTCCCCCGAACTTCTCGATGTCTAGCATATTGAACTTCTCTAGTAGTTTGGCTTCAGGATACGGAGACATATGGGTGTAGTCCATGTTGTTCCTAAATATCTTGACTTGGTCAAACTTCTTTGATAACAACTTGATGTCTTCCTTGACCCTATTCACTTCCTTTTCCTTACGATCTGTGGGTACTAGTAGGTTAACTCCTAGATGGTCAAGGTTCAAGATAGGGAGTTGAGCTAGCGGTGGCGCATTGGCAAGAGAGATGTGTGGAGCATGTTGATAATATTATGGGACCTAAACAGGCTCAGTAGCGGGTGGTACCATTACATGATAAAAGAAAACCTCATGTTCTTTGGGAATCTGGGCTCAGTGATGTTGTGTCTCACGGACCTCGATTTGAAGGTTCTCAATCTTAACACTGAGTTGGGCTAAGAAGGTCCTCTGGTTAGGCTACACTTTTAGTGTTTGGTCGAAATTCTCTATGAAGAGATAATGAAGCTAAATCCCAAATTATAATGAGGTAGCAGAAGCGTTGGCGGAGATTTTGTAGGTATTTGGATTCTTAGTATGAAGTTCGGATGCATTCCGGTGAAGTTTCGTACACAATCGCATGATCAAGGGCATTTTAGTCTTTTCACAGCTTGGGTACCTGGACCGACATCTCACGGAAGTTGTAGATCTCCTCGCTAGATTTGTGTGGCCACGAACGGTACGCGATTCCGATTCATAACGAAGAAGTTACGGCGATTTCGGCGAAGGAAAAACAAGGAAGCAAAAGAGGAGAAGGGAGAAGAAGAGAAGAGGAATGCAGTAGGCTACTGCATTCTGCCCTGCTTGATCGATAGATCGACCCATTTGGTCGATCAATCGACCATTCTAATTTGTCAAAGTTTTGCCTAGGTCGATCGATCGACCAAAGGGGTCATTCGATCGATGCTCTATTTTCTGCAGATATTTTGCCTTCTTTTCTTTCTTCTTTATTTTTATTCCAACTTACTATATAAGCCAATTTTGTTGTAATAAGACCATATATCAGTTTAGGAACGTTTTTAGGTTAGAATAGTTAGGGTTTTGGTTTGGAGAGCTCATTTTCTCTTCCTCTTAGATTGACAACCCATGTGGTTTTGTAAGATTGAACTTTTCTCTTCCATTTCCTTTAATATAGCTTGTTTTCCATTAATTCCTGCTTTCTAGATAGTTTTCATTCTTTCATAATTAGGTTTTCATGCTTTAATTCTTGCTTTCTTAGTTTAATTAGTTCAATTTAGTTTATTTACATGTCGTGCCCTTAGATAAATAGGGTCAGGATTTCATTTACGCCATTTACGGGTTTGGACCTCGAAAATTAGGTTTTGTGTAAAATTGCATTTAATTGAAACCTCGCGTATTAAAGTCGGATTATTAGGCGTTTAAGTTTCTTTGTCATGCAACGTTAGTGTTTATAGCGATTATCCGAATTTAATCCGCGTGTGACCATTTTCCGTTAAATGTTTAATCTCGTAACTTTGGCTTAAATTCCTTATTGTGTGATGTTTATGATTAATTGAAAATGATCGATTAAATGTTTTCGAATCGAAATTCTAATTAGTAGTTGTTTAGCCCGTGAATGTGTGTATGCGATCCCGATCCTCGCTTTACTTTAATTTAGCGTTAACTTCTCTTTTCTTTTGTCACCATAACCTCCCATCACCTTTTCATTTATTTATTTTACACTTTTATTCCTGAAGTAATTAAACAATTAACATCTAAAATTCAATCACTCCCTGTGGATTTCTTACGATACCCAACTTACCGATGTGCTTGCTTGTCAAGTGTAGTAGTAGCTTAGGTTTTCTTTTGTATCGTGGAGGCGAAACACACAACGATTGTGTCCTCACACGAACACACTTTTTCCGCCCGGTCACACGTCAAGAGAGAGGCATCAAGGACAATATTAGTGCTTGTGAAACCATGTATTTCAAAGGTCAGCAGATTAAGTTATGGAATGGGATTGTGTTAGGTACCCATCCCCCCTTTCGGTCTTTCAGGGGAATGTGTTAATTTTCTCCTATAGAACTCTGTGACGTGTGTGCTTATGTGCATAATACAATTGGAGAATGGAATCGATCGACTTGAGTCATGGATAAAGGCAAAGTGATGTCATCCTTAGGTGTGTTCCAAAAATAGTAAATAAGAAATATGATGTAAGTGTTTGTCGATTCATAAGTCGTTATGAAAAAAAAAATTGTGTGTATTGGACAAGACACAAGCATATAAAATATATATATATATATATATATATATATATATATATCATGAATATATGATGAGAATGAAATAACAACTATATGCGGGAGGACTCAAGTCAAAGGATTTACCCAATATGCCTACGTAGCCTAGAGGGCATCAAAGTCCACATAATTTGAAGACAATATGGGGTGTGGTTTAACCCATAAATCTAGCCGATGACTTTATTAGTGTGTGTGTGTGTGTGTGTGTGTAGAAAAAGGTATATTCTTATGAGAAAGTGTGATGAGAAATCCCCTTTTGTAAATTACGAGTGAACCTTCTTTCTTATTTTTGGGTTTTTCTACGAAAATAGAGTATGTGAAAGTACTAATAATAAAAGTTTAGAATTAAGATATGTGATGTAATGAAGTAGAGTAGCGAAAATGACGTGACTAACGCAAAATTAGAAGAATTTAAAGACAAAAGGTAAGAGATAGACCTCCTTGGGAAGAGTTTAAATATATCTTTCTTGTAGATGTAGTGATATCAAGAGAAAGTGGTTATGGTTTTAGGAGGAGGGTAAAAATTTACTTAAAAGAGTTTGAAAATGATGGAAGGAATGTGGGAAATAACAAATCCAAATTTGAGGGAATTCCCTCTCAATTTTTGAGAGGGATCTTTAGGTGTTCTTCTTAAAGTGAGGTCATCAAATCTATTTATAGGGTCAAGGGGCTTCCGATCAGCATGGTCCTAGACCTGCCTATCGGAATACAACCCTAGACACACTACTTATAGAAAGGGTCCTGGGGTTTCTCATTAGCAGTCTAAGGCAGGTTTTTGGGAAAATGCCCATAAAATGCAAATCGTAAGTTCGAATCATGGACCGGGGGGGATGGCCTATTAGAAAGGGTATTCAGATTGTTTTAAAAATCCATTAAGACACTCCCTAGTTTGGGAGTTGATCGAAGTCAAATGGGGCCCAAAACCGCCCGCTTGTCACTTGATAGGAAATTTTTGTAGGAAAATGGATCATTCGTTCCAACCGTAAGGTCGATTTGCGCATGGGATGGACTGTTGGAAAGGGTATTCAATGGACTATAAATATTCATTCAGCTTCATTCATTTCAGAGAGTTTACATTTGTCAAACGTGGCTTGGAAGCGTTTATTGACCGTTCGGAGTAAAATCGGTCGTTAGTCCATACTGTAGGGATAATTTGCGCATGCTATGGACTGTTGGAAATGGTATTCATATCCCTTTAAATAATTATTTAGTCTCGTTCGAGCTGAATAGTTAAGAGGAGTCAAATAGAGTCAGGGAGCACCCGGGGCTTCAGGATTGATTTTCGGGGTAACGTAGATTATTCGTACGAACTGTAAGGAAAATTTGCACACATGATGGAGTATTGGAAATGATATTCAGTTCCCTTCAAAGATTTATTCATCTTCATTCATTTTAGAGAGTTGACCTTGGTGAAATAGGGCTCGAAAGTGTCCAATTACCCTTTGGAGTAAAATGGGTCGTTCATCCGTACCATAAGCATAATTTTCACATGGGATGGACCATTAGAAATGGTACTTAGATCCATTTGAATAATCATTTAGTATCATTCGAGCTTAATAGTGATAAGAGTCAAATGGAGTCCGAGAATTCCCGATGGCCTCCAGATCAGTTTTTGGTGTAAAACAAATCGTTCGTCCACAACGTAAGGTTAATTCATGCATGGGAAAGACCTTTGGAAATAGGAGATCCTTTTGAAAATTAGTTGAGATTTTTTTAGGCGACGAAGTTGACCAGAGTCAAACGGGGACTGACAGCACCCAGTGGCCTCTAGATCGATACTCAGAGTATGGCCAAGGGTTTACGGTGAATGAGTGAGTTCTAGGGACCTAATTAGGTTATTAGGAGGCTTCTAGGATGGGTAGTTTACACATAGGCATCACAGTAATGATAGTATTGGTGTGAGGTAGGCTTGACTCTATTGTCGAAGTCCTAAAAAATAGGCTTAGTCATGTTTGACGCATTGGTTTTTACTCACCCATGTTACGATTTTATCTGATATCTCTTATAAGAGGAAAAGCATTCTTAGCTTTACCATTAGGTTTCGAATTTAGATTACATACTTTTTGAGTTTCTTTAAAGACATCAACATGTGAAATTACTTTCCAAGGATTGTATAAATTTTGGCCCATTTTAACAAAGACAGCATTTGCTTTTGGAAGAGTCCTCTTTTTTACCAGAAATGATATCATCATAATGTTTGATTATGTTTAAAAATTTATACATTTCATAAAAACATTTGAAACCTTTTGTTTGAATTCCTTGAATTAAAATGAGGTAGTTTTATACCTTTCTTCCAAAATAAATATTTTCTCAGAAAGTTCTTTTAGTTTTGAAACAAATAATTTTTTTTATCTCATGCGCAACACATTGGGCTGTGTAATCTTCAGCATTTTTCTTAATAGTTTTACTAAGTTATTCAACATCTTCAGTTAACTATTTAACCATTTTATCTAAAAAGTCTTAGTTTAAAATTCATGTATATCATGTAGGTCATCATCGGACTAACTAAGTGATGTGTGTGAAGTGTCCCCTAACACTTTAGTTTTTATAGTGGAACTCACACAAGTTCAATTTTTTGTAAGATTTTTCATCTTGACTCATACATGAATTTCAACTATCTATATTATTTATAGTAGTAGTAGATATAATATATACAATCGCGTGAGTTATATCATTCAAAACAGTAGGCAATATAGCAGTCTCAACGGGCAAGCATGTATTATCATCAGAATATATTATCTAATCAAATAAGGACATGCATGATTCATTATCAATGGATGACTCGGGTTCATCCTATTCAAATTCACTATAATCATCCCAGTTTTTTTACATATTATCCTTGATAATGTTATTCATTTTAACTCTACACTTAGTAGGAAGGTGTCCCATTTTCGCACAATAATGACATTGAACATCACTATAATCTTTCTATTATGATCAGAGGTCTGTTTGTCACAATTTCTATCATGTGGTTTATAATTTTGAATGTTCTGATAGCCAGATTTCAATTCTTTAGAATCAAATAAATTTCTAAACATTAGGATTTTCTTTAATTGTTCGATCATTAGGGCAATCTGGTATTCTAAACTTAATAATCATAGTCATGCTTTGGATCTAAGTCAAAGTCAGGCAAGACCTTTTTACGGACAACTATTTTAGAAGAAAAACAACATTAGATTCTGAGGATCTCTTACTATGGGAGGTTATTTGTATCTTATACTCTAATTCCTTTTACACAGTTTTGAGTTTACTACTTAATAATTCAAGAGTTAGGTTAGGGTCATCCATCTCTACTATCGCATATCTTTTTTTTAACAAATTTAGCAGGTAGAGATCTCAAGATTTTACGTACGATTTCTTTCATATCATAAACTATCCCATTAGAATGCAATTTAGTGATAATATCAATTAACTTAATGTAGAATCATCAAAAGATATCGTCTCATCCATCATAAGGGTGCTTTATTATTGAACTAATATGTGGATCTTCCCATCCTTAACATGCTCATCACCATCATGGGAAGTGACTAGGGTGTGCAAAGCTTCTTTGGAAGTGGTACGCATAGATATATGTTTAAGTTCTTGTTAGTTCATAGACCTAAAAATGAAGTTCTTTCCCTGATTATTACTAAATAACATTTATTTTTCCTCTTTTGTCAATTCACTAATACTTTTCTTAATTCTTATAGTATTGGTTTAAGCCAAAGGCTTAGTAGGGTGAACATAACCATAGTCGATTATGTGCCATACATCGTCACCCAAAGGTCCTTCGATAAAAGAAATCATATTTAACATCCATTAAGGAAAATTGTTTCCATCAACGAGGGGTGGACAAAATTCTCAAATTTTTTCATCCATTTTAGAAAACTAGAATCCAAAAGAAATTTTAGGAGTTTCAGGATCACAATTTTTTTGACAAACCCGCTCTGATACCACTTGAAAATCGTTCACCATATTATTAATAAAAGTTAAATTTTAGGTAAACACGAAACATACTTTTTAAGGAAACTCCATTTGAATAAACTACGCAAGATGTGTAAACAGTTAAACAAAATCAACTTTCAGTAGCAAGAATGTAAGAGTTAACAACATAAAGTAGTAAATTGACACAGATATTTTTTACGTGGTAAAACCCCAAACTTGGGGGAACCTCTATATTGACCTCTACGGCACAACCAAAAATTCCACTATAATAAAACAAGTATTACAAGCATACAATCAAATAGACAAGATCCTAAGCTAAGTTAAGAAATACACCTGACGAGAAAAATCTCCACCACGGTATTAATTTTGAAGATTTGATCTTCCTGATTTCATTCCTAAGCTTTATTACCTTGATCCTTCCAGCCGACCCAGTCAAACCAAATCTCTCAAAACAACAACACACTTTACTCTAAGTGTTTTTGTGTGAGAATGATGGTGGCTTTGATGTGCCTAAATGCAGTATGTAGTCTCACATCTCTCTTATATTATACAAAAAGTCTTATGAATTTAAAAGAGATTCTATATGAGATGAAAAATTTCATACTCAAGAAAATCATACTTGGCTTAAATCATAATTTTTGAATTCAATGTTAGATCTTCAAAAATCCATATCTAAACAAAAAAATTATTTATGCACAAAATGCATTTTGCAAACCGTAAAACTTTATTTTAAAATATTTTTGATCTAAAACTCATAAATGAATGGAAGTCTCATTTTCAAGATTTGAAATAAAAAAATGTTGGATCAAAAACATATATGACAAAATATAAGATCGAACTACAAAGAATATTTCTCGAACAGAATTAACAAAAGCAGCCTAAGATTGAATGTGGAAATGTATCTTTTAAGTTCAACTCACAATTTTTAGAAATAAGTATGAGAAGAACCTTGAGACAATATTTGTAAGAGAAAAAAGGTTACCAGAGTGTTACAAAACCTAAACTCAACCCCACATAGAAAACCCTAACAGTTTTTTACTCTAAACCCTAGGTTTCCTTTGAAGACATTGTACAAAAAGGCGTTTTGTTTGTATGGAAACACTCATATATCACTTTTATTTTTTACTCTCTTTCTCTCTTGTATTCTCTCTATTTTCTTCTCTCTCTCTCTCCCTCTCTCTCTATTTATCTCTATTTATCTATCTATCTATCTATCTATCTATCTATCTATCTATCTATCTACATTCTCTCTATTTTTTTCCTTTCAACCAAAAGTCTCCTAGAAGTTGTCAAAAGCTAACATAAAGGCTCATATTTATTATGAGGCTAGAAGGTTCGGGATAATCTAAGAAAATGGATGGATGAGATAAAAAAACATATTCTTAAATTGTAAATCTAACAATCCATAGTCATATGCATAATAGAACACTCTCATTGGTCAATATTGGTAACATTGTGATTATCATACACAACAAGCATATCGTTGATGGATAAAATCTAATGGCTCAAAATGCATCTAAGGAATGTGATAGGGAAGAAACTCAAAAATAACTTATCAACACACACTAGCAGGCCACACGTGTCACACCCTAACTAGATATAACTGCGTGTTTTGATGTTTTAAAAATCCCATTTTATATAGCAATTGTTTATGCCAGTTTTCTTTTCTACCCATGATGTTTTTAAGGGTGTTATTTAATTCAAGTTTTAACCCCAAACATTTATAAACCTAATTTATAAATGTTCAATAATTTTTTTTAAAGGTTTACAAATGTTTAAAATTTGCCAAAAACATATTTAAAAATATTTTAACACACACCCCATGCATGAAATGTATTTATGTCATAAGTGTGTCTTTGAACTTCCCTTTTGCCTTATTTGGTAGAACTTGTAGGATGCTTGATGCTTATTTAAGTATTTTTATTAACATATAAAAGAGCTCAAAAAAAATTTAAAAATATTTTGTCAACATATCCAAACTATTTGGAACTCCCGTATGGTATTGACTCAAGTAAGTTAATCTTATAGTGTGTTCTCAGTTTTTAAACCAAAGTCTAACTATTTGCAAATTTTCATTGTATTTTTAAACCATTAGTCCCTTGACTACACGATTAGTTGCTACAACTTACAGTGGTCCTATGCGAGGTGTTTGTGCCTCTTAAAAGACCGATGAGCGGTTCTTTTATGCTTACACTCTTTAACGGTTTGTTTATTGGTCTAAGACTAATTGTTTGAAAATTATAGTCATATTCTCAAACAAAGAGTACCATGACTACGTGGTCAGTTCCTAAGAGTTACATTGCTCACGTGCGAGGTGTATATGCCTCTTATTGATCTGTTTGCTAACTGTTTTGTATTTTCAACCATCAACGACATGTTTTTAAGCCTAACTCTAAATATTTAACAATTTTGTATCATATTCTCACTTGGGTGTCCCGTGACTATGTGATCAATTGTTACGAGTTACATTGGCCCCATTCAAAATGTTAATGCCTCTTACATTCCTATGTGGTGAATTTTTTGCATTTTCTCCCTTTAACGGCCTGTTTTTAAGACTGAGTCTAACTATTTTCAAATTTTCATCATATTCTCAAATCAGGAGTCCCGAGACTACGTAGTCAGTTGTTATGAGTTAAATTGATTTTGTCTCGTGCCTCTTACGGGAATTTTTGGCTGTTTTGGTTTTGCACACTTTAAGGCATGTTTTTAAGCCAAATTTTAACTTTTGCAAATTATAGTCATTCTCAAATCGGTAGTCCAGTGAGTATGCAGACAAATGCTACGAGTTACATTAGTCCTATGTGAGGTGTTCATTCCTCTTATGGGGTCATTTTTTTACTTGTTTTCACTTTAATGACACAAGGGGAGAAATTGTCAATATATAAGGTGTATGTTTTGGGAGATAGAGTAGAAAATCACGGTTAAGTTCAATAAGTGAAATCATATCTGAATTATTGTAGATCACAACATGGTGTCTGTAATTTATTTCACTTTAGTTTTGGATCGATCGAACAATGAAATACTAAATTATTAGCCTCATATTATACTTTAACCAAAAGTACTCAAACTTTAATTAGCCATTAACATTTTCATAGTTGCACAATCACTTATATTTGGGCGTTCGATTGTGATTGTTACATCGTTTTGCGATCAGAACTAATAAATGTATAATAGGTGAATAAATGTTCCATTTTTCAATGTCTTTATCCTAGGTTATGCTATAATTATTCTAATTGCATGCATCTAACCAAATGCACCTTATATATTGACCATGTAATATGTTCTAATTGTAGTAGACAATATGCACAAACTACAAAACGTGAAATATGAGTAAATAAAATAAAAATGAAAAGAATCACAAATAGAAGCTTTTGAGGTTGCTTAAGTGACAAATAACAATTAGCATATGCAAAATACCAATTGCATCAGTGGCCACTCTAATTAAAAAATCCATATTTATATGTATCTTCTCAACATGACCATTCACAAGACGTAAGAGATAAGATTTAGGTATGTCAGCCTAATTTCTTCTTCATTAATTACAATCTTCAACATGAAGCTTATGAATCATATACATATTTCATATAGTGAAAAGAGATCACGATAAAACATGTACCATCCAAAACAACAACACCACCCACTAAACCCTCGAGCATGGGAAAAAAGAAGTAAGAAAATAAAAACCAGGAAGTAGTAAGGGGGATGAAACTTGAAGGAGGGGAAGATCCATTTTCTTAATATCATATACATAATATGTATTTTAAGACATGATACAACACTTAAGAGGTATGAATCTCAACTTCAATGTATCAAGAAAATAGAATCAAGGAAGTAGCAAGGGGGATGAAACTTGAAAGGAGGGGAAGATCCATGTTCATAGAATCATATATACAATATGTATTGTACGACATGAAACAATACCAAAAAAAAGGAAGGGAATATTTTTTTTATCAAATTTGTATATGCAATACGTATTGTACAACATGATACAACACCAAAAAGGTATAAATCACAACTACATTATATCATGCAAATAGAATCCAGGAAGTAGAAAGAGGGTGAAACTTGAAAGGAGGGGAATATCCATGTTGTTAGAATCGTATACACTATGTATTGTGCGACATGATAACACACCAAAAAGGTAGAATCTCAACTAAATTATATCATAATTGTGTCGGTAGTGTGAAATCAGTCCATTTGTTTTTTTTCTAATAAAGAGAGTAAATAAATATTATATTTCTCCTACCGAGGATTAAAAAAAAGAATATTATGTCGTAATCAATAAAAACGATAAATGTTTGGGTGTGGGTGTTCTCCTTATTACCAATGTTTTAGTAAGAAATATTATTTATAGAATTCAATTTTCAATTGTGTTTCTATGTCTTTTTCCTTGACCTTTTCACACACTACATTAAAAAACGAAATGGACCTTAATGAAACATAGAGAAGGTGTATTTGAGCTAGTCATAGGGTAATTTATTTTTTCACATCTCCATGTTCTTTATTTAAAAATGTGTATCTACAATTTCACAACAATTTATGGAGTTCTCTATTATGATACAGTGTTATAACTAGTAGTTTTGTAAATGCAATTGTGCAAAAGAAAGGATGCAATTATCATAAGAGTCTTATCGTACAAGAAACAAAGAACATAAAGCATGAGTTATGAACATGACATATGATCACTTATAATTTAAACCTTAATGGGCCTCCATCACTTGATTTGTCAAAATATTTATTCAATAGTTTTCAGCATTGCCTTTGCCTGAGGTTCCACTCCTTACTAAGAAGTTCTCCATAAGAAATAAACATCAGAAACTTTTAAAATTTAAAAATTATAATTTAGACTAAATAATTCAACATGAACAATCAGTAGCCTCGCTTGATTTTGTATCAGATATGCCCAAACCACTGTGCCAATCTAGGAATATATTCTAATAGATACAAGCCCTAATAATCTCATAAAAATCAATGTATGATATTTCAGTTTAACAAATAAAAAATACATGACATAATTTCTAACAAGTATAAGGCTTAGTTTCACCTTCACATTACTAAATGGAAGATTTTATCATAATATGCATGTATAAGTTTACAGGATTGATCCATACTGTCCTATTACAATCAATTATCCCATTCTTTCACAACTCTTTCGGAATATTATATTGAATCGAGGAGACATGTCTTACCTTTCTAAAATAGATTGTCGTTAATTGTTGGTTAAATCACTGATATGAAAATGACGAATTTCAAACATTGATTCTAGAAATAGAATGGCTAAAAAACATCCTTTAATGATAATAGAAGTTATGTTCTTTCTGGAATCTCAATCAATAATTTCTTTTATATATGGAATAGCTAGTCTCGTGTCTTTGAGCATTCTAGTTATAAGAAATTTTCCAAACCCACCTTCATAGTGGGAGAGATTCTATGATCAGGTTGAGATAACGAAATTTTTCTAAAGAGGAGGGGACTTTGATGTGTTATTCATCAGGGGCGAGGAGAAGGGAGATCATGGTGAGAGAGATAGAGAGATAGAGAGAGATAATAGGCTAAGAATGGGAAAATTAAAAGACTAGGAAAATGAGAAAAAAAAACCTAGTTATAAAAAAGGATGGTATTCCTTCCATCCTTTTTACAATTTCTCAAATGGGATACCAAATAGGAAAATTTTTAAAGTCCGTCCATTTTGTGATTTATCAAAAGGGAATCTTTAATAAATATGTGGTATAAGTTATACCAAATGGAACTGTTTTTAAAATCCTTCCTTCATATTTTCCTACAACAGAGTGTAAAAAAATTAATTCTACTTTAAGGTTCATCAATTAATATCCTTCCCAAATGGTTACCAAATGGGATAGTTTTAAAATTATGTCCCTTTTGTGATTTATCAAAAGGGATGGTAATTAATATTCATCTCAAATGGTACCCTAATACTCCTATCCCTAATAACTATTTTTCTTATCGTTGTTCACATATCTTCATTCCATATTCATAATTCGGATATTTTTGTGCAACTCCATGGTTCGACTGTTTGTATTTGAACTTATATGTATATTTATGTACTCAAAATTTTGAAATTTTCAAAAATAATTTATTGGTTTGTTGAAGTTTCATTGCATATCCTTAATTAATTATCATTTGTGATGATATTTCATATATGAACTCTCGTGATGCCAACATTTCACATTTATCTTCTAACTCATCATCTATTACGGAAAAATACGGGGACAACATATCGGGGGAGTTTTTATTTCTTTAAACTCCATTATTCGCATTATTTTTTCCTTTGTTTCATGTGTTTAGGTCATTTCCTGTAGTGATGATATAATGGACTACACACTGAAGATTTTTAACATAGATAATTTTATAAGTGTCTTTTTTAGGGGGTTTGGTAAGCACATTACTTAAACTTTCCTTAAGATTTATTTTTTTAGGTTTTGTTTTTTGTACCCGAATAGCAAAATGGAAAGATTCGTAATGTAAATCAAGTTTCTAGTTTGTCATATTTAGTTAGACCTCTACATAATCATGTACATGCTCACGAGATTAAAATGAAAACAAGTTGGTGCCCGAAATCTACAATCGATGATCGAAGAGTTGAGATCGTCACTATAATTATATGGAGAATGTATATGAGGTTAATTTTGTGCAATAATTTTATTCATTGGTATTTTAAAATTGTTTAAAACAATAAAATATTTTTCCAAAATGTTTATTAAAAGATTTTATAAGTCGTTAGAACAACACTGGGTGCCATTCGAATGAGTACACGTCGACCAATATGGAATGAGACTTCAAACGATACAGACTTTGGCAAACGGTGACCGAATGATTATCTCGTTGGAAAGTTAATTTGATGGGTGTTCAAACGAGGTAGATACTTCATCTAAAAAATATGTGCCTCGTTCGAATGAGTTGCCAAATTTTTTTACCTGATTTCAAATGTAATCTTTTAAGTTTATTTCTTTGAGATTTTTCTCTTGATATATGGAGATATGAGCTTACGATTTCTATCAATCCTTTTAGACATTATTTTATTATCAAACTCATTTTTTTTTCAAATTAAAACCCTTTGGGTGATTTTAGATCCCTTTACAAAATAATGATGAATACATCTCTTATTCTAAACAATGTGGAGTTAATTTTTCACTACTGATGATATGAAAAGTGTTTCGTGAGGCTGATCGGTGGACACTGAGGCAAGTGGAGCTTGATATGTGGGGCATTATTGGATTTGCATAATTTTCTATAAAGAATAATGAATGGAGAAAAACTACAATTCTTAAGGGAGTCTATGTTTATAAGTTTATCCCTAAAATTCTGTAATACCTAGTTATGACAACGGTGGAAAATGGTTTTACCCGGAAGGAGTTTTTCCTCATATAATTTCTTGTTATTTTTGGATTGTTTTTTTTCCCGATTTAGATTCATATATCATGCATGTTTAAGTTTGCCGAATTAATCAAGATAAAATTGTACTTAATTGAATTTGGCTTGTGTGTGTAACCTAATATACAATTTCAACATATAACTAAACCACCCCATGAAACCCATTTTACATTAATGATATGTTGTTGTAATAGCTTGTGTGTTTATTGAAGGAACAAAATGTATCCTTTTATAGGACCTTTAGAGAATCTATTCATTTGTTGGTAGTATGGTAACTTATGGAATCTATGAAATTAAAATTTGAACACTCAAAATTATGGAATTTTGAATTTTTAAATAGTTATAGTCAACTAGTATATTCGCCTATAACTTTCTCATAGAAAGTGAGTTTTTGGATTTTTGAAGACATATCCATTTCACCTAATCTAGTCGATTAACACTCAATATATAGTCAACTATAACTCAAGGTATAGTCGACACATGTGATGTTGCCTATATGAGATGATCATGAGTTTCGCGCATGAATGGTTTGATGTAGACACTTGTTAAT
The DNA here is from genome assembly GCA_949130495.1 of Sambucus nigra. Taxonomy (NCBI): domain Eukaryota; kingdom Viridiplantae; phylum Streptophyta; class Magnoliopsida; order Dipsacales; family Adoxaceae; genus Sambucus; species Sambucus nigra. The sequence continues at coordinate 299,196,725 of OX422217.1, read as the reverse complement.
GCTAGTTCTATGAACTTGGTTCGAAATTTTTTGGAGTATGTTCTGATGCTTGTGATTTGATCATGCTAGAGATGATTGAATGCTTCATTGCAATTCTTGGGCACTTGATGTCATGGTTGCATGGTAGATATGATCCTTAAAATATACTTCATCATGTATTGATTGGTTGTTTTATCTCAAGTACATTTGAGAGAAGATAGGGAAGTATATTATTATATATTAATTGTGTTATTATAACACAAAATCCTATTTTATTTAAGTACTTTATGTTTCACAATTTTGATTTTACGAATAAACCTTATTTGTGGACTATTATTCAGCATATTATCAAATAAGTTCATTTTAAGATCAAGGAATAATAAGTTAGTGGTGAAAACTCCGATTCATGGAAAATTGAATTTCACCAAGAGGGTATTGGATACTTAAACATGGAATTGCATTATGTGTTTTCTAACTTTGAAAATAATGCCTATCTATTCGAATGATTTTGAGATTACTAAATTAGGGTGTAGTTGTAATTATATAATGGATTTAGTTACAACTAAATATGAAAGGAAATCAATTTTGTGAGTTAATATGGAAGTTATTTTAATTATTTTCCTTCGGTGTAATATGCTAAATTTTTAAATAAAATAATTGTATTGCTAATTATGTTATACATGGGTTGCTCTAGAATATTATACGTAAATTATACGCGTGCGTGAATCCCAATAGGTCTTATATGAGTTATAGAGTATATTCTTCGGTTTTGATGTCACGTGATTGGCGTTGCATGGGATTTTTGTAGTAAAGTTTGTTAACTAGTGAGTAGTATTCTTGGAGGCGAAAAAATCTTTTATCTGTAAATTTTTAATTAAAACCCCTTTGAGTGATTGTTAGTCCATATTTTAGTACTAAATGTATTATTGTTGGAGATTCATTTGGTCTATTTTTTTGTTAACTGTGAAGATTATGTATCAGAGTTTTTGAAAGATAAAACCCAAGTATTTAAAATTGAGTATGTGGAATATTTTAATGTTGTTTTAAGGGTGCTTGTTAAGAAGATTCCATGGTATATTAGTAACCCCTGCAGTGCACCTTTGGAGGTGGGGGTTGCATTCTTCTCAACCATTCTTTTAGAAAATTTTGGATCATTTGATGTGGGCATTTTAAGGTGCTTAATATTCTAAAATTATTATTCCCATGATACTATATGTTTATGTATGTGTTTACTTACCAATATTACATAAACATGGTACCTTTGTGTTAATATTGATATTTTCATGGGAATAAATGAATATACGGGACTCAAGTATTTGATTGATTTTTCCAAAGATTCTTAAATATTATAAATGGTGTTTCCTATATTTTTGAATATTTGTAATGAAAGTTTATGTTGAATTCTAAACTTTCATAATTGTGTATGTGAGATACATGTATATGGGTGAGGGTTTAAATACACTGAATATAGATAAATTTTCATAAAATGTTAGTTTAAAGTAAATTGAAGTTCAAATAAGACATGAAAATGTGGTTAAACATTTTGAAAAAAGTTATATGTGGGTTCAAAGGGTAAACCTTTGAATATTTGATGCTTAAGTTAATAATATGTGTAGTAGACTTGAAAATGGATTGTTTAGAAAATTAACAATACAAAGAATGAACTTATGAATTTTACCCCAAATATGATTTTTTTTAAATAGCAGACATGGATACACAAAATCTTAAAATGAACACAAATGCGATAATAATGGTCCTTGACCTTATGACCAAAAAATAATGTTACTTTGTTAAACGTAAAATGTTGGGCGTACATTGACTTTAAGTAATAAGGGCTAAATGGAAAAATGTGTTCAAAAGTGTAACAAGGGTGACAAGGTGGCAGTTACCTTGGGTTCTGGCCGTCAGATTCGGTGAAATATTTAAAGTAGTATCAAGGAATTAAAAGCCCCATTTATGAAAATAAAGGTTGGTGATAAGAAGGGTATTTTTGATAAAAGTGGTGATTGAACCACAAGTAAACAAACTTTATGTTAATTGATAGATTTTCACAAAAGAGTATAGAGAAAACTTAAAGAGGTCTTGGAGATCTAGACCCAAAACCAGTATCCATGGAAGCAGCGATTGCTATATTTATGGCAGATGGTGAAAGCCCACAAACATAAATGGGAAAGGTTAACTATGTGATGTAAAATTATTTCAATTAAATGATATGGTATTCATAAATTTGGAGAAAGATAAGTTATTAATAATTATATACAAATGTGATATTCTAGGTTAAATGACATGTAATGAGATTATGATTAGTCCTGGAAATGGAATAATTGATAGACCCATGGTATAATGAATGAAATAATATAATCGGTTAACACAGTAATCTGCTAATAAAGTTATAGGTTATTGGGAATAAAGAAACAAGGAAGCATAATTGGGTGTTCAAATAATCTATAGCGGTTATTTCCCTAGGTTAACATATGAGTCATATACCGAGTGTGTGTGTTATGTCTTAGACATGGAGGAATATATTTTATCACATTTTAATCATGTGGATTAATTTACTAAACTAACGCTTTTGAAATCAAATGGTAAAGCATAGAATATATGGTTTAATGGCATTTAACCAAAAATAAAAGGAAATGTTTTTAATAAAACATGGTTAATTCAAAATTGTGTAGTTAATGCGTATATGATGAAGTTAATATATGATATGGCTTTCGTTCATATATGTATTGCATTGTTATTGGGAACCCCAATTGATATTGGATCATTTTTTTCCCTTTGCTATGACAGGTTAATAATTATTCTATATATCCAGATCATTTTTTAGGTATGCGATTCTTACTATTTATGCTAGTAGTATTGACTGTACAAAACCTAAGGTATTCCCAAATGCATTTTTTAGTTGTTATTACTATTTTATGTGCCTAGAAATGTATTTCCATGTTAATTATTAAAACACAATTTAGTTAAAGTGGACTAGAAACATTATCTTAATTGGTTCACATGACTCCACACTTAACACAACCGGTTCAAATCGGGTTGACCCACGTGTGACCCCTAAATTCGGGATGTGTACTACATTGGGTCCTTGATATAGTCCTAATTTTAGAAGCAAGCCCATATCCTTCTTTTTTTTTATAAAATAACTTATTTACAAACAGAGAGAGAGAGGGGGAGAGAGAGAGAGAGAGAGAGAGAGAGAGAGAGAGAGAGAGAGAGAGAGAGAGAGAGAGAGATTATGGGAAGAAGAAAGGAAAATGGAAATAAGTGAGCGATATCTCAAGTTCATCAAGATGTAAATCTTATTTGGGTGTCCACGTGTCTCACTTTTTTATAAGATCATATGCTTGAAGAACAATATTATTTCAACAATGGGTATTGTCCATCTCTCTTAGGTAACAAGTTTTTAAAACCCTAATAATTATAAATATAAGGTCCATATAATTTGATTATTCCGTTATTGTTTGAAAATGTAATTTAAAACTATTACCATCAACTTCTGTCAGAGAATGGTTCTGATTCGATCATATTTCAGTTCCATGTTGTCCAAAATCAAATATTTAGCCAAGTTTTGCTCATACATTATTGATTTTTACACTATATTCTATTATGGTTCTGCACGTGTTTTCATCCCTCAATTATGATCATATTAATGTTTGATTACATTTGGAAAGATCCTATAATGATTTATTTGTAGTTATTTTTCCAATATTCAGTTTGCCTGTAATAACTACTGTTTTGATTGTTTCCATTATGGACGTATTTGGAGGAGTTAGAGGATGGTGTAGTAATAGTTGTTATTTGTATTTTTTGTAAAAAAGTCACTTAGTATCAACCATAAAAATTTGGGGGAATCATCGAGTAGGACAAGTGAGAAAAAACGCAACAAAAATAAAAGATACCTAACTTCGTGCGTGCGGTGTTTATTTGACCCCATTCATATGTCCTTCGTCGACTTAGATGAATTGCACACGGAGCATGCGCACGGTGTTGAATTTAGATCATGAATATAACCCAAGCTAAAAACATTCCCAAAACATGATCAGATCTTTCGAGATGGCGATTTTCACAGAATTGGAGGGCAGAGATCATTTGGGATCTTAGGGCAAAGAGTTATGGTCATATATGGATGCATTGGATTTTCCTAGTAGGAATCTAAAACCATTAAATAAGACAATAATTGATGGGACATATATTTTCATTATCCAATCATTTAAATGTTCTTATATAGCTTCATGTTTGTAATTTTTTTCTTTCATCATTGGTTGGTTAATTAATTTATTTAAATATCAATCATAGTTGTTATGGACAACATGAATATAGTATAGATTTGTCATAACTATAACACCCCGACCCGAATTTATGGGTTACCCATAGTTAACCCGGTCTGAATAGAGAGTTAGGTGTGAAGTGCAATAAAACAACCTAAATAAGGTTACTAGAGAAGTTTATTTTAATTCACATATCACTTGTTAGCATGTGATTCCAGTTTTAAGTTAAACTATGCGAGGGACCGATGGGGAGCATCCCAAAGTCCAAGTAAACCAATATATTAATGTAAACATAAATAAAATATACTTACTTGTATAATTCCCTCAAATTAGGAAACCCTCCCAACCTGCCATAACAAAGTGGGGAAGTGAGTTTATGCCCAGTGGGATTTATACAAGAAGCATAGAAATGAACGGCATAAAGGAGTACTCACATGCTACAACCACATGTATGTGAAAATATGTATATATCTACATATGTACACATTTGAAAAATGCATATTTATTTGCATTAACAATTTTACTTTCGAAAACCTTACTTATCAAGATTAATTTCTTAATCTTGTAAAGACTCCATTTATTCACTCTTAGTATTCCTCACTTTATTTAACAAACATGGTTCAACAATTCATACCATTACACTTTATTTATCCAAACCCATTCCTTTTTCAGAATCGCCCATTTTATTCATACAATATATTTCAGTATTTTCATTAAAAATCACAATTTCAACGTAGGCATTCACCATGTTTGAAAAACTTATTTGTTATTAGAAAATCGTTTCAATACATTCTTATGCAAATTATGGGTTTGTAACACCCCACTTAATTAAATACTGGGTGATTAGTCATTTATTAAATTATAATAGAATATACATTTGGTCCATTCTTAGCATCAATGTCGAAAACCTTTTATTTACTAACCACCTAGTATTTAATTAGTTGATGTTAAACTTTTATCTTTTTAATTAACCTAAAAACTAAATGACAAATAATATCACATTCCACCATTTAAGTACTAAACACACATTAAATAATGACTGAATAATCATTATCTATGAATCATACAATCCAGTCTCAAATATCCATACAATATCTCGAAATAAAATTAACTCCAAAGTCTATTACATCATAATGGAACTCAACATCTCTGAGTAACAATAGAATAAAATGGACAACATGTCCGACTGGAAAGAAAGTTCATAATGAAAAACTGAGTCTCATATCAATAACCTGCAACTTCCACTGCAGTTGTAGCATGCTAAAAGATAGAATCTTCTAAGCATGATGTCCTTGTGGTCAGGCACCTAAAATGGTTAACAAAAAGAATAGAGGTTTGGAGAAACACGGGTCAGAGACCGAGTAAGATAGTTTTAAAAATTTAGCAAGTGTTTAAATATAAAATTTGCAAATACTATATTCATGTTAGGTTCACGTTCCCTCACTTGAGATACTCACCTCTCATCTAATGTGCACACCTAGCATATATATATAAACCATCCTAGTTATACTACCCCCACTAACTATTCGAATCCAAGTCTATTTCATTAATAACTAATTCATTACTCTTACCCGTATCGTTGATAATAACTAATTCATTACTCTTACCCATATCTTCGATAAAATACGTTACCAATTAATTTATATCCAATAGTCAAGCATAAATTTCTAATCTTATATTTAATCTTTCCCACACTAAGATCATGTTAAATGTCACCATTTTCTCATCTACTAAATACACACAGTAGTACAATTCACAAGTATATATATATATATAAGGAAAGGATCAAGTGAGGTCCCAGTTTGAGGACCCTGAATGAGGACCATTTTTTTAAAATAGTAAAAAAAATATTTTTGGCCTGATTTTTTTTTATGATTTTTAAACATTTCAATAAGACCATAAAAATAATCAACTCAAAATGAATTTTTTTACTATTTTAAAAAAATCGGTCAAACTTTGTCAGTTTTTTAGTTGTTTTTAAGTTGTTAAAAACTGACAAAGTCTGACCGATTTTTTTAAAATAGTAAAAAAATTCATTTTGAACTGATTTTTTTATATGGCCCTCCTGAAAGGTTTATCAAAATTGGTCTGCGCCAGCGGTATGCAAACAGAGGTCCTCATGAGATCCTCTCTCTCTCTCTCTCTCTCTCTATCTCTCTCTCTCTCTCTCTCTCTCTCTATATATATATATATATATATATATATATACAACACCCCTAGCCTGAGACCTGCGGTGCATGCATACTTTGTTATCATGTACCAGTACCTCACGTACTAAAGAAAGTACTACTGGTTCAGTTTCTCACTCGAACCATAAATACAAAGCACACATATTAGAGGAGAACATAGTTCCAAGCCTATGGGATACGCACATACCTACACACCCATATGACCATCAACACTATCGTTCTCACAGATAGCGAGTACTTAGGTTCTATGTTCTGAGGTACAAGTCAAAAATCCCCCCGAAGGCTCACCAAGATATGATTGTCCCGGTGCGAAAACCTTCTGTGATAGCAACTAACGTAGGTATGTCATACATATAATATCATAATCAACATATTATATTCATACACTCATCCTATACATGCATAGAGTATATTTCAAGTTTATCCCATAAACTAATAATTCAGATTTTATTCATATTTCCCATTACTCCTAACATCTCTTGTTAACCGAAAAGATATAAATAATTTAGTTAATTATTCCAGTATCTACCTTCAACCCATAATTATTAGTCCAAAACCCATACACATTATAACAAGTCCGAATTATATTTTAATTCCCAATAATCATTTTTCTCGATAAAGTTACCTTCTGCCCATAAATATAAAATTACAATTTGAGGATTTTCTCATCCGGTTTTGAAAAAAACTTAAAACTACAAAGTTGTGCAGAACATGATTTTATGCTAAAATTTACGAGCACACTGCCAATTTTTGCATAAAACGGTCCTAAAAGTATCATACAATGTTCGCCCTTTTTTCAAAATAATTTTCATACATTTTATCCACCATTTTTTATGTTTAATCTTTCATTCTACAACTCCAAACTCCCAAATGAATATCCCCATCAACATACTAATCTATATACATGATTTCTAATATTTTATAGTCATCAAATCATCAAAAACTCAACTTAAATTGGATTAATTCATGGTTGTCCTTTAAATCATTATTTTACCATTTATCATCAAGAACACAAGTAAAATCCATATGTCTCCCAATTTTAATTGTTAAAATTTCATCAATATTCCTCTTCTAACATAAGAATTGTATACTACTATCAATTCTAACAGAAATATAATTTTCAATTCCTCAATTTATCATAACCTTTCATGAATTTGAAAATAGTAAAAAACATATTCTAACATCAATATGACATTCAACTAAAATTCAACAAGATAAACACTTGCATTTTAATGTAGGTATGATCTGTTGAAGAAGAAATATATGGTTGTAGTCCCCTCACTTTGATTTAAACTTTGATGATGATACTCCATGTATGTTCTTGCACAAATTCTTCAAATCTTCCCTTAGACTCTTGAAATTCCTTCTCATTTCTCTTCACTATCTCTCTAACTCTTTGTGTAACTATCCTAACCTTTGATTTTATGAAAATGACTCTTCTCTAAGCCCAGACCTTTCATTTTATATGTGTAATACCGTTTTTTCCTTTTCATATATCATTAAAAAGTCCAAAAGCCACCTAGATAAGTCCCGATTAGTATAAAAAGTCCCTGAGGTACGAATATAACCCTCGGGTACTCAATTTTGACTATTTTGACCCTCCCGGACACACTGGCGCACTCAAAATGACCATATGAATTACCAAAAATGAAAATATATTTTATTTCCTAATTTAAGTCTCGACATGAATGACAAGCGTGTCCCGACTAAATTTATCAGAACTGTTGTATTTTACACTAACAACAGTTTAATCTTCTCGCATCATTATTATTACTCATTCACTAAGTAATATTTACTATAAATAAATATTAACCGCTCTCTCAGTTATTAAAATTTATTTTAATCCGAATTAATCTCCAATTAAAATTTTCCCATTATTTAAATTCATTCCACATTTACAAATCATTAAAAATTACGTCGTATTACAGGGTTTAACGCCTTGGTTGCTTAATTACTCATTTACCCACTTACTTTTCTTTTTACCTTATCTTATGGACATTAATAGATTTACGCATTTACTTGTCTAATTCACCTTTACCGAAACATTTATTACATTCATTCAAGTTTGGTTGTATTAAGACATTTCACTGCGCAACCCATTTCTTGACGTGTTCCAAATTTCCTTTAGCTTTAATTGGAATCTTCCTATACTGCATACTTTCACGGCCTCCACACCGCCTGCTATGCGCACCATATGCCCTGGTCTGTGAATTAGGTCTTTTCACCCAACGGCTCTGGGACCTTCTTTATTTATCACGGTGTCATCCAAGTTCCTTTTTATGTTTTTGTAACCTTTTACAAATGTCCACATTCTTCCAATTTCACCATCCAAAACCAAAAGCCGGAACTTAACCGTCCATTTTTCCATTAACACTTCGAAAATGATTTCTCCTTTAAGTCATTTATTCACCCACATATTAATTTAATAAAAAATCCATGTTTTAGGACTTAATTTATTATTCAACCCGTACTAGTGTAAAATCATTCATGGATATTTTTATATCATAAAAATATCCCATTTCAAGTAAATAAGCAATTTACTCTTCATTTGCCAAAAATTACTATTTGGTCATTTTCAAGTGTTTTTTTTCCAAAAATGGTTATTAAGTTTCCACTTAACATTTTAAACACCTTTTAATCATTTATACCCTTGTTCAATATCACAATTAACTCCACTTTTTACTCGCTACTTTGACATCTTTAATATTTAAAATCATACCTTTTCACATATCAAAGTCTCATTTTCTCGATATTTAAAATACACACTTTATTTATGAAATTTTACATCTTAACACCCACTTCACTTCTATTCACACATTCAACCCCTTTAACTTCCATGATTAACTTTCATACCCCAACTTATGTAAAACCTTACTCTTTGCGCATTCAAACATCAAACCCTCTTTACTTCCTACATGGATTTCACACTCTTTAAATACCCATTACATTGAAAGTTTTTGCCTTTTCATTTATCATCATTTATTCATATAGGAAATCCCCCTTTAAGTCTCACAAATGGCTCAAACAATCCTACTACATTTTATTGCATAAAATCACATTCTTTTCCTTGAAAAAATCATTATAACACATTTTTTTACATAAAATGTTCAAGACTTATATTTGTAATAACCTGCGTAATTTTTAGGGTATTTTCAAAATAAAGAGGAAAAATAAAGTTTTTGATAAAATTATTTTTATTGCTCAAATATGTTCGTTATTATTTTTAAAGGCGAGAATTTCAAACTGTTTCGAAAACGGAGTTAAAACGAATTTTAAAAAAAAAATTAATATTTTTTAACTCTTGGAATTCTAAGTCGGCGAACATTAAGTAATTTTCAAGAGTTGTTTTGACTTACAACTCTTCATTTCTTTGCCTTATTTAAAGGAGTCTTTTGGCTTCCAACTCTTCATTTCTTTGCATTATAAAAGGAAGTCGTGGGCAAGCCTTTTAACCTACTTTTGGCACAACTTTTAGCAGCAAATATATTTTATATTCCTCTTCTTTTATATACACAATGGCCCTTGAGATTTGTGAGTTCCAACCTTAGATTAGAGGTGTTATAGGGGCTATTTTATTGGTGGAGCTTTGGTAGATCTTTTGTGTTAATCTTGAGGATGTGATCATTGGTTTCTCATCATGGTTTGAGGTATGGGGTTTTACACAATATGCTCCTTAAATATTGCGAGTGTCATTCTCTTTAAATTCTTGTTTAATTGAACTCATATTTGAATTGATAAATTCATTGAAATCTGGAAAATAATTGTTGAAATTATTTTGATTCATGTGGTATCATTATATTGTTGATGAGCACGTTGTCATGAGATTTTAATATGGCACGGATGTTGGGCACCCGCCAAAATTCCTGTTTCCCGGGCTATGGCTTGATAAAGCATATACGGATGTGGTGAGGCCTGGTGACCCGGTTAAAGTGTTGTTGAGAAATTAAAATGATGAAATGCTATTGAGATTTGCATTTTGATTTGAATATTCGTACTCGTGTTGTTACGCTTTATTCATTGTTAATATATTTGTTCAGCATCTTTCCTATCGTATTGTGTACTTCCCCATATTTTCTTTTAGTTGGAAGGTTAGCGTGGATTGGGATGCTAGGGATTAATTAGAGATTGATTTTTAGGTTGAATATTTTGGGAAGAATATTCGAGAGAGAAGATTTGTATTAATCATTTCATTGATGTATAGAGCATTTTTATTCGAGTTAGATAGTTTTAATTTTAATTCGAGAGACTTGTTGTAATTGAAGAGATTGAGATTAGTGGATTTATATTATTGTGGGTTTATTTAGAGGCTCTATACCTTGTTGGTGGTTGAAATTGATTAGTTTTATCGATTGTAGCACTCCGTTCGCTCTCCCCAGAAGGACGGGGTGTTACAGATGGTATCAGAGCTTAGGTATACGGCAACCCTCGGGGCTTGGGTTTTGGGTCCATTGCGTGGTTAGCAATTTTTGGAGATAGCAAATTTTAGCTGATATTCGTGATAGGCATCTAGATTAGAGGTGAGGAATTTATTTTTGGAGACGAAATTATTTTTGAAGGTTGTTAGCCTGATTTTTTAGAGTTAGGCATTCGGCGAATTTCAAGGGCTAAATTCCATTGTTAGTGGGGAAGTGTAATAACACGCCTAATTTTTAGGGTATTTTCAAAATAAAGAGGAAAAATTAAGTTTTTGATAAAATTATTTTTATTGCTCAAATATGTTGGTTATTAATTATTAAGGCGAGAATTTCAAACGGTTTCGAAAACGGAGTTAAAACGGATTTTAAAATATTTTTTAATATTTTTAACTCTTGGAATTCTAAGGCGGCGAACATTAAGTAATTTTCAAGAGTTGTTTTGACTTCCAACTCTTCATTTCTTTTCCTTATTTAAAGGAGTCTTTTGGCTTCCAACTCTTCATTTCTTTGCATTATAAAAGGAAGTCGTGGGCAAGCCTTTTAACCTACTTTTGGCACAACTTTTAGCAGCAAATATATTTTATATTCCTCTTCTTTTTATATACACATTGACCCTTGAGATTTGTGAGTTCCAACCTTAGATTAGAGGTGTTCTTGGGGATATTTTATTGGAGGATCTTTTGTAGATATTTTGTGTTGATCTTAAGGATGTGATCATTGGTTTCTCATCATGGTTTGAGGTATGGGGTTTTAAACAATATGCTCCTTAAATCTCGCAAGTGTCATTCTCTTTGAATTCTTGTTTAATTGAACTCATATTTGAATTGATAAATTCATTGAAATCTGAAAAATTATTGTTGAAATTATTTTGATTCATGTGGTATCATTATATTGTTGATGAGCACGTTGTCATGAGATTTTAACATGGCACGAATGTTGGTCACCCGCCAAAATTCCTGTTTTCCGGGCAATGGCTTGATAAAGCATATACGGATGTGGTGAGGCCTGATGACCCGGTTAAAGTGTTGTTGAGAAATTATAATGATTAACATGCAATAAAAGAATAATGGAAGAACAACATAATCCATTCACCATAATGAAGTAATGAATAACCAACAATTAATAATAATAAGTCTGGAGGAAAACTCCTCACAACAGTCCCACAACAAAATATAAGACAAGTCTGAATCCTGAATAATTACATGCCAAAAGTCTGAATACTGAAATAAATGAAATGTCTCTAAAAGAAATGGGCGACATGCCCTATAACTGATAACTGAAGAATATTGAGTCAAGATAGATGAAGCGTCTACAAGCAAAGTCCTGTAACTTCCACAAACAGCTACAGCTCGTCATCTGAATGAGAATCCTATGCATGGTGTCCTTGTGGCTGGGCACCTAAAATGGTTTTTACAAAAATAGATTTGAAAGCAAATGGGTCAGAGCCCGAAAGTGGAAAACACTTTGAAAACAGCAAGTGTTTTAATAACATTAAAACATTAAATGCAAAGTACATGTTAGGACGTGCACTCACATGAAATTCTCACCTCTCGACTACATGTGCACTCCTAACGTACCGTACCCATCTACATGACATACACATCTAACCAAACCGTAATAAGTTCTACCCCTTACTACTCGATCCCCATATTACATTCTAGCGTTATCAAATAAGTAGAAGGCTTCACTTAAACTCAGACTCTCAATTAGTAACATAATTCACTATCAGTTAACCCGTTATGTTCTCTCACTACATTACCATAATTATGTTTACAATAAAAACATGAAAGTTCCCATTAATTAAGTGTATATTATTCACGAAATAAATATACAATACAAGCACCCCGAGACTAGCAGCAGTTCTCTCTCTCTCCAAGCTTTCTTCTCCAAAGGTGGCTATGGTGGCTAGGGTTTGCTTTGGGAAAGTTTTGGAAACCTAATCTAATAACCCCCGTAGCTTATTGGGTCATTAAGGGTTGGTTAGTGGGTTTAGTGGGTCAACTCCCAATCAGATAAAAACTCTTAATTTTCGTCACTTTTAATTCCCAAAAATACGAAATTACCAAAATACCCCTTATGTTGCCGGTATGGCCTAAAAATACCCCGGGACCCAAACTAAACCCCCGGCTAGTGTTTTCTGACTATCTTGACCCTTCCGGACGCGTTGGCGCACTCAAAACAACCATATGGTTAATAGAATTTAAATTCACTTTTACAATTAAAATAATTATATCCTAACGCGACTGTCTCACGCGTCCCAATAAAATGTCCAAATTGCCGTATTTCAATCTCACGACAAATTTCATAATTCAATATTCATATAACATCATATATACTCAATATAGTCAAATACCAACTCACATCTCGCTAGTATTTTATCCGGATTAATTCCCAATTAATTCTCATTTAATTAATTAATCCCAAAAATAAATATCGCCAAAAATACGGGGTGTTACAGTTGGAAGGTTAGCGTGGATTGGGATGCTATGGATTAATTGGAGATTAATTTTTAGCTTGAATATTTTGGGAAGAATATTCTAGAGAGAAGATTTGTATTAATTATTTCATTGATGTATAGAGCATTTTTATTCGAGTTAGATAGTTGTAATTTTAATTCGAGAGACTTGTTGTAGTTGAAGAGATTGAGATAAGTGGATTTATATTCTTGTGGGTTTATTTAGATGCTCTATACCTTATTGGTGGTGGATTTTGATTAGTTTTATCGATAGTAGCGCTCCTTTTTCTCTCCCCGGAAGGACGGGATGTTACAGATGGCATCAAAGCTTAGGTATACGACAACCATCGGGCCTTGGGTTTTAGGTTCATTGCGTGGTTAGCAATTTTTGGAGATAGCAAATTTTAGATGATATTCGTGATAGGAATCTATATTAGAGGTGAGGAATTTATTTTTGGAGATTGTTAGCCTGATTTTTGAGAGTTAAGCATTCGGCAAATTTCGAGGGCGAAATTCCATTGTTAGTGGGGAAGTGTAATAACCCGCGTAATTTTTAGGGTATTTTCAAAATAAAGGGGAAAAATAAAGTTTTTGATAAAATTATTTTTATTGCTCAAATATGTTGGTTATTATTTTTAAAGGCGAGAATTTCAAACGGTTTCGAAAACGGAGTTAAAACGGAATTTAAAATAATTTTTAATATTTTTAACTCTTGGAATTCTAAGTCGATGAACATTAAGTAATTTTCAAGAGTTGTTTTTACTTCCAACTCTTCATTTCTTGGCCTTATTTAATGGAGTCTTTTGGCTTCCAACTCTTCATTTCTTTGCATTATAAAAGGAAGTCGTGGGCAAGCCTTTTAACCTACTTTTGGCACAACTTTTAGTAGTAAATATATTTTATATTCCTCTTCTTTTTATATACACATTGACCCTTGAGATTTGTGAGTTCCAACCATAGATTAGAGGTGTTCTTGGGGATATTTTATTAGAGGTTCTTGGAGGAGCTTTTGTAGAGTTTTTTGTTGATCTTGAGGATGTGATCATTGATTTCTCATCATGGTTTGAGGTATGGGGTTTTACACAATATGCTCCTTAAATCTCGCTAGTGTCATTCTCTTTGAATTCTTGTTTAATTGAACTCATTTGAATTGATAAATTCATTGAAATCTAGAAAATAATTATTGAAATTATTTTGATTCATGTGGTATCATTATATTGTTGATGAGCACGTTGTCATCAGATTTTAATATGGCACGGATGTTGGGTACCCGCCAAAATTCCTGTTTCCCGGGCTATGGCTTGATAGAGCATATACAGATGTGGTGAGGCCTGGTGACCCGATTAAAGTGTTGTTGAGAAATTATAATGATGAAATGATATTGATATTTTCATTTTGATTTGAACATTCATACTCGTGTTGTTACGCTTTATTCATTGTTAATATATTTGTTGAGCATCGTTCCTGTCGTATTGTGTACTTCCCCATATTTTCTTTTAGTTGGAAGGTTAGCGTGGATTGGGATGCTATGGATTAATTGGAGATTAATTTTTAGCTTGAATATTTTGGGAAGAATATTCGAGAGAGAAGATTTGTATTAATTATTTCATTGATGTATAGAGCATTTTTATTCGAGTTAGATAGTTATAATTTTAATTCGAGACACTTGTTGTAATTGAAGAGATTGAGATTAGTGGATTTATATTCTTGTGGGTTTATTTAGATGATCTATACCTTATTGGTGGTGGATTTTGATTAGTTTTATCGATAGTAGCGCTCCGTTCGCTCTCCCCGGAAGGACGGGGTGTTACAATATTCTTGAAATTTCAACATTTCAAAACCCATTTTAAATCATCCTTTTGAACCAATTTTCACACAAATGATAAGATGGTTACTACTCAACACTTAGATCCAAACTAACATCAATCCTACTTACATTAAATCTAAATATGTAAGTAAACATGTTGAATTTACACTAAACGTTAAATTATATCAAAGTTAGTTTTTTCCACCTTGAATGAGCTCTACAATGGTGGAGAGGTTGAAGAAGATGGAGGGCCCCCACCTACAAAGGTCTCCTCAAGGGGGCCTCTAAAGGCCCTTATAATCTATCTCCAAGTTCTATATGAATTCCCCAAATATCCCCCTTCAAATCCCATTGTAAGACCTTGACCTCCTTTACAAATCTTAAGGGAACTTCATAAAAATATCCTTCTTCAAACCCATAAATCTTCCTAGCATTTTTCGTAGTTATGTAAGGTTGTTTGAGGGTTCTACAGATGGTATGGAGGAAAAGTTTCTACGGATTGCACATAATGTATGGGGAAGAGATGGATAGAGCTTGAGAGTTTAGAGAGGGGGTGGGGAGTTTTTGAAAATCGAATGGAGTCTCTCTCTCCTAAACCCATACGACTTTTTTCGTATAACCCATCCCAATGAGCTTTTGGTTAAAGTAAAAAACTCGTTACCACTAAAACCTCCCCATATAAATACCTAGTTATTCTTACAATAGACATATCATGATATCCAAGGGTGGTTAAAAAGACAACACATAAACTGATTCCTGCCTAAGCCACATCCGTGACCCGCGGTCGACCGCGACTAGGTGGTCGGTCGACTGGTTCCAATGTGAAAAGTCCCTTATTTTTCTTAGATTGAGCCCACGACATTAATATAAATATTTTTAGGACCCTAAATATTTGGTCAAATAATTTTTATCATTCATGAGGTTTGATACAAAAATTCCACAAACTTCTACTTTGCAATGTAATGTACTGTTAAATGACACTTTACACTTACTCGCATCCATAACTAATTTGTTTCTCAATTAATTCAAGTAGTACTCTATCAATATATTAGATATGACCATTTGATCCTAAATGTCCCTCCATGCGGACCATGCAACGTGGATTTTCCTTTTTATAATCCCTATGTGAGATTCGTAATTTTATGTGTAATTTCGGCTCATTACTTATATACTTGTTTTCTCCAATTTTTCTCTGAATAAAAAACCTAATTTATATAAAATATATTTATATCTAGGGTGGGGTATTACAGTAAATCACTTGTTTTTTTAGATAAGTGGAAATTTTGTTCTATTATCAATTTATTATAAGGATGATTTATTTAAAAGGTTAAACTAAATTTCCACAAACACTTAATTTAAATCAGTTAGATTATTTTGTAAAATTAATACAAAAATTTGTTAATTTACATTTAAATTAATTCTCATTCAATTAGACAATTATTTTTTCCAACAGATACCCTTAAGTTCATAATATTAAATGGGAGGGGGGTTTGAAAATGAATTGCACGGGATTAAAGAATATTGTAGAAGGTAATATGATTAATTCCTTGTGTTATCTTGTCTTTCCTCCCAAAAAAGGAAAATTAATCATGGAATCACAGAATATCAAAATTCTTAAATAATAGTTTTTTTAAATTAAATGTGAGTATGCATGATCCCCCCTAGTGGGTAATTTCTATACAAACGTATTTAATTTTAAAGAATGAACCAACTGTATGCATTAAACACAAGTAATGATATCCTACATAAAAGATTCACTCTCATTAAATGGGATAAAAAAATGTCAGTTATTTAATTATGTCACACATAGGTCTTCCTACTTCTCAAAAACCATAATTGAAAAATGTAACGTATGTATAATTTAGTTTGAAATTATATGACCTCTTAACAAGAAATATCCTTTTACAAAGGATTTAGGATGCTCGATTGTGACACCTAATAATTTTTAATAATTAGGTTGATCTTATCTATTTATTAAATACTGTAGTATGTCAAAACAATTTAAATACTATCCTTAAAACGAATTAAACGAAATGACAGGTAACAAAATAAATGTTCAATAAAAAATCTCAAAAGTTAATAGCTGATAAGAAAGACATCACAACCATCTACTATATAGAATGAAACTAAAGTCTTCACATACACGGAGTTTCAAAATTGACATCATAAGAACAATCTTCACATACTAAAAGCGTAAATTCAAATAAATAATATAAATAGAGAACAAGCTAAATTGAAAAAATAATTCTCGCATCTCTTAAAGTAAATTATATAAATAAATAAACTATAACCTACATCCTCAAATGATGGTCATGAGATTGAGACTAGATTCGATGCAACAAAATCTAGGAACCTACGTTAGGAAATCATGACCACCTAAAATAGAGGTTAAATAGAGATGGCTATGTCATCGTAAGCTAACATACCTTCACCACCCAATGATAATTATGCAAATAAAATACAATTATATATACTATATAATTTAATGTCACAATGCATAATGTAACTCATATATATATATATATATATATATATATATATATATATATATATATATAATCATTTTCATTCATTCACTTTTTAAATGCAATCCATTAATGTAACTAACACCACACGCTTCTGAGATAAAATACAACTCATAATGCGAATTCATTCCCGTCATAATCAAAATACAACCTCACCTTATCCACCCCAGGATACTACCAACAACATAATAAAATCATCATAATCGTAATTGGCTTGCATTCCTCTTCGGGATCACAAAGCCCACGATATGGAATCCACCTTATTTTGCCAAACATATAAATAATAGTTATATAACAAAAATATCCCCATGTGTACGGTCATCAACATAAGAGTAACATTTATCCAATCTTGATAAAATCTCATAATCTAGACTTACGCATCACTAATATTTTTAAACGTCTTTTATTATTTATGTTTTAATTACTCCTCAAAGTTAGACTAATTTTAAAAGGGGATGAGTTGAGACATAGATAACTATAATAGGGTCTAAAGGGAAATTTTGGATCCTAAGTGGGAATTAGAATATTTTCATCGACCTCTAAATCCAATTATCATCCTAACAATCATATTATGAGAACATTGTATATTTTTACTCATAAAGTTCATTTTCCTCTACTAAGGGCACAATTCCACATCTTAAGAGGGTGATATCAATTTAAATATATCTTTAGTCTTTTACTAAATTGATTTGATCCAATATACGTGTGGGCAAAATCATCTACTACAAGTAAATAATTCGTGGATTTAAATAAAATAATAGGAATATCCATTTCTCGCGTATTCCTAATTCACACAATCATGTAAATTTCAATTCCCAATGTATATAAGATTATACTAATATAATTCAATATCCATAATTTACAATTACTATTATTTAGGACAATTCCTCATTAAAGTGATCGGGATTGAACCATCAAAATTTATAGGTAATACAACTAAAACCGTAATTATTATTCTTTACCAATTTATAAATTCATCAAGTTATTAGAATAATTGTTTTTTTAATTTTAAAATTCACAAATTTATAAATTTCATGCGTATTAAATTTTTTTAGAATTTTTATTTAAAATATGAAATTCAAGAATTTTAATTTTTTAAAATTATAATCCTAATTATCTCTAATTTCTTTTAATTGTGAAAATATTTAATCGGGTTAGAATTTGGTGTTTAAAAGCACAAAATAGGATGGGCATAATGTTAAATTCTCTATTGAAGAAATCCACAAAAATAAAATAAGAATTGTGGAGAGAAAATTAGTAAAAGAATCCCCTCTTGAAAAGATTCTCAATTGGTGTAAAGGAGGTCCCAAAAGGGTAGAATAATTCCTATTGAGAATTAGTTGAATTTTCCTCCCAAAAGTGTTTTAGAAATGCTCCAAATTTGTCCAATAAATTCTTCCTGGAAAATATAATTTTCGACTAGAATGAAAGGATATATTTTTAGGGTTGAGAATATATAGTTTTTATCGAGTTTAGTTGAGGATTAATTGTAAACTTGTGTAATAGGAATGGGCGAAGTTTGGTTTCTTTAGTACTTGATTAATGAAGGATGAAGAGTGAATCGCGCTTCATTATCAAGAATGCCACCTCCATTTTTTCTTTAAATTCATTGAAAGTAATTTTTATTTTTATTTTAATTTCGTAAATAATGAACAGATTTTTTATAAATTATTTCTCTTCCATTAATTAACTCTTTCTTTAGTTAGTCTTAACACTAAACCCTTCGCAAAGAAACCTTCCAACATACTTTTGTACCCTTATCCTTATACTTTAATTACTAGCATGAAAAAAATCTTCGCTTAATTTTCTTAAATTGTAGATTAAACCCTTACTTTAAATTTATTTTAAAAGAAGCACCACTATTTTATAAATTCACCCAACTATTCCATAATTTCCCAAATAAATTTTATAAATCTAATAACTCCCGCACTTTCTATTTATTTACATACTAAATCCGATTTGACATTTGAACTACATTTTAATTATATATAAAATTCAATTTTTTATTGCAAAAAATCTATTCAATTTTCATATTTAATCTTTTTGTTAATACCACAAAATAATGGGTTATTACAATCTTTCCCCTTAGAAAAAAAAATCGTCCTTGGAATTCATGATTAACCCCTCATTTACACATGTTAACGTAAAAAAATAGGATCGCATCATCTAACTGAGTCAAAATACTGACACCTCATGTAAATGAGTCAAAATAATCACCTCTTATAAATACATCAAATACTATTTTTTAATATAAAATGAGTCAATATAAATGGGGTATTACTGCTTCATCAAATCCTCACATTCCCAATTATACTCTTCCTTAGTGTGTTTGTTTCACTCCACACACTACTATGAGGCCCTAGGGTATACAAAACCAATGAAGTAGAATAATATGAAATACATTATGAAACGAATATAGGTGATCCATAATTGATAGAGGATACGCAACCTCCTTACCTTCTCCATAATCATGAATGACCCAATGCAACGAAGGATAATTTCCCTTGCTTTTAATATGTCATCACCACATTTATAGGGGACAAAAAATATTATAGATATCATATCGTTTTATATACATAACTATTATTTCTACCATGAGAACCTTTAATTCGTTCTTCAATTAACTTAATCTTCTCGGTCATCTCTTGGATGAACTTCTATCCCAAATGCCAATCCTCTCCTTGGTGTTACCAATACACTGGTTATCGGCATGGCCTCCCATAAGTAATATGATTCGATCGAAATGGATTTCTGATAATTGTTTTTATATACAAACTCCACTTAAGGTAAATATGCCTCCCGGTCTCATTTAAAATCCTTCACACATGCACGTAGCATGTCCTTAAATGCCTAATTTACACTTTTCGCCCGTCCATCTGTTTGTATATGGTAAGCCTTACAAAGGTGCAACTAATTCCCCATATCCTGCTATAAATTCTCCCAAAAATATGCCATAAAACTTGGACATCTATCATATATGATCAATAACGTAACTCCGTGAAAATGGATAATCTAAGAAACATATAAACGTGTTAGCTGCTTGGTCGAGTATCGGTATGTGTTGCCAAAAATTGTGCCACCTTCATGATGTGGTCAATAATAACCTAAATGGAGTCATCTTGGAGATTTGACAAAGGTATAACCATGATCAAATCCATAGAGATGCTATCCCACTTCATTTGGGAATGGTAAGACAGATGGCTTCTGATGGTCCACCTTTACCATTTAACAAGTGATACATATAGATACAAACTCTAATATACCTATATTCATACCATCCCACCAATATTTTCACCTTATATATTGGTAAATTTTATCCCCAAAAAGATGTATCATAAAGTGTGAGTCATGAATATCCTTCATAACAGCTCATTTAAAATCCTTATATGAGGGCACCACTCATATAACCTTATAGTGCATCCATCGTCAGACTCCATTAAAAAGAAAGATACTCCCATAAAAAGAAAGATCTCCTTAATCATCTTGTCTTGTGGCTGCCCTCTGATTACCCTTATCAAAAACTCGGCAGTAATCGTCGACACCCATAAAGGTCCTCGTAAAATCCTCAATAATTTTAACTGACCCCATCTGACCAGCTAAAGGGTTAATAATCTACCACTATGTCATATTCTCAATATGTCTTCCAGCATGTTATCCTTCCTTAAGTGGTAGTTGTTCTTGAACTGGAAATATTTTATAAATTCAAACCACATACGTTGCCTTATTTTTAGATATTCTTGTGCAAAGAGATACTGTGGACTCTTGTGATCACTGAAGAGGATAAACTTCTCACTTTAGAGATAGTTCTTTCATGCATGCAATTAAAATACTATGGCTTCCAACTCCAAGTCTTGATTCGAATAGTGAAACACGTGCGGCTTAAGCTTCTGAGAGGTATAAGAAATTCGTATGTCCTCCTACATCAAAACTACACCTAATCCTAGAAGAGAAGAAGCAGTGAAAACCCATAACTTCATTTTGCTCTTACGTGAGGCAAGAACTAGTGGGGATGCCAAGTTTTCCTTGAGAGTATCAAAATCCTTCAGGCACTTCACAGTCTAAAAGAATGGAACACCATTCTTTATTAACTCAGTTATCAGCCCCATTATCTTAGAGTAATCAAGAATGAATCTTTGATAATAATCGTCCAATACCAAAAAGCTACGAACCTCGATAGGTTTTCTTGGTTATCCTTAATCGAATACGGATGACACCTTACTTATATTATACTTTCTCTAATTCCACATGCTATAAAAGTTTCACTTACTTCTTCCAAAACATTCATTTGGAGAACTTGAAATGAAGCCTATATTCTTAGAATATTTGTAATGTAATACACAAATGTCAAAAATGCTCCTCCTCTATCCATAAATAGATCATAATATCATAAATAAAGACTATGCTGAATGGTCCAGATACAATTGAAACATCTAATTCATCAAGTTCGTGAGTACAATTAAGTATTAGTCAACCCAAATGGCACCACTTGGAACCCATATCAAGTTAAGAAATAAATCTTAGGCATACCCTTTTATCTCACCATCAGCTGATGGTAATCAGATCTCAAATCAATATTCAAAAAGAAAGAATCTCCCTCCAATTGATCGAAAAGATCATCAATCCTGGACAGTGGATAATTATTCTTCATTTTCACCTTATTCATATCATGTTAGTCAAAACACAACCATATACACACATCCTTCTTCTTTACGAACTAAACTAGTGCACCCCGGGGTGAACTTTTATGTGGAATAAAACCCTGATCAAGTAACTTATTAATTTGGTATCTAAGATTCTTTTTCTCTACATGGTCTATATAATACAGTGCTCTAGCTATCAACTTCATTCACGTTGTTAAGTATATTAGAAAATCAATCTCTCGACCAGCAAGTAAACTTCAAATCTCGTCAAAAACATCGGTGAACTTCTGAACTACTAGATTCATATCCAGGGACACTGTGGTTTCAACAACAATAATGTGTATATGGGTAATAAATCCACCCCCATGTCTAGGCATAGAAGTCAAATACATATCCTGATCTAGTATAGCCAAACAAAAGGGCTCCATATTCACAGTCTATCTGACATCGATAAATACATAACCAATCCATCCCCAATATGAAATCATATGTGTGGGTATATAAAACCCAAAAATTGGCTACAATTTTTATTCTGCTAATATCAATGACTTCCCCATGATAAGTTTCAATAATCAAACTGTAACACTTCGGGAGCTGCTATTAAAAAATATGAATAAATTAGAGAATTTTTTAAGATACCATTAATATAGAGAAAAATTCACGAAAGAATAAATACAAAAATCAACTGAATAAAATATCTCAATATTATTAAATCCCAAATGTCCTTTCATAAAAAATTACAGTAAAAAACATGTTACATTTAAATTTTGGAAAAAACTATCTAGAGCAACTAATGAGAATCATAATCCCAATGATGCCATAAATATCAACTTGCATTAAACCTGAAATACAATAAATTATGGGGGTGAGCGACAAACTCAATAGCTCGTATTAATTCTCCAAGTGTAACTACACATACTCGTGTGTGCATGAATAAAATACAAAAGTTTACACAATATGAACACTCAAACTAAAACCCCAATAATATATTTATAACCTAGGATATCGTCATGGGAATTACACAACCCAAGACCCCATATCAAAATTCCTTTTGCACTTTTCATAGTACGATACGAACTACCATCCACTATCGTGTTTATTATCCTTAGAATAATCCAATGGCCCCCAAAAAAAAAAAAAAAAAGATAACTCGGGCATACAGCTCATTATAACCTAGCATCATCAACATAAAATCTTGGCATCATCACCGTAATAACTCATGGAATACTCACCAATCAGGTTTCATGGCCTAGTCTTTGGATAATAAATAAAATCGTGGCCGACAACACACCCAGTCCAGTAGGTGATTTGGCAAAGAAATATGTATGCATTCTCCAATAATAATTCTCACAATATCACTCTCAAAATTCAAATAAATTTTAGATTCAATTCCTATAAATCAAGTGTACATGTATTCTACCCAAATTCTATCATCTAACATGTTTGTAAAATCAAATAGTTTTGATACCCAAACTCCACAGCATGAAAATAACACATACAAAATGGGTGAAATAATGAAATCATATACAAGAATATAATACATATTGATGCAATAAATATGATGGATAAAACTATACAAATAGGGTTGAACATGTGTAGCACACTAAATTAACTACGGAAGAATGAAACCACCTCAAAAGAGTCGAAATCAATAATTATAGGTCTTTTTTAAAAAACACAGAAAAATCAAATCCAAAATCTTCGGAATCGTCGATCTGACTTTAGATTTGGATTCTACACAAAAAATTAGGTCATATATGTTTTTGAGTTTTTCTCAAATATCATTCGAAAGCCCTAAAAAGGAAGATCTAAAACACTCCAGACCAACCCTTTCTATTCCTCTCATTTTCCCCACTTCAAATTTCATTGTTGGCCTCTCCTTTTCATCTTGCTTTCCTTATAATCATCCATAATAATCCTTATATATCTCCTCTATCAACTCTCAACTTCGAGTCTAAGATAACACATATTACCATATTGCCCATTTAACTCAAAATGTTATACTTCATATATATAAACCATTAAAAAATGTCCAAAAACCATTTAAATTTAATTTTCAATGTTTGATTCGATTTCAAACATAAATAAATTATTTTTAAATGTAATAATCAATAAAATTACTTTTTAGTTATAATTATTACTAAAATTTTATGTAATATTCTTAAATAAGTCCTCAATATAATGGGGAACTACATTTTTCTCCCCTACAAAAGGAATTTTGTACTCAAAATTCAACTAAAATTTTCTTCCATTAAATTCAAATAGAAAGTTTGATATCACCCAAATAAGAGAGGTGCTACTAAAAAATAAGAGAGGTGTTATCAATGGACAATCTAATAACCTATGCTCTGATATCATTTTGTAACACCCTAAGAGGTGCTACTAAAAAATAATGACAAGTTAGAGATTAATTTTAAAATACCATTTAGATCGAGCAAAAATTTTTGGAACCATAAATATATAAATTAACTGAATAAAAATTCTCAATTTTATTAAATCTTAGATATCCTTTTACAAAAAAGTTTACAATAAACAAAGTAGTACATTTAAATTTTATAAATAAATACACAAAACCTCTAATGATGATCCTAATCCCCACTATGCCATAAATATCATCTCGCATTAAACCTGAAATACAATAAACTATAGGAGTAAGAGGGAAACTCAGTAGTTTGTATAAATGCCCCAAGTGTAACTACACATACTCTTGTGTTACTGTATCATATACAAGAGTGTATGCAACATGAAAACTCAAACTAAAATCCCAATAATATATTCATAACCTAGGATCTCACCACGAATGCTACATAGCCTAAGACCCCATAGACAAATTCCCGTCGTACTTTCCATAGTACGATATGAACTACCTTCCACTATACTATTGATTATCCTCAGAATAATCGAATGGCCCCAAAAAATAAAAAATAAAATAACTCAAGCACAAGGCCCATCATAACCTAGTCTTCATGCCATAAAATCTTGGCATCAATGCCATAATAAGTCTTAGCATTCTCACCAATCGGGTTTCATGGACTAGTCTTTGGATAGTAAACAAAATCGTAGCCGACAACACACCTATTTTAGCGGGTGGTTTGGCTAAGCATGACTATTCATTCTCAAATAATAATCATCATAATATTACACTCTAAATTAAAAATAAATTTTGGATTCAATTCCTATAAATCACATGTACATGTACTCTACCCAATTTCTATCACCCAACATGTTCTTAAAATCAACTAGCTTCGTTCCCAAAACTACACGGCATGAAAATACCACATACAAGATGGCTACAATAACGAAAATCATATGCAAGAAAATAATACATGGTGATGAAATACGTAGTGTGGATATTACTATACAGTTAAGGTTGAATATCTATAGCACACTAATTTAACCACGAGAGAAAGAAACTACCTCAAGAGAGTCAAAATCCAAAAGTATAGGTCTGTTTTAAAAACACTGAAAGATCAGATCCAAAAATTATTTAAATCACTGAGTTGAATTCATGTTTGGATTCTACACGAAACAATAGGTCAGATATATGTTTTGATATTTTCTCAAATCTAATTTGAAATCCCTCAAAACGAAGATCTAAAACACTCCAAACCAACTCTTTCTATTCCTCTCATTTTTGCCACATTAAATTTCACTTTTGGCCTCTAATTTTCATCTTCCTTTATTTATAATCAGTAATAATATTCCTTATATATCCCCTCTCTAAAATCCTAGCTTGATGTCTAAGATAACGCATATAATCAGATTGGCCTTTAACTTAAGCTGCTCTACTTCACATATTTAAACCATTACAAAATGTCCAAAAACTATTTAAATTTAATTTTAAATTTTGATTCGATTTCAAACTAAAATAAATTATTTTTAAATATAATATCAATAAACGTATTTTTTTATATTATTACTAAAATCTTATGTAATATTCTTCAATATGTCCTCAAAATAACGCGGTATTACACAAAATTGATACACCTAAATAGTAATTTTAAAAAAAAAGCATATGAAGTCATAATCATCCTTGGTATACCTATGAAGTGCTGTGATACAAAAGAGTGTGTGGTCCCCATATAAAATTAATCTCATGTTAGTTTTCTATGAATTCATAATCATCCCTAGTCGGGATGAAGTGCATTTTAAATAAGACATATTACCCGTACACTAAGGAGTAACAGAAAAATTAACTATGATGTTGAATGATGTGAGAGATGCGTATTCTAGGCTTTAAGATAATTGAGAGGAGTAATTACCATTGGTATTGTTGTG
Source organism: Sambucus nigra (assembly GCA_949130495.1). Taxonomy (NCBI): domain Eukaryota; kingdom Viridiplantae; phylum Streptophyta; class Magnoliopsida; order Dipsacales; family Adoxaceae; genus Sambucus; species Sambucus nigra. Next base: position 299,170,166 of record OX422217.1, on the reverse strand, counting down.
TGTAATGAATCATACTAGAGATTATTAGAAAGGAACCTTTTGAGTCTTGAGGTGGGAGGTCTTGTCATCCGCTCTTTGGATTTTTAAGGGTGAAGAAATAATAAGTTTCGTGGGTCAGGCATGATTTAGAGTCGGCCAATAGGGATTGAGATAATTGAAGTTATTTTCTTATAGTTCAGGAAAATCATAAGAGTTACATCGACATGAACCAAAGAGTGAAAGACTAACGTGAATGGTCAGAATTATTGTGGGTCTCCCCGGAAGAGAGTTATGTGATTTGGGTAAGAAGGAAAGTTGGCACCTAGGGAAGTGGGACATTTTCCAACATTGAGATGATACATCCAATGGAGTATAGGCTTCACTTGTTAGAGCATTGTTAGTGGATTCATGATATTTTTCATATCATTGTATAGGTGAGACCTTACGAATGATTTAGTACAACAATATGAAATGATTTTAATTGACTTGCCATTAATCTTGGGCCATAGCAAGTAGGCCTTTAAACATGATCATGCCACTAGAAGGTAAATACTGGAGGCATGAAAATTTTATCATGAGTTTATTATGAGTATGTTCAAATGCCATGTGGGTAAGTATTCGAAGTTTTTACTACCATGCTTACCCGAATTTCGGGGACAAAATTCCTTTTCAGGGAACAAATGTAATACTACATAGTTATATATATATATATATATATGTATATATATAATTGGACATTTAAATTGTGTGGGTGACACATAATTCAATTAAATCGAGAAATAAATGGAAAATAGTTAAATATTAATTTAAAGTGAAACTAATTAATATTTATATGATAATATATTTACTAGTGTGATAAAGTAAATAAAATTGGATGAAAATAATATTATGTCGTCAGTGAGTAAATGCGACAACACTTAATAATATTTTAACCGAGACATATTATATGAGGTTGAGATGGGAAATATTGTTAAGTGACTCGGATGGTAATTTTGATTGCACGATTGACCCAAAATGGGTCAAAATTACATACCGGGGGTAGTCTTAGTCTCAGGAGCTTTTCAGACTACTCAGGACTAGTATATGGATGTTTTGGTCTTTCTAATAGGAATTGAATCGTCATAAAAGGAATTGAGGTTATAAAATGAAGAGGCTAAGAGAAAACAATAATTATTTCACAAGATGCAAAAGGTTCTTTGATTAAAACATAAAGGTATAAGGGAAAGTGAAGAGAAAAGTTAAGAAAAGTTAAAGGAATTTGTGACACCCCGATAATTAAATACCGGGTAGCTACTCCTTTATTAAATTAATTCAAAATGCCAAGTTGGTCCAGTTTATAGCATCACTGTCGAAAATATTTTAATGATTACTAACCACCTAGTATTTAAAAAGTAAGTGCCAAATTTTAATTAAAGTCTGATTAACATGAAACAAGTGTAATAAAGAATAATAACACCATTCACCATAAAGAAGTAAATAGAATGACCATCACATAACGTAAATAAAGTCTGGAGGAAAACTCCTCACCACAATCCCATAACTGAAGTAAGTAAACCGAAAACTAAAACAGTACATGCCAAAGTCTGGAACTGAAATGGAAAAGTAACTCTAATAAAAATGGGCAACATGCCCTACATCTGATAGATAATGAATCTGGAATCCAAGTGATAGAGGCGTCTACAAGCAAATCCCTGTAGCTTCCACAAACAGCTACAAGTCGTCACCTGAATGAGTATCCTATGCATGCTGTCCTTGTGGCTGGGCACCTAAAATGGTTTTACAAAGAAAATAGATTTGAAAAGCAAACGGGTCAGAGCCCGAATGTGGAGTTATATTTTAAAAACCTGCAAGTGCTTTAAAAACATTTAAAACATTAAATGCAAAGTACATGTTAGGACGTGCACTCACATGATATTCTCACCTCTCGTCTAACTGTGCACTCCTAACGTAAGTACCCATCTATAACGACACAACCCACTGGCTAAGTGACATCATATATAGCTAGACTATAATAGGTCCTACCCATATTACTCGGTTCTATTAACATTATAACGCTCGTAATTAAGTAGGGGTTTAATGCAAACTCAGATGCTCAATATGCCATATATATAACACTATCAGTTAACTCGCTATATTTCTCAAAGCAATACCGTAATTATATTCACAACATTAACATGAAGGTTCCCACTAATTAAGTGTATATTATTCACATCATAAATATACAAGATAAGCACCCCGAGAACTAAGCTGCGGTGCACACATACTCTGCTATCCATCCCGGTACATCACGTACATAAGGATTACATATTCCGAATCTCTCAGGAATAGTTCACAGATAACAACATCACAAACAATGGAGGCGAACACAGTCACATCACATAGGTCACGCACATACCTACGCTCCTACGATCAGCGGACTTATTAATATCCCAATAAGTCTTTCTATGACCTATGTTCATCAAGGTAACCAGTCTAAATCCGGGCAACACAAGGATTAGAGGGCCCTAAGCGAACGCAAACCTCCCGTGATAGCAAGTATGGTAGGTATGTCATACACACAATTCATATACCAATACTAAGTAAACACACATCTTAGTAATCCCGTAGTTTAATCGTAGTACATATCGCATTCTCGTACCAACTTATAATATCTACAACTTATATTATTCCGGTTTGTAATTATACGCGCCATAATTCATTCTCACGTCGTAGTAGACACTCACGTCTCAACCCAAACCGTCCATTTAATATAACTCTCGTATCTAATTTCCTTCTCATAAATACCCAAAAGTCCCAATTCTATCATTACATCATCATCGGAATGTTATCTATATCCTCGAACAAGTTTACGGGACTCCAAAAATCAAAACAGTCCAAAAAGGACCAAACTGTCAACTCGTTAGAAGTCTCGTTCGAACGAGACTGTTCGAACGAGATTCCTCTGTCAACTCGTTAGAAGTCTCGTTCGAACGAGGCTGTTCGAACGAGATTCCAGTTCGTTCGAACGAACTGTACCTTCTAACGAGATCTCGTTCGAACGAAGTTATCGAATGAGGCTCCCTTTCGTTAGAACGACTGGTCGATTCGTTAGAAGCTCGTTCGAACGAGTTCGTTCGAACGACCTGGGTAGGGGCTTCTAACGACCTGCCAGATTCGTCCCAGATTTGCCTAATCTCGTTTTTCATCCATTTCTACTCCTCAAATCTTCTCCAATGTTCGTCCCAATAATGTTTTAAGTTCTCTAATCATCCTAAAACATGCTAAGGTCATAAACTAACATCTTTTAAGGCATTAATGCATCCTAAACATCATTAAATCACAAGATTTTATACTTTTCCTCAATTTTATCAAGAACATGAACCCTAGATTTATATCATCATCAAATCCCAGAATTTAATCCGTTTTAATTTCTTCTAATCACAATTATCATGAGAATAATCATCTACCTATCATTCTACATGCAATTCTCTTCAAAATTTTCAAGTTCTAAACTCCAAACTACATGGGTTTTCATATTTCACCAAGAACAAACACAAAATTCGAATTTTTCTAACATGGAAAGAACATTCTTTGAAATTAAATGGAATTAAGTCACTTGCCTTGGTTGTCTCTGAGTTTTGATGATGGTTTGATAGAGTTTTTCTGCAGAATTCCCTCTCTCCAAGCTTTTTCTCCAATGGTGGCTTAAGGTGGCTAGGGTTTGATTTGGGAAACTTAGAAAACTCTTCTAATAACCTACGTAGCCTTCTAGGTTAATATGGTTTGGTTAATGGGCTTAGTGGGTCAAATCCACATCAGATGTAATTAACCAATTTTCGTCATTTTTAATTCCTCAAAATGTAAAATTACCAAAATACCCTTTAAGTTGCCGGTATGGCCTAAAAATACCCCGAGACCCAAACTACACCCCCGGCTAGTGTTTTCTGACTATCTCGACCCTTCCGGACGCGTTGGCGCACTCAAAACGACCATACGGATAATAGAAATAAAAATCACTTTTATAATTAAAATAATATACCATGACGCGGCGGTCAAACGCGTCTCAACAAAATTTCTAAAATGCCGTATATCAATCTCACGACAAATTTTATAATACCAAATACATATATCAAAACATGTATGCACATAATCAAATACCAACTCGCATCTCGTTAGTATTTATAACCCGGATTAATTTCCAATTAATATGCATATAATTAATTAATCCCAAAAATAAATATAGCCAAAAGTACGGGGTATTACATACTTCCCCCCTAATAACTGAATTTCGTCCCGAAATTCGAAACTAGAAAGTACCTGCTAAAAATAGCTCTGGATAACGTTCGCGCATCTCATCCTCGCGCTCCCATGTGGATTCCTCGACATTGTGATGTCGCCACTGAACACGCACTAACGGAACTATCTTTGACCGCAGTTTCCTCTCTCTTCGGTCCAAAATAGCAATCAGCCCCTCCTCGTAGGAGCTATCCGGCTGGAGATCGATGTCCTCCACAGCAATGTGAGAGTGAGCCAAATTATCTCTAAGGTATTTCCTCAATGAGGAAATATGAAACACATCGTGAATCCGATGCAAATGCTCCGGTAGTCCAAGTCTATACGCAATCGGTCCGATCCGCTCAATAATAGGAAACGGCCCCACATACCTCGGTGCCAACTTCCCTTTCTTCTCGAAACGCATAATCCCCTTCATAGGTGATACTCTGAGCAAAACCTGGTCCCCCACTTGGAACTCTCTGAAAAATCTCTTCGCATCAGCATAACTCTTCTGCCTGTCTTGAGCTACCCGAATGCGACTCCGAATCAACTCAATCCTTACCGAAGTATCCCGAATCACTTCCGGCCCAAGCAGTTTGTTGTCCCCCACCTCTAACCAAGATGCTGGGGAACGACAAGGCCTACCGTACAATGCCTCAAACGGAGCCATGCCAATCGTGAACTGATAGGAGTTGTTGTAAGAAAACTCCACCAGTGGAAGGTACTGCTCCCATCCACCCCCAAAGTCAATAATGCACATGCGTAGCATGTCCTCCAACATCTGATTTGTGCGCACAGTCTGCCCATCAGTCTGCGGATGATAAGCCGTACTCAACCGCAATTCCGTGCCCATGGCCTCCTGGAAACTCTCCCAAAACCTCGAAACAAATATCTTGTCTCTGTCAGACACGATATTTAGGGGCACACCATGAAGTCTCACAATCTCTGAAATGAAGAGTTGGGCATACTGTCCCGTAGTGTAGTCAGTCCTTACGGGTAAAAAGTGAGCGACCTTGGACAACCTGTCCACAATTACCCAAACGGAGTCGTGACCCCTCTGCGACGTAGGCAACCCCATGATAAAGTCCATGGATATGCTCTCCCACATCCACACCGGGACCTCCAACGGCTGTAGCAATCCTGCCGGTCTCTGATGATCCACTTTTACAAGCTGACAAGTGGCGCATTTCGAAACAAACTCAGCGATATCTCTCTTCATACCGCTCCACCAATACTGGCGGCTCATGTCTTGGTACATTTTGTCCCCTCTGGGATGTACCGCAAACCGTGAGCCGTGCGACTCTGCCATCACCTCGTGTCGCAATTCCTCCCCTTTCGGAACTACCAATCTCCCATTGAAGCGTAATCCCCCGTCTGAGCTAACGGTATAGGACTCGGCTCCCTCTGCTAGTAATCGAACTATCTGCTCCTGACAGAACGAGTCATTAGCCTGTGCCCGTACTACCTTCGTGACAATCTGCGGTGTAACGGTCATCACAGACATGAAAGATCGGGCCACTGCATCCTGGTGTCCCAATTCCTTCCACTTAGCCTTCCACACCTCTGCCACCTCATCTGCTGGCCTACGGCTCAACGCGTCTGCTACCACGTTAGCCTTACCTGGGTGATACTGGATGTCAAACTGGTAGTCCTTCACAAACTCAAGCCACCTACGCTGCCGCATATTCAATTCCTTCTGCGTGAACAGATACTGTAGGGACTTATGGTCCGTGAACAGTTGGAACTTCTCCCCCAAAAGATAGTGCCTCCAAATCCGTAGGGCAAATACCACTGCCGCCAACTCCAAATCATGCATGGGGTAATTCTTCTCGTGAGGCTTAAGCTTACGGGAAGCATAAGCTATGGCCTGTCTCTCCTGCTGTAATACACCTCCCAGTCCTTGCAAAGACGCATCGGTGTAAACCAAATACTCAACTCCTGGTCTCGGCAATGCTAACACAGGTGCTGAGGTCAATTTGTCCTTCAATTCATCGAATGCCAACTGACAGGCATCACTCCAGATGTATGGCACACCCTTACGAGTCAGATGTGTCAAAGGACCTGCTATCTCTGAGAAGCCCCGAATAAACCTCCTGTAGTATCCTGCTAGACCCAAGAAACTACGAATCTCAGTCGGTGTCGTGGGCTGTCCCCACTCCCTCACCGCTGATACCTTCCCCGGATCAACAGATATTCCCTGGTCGGAAATAATGTGTCCCAAAAACTGGACTTCCTTCAGCCAAAACCCGCACTTCTCATATTTTGCATACAACTCGTTCTGACGAAGTGTTTGCAAAACCTGCCTCAAATGCTCGGCGTGCTCCTCCTCTGTTTGGGAGTAAACCAGAATATCATCAATGAAGACAATGACAAACTGGTCTAGGAAATCCCTGAACACTCTGTTCATCAAGTCCATAAACACAGCTGGAGCGTTGGTCAAGCCGAAAGGCATAACCCGAAACTCGTAAGAACCATATCTCGACAAGAATACAGTCTTCGAGACATCCTCCTCCCTGATACGCAACTGATGGTATCCCGATCTCAAATCAATCTTCGAGAAGAAAGAAGCTCCTCTCAACTGGTCGAATAAGTCATCGATTCGAGGCAACGGATACTTATTCCGTATCGTGACCTTATTCAACTCTCGGTAGTCCACACACAATCTCAGTGAACCGTCCCTCTTCTTCACTAAAAAAACTGGAGTTCCCCAAGGTGAGGTACTCCTGCGAATAAAGCCCTGACCTAACAGCTGCTCTATCTGATCCCGTAACTCCCTCATCTCAGCTGGAGCCATACGGTACGGTGCGCGTGCTATAGGTCTCGTACCCGGTAGCAAATCTATAACAAAGTCTATCTCTCGACTGGGGGGTAAGCCTGGTATCTCCTGAAACACATCCGAATACTCCCTGACTACAGGGATAGAATCTAAAGGAATCACTACCTCCTTAGAGGTATCCTCCTCAATGTAATACAGATGAGCGGTCGATCCTCCCTCTTTGCGAGGCATCGCCACTACAAACATCTCTTTCCCCGGAATGGCAAAAACAATGCTCCCGCTGAAGCAATCAATCATGGCCCTATAAGCTACGAGCCAATCCATCCCAATAATCACATCGTGAACATGCATATCTAACACTAACATGTCTGCAGGTAATACCAAACCATCAATCTCTACCCCCACTCCCCGGCATATAAAGAAAATAAGTGACCCACTCCCCAATGGTGAGTCGACACACGTCACTGTGCTCTCTGCTGTAGCTAACAATCCTAAAGCTTTCGCGAAGTGTGTAGCTATAAAACTGTGTGTAGCACCCGTATCAAATAATACCCGACCCATAGTGCCATGGATGGGAAACGTACCCTCAATCGCGGGCGGTGCCTGTGGAACTGCAGCCTGGTGGACATTGTAGACACGTCCATACTGTAGCTGCCCCAGCTGAGCTGGGACTGCTGGAATGGGTGGCAATGCTGCCATCTGTGGCGGTGTAGGAAGAGCGGCGGGAAACATAGGCCTCTGTGGCTCCTGGCGAGCACCCTGCTGCTGCTGCTGTGGGGCCCTGCCCCTATCAGGACAATCCTGTCGCTTAAGGCCACTCTTGCCACAAACAAAGCACTTCCCTGGGAAGTTCCCTCCTCTCTGTCCCTACTGTCCCCGGCCCTGGTGGCCGTTACTGTTCCTCCCTTGGCCCTGCTGGCCCTGGTGAAACTGCTGCCCATTCTGCCCCTGTTGGCCCTGATGGCCCTTTGGACCCTGATGGCCCTGACGGAAACCTCCATGTCCCTGCCTGTAGTTCCCTGACCGGAACCTCTTATTATCCCCCTGCTGGGAGCCCTTCTCGTTATGTCTCTGTCCCTGACCAGATTGTGCCCCGCTGGCAACATGTCCTCCAGTCCTGCCCTGATGGCTAGACTCCCCCGACCTCTTACCCTCGGCCATATGAAAACGGTGGTCCTGGCAGTGTAATAATGCAGCATTAACCACATCAGAATAGGTGGCCAACGATAGGTTCCCTAGCAGATGTTGACGGATCCTCCAAGTCAACCCGTCCGTGAACTTCTCAATCTTCTTCTTCTCTGTTGGTATCTTATCTGGAACGATATTCAACAGATTCATGGAATCGGCCTCATACTCGGCCACAGTCTTACCCTCCTGCTTCAGACTCATCAATCTCCTCCTCATTTTCGTATGAACAGCTGACGGAAAGTACTTGCGGTCGAACCGCACCCAGAACTCCTGAATCGTGAGAGTATCCCTCTCCTCCATGGTGGTAATAGACTCCCACCACTGTAGCCCAGATCCAACTAGCTTAAAAGTAGCTAGTACCTTCTTCTGGACGTCCGTCCACTCATACATCCTTAAGTGCCTCTGCATATCCTTCCTCCATTGGCTCGAGACTACCACATCTGAGCTACCTGCAAATTCTGGCGGATGCGCTTTCTGAAAAGCGTCACGTACACGCTCCCAAGTAGACGGGAATGCATTAACCTGTATTGGCACGGCAACCGGCGCCTGCGGTGGTGCCTGCTGAACAACGGCAATGGCGGTATTTACCGCTTGGGCTACTATAGCTGCAACCTCAGCGGCGTTCATCATGCCCTGAACTGGAGCGGGCTGGGGTTCGGGCATTGCATCCCTAGGAACTCGTCGTGCACGTCGTGGAGGCATCTGAAATAAGAACAAAGTTTAAAAGTTCGCTATTTATAAACTTAAGATAGCTGAAGAACGAAGCATACACAAAAAGAGTACAACAGTCCTAAAATATAGGGCTCTATATCAAAGAAACTTAGCGGAAACATAATAAGCCGTCAGATCCTAAAGGACACTAGAACCTGATGCTCTGATACCACCTGTGACACCCCGACTAATTAAATACCGGGTAGCTACTCCTTTATTAAATTAATTCAAAATGCCAAGTTGGTCCACTTTATAGCATCACTGTCGAAAACATTTTAATGATTACTAACCACCTAGTATTTAAAAAGTAAGTGCCAAATTTTAATTAAAGTCTGATTAACATGCAACAACTGTAATAAAGAATAATAACACCATTCACCATAAAGAAGTAAATAGAATGACCATCACATAACGTAAATAAAGTCTGGAGGAAAACTCCTCACCACAATCCCATAACTGAAGTAAGTAAACCGAAAACTAAAATAGTACATGCCAAAGTCTGGAACTGAAATGGAAAAGTAACTCTAATAGAAATGGGCAACATGCCCTACATCTGATAGATAATGAATCTGGAATCCAAGTGATAGAGGCGTCTACAAGCAAATCCCTGTAGCTTCCACAAACAGCTACAACTCGTCACCTGAATGAGTATCCTATGCATGCTGTCCTTGTGGCTGGGCACCTAAAATGGTTTTACAAAGAAAATAGATTTGAAAAGAAAACGGGTCAGAGCCCGAATGTGGAGTTATATTTTAAAAACCTGCAAGTGCTTTAAAAACATTTAAAACATTAAATGCAAAGTACATGTTAGGACGTGCACTCACATGATATTCTCACCTCTCGTCTAACTGTGCACTCCTAACGTAAGTACCCATCTATAACGACACAACCCACTAGCTAAGTGACATCATCTCTAGCTAGACTATCATAGGTCCTACCCATATTACTTGGTTCTATTAACATTATAACGCTCTTAATTAAGTAGGGGTTTAACGCAAACTCAGATGCTCAATATGCCATATATATAACACTATCAGTTAACTCGCTATATTTCTCAAAGCAATACCGTAATTATATTCACAACATTAACATGAAGGTTCCCACTAATTAAGTGTATATTATTCACATCATAAATATACAATATAAGCACCCCGAGAACTAAGCTGCGGTGCACACATACTCTGCTATCCATCCCGGTATATCACGTACATAAGGATTACATATTCCGAATCTCTCAGGAATAGTTCACAGATAACAACATCACAAACAATGGAGGCGAACACAGTCACATCACATAGGTCACGCACATACCTACGCTCCTACGATCAGCGGACTTATTAATATCCCAATAAGTCTTTATATGACCTATGTTCATCAAGGTAACCAGTCTAAATCCGGGCAACACAAGGATTAGAGGGCCCTAAGCGAACGCAAACCTCCCGTGATAGCAAGTATGGTAGGTATGTCATACACACAATTCATATACCAATACTAAGTAAACACACATCTTAGTAATCTCGTAGTTTAATCGTAGTACATATCGCATTCTCGTACCAACTTATAATATCTACAACTTATATTATTCCGGTTTGTAATTATACGCGCCATAATTCATTCTCACATCGTAGTAGACACTCACGTCTCAACCCAAACCGTCCATTTAATATAACCCTCGTATCTAATTTCCTTCTTATAAATACCCAAAAGTCCCAATTCTATCATTACATCATCATCGGAATGTTATCTCTATCCTCGAACAAGTTTACAGGACTCCAAAAATCAAAACAGTCCAAAAAGGATAAAATTGTCAACTCGTTAGAAGTCTCGTTCGAACGAGACTGTTCGAACGAGATTCCTCTGTCAACTCGTTAGAAGTCTCGTTCGAACGAGGCTGTTCGAACGAGATTCCAGTTCGTTCGAACGAACTGTACCTTCTAACGAGATCTCGTTCGAACGAAGTTATCGAACGAGGCTCCCTTTCGTTAGAACGACTGGTCGATTCGTTAGAAGCTCGTTCGATCGAGTTTGTTCGAACGACCTGGGTAGGGGCTTCTAACGACCTGCCAGATTCGTCCCAGATTTGCCTAATCTCGTTTTTCATCCATTTCTACTCCTCAAATCTTGTCCAAAGTTCGTCCCAATAATGTTTTAAGTTCTCTAATCATCCTAAAACATGCTATGGTCATAAACTAACATCTTTTAAGGCATTAATGCATCCTAAACATCATTAAATCACAAGATTTTATACTTTTCCCCAATTTTAACAAGAACATGAACCCTAGATTTATATTATCATCAAATCCCAGAATTTAATCCGTTTTAATTTCTTCTAATCACAATTATCATGAGAATAATCATCTACCTATCATTCTACATGCAATTCTCTTCAAAATTTTCAAGTTCTAAACTCCAAACTACATGGGTTTTCATATTTCACCAAGAACAAACACAAAATTTGAATTTTTCTAACATGGAAAGAACATTCTTTGAAATTAAATGGAATTAAGTCACTTGCCTTGGTTGTCTCTGAGTTTGGATGATGGTTTGATAGAGTTTTTCTGCGGAATTCCCTCTCTCCAAGCTTCTTCTCCAATGGTGGCTTAAGGTGGCTAGGGTTTGATTTGGGAAACTTAGAAAACTCTTCTAATAACCTACGTAGCCTTCTAGGTTAATATGGTTTGGTTAATGGGCTTAGTGGGTCAAATCCACATCAGATGTAATTAACCAATTTTCGTCACTTTTAATTCCTCAAAATACCCTTTAAGTTGCCGGTATGGCCTAAAAATACCCCGAGAGGTAAACTACACCCCCGGCTAGTGTTTTATGACTATCTCGACCCTTCCGGACGCGTTGGCGCACTCAAAATGACCATACGGATAATAGAAATAAAAATCACTTTTATAATTTAAATAATATACCATGACGCGGCGGTCACACGCGTCTCAACAAAATTTCTAAAATGTCGTATATCAATCTCACGACAAATTTTATAATACCAAATACATATATCAAAACATGTATGCACATAATCAAATACCAACTCGCATCTCGTTACTATTTATAACCCGGATTAATTTCCAATTAATACTCATTTAATTAATTAATCCCAAAAATAAATATATCCAAAAGTACGGGGTATTACAGAATTCTCAAAAGTGTCAAGAAAGGCTAAAGGAATTCAAAAAAAATTCAAAAGGAGAATTTGTAGAGGAACTCAAAATATTATTCATCCAATACAATAAAATTTAGACACTGTGAAACTAGAGGCAAGTGATTATCTAGATAATTATTTATGTATAATTTTAAATTCATATTATAGATGGGAAGTTTTGAATTGGAATAATTTTGGGATGGGGTTTTATATGAAAATCGGGTTTTGACACATGATTTATGAAAATTTCTGGGTGAACAAAGAAAATTTTGATATTATAAATTTGTATGTAGTTGGATTAATTTAGAAAATTGATGACTCAATTTTTGGGGAATTTGTGGATATAGCATGTAGAGGTTAATTTAAATTCCCATATATGGAGATGATGGCTATATATAATTATAAAATCCATTTCATGTTAAAATTCATTAACATTAATAATTCGTGAAGAACTTATGACATAGTGATCATTCTATGGGTATTGGGATTTTTGAAAATGGATTCACTATTGTAAAAACATATATTAAGATGAACTGAAATTGGGTTATGTTAATAAAATTCATTTTTGGAAAAACTGGGGTAGACTAATATTAATGATAGTTTGAGTTATTTGATTAAAAAACAATATTATTCTGATTCGTGGATTGAATTATAAATGTTCGGGGGTAATTGAGGACTTTTGGAAAATTATATTAATTGAGGTTGTGAATTAAATTAATTTAGATTCTCCGAGATGAAAACTAGAGTATTTGGCATGGCATTTATACTCGAATATGAATAATTAAATTTGTGATGAAAATCCAAAAAATAGGGCTACAAGATAAGGGATAAGAGTACGTGTCTAGAAATTATGTTTTGGGTCCCAATTAAATAATTAAATATGTTATTAACTAATTGAGAGTGTAAATGATATTAAAAAAATAACGTGTTTGTGCCAAGAGTGATAGGAACAATTAAGTGGGATTATTGAGAAATATATAAATGTGTCGATTTGTAAGATATAAATGTATGAATATATGGGCATACCCTTCTAGTGCATTCATCGGAGGATTTGCGATGTGGGTGATCTTCTCTGGAGAAAAATAACAGGGTAAGTATAGTGCCCGGGTCATAGCGCCACCCGTGTGCTATAATGAGTTTGGAGTTCGAAGTGAGGTAACTTTGGGTATGGTTATAACTCACTATCGAAGAACCTATGACCTCCTCCAATACGTTATGGTTTCTAGCTAGTTAGGTGTGAGGTTTCGATGTTTTAGCCAGGATAATATGACTATTCCTGGGATATGATAGCATTTTAAAGACCTGCATCTATGAAGATTAGTAATTTGTGGGATTGAGGTTATTCACGACATATGTGTGTTTGTTGTATATGATTATGTATATAAATGTGGAAGAATTATATACGGATTTAAGACATTAAATCAGAATAATATTTAAATATCTGGCGGAAGTTATTCGGTATAAATTAATATATTATAATTGAGTATTACAATTACTAATTTGTAAGTGAAAAATAATTCAATAAAATACATAGGAATATGTTAGCGTATACAATTAAGGATGTTTGGGACTTGTTAGGCAAGTCGCGTAACTAGGTAATTCAAATGCATACGGTAGGTGCTCACTTTAGATGAGGGATGAATATTTTCTGTGAGAGTGCGGAACTAATATAAATATGGAAGAAAAACACAAAATTAATTAAGAACTTTAATTAATTCAAAAAAATTTCAAAAGGATTTGGTCTCTAACCCGTATCAAATTTATTTTCAAAACCTTTTAGCTGTCATGGCACAGGGATGCCAAGCATGATTATTCTTTTGGGTATCGGAGCTACGACATATGTGGGATGTTGTATGATTTGTTGTAGTCACTTCTATTTTCATACTCTAGACAATATTATTTTCATATTCAGGCATGTTGACAATATCAGACAGATTTATTTTATTTTATTTTTGGATTTATTGTATGGATGTTATACCGATGGTGTATTTGGTTAAGTTTTGCATGTAATGGACTTGTTCATCAATTTATACCATTATTAACATCAATATCATATATTAATAGATCGTAATTGCATTTAGATTAATACTCCAATAATAGTAACATCCAATTTAACACCATGTGTATGGTAAATCCAACACAAAAGTAAATGTCTCAAATCAACATGAAGTAAATAAATCTCGGCTTATGCCCATACAATAATCCAAAATAAACTAAACAAACTGAAGTTGAATAACACCTAGACTAGAATCAATAAGTTAGGAGAATTTGATGAGGAAATGGAGAACGCAACACTGATCTGCCAATAGTCCTGTTATCCCTATCCGGCAGCACCTGGAGAGAGAAAACATTTAAATTAGGATCAGCGCTCTAGAGTTGAAAGAATTAATTTATTTAATTTGAAGTGAAATAAATACATTCCATTCAAAGTAAATATCCCCCATCGTCACTCACATGCAATTAACATCTCACCCTTCAGCTAAGTGTGATAATATTTGCATCCAAATAAGTCCCGAAATAGTCTATGAAAATCCTGCCAATTGATATCAAATGCAATAACTATAGTCAACGTGCTAAAATTTAGCCATCTACACTTATATAATCAATGCCCAACATACCACAGTGTCATACATCTAGTGAAGTAACATAAGCATTTATCCATAATATAGTATTGGTTTGTAATTTACTGTTTACATTCTTAGACAAATTAATCAATCTCATTTATTATGGGTAATTTATATATATGTCTTTTCATATATGAGACATCCAATGGCATCTACCACTGGTGTCTCATTCGTTCTCTATCGGTAAGTCCAACAAAAGCCGGTATCCCAATAAGACATCACAAAACACACATAAGTGGGGTAGTCCTTGCGCAGTACACCACTTCACAACCCATACACAGTGGTGACAAAGGATCCCAACATTTACACCCATTTCTCATAGATGGCCCTGCAACGTAATACCTATGAAAATGATCTCCCTAATGTCTAGCCCACTTATGTCGAAGTGTGTTACGGTCCCGAATGCATGAAACCCCAAACCGATAGGACCGTCCACGAATAATTGTATGCCTAGACAAAAAAATTTAATAACATATTATTTCCATATAACATGTGTGCATAATTACTCTAAAAGTACCTAATATATCACACATGATACCCATAAAAATTTACCGTTTAGTAATTTACCATCTACTTAATTATTAATTTCTTTTTACTTAAAAGATTATTTAACCATTGATGGGATCACAAATGTGTCTAGTGTGCGTGCTATATAGTCTCAAGTGCAAGCCTGTCACTAAAGTAATAATCCGATAAGTCGGGTATCGATCCACGGGGAAAAGGATGAACGGAGTCATGACAACGTTGAAAAGATGAGGGTAACCTAGCTTTGACTCTAAAAATAAAGAAAAGGTGATTTGGGGAAACGGAACAAGTACATCTTGATGAAATTTTGAAAATAATTAAGTAATGAAACTAAGAATGAATAAAATGCAACTACGCTAATTAAACAACAAGCTGATGACAATTGGACTAAAAGTTTAACTATGAGATGAGACAAATAAGTCGAGTTACAATTCCCCACACCATAGCAATTCACTTAGTAGGATACTATATTAGGAATTAGAATTTTACATGAACCAAGTCTTTAGTACTCCCAAGAATTACATATATGAGGGATCGTAGCCCGCCCAGTATGTAATCAATGGATGAGTAAAGCGATGTCGCATTAACCAATACGTGCATCACATTCTAAAGCATCTCGATTACCTAGGGCAAACGAGATCAAAAGTCCTACGACGGTTTCACCAGTTATACAACACGATTCATCTAATAAACTTAGAGAAAAATAGGTTTTTTAAGAAATAAAACATTAAATCTAAAGAAACTAATTAAAAAGATAATTTCAGATTCAAAACCAGCAATTAAAACTAATGAGAAATCAAAAATTAAAGGAAAGGTGTTACTTGAATTGCATAAATTAAACTCAATTCCTTACAACAAAATCTACTTTTAGAAAACTGGGGTTTTTTACTACAAAAACCCTCTACTGCTACTTAGCTAACCTAAAAATCGAACTCTCTTATCTAACAATAACTAGAGGTTAAATATATCATGAAAAATTCAGAGGTTTAGTTGAATCAAACTCTAAAATCGCAACAAGAAAATCAAGTTTATCCTCGACGGACCAGTCTGTGGCTTCAATAGAGGATCCGTCGTTTTTCTGGGAAATAGGATCGGTTCACCTTGTCAAATTTTTCAGTGAGTGATGAGGATCCAGACTGGTCCTTTTTTTCTAGAAATAGGATCGACCCGCTATGTGATTTTGGTCAGTGAGATTCAAGGGTTCGGACTGGTCCCATTATTTTGGAACATGGATTGCGCTGCATTTTTTCTTTAAATTCTCTTCAATTTCTCATGATTTTCTCTTCACTATCTCTCATTTTAGAACCTCATAACTTTTGCTCCGAAACTCGAAATTGGACACCGTTTATTCCTATGGACTCATTGAATTGAGATCTTACACTTTCATGTTGGGTCTTCCTCCGAATTTTGGATGGAAATTACATTTTTTCCATCTTGACTTTTCTTCCTAGATTCATTCTTCTTCTTTTTATTTTTCATTTCTTTACTTAGCAATAAATACCTATAAATATCATGAAAAAGGCACAAAACTCGAGATACTACATAGAAAGGTGAGTAGAATATAAATGAGATAATTGAAAAGCAATTACATTATTCGGCATGCTAAAAGATACTAAATTAGGGAGTAATTTTAGAAGTATTACTGCCTAATCAAACCCCCCAAACTTAGCACTTTACGCACCCCGAGCAATGTAAAGGGATTCAACTTAAACTCACTCATGATTAATAAATTATTAGGATGGAATACAACTTTCGCGTGCAAGCGATTGCATTTAGCGTATGCAACAAGACTTTAAACCCCTAGGTTACCCTAGTAGGACGAGTTGTGTCTAGTGAGGGTTTGTAGTGAATATACCCACAAAATTCATTTTCATAGACTCAAAGAAATTCAAAATACTTAAAAATTATTTAATTTAAATTTCCCAAAAAATAATCACCCTATATTTGTATTCGTAAGTCTCAATTTTCCATACATGTGTGCGAAGTCAAAAGTTAACTGTAGATTTTCATCAATTGTTCATTCTGTTACTTTTCGAAAATTCCCTTTGATTCAATTACTCACAGGATACTCTCGCAAACGAATCACTCAGATTGTGGCAATTTCCCTCAGTGTGCATGATTTATAAGAGTAAATGTAATGGAATGCAAGGTCACCCACACCATCATGAAAGACAGACTATTTGGGGTGTACGTATCTTTTCATTAGAGTATGATTATAGGGAAACCAAAAACATTATCTCTAATTCATACATTTAATCTCTTTTATCATCTTTTGTGCTTTAACTCTCCACGCGGTAAGCAAATTTTGCAATTCGGACTCGGTTAGGACGTTTTCGGGTTATAATGTGTATTGGGTAGAATTTGAAATATTTTAAAATTTTAAAGTTGGAAAATTTTCTTGTGATGTCCATTACTGTTTTTTCGGGCTTTTGCTTATTTTTTCTTCTTTTATTTTTTTATTTTTTCACACTTTTCTTTTCTTGCTATTTTTATTGAGCACTGTCTATTTATCTTGCCCCTTTGAATCGCACCATTTGGACTAAATTTCTGGATTTTTCATTTTCACAATTTCGAGCAAAATTTGGGGTTTTTCGGGCTATCAAACGAAAGGGAAAAACTTATTCGGCTCACTTTGGGTTGCAAAAAGGTTAATTTTTCACGACTTTTTATGGCCATTATTTTTGGGTGACAAACTAGGACCTACTTCATTGTCCAATTTTCTTGTTACACTACCATATGAGTTTCGAGATTAATTAAGTTTAAAGATATTTTCAGCACGATTTTGAAGACAACATTCCGTTTTCCATTACTGATCAATGTTAAAGAATTGAGATCCCCGACGACTTATTTTAACCGCTAAAATGAACTTGGAGTTAATCAATAACTCATATTGATTTTAAAAACTCAGAAAAGTGGATAGGCTCGACATCTCACTAGGTTAATAATCTCCACACTTATTCGCAAAGTCGCCAATTCACGTTCAATTTCCATCTTTAGTCAATTTTGGCTTTGTGTATTTGGATAGTTGCGAATTTGAGACATTAAATAAGATTTCGGTGATATTTTTGAAAAATTCAACTTCAAATTTTTATTTATTTTGAAGAAAGAAAAAAAACAAAATATATATATATATATTATTTTTCTATTTCAATTTTTTTTTTTGAAATTTTTTGGCATTTTGAAAATTTGTGAAGTTTTAGAAATACTCACTTGTCCCCCCCCCCCCCCCCCCCCCCCAACTTATACTTTTGCATTTTCCTCAATCAACATGACTAAAAATAAAAAGAAGAGGAAATAACAAGTGTGAAAAATAAAACAGGTAAATATTTAAAATGCAAAATGACACTAACACATGACTCAATAATACAACAAAAATCACCCCATATGCGTCGGGGGTGCGATGACCTTTCATCTCTCCACAAACTCACCCGACCCCATGAACAGGGTTCAATTCTCTCCTCATCTCTCCCGTCTTCATATCTAAAACCAATAATCGGAACCAGTTGAGACCTCGCCCATAGATAAGGGAAAGATCGGGAGACTCGCCATGACAACTTGGAAAGGGATCCTCGTGATGCTTACTCAAAGTGTGGCCTGTGTGCACTGACTCAGTGGGAACACATAATTTTCTTTTAATTTTTGGAATGCATGGGTAGGACTCTAAGTCAGACGAAACACAACTTTTCTCCTCAATCGCCTCCGGGACATCAAGTGGTATGGGTTGATGATCACAAAGAAGGAATTCATCGATTTTATCTTTCCATTTTATTTCTTCTAAGTGACTACAAGAACCCAATAGGGGTTGGACTTCAATAGTAAGGTTTAACAACCCGCCCTTTTGGAAACAATTAAATTCCATAATTGGGTACAAATTGGAAATTTGGAGAATCTCTCAAAATAGTGATTTTTGGGATTTTCGAGGATTAGATGATTTTCGATGGGTGTTGTAACTATTTTTGGGATTAAATAGGTCGAAGTATTTTAATTATATGTCGTCGTGGAGTAAAGCGATAAAAAGGTAAGATTTCTATTAGAAAACCCGCATAAAGTTATTTTGGGTTAGAATAGTGATTTGCGATCAAGTACCTCAGATGGAAATTTCGACTGCGCTGTGAGTCTCGGAATGTCTGAGATAGTCGAAAAAGAGTGTCCGATTGTCAAAAATGAGTTTTGGGGAATTTTAAAGTTAAACGGGCTCGTAATTGAGTAAACGAGTCATTTTTTGGGTTTTAATGGTTAAAACCCTTTTCTTCCTATATAAAGAGGGAGAGAGGGAAAGAAAAGAGAAAGAGAAGAAAGGAAAGAGAGAAGAGAGAGAGGAGGAGAGAAAAGAGGAGAGAAATGGAGATCTCGGGCCAAACTCCGCTGAATTTGACTCGAGGTCTTCGGATTATATCCACGAGGCAAGTGTTTACTTGCTTTATTTACTTTTTGCACAAATATATTATACCGTAGTTTGGTATAAACAAACCCTAAAGATTTTGGGTTTGGTTTTCGTGGATAAAACGGGTTTTCTGGAGTTAAAACGAATAAACCCCTAAAATTTCTTAATTATAGAAACTTATAAATTAATCAAAATAAATTGGTGGTTTAGGGTTCTAGGGTGTTTAGAACCCTTAATATATGTGTATTTGTAGTTGGTTGAGGTTGTAGGACGTTGGGTGAGGCGACAAAATCTTGGGACAAGCTTTAATGGCCGAAACCGTCTCGGAGAAGATGATGAATAGTATAGGCAACGTGCTTGCCGAATCTATTCGGCCTAAAGGAGAATCGATTCGGCTCTTGATCAAATATTCAAAATTGTAGATCTTTTTTATGCGGTCGTGTGGGCACCGACCGCGTATTTTTTTTATTTTTTTTGGATTTATAGTGATTTTTCTACGGAAAGCTATCCGAGATCGAAATCATTAGTTATAACTTATTGGAGATAAATATTAGGGGTACTCAAAAGGATTGTTAGGACCTCTACCTCTAAAGAATTTGAGGAGATATTAAAACTTTGGGTTTGTAGGAATAAATCCAAGTTAGGATTTAATTTGAGATTGGATTGAATTTTGGTTATTTTGGAGATTGAAAAAATTCCCCAAACAGTGCCCCTCGAATAGGCTGAATCGATTCGAGTCTAAGCCGAATCGATTCGCCTAAGGGGATCTGTGATTCTGTAGTGGGCCGAATCGATTCGGATTTAGACCGAATCAATTTGCCATTAAAGACCTGTTTGCACAACACTTTCCGAATCGATTCGGATTGGGGGACGAAACGATTCGCCCACCCGAATCGATTCGCTATTGGGGCGAACCGATTCGCTTTGGTCAAAATTGCTAGTTTTCTTCCCTTAAGAGTATGGGGAGTTAAAATACAATTTGGGATTTTTATGGGAAAATCCTAGGAGGTGATTAGGATAATTTGGGAATATAGACATATGTATTCGCTTAGTGTGGAGTGTTATAATTGGAGATATCCAATAAATCCTTAGTGTGGAGTGTTATAATTGGAGATATCAAAGTAGGAAAATACTTTGGGTTTAGTATCATGCTTATCTGAATGCATGATTATGATTCCTTGAGGGAACCTTTGGGATTATTGGTCATCGTTAGATGGTTTGGCAAATATGGCCATATATATATATTCGAGGATGAATATATGGTATATATATATATATATATATATATATATATACTAGGTGATTAAAGTATATATATATGATATGATGTAAATGGTTTTGAAAATGTAAATATAAATGGTTTCAAAATGGATAAAGGAAATGATTTTCATAATTAATAATATATGGATACACACCTATCTAAATCTCTATCATAAGGGAAGTTCCGTACGTATGGTGAAGCCCCCTGGCTAATGAATGCAAGGTGGATATAGTCCTATAGACCATATGAGCGATTATTTGTTTCTGCGCTAGTTAGGAGATTCCGGGTGTGGTCTTGACTATCTCGCAGGCATATGGCCTCTTCCCGACGTCTTGCGTTGTAGGATCCCAGGTTGTCTTGTTTGATAGGCCCTGGAAGATGATAGTCATTTAGGGGCACGTACAGTGGGGAAACCCAGATTGGCGGTCTTAGAACGCATTATATGTTAAAGCAATTTATGATAATAAATTGGCTTTAATTACATTTCCTGGATGGAAGATGGGAAATGGGATAAATGTTTTGGCTTCGGTAACACTTCCCGGATTAAAGAAGGGAAGTGGCAGCATATGATATAATCAAATCATTTTATGATAATAAAAATGGCTTTCGATACATTTCCTGGATATAAGAAGGGAAATGGGTTGTTTTTAAAACGGAAAAGCATTTTTATGATAATAAAATTGGCTTTTAAAAAAAGTTATATGTTATGTTAAAGCAATTCATGATAATGAATTGGCTTTTATATACATTTCCTGGATATAAGAAAGTAAATGGAAAGTTTTGAGAAAAATGAAAAGTATTGATAAATACTTGGTATATAAATTCTCATTCCGGGAGATAGATCCTAATGTATATGGAAATATGTATACATATGGATAAATCGAGTACCAAGGGTCTAATGGATCCCGACGATCGACCTTGCCGGGTAGTAGTGTATCGGGAGGTTCCTTGTTTGGATTTCGCTTTGCGAGACACCCCACGCACGAATATTGCATTGCGTTGAGACTTGGGAGAAGTTTAATCCTTACTTCTCTAACATTTAGTATTTCTTATATAGTGTATGTATATATATATATATATATATATATATATATATATATATATATATATTATGTGCTGAGGGTCTAATGGATCTCGACGATCGACCTTGTCGCGCAGTAGTTTATCGGGGGGATTCCTTGTTTGGATTTCGCTTTGCGAGACACTCCACGAACGAACTTGGCACAGTGTTGACACTGGGGAGAATCTTAGCCCTTAGTACATTACTTGGACTATCTAGGGTTGATAGTGGTTGGTTGATAGACTAGTTTAGCAAGGTAGCTTGACTAGGATGTTTAGAGGGATGCGCTAGGAGTGCACTGTTAGTGGAGAGGTGAGGGGTATCTCATGGGAGTGCGATACCAAACTTAAATATGAGATAAAACCTTTTTCAAAATAATAAGGCATTCATGCACTTATTAAATATTTTCAAACTCGTGCTCTGACCCGTTTATCTACTTTTCCCCTCTTGCTATATATATATATATATATTATATAGGTGTCCAGACACAGGGACGCCTGGATGGCACTTCCTTCGAGTCAGACGTCAGCTGCCGCAGTTGTGGATGCGTGCAGGTTTTTGATAGCCGCTTCCATTCTTATACTCTATATATGAGGTACTGTATAAATATTCGGGCCAATGGTCCAATTGCATTTATTTATTATTTTAGAGCATCATTCGATATGGTTATATATTTTGACCGAGTGTTCGGTTATTTTATTTCATTTCAGTTTCATTTACGCAAAAACTGTGTGGATGTTTTTATTCGTTATGGTTAAAAAGAGTAGTTAAGTAAAATTTTGACACCGGCCTAATAGCTTATCAGTAATTAAATGGATTTTCGACAGTGATGCTAAAAATGATCCATATGAGACTCCTGTTTTAATTTAATATTGGAGTGATCGCACGGTATCTTATTAGGCGGGGTGTCACAGATGGTATCAGAGCATCAGGTTCTAGTGTCCTTTGAAATCTGTGCGGACGTACTACCCTTTAAGCATTGTTCTCGATTTGATATAAAGCCTCAGGATTAGGATTGTTGATTTCTCTTGTGAGATTTTGTTCTCCTGCCATAGTATAAGATTATGTAAATATTTTGTGCGCTCGTTCGAGAATCGTGTGCGGAGCTTGGATGGCGGCAGGAGGTGGGGCTTAGTTGGATCTTTAAGGTTGAAGCTCGTAGTGGAGTTTCCTTTTAACGAAGAAGTTATGAGGACTAGTAAGATGATTGTAAGGAGCAGGGTAAAGTGGTTATTATGAGTTTTACCTCAATGAAGGAGGTATATTTGGCGTGGCTTGATAAAGTCGCAGTGTTTCGTTAGCCCTAGACTCATGTGTGTAATTTGAGCTGTGGCGGTATCGATAACATTATATAATGTATGTCTATGTGTTTTCCTCGATAGCGGAATTTGACTTTCCTTCATTCGCCATAAAGGCGGGTGTTGATATGTTGTATATATATACATATATTTTGTTTGGGATGCTCGTTTTATATGTCTATACGAGTATGGTGATATGGTGAGAATATAATGTTATTGGTTGTTCGGAGCGATAGCAGGCTAATGATGGCAAGACTATCGTGTCCGTAGTTCCTGGAGGGAACAAGTTGTTGTTGCGATATCTCACCTAGATACAGGTTGAGTTCGCCTTTATTGATGTGGGTAAATGGAATATCGATGAGCAGAGGCTTCATTATTATGATTTGAATGAGTGGCGACCTTATAGATATGATTTAAGGCCGCAGTATTATTGTTGAGGTGTTAGATTAAGCTCATTATTAGTTTGCACAAGGACTTGAAAATTAGTGCGAGCGCTAGTTGGTGTGACTCGTAGTTAGAGATAGGAGTTCAGACCACCTCTAGTTGATAGGGGATAGGATTTTCCCGATTGCATGTTCGAAATAACGGACCTCCATGATCGACAAAGTTAAGTAGGAGTGTGTGGAGGGGTTCCTTATTTAGATTTCTCTTTGCGAGATGCTCCACACATGAATCTTAGCGGCGTCGGGAGTGGAGAGATGTTATCGGATGCAAGGATGTTGGTTTTGTGGAAAATTCTTATAGTGTGGATGAACCACTATAGACTATGAGCCATGTGATGATAGTATGGTTATGGAAATATTGTGCTACGAAAAAGCACTAAAGTGGTCGTCTCACCACAAGTGGGTGGGTGAGGTAGGACTTAGAGAAATTGATTTGAGGTTATAGCCAGCTTTAATGAAAAGGAAAATTTTGAGGAAATATGTTTTGGGTACGATGTTCGTGACACTTTCTCATAAATTGGGCACTTCGATTTGTTAGGTTTCCTTTCGTATGGGCGGAAGGATAGAGTAGTAGGAATCCGTTAGTAGGTTAGCATGGTAGGATTTAGGAAGTCCTGATGGTGTGACTTAGGTCGTTATATCTCGATGACCGACAACGCGAGGGAGTAGTGTAACGGGAGGGTTCCTTGTTTGGATTTCGCTTCAGCGAGACGTCCCACGCATGAAATCGAGCAAATGTCCGAAGTTGAGAGAGGCCTTGAGCACTAGGGATATACTTAGGATTATACTCGTTTTGCGTAGGTAGGACATAGCATAGACCTTAGTATTATTAGGATGTAAGTCCAATATGTTTAGTGGCACCGCGGTTAGGAGAATCAATTTCGCGGGTTGGGAGGACCCATATGTGAGTATTACACCAAGGAAAGGAGACCCTTTTTGGGAGAGGGTGTTACGTGTCGGACGTTCACCATGGATGTGCAGATGTGCACAGGTTAGAAGGTGTATGGGAACCTTGGTAAGTAAGTTTTATATACCGCCTGAAATAGAATGGGCGTAGTATGTAAAACTGAAGTTTATATCGGGAGGCACTAGAAATGATGTGTGCAATGTGACGCTATTGGAGTCACTTTACGACCGTGGCAACCGTATAGTATATGGTTGGGAACCATTGGGTTAGTATCGTTCCCCTTGAGGTATTAGGAATTGAAGCGATCCTAAGTTTGGTGGTGTAGGTCGTATCTTAATTTCAAGGATGAAATTCCGTTGTAAGGGGGGAGTATGTAACAACCCGCCCTTTTGGAGGCAATTAAATTCCATAATTGAGTACAAATTAGAAATTTGGAGAATCTCTCAAAATAGTGTTTTTTGGGATTTTCGAGGATTAGATGATTTTCGATGGGTGTTGTAACTATTTTTGGGATTAAATAGGTCGAAGTATTTTACTTATATGTCACCGTGGAGTAAAGCGACAAAAAGGTAGGATTTTGATTAGAAAACCCGCATAAAGTTATTTTGGGTTAGAATAGTGATTTGCGGTCAAGTACCTCGAATGGAAATTTCGACTACGTCGTGAGTCTCAGAATGTACGAGATAGTCGGAAAAGAGTGTCCGATTGTCTAAAGTGAGTTTCGGGGAATTTTAAAGTTAAACGGGCTCGTAATTGAGTAAACGAGTCATTTTTGGGTTTTAAGGGTTAAAACCCTTTTCTTCTTATATAAAGAGGGAGAGAGGGAAAGAAAATACTTTGGGTTTAGTATCATGCTTATATGAATGCATGATTATGATTCCTTAAGGGAACCTTTGGGATGATTGGTAATCATTAGATGGTTTGGAAAATATGGCCATATATATATATATATATATATAGTATATATATATATATATATATATATATATATATATATATATATATATATATACTAGGTGAGATATATATATATATATATATATGATATGATCTAAATGGTTTTGAAAATGTAAAAATAAATGGTTTCAAAATGGATAAAGGAAATGATTTTCATAATTAATAAAATATGGATACACACCTCTTTAAATTGCTATCATAAGGGAAGTTGCGTACGTATGGTGAAGCCCCTTGGCTAATGAATGCATGGTGGATATAGTCCTATAGGCCATATGAGCGATTATTTGTTTATGCGCTGGTTGGGAGATTCCGGGTGTGGTCTTGACTATCCCGCAGGCATATGGACGCTTCCCGACGTCTTGCATTGTAGGATCCCAGGTTGTCTTGTTTGATAGGCCCTGGAAGATGATAGCCATTTAGGGGCGCGCACAGTGGGGAAACCGGGACGGGCGGTCTTAGAACGCATTATATGTTAAAGAAATTTATGATAATAAATTGGATTTAATTACATTTCCTGGATGGAAGGAGGGAAATGGGATAAATGTTTTGGCTTGAGTAACACTTCCCGGATGGAAGAAGGGAAGTGTAAGCATATGATATGATCAAAGTATTTTTATGATAATAAAAATGGCTTTGGATACATTTCCTGGATATAAGAAGGGAAATGGGATGTTTTTAAAACGAAAAAGCATTTTTATGATAATAAAATTGGCTTTTAAAAAAAGTTATATGTTATGTTAAAGCAATTCATGAAAATGAATTGGCTTTTATATACAATTCCTGGATATAAGAAAGGAAATATAAAGTTTTGAGAAAAATGAAAAGTATTGATAAATACTTGGTATATAAATTCTCATTCCGGGAGATAGATCCAGATGTATATGGAAATATGTATATATATATATATATATATATATACATATATGTTATGTGCTGAGGGTCTAATGGATCTCGACGATTGACCTTTTCGCGCAGTAGTGTATCGGGGGGGTTCCTTGTTTGGATTTCGCTTTGCGAGACACCCCACGCACGAACTTGGCACAGTGTTGAGACTGGGGAGAAGCTTAGCCCTTAGTACATTACTTGGACTATCTAAAGTTGATAGTGGTTGGGTGATAGACTAGTTTAGCAGGGTAGCTTGACTAGGATGTTTAGAGGGATGCACTAGGAGTGCACTGTTAGTGGAGAGGTGAGGGGTATCTCATGGGAGTGTGATACTAACTTAAATATGAGATAAAACCTTTTTCAAAATAATAAGGCATTTATGTACTTGCTAAATATTTTCAAACTCGGGATCTGACCCGTTTATCTACTTTTCCCATGTTTCTCTCTCTCTCTCTCTCTCTCTCTCTCTCTCTCTCTCTATATATATATATATATATATATATATATATATATATATATATATATGATATAGGTTTCCAAACACAGGGACGCCTGGATGGCACTTCCTTCGAGTCAGATGTCAACTGCAGCAGCTGTGGATGCGTGCAGGTTTTTGATAGCCGCTTCCATTCTTGTACTCTAGATAGGAGGTACTGTATAAATATTCGGGCCAATGGTCCAATTGCATTTATTTATTCTTTTAGAGAATCATTCGATATGGTTGTATATTTTGACCAAGTGTTCGGTTATTTTATTTCATTTCAGTTTCATTTACGCAAAAACTGTGTGGATGTTTTTATTCGTTGTTGTTAAAAAGAGTAGTTAAGTAAATTTTGACACCGGACTAATAGGTTATTAGTAATTAAATGGATTTTCAACAGTGATGCTAAGAATGATCCATATGAGACTCCTGTTTTAATTTAATATTGGAGTGATCGCCCATTATCTTATTAGGCGGGGTGTCACATAAGGATCTCATCCATCGATCGGAATTCTTTTTCAAAGTCTTCAAGACTTATAGCTCGTAATTCTCTCTCTCTAGATTGTTTAGAACCTTCTCTTTCTCTCTCTTCTGGAGACTTATGTGATATGGAGGGATGGTCGTTACGAATGAATTCATCTATTATATCTTTCCATTCACTCTTATCCAAGTAACTAAACGAATCCAATAAGGGTTGGATTTCTACAGTCAGGCTCTCATCCGCATGACCAAATTCTTTTTCAAAATCTTCCATGCTCACGTCCCCTAACTTTATCTCTCTAGTAATTCTTATGTCCTCGCTTACTCGCCCACTATCTAACTCCACTATTATTTTCTCCTCTAACCACTCTCTCTCGCTCGCAATTGCGGTTACTACACACACCTCCCCTATTTCTCTCTCATCGTCAAAACTACCGCTCTCACTTGATGAAACAAGTAATAGCCCTAATGTCTCTTGCTTATGGGATATCTCATTATCTTGTACCTTCTCTTCCATGAGATCCATCTTTTGTGATTCGCCCTCATCACCCTCGAAACTGGTGATGTCAAATATGTTTGTTTCGAGGGTCATATTCCTGAACATGAGTCGCATTCACCTATTTTGAATGTTAATCAAGGAATTACCAGTAGCTAAGAATGGGAGGCCTAAAATGACAGGGACATGATTACTCGGAATAATGGAGGGCTCCTCATCCCAAACGAAAAAATTTACCGGGAAGTAGAATGTGGCAACTTGGACGATCATGTCCTTAATGATTCCTTGAGGTATCTTGATGGAACTATCTGTGAGTCGAAGAGTCAGGTTTGTGGGATTAAGCTCCCCCAAACCTAATTGCTTATATATTGAATAGGGGAGAATGTTGACACCTGCCCCTAAATCTCTTAGCGCTCTCTCAATTTGATTCCCCCCATGATGCACGGAATAGTCGGTGCACCCGAATTTTTGAATTTGGGTGGAAGGTCACTTGATAGTATTGAGATGACTTTCTATGATAGGAACACATTTTTCTTTACCTTTATATTTCATTTCATCATAGGTAAGTCTTTAAGAAACTTAGCGTATTTGGGAATTTTCTTTATGGTGTCGAGAAAAGGTATATTAATCTTTACTAGCTTAACAACGTCTAACAGATCTTCACAAGAGGACTCTTTAGCATGAGATACTTACCGTTGGGGAAACGGAGCGGTTGTGGGGGGTTTCAACCAGACTTCGGGCTCACTAGTGTTCCCATTATCACTCTCGTTCAAGGAGGCATCTTTGGCCTCTTTCGTGCCAGGCAAAACCTCCTTGCCTTTAGGTGTGTCAATCGGGAAAGGTGATAAATCAACAACTTTCCCACTACATAGAGTGGTTATCGTGAAACATTGATCTTGAGTTTCATTAAAAATAGAGCTTACACTAGTTTGATGTTGGGGAGGTGTTTGGCCTTGAGCCGAAAACTTACCTTTCTCTTAGACACTCAACGACGATTGCAACTGCGAAATGTTCGCATTTATGTATGTGAGCATGCGCACTTTGGGAGTTTATGAATTGGTGTATCGTGTCCTCAAGAGTTCTCCACAGTGGAGTAATATATGGAGATATAGGAGGCGGTGCTCGCTGAAATTGAGGAGGTGGTGGAGGTGGGACAATCTATGAATTTGGGTTCATCTCATCTTGTGGTTGCCCGTAGCTAAAATCAAGGTGGTTTCTCCATGAAGGGTTGTAAGTGTTCCCATGTGGGGCGTTAAAATTTCCCTTGAACCCTCCTATAGCATCCACCTGCTCGGTGTGCATGGCTTTGTAGGTGGAAATCGTCGGGCATGTCTTTGTGGAATGACCCACCTCATAGATAGCACACACCTTTTCTTTTGACACATGGCTGGATCCGGAGATATCTCTCAACCGAACATCAAACAAATCTTTCATATTTACTCAAACTTATCGAATCGATAGTCTATTAAGGTATTACTATCCAAATGGTATAGACCGGATGCAGTCAGGGCAATAGATGCTTGTCTATGTCGGGCATGGTAATTAGGATTAGATGTGTCCCATGCTTGACTAGTCTCTGCGATGTACTTAAGATGGTCCACGAAATCGTTGGAGTCTAAATCCCCAAATGTTCTTTCACACATTGTTTGCACAAGTTCATTGCAAGCCACTGTCAAACCATTATAGAAGAAAGAGATCAAAAGGAATTTTTCAAAGCCATGATGGGGGAATGTGCTAACCAACTCTTGGAAATGTTCCCAACACTTGTCAAAAGTCTCATTATCTTGTTGTCGGAAGCTTTAGATTTGAGTTTTAACAGAGTTGGTCATGTGCTATGGGTAGAATATTTAGATAAACTTGGATTTCATATCCCTCCAGGAAATCATGGAATTCGGGGGTAGAGACCATAGCCATGTCTTGACTTTTTCCTTTAAGGAACAAGGAAAAAGTTTTAGGCGAATGACATCTTGCGTGCACGCTTGGTCACTAAATGTGTCGCACGCCTCTTCGAACTCTCTTATGTGAAGGTATGGTTTGTCCGAATGCATGCCATGTAAAGTAAGGAGAATCTGTGTCATCCCATTGCGGAAGTGGAACTGACCGTCGTTATACGGGAGTAAAATGCAACAAGGGGTGATAGTTCATTTAGGAAAGAGTAAGTCTTTCATGGGATGATAGGGTGGATTCCCCTCTCCAGTATCGAAAGTAGTGGCGTCAGACATCGCACTATCTTCGAATGACTTGGAATACTCACTCGATGTCCTAGATGTGTGACTCAAGGATTAACTCAGGGTGTAACTACCAATAGAGTACTCAGGAGTAGGAAGTGGAACCCAAAACTTTGGAACATGAGGCGTGTAGGGACTGTTAGAGTTGTACTCACCAATTGGGTTGTCGTAAATTCTGGTTGGAGTGTTTTGAGGAGTTTGAGTTTGTTCAGGATTTTGCATTAAAGTCTTATGAGAGATGCATATTTTCTTTTGTCTAAGATTTATATTGATGCGATCTAACCTAAGTCAACCTAAATCCTCGGCAACGACGCCAAAAACTTGACGCGACCACAAATGTGTCTAGTGTGCGTGCTATATAGGCTCAAGTGCAAGCCTGTTGCTCAAGTAATAATCCGATAAGTCGGGTATCGATCCTCAAGGAAGACGACAAATGGAGTCATGACGACGTTGGAAAGATGAGGGTAACCTAGCTTTGACTCTAAAAATAAAGAAAAGGTGATTGTGGGGAAACGGAACAACTACAACTAGATGAAATTTTGAAAATAATTAACTAATGAAAATAAGAATGAATAAAATGCAACTACGATAATTAAACGACAAGCTGATGACAATTGGAATAAAAGTTTAACTATGATATGAGACAAATAAGTCGAGTTACAATTCCCCACACCATAGCAATTCACTTAGTAGGATACTATATTAGGAATTAGAATTTTTCATGAACCAAGTCTTTAGTACTCCCAAGAATTACATATATGAGGGATCGTAGCCCGCCCAGTATGTAATCAATGGATGAGTAAAGCGATGTCGCATTAACCAATACGTGTATCACATTCTAAAGCATCTCGATTACCTAGGGCAAACGAGATCAAAAGTCCTACGACGGTTTCACCAGTTATACAACACGATTAGTCTAAGATTTTAATTCAAAAGTCTATTTCCATTATCGTGAATTACATCGGGTGGAGTTCATGTACCCCGACCCTTAGAAAATTAGCTAGACATAATTAACTTAGAGAAAAATAGGGTTTTTAAGAAATAAAACATTAATTCTAAAGAAACTAATTGAAAAGAGAATTTCTGATTCAAAACCAACAATTAACTTGAATTGCAGAAATTAAACTCAAATCCTTACAGCAAAATCTTCTTATGGAAAACTAGGGTTTTTGACTACAAAACCCTCTACTCCTACTTAGCTAACCTAAAAATCAAACTCTCTTGTCTAACAATAACTATAGGTTAAATATATCACGAAAAATTCAGAGTTGTAGCTAAATCAAACTATAAAATCGAAACAAATGCCCAACTGGATAAAATAGAATTTATGGTGCGGGCATACTCTACTATGCAAGATGCCCAACTATATAAAATAGAACAAGAAGTGGAATCAATAATGAGGTCGTCTAAACAAGAGGCCTGCAACTCCCACCTAAGTTACATCACATTCCATCCAAAGGACCCTATGCAAGATGCCCCTCTGGATGGGCACCTGTAATATATACATATATATACAAGAGAGAAGAGAAAATAGGAAATGGGTCAGAGCCCGAGTGTAAAAAAGTTTAAAATTCAGTTTAGCAAGTATTTAAAATGCTTACCGGCTAATGCAACAATCATACTAGTGCGGCAATCCCTTTAGAAATTCTCACCTCTCTTCTAATGTGCACACCTATCGCACTAATACTCTAAACAGTTTAACATATCTTAAATTTCTCATAAGATTTCATGCCGATAATTTCTAATGTTGAGAAAGTTAATTTTATTTAAAAGCAAAGTTCTCACATAAACCTCATTTGATTATAAAGTTTCCCAGTGATGTAATCATACTTTTCAAACACTAAATCCCAAGTTGAAATAATTATTCATTTCTTACTTACCATAGTCACAGTAGATAGTTCCCAAATTCCAGGTTTAAATATATATATATCAAATATTCATATAATATATATATTCTACGGAACCCCACATAAATTTATGGTGCGGGCTTACTCTACTATTCAGTCCCCATATCACTCGTACTAAGGGGAAATATTAGTTCAGAATCACTCTCGAACTGTATTAGAACAAAACATATATAAATTGAGGCGAAGCATAGATCCAAGTCACTAAGAGGTCAGCAACATACCCTCACGTCTCTTAGGACCGTCTGAGTATCGATCCGATAGCCTGTACCAAGGATTCCTATGTTCTAGGGTATGAGTTAATATCCCCCATAAAGGTCCCATCGAGATAAGACTATCCCAGCGCGGTAACCTCAGGGATAGCAAGTAGCGCGGCCATGATTTTCACACATATATAGTATATGAATAAACACAGTCATATATGTATACTACTAATCCCATATCAAATTTAGGTACACTCTCACGACCCATAATTATGATATTTATCCCTATTACACATTACCAGGTTATCACGTATAACGGTTTGTCTCTAATTCTTAATTATGAAATTATTCCGACTTACTACGTAACACTCGTGAATTCCTATCTCCCCAAGTGTAATTTCGGTAGGTACTTATTTATTTTACAATGAAACTTCTTGACGAGTCTCACCCTTTAACACATGTTCCCATTGCCCCTTATATGTAAAAGACCCCCGTGAAATGTTAATCTCATCTTACATTAATGGTTCCATATATTTCTAAAGTCCTACTGGTCTTCTTCATATCCCAAAATGTTTTAATAGAAATGACCAAAGATTACTATTCACTTAAATTGAAATTAATCATTCAAAAAGGAAAACATAAGTCTGCCAAGAGGGGTCGATCATTCTATGGCTGGTGTTCGATCGATCGATGATCTAGGTTCGATCGATCGATCAAGTAGGTATGGCAGATCTGCAGAATTTTTAGTTACGGGTTTCTTCTTCCAAACTCATCCAAACCAATATATTTGATTACCGAACTCCCAATAATTTATACTACGAGTGTTATATCCTCAAATAAGTGATATTCTACATCAGGCATGCGGATTTTCATCATAAAAAATGAATTAAATGGGGCATAATCCATAGAAATATCAAGAACCCTAATACTTTCTTTGTTTAGTTTTTTCCCATTCTTTTACCAGATTTCATACTCTTAATTTACTGTAATTTCGTGGTTCAACCTCTACATGTGAGTTTGGTTTCCAGAATACATCTCTAACCTATACATCATGTAAATCCAAGTCTTCAAAATAGGTTTTTCTTTCACAAAAACTAGTCCCAATCAATCCTAGACTAATATTAATGAAGCATTAACTAAAATAGAGCAAGATAGATACTTGCCTGGGAATTTTAGGTTCAGATTTTGTGGAGAGATTGGTGTGGTGGTGTTCCTCGTTGCGCAATCTAATGTTTGGCATCGACAGCGGTGCAAACGGTGGAGTTCTTGGCCTAGAACTCCTTGGAAAGCTTATCCTCTTCCTCTCCAATGGCCGTCTTTGGTTTATGTTTGTTCTAACCCTATAATATGACTCCTACCATCTGATATACTCTTAGAATTTTCTTGGGTTTTCATGCCCAAAATGTAAAATGTCCAAACACCCTCCCGGGATGTTAATTAGGCCTAAAAACGTCCCGAGACGCAAACTAAACCCCCGGGTACATTATTTTCACTATCTCGACCCTTTCGGACACATTGACGCACTCAAAATGACC
The DNA here is from genome assembly GCA_949130495.1 of Sambucus nigra. Classification (NCBI taxonomy): domain Eukaryota; kingdom Viridiplantae; phylum Streptophyta; class Magnoliopsida; order Dipsacales; family Adoxaceae; genus Sambucus; species Sambucus nigra. The sequence goes on along the minus strand of OX422217.1, from coordinate 299,136,436 downwards.
ATACGGGTGACTTATAATTTATTCACTTTTAATAGTTCGAATTTAATCCCGACACGACACAAGCGCTTCCCGATAAATTTCCAAAATTATCAAATTAGATTCCCGTGATAATTTTACTAATTATAATTACATCTCTTACTTTACTCATAAAGTAACTTACAACAAAATTCCAATAATTACTAACTCGCGTCACGCTAGTAAGTATTTAAAAGATTTTTTGTATTAATATTAAATTAATATCTCTAATTAAATTTAATAAATCCCCAAAACTAAAAGTCATAAAAATACGGGGTATTACATACTTCCCCCCTAATAACGGAATTTTGTCCCGAAATTCGGAAAAATAAGTAGTACCTGACAAGAATAGATCTGGGTACTTCTCACGCATGTCTGTCTCACGCTCCCAAGTGGATTCCTCCACATTATGATGCTCCCACTGGACCCGAACAAGTGGGACTACCTTTGACCTCAATCTCCTTTCGCTATGGTCTAGGATAGCCACTGGTCTCACCTAATAAGAGTTGTCGGGTTGTAAGTCAATCTCCTCAATCGCGATGTGGGTGTGAGCCATGTCATCCGAAAGGTATCGTCTCAACGATGAGATGTGGAATACATTGTGAATTCGGTGTAAGTACTCTGGAAATCCCAATCTGTATGCTAGCGGCCCAATTCTCTCAATAATAGGAAATGGTCCTACGTAACTCGGGGTCAATTTCCCTTTCTTCCAGAACCTCATCACTCCTTTCATAGGAGATACACGTAGCAATACTTGGTCCCCCACATTAAATTCTCGAAAGAACCGTTTTGCATCGGCGTAGCTTTTCTGCCTGTCCTGGGCTACCCCAATGCAACTCCTGATAATTTCAATCCTAGCGGAGGTTTCCTGAATCACCTCTGGTTTGAGCAACTTGTTATCCCCCACCTCTAGCCAACAAGTTGGGGAACGATAAGGCCTGCCGTACAATGCCTCAAATGGAGCCATGCCAATCGTGAACTGATAAGAGTTATTGTAAGCAAACTCTACCAGTAGAAGATGTGGCTCCAAACCTCCCCCACAATCAAGGACACACATGCGTAGCATATCCTCCAACATCTGATTGGTATGCTCTGTCTTTCCATCTGTCTGTGGGTGATAAGATGAACTCAACCTCAACTCGGTACCCATGGCCTCCTGAAAACTCTCCCAGAAACGCGACACAAAAATTTTGTCTCTATCTGACACAATATCCATGGGCACCCCATCTAATCTAACAACCAAAGCAATGAACAACTGAGCATACTGACCCATGGTATTATCTGTTCGCACTGGCAAAACATGAGCCACCTTGGTCAAATTGTCCACAATCACCCAGATGGAGTCATGGCCCCGCTGTGATGTAGGCAACCCAGTAATAAAATCCATGGAAATACTCTCCCACTTCCATGCGGGTATTTTCAACGGCTGAAGCAACCCCGACGGTTTCTGGTGGTCCACCTTTACCAGCTGGCAAGTAGAACATTTGGACACGAACTCAACAATGTCCTTTTTCATCCCACTCCACCAGTATTGTCCCCTCATATCCTGGTACATCTTATCTCCCCCGAGATGCACTGAAAATCGGGACCCATGAGACTGGGTCATTACTGCATGATGTAAGTCTGCTCCTTAGGGAACCACCAATCTCCCATTAAACCTCAAACCCCCATCGAAACTAACAGAATAGGACTCAGCACCATCAGCTAAAAGTCATACAATCTGTTCCTCGAAAAATGTGTCTGTTGTCTGTGCCTGTATTACCCTCGTAACAATCTCGGGTGTCACTGTCATGGCAGATATGAAGGAACGGGCTACCGCGTCCTGGTGACTCAACTCTTTCCACTTTGCTTTCCAAATGTCCGCTACATCGTCAATCGGCCTACGACTTAATTCATCAGCAACTACGTTAGCCTTCCCCGGATGGTACTGTATGTCGAACTGATAGTCTTTCACAAACTCTAACCACCTGCGCTGACGCATATTCAGCTCTCGCTGAGTGAACAGTTACTGCAGTGACTTGTGGTCTGTGAACAAACGGAATTTCTCACCCAATAAGTAGTGTCTCCATATCCTCAATGCAAAGACGATCGCTGTTAACTCTAGGTCATGTGTTGGGTAGCTCTTCTCGTGCGTCTTAAGCTTGCGAGAGGCAAAAGATATAACCTTCTCTTCCTTCTTAATTACTCCTCTAAGTCCCCGTAAGGAGGCTTCGGTGTAAACCAGATATTCCACACCCGGCTTGGGTAAAGAAAGGACTGGTGCCAAAGTCAGCTTGTCTTTCAGCTCATCAAAAGCCAATGGACAAGTATCGTCCTAAACATATGGTACCCCCTTGCGAATCAGGTTCGTTAATGGACCCTCTATCTTGGATAACCCTTGAATGAATCTCCTGTAGTACTCGGCTAACCCCAAGAAACTATGCACTTCCATCGGTGTCATGGGCTGTCCCCACTCCCTCACCGCTGACACTTTACTCGGGTCCACTACTATCCCAATTTCGAAAACATGTCCCAAGAATTGCACTTCCCATAGCCAGAATCCGCACTTCTCGTACTTAGCATACAACTGATGCTCTTGTAGAGTCTGAAGAACCTGCCTTAAGTGCTCAGCATGATCTTCCTCAGTATGTGAATATATCAAGATGTCATCTATGAAGACGATGACAAAATAATCCAAGAATTCTATGAACACTCGGTTCATCAAGTCCGTGAATACGACTGAGGAATTTGTGAGTCCAAATGGCATCACTCTAAACTCGTAGGACCCATATCTCGTCAAGAAAGAAGTCTTCAAAACATCCTGCTCCCTAATACATAGCTGATGGTATCCTGACCTCAAATCTATTTTCGAAAAGAAAGTTTCTCCCCTCAGCTGGTTGAACATATCATCGATTCGAGGCAACTGATATTTGTTCCATATCGTGACCTTGTTCAGCTCCCGGTAGTCCACACATAGTCTCAGTGAACCATCTCTCCTTTTCACAAACATCACTGGAGCGCCCCAAGCTGAGGTTGAGAGAGTTGGCGCTTGCGTTCAAATAAGAAATAATATAATAAACACCAATTTTAACCCAAATTAACCCTAAGCATGCAACTAGGTGTGAATGAAACAATATGAAATCATGCACAAGATATTCAACACACAAAGTTTAAGGAAAAATCCCCCACAGGGGCAAAACCATTTGTATATCACTATAATTTGTAAAATACGGTTTACAATCGGATTACAATGAAATACAGATTGACTAAGAATTACCCTCGGGTATCGGATTCTGTAGTCGCGGCTGGAAGAAAAATCCCTTTCCAGAAGGGCTTGCGGCTGGAACTATCCCTGTCCAGTAGGGCTGCAATGAAGAGGAAGAAACGGTCCACTTCACAAAGGGTTGAACAACATCAATGGTGTTCTTTGGGTTACCGAATTTGATTCACAAAGATACGGAAGATGTGTGAATCTAAAAACCTAGAATCATAGGACTCAATAGGTGAAGACTTTAGGGTTGATATGCTCTGATAATCGTGGGAAAGTCTTGTGAAAACCAACTGCTGATCGTGGTTTAAATAAGGGATCGAAACCCTTCAAAATCGGCTGCACGATCTGGCAGTGATTATCCTCACCGGATCGGTCCGGTCGATTAGGCGGATCGGTCCGGGTAAGTCGGATCGGTTCTTTTTCTGAAACCGGATCGGTCTGGATGGCATCGGATCGGTCCGGGACTTTTGCCTTCATCGGTTCGCTATGGATCCGGTGGCTACTGGAGTCTGACAAAACGGATCGGTCCGGTAGATGATCGGATCGGTCCGGTAAACCGGATCGGTTCTTTTTCTGGACCGGATCGGTCCGGTCAGGTCTGATTCCCAAATTCTTTCTTCTTTTGATCTTCGGATTTTGTTGATGACGATGTGATCTTTTCAACCAACAATCTTGTAACGGCGTATGACATAACATATACATAAAGATGGACAAATTGTCCTTACAAATCTCCCCCTATGTCTATGCCGGAACAAACATAAAAAATCCGAATTATCAAATATGAAATTTCCTATACAAATCTACCCTTCCATGAACCCAAAACTGAAAGAGTACAAGTGAATAAGACTGCATCGTTTGTTCTTCAATTCTTCAGGAATCTCAAAGCTTTTCTCATCAGGGTGTGCAATTCAGAGATCATCAAGATAGTGCCCTACACACATGAGATAAAGCAAAATACCAAGTGACGTATCGAGTTTTGAAATGAGATAAACATAAGCATATATATCAATGTAAGATGATATTCTCAGAATTTCAAAAACTCAAAAACTCCCCCATAATCAGATAATTCATTCTCCCCCTTTTTATGATGTCCCCAAATAGACAAAAGAGAGAAAAAAATCAAGCAATCAAGTACTGGAATGTCACAAGGCATAAAATCACACCATGAATGAACATAAAACAACCAAGTCGGTGATAGCGTAAAAGAATGGGTGTGAACAAAATTCAATAGGAAAATCAAAGCATACAAACATGACATATGTGCACGATGAATATTGGATATTCCTAACGAATGAACTCAAATGCTTCCTTTGGTGTAAAAGATTGGAAATATATGACATTGACTATCAAATCTACAAATCAAAGCTCAAAGTGATTTCTACACCAATAACGTCCAAAATGATTTTCATGCGTTTTCAGGACTTTCAAGGAAGTGCAAACCCGTTTTTCAATCTCCAAACTCCCTCAGATTTATATTTTCAATAGAGGTATACTAAATTCTCAAACTTTGGAGAATTGGTGGTGAAAACCTAAATGGCCCATATATGGCATGTATTGCTTTTGAATGCCTTAACAATTTTTTTTTTCGGGCTCTTTTAACCTCTTAGGACCTCGGATATTAAAATTCCTCCATTTTTTAGGTCCTTTTTAACGGTGGCTTTTGCGCAAAGGATAAGAATCAACTTTCGCAGCCCCTCCCCGTTATGAAAATATGCGCACAGTCTCACCAAACGGTTTTTACATGCAATCCAATCTTGTCAAGTTTTATCGCATTTTATACATTGTATAGACAGGATTGAGATGGAAACACCCAAGCCAACATGAGATTGACAAGTGCAACAATCAAATATAGCCGTGCATGTGTGCAAAAAAAAGGATATAGGAGTCAAGCATGTAGGAAATATCACTAATTACATCTCAAGGACTCCAATCAATGTTAAGCACATGGATGAAATGATGTAGCCTCTCAAATCTCTATCAAACGGTCACATGGATATATGAAATGAAGTTGTGACTTGGCTATCTTAAATGCTCATCCATAAAAAGCAAATCTCTTTTTGATTTTTCAAAAATTTATCAAAATAAATTCTTTTTGTGCTTTTCTCAAAATTTTTCAAAAAAAATCTTTTTGTATTTTTCTAAGAATAAGAAACACATACATAAAAGCTGTACAAGAAAGCTATGGTACATATAAACAGACTAGTAATAGGAAGCATATGATATGAACATGAAGAAGCATCCTATTCTAGACATAGACCAACCCCTCAGTCAACAGTGCAAATCCCCAAAGACTTCCTAAGACTCTCAAATCTAAGGGCATCTAAAGGTTTCGTGAAAATATCGGCTAATTGACGGTCGGTAGGAACAAAACTCAGGGTTACGACTTTCTCTTCAACTAACTGACGTATAAAGTGCTCGCGTAACCTGATGTGCTTTGTGCGCGAATGTTGGACAGGATTGCGGGATATGTGTATCGCGCTCGTGTTATCACAGGAAATGGTCATGGTGTCCTGTGAAATCCCATAATCCTCCAACATTTGCTTCATCCACATGAGTTGCGTGCAACAACTCCCGGCGGCGATGTACTCAGCCTCCGCAGTGGACAAAGAGATGGAGTTTTGCTTCTTGCTCAACCAAGAGACAAGAGCAGAACCAAAGTAGAAACACCCACCAGAAGTGCTCCTACAACCATCTACGTCCCCAGCCCAATCGGCATCCGAATAGGCGGACAAACGGTCATCGGTATCAAAGGAATACCAAATACCGTATGAGAGAGTCCCACTCACGTATTTGATAATACGTTTTAGAGCGAGTAAGTGTGACTCTTTGGGAGACGCCTGATAACGCGCACAGACTCCAACACTAAAGGCAATGTCGGGACGACTAGCAGTCAAGTAGAGAAGACTGCCTATCATACTCCGATACAAGGTTTGCTCTACGTCCTTGCCTGAAGTGTCCTTACTAAGCTTGGTAGTGGTACTCATAGGTGTACGAGCATGCTTAGCGGAGTCTAAACCAAATTTCTTTACTAGGTCTCTAGCATACTTGGATTGGGAGATGAACATCCCATCCTCTAGCTGACGAACCTGGAGACCAAGGAAGAATGTAAGCTCACCTACCATGCTCATCTCAAACTCACTTTTCATCTCCTCCTCAAAGTGGTGAGCATGCTGGGAGCATGTGGATCCAAAGACTATGTCGTCCACATAGACTTGGGCAACCAAGATAGCACCGTCATCTCTCCTGACGAACAACGTCATATCAACTCCCCCTCTCTTGAAGCCACGGGCTAAGAGATAGGAAGTAAGCCTCTCGTACCAAGCACGGGGTGCTTGCTTCAAACCATACAAGGCTTTCCTCAGATAGTAGATGTGTTCAGGGTGCTTAGGGTCTTCAAACCCTTTTGGTTGTTCCACATAAACCTCTTCCTGTAGAATGCCATTCAGAAAGGCACTCTTGACATCCATCTGATATACCTTGAAGTGCAGATGACATGCGATGGCGAGTAGTAAGCGGACGGACTCAAGCCTCGCAACAGGAGCAAATGTCTCTCCAAAGTCTACACCCTCTATCTGTGTGTAGCCTTGAGCGACCAACCTAGCCTTATTTCTGATTATGGTACCATTTTCATCCATTTTATTCTTGAAAATCCACCGGGTACCAATAACATTAGTATCACTAGGTCGGGGGACAAGTTCCCAGACATTGTTCTTCTTAAACTGAAGCAACTCATCCTGCATAGCAGATATCCAGTGTTCATCTTTGAGTGCTTCCTTGTGATTCTTGGGCTCGACTTTGGACGTGTAGCAAAGATGGCTAACAACGTTCTCTAGCTGAGCACGAGTCTTGACCCCTAGAGTGGGATCACCAACAATGGCAGAAGGGTCATGACTCTTGCGAACCCAAGCAGGTGTGTCCCCTAACACAGGAATAGGGTCCACAGAGTGTGGGAGAGGAACAGGTAAATCACTGTCAGAATTGTTCTCATCCTCACACTGAAGGTTGGGATCAATAACCGTCGGAGGTTCGTCATCTTGCACAGTGACGTTTATTGATTCCATAACCTTAGAGCTCTTCAGGTTAAAAACCCGGTACGCTCTACTGTCCGATGAATATCCTAGCAATATTCCCTCGTCGCTCCGGGAGTCAAACTTTCCTAATTGCTCTCTATCCCGTAGGATGTAGCATTTACTCCCAAAGACACGGAAATAAGCCAGGTTGGGTTTCTTGCCTGTCCACAATTCATAAGGCGTCTTAAGTGTGTGTGGACGCAGATAGACCCTATTCACCGTGTGGCATGCAGTAGACACTGCCTCTGCCCAAAATCTCCTAGAAATTTTACGACCTAGAAGCATAGATCTAGCCATTTCTTGGATCGTTCTATTTTTCCTCTTAACAATCCCATTTTGCTGAGGAGTTCTCACAGCAGAGAACTCATGTTTGATCCCAAGGCTATCACAGTACAAATCCACCTTTGCTTCCTTAAATTCAGTGCCGTTGTCACTACGTATTCTGTTAATAGTGACCCCGTGTTGATTTTGCAGGACACGGCACTTAGTCGTTAAAAATTCTACAGCATCAGATTTCTCTCTTAGAAAACCTACAATGGAGTATCTGGAGAAATCGTCTACCATCACGAGAATGTATCTCTTACCACCTAGACTCTCCGTGCGAGTAGGACCCATAAGATCCATGTGAATCAACTCAAGAGCACGGGAGGTGGTAATGGAATTCAACTTCCTATGGGGGCTACGGATTTGTTTTCCCAACTGACAGGGTCCACAAATCATGGAAGTTGGCTTTCCAAGTGAAGGTAAGCCACGTACTAGGTCCTTTTTGACTAAACGAGATAAGTCTCTGACGTTCACATGACCTAGACGTTCGTGCCACAGATCCATAGGAGTGATCGTGGCGCTGTTGCAGACAAGTGAGGATTTGGGCTCAGTCCCATAACAGTTATCTTCTGTCCTCACCCCTTGCACTAATAGTTTACCGGCTTGATCATAGACCTTACAAGTTTTCCGGTCAAACTTCACTGCAAAGTCATCGTCGCACAGCTGGCTGATGCTAATAAGGTTTGCTTTCAAACCTTTGACGTACAGCACGTTCTCTAGCTTTGGAAATCCTGGTAACTCTACTGTACCTCGTCCTACTATGCTAGATTTGCTACCATCTCCAAAGGTGACTCTCCCATCATTATAATCCTCAAGATGGGTAAAATATGAGATATCACCTGTCATATGTCTGGAGCAACCACTGTCAAAATACCACTGTGAGGTATTATGGGCTTTGAGAGCGACATGGACAACAAGGGCCTTTTTCTCTTTCTTAGGAACCCAAGAGTAGGTACCTTTTAGTATTCCCTTGTTGTTGTTGGTTTTAGCCGGAATGCGGGGCGCATTCATTGATGGTAAGGTCATCCGTCGGAATTCCTCCATCAAGCTCTGTGATGTGGCGGCTAGAAACTCAACACGCTCTCTCAGACTGGCAAACTCATCAGTCTGAAGTGGTGGAGCAACCGTACGTCGTGTCCGACCCAACTTATAGCAATCATCCCTAAGGTGTCCATTTCTTTTGCAATGGGAGCAAAAGGGCACAATATTAGGAGAACCTTGGTTTGCTTTTCTTGGTCGAACTCTCCTTCTTGGTTTTTTATGACGGCCATAAGGAGTCGTAGTAAACTCAGGAATTGGTCCGGGTGCAATTTGAGACGTGGAGGCACCATCAAAACCTATTCCATGCCGGTCACCAAAACCTAAAGCGGGACCGAGGAGCATCTTTCCCATCTTCCCAGATCTGTCCTCGATTTGTACCTTGACTTTCCTAGCTCTCTCAACGTCATGAGTAAGCTGAGCAACAAGGGATTCAAGTTTCTTTCGAGTCTCCAGGGAGGAATGGAGCTCACTCGTAAGACTAGCCACTTGTTTAGTCAAGTCCGCTTTCTCTTTATCAAAACTGCACTCTCTCTCTTTAAGCAAATTTTCTTTACTAACCCAGGCAGACTCTCTCTCTTTCATAGCGGTGCAGGTGGAGGACTCTCTCTCTCTCATCTTTACTAACTCTTCTTCTAACGCGGTGATCCTAAGAACTAACGCCTTGTTACGTTTTTTAGTTTTGAAGGACTCATCATATAACTCGGCGTAGGCGCGTTGAAGGCTACTCTCGTCCTCACTACCTTCCTCCTCTCCCTCACTCTCTTCGCTTTCGCTGTCGAGGTGTCCCTGTGAAGTAGCATCCTCATCGTCGTGAGATGCACTAGGAGTACTCACATGACTAGCCATGAACGCGGTGAAGTTACGCTCATGCGGTGACTCATCTCCCGAGTCCACCGACTCGACCTCACTGTCGTCACTAAGGGTAGCGTTTAGGACAGCTTTACCCTTTTCCCTATTCAGACGAGTGGCACACTCAAACGCTCTGTGTCCCTTACCGTCGCACTCAAAACACCTCTCACTGTCTTTAGGGGGTTCTTTAAAGTCTTTCTTTTCAAACTTATTTTTCTGAAAATTCTTTTTATCTTTGAAATTCCCATTTTTCTTAAATTTCAGAATTTTCTTGAAGTTTTTAGCAAAAAGTGCCAAATCATCTAGGTCAAACTCACATTCAGAATCAGAAGTTTCTATCTTTCTAGACGACTCGACTCTCTTTCTTGCCGACCCCTCACTTTTTCTCTCTTGGGCTTTAAGGGCAATCCCCTTATCTTTTGGCTTGGCAGATTTAGGAAACATGTCTATTTCATAAGTTTGTAAATCTCCTACCAGTTCTTCCAATTTTAGAGTATTTAAATTACCCAAGGAATTCAGCACAGTGACTTTAGGTATAAAGCGCTTAGGAAGGGAACGAAGAATCTTTTTAACAACCCTAGCATTTGGAATATGTTCACCAAGATTATAGCTAGTATTAACAATGTCAGAGAGCCTAGCATAAAATTCATCAAAACATTCATTTTCATGCATGGTGATGGTTTCAAATTGAGTTGTTAAATTTTGCAATTTTGACTCTTTAATAGCATTTGTTCCTTCATGGGTAAGTTGCAAAATATCCCATGCTTCTTTTGACGTGGTGCACGTCATTATGCGTTTGAACTCATCAGGAGTGACAGACCCAGAAATAGCACTTAGACCTTTAGAGTTAAAAGACGACCATTTAAATTCATCATCAGTCCAAGTGATGTCAGGTTTCAAGTTGGTCACATTATCAACAGTCACGGTTGGAGGAGTCCATCCTCGTTCAACCAAAATCCAGACACGTTCATCAATGGCTTTTAAAGCCGACCTCATACGGGCTTTCCAATAGGCATAATTCGACCCGTCAAAAATAGGCATTTTATAATATGACTTCTCCATTTGAACACGCTCTTTTCAAAAATCAATTTATTTCAAAAATTGATATCTTTAGAAAAATTTTGCGGAAAAAGGAATACGCGATAGATTAGCGTAACCCGCTCTGATACCAATTTGAGAGAGTTGGCGCTTGCGTTCAAATAAGAAATAATATAATAAACACCAATTTTAACCCAAATTAACCCTAAGCATGCAACTAGGTGTGAATGAAACAATATGAAATCATGCACAAGATATTCAACACACAAAGTTTAAGGAAAAATCCCCCACAGGGGCAAAACCATTTGTATATCACTATAATTTGTAAAATACGGTTTACAATCGGATTACAATGAAATACAGATTGACTAAGAATTACCCTCGGGTATCGGATTCTGTAGTCGCGGCTGGAAGAAAAATCCCTTTCCAGAAGGGCTTGCGGCTGGAACTATCCCTGTCCAGTAGGGCTGCAATGAAGAGGAAGAAACGGTCCACTTCACAAAGGGTTGAACAACATCAATGGTGTTCTTTGGGTTACCGAATTTGATTCACAAAGATACGGAAGATGTGTGAATCTAAAAACCTAGAATCATAGGACTCAATAGGTGAAGACTTTAGGGTTGATATGCTCTGATAATCGTGGGAAAGTCTTGTGAAAACCAACTGCTGATCGTGGTTTAAATAAGGGATCGAAACCCTTCAAAATCGGCTGCACGATCTGGCAGTGATTATCCTCACCGGATCGGTCCGGTCGATTAGGCGGATCGGTCCGGGTAAGTCGGATCGGTTCTTTTTCTGAAACCGGATCGGTCTGGATGGCATCGGATCGGTCCGGGACTTTTGCCTTCATCGGTTCGCTATGGATCCGGTGGCTACTGGAGTCTGACAAAACGGATCGGTCCGGTAGATAATCGGATCGGTCCGGTAAACCGGATCGGTTCTTTTTCTGGACCGGATCGGTCCGGTCAGGTCTGATTCCCAAATTCTTTCTTCTTTTTATCTTCGGATTTTGTTGATGACGATGTGATCTTTTCAACCAACAATCTTGTAACTGCGTATGACATAACATATACATAAAGATGGACAAATTGTCCTTACAGAGGTACTCCTACGAATGAATCCCTGACCAAACAGTTGCTCTATTTGATCTCTTAACTCCCGTATTTCCTCCAGAGCCATACAGTATGGAGCGCGTGCTATCGGTTGAGTATCCGGTAATAAATCTATGACAAAATCTATATCTCGACTGGGGGGTAGGCCTAGTATCTCCTAAAATACATTAGAATACTCATGAAAAACTAGGATCGAGTCTAAGGGAATAACGACCTCCTTAGAGGTATCCTCCTCTATGTAATACAAATGAGCGGTAGAGCCTCCCTCTGGGCGAGGCATTGCCACTACAAACATCTCTTGCCCTGGATTGGCAAAGACAATACTCCCACCGAAATAATCTATCATGGCTCTTTATGCCGCAAGCCAATCCATACCAATAATAATGGCGTGCTCATGCTTATCTAAGACTAACATGTCTGCTGGTAAGATCAGCTACCAATCTCTACTCTCACACCCCGACATATAAAGAAAATTAATGATCCATTTCCCAGTGGTGAGTCTACACATGTTACAGTGCTCTCTGTTGTGGCTAATCACCCTAAGGCCTTCGCAAAATGAGTAGCTATAAAATAGTGTGTTGACCCAGTATCAAATAAAACCCAACCCATAGTACCATGTATAGGAAACGTACCCTCAATCACGGGTGGTGCTTGTGGAGCTGCTGCCTGGTGGACGTTATAGACAAGTCCGTACTGTAACTATCACAGCTGCACTGGAGTTGCTGGAATGGCTGGTAGGGCTGGTACTTGAGCTGGTGCTGGGAGAGTGGTTGGAAAAAGTGGCCTATATGGCTCATTACGGGCACCCTGCTACTGTGGGGCCCTATCACCCTCTAGGCAATCCTGGCGCCTGTGGCCATTCTTGCCACACCCCAAGCATCGTCCCCTGAAATTTCCTCCCCTCTCTCCCTGCTGATTACGGACCTGCTGGCCGTTACCACCCCTCCATTGGCCCTGCTGGACCTACTAAAAATGATGTTGGCCCTGCTGCTAACCCTGCGGCTAATGATATTGGCCCTGCTGACCTTGCCTAAATCCCCCAAATCCCTGCCTGGAGTCACCTGATCGGAACCGCTTGGCAGGTCCCCCTGATGGGAACTCTGCTCGTGCTGATGAGTCTGCCCCGAAGACGTCGGTGCCCCACTAGCACCACTACCCCCTGTCCTGCCCTGTTGGCTGGACTCTCTTGCTCGCTTGCTTCCCTGCAGATGGAAGCGGTGATCCTGACAGTGTAGTAGAGCAGCATTGAGTACGTCCGTGTATGTACTTAGTGATAGATTACCTATGAGATGCTGACAGATCCTCCAAGCCAACCCGTCTACAAACAACAGTATCTTCTTCCCCTCAATGGCTGCATCATCTGGCACTATAGTGAGAAGTCTAGTGAACTCCTCTTCATACTCAGCAATAGTCGAATTCTCCTATTTCAAACTCAGTAACTTCCTCCTCATCTCAATTTGCACGATGGATGGGAAGTATTTGCTTTCAAACTGCGTCCAAAATGACTGAATAGTGATAACATCCCTCTCCTCTAAGGTGGTAGTGGATTCCCACCAATGCAAAGCGGCCCCCACTAGCTTAAAGGAAGCTAATAACTATTTATGCACGTTCGTGCATTCGTACATGCGCAGATGCCTCTGGATATCTTTCTTCCATTGGCTGGCTACAATAATATTCGAACCACCCGCAAACTCTGGGGGAGGCGCCTTCTGAAAGGCATCCCTAACTCGTTGCCATGCAGATGGAAGCTGTGTCGGTACTAGCTCCCCTGCCTGAACCTGGGGTGGAGCCTGCTGCACTACCGCTAGCGCGACATTTACCGCCTGAGCAATGATAGCAGCTACTTCAGTTGCATTCATCGTTCCCTAAGTCGAGGCTACTGGCCTCTCGGCTTGGGCACGCCTATCCTTAGGTGCGCGTCTCGGAGGCTTCTGAAACGTAAACAAATTTATTAGTCTACATTTATTATCAAATCTCAAATAGCTGAAGATGTAATCATAAAAGCAAGAATACAACAATCCTAAAATAGGGCTCTATAGCAAGAATGCTAAGCTGAAAGAGAAATAAGTCATACATATCCTAAAGGACACTAGAACCGGATGCTGTGATACCACCTATGACACCCCGCCTAATTAAATACCGGGTGATCAGTCCTTTATTAAATTATAACCAAGGTGAACGGTTGGTTCATTATTAGCATCACTATCGCAAAAATAACTTTTCCAATTAAACACCCTAAATAATTTAGCTAAGTGGCAAAACCATTTTTAAATTTAAATTTCCAAATTTAATTTAAAACCAATATTAAAAACCTTACATAATGCATGTTTTAAAAATCACACAACAATCTGACTGGAAAATATAATCCTTGCAATTTAAACATTCAACTAAATAAGCCCAACATTAAAACTTAAAGGAAAAATATTCTAACAATAACCATTTCAAAATGTAAATACTGGATCTAAACAAATAACAATCTCTAATAAAAACAACTGAATAATGGAAAAGAGCTACACATGCCCAACTAGATAAAATAGAACAAGAAGTGGAATCAATAATGAGGTCGTCTAAACAAGAGGCCTGCAACTCCCACCTAAGCTGCAACACGTTCCATCCAAAGGACCTTATGCAAGACGCCCCTGTGGCTGGGCACCTGTAATATATACATATGTATACAAGAGAGAAGAGAAAATAGGAAACGGGCCAGATCCCGATTGTAAAAAAGTTTAAAATTCAGTCTAGCAAGTATTTGAAATGCTTACCGGCTAATGAAACAATCATATTATTGTGGCACTCCCTTGAGAAATTCTCACCTCTCTTCTAATGTGCACACCTATCGCGCTAATACTCCAAACAGTTTAACTTATCTTAAATTTCTCATAAGATTTCATGCCGACAATTTCTAATGTTGAGAAAGTTAATTTTATTTAAAAGCAAAGTTCTCACATAACCCTCATTTGATTATAAAATTTCCCAGTGACGTAATCATACCTTTCAAACACTAAATCCCAAGTTGAAATAATTATTCATTTCTTACTTACCATAGTCACAGTAGATAGTTCCCAAATTTAAGGTTTAAATATATATCTATCAAATACTCATATAATATATATAATCTACGGCACCCCACATAAATTTATGGTGCGGGCATACTCTACTATCCAGTACCCATATCACTCGTACTAAGGGGAAATACTAGTTCGGAATCACTCTCGAACTGTATTAGCACAAAACACATATAAATTGAGGCGAAGCATAGATCCGAGTCACTAAGAGGTCAGCACATACCCTCACGTCTCTTTGGACCGTCTACCGATCGATCCGATAGCCTGTACCAAGGATTCCTATGTTCTAGGGTATGAGTCAATATCCCCCATAAAGGTTCCATCGAGATAACACTGTCCTAGTGCGGTAACCTCAGGGATAGCAATTAGAGCGAGCATGATTTTCACACGTATATAGTATATGCATAAACACAGTCATATATGTACACTAATAATCCCATATCAAATTTAGGTACACTCTCACGACCAATAATTATGATATTTATCCCTATTACACATTACCAGGTTATCACGTATAACGGTTTGTCTCTAATTCTTAATTATGAAATTATTCCGACTTGCTACGTAACACTCGTGAATTCCTATCTCCCCAAGTGTAATTTCAGTAGGTACTTATTTATTTTACAACGAAACTTCTTTATGAGTCTCACCCTTTAACACATGTTCCCATTGTCCCTTATATGTAAAACACCCCCGTGAAATGTTAATCTCGTCTTACATTAATGGTTCCATATATTTCTAAACTCCTACTGGTCTTCTTTATATCCAAAATCGTTTTAATAGAAATGACCAAAGATTACTATTCTCTTAAATTGAAATTAATCATTCAAAAAGGAAAATATAAGTCTGCCAGGAGGGTTCGATCAATCTATGGTAGGTGTTCGATCAATCGATCCATCGATCGATCGATGATCTGGGTTCGATCGATCGATCAAGCATGTATGGCAGATCTGCAGAATTTCCAGTTACGGGTTTCTTCTTCCAAACTCATCCAAACCAATATATTTTATTACCAAACTCCCAATAATTTATGCTATGAGTGTTATACCCTCAAATAAGTGATATTCTACATCAGGCATGCGGATTTTCATCATAAAAAGCGAATTAAATGGGGCATAATCCATAGAAATATCAACAACCCTAATACTTTCTTTTTTTAGTTTTTTCCCATTCTTTTACCAGATTTCATACTCTTAATTTACTGTAATTTCGTGGTTCAACCTCTACATGTGAGTTTGGTTTCCAGAATACATCTCTAACCTATACATCATGTAAATCCAAGTCTTCAAAATAGGTTTTTCTTTCACAAAAACTAGTCCCAATCAATCCTAGACTAATATTAATGAAGCATTAACTGAAATAGAGCAAGATAGATACTTGCCTGGGAATTTTAGGTTCAGATATTGTGGAGAGATTGGTGTGGTGGTGTTCCTCGTTGCGCAATCTAATGTTTGGCATCGACAGCGGTGCAAACGGTGGAGTTCTTGGCCTAGAACTCCTTGGAAAGCTTCTCCTCTTCCTCTCCAATGGCCGTCTTTGGTTTATGTTTGTTCTAACCCTAGAAGATGACTCCTACCATCTGATATACTCTTAGAATTTTCGTGGGTTTTCATGCCCAAAAATGTAAAATGTCCAAACGCTCTCCCGGGATGTTAATTAGGCCTAAAAATGCCCCGAGACCCAAACTAAACCCCCGCGTACATTATTTTCACTATCTCGACCCTTCCGGACACATTGACGCACTCAAAATGACCATATGGGAGACTTATAATTTATTCACTTTTAATAGTTCAAATTTAATCCCGACACGACACAAGTTCGTCCTGATAAATTTCCAAAATTATTAAATTAGATTCCCGTGATAATTTTACTAATTATAATTACATCCCTTACATTACTCATAAAGTAACTTACAACAAAATTCCTATAATTACTAACTCTCATCACACTAGTAAGTATTTAAATGATTTTTCGGATTAATATTAAATTATTATCTCTAATTAAATTTAATAAATCCCCAAAATTAAAAGTCATAAAAATACGGGATATTACACCCTCTTACTTCCTCTCATGTGGAAGCGATATTCCTAGAAGTGTAGGAGTGTTTCATTAACGACGTTCGTATAAGCTACTAAAGCGGGATTTCCAATCCAATGTTGTCTGATCCTCCAGACGAACCCATCCATGAACTTTGGCTTCTTTCTTTCTTCAACGCGTACCTCATTCGGTACAAAATTTTTCATACCAGTGAATTCTTCCTCGTAATCGGCCACTAAACGGCCCCCTCTGTCACTTCACTGAATTTTCTCCTCATTTCAGCCTCGACTGCTGGGGGGAAATACTTGCGGTCGAACCGCACCAAAAACTCTGCAATAGTTATTGTATCCCTTTCCTCAAATGTGGTGATTGACTCCCACAACTGTAGCGCTGCTCCCACTAAACTAAAAGTGACTAGCATTTGATTCCGCACCTCATGGCAATCTCCCATGCGTAGGTGATGCTGGATATCTCTCTTACATTACATGCTAGCACCACATTTGAACCCCCTCGAAACTTTGGTGGATGCCCATTATGAAAACCACTCGTACTTGCTGCCACCCAGACGGCCCCGCGTGAGCCTAAACATCTGACGCCACTAACACTTGTGGCTGATCTCGTGGAAAGTACCTTGCCATAACGATCATTGTTGCTTCAACTTCCTGCGCCACTAATTCAGTTACCTGTACTGCCGAAATCATCTCTGGCAGTTATTGCGGTAACTCTTGCTCCTGATGAGCCTCTCTAGTCGCATCCCCCCTACTGCCCTAGCTTCTCTCTCTCTCCTGGGCAGCATCTGAAATGAGAATCGAATCGTATGAGTTCTCCCTCATATAAAATAAATAGCAGAAGAACGTAAATGCGCATACGTATAAGAATACAATGATGCTATGATAGGGCTCTATATCAAAGATTGCTAAGACAAAACGTGAAAAGTCGCACAAATCCTAAGGACACTAGAACTTGATGCTCTGATACCATCTGTGACTCGTCGCCTAATAAAATACCGGGTGATCAGTCCTATACCAAATTAAAAAAGGAATCCCAGTGGGTTCATACTTAGCATCACTGTCGAAAACCTTGTTAAAACTTACTAACCACCTACTATTCAAAAAAAGCTGGTGCCAATTTTTTTTTATTAAACAAAACAGTACATGGGGAATTTAAAAACAAACCATTCACACAACTGAATGAAAATCAACTGAATCATTAATTAAATAATTTTCCGAATAAAATATCGGCCACTAAAACGAATAATCCAATACAAACATCCAACACCTGAATAAAATAAAACTGAAAATTGTACTGAAAAGTATGGGCGACATGCCCTAAATAAAACTGGAAATAAGAAATGGTTCCTAATCTAGGAATGAATGAGTGATGCGTCTAATCCAAATTTCCTTCTAGCATCCACATATGCCAAAGCTCCGTGTCCCTGGAATATAATATCAATCATGGCGTCCCTGTGGTTGGACACCTAAAAGGTTTTGAAAATAGTTTAATAGAAAGGGTTAGAACCCAAAACATTTGAAAATATTTAGCAAGTGAATTAACTGCAGTAGTTTAAAATGAATGAATGCGCTTCATGTTTAAGTTAGTGTCGCACTCTCTTGAGGACATTCTCACCCCTCCACTATTGTGCACACCTAACGGTTACCTTAACCCCACCTAGTTGTACTACCCCATCCAATTAGTCTTGGTATAACCTTCCCTTACCATACTACTCTAACCCGAGTATAATGATTCATGAATTATAAGTTGTCTCACCAATTAACTTAATTATTTCCTTCTTAAATAATAGCATATAACTGTGTCACAAGTTATATAAAGTAAATATATCACACACTGTATTATTACCCGCATATTATATTTAATACCATTATATACATACCTTTACTAAAACATCCACACATATATCATACGTATATCCATCCCTCCGAGTATACCCTTGCCAGATGATTCCCTCTAAAGTACCATCTCACTGGGTGTGCTCACATAACCTAGTTACCCAATTTGGATTCGCTCAGCAACCTGTCCCAAAACATAAACGAAGTGGAGGCGGTCATATTCCTTCCCTGAAAATGAGATAAGCCCGTCACCCATATACCGGACGCTATGACCTGGGGATATACTCACCGTACTCCTCTAGCTAGGGGATTCACCCACATCGCGCAACCTCCCTTGATAGCACTAGAGTATATAATTAAATAAATATATAATCACTGGTATTTAATAGCACACACAATATATACACCTACATATATACTATCACTACACCGTATATATATAATATAAACCTCGGCTTTACCGTGTACTTCAAGATCCGTAACACTAGCCTGAAACTTTATGAGTCTCTTTCCTGACTCATTTAATTAATTTACTCACTTAATAATTTATCATCTTTCCGAGTCTATGGTCCGACTCTAATATATGTAATTCACATCTCAATTAAATTAATATTTTCCCCGAGTCAATGGTCCGACTCTAATATAAATACTTTACGCACTAATTTATATGATAATTACCCGAGTCTATGATCCGACTCTTACATAATTAATTAATACTCAGCCAAGTCTGTGGTCCGACTCTCATTTAATTAATTTACACATTAATTAATTAATACCAATCCGAGTCTGTGGTCCGACTCTTATTTAATTAATTTACACCTTATTAATCTATAACCTTATGTCACTCAACCAACATTCCCGGACTCGCTCACATGGCCCATAAAGTAATATTTCCTGAGTCTACATTTCGACTCTATTTATCTTAATTAACACATCAATTAATTTAATACTTAGTGTCACCCAACCATTATACCCGAGCTCATTCACTTGGCCCGAAATTAAATATTTCCCGAGTCTATATCCCGACTCTAAATTAAATTAGTATATTTCCAAACTTAATTCACTACCTTGGGGTCGCTTGACCAATATACCCGGACTCGCTCAGTTGATCCGTATCTCACTATTTTAGACTATAATTTCTCAAATCCATCCATAAAGTGCCCCACATAAATTCTCCCTAGTCCCAATTACTTTCTCCCATAATTGCTAAGAATATGTGTTTCATAATTATTTATCACTTATTAATGTATGAAACTTAAATTTCAAATTAACTTCCCTTTATATAACAAACTGGATGAATTACCCAAATTTTTGTGTCATCGATCGATCGAACCCCTGGGTCGATCAATCGATCCTCCGAGACTTCATCTTCTCCAGCCTATTGTTCGACCATTGACGAAAACTAAGGTTTATTTTCTCAAATCCCAACCTCAAACCAGCCTATTATTCATCTGATCACATCTATCATGAACTATAAACATCCTCTAAACCTTTTAGCATCATTGACATTACGAATCTCTACCCACTCAAGAACACAAATCCTTATGGTACAATCCCAAGTCCAGATTCAAATTCCACAATTTATGTTCCGAGTTTCTCAATCCAATCAGATATCTATACTCAGAAATGTATAACACAACTAATTCTTACATTGAATCTCATTCAATTG
Organism: Sambucus nigra; assembly: GCA_949130495.1. Classification (NCBI taxonomy): domain Eukaryota; kingdom Viridiplantae; phylum Streptophyta; class Magnoliopsida; order Dipsacales; family Adoxaceae; genus Sambucus; species Sambucus nigra. The sequence goes on along the minus strand of OX422217.1, from coordinate 299,116,119 downwards.
TTCCATTAACAAAAACCCCATTTTGTACCCATTTATCCCCAAAATGAATTTTAGTTTACACATCACTAAAATATGAATTGGATATCACAATTTAAACATTACAGCAAGTTAACCACTTTCCTAAAACTGTTCGTAGAGTTTGATCCATTGGTGTAGTCCCTTAATTTGGCTCCAATATCCTCAAATTTACTCTTGATTTTCTTTCCCCCAATTTCCCTCTCAAGCCGTACGTTAAGAATTAGAGTTTACTGTCGTTTAACACTTCCCCAAATTAGGTTAAAACCCTTAATCCCGTTTTTAGCCACATGTGTAACACCCCGCCCAATTAAATATCGGGTGATCAGTCCTTTATAAAATTTAAAACAGAATGTTCGATTGGTTCATTCTTAGCATCACTATCAAAAACACAATAACTTATTTAATCACCTAATATAATTAAGCCAACTGTCAAAACATTTTTCTTATTAATTAAAAACCATTTAATTACCAAACCGAGTAATTTAATATAAAACATCCACGCACAATTGATTACTACAAGTACGGAATCATAATCGCATGCTGAAATAAATAAGACTGGATAAAACATCCCAGTTCAAAACACTAAACCAAAATAATAGTACCCATCAATCCAAATGAAAGTAAACGAGAAATAGAGTAAACATAATCTCTGAAACTGTCTAAGGAAGGGGCGACACATGCCCTACAAAAAATATCATAACGAATAGGAATTAAATAATCGAAGCGTCTAAACAAAGTCCTGCAGCTCCCATAACAGCTATAGCAGGCCATGCAAATCCGAAACTCTAAGCCCGACATCCCAGCGGTTGAGCACCTGATATAATACATATATAGCAAGAGAGAGAGAAGATGCAAGAAACGGGTCAGAGCCCGATGTGTAAAAATATTTGTTTAAGCAAGTATTTAAAATTTGCAGTAAAGCAAGTATCAAGTACATGTTAGTTCAAACCCTCTCTTGAGATTCTCAACCCTCTTCTATTGTGCACGCCTAACGCGTATCTAAATTTTCTCCTTAGCTATACCTCCCAATATAACTAGTCTGAATCCATCCTAACAGTATTTACCCTCACTATTAGTACGCCTGTATCGCCCATACAATACGTTAACAAATTAGCCTATATCTAAAAGCTAATTAATACATTTTTCATTTCCATAATTAGTCAAATATTCTATTAGAATTTTCTTAACAAATTTGCATGCTCATATTCATTACTATACACACTGTATTGATTCACAATTCTCATACATATATACATATAGTCACGTTTACCCTATATATATATATGTAACACGGTGTTGCACCCCCAGGCTATATCCTATTAGTGCACCTAATCAATTCTGTACCCCCGGGTTATCACCCTTTAGTACACTTATTTAAGTAATCTTATACCCCCAGGTTATCACCCATTAGTACACTTACAATACATTTTTGTACCCCCGGGTTATCACCCATTAGTAATCTTATAATAATAATATTCTCACACCCCCGTGTTATCACCCATTAGTGTCTTTAATAGTAATAATACATAATAGACATACACATATCCTATTATAATAAATAGGTATTCCCTTACCTACATATGCTTCTCTTACGCATTTTGATTCCAACATTTCATAATAGTTATTGGGTTATCCTCCCTCTCGAAATCTCTACAGTATATTCTCCCCGTACTTAATTCATTAAAGTGTTTACCTTTTCATACTTCTTCAGAAAATATGTCTTACTTAAGTTTATTATTAGAAATTATATTTCTCACTTCTAAACTAATACACTTAAAATTTGATCCTAAGAGAATTTAACAAAACTTCACTTTGTCGCTCGAACGAGGTGGCAAGTCATTTGAACGACTGCCACATGTCGCTCGAACGACTTCCCGCGAGATGCAATCTCGCTTGAACGACTTCGAGCGACTTTGCACGAGAATTCGCTGTTCGTCCCCTACCCAGATTTTTCCAATGTTTTCCACCATTTTTAACCTCAAACCTTCTCAATCAACACCCCAAACACCAAATAAATAGTTCTCCATCGAACCCCATCAATAACACATGATTTCTAACATCCTAGAATCGTCAATTTATTACGAATCGTTCATAAAACGTGAAATCCCCAATTTACTTTTATCAAAACCCTAGTTCTTCCAATACATGTTCAAGAAGACATTATTTCCAGATTTGTTCTACATATCAATTGCTTAAAACGTGATTTCCAGTCTTCATAGATTAAGGGTTTCAATCTAATAAATCACAGAACTTATTTCTACATTCAAGTTCATCAATTTCACCATTTTGATAACCTATAACATAATCCTAACAACCCTACACTAACATGAATAAAATTAATACCGAAATACATCAAGTTATAAACACTTGCCTTGAGTGAGTAGTCTGATTTCTGGATGTTGTTGGTATAGGTGTGTTCCCCTCGTCCCGATCTACACGGTGGTGGTGGTGGTTGTTCACGGTGATGTCGATTTAGCCCTCTTCTCTTGGCAAAAGTTTTTCCTCACACTTCCTATGGGCGTTCTTGCTTTCTCCATCTTTTTAACCCTAATGCAAATGTTTTGGCTGATATATTAAGTCCTAATTTTCGTCCATTAATTAGGCCTAAAAATCCAATTTACCATAATGCCCTTTTGGGGTGCCAGTTAGGCCTAAAATGGCCCCGGGACACAAACTAAACATTTGAGCATACTATTTTGACTATCTCGACCCTTACGGACTCAACGGTACACTCGAAATTATCATACGAGTTACTAAAAATAATTGATATATTTATTCCACCAATTTAGTCCCGACACGACTCACATGCGTGTCTGACTTAATTTACTAAACTGTCGTATTATTATCTCTCGACAATTTATCAAAGTGTATAGTTCCATCTTACTTATCGCACGGTAATATTAAAATAATAAGTATTAACCTTCAACATGCTAGTTAATATTTATTTTTATTGGATCCGGATTGATTAACAATTTAATTCTTCATATTTAAATTTAATTAACCCCGTTGTAATAAATAATCCCTTAATTATTTAAATCATTGAAAATGTGGGGTGTTACATACTTCCCCCTAATAAAGGAATTTTGTCCCAAAATTTGGAAAAATAAGGCATACCTGGTATGAATAAATCTGGATATTTCTCACGAATATCCGCCTCACGCTCCCAAGTAGACTCTTCCACGTTGTGATGCTTCCACTGCACCCGAACAAGTGGAACTACCATTGACCTTAGCCTCCTCTCACTATAATCTTGAATAGCTACCAGTCTCTCCTAATATGAACTATCTGGATGTAGTTCAGTCTCCTCAATTGCAATGTGAGTGTGTGATAACTCATCTGGAAGGTATCGCCTCAATGATGAAATGTGGAACACATCATGGATACGATGCAAGTGCTCCGGTAACCCCAATCTGTATGCCACTGGTCCGACCCTTTCTATAATAGGAAATGGTCCCACATATCTCGGAGCCAACTTCCCTTTCTTCCCAAATCTCATTAATCCCTTCATCGGAGATACTCTCAACAAAACCTGGTCCCCCACTGTGAACTCTCGGAAAAACCTTTTTGCATCGCCGTAGCTTTTCTGCCTGTCCTGGGCTACCCGTATGCGATTTCGAATCATTTCGATCTTTATCGACGTATCTTGAATTACTTATGGCCCGAGTAGCTTGTTTTCTCCTACCTCTAGCCAATAAACTGGGGAACGACAAGGTCTACCATACAATGCTTCGAACGGGGCCATGCCAATCGTAAACTGATAGGAGTTGTTATAATCAAACTCTACCAGTGGAAGATACTGCGCCCAACCTCCCCCGAAATCAAGGATACACATGTGCAACATGTCTTCGAGCATCTGATTAGTGCGTTTAGTCTGTCCATCGATCTGCGGGTGATACGCTGTACTCAACCGCAACTCGGTACCCATAGCTTCCTGGAAGCTTTCCCGAAAACGAGATACAAATGTCTTGTCTCAATCTGACACGATGTTAATAGGTACACCATGCAGTCTCACTATCTCTGCAATAAATATCTAAGCATACTGTCCCACTGTGTAGTCTGTCCCAATGGGCAAGAAGTGGGCTACCTTCGTCAACTGATCTATAATAACCCATATAGAATCATTCCCCCTCTGCGAAGTGGGAAACCCGATGATAAAATCCATAGAAATGCCCTCCTATTTCCAGGTAGGAATCTCCAATGGCTGGAGTAAACCTGGTGGTTTCGGATGGTCCACTTTCACTGGCTGACAAGTGGTACACTTGGATACGAACTATGAGATATCTTTTTTTATCCCGCTCCACCAATACTAACGCCTCATATTCTAGTACATTTTGTCCCCACAGAGATGTACCGCAAATCGGGACCCATGCGGCTCCGTTATTAATGCATATCGAAGGTCCTCCCCCTCTATAACAATGAGCCTCCCATTGAAGCCTAAACCACCCTCAGAACTTACTGAATAAGACTCGGCTCCCCCGACCAAAAGCTGCCTAACCCGATCTTGACAGAACGAATCTGCTGCATGTGCCTGTACTATTTGCGTAATGATCTGAGGTGTAACTGTCATCGTTGACATGAATGACCGGGCCACAGCATCCTAATGTCCCAACTCCTTCCATTTAGCTTTCCACACCTCGATCGTCTCATCGATCGGCCTGCAGCTCAATGCATCAGCAACCAGATTAGCCTTTACCGGGTGATAGTGTATTTCGAACTGGTAATCTTTTACAAACTCAAGCCACCGGCGTTGACGCATATTCAACTCCTTCTGCGTGAACAAGTACTGTAGTGACTTATGGTCTGTAAATAAGCAAAATTGTTTCCCCAACAAGTAATGCCTCCAAATTCGAAGCGCAAACACAACTGCTGCCAGCTCTAAGTCATGGGTGAGGTAATTCTTTTCATGAGGCTTAAGCTTTCGGGAAGAAAAATCTATGGCCTTATCCTCTTGCTGGAGTACTCCCCCAAGCCCCTGTAATGATGAATCGGTATAAACCAGGTATTCCACTCCCGCTCTGGGAAGTGCTAGAACGGGTGCTGAAGTTAACTTGTCCTTCAGCTCATCAAATGCCAACTGGCATGCATCGTCCCAAACAAATGGTACGCCCTTACGAGTCAAATTTTTCATAGGACCCGCGATCTTCAAGAATCCCTTAATAAACCGTCTGTAGTATCTGGCTAATCCCATAAAACTCCGCACCTCTGTCGGTGTCGTGGGTTGTCCCCACTCCCTCACCGCTGACACCTCACTAGGGTCTACAGATACTCCTTTTTCTGATAAAATGTGTCCCAAAAATTGTACTTCCCGCTGCCAAAACTCACACTTCTCGTATTTGGCATACAATTCATGCTCTCGTAAGGTTTGTAGAACCATACGCAAATGCTCAGCATGTTCCTCTTCGATGCGGGAATAAATCAAGATGTCATCTATGAAGACAATGACAAACTGATCTAGGAATTCTCTGAATACTCTGTTCATTAAGTCCATGAATACTGCTGGGGCATTGGTTAACCCAAATGGCATTACCCTGAATTCGTACAATCCATACCTCGTCAGAAAAGTAGTTTTTTCCACGTCTTGCTCCCTGATGCGTAGCTGATGGTACCCGGATCTCAAATCGATCTTTGAGAAGTGGGTTGCTCCTCTCAGCTGATCAAACAAGTCATCGATCCGAGGCAACGGATACTTATTCTGTATCGTGACTTTATTAAGCTCTCGATAATCAATAAAAAGCTGTAGGGATCCATCCCTTTTCTTTATAAACAGAACTGGGGCACCCCAATGCGAGGTACTCCTATGGATGAAGCCCTGTCCCAACAAATGTTCTATATGATCCCGTAGCTCCCTCATCTCTGTCGGAGCCATACGGTAAGGTGCACGTGCTATCGAACGAGTGCCTGGTGCTAAGTTTATCACAAACTCGATCTCCCTACTCGGAGGCAACCCCGGTGTAGCCTGAAATACATCAGCAAACTCGCAGACAACCGGAATCGAATCGAGTGGAACCACGACTGCAGAGGTCTCATCCTCTATATAAAACAAGTGGTTGGATGACCCTCCCTCCGAGCGAGGCATCTCCACCAATAACATCTCCTGGCCAGGAATGGCGAACAATATACTCCTACTGAAGCAATCAATCATGGCCATATACTCGACTAACCAATCCATACCAATAATGGCATCGTACTCGAACGTATCTAATACTAGCATATCGACCGGTAAGATTAAACTACCAATCTCTATGACTACTCCCCGGAATATAACGAAAATCAATGACACATTACCAAGTGGTGAGTCTACATAAGTCACTGTACTCTCTGATGTGCTTAACAACCTAGTGGCCTTTGCAAAACTAGTGGCTATATAAGAGTGTGATGCCCCCGTGTTAAATAAGATGTGACCCAAAGTATCATGGATAGAAAACTTACCCTCCACTACGGGTGGTTCCTACCGAACTGCGGCCTGGTGGACGTTATAGACACGTCCATACTGCAACTGTCCCTGCTTCATCGGAACTACGGGTAAAGCTGGAACTGGAGCCGGTGCTGGTAGGGCGGTGGGAAAAATGGGTCTTTGGGGATCCTGGTGAGCACCCTGCTGTCGAGGAACTCTGTCCCTATCCGGGAACTCCTGTTTCTTATGGCTAGTCTTACCACAAGTATAACATTTCCCAATGAAGTTTCCTCCTCTCTGCCCCTGGTAGCCTCGGCCCGATTGGCCGTTACCACCTCTACCTTGGCCCTGTTCTCCTCCTTGCTGTTGACCCTGCTGCTGATTTTGCGGTTGGCCCTATTGTTGGCCCTATGGCTGGCCCTGGTGGCCCTGTCTCCAACCCCCATGACCATGCCTGAACCCTCCAGAACGGAACCTCTTAGCAGATTCCCCCTTCTGGGAACCCTGCCTCTAACTCTGTTCAACTGGTACTCCACTGGCATTACCTCCCCCTGTCTTTCCCAACTGGTTGGGATCTCCCCCTCGCTTGCTTCCCTTAGCATGGAAGTGATTGTCCTGACAATGCAATAGGGTTGCATTCAGAACGTCGATATATGAGTGTAGAGAGAGGTTACCCAATAAATGCTGTCGTATCTTCCAAGTCAAGCCATCCATGAACATCTGAATGCGCTTCTCCTCAGTAGACACCTCCTCCGGTACCATGTTTGTCAATCGTGTAAACTCTTCCTCATATTCCGCAACGGTCTTCCCTTCCTAGGTTAGGTCTAAAAGTCTCCGTCTCATCTTAGTATTGACGGCAGACGGAAAATACTTGCGATCAAATCGCACCCAGAAATCATTGATAGTCATCACATCTCGCTCCTCGGTAGTAGTAGTGGATTCCCACCACTGTAAGGCTGCCCCTCTCAACTTGAAGGTATCCAAAACCTGCCTTTGAACCTCTGTTCACTCATACATGCGAAGATGCAGCTGCATGTCCTTCTTCCACTGACTCGCGGTAACCACATCTAAACTGCCCAAGAACTCTAGGGGACAAGCCCTCGAAAAGGACTCTCTAACTCTCTCCCATGCAGTGGGAAATGGATGCACTGGAACTGGTGCCACTGCCTGAATCTGGGGTGGGGCCTGTTGCACCACCGCTGAGGCTGCATTTACCTCTTGTGCAACTATCGCGGCAACTTCTGTTGCATTCATTGTCCCCTGAGCCTGTATGGCCGGCTATTCTGGCTGGGCCTATCAGTCTCTTGGTGCACGTCGAGGAGGCATCTGAGATGAGAAAGAATATTATTAGTCCACAGTTATTTCAAAATCTCAAATAGATGAAGATGTACCCGCACAATATAAGATCACAACAGTCCTAAAAATAGGGCTCTATATCAAAGGACGCAAAGCTGAAAACAGAGTAAGCCATACAGATCCTAATGGACACTAGAACCTGATGCTCTGATACCACCTACGACACCTCGCCAAATTAAATATCGAGTGATCAGTCCTTTATAAAATTTAAAACAGAATGTTGGGTTGGTTCATTCTTAGCATCACTATCAAAAACGCAATAACTTATTTAATCACCTAATACAATTCAGTCAAGTGTCAAAACAATTTTCTTATTAATTAAAAACCATTTAATTAACAAACTGAGTAATTAAATATAAAACATTCACGCACAATTGATTACTACAAATACTGAATCATAATCACATGTTGAAATAAATAAGACTGGATAAAACATCCCAGTTCAAAACACTAAACCAAAACAATAGTACCCATCAATCCAAATGAAAGTAAATGAGAAATAGATTAAACATAATCTCTGAAACTGTCTAAGGAAGGGGAGACACATGCCCTACAGAAAATGTCATAAAGAATAGGAATGAAATAATCGAAGCGTCTAAACAAAGTCTAGCAGCTCCCATAACAGCTAAAGCAGGCCACGCAAATCCGAAACTCTAAGCCCGACGTCCCTGCGGCTGAGCACCTGATATAATACATATATAGCAAGAGAGAGAGAAGATTCAAGAAACGGTTCAGATCCCGATGTGTAAAAAAATTTGTTTAAGAAAGTATTTAAAATTTGCAGTAAAGCAAGTATCAAGTATATGTTAGTTCGAACCCTCTCTTGAGATTCTCACCCCTCTTCTATTGTGCACGCCTAACGTGTTTCTAAATTTTCTCCTTAGGTATACCTCCCAATATAACTAGTCTGAATCCATCCTAACAGTATTTACCCTCACTATTAGTACGCATGTATCGCCCATACAATACGTTAACCAATTATCCTATATCGAAAAGCTAATTAATACATATTTCGTTTCCATAATTAGTCAAATATTCGATTAGAATTTTCTTAACAAATTTGCATGCTCATATTCATTACTATACACGCTGGATTGATTCACAATTCTCATACATATATACATATAGTCACGTTTACCCTATATATATATATATATATATATATATATATATATATATATATATATATGTAACATGATGTTGCACCCCCAGGCTATATCCCATTCGTGCACCTAATCAATTCTGTACCCCCGGGTTATCACCCTTTAGTACACTTATTTAAATAATCTTATACCCCCAGGTTGTCACCCATTAGTACACTTACAATACATTTTTGTACCCCCGGGTTATCACCCATTAGTAATCTTATAATAATAATATTCTCACACCCCCGTGTTATCACCCATTACAATCTTCAATTTATTACGAATCGTTCACAAAACGTGAAATCCCCAATTTACTTTTATCAATACCCTTGTTCTTCCAATACATGTTCAAGAAGCCATTATTTCCAGATTTGTTCTACATATCATTTCCTTAAAACGTGATTTCCAGTCTTCATAGATTAAGGGTTTCAATCTAATAAATCACAGAACTTATTTCTACATTCAAGTTCATCAATTTCACCATTTTGATAACCTATAACATAATCCTAACAACCCTACACTAACATGAATCAAATTAATACCTAAATACAGTAAGTTATGAACACTTGCCTTGAGTGAGTAGTCTGATTTCTGGATGTTGTTGGTATAGGTGTGTTCCCCTCGTCCCGATCTACATGGTGGTGGTGGTGGTTGTGCACGGTGATGTCGATTTAGCCCTCTTCTCTTGGCAAAAGTTTTTCCTCACACTTCCTATGGTCGTTCTTACTTTCTCCAGCTATCTAACCCTAATGCAAATGTTTTGGCTGATAAATTAAGTCCTAATTTTCGTCCATTAATTAGGCCTAAAAATCCAATTTACCATAATGCCCTTTTGGGGTGCCGGTTAGGCCTAAAATTTCCCCGGGACCCAAACTAAACACCCGAGTATACTATTTTGACTATCTCGACCCTTCCGGACTCAACGGTACACTCGAAATTATCATACGAGTTACTAAAAATAATTGATATATTTATTTCACCAATTTAGTCCTGACACGACTCAAATGCGCGTCTGACTTAATTTACTAAGTTGTCGTATTATTATCTCTAGACAATTTATCAAAGTGTATAGTTCCATTTTACATATCGCACAGTAATATTAAAATAATAAGTATTAACCTTCAGCACGCTAGTTAATATTTATTTTTATTGGATCCGGATTAATAGACAATTTAATTCTTCACATTTAAATTTAATTAATCCCGCTGTAATAAATAATCCCTTAATTGTTTAAATCATCGAAAATGTGGGGTATCACAACATGGGCCTAAATAATATAGCCCAAATCACCCCGCGTGGGCCCGGCTATGCCCAAAAATACCCCGAGACCCAATTACTACCCTCGGGTACTGTTTTCGGACTATCTCGACCCATCCGGACACAACCGCACACTCAGAATTTCCATCCGAAATACTTTTTGACATTTTCAAATTTCGACCTCAAAAATGCGACACACATTAATTCGAACAATTAAACTTAAAGTCGCCAATTATAAATAATTCTTCCACTCAAATAAATTCTCCAAATCATAAATTTGAGTTTCTCCATTTTAAATATTTTTATATCTCCTAAAAATAACTAAATATTAAATCCTCAAAATTACGGGGTGTTACAAAAGGTAGGGTGAGGTCATCCACATAAATATTCCCAAAATAATAATTAATGTAGAAGATAGATTATGAGCGCTCATCGCGATATTTATCATTATTGGGAAACGATAATATGTGTTGGATGAGACGTTAATAAGCATGATATATGTATATGTATGACAATTATGAAAATGAGGGATTTTGAGAAATTTTGAAAATAAGAGAAATTGGAAAATTTTGAAATTTGGACTCGAGTCTCGGATTTTCATCTGAGACACCTATGTAGCTTATAAAGGCATTAAAGTCCACGTAGTTAAAATGTAGAATAGGGGTGGGATATATCCCATAAATTTGAACAGACTTTTATTATGTTTATATGTGTAGAAAATGTGTATTTGATTTTTGAAAATGTGTGATGGATAGTTCCATTCAGAATTTACGAGTATAACCCTCTTTTATTAGTTTTTTGGTTATTTATGTAAAATAAAATATGTGAAATATACAAATAAAAGTCTGGAAGTTAATATGTATGAACTAAAGTGAAACTAGATTATGAATCTAATGTAACTTATGCACAAATAAGAGATAAAAAAAGAAGGAGAAGGAATTGGACCTTCCTTGGATCTTGAGATTTGGTCTTGGATGAAATCCATTGAATGTTGATTAATGTTGATGAGAGAGAGGGAAATTTGTCAAATTGGGTGTGAAAAGGATGGGTATGTTGGCTTGAATGTAACTTCTCATATGGAACTTCGACGATTTCGAGAGAATGTTGTTGAGATCACTGATGCTAATGGATTTCTTCTCTGGCTTGGGAGTGAGGTCATGGCCTCTATTTATAGGGCTAAGGGGGGTGTCGATCAGCCAACCCTAGGGTGTATATATCGGTAGTTATCCCTTGACACTATGCCAATTGGAAAGGTTGAGGACCTGCCAATTGGCAGTCTCCTGCAGACGTTTTGAGAAAAATGATCATACCGCACAAACTGTTGATCTGAATCATCCACGGGCCATACTAATTGAAAGGTACTTCAAAGAGATTCGAGTGTCCTTCGGACTGCTCCCGGGTCCAAGAGCTGAGTTTGGGTAAAATTTGGCTCGGAAGAGCACGTCGGTCTTTTTGACAGGAAATCGTCGGAAGGAAATGAATCGTTCTTCCATATGGTAAGTCATAATCACGCACGAGGAGGAATGTTGGAAAGGTTAGGAGATGTACTTTAATATTCTAAATATTTTCCTTCGGTTTGGAAAGTTGACCCTGGTCAACCAGGGCCCGGAACCTCTCGATGTAGAACGAATCATTCGTCTGTACCATAGGTCAGAGTCATGAACTAGGCCGATCATTAGAAAGGGTATTCACTGCCCTTCAGTGATTCATTCAGTCTCATTTGAGCTTAAGAGCTGAATTTGGTCAAACAGAGTCCGGGAGAGCATGGTGGACTCCAGGTCGATTTTTGGGGAGAAATTTATTGTTCGTTCGAATAGTTATCATGTTTTGTGCACGGGGCGGTCCGTTAGAAATGGGTTTTAGTGTCCTTTGAAGATTCAAAGAGATTTCTCTCTGATGGTGAATTTGATTGTGGCCAACTCAGGGCCCGAAAGTGCCCAATGGCTTGTGAATAAATTTTTGGTAGTGTAATGGTTCATTCGTTTGAACTGTTATGACGATTTGTACATAGGGCAGACCATTGGAAAGGGTATTCAGATCCCTTCAAATATTCGAAGAGCTTTCTCTCTGACTATTGAGTTGACCAGAGTCAAATGGGGACTGAGGGATCCCGATGGCCTCTAAATTGATACTCGAAGTGGGACCTAGGTTTTCGTTGGAAATGGGGAAGTGTTAGGAGTCTAAGGAGAGACTTAGGGGGTCATAGAATGTGGTGTCTATCGAACTGATATAGGTCGCACAAAAAACCTAAGCTTTTGCACGGGATACAAAAATATTAGTGAAAATCTATCGTTATAGCGAAGTATATCTTTGTTGAGACTTCACAATGGTAAAGCTGTTCTCGAGAGTGTCCAGAACGTTGTCCATTTTTGTGTTATAAAACTTTGCAAATAAGTTTTTGGCAAAACCATAAGTATGTTTTTCCAAACCAAGAATACACAAACTTAAAATACTCAGAAAAGACGCAATTATTTTACAAATTATATTTTCTATATGACAAGTATTTTTTCATTTTGTATTTGACATTTATTCCAACAAAGTTTAATTAAAATAGATTTTTTCGATTATGAAAGTAATTTACCAAGATATAAATCTAAATATACTAAGTATTATACCTTTACTAATTGGTGTTATTGAGGATTGACATAAGTGAATATGGGATGTAGTTGATGAATATTTTCGTTGACCTCTTGGACAAAGGCTCAAATATGTTTTGGCTTGGAATTGAGACAATCTGTCATTTGGAGCATATTAAGTATGATATACTCTTATAGGTTTCTTCGTTGAGACATTAATATGTTATGACTCATAGATAGTGTTATAATTATTCAATTATATCTCTATTTTATCAACTTGAAAGGCATATAAGAGGTATCACATTAACATTTGTTATGTAAGTGTAGACTCGTATCACAAATTTATAGATGGCAATATTTCCAAATCTCAAGTGCGAGCTCTACAAAAATTGCATGCAACCAAAATAAATGTAAGAGTGTAGTATACTCCATGTGATCTATAAAATATATTGTCTACATGACTTGCAAAAATATATGTAAATCTTTGTCCAAGAGGTACCAAAAAGATTTATCAATATCCCTAATTAACTCAATATCGAACCTCAGGTACACCACTTAGGGAAGGTGTAAGACTTAGTAGTCCTAGATTCACACCTCGGTTTATTTCTTTTAATAATTGGAGAATCTTTTTAATGTAACCTCGGTTGTGAAATTTGTCAACTACACAATTCAAATATACTTGTCATCTAGAAAAATCTATTTTGTAATAAAATTGTATCTTTATGTATATTTTATATATGGACTAGTGGAATGCCTGTTATTGAAGGCACGGTGAAAATTTCCAAAATACAAAATCGTAAAATGCCAAAAATTTCCAGAGTACATAACTGATAAATTACAAAAAATTCGTTCCCCAACAAAACAAAGTGTAATTTAACAAAAAAATGGTCATGATATCATTTATTTATAGGACTATCACCCTATTTAACAAATAAAAAATATTGCAACAATAATATTTTCAAACACAAGAACATATACATAAAAGAGAGCACAATATTCAACAATTATTTTTTCAAGTCATAAATATACATTACAATTGACCTCGAATAAAATAAATTTACGCAATCCGACTATGTGATTATTCTATATCACCAATAATTTTGTAATGCAAAATTTAATCGAGACCAAATACACAATGGAACAAATTATATAAAAAAGAATACTACTTTTAGTTCTACAATGTAGGAAATTCCATAGCAAGCCCAATTGAGGTGTCCTCGTAATAATCCCAGGATACTCCAATTTCATCTGGCATGTAAAAACCTATCAATCACCTGAAACTTCGCAAGCACGTGGACGGGTAGTTCGGGTGTATTAATTCTGGAAAAAACATTAAATCTTTTTTCTCCACAATCATCTCTACTCTATGAGACCTACAAAAAAAGGGAAACATGAATGGAACAAATTTCCATTAAAGGAACATACAATACATAAATGGGTAACAATTCAATATTTAATTGTTTGTATAACAAAACAAACCTCAAAAGTGTTATCCCAAACTATAGTATAGGTTATACAAAGATCTCAAACATATAATATCATGATAACATATCATTTGCGAATTACAATCACTAATATGAACTAAAAAAAAGTTTTCTCACCCAAACTCATGGTTCCAAGAAAAAAGAATATGAATTTAATCCATGCCAAGAAGAGCATTTACAGTTATATATGTAACCACCTGTGTCACACAGGTTCAGTCAGTGGCACAAACCAATCTTCTCGTCTAAGGTTCATATATCAATAAATCCATTTTTTAATTGCTTCCAACTTTTCAAGCTTTATCCAAAGGTTGAATCTTTATTGTTTCACAAAGATTTCAAATCTCAATGCAACTCTCATTCTTCATTACTATCAAAGAAGTAATCTGGAATCTATGAAGGATAGGACAAAGTCGACACACATTTGAACTTGTGATGCTTGTACTAACCTTTCACTGCCATTAAAGTGCTTCCTATTCTACTTAATTGCAAATCATTTATAATAAAAACACATTCCTTTAAATATGCCGCAATATAACCAGAGTAAGTTTACAAGGTTGTACTCCAAACATCCAACTTTGGTCTTGTTATAAACCTTGAAAGAAATACTGTAGATACAGCTACCAAAGAAGGTAAAAATTTGAGACAACCATAATGTAGACACCCCATTCTGTTACCCCGTAAAACTCTCCTTAGGTCCCTAGCACCTCCCTTCATCACTACAAACTCGAGTCATACCCTGGGTACTGACCTATAAGTCATCTAGCACTCCCAGGCTCCATTTGACCAAAAGTCAAAGTCTTCAGCTTGACTGAGGCTGAATGAATCTCCGAAGGGAAATGAAACCCCTTTCCAATAGTCCATCTTGTGCATGATTACGACTTACCATGCGGACGAACGACCCATTTCCCTGAGACTCAATCAGGAGGCCACCGGGCGCTCCCAGGCTCTATTTGACCTAGGTCAACTCTTCATCTCAAACAAGACTAAATGAATTTTCGAAGGGCACTGAATCCCCTTTCCAATGGTCTGCTCCGTGCATGATTCTGACTTACGGTACGGACGAATGATCCGTTTTACTCCGAGACGTCACCGAATGCTTCTAGGGCCCGATTGACCAAAGTCAACTCCCCAAACCATATAAAACTCTTTGGAATGTCTAATTACATCTCCTAACCTTTCCAACGGTCCACCACGTGCGCGATTCGGACTTACCATGCGAACGAATGATCCATTTGTGTCCAACAGTTCCCTATCCAATAGACTGACAAATTCATCCGAGCCATATTTAACCCAAAGTCAACTCCCAAACCCGGGATCAGTCCAAAGGACTTTCGAAGGTATCTGACCTTTCCAACGGTCCTCCCCGTGCACGATTTACCAAAAAGCCCTAAAAATACTACCAAATGGCAGGTTCCAGACCCTACCTATCGGTAGTGGGCCTAAACGCACCTGCCAAACGGCAGGAACGGGGCTATGCCGATCGACAATTCTCTGGGCCTATAAAAGTGAGGCCCTGACCTCACTTGCAAAGGGAGCCCAGATCTGATAGAAATAACTCTCAGCAAATCCTGAAAACCTCTCTCGAAGGGAGCGTGATTTCTACACCCAAATCCCTTTCCAACCTTCACTTTTCATCATCCTTTTCATCAAACTTGATGAATTCACTACTCTCCATCATCATCCAAGTCTAAGGGTTGTCTCCGACATTTAAAATCAAGCTCAAGATCTTCAAGAAGGTTCAATTTTCTCAACTCTCTCCATAAATTCTCATAAAATTGTAATAACTTGTTTTATTACTTAGTGCCTTTATTATCTCATCACACACATCCTAATATACTTTTTATTTAGTAGTATTGCACATATCTTATTTTCATATGAATAAAAACCCAAAAAACAAGAAAAAGAGGGTTTTCTCATAAATTCCAAACGGGAATTCTTACACATTTCTCACAACTAAAACACTTTTTTCTACACAAACACAAATAAGAGAATCCCCGGTAGGATTTATGGGATAAACCCCACCCCTCATTTTGCATGCGAACTACGTGAACTTTGATGCCTCTATAGGCACGTAGGAATTTCGGGGTAAAACTAGAGACTCGAGTCCTATTTTTTACTTTTTCTCTCATTTTCTATTTTCTCTAAACTCCATTATCTTACATTATATATATATACTAGCGTATGCCCGTGCCTGAAGGCACAACGAAAATTTTTCAAATTACATCATCGTAAAAAGGTAATTTTTTTTCAAATTACATTATCGCGAGACGGGAAAAAATTTCTAAAGTATATAATCGCGAAACAATAATAAATTTTCAAAGTACATAATTACAAAATATATTAATCAAGTTCCATTCATGATACAATTTTTTTTATAAAAATTGAGTAAAGTTTTCTTTATTTGTACAATTAGCGACCATGTTTAGACAATACAACAACAACAACAATAATAATAATAATAATAATAATAATAGTCCAACAACTTATACGTAGTGATGACGCAGTATATTACTACTTGGATTCTAATTTCCAAGAGTACACACAACAAACAAAAGTCACCCATTATAAATGTTATTTCAACGTACCTTCAACAATTGCACTAAAACAAAGTAAATAAAACATGATATGGTCTTACAATCAATCTAGTTTTTAGAATAAAGAATCAAAATCCTAATTTCAAAAATCAAAATCTTAAAGCAACAGGGATGAGATTCCAATCCCCAACAGTTGCACCTTCTTGAAGGGCCAAACAAAGCAGCAGACTCGCATGTGTGGGGGGGTGGGAGACAGATCACAGCAGCAATCCCTGCCTTGGACTCTTGGCTTTTACTTTTCATCCAATGAATTATTGTACCTATATTGAAGAATTTTGCATAAAATTAATACTAAGAACTTAAACACCAAATATGAACAAAAGCAACAAGAACCATACAAATAGAAGGATCAACAGTTCCCATGCAAGAACCAAAAATGATTAAAAGCACTGATAAATCAACATAGCCTTTTATCCTCTCAAGCACAATTTATAAACAATTTATAATAATGTTAAATTTTTATAAAATAGTTTTAACGCTTACATTTAAAAAAAGTGAAAATAGTTTTATTTAGACATACACATTTCTTAAACGAACAATCATTTATAAATATTTTTCATAAATCAAGTACTTCAAATGCTAGGGGAACCATTATTTTTCTCTGGGATGGCATCATATGGTGCCCATCTCAAAGTTGTAGAGCATGACTTTGTTCAACTAAAAAATTGAATTAATTTAATACCCAAACGTGCATGATTCAAAAATGATACACGTGACGTTTGCTTATGCATCTCGTTTGTCGTTTGCAATATTTTTGTGTGCGTATCTAATATTTAATTTAAGGTCAAATTCTAAAACGTAAAAATAATTAATCTTGTAGCCCTATTAAGTCTACCTAGTATTTGAAGTCTAAATAGTCAATCTTGGGAGGGTAAAAATAAAAGCAACGTTTTAAAATTTACTCAACCAAATTTTATGAAATATTAATTGTATTATATATATATAGTAAAAGTAAGTTTAATGGTAACAGGAAAATTAATGAATTCAATAATATGAGAATCGATGCACTAACATGTTACATTAGTTGTCCATGTTGGCACATCTTAAAAATAAAAGCAACGTTTTAAAATTTACTCAACCAAATTTTATGAAATATTAATTGTATTATATATATAGTAAAAGCAAGTTTAATGGTAACAGGTAAATTAATGAATTCACTAATATGAAAATCGATGCACTAACATGTTACATTAGTTGTCCATGTTGGCACATCTTAAGTATTGCACATAAAATATCATTCCTTAACTTTTATTAAGTTTCAAAATAAATCATAGAAACAATGTTGTTCTTATACTTAATCTGGAATTCTCTTGCTCAAGTATAATACAACATGAGTGTGTAACATATTCATGATAAGAACATTATATCAAACGGTTTGATATTGATTTAAACCCATTCTTTATAAAAACCCACTGAAATGAAGCAACATTCAAACGCATACCCATAGGTTCCACTGCTAAATTTTGTTTGAGCAATAACTTTGTACATAAATCTTGACTCTCTATATTGAATCTAACACCCCACTTGATCTGTGATAACAGCCCAACTGAGTCCATGGTATGTAGCTTAGTACCAGGGCAAACATAAAATAACAAACCAAAATATTTCACACTGCCATTAAAAAAAATCCAAGACAGCAAAATCCAACTTTCTTTCAAGAAAGTAACCAATATTCCAAAAAAAGTTGTTTAAAAAATACCTATAAATAAAAGGGATTTCAAGAGGAACATACAACACACCGGGATCCAAAGCTCCACCTCGGTAAGATCAATTTCTCATCGGGATGTTATAGGCTGCATAGATTTGTCGAAACGTCACCAGATCTATCAACACATCTTACACTATGTACTATAAACCATTGTTTGAGACCCCATATACACCGACCTTCAGTTATTTAGTTCCCAAATTTACAAAAAGTTCAGTAAAACAATAGATTCAATCACTTCCTTCTACAACTCTTTTTATCGAGAAAAAAAAACAAAGCATTTTAACCCTCTAAAATCTCAACCACAACTGAGATCCAAATTCGTTAATCAAAACCACAAAAAATCTCACCATAGAATACACTTTAAATCTAAAAAAAATCTCACCACACCACAATGAAACTTGGTATAGAGAAAATATTGAAGCAAATAAAATACCCTAAGAAGGTAGAGAAACCTATAGTTGTGTGTACCTTTAAAATTTGAAGTCGACATCAAAACACCATAATAGTTTGGAATCCTACAATAGAAAAATAAATCAAATTAGGTAATACATAAGATATTAAAAAATAAAACTCAATAAATGAAACAAATATATGCACGTACATTTTTAGGGTATTAAACAGATATAGCTCCCATAAATGAAACATATATAGCTGCTAACTTAAACAGATATAACTCCTATTGATATATCTTACATGGATACAAAGATGGACACGCATATATAAGCCATGTACAAACAAATGAAAAAATTAAATCAGAGTAAAAAGTGAGCAAGAAAACAACCAAACCTTAGGTCCTATTCAACAAAAGACATATGTTATGACAAAGTTTATTAGATAAGAAAACCCACAAAATGCTCAGATTTGAAACCAAGAGCTCCTGTTAAAAAAACAAAGCATGAAAAGCAACATGAAAAGTATTAAATGATCCACAAACAAATAAAAAAATATAAAAAAAATTAATTCATGCAAGACAATTGAAAAAATTCTAACCTTGTTATTTTTTTCAAATAGCTAGGATGCAAGTATTCTAAACCATCATTTATCATTCATAAAAATAATGTAAAAATACTAAGTCATTATGTTAGAAATTTTAACAAACACACAATGGAATGTAATGTAGAAGTGATAAGCAGACATACATTAAGCGAGAATGTGTACCTGTAAAAAAAAAATTGCAGAAGAAGCTTAAACAGTATAAATATTAATGAGTATAAACAGTAAATAAAAATTTAGAACTCCAAAACCCGAATTTTGAACTCCCAAAAAAAGGATTTAAAACCCCCAAAGTTGTAATTTAAATACTGTAAAATTCAAATCATACATGTTCGTGCACAACACAACTCAAACATGTTCGTGCTTTCAGAATTGGGTGCTGTCGGTGCGTTCCTTTTGCTTTCAGGTCAGGGTGGACACAAAAAGAGGAAGCAACTGTCGTCTCTCCTCCACATTCGCCGTCATCGACACTGACGAAACCCTCTCCTCCAATAACTCTGACTCCATCTCCGCCCCAGACTACGTGAAGAAGAGAGAGTTGTGTTGATTTTAGTATCTCTTTTGAGCAAGGACGAATTTGAGGAACAGGACACCTCTGTTACGGATTTATTGTTGGGTTGTCGTAAGCAGGATGGAAGGGGGTTTATTAGAGGTCGGAGCCAGCGAGAATGAGAGAGGTGGTTTCGGGTTGAACTTGGGAGAGGATAATGTCTGGGAAGAGAGAGTGAGAGAGAGTGAGAAAATAGATATTGTGGTATGTCGATGGCGGTTATGAGGATATAGAGGGTTATCTGAGAAGAGAGAGTAAAAAGGGTTGCTTTTCGTGTGCTTTTACCAAAATGGGTTTGTGTTTGAATTAGAGTGATAGTGGGAGAATTAATTGGTGAGAAGAAAAAGAGGGGGAATTTTAAATTTTAAGGGATAAAATAGGTAGTGGTGAAATAGGAATAGTGTTGCATTTGAAATTAATGGAGGGAGATGATCTTGAGCATTCATTTTGAAAAAATGTGTAAGGAGGTGGCATCGATCTAGACCGTTAAAAATGTACACATTTTCAAAAACCAAGCTCCCATATTATATATATATATATATATATATATATATATATATATATATATATATATATATATATATATATTTGTTCTTAGGAGCATATCATTCCGTGTGCATTATTGTTCCCTCATAACGATTAACATAAGGATGATCGCCTAAATCCTATTTTCTAATACTTGTATACCTTCCTACGGATGACTCGCTTTACCTCTTCCATGGTACAAAGCAACGATTCCTATTTCCACTATATATACACATGCACACACATCATGGTGAAAATAAAAGGAAAATAACAAAAATCCATGAAAGACCGAAAGGGCGGAATGGGTGCCTAACACCTTCCTATTTCGTAACATAGCCTCCGACCCTTCTCGAATCATTTTGGTTTCACATGCACCAGTATGTCTTTGGATGCTGTCCTTCGGGATGGATTTCCCTTTTCTTTTTTTGTTTTGAGTAAAATATACTGGCGACTTTAATCTCTCTACATTCTTTCACTTCATCTCAAAACGACGCCAGCCGAAGCGATCCCGAGAGGGATGCGCGGGACCTGAGGATCCTCCGTCGCACGTCGAGGATCGGGGATGGCCACAACGGTGACTCTGCTGGGGATTATATGACTATATGTTTATTTTGAGGCTAGACTCCATTTACATGGATGTTATGTTTTCTTATATCATCCCCCTATTTGCATGTTCCCCCTTTATTGGTCATGTGTATCCCATGCTTATGCTTCTATTCACAAACTTGTAGAAAATTCTCCATGTACACTTCTCACCACGTGCACCTAGGGTCACATATATCCACATGTTGCACGCCCCATCCATACTTGGTGTACCATTGGTACTTGCACCTTGCTCCCTGTTTGGAATAATCAAGAAAGACATTATCATAAGATACTAATAAAATAATCATGCATGATTCACACGAAAGATAATTTCTATTGACCAAATTTTACCTAGTAACTGTAGGGTTACTTCGTGATGGGCGCTAGTACGACAGGTCGAAGTTAGCCTAAGCGATATGATTCTCACCTTTCATTGGCCAAGAACCTTCGACGTATATCGAACGGTTCCCCCACATCGTACCACTTGATCGAAGTCATGAAGGGAGCTATATCGTAGGGAATGCGTTCACGTACGTCGAGTATATCGAATTATCTCTCACACGTACCGTTCCCACGAGGTATATGGTGAGGTAATTCACGTACACACAGGTATATCAAATGGCTTGTCCACACGTACCAATTGATCGCAAGTGTAAGACCTATATCGTGGAAGTCACGCCAAAGGGGGTAACCCATTCCAATTTACCCAACCAACTGCATACCCGCATATAGGTGTCAACCCTAGGACACACATGTTAGATTGTCGGTTTTAACCCGAAACTCTGCCAAAATTTCAGGTGGGCCTGTCGTCCGAATTTCTCTCGCATTTTTAAAATGGGACCTTGTCCATGATCCTGGTCACAAGTCCAGCCAGAGCTTTGCATATATTACACACCCAATTTTTCCAGGCTCGGGTCCCATCTAACATTTCATTTTGCACTTTAGAGAATTAATACAAGTGACACATAATAATTATAATAAACATGCTGATACCGTCCCCAAAGGGGGAAATTCCTTTCTTTTCTTTATCAAAAATCCAAAAACATTTCTTTCCTTATCAAAAATACAAAAACATTTCTCCTCCCTCTATCAAAAATCCAAAAACATGTTGTCTTTCCATCTCGAAAAAAATGTCAAAAAGATCTTCCCTTTTTTTCTCCCAAAAATAAATCCCATTTTGTGCCTTCTCAGGTCGATTGTAAACCCTTGCTCTGGATCCCTATTGGCTTAGGTCTTCAGTCAAGTCACCCCAGAATTTCATTCCCCTATTGAGATTTTGAGTTGAGCCACTTCTACTCCCGTTAGGGGACAAATTCAAAGAAAGGGTTCATCCAGAATACGACCCTCATGGAAACGCCAATGTGATTCAGATGTTTAGAAACATGCACTTCATTCCTGGACTGGGGCTAGGACAAAGACAGAAAGGGATACTCGAGACGATTGAACTAAAGAAGGCTTTCCCTCCTTATGGTTTTGGGTATCATCCGTCAAAACAAGAGCTCATAATGATCCGCCAGTCTCGATTAAAAAGAAGACTAGACTGCATCCAGAATATCTCAGGTGATTCCTTGAATGGACGATTCATTAAAGAGGGTGAGGACTTACCCTTCTACGTCTTTTTAGAACCATGGTATGACCATACAGACAAGAAGATGAAGCCTGGACTGGAGATCATCTTCCAAGACTGCTACCCATGGGATGATAATTCCCAACACCATGTACAACCACTCATCAAAGATACCGAAGAGACTGAGGAAAGTGACTCCAAATATTCCTTCAACTTGCGGACACTAGGGCTGACACTATGCATGGTTCACTCAGGCACTACATCACTGGATCCATCCCACCTGATTAAAGTTGTTGATACACCTCTACTCAACTAGCATGTTGTGCCAGTTCTACCTGCTGAAATCTCCCCTAATCCTAATGTTTACCCTATTTCTTCTTTTGTTGTCTATCCTTATTCAAATGTAATCGAGTCCTCTTTTGACGAGGTTCTCAGTGCTATTTTTCCTATCAATGAAATAAATGAAGATTTTAAGTATCTTGTTGTGCCTTACATTAATTGTGTAGATTCTAATAAAACTTTTGATGCTAATGATTTTGCAAATGAACAATTCTTAACTGATCTAAATAAGGTTAATAATAAACAACATAACCGAATTCAAGTTAATGAAGAAGAGACTTTTGTTATTAACCTCGATTCTAGTAGCCAACTGCGTGAGATTAGGATAGGGGCTACACTCGACGAGCATAAGCGTGCACAACTTGAAGAATTGCTAAAGGAATTTATGGATGTCTTCCCATGGTCCTATGATGATATGCCCAGCATTGATCCTGAAATAGCTTAGCACGATATTCCTACTCTCTCAGATTACAAGCCAGTCAAACAAAATTTGATAAAGCTCCGCACCGAATGGTCACTCAAAGTCAAAGAAAAGTTGGTCAAACAATTGAACATAGGCTTCATTCGTGTCATCGAATATCCCATATGGATAACCAACATAGTGCCCGTGCTGAAATCAGGAGGAAAAGTTTGGATTTATGTAAAATATCGGGATTTGAACAAAGCCTCTCCAAAGGATGATTATCTGTTACCCAATATCGACATGATCGTGGATAACACATCCAGTCATGCTCTCAAGTCCTTCATTGACGGGTTTTTTGGATACAAAAAAATCAAAATGCACTCAGACCACCAAGAAAAAACCGCATTCATCACCCCATGGGGAACCTTTTGCTACACCGTTATGCAATTTTGTCTCAAGAATGTTGGGGATACCTACCAGAGGGATGCCACAACCATCCTACACGATCAGATTCACAAAAAAGTTGAGGTATATGTTGATGATATGATTATCAAGTCTAAATCTATATAGGGTCATGTTCCTGCTCTTCGAAAGTTCTTTGAGCAACTGCGACAGTATCAGATGAGGCTCAATCCGCAAAAATGCATCTTCGGCATCACAAAGGGAAAACTCTTAGCATTCATGGTCAGTGAGAAAGGGATAGAAGAAAATCCCGCCAAGCTCAAAGACATACTTGAGATGCCACCTCCCCGAACAGAGAAAAAAGTTCGAGGTTTCCTTGGGAATTTTCAATACATCAACCGGTTCGTTAGCCAGCTAACCTCCATCGACGAACCAAATTTCAAACTCCTCCGAAAGGATTCAACTAAGGTTTGGAATGAGGCCTGCCAAGAAGCTTTTGACCGAATCAAACAATATCTAACCCAACCCCCAGTACTCATGCCACCACAGCATGGTCTCCCCTTGATCCTATACCTAACCATAACCGAGACTTCAGTCGGGGCTTTGCTAGACCAATACCTTTAAGATTCTTGTAAAGAAAGAGCCATCTACTATGCCAGTTGAAAATTGTCCAGGTATGAGGTTAACTACACCGCTTTGGAAAAGGCGTGTGTCGCACTTGTCTGGGTTACCCAAAAGTTACGGCACTATATGCTCGCCTTCCCCATCAAACTTGTATCCCGAATGGACCCCATCAAATACTTGCCTGAGAAACCCTCTTTATCCGACCGAATGGCCCGATGGTTGATGCTCTTAGCCGAGTTTGATATCGTGTACATCACGTAGAAATACATGAAAAGAAGATCCATCTCTGAATACCTCGCTGATTACCCCGTAGAAGAAGTCAATGTCTAGATCTCCGAATTCTCGAATGAAAACATCTTTTGCACTGCTCAAGATAACCTCCGATGGTAAATGTTCTTTGACGGTGCTACCAACAAGAAGGAATATGGCATTGGGATACTTCTGATCGCCCCAGATGACTCCCACACGCCCATTGCCATCAAATTGTGTTTCCTTGCACCAATAACATGATTGAATACGAGGCATGCACAGTAGGCCTCAAAGTTTCTCTCGAGAAAGATATTCAATTCCTATATTCTACGGGGATTCCGCCCTCATCATCGGTCAAGTTCTCAGAAAAATGAAAGTCAAGGATGAGAAACTCCAACCCTTCCATGACCACTTAGAAGAACTAGCCTACAAATTCCAAGATATCATCTTCCATTACCTACCTCGAGCAAAAAATAACCTAGCCGATGCCCTTACTACCCTGGCCTCCATGTTCGACATTCCCTAAGGAATAATAATGACCCCCTTCCTTGTTCAAAATAAAGACAAACCGACCCATTGCTACCACATTGGGCTCGTCACTATAGAATACCCCGAGCTAGCCAATTGTTGGTACTATGATATTTGGCACCACCTCAGGAATGGTTGGTATCCTTAGGGTTCCAAAAAGAAAGATTAATCAACCCTCCAAAGACTGGTTGCCCAGTACATCATCTGTCACAAAGCACTACTTAAAAGAAACTTAGATGGAACTCATCTGCACTGCATTGCAGGGGCTGACATCGAAAAGATAATGTCGAAAATCCACAACGAGGAATGTGGACCCCACATGAACGGTCACATGGTTGCCAAGAAGATCATCGGACAGGGATACTACTGGACCACTATGACCCAGGATTGCACCGCCTATGTCCGAAGATGCCTCAAATGGCAATAATTCTCCAACCTTCAGCATTTTCCTCCGCACGAATTATACAACATAACCTCTCCCTAGCCGTTCTCCACTTGGGGCATAGACATCATATGGAATGTTACACTGAAGGCTTCCAACGGGCATGAATTCATCCTTGTTGCCATTGATTACTTCACCAAATAGGTCGAAGCTGAGTCATACACAGTGCTGAACGCCAAGAAAGTGGCCAAATTCATCAAGAAAAACATCATCTGTCGGCATGGGGTCCCGCACGAGCTAGTGTCAAATAACAGATTGCATTTTGAGGAAAAAGTAACAGGAGTGGTCAAGAGTATGGGATTCAGAGACACAAATCTTTCCCCTACCGACCTCAGACCAATGGTGCAGTTGAAGCTGCCAATAAGAACCTCAAAGCCATCATCAGCAAGATGACCAAAAGGTGTTGGGATTGGGCCGACTGGATCCCGTACACCCTCTGGGGCTACCGAACCTCAATTTAAACCTCTACTGTGGCTACCCCTTACTCTCTGGTCTACGGTATGGAAGAAGTCCTACCCTTGGAGTTGGAAATACCCTCGCTACGCGTCATGCTTGAAAGCAAGGTCAGTGAGGAGGATTGGCATCAAAGCCATCTTAGCGAGCTGACCCTCGTAGACGAAAGGAGACTAAAATCACTATAATACATACAATGGTACCATCACCGAATAGCGTGTTCATTCAATAAGAGAGTCAAGCACTGCGGTGTTGAAAAGGGGACCTAGACCTCAAAGAAATCATAGAACCCATCCGGGACCCCAGAGGGAAATTCAAGCCCAATTGGAGCAACCCCTATATTGTCAACAAGAACTTGTCCGACGGTGACGCCCTTCTCACCAACTTGGATGGGGAAGATATGTCACATCAAGTCAACTTGGGCCATCTCAAGAAGTTCTACCCCTAGTCCGAAATCTCGGCGCGCTACGACTCTTCTCATCCCCCTTCTATTCTAAAAAAAGGCTCTTCATTTCCCTCTTACCCAGAACTACATGGGCGTGATCCTCTAAAAAAAATATTTTAAACAAATTAAGACCTTTCAAAAAACCTAGTTATACGTAGGCAGCTCATACCCCTTATATGAGCACGACCCGTTCTTTTTCACAAAATACTATTCTTTTCTTACCTCCGAGAATGACAGTCAATTCCAATATATATTTGAACAAAAGGATTATGTATGCCTTAGCGATCGGTATAGATAATTCGAACAACACAAACTCATCAAAGGCACAAATGGATGATCAGAAACTTGTTTATTTCCTTAATAAGAAATTACGGTATAGATTACATAAGAAAAAGAACGGATAACTCGCTTCCCCCCCACCTTCCTAGAAAGCCATAATAAAATCCCCACACTTGTCCCCCATTACACAATAAACTCTCCAGGAGTCCTACCCACAGCTACCAGAGGAGCCTACTCCGTGATCATCATCTGCATCGTGGGGTCCCCAAGTTTCCCCTGCCTAAACAGAATGTCGCAGACACTCCATGGACCGATAGGATCGAACCAGCTTCAAAAAGACCACAACACCTCCTTCCATGGTGTCAAAAGAAACAAACCACCTATGTCCAGTCTTCACTTCCAACATCTTGCTAACTACTTTCCTCCACAAACACTTCATATGATCCCAAAGGATTGCCAAACTCTTCGAACAGACTGAGAAGGGCGGGTTGACGAATGCCGATTCTCCCACAGAGATCCAAGCAGTAGACGCAGGTGCTCGGTGAAATCTTCTACCGAAAAGAAATTTAGTGTCGGAGATGGCACGACACGTGCCCAACCAAATTGGCGCAGAAGTGGCCAGGGAATATAGAAAGAGATCTATCTGAGACCAACCAGCTGCACATATGAGTATTCTCCTAGATCCAGAACAGGCAAAAACTGTCCCCGCCAAGGCACTAACCAGTACAAATTCTGATCCCCATGCTCCACAAACTAATTCTCCCAGCTCGTAATATCCAGGCCAACGTAGAAGAAGTGACGCAAAAAGAAGTTGGGTACAACCGACAAAGGATATTCTGGAGGAGTACTAGGTGGAGTCTTTCACACAACCACATGAACAGCATCACGGGGCTACCCTGTAGGAAGTCAGAACGACCTTCTCGCCAGTCATCTAGACCATTCAGGGTCTCCGCCAGTATCACCACTGCAGGATTGCGACGGTATGACATCCATGAAGTAACAGTTGCAATTTGCGGATCCACTAGCAGTTCCCCAGTCACCAGTAACAATTTTGAAACCAAACCGAGAGCAATGGCTCCAGCATATCGAGCATCGCCAGCTTCCTGCAGATGTACAGACCGCAACATCAGAGGGAGAGAAATCATTCCTCGAGCAACCAGTGATCTAACCGCCGAAGGTGAAATGCGAAGAAACCCAGCCAGCAAATCCCTATGAGAATGGGAATATTTAGGTAAATCCGTAGAAACACTGGGATTTACCCCCAGCATGACACAAAATTCCTCGTAGGTAGGACAAACATCATCCAACCCAAAGTGGAATAAATGGTCTTCGGGGTACCAGAATTGTACCGTCGCCATCAGCATGTTCCACTCAATGGGATGACTGCGCCACAAAGAAACTCGACGCATGTTGAAAGCATCATAGTCGTCGTTATAAGAGCACATTGCTTCCAAGGATTCGAGTTAATTTGCAAACTCAATGCTACAAGGGAGATCCATCTTGCAAGACTAAGAGATAGTAAGAAAGTAAGTGTGAGGGAAACATTCCTCCCCTACCCTTTTTATACTTGAGAACCCTCACAAGAGACACAATCCCTATAGAAATCGGAGGGAATACTACCCCACAAAAGTACCAAAGGCTGAAGAGGGCACTAATCAAAGCTTTTAATTGATGGGACCGGACTTGACTGCCAATAGGCAAGACGAGGTGCTTGCTGATCGGCAACCCCCTACTCTTGGAAATTTTCCTTTTTCCTCTTTTGTCAAAATGCAAAAAACTAAAAAAAAATTGATATTCTCAACAGAATTTCAAAAATCCCCTTTTCATCTTAATAAAAATTTCTTCCCAAATCCCCAAAACATCTCTTTTTACGGTCCCAGCAACAAAGTAAAAAGCACATGTGCATTCATTCACTCATTCATCATTAACAAAAGATAATAAAAAACTCCATTGCATTATATATATATATTTCTTCTTCTGTGTTACATCCAATTTTGCAGGAAATAAAAGAAAAGCAAACAATAACGGGACTCAGCCCGAACCCACATTATCGTTCTCATTCTCTCACCTATCCTTCACCTCTCTATAAGATCTTCCACCCCTGTGACGTGCTCTCTTTTCCCTATGGTGAGACGATGCACCATCGCTAACTGAGCCCGAGTCCTTCCCAGACGAAGAAGATGGAACCATGCAAGAAGGAACCCAGACCGTATCTCGAATATGGGGAGTCGCCAAAGATATCCATTATCTGATGTCACTCAGCCAAGTGGTTGACACCTGGACTTTCTGTAAGTAAAAAGTAGAATCAGTATCAAAAGAGGGATCAAAACAGAAAAGGAACAAAAAAAGAGGAAGAAGGTATACCACAGGACGAAGAACCTCCTTGGTCAAACCCAACTCCTACGGATCCATTGCATGAGGACGGTGCAACATAGGCACCATACCTCCATTAGCTCGTCGAATGTTGTACGAAGGAGTGTGAAATCACACGAAAGGAACCTCTGAAGCCCCCACCACCATCGTTGCCGGACCACCACCGCTGTGGGAGGACCCCACCGCCCGACTCAAACCCGCAGGAGGGAAAGGTAAGGCATCATATATGCTGGGAACCATCAACCAGCTCCTCACAAAGTCCATATAGTCATACAGCGCATGCGTATCAGTGTAAAATAAGTAGGACTCGCCGACCATCATCGCAATTCTCGCATCTTTCGACATCAACTGCTCCCCCTGATGGACATAGGAGGCTGCGCATGTGGTACCACCACGTCCTCCTCAACAATCTACCGAAGCACTAACTCCCCGAGATACCAAGAATGGCCA
Organism: Sambucus nigra; assembly: GCA_949130495.1. Lineage (NCBI taxonomy): Eukaryota > Viridiplantae > Streptophyta > Magnoliopsida > Dipsacales > Adoxaceae > Sambucus > Sambucus nigra. The sequence continues at coordinate 299,086,380 of OX422217.1, read as the reverse complement.
AACTCATGTACCAGGAAGCGCTGAATCTGCGCGTTCACCCCGGTCACCCCTGTATCCTGAATGGTTGTCCCCCAAGGGTAAAAGGTCACGTGAAAATCCTCGAGAAATCATAAGTCAATACAAAATCAAAACATGTCAAAACAAAGAGTGAAAAGGAAAGAGTCTTACCCTACCACGGGTCAGGCCATTTAATACCTCACGCACTGCCTCCAGAGAAAGAGATCCCTTCGACTTTCGATTGGCCTTCCGCCATCAATACAATCGGTACAAATCCCTAACAGTATCATCCTTCAGAGCGATCAATTGGGTATTACACCCAATCACCTCATAGAACCACGTCTACCAAAGACAAGAATTCATAATAAAAAAAAAGAGACGCATAAGGAAAATGAGAATTCATGAAAAAATGTGCAAAATTAAAGGATACCTCGAGGAGATACGTGGCTCCAGTAAAAGTTTGTCAGTAGCACCGAATGAATGCATCCAAAGAAAAATAGAGGGTTGCCAAAGTCAGGCTCCCCCAATCATAGAGAGGGATGTTAGAAAACATCCTCAAGTACGGAAAGAACCACAAGTGGACGACGTCATCGCTCGACGCCACCATAAAGCCTCCCAACACCAGCAAAATGAAGAACGGAGCCATCTACCTCACCTGTAGCCCATCCTCTACATCGATCACCCTACCCAGCAGAACATCATTCAACAAGGACAGCCGAATGGAATCCCGAGAGACTATCCTCCCTATGTCACCAAGTGCCGCACACACTGCCTCTGACCTTACCTGCAAAGAGCGATCCACCTCTATCAGCTCTCCATCACAATCCAGCCCCAACAGCTGATGTACGTCTATGGGAGTAACTGTCATCTCCCCGAAGTCGAAATGGAAGGTGTGGGTAGTATCCCACCATCTCTTCCCCAAAGCGCACAAGACCGATATCGATTGAGGCATCTCATCCAACGCAAATGCCAACCTCCCAAAACCTGCTGATGATACCACCCAACGCGCCACGAGTGGAAGATGCTCCCACACATCCTTAAGTCCTGTCATCCCACAGGCACGCATGCTCTTCGAAGAGATATCAGACTGTCAAAAGGAGAAACCTTGTCAGGAAAAATCATCAAAAAGAGAAAAATGACAAAAGTCAGGTTACTTACATAACTGCCAGGGTTCACCACCCTCGAAGACCGATGACGCGATGGCTCCCACAGCAAAGTTCGCTCATCTGCAACAGGATCGAATGCATCAAAGGAGTTCTCACTCCCCAAAGCAAGAGGCACCCTAGCCCTCCATTCCACGTTTGCTCAGTCATCGATCGTCAACTATTCCCTATGCGCTACAGTGCTCACGAAGAGAGCCATTTCTTAGAGATCAAAATGCTAGAACAATTTGCAGAGGAAAATTGCAGAGAGAAAGAAAGCAAAGAGCTGTGAAAATAAAGGGAATCCTCCCCCTTTATATAGATTGCTAAGCGTCATGTCGATCGTCATTGACCCCCCACCCACCGATCGGCACTGTCTCCTTACCTTCCCGAGGCTGCCCAAAAGTCCGCGCCACTGCCGAATGGCACCCTCTGCACCATGCTGACCGACACCCTCTTGAAATTTCGTACAAAATTGCCATAAAATACCAAAAATCCCTGAAAAATCCTCGAAAAATTCCTAAAAATCCTAGGAAGGATTTAGAACATTTTCACCAAGAAAATTTCACCTCCCTCAAGAGAAACCCCCAGTTCCCCTGCAAAACTCTAAAAAAACAAGTAAAACTCCTCCCGGTGACATCCCCGGAGGATCTCTAAGGATCGCCTCCTATTCTCCAAAGGACTGAAACCTCGTCTAGCAATACGTCCATACCTGGACCACCTAATCACTTCCCTAGTGAAGTTTACGGCATCAAAATCGCCTCTCCTCTGCAGATCACAAACACTTCCCCAACAATCAGCTCCCCGGCTCAAAAAAACATCACAAGGTAATTTCCCCACTAAAACTCCAAAAAGTCATTTTCAAATTCTCCAAAAGACACTCTACTTTTTCCTCAGCTCATTCCCTAGTGAAACCCAAAATCCAATCTTCATCCTCTCTTAGGTCAAGATTGACCTCGATCTTGGATTGTCACCTTAGTTAGGTCAGAATTGACCTCGGTCCTCTATCGTCACTTTTTTTAGGTCGATCTTGGATTGTCACCTCTTTTAGGTCGGAATTGACCTCGGCCTTGGATCGTCACCTTAATTAGGTTAGAATTGACATTGGTCCTCAGTCGTCACCTCTCTAAGGTCAAAATTGACCTCAGTCTTGGATCGTCACCTTAGTTAGGTCAAAATTGACCTCGGTCCTCTATCGTCACTTCTTTTAGGTCAGAATTAACCTCGGCCCTGGATCGTCACCTTAGTTAGGTCATAATTGACCTCGATCCTTGGTCGTCACCACTCTTAGGTCAGAATTGACCTTCGTCTTGGATCGTCACCTTAGTTAGGTCATAATTGACCTTGGTCCTCGGTCATCACCTCTCTTAGATCAGAATTGACCTCGGTCCTGGATTGTCACCTCCACTTAAGCCTGCAGAATTGACTTCGACCCGCAGAATTTATCATCTCTACATAAGCCCACAGAATTGGATTCGACCCGCAGAATTGGTCACCTCAACTTAAGCCCACAGAATTGGCTTCGACCCATAGAATTGGTCATCTCAACTTAAGCCTGCATAATTGGCTTCGACCTGCAGAATAGGTCATCTCTACATAAGCCCATAGAATTCGCTTTGACCCGCAGAATTGGTCATCTCAACTTAAGCCTGCAGAATTGGCTTCGACCCGCAGAATTGGTCATCTTAACTTAAGCCCTCAGAATTGGCTTCGACCCACCGAATTGGTCATCTCAACTTAAGCCCGCTGAATTGGCTTCAACCCACAGAATTGGTCATCTCAACTTAAGCCCGCAGAATTGGCTTCGACCCGCAGAATTGACCATCTCAACTTAAGCTCGCAAAATTGGCTTCGACCCGCAGAATTGGTCATCTATACATAAGCCCACGGAATTGCCTTTAACCCATAGAATTGGTCACCTCCACATAAGCTCATAGAATTAGCTTCGACCCATAGAATTGGCCATCTCTACATAAGCCCGCAGAATTGGTCATCTCCACTTAAGCCCGCAAAATTGGTCATCTCAACTTAAGCCCATAGAATTGTCTTTGACTCGCAGAATTGCTCATCTCCACATAAGCCCACAGAATTGGTTTCGACCCACAGAATTGATCATCTATACTCAAGCCCTCAGAATTGGCTCCGACCCGCAGAATCGGTCACCCTCATCTTCAAGCCCGCAGAATTGGCTTCGACTCACAGAATTGGTTATCCCTAGCACACTCCTTAGGTCCTCAGAATCGTCCCTGACCCTATGAATTGGTCGTCTTCGTTCCCTTAGGCCCTATGAATCGACCTCGACCCTTTGAATTGGTCATCCTCGCTCCCTTAGGTCCTCAGAATTGGCCTTGACCCTCTGAATTGGTCATCCTTCCTCAAAAGCATTATGTGGTGTCTATTCGACGACTATCATTTGTTCCAAACTCACCCGTCAAGGGGCTCTGTAGACACCCCATCCTGTTACCCCTTAAAACTGTCCTTAGGTCCTTAACACCTCCTTTCATCATTGCAAACTCGGGTCATACCCCGAGTATTGACCTATAAGCCATCAGGCACTCCCACGCTCCATTTGACCAAAAGTCAAAGTCTTTAGCTTTATTGAGGTTGAATGAATCTCCGAAGGGCACTAAAACCCCTTTCCAACGGTCCATTCCGTGCATGATTTCATCTTACCATGCGGACGAACGAATGATGCTTAGCAACGGTCCATCCCATCACCTGTTGAACTTGCCTCTACTGTGGGAAAATGCATAAGTTAGGTGTCCACCACTTGAATGTAAGTGGTAAAGATTGGATTACCAATAATAACCTATTTGATGGTCCATGATAGCCCCTTCATGAACGTGCTTACCTTGTTCTCCTCCGTGTCAAACTCATAAAGTTAAAAAAAAAGACAATCTAGTGAGCAACTTCTCATACTTTTTTTTGCAGTGGGAGATCCCTACTTAAAGAGTAGGAACCTAGTCCTCTCCTAGTCCCGAATTGACTCGGAAAATCTTAGCATCAACCCGTATAATAAACTCCACATAGGTCAACCTATATTTATATTGAAGATATGTCACATTCTCCCACAACTAGATATTGCCCCTAGTAAAATGAAACATAGCCAAAAAAAATTATGCACCTCGATTAATTCCAGTAGTCTCAGGTGACACTCGATTGGTGGTGCCACTGCTGTCCCACTATAGGAATGGTAGAGCCTATGAATATGGGTGGTTTTTTTTCATGAATGCTCCTTGGGACTTCACTTATCCCATAGTGACTTTGTTAGGGATGAGGTAATATTGACGCTATCTCCAACCTAGTTTCCACCAAGATGGCATGGACTGCCTAGCTAATCAACTTGGATAAATATTAAGCTCTAAAATGATACTAACACAGGGCCTCAACTCCTGAAATATTGAGCATAAATGGTTTATGAGGTGTTGGTGTTACGGTATCAACCTGCCCCATAGGTGCTCTCTCCTATCGATCTCTCCAGTATATGAAATTTAAGATAGAAACATTATCAGTAATAAAAAAAATATAAGAATACAAATAAAGATACATATCAAATAATGCAATGAATATGTCTAAGAGAACTTATACTCCTTTAGGCCTAAAAACATGCTTTGGTATCAACAATTATACCCCCCATATATTTAATACTTATGTTGATGAAGTCAAATTATAAAATTATACCAGTTTTTAAATAATTTAAATACCATTCCCAACATGAAAGGAAACAAATGAAAACATGGGACAAAATAAGATATGATGTGAAATTCCTCCAATATGATGATACTCATAAAAAAGTGTCCATAACCATAATATAGAGACAAACAATGTCAAAACATCAACTCTAAAATACAAGTCCTAAACTAAGTCTCAAGATGATACATGAAAATACGACTAACTCACAATACATGCTAATCAAAAGTTTAATGAAATACATATCTCTCAGTAAAGAAGTTAATGAATGTATAAATAGGGAATGAACCTACATTAATCATTGAATGAAGTTAATTGCTTTGGAACGGATAATATATGCTAGATGGGGGGAGTAACTCTAATCGGGAGGTCCAGTTCTAGCACCCGAAAGTCACCAAGAATAAAAATGGGTCTTAACCTCAGCATGTTTTTAATCTACCCCGGTCAAATAATTTATATAAACAAATAAGAAATTCACATTTTATAGTAAATAATGATAGCCCAACGTATATCATAAAAATTAACATAATTCATTTATTAATTAATTATTCTATTAATTAATAAACACATAACCGACATCTATCCCTTCTTCTTGTCCATCACAAAAACATGCGATAAACCCAAGTAAATCCATCACACGTCATGTAACCTCCTATCTCACAGTGTCGGATTACCCTTAGCCACCCTACTATGAAAAACTAGAACTCCACAACACCGTGTGACCTAACAACAGTCTATATCAAATTGTAATCACTAAGCATATCAACATAAGGGTGTTGTTTCTCGACACTCACTTAATAATCCACATTTGTTGTGTTGATTTATAAAAGAAATTCTCATTTTTAATCATATTTCATCACTTATTGTTATATTGGTATTACTCATTACCCTAGGCATGAGTCATTTTCAAATATAGAATTTAGACACAATTTAAGATAATATAGTAGGAGTCAAAGGTGGAAATTAAATTTTTTTAATATATATAAACTGACTATCTCTTATGCCAAAATATTCAATCCATGAACTACGTCGACATCAAAACCTTGATTCACAATCGATGAGTTAAATTGTCTTTGTCCTTTACCGATGACTATCGTGATTTCAATACATTTAAAGGACTAAATTTTGAATCCATCACTTGGGGTCTGATTAAACTTTGCCCATTGCACACACTCAAGGTTTCTATAATGAGAAAAATATTTCATACAACTTGTTTTTAAAAAAATACCTTTGAGTGATGTATTTGTTTGAGAAAAGGATATTAATTCTACATTTCAAAAAGATCATTTGAATTTTTTTAAAGAAATTTTTAGTTATGTGACATGAAAACGACTGACTTTTGGCCAGTATGAACGACCCCATTTTATTCCTCCGCGCATGACCCTAGTTGTATTTCGAGTTCTGGTCACACTGTCTAAGATCATGCGCAAGAAAAAAGTCTACCATGCACATGGTGGAGAAATAATTCTTAAATTTGCTATAAATAAACTTGTTTACCAACATTTATTTTCAACTACTTTCCTTTATTTCAAAATACATCATCTAAATAAGCTTTTGTGTTTGGTAGATTTTATTTCTCTCTTTGATTACAAATTTGAAAAAACATCTAAGAGATTGTGAAATTTTTATACTAGGATGAGATCTACATTTGAAAGTTGATTTGAGAGAATTTTAATAAATATTTAGCCAAATTTACATCTCAATTTTGACTCAAACACTTGATCTGTAATCTGAGATCTGAAATGGATGTGTTCTAGCTATTGAGAGTTAGAGCATGGTGTCGATCTAGGGTAGAGAATGGAGTTCAGTGTTTGAGTAATGGAGCTTCACTTGAATTTCTCATTGATACATGGGAGAGTCGCGATATTCATCGGTAAATTCATATGAGTTCACTTGATTGGTTTTTCTTTTTGTATCGTGTAATAATAATTTTCAAATTTAATAAGAGGATGGGTCACACCGAGGTTTTTTACACATAGGTTGGCCTTTTCCTCATTGATTGCTTGATTGTGTTTGTGTGATTCCAATTTTACTAGATAAACTTAAGCTTTGAAAAAGTGATTTAGATCTAGGTTTTGTGATTTGAAAAATGAAAATTTGACATAATTTGCGTTCTAACCTATGATATACCCATATATACCATTGGCCAGGCCGAGGGTGTCCTCCACCCAGATGAGGGCTCATGCCCAATATGAGTCCAAAGAGCACGACCCCGTTACAGGAAGGATTGACCAAGATGACCCTTCAAGGGGCCGACCCCTCATGGCCCAGACGACCCTTCAAGGGGCCGACCCCTCATCATGGCCCACAGGACCCTTCAAAGGGTCGACCCCTCATCACAGCCCAGACGACTCTTACCGGGGTCAACCCTCATCATGGTCCAGGCGACCCTTCAAGGGGCCGACCCCCTCGTCATGGCCCGGACGACAGTACGAGGGGCGACAGTACGAGGACACATTCAACTGGACCCGACGTCAGCATCAAATTTTTCCTCGACCTGACATCTTAGGCCGATGGTGATGTCATCACAGCGCGTGATTTGGGAGACGCATGGGACTCATATAGCACGTGGACAAGACCGTTATAACAATATCACCCCCTCACGTGAGGGAATAATATGTCATCATTAATTGTAAGTGGCACATCCAGGTTTTAATAAGGGATTGGCTAGATCATCATTCACATGCACCATGCATGCTTGGGGGGTTACACTACACCCCAAGCCCTATATATACTTGTTACCTTCAACCTTGTAGAGGGATCAATAATTTGTAACCCTAGCTAAAACTCTGCTTGTACACAAAGTAAAGAGAGAGTGAGCTTATGTGCATTGTATCCAAGGCCGTTAGTGCCCATATTTAGTGGACCACACACTCACAGTGGATGTAGGCCTAAGTGGCTGAACCACTATACATCCTTGTCTTATTCCTCTTGTACTCATCCTCTTTTATGCACTTATACATACATATATCTCTATTGCTCCCATTGTTATCACTGTTTGAGCTCTCACCTCTTATTTTGTGGTGCTGAATCTTAGCATCATCAATTTGGCGCCATCTGTTGGAAACGAGAAGATCTCTCTTCCTTTATACAACATGACCTCACCGGGCACGCTGGTGGTGAACCAATTCTCCCCCCTCCGTGTGGAGCTGTTTCAACATTGAAAGAGACACATTAAGGTTCTCAATCTCATCAGTCTTTTGATCATTCAGCTCTTCATAGCTCAAACATATGGCATCAGAGATGCTACCACCACCGTCTCCTCCACCGGATAGTGGAGTAGGACCTAGTTTCAGTCAGGCACCAGCTCAATCTGAGATGGCTGATGTGGAAGCGTCCTTTAAGTCTTTAGCAGCAAGCCAGCAGATTATGCAGGAGCAATTTACAGCTCTTATATACTAAGACCTCGACGAGTCTCACTAGAAATGATTACTCCAGCAGCATCTCCAGGGTAGCATGAGGACAGGGGACCTGCCCAGGCACCACACAAATACTTGCCACCTCCAAAATGGCGGAGGGATCTTTCTAACCCCCAGTGTCTACGCCTGGGGAGGCAAGGAAACCTTTGCCCGGAAGATAGAAATGATGATCTGGAGGTGGAAGAGGCCCCCATAGAGTGCGGGGAGCCATATGAGGTATATAACAATACTGTGAGACCTATCCAGGAGAGCAGAGGGAAGTGTGGAAGGAAAAATCTTGACGATTTCCCGAGAGGGTCTGCTTTCGATCTTCTGAGCAAGGTGTCAGCCTTTGCGAGTCTAGGCCCAGTAAATGACCTACGGGAAAAATTGTCCAGATCAAGAAGTATTACGAGGTCCAGGAGAGAGGAAGTAGATGGACAACCCCATGGGGGCCGACCCCATGGAAGGGACGATGGACAAGGTGAAGTAAATAGCTGACATAGGCCTACCGCAGTATAACCCTCCTCCACCTCGAAGAGGCGACGGGGGATAACATAGACCAAGATGATCCTACGAGGCACTAGAACGAATCGATCCAAAGGCTGGAGGATAATATTGGTGACATTCTAAAGAGCCAGGATCCTCTTCAGAGAGGATACTCCATAGGCTCACCCTTTGTGGAGAAGATAGTCTACTTCCCAACACCATCCAAGATTAAGCCACCTGTGGTCACCCCAAGGTATGACGGGGTACCAACCCTGTCCATCATATTAAGATGTACCAATCAGCGGCAGATATATACTCTATCTCAGATGAGATGAGGTGTCGTGCCTTTTCTGGCACTTTGACTGGGCTAGACATATCGGGTATATGTCTCTTCTAAATAATTCCATTAAAAGCTTCAAGTAGTTAGCAGACCGGTTCATTCATAACTTTTTCTTTGGAGTGAGGCCACCAAAGAAGACCACACACCTACTCTATGTTAAGTAAGGGAAGAACGAGAGTCTAAGAGACTACATAGACAGATTTAACAAAGAAAAGTTATAGGTCTAAGAGTATGAGGAAAGTATAGCCATGATAACCCTCATTGGGGGACTATAGAAGGTGAAGCTATTATGGAAGAAGGAAAGGTGATGAACGTCAAAGAGCCAATGGCCGCAAAATACGAAGATGAAAAAGTAGGCACTAGTGGGGGTAAGTACCAGAAAAGGAACAAAGAGGGGAATAAGAGGCTAGAAGATGACAAATTTGTTGACTATACCCCTATGACGGTCAGTTGCGAGCACATTTTGAATGAGATAAAGAGTGATCGATCCTTGAAGTGGCCGGAGAAGTTGAGGGCATACCCTCACAAGAGGAACAAAAACCTATTGTGTGAGTTTCACCAAAACCATGCCATATGATCGACAAGTGTTTTGCCCTAAAACATGAAATCAAAAAAATTCTACAAGAAGGGAAGTTAAGGAAATACGTTGACAGGAATGCCTTCAAAAGGGACCGAGGGGATGACCCTTGGAAGAAGAGGAGTGATACATGCAGTGAAGATCCTCCAAATAGAAAAGACGACCCTTTAGATGACAAGGATGGCCCTGACCTCCCACCGAAAGACGACCACAGCCCTGTCAAGAGACTCAATATGATCTCACTCGGTATTGGGATGATCTCTGGGGGATAAAAAGAGGAGGATCATAGGTCGCAGACAGGAAGGCCCATGTAGCTGAAGCCAAGGCAGTGACAAAAGCTGTGCATTCAGCCTCTATAGAAGAAAAGTCATAAAAGAGAAAAAAAGTTGATATGGATACTCTAATAGTGGTATTCTTGAGAATGGACTTCAAAGGCCTCTTAGCCCCACATGATGACCCTCTCGTTATCACTACCAGGGTACATGGGTGAGATGTGCCAAGGATCTTGGTAGATTGGGGTAGTTTTTTAGATGTGATGTTTTGGCCGTGCTTTAAAGCCTTGGGTTTCAGCCGTGCCAGGCTCGTCCCCTACCATCACCCCTTGATTGGTTTCAGTGGGAGAAAAGTTCATCCTCTAGGAGTGTATGAGGCCGATATTAGGGTGGGGGACGAGTGGACAAGGTGTCTTACCAAGAAGGTCAAGTTTTTCGTGATGGATGAACACATCTTCTTAGCCTACAACATTATACTGGGGCGAGTGGACCTCAAAGAATTTGAGGTAGTGCCGTCCACGGTTCATCAGATGATAAAATTCCTGACCCCTTACGGTGTAAGGGAAGTTTAGGGAGACAGACGATGGCACATGAATGTTACTTCAACTCCGCCGAAGAGAGAGAGGCACACAAGAAGGAAATAACTACTTATAATATTGATACCCTTGACCCCAGGGATGAGAAAAAACTAAAGAAATGAGAAGTCACGGAAGAGGTAGAATCCATCATCCTCAATGAGGATGATCTAGAAAAAACCATCCAAATCGGAAAAGCTCTGAAGACAGACGTAAAAGAAGACCTCATCAAGCTGGTAAGAAGAAGACAAAATGTCTTTACATGGAGTCATGTAGATATGTCGGGGATCGACCCCAAAATCATGAGCCACAAGCTCAATGCGGTAGAGGGTGCAAAACCAGCGAAGCAGAAGAGGAGTATTTATTCTTGAGAAAAGTATGAGGTCATCAGGGATGAGGTCAAGAAGCTAGAAGATGCAAATTTTGTCAGGGAGGTCATCTATCACGAATGGCTATCAACACAGTCATAGTCCCCAAAGCCAATGGGAAGTGGAGGATGTGCGTAGACTTCACCGACCTCAACAAGCATTGTCCCAAATATAATTTCCCTCTCCCCCGCATTTACCAAATGGTAGACGCTACCGCAGGCCATGAGCTCGTGAGCTTTATGGATGCCTACTCAGGTTACAATCAAATATTTATGAGTCCTAAAGACTCACAAAAAATGGCTTTCATTGCCGGCAAGGGGACATACTGTTATAGGGTCATGCCCTTTGGCCTAAAAAATACGGGGCAACATCAGCGCCTTGTCAATAAAATGTTCGAGGACTAAATTGGGAAGTCCATGGAGGTCTATGTATATGATATGTTGACCAAGAGTTTGAAGGTCGGGGATCATGTGGCCAACCTTGAGAGGACCTTTAACATGATGGAAAAGTACCAGATGAAGCTCAACCCGACCAAATATGTCTTCGGGGTCGGAGAAGGGAAGTTCTTGGGGTTCATTATCAACCAAAGAGTCATTGAGGCCAATCCTGAGAAGATAAAGGCCCTCATAAAAATTAAGACCCCAAGACCATCAAAGACGTTCAGAGGCTCACAAGGCGAGTGGTTTCTTTGAATAGATTCATGTCCAGAGCCACAAACAGGTGTTTACCATTCTTCAAAATTCTCAGAAAGGCCTTTGAATGTAATGAAGAGTGACCAGGATTTGAAGGATCTAAAGTCCTACCTAATATCACGGCCAGTGTAGGGCGAATGACTACATATGTTCCTAGCTGTCTCAGAATCATCCATCAACACATTCATTATGAGAGAAGAGGATAGGGTACATAAGCCTGTGTATTTCAATAGTAAGGCACTCCAGGGGGTAGAGAAAAGATACACAAGGATGGAGAAATTAGCCTATGCATTGATCCATGCATCAAGAAAGATGAAGTCATACTTCCAGTCCCATACTATGGTCATCCTTACTGACTCTCCTCTCAGGAAGGTCTTGCACAAGCCAGAAAAATTAGGGAGGTTAATGGCCTGGGCCATAGAACTGGGAGAGTTTGACATTGTATATCACCCTAGGATGGCCATTAAGGGGCAAGCATTAGCTGATTTCATGGCTGAATTTACTTGGGAAGATGATGAGACTAAAGACGAGAGACTCGAGAAGTTAGATACACGGCAAGGGAAAATTGTTAGCCCACCCGTAGAAAAGGATGAGATAAGCATCGCTAGAGAAAAAGTGGCCGAAAATGAAGAGGGGAGATATCTCTTTAGATAGGGGTCCCTCATTGAGGGAAACTTCTTGAACGAACAAGCTGTGTGGAACCTCTTTGTTGGCGGGTCTTCTTGTGAGAGTGGAAGTGGGGCTGGATTAATTGTATCAGCACCCGACGGCACAGATGTCGAGTACACCCTCAGGTTCAACTTCAAAGCCTCCAACAACGAGTTCAAATATGAGGCCCTGATAACAGGCCTCTCCTTGGATAAGTCTCCTAATGTCTGCCAGATCTTGGTCCATAGTGATTCAAGACTACTGGTGAATCAGATACTAGGAGCCTACGAGGCCAAGGATGAGAGAATGGCCAAATATCTTGAAAGGGTAAAAGCGCTACTAAGGATCTTCAGAGAAGTAAATTTGAAGAGGATACCTAGGCTCGATAATGTCCGAGATGATACACTTGCTAGGCTGGCCTTAGCAACTAGGACAGATATGAGGAGGATAGTCCTAGTGGAAATTTTCCTTCAACCAATGATTGAAGAGGAATAGGGAACACTTGGCTCGTGCTTAAATATCAGCAGGGAAGCTTCATGGATGGACCCTGTAATCAGATACATTAAAGAGGAGGAGATGCCATAAGAAAAACAAGAAAGGAAGAAGTTGAGATATAGAGCTGTAAAATTTACTGTCATCAAAGACACCTTGTACAAAAAGAGTTTCTTACTCCCATTTCTCAGATGTGTGCACCCTTTGGAAGTCCCACACATCTTTCAAGATGTGCACGAGGGGTCATGTTCAAGCCTTATAAGGGGTAGGTCATTAGTACAGAGGATAGTAACCCAGGGATACAAGTGGCCGACCCTGGGGAAAGACGCCATAGCATAGGTAAAAAAGTGCGATCAATGTCAAAGGTTTGCAACCATCCCTCACCATCCCCATCAGCCTCTTACCTATATCACTTCCCCATGGCCAGTCGCAGTGTGGGGAATCGATGTAGTCAGACCCTAGCCTAGGGCCGTCAATAACTATCGATACTTGATCGTACCAATTGACTATTTCTCAAAATGGGTGGAGGCAGAGCCGATGGTAACGATCACCGAGAAGAAGACCTTTCAGTTTATCTGGAAAAACATTATATGCGCATATGGTCTCCCCAACACCCTCATCTCGGATAACGGGGCTCAATTCAAGAATACATCTCTGGAGAAATAATGTGAAAGGGTCGGTGTCAAACAATTCTTCTCAACCCAAAGACGACCTCAGGCTAATGGGCATAATGAGTTTACATATATAACCATCCTAGATGGGATAAAAAAAGCTCGAGGAGGAAAAAGGAAGATGGGTTGAGGAGTTGTACGTTGTACTATGGTCTTATAGCACGACGGCCAAAACCCCTACCGAGGAAACCCCGTTCATGCTAGCGTATGGCTCATAAGCCATCATCCCCATCGAGATTGGGTTTCCTACTCATTGAGTCCAAATGTATGACCCCCAGAGGAATATGAAAGAAAGGATACTTGATCTAGACTTGATCGAGGAGAGAAGAGAAGACGCGGAGATGAGGTGGACAACTTATCAGCAAAGGACTGCCAGGTTTTACAACCAAAGGGTGAAGCAAAGGACAAACGTCGTGGGGGACCTAGTCCTCAAAAAGACTTGGCAAAAGCCTAATAAGCTCCACCCAAATTGGCATGGCCCGTACAGGGTCATTGATGAAGTTGTCCCTGGAACCTATAGGCTAGAAAACCTTAAAGGGGAACCCTTTTCGAACCCCTGGAATGCATATCATTTGTAGAAAAACTATCAATAATGTAATGTCCTATCGGACCATTGTTGTAATGAATGTGTTGCTCCAATAGAAAACTTGGAATGTTAATGAGAATGTCATATTGGCCCCTTATCTTATGTTTTTTAATTCTAGTAGGATTGGGGTTATCCTCATTAAACCACCCTCGGCTATAATGAGGGTAAATGGTGGGGACAGACCCCCATTCACCCTCAAGAAAGACGAGGGGGGACTTGAAATAATTGAAAACATAAATAAGTTGGGGGAAAACCCTCATCTATGATGAGGGTAAATGGTGGGGATGACCCCCCATTCACCCTAAAGAAAGACGAGGGAGGACTTCAAATTTAAAACATCATTTATGTTGGTGGAAACCACCCTCGGCTACGATGAGGGAAAATGGTGGGGACGATCCCCCATTCACCCTCAATAAATACGAGGGGGGACCTGAAATTTAAAACATCATTTATGTTTGTGGAAACCACCCTCGGCTATGATGAGGGCAAATGGTGGGGACGACACCCCATTTACCCTCAAGAAAGATGAGGGGGGAGTTGAAATTTAAAAAATCATTTAGTTGGTGATAACCACCCTCGGCTATGATGAGGGAAAATGGTTGGGACGACCCCACATTTACCCTAAAGAAAGACTAGGGGGGACTTGAAATTTCAAACATCATTTAGTTGGTGATAACCACCCTCTACTATGATAAGGGGGAATGGTGGGGACAACCCCACATTTACCCTCAAAAAAGACGAGGGGGGACTTGAAATAATTGAAAACATCATTAAGTTGGTGGAAACTACCCTCGGCTATGATGAGGGTAAATGGTGGGGATGACCCCCCCCCCCCCCCCCCCATTCACCCTTAAGAAAGATGAGGGGTGACTTCAAATTTAAAACATCATTTAGTTGGTGGAAACCACCCTCGGCTATGATGAGGGAAAATGGTGGGGACGACCCCACATTTACCCTCAAGAAAGAAGAGGGGGGACTTGAAATTTAAAACATCATTTAGTTGGTGGAAACCACCTTCGGCTATGATTAGAGAAAATGGTGGGGATGACCCCCAGATTTACCCTCAAGAAAGATGAGGGGGGAGTTAATGGGATGGTTAATTCAAAATATCATGAATTAAGATAAATCCGGCAAGAGGCATGCACAGAAGATAGGAAGAGTCATTATATTATGAACAAAGTTTTACAAATGCTTGTCCACAAAAATAAAGTACAAAAATATTTGTTACATGAAGAGGCTATTGGCTACAGACATCTACCCTATTGAGCGACATCGGAGGGCAAGGCTTAAACATCAATAGGAGTTTCTTCGATTACCAAAACAGGCTGATCCTCAGATTTACCGGTACCTTCGACGTGCAGTTAGGACTCCACATGGGCTAAAGCCTCGGTAATAAGGGGGTCATCCACTTGAACTGCCTCAAGATAGGGGCGAACTGAAGACACGACATCAGCAAATTTCAAGACGACCCACCGACAGGCCGTCTTGATCCCCCTCTCTAAGTACTCAAGACCAAAGCCTTGAAACTCATTCGAAAGCTTGTAGGCCTCCACTGCATTGACCTCAGTCTTTCTCACTACCTCAACAAGTTTAGCCTTGAATTGGACCCCTTGGTTGGTTAAGGCCTCTTCCTTCTCTTTAATGAGATCGTCCTTCACCTTCAAGGTGGAATCATGATGCTTTATCCGCTTATCTAAAACCTTGGCATGACCAATACTTGCAGTTTCCAGCTTAGTTGTAGCATTATCTAATTTATTCTACAAGTCGGACTCATACTGAATGGCTCTCTCAGCCTCATAAAATTTTTGTTAATTTTCGGCCATCCACTTAGTGGCCGAGGTAAAGGTGTAGACAATCTGCACAAAGACGAACACACATTAAGAGACCGAAGGAACAGTTGTGAAAATATGACTAAAGAAGTTAAGTTAAGGGTACCTAAGCCAGAGTATGCAGAGAATAGTCATAGACCTTGGCCGGGGCATCTTTGATAAAAAGCCATAATCCGCGACCAAAGGAGAAGAAAACATGGATTCTTTTACTTCCCTCAAATGGGCTATAAGAGAAGAAGGTTCAGCCTTCAGAAACGTCAGATTTTGGGTATAGAAGGCACCCATGGAGGAGGAAGAACTAGTCCCCTTGGTGTGTGTCTAAAGGGCCTCAACCCTTGCCCTCGTCCTAGAATCCGGCTGAGGGTCAACCGGAACTTCTGGCTCCTTTCTTTTATTACTATCGACGGTTGACTCAATATATGTCAACCCGACGACCTTTGTCTTTCTCAGAAGCTGCTGAGGCTCTTTGCCTTTTTTCTTTCCCAAACCAGAGAGTAAACTTGGAGCAGCCATCTCCCAGAGCTGATCATATATATTTGCAGGACGACCTAAAAGAGAGACGGTATATCCGAAAAATACAAATGCAAAGATGAAACACATAGAAAAGATGAAACACGCAGAAATGGAGATTGGAATCGCTAAAGAGTTAGAGAGAGAGAGCCTGGGCGCAAAGAAGAAGAAGAATAAATAATTATTTTAAAAATCCTTTAAAAACCTTATCATCAGTGGGTGGAATAATCAATGAAAGACACTTCCCACGAGGAGGGGCATCATTAGGGGATGAAGCCCCAAGCTGAGTATGCAACTGCCACATCTAGGAAACTGAAAGGAAGATGGACACATGACAATATGCAACTTAACAGATGTCACTCATCCATTTGACCACACACAAGAATTCCAAGGTAACATACCCCTCAGCCATCTCAACAACATCGATGGCTAAGGACTTGGGGTGATTGATATACTCATATATACCCTCGGCCAGGCCGAGGGTGTCCTCCACCTAGATGAGGGATCAGGCCCAAGATGAGTCCAAAGAGCATGGACCCGTTACAGGAAGGATTGTCCAAGATGACCCTTCAAGGGGACGACCCATCTTGCCCAGACGACCTTTCAAGGGGTCGACCCCTAATCATGGCCCAGACGACCCTTCGAGGGGCTGACCCCTCATCATGGCCCAAATGACCATTCGAGGGGCCGACCCCCATCATGGTCCAAACGACCTTTCAAGGGGTCGACGCCGTCGTCATGGCTTGGATGACAGTATGAGGGGGCGATAGTACGAGGCCATATTCAGCCGAAATCGATGCCATCATCAACTTTTGCCTCGTCCTGACATCTCAGGCCGAGGGTGATGTAATCACAGCGCGTGATTTGGGAGACGCGTGAAATAGTGCACGTGGGACTCATATGGCACGTGGACAAGACCGTTATAACAATATCACCCCCTCATGTGAGGGAATATTATGCCATCATTAATTATAAGTGGCACATCAAGGTGTCAGCAAGGAATTGGCTACATCATGATTCACATGCACCATGCATACTTGGGGGGTACACTATACCCCCAAGACCTATATATACTTGTTACCTTCAACCTTGTAGAGGGATTGATAATTTGTAACCCTAGATAAAACTCTTCTGGTACACATCGTAGAGAGAGAGTGAGCTTATGTACATTGTATCCAAGGCCATTAGTGCCCATATTTAATGGATCACACACTCACAGTGGATCTAGCCCTAATTGGCTGAACCACTATACATCCTTGTCTTACTACTCTTATACTCATACCCTTCTATGCACTTATACATACATATATCTCTATGGCTTCCATTGTTATCACTATTTGAGCTCTCACCTCTTATCTCGTGGTGCTGAATCTTAGCATCATCAACCTATTCACCCCTAGGTTATTAAGAGTGTACACACACTTGCATTTGCAAAAGGGATAATAAGTCCATCATGAAAATATTTATAAAATTAAGCATTAAAATAAAGGGCATGTTACCATATCTAAACATTGTGCATTGGACATATCATAAAAATATAATCCAAACAAGTAACCCCGGGATAGACTTTCATTTAGGGAAGGTAGCCCTTAAGACAATTAATTAGTTAAAGGTATATTATTGGGAATTAAATTAAGAGAAAACACATTCAAAAGTACAACCTCCATATCGAACCCTAATTCATTCATCATAACCCACTACAAGCACAAGCCCAACAGTCCATTCACAAGTTTATCCCATACTACTTCTAAATCATCTACTTGATTAATATCCTTTAAGGGAATAAAAGGCTCAAAATAATTCTTATATAATTAGTGCATTTCTAAATTCTAAGAACATATTTAAGAAAAATCCTTAGTTAACCTTTGTAGGCTATAACATGGGATAAACAAAATTAGATTTGTCTCAAGGATAATAAGCATCAATTTTACATTTCTATACTTAGAATTTCACAAATCATATTTTTAATATCAAATGTAATATTAAAGGTTATAAAGGTACAACTCTCACTAGCATGCACATTTTAATTCTCAATTATGCGCCTTTCATGTTCCAATTTCTCAACATATAATCCACTTATCATAAATTCAAAAAAAAATCAAAAACCATAAATGTTAATTCTATTAACAATAAGGAGAAATTTTTAATATAAAACTTTAGAGAATAACTGGTTTCTCTAATCAATATCATATACTAAGAACCCTAGAAATCCTATGGGTTTATAACGCATTTTAATCATCTAAATTAGATTTAGGTGAAATTTATCACAATCATATGTAATATAAGGAGAGTATAAAGAAACTTTCCTCAAGAAAAAGAACTAATTTGATTTGAATTGAATGGAAGAGTCATTGAAAAAAATTCTTTGAATCCACTCGAAAATCTTTCTTGAAAACTTTAATTTGAAAGATTTGATTTGATTTGATTGATTTTATTTTGCCTTAAAAACCAATTTTGAAACTTTATTTAAACACTAAAAATCTCTTGGGTTTTATTTGGGGTAAAGATATTTCTTGATAGAGAAATTAAGGGCTTTAGGGTTTCTTGTGAAATGGAATATGTTGAAAATGAGGTTTCATAAGATAAAATGATCTTATATATATCCTAAAAGACCAAATAAAAAACCCAAATCATAAAACCTTCTACCAAGCTGTGGTTCAGTCACAATTTGAGCCTTGCCACGGACGCGGCCTAACCCACTGTGGTCAGGGTCTTCATATTTCATGGATACAGCTCCTTGTCGGGGCTCTAAGTCCCTTTGACGGATGTCAAAACCAAGTATCCTAAATATTATGTAAACCAATTTAGTCCCCAAGCAATGAATAAGCACTTAGATTTCCCTAAGCATTTGTATAGATTACCCAAAATTCTAAAACAACCTCTAGCTTCTCAAAATTACCAATTTAATCTAAGACTTTTATAAAATCAAATATTATCCCAAAAGACTTTGTCAAATTATCAATTGAACTTTAAGATTCCATGTTAACATAATTAAACTTATTTTCACATAAATAAATTCCAAATTCTCCTTCTTAAGTATATAATAAATTCAAGTAATCTTTTATTCAATCAAATCACCCTTAATTAATCCTTTAAAAAAATACGGGAAAGAACTGTTTCATTCGTGACAACACCAACGAGGACAGAGTAGTTGCCACTTCGGAGGAAGCTAAAGATGTTATATGGCTTGGAAACTTACAAAGTATCTTGGGTGTAATTCATTCAAATGCAATTGGCTAATACACTTTTAGGGTATGTATGGGAACAATTTCAAGTTAGAAGGAACACATAACTCATAAAAGGGTAAAGCACATTAAGTGTAGGTTTCATTTAGTTCGAGATATTAAATAGGTAGGTGATAAGTATATGACCAAGGATGCATCATATAACACCCGAGTTCGGAACTCCATTAAATGTATAAGGTTTTAAAACTAAGTACGATATTGTTGCTTAATTGTTTCAAAACCATGTATGATGCTTAGTTTTTAGTAAAGATTTTTTATTTAATTTTGAAATAAGAATAATAGTTCATGGAATGCCTTATGTTTGTTATTAAATATATTGTATATATCAATTGTCAAGTGAACGTAGTAAAAATTCCAATGAATTGGGTTTGGCTTCATCATAAGAGATGAAAATTCCAATCAGAGGTCAATTTAACAGTCCATAAACTAGTTAAGATTTGACAACCTAACAATATAGTTACATGTGAAATACTAGTGGTTTATATCAAACTATGGGAGTTGATCTGATTGTTCAAGAACTTGTATTATTGTCCAATCGAGGATTGTCACTAGTACATCCAGGAATGTATTGAATAGTACCACTTGTGAGATTCAAATATAAGGGTTGCCTCAATTAAACATGGGAAATATCACACCATTTACAAAGGATGCATAGATTATTTATCCCCGATGGTTATGAGGATTGGAATTGTTTCACAATTGTTTCTTTGATTGATATGTGTGCGATTCGATTTTATATTGGATTGATAGATCCTCTCAAGTTGTGAAATAGTTGTGTGAGTAGGTATGATATCATAATTTGAAGAATTATCATCCGTAAGATACTTGGATCATGATACCACCTTGATAGACTTGTATGCTTTGATTCCGCTAGTAAAACCCAGTCGCTTGATTATTTTATAATTCGACGGAGTAGTGAATAAGTTATGTCTGGAAATCAAGGCATTGATTAAATGTTGGTTTAAATTAATTAGCAGCAAATTGATTTGACCTAGTGGGTATCAGACACTTAACATGGGGAATCAAAATATTTACCATAATCAACTTTTCATAAAAGTCCTGTTAATTCTAAGTGATTTAGATATAATAAAATTGGAGTGCATTCATGATTCTTTAGTGTAATTAATTATGATTAAATAAAGAAAGTAAATAATTATGGTAATTATAATTGGGATTTTTGTGTATTCATTTGTAAGTCAATTTAGTTACTAGTATTGAGCCACTAGTATAGCCTATTTGCCAAGTAGTAGGCCCAAACCTCTATAGAATCCCAGTTAAGTCAAAGCCCATGGATTATACCTATTTATATTGAGTTTTAGGTTAATGATCCATTATGGAGGGTTATTTAGGGAGAGGATAAACACTATTAGGATTTTTATGAAGGGGTGAGTAAAGAGAATATGGGTTTTCTCATATTTTATGAAGTTTTCATCACCAAGAGTTCCCACATAAAAGCCTTATTTTAGGTGGATCATATAATAGCAGATTCGAGATGTTCGGATCATTCTATCAAGGTTTATGGAATCCTTGGAGGGCAGTAAGATCTACATCGTCATCTACATATTTGTCCTCATACGAATCATAACAAGATCTCCTACAGTGTCGTTTCTTGAAACCCTATGTTTATTTTCAAACCTAGTTCTTGTTTTTACTTTCAAATACATCACCGATTGAAGTTCTTAGGGATGAATTTTTTCATGTTCTAAACGTCAATCCCAATCCCTAACATGAAGTTGAATGAAAATGGCCTCATTAAAACTTGATACTCAGTATATAGATTATTGAAAAAAATAGTTGTGACACTCCATATATATATATATATATATATATGGAGTGTCACAACTATGTTTTTAAAATTAGGCTGAACGGATCCATTTATTAAAATTATACATATTGTCTATAAAATTAATGATGACGCTATGAAGTCATCATTTAATTTTATATAAGTAGCTCAAGCTCAAGAACGACACATCAACGGAGATATATTTAACATAACAACAATATATATATATGAGAAGGAGATGAGGAGAAGAGGAATAACACCAGAATTTAAGTGGTTCAGATGTATTAGCCTACTCCACTGTGTAGATAAGTGTGGTTTTCACTAGAAAAGAGGCTTTAATGACCTGAAATATACAAATCTCAAGATTTCTCTCTACTATAAGTGAGACAGGGTTTTGCTAAGATTTTACAATTTTTAGATCCTTTCCTTTGGGGAAGAATGTGGGTTTATGTAGTGTTGAGGGTGTGCATTATATTTCTAGGCTAGTTAAAAGCATGTGCATGTTGAAACCTCCACTAGGGTGTGGAAACCTTTCCTTGGTTCAAGTAAATAATGATGATGTAATATTCCCTCATGTCAGGGAGAGATATTTTTATGAAAATTTGTCCATGTGGGTCAATAATCCATAACCCATGCGCACATTGCCACACGTGCCCAATCCCCTGCGCTCTATCAAGTGTCAACTATTGACTTTATTCGTCCAAGATGAGGACGTGTTGTCAGGTCAATCCTATGATGGAATGGTTGTCAGTGTGTTAAACTGAGTCTACATAGAATGCTCGGCATCCTTGTCATGGACGAGGTTGGGGGAATGTAAAAGAGAAATGAGGCCACTCATGCTCTCATCGCATGTTTATTCTATGGAAGTATGGAATAGATTAGAGGTCGTGGATGAGGCCCCTTATGATGGGAAAACAGGCCAAGTCATAATACATCCAGTATGATGGTTTCTAAAAGGTCGGCTTTGGACGAGTTGGTCCCATCTTGGGACGAGGTTATATATAGGTATATCAATCAACCTCTAACCCTTAGTCTTAAATGTTAATGAAAAGAGAGGTACAGTCAACTTACCCCCTTTGTGTTTCATTAGTCATCAAAGATTCCTCAAGCTGTGAACCTATTTTCCCAAGTGTGTAATTAACATTTCAATGTATGTGAATGGAGTGCTCTGAAGTGTCACTTGTCATTAGGTATACAGTCGACTTATCCCCCCCTTTGTGCGCAATGATTACTGGTATTCTTTCACTCACTCCCTTTCCTCATTCTAGGAGCATTTACATCTACCTTTCTTCATCCCAATCCAGTTTCTTTGCTCAAGTAAGCTTTCTCCTTATTTGTCCTTATGTTTTTAATAGCTTCTAGGATTTTCTATATCTGTTTGATTTCCAAGCATGTTTTAGATTTTTTGGTAGCCCGCATGGGCAATTTTAGGGTTGTTTTGACAGCTTTAGGAGAGGTTTAGGGCTGAGATTAGTGGTCACTCCTTTTTCATTTAGTTTTTCTCTTTTTTCTTCTTGTGAGGGTCGTCGAAGTTACTCGATTCGCCTTCTTTGGTGAACTTCAACCCCCTGTTCTTGAGGTGTTATTGAGTAAAATAATCTAACTTCTCCTTCTGATCATTAGGTCAAACTCAGTCAAAGTTTCCCTTGTTTGAATGTTAAAAACATTATATGAACTAGCTAACCAATACCCACACCTAAGAAAAAGGTTCCTTAGGGAGATAATTAGGATTGAAATCGAGGTTGAGGCAAAGAGAAAAGTTCGAGTCAGCCACACATGCCTAATTTGTCTAATCTCATTAGTTTTCATCCCCCCACCTGTAGTTAAAGCCTTTGGGGATGATATGTCTGATAGCTCGTCCTCGTCATGTGAGGGATATAGTCCCTCATCCACTCCGGGTGCATCGCTCACTAATTATTTTGATGAGGCTCTTATATTTCCTTTGTCTCTTGCTATAGAGTCAGATGCAGCCGAGAGTTCACATAGTCATCAAGATCTCTCTTCTCAATCCTCTTAACACCCCAGTGTGATAATAGTCTCCCCTTTATTGCTATTACATTGTCATCCATGACTGAGGGAGATTTCCATGAGAGGTTCCCAAGTGGGCCCCCAACCATTAAGGTCCTTATAGATAATGATGATTCTGAGTTCAGCGAACCACTTGATTTCTCTTATACACAAACATTTCCTACTAATGTCGTAGAGGTAGACCTTCTAGTTTGGAGTCATGCCTATGGGATAAATCACTATGTGATGATAAGAGTGTTGGATGAGGACGAGAGAGCGTATGATGGCCGAGATGGTAAAATTTCCATGTATGACCAAAGGTTTAGGTTCATATTTTGTCTCTCTATCCACCCTTTAATACGAGTTATTCTTGTCGACTTGGGACTTTCCCCTGCCCAGTTGGCACCAAAATCCTGAAAGATCATCGTCGACTTCATTGCCCTTTGGAAATAAACTTATATGGATGAGCCCTCACTTAATGTTTTGAAATATTTTTATAATCTTTCTAGCACCAAGTCCTAACTAACTTACTCTCGCTTACGGGAAAGGAGACCCTGGAAGAAAATTGTCCACGTCAACCAAACCTTCAACCAATGTTGGAAGTCAATGTACTTCTTTATATTTGGGGAATGAGAGTTCTCAATCGACGATGATCATTCTTAAGATGAGCCGAGAGTTTCTCGTCGTTGGATCAATCCCTCCATGTCTGCGAAGTTGGACCCCAAACTCAATATAGCCGTTGAAGATAAACTTGAGATGTTGAGGAGCTGAGGGAAAGAGTGGAATATGGTAGAATTTAAAGATGTTATGACCCCTCTAAACTTGAGAAATATGGCTTGGGGGTTGCTCCCTTGGACGAGTAGTGTCAGTGTTTCAACATTTTCATAGTTTTTAATTATTTTCTTATCTTTACTATTTAATAAACGATTGTCCTTTTCTTGTTTGTAGGTCTTCCTCTCCGACTTATGGTAAAGCTTGGAATATGATGGCTCGAAGATTACAAGTTTCTTTGGGGACAAAGGCGAATAAGCATCCCCATAAAAAGATAACTTTCAGCTGGCTTACCCGAGACGAGACAAGGAATAAAGAAAATATTCGGCCAATGGAAGGGACATTCACTATCAGTGTGACACGAGTCTGAGGGTTAATCCCTCTGAGTCTATTCCCTCTTCCTTAGCTTTGGACTCTTTTGAAGATGTATGGGCAGCCAATCTCTCCCAGCTGAGGATGGTGTAATGCCCCGACCCGATTTATGGGTTACTCATGAGTCAACCCGATCCGAATCGAGCGTTAGGTGTGAAGTGCAATGAAACAACCTAAATAATGTTACTCGTCTATTTTTATTTTAATTAGCATTTCACTTGTTAGCATGCGATTCCACTTTTCAATATTTACTACGTGAGGGACTTATGGGGAGCACCTCGATATCCCAGTAAGAAAAGCTACAAACATAAACATAAATAAAGTATACTTACCTGTAAACACACTCAAAATACGGAATCTCTCCCAACCTTCCCTAACAAAGTGGGGACATGAGCTTATGCCCAGTGGGATTTATACAATAGTATAGAAACAAATTGCAGAAAGGAACACTCACACGCTACAAACACATGCATGCGATAATATGTATATATCTACATACGTATACCTTTGAAAATACATGCCAATGCATTACCATATTATTTTCAAAATCCTTCTTTGCCCAGATTAATTAACCTTAATCTTATTAAAGGTTTTGTTTACTCATATTTAGCAATTTCCTCTCATTTAACACATCCGATTCAACACTTGAAATCATTACACTTCATTTACCCAAAGTCATTCCTTTACCGAAATTTAATCCTTTCATCTAGTTTAACGCACTTAGTATTTTCATTAAAAATCACCATTTAAGTGCACGCAATTACCGTGGTAGAAAATACTTAATTTTTCTTTGAAAATCATTTTATCAACACATTCTTGTGTTAGTTATGGATTTAACCATTTAGGTTGCTTAACTAACAATTTAACCACTTTCTTTATCATTTTCTTATCTCACTAACATTATAAAACTTATGCGTTGACTTATCCATCTAGTCTTTACCGGCATAATTATTCCATGCATTCAAGTTAAGTTACATTTACACATTTA
Source organism: Sambucus nigra (assembly GCA_949130495.1). Lineage (NCBI taxonomy): Eukaryota > Viridiplantae > Streptophyta > Magnoliopsida > Dipsacales > Adoxaceae > Sambucus > Sambucus nigra. The sequence continues at coordinate 299,060,938 of OX422217.1, read as the reverse complement.
CCACTAAACCAATTTCTTGATTTTTATTCTACATTTTATTTCACTTTTTCTCGGAATCTTCTTATACCACATAGTTACACGGGCACTTCACCAATGGATATGAGCACCATATGCTCTAGCCAGTGGTGTCATATGAGTACCTTTAACATGTTTTAATATTTAAAAAATATCCACATTATCTCCTTTCTCTTTTACCCGATCGAAGCCAAAACCCGAGACTTTATCGCTCCAATTTGTGTTACACTTGAATATTTCCCACTTTGTGTCCTTTATACTTTAGTCTTGATTTTTATTCAAAAATCATATTCATTTAGGACATACTTGTGTAACACCCTTTCCAATATTTTTTATTTCATAAAAAAGTTTCCACTTTAAGTAAAATTACCATTTTACCCATTTATTTCTAAATCAGACTTTTACTCCATTTCACAAGTGTTATTTTCATCAAAACACTATTCTCACCCTTTAAAACTTGTTCACATGTTTACTTCCTTTTATTTTCGTTAAGTGTTAATATTTCATAATAATAGTAAGTTATACTCACAAACCGTTTTACATTTGCCCATTAACACTTAATTGGTGCTTTTTACCACTATTCATATTATTTACTTCCTCATTCAAGAAATACACTTATACTTAAGACTACTTATATAAGATATTCTCATTTACTTTATTTAACATGTAGTATTTTAACTTCATACCCATTATGTCCCTTAGTCCCAATTACTCATACTTTGAAGGCTAAAATTTCCAAATTTTATGATCTCATGTTGAACCCAATAAAATATTTTTTTAAATTGTTCACAGATTTATTATCAAAATTCTACAAGTTTATATGCATAGAAAGTGTGCTTGACATACTAAAATCCTACCAAATGGATTAAACGTGCATTTCATCAATTTCTTTAAACTTGGCATATGTCCATTTATTCATAAAGTCTCCATTTTGCAAGAACCTTGAAAATATTTATTCCATTTATATTTTGACAACATTAACATCATTCCACATTTTTATTTCAATGAAGTTTCTTATATTTTTATTCCATAAAAATGTATTTTATCTTTTGTACTAGAAAACACACAAAACTAATATTTTCTTACATTTTTATTCCATAAAAATGTCCATTATTTATATTCTAAAATTTATTTGTTCCAATACCCATTTTAAATCATCTTTTTGATACCCATTCCTTATAAATGTCAAGATGATTAATAATAAACACTAGGGAGACTATAGATGGGGATTGAAGGTAATCCTGAGATTAGAGATAATCCCCCCATTTACAATAGTGCCTGGGGTTAAGGTAGCATGGCATATCAGCGCGGCATCTCAGCGCGATTTCTTAGCATGGCCACTTGTACTTTATCTTGTTGTGTTACTTAGCCATGTTGAATCTTTAGTTTGTATTGGCTATGAGCTATAATGATTGTAATGATGTAATGAGAATAATGATTATGTGTGAGGTCGACTGTACTCGTGAGAGACCAGGCTTGGCAGGGCCTGGGAGAGATTTCATGCTCTATCGAATGACCTCGCTGTGGGAACTTCAGAGGCACTTGGTTTGGAGGATTGAGAAGTGAGGCACCATTGGGGCTTGTCCTGACCATCTTAGATACACCTGGTAAAACACCGAAGGACCCTGACCGTGAAACCTCAAGCAGAGCAACTTTGAGTTCCATCGGTCATTGAGTTATGAGCCAAACAACCCTCTACTTAATGTCACATCCACTTTATCTAATGTCACTAATTAGCTAGGCAATGTCAGAATTTCCACTTGAGTAAACCACCATGGTATTTGGGGCTGTCAGACAGTTGGTGAGACACCTTTGTGACGGCAGCCCCCTGACACACAGTAGTTAGGCAAAAGGCATGTTTTGGCATTTAATGCTTATGACGTGGAGATAACTAGTGCATCAGGTATTTAATGCTTGTGACATAAAGTATGAGGGATGTATTTCACAAGCATTAATGACTGAGTTGCCTTAGGAGTAGTGTGGCGGGATATTTAAGGACCCCAACCACCTTTGAGGAGGTATCATGTTATTATTGAGAGTTCAGAAGCTATTACTAAAATGGATTTATTACGAACCATAGAGTCTACTCACCCACCATTGTCATTTATTACGAAGCATTAATATTTGACAGAGATCATTGAGGGTGGTAGGGGTGTTTTTGCTGCCTACCAAGGTGTATCTAGGGTGCTCATTTCCTCTCTCCCTCTAATCAAATTTTCTTTTAAGTTCATTACTATCTTCTGAGTTATACACGAGAGATTTGCAAGTTTAAAATGAGTCTATCTTCATTGATGTGTGCGTTTATGTCCCATGGTTAATCAATAGTGTTGCTATATAACTTATCATTACTGTACTCATAAACGGGTTACACCTCCATCTAATCTAAAATACCCTCTTACATTTGGCGACTCTGGTGGGGAGGCATTATTTTAAGCAATGAGTATGGCGCAAGATAACATTAATCGAAGGCTTAACCTTGATGACATTCAACATAATAAAGAATAGGCGGTGAGAGAGCTGGAGGCTTCATGAGATGGGGATCCTCGGATAGAGGTACCCCCAGTTCAGGCAGCAACAGGTGTCCCAGGAGCGACACAAGCTTCTACGAGCACCGGGTTGGGACCAGCTCAAGTCGCACTCCTTATGAATAAATTCTATGAGTTTCTGTAAACTTTCGTATCTTCAACGGTGTTGGGAGGGTTTGAATCCGACTCCTTCGTGACACCAGGGGCAGCCCCAACAGCCCCACCAAGTGTGGTCATAATGGGAACAGTTCTAGTAGGTACACCCTCTGTTGTAAACCCAATGGTGAAAACCCTAGGAGCATCAATGGATCCAATTGTGATGATTTCTCCAGCTGTAATGGGGACGCAACCTATAGTCTCGTTGGTTACTGCTTCAATGGCGTCGCCCAAGGAAGAGATGAGGAAGGAGATGTTGAAAGAGATGATGAAGTTCATGAAAGCCTCCTCACAATCTACAGGTGAGGTAGCTTCGGCCTTTGATGATTTTTAGATGCCTTACCCCCAGGAATACAATGATGAGCCCTTCCCAAATGATTATACTCCTCCTATTTTTTAAAAATACAAAGGAAATGGTGGAAACTCGATAGAACATATTAAACGCTTCGTTGAACACTTGGGCGCGCATTGCAATAACAAGAAACTCAGGTTGAGGAAAATTTCTAAATCCTTAATCGATAAGGCATATACTTGGTATTCTCACTTAGTTCCCAAGAGTGTTTCCACATGGGTGGAGATGCACATTTTGTTCGCCCGGAAGTTCTTTCTGGAAGAAGATGAATTTACTTACACCCAACTGGGGAGGGAGAAGCAATGATCCGTGGAAGAAGTAGTGGATTTCGTTTGAAGGTTCGGGGAAAGGTCCCTCGATGTGAGGAAGGAGGCTAATAAGTCCAAGTTATTACCGATCTACAAGGAGGGGCTACTTCTTGAGTATATCTGCCATCTCATTAATGAGATGCGCGAGGGGAATTTTTTGGCGTTCCTAAAGGCAGCAAGGAATATCTCATTGGTGGTGCGACCAAACCCAGTGGTGGTACCCATGATGTTTAGGAAGTCAATATAACCTTCGGGGGGGAGGGCTCAGGACCCACAGGTAGGGTACACCGAGGGAGCAGATGGGGGCAAGGTACCAAAGAAGGACAATAAGAGGAAGTTTGGAAGAGATAGGGTGGACCCAGCACCATTGCCTTGTACAGTTGATGAGGTTGTCAATGGTTACAACACAATGGTCTAAGGAGGAACGGTCTACGAACCAAAGGTCATTCCCGTTGGGGAACCCGATGCTATAACAATGGCGGATCCCCAATACTGCTAGATTCATCAGATGATCCAGCATCCAACAGAGAGTTATTTCAAGCTAAGAAGAATCTTCAAAAAGTATGTGAAGGCAGGGACGTTGCAAATCCCTCCGTAGAACGTTAACAATAACCCACTCCCAGCATATGGGGCCAATCTGGTGGTGGCCTATGATGAGGAGGTAGAAACAGAAGAAAGAGAGTTAACAACGAAGCAGGGGGAGTTCAAAGAAGCTTTAGAAGATTGTACTAAGGTAATGGCTAATGTATTATTAGCCAATGATGAAGAAAGCACAAAATACGTGGAGGATATATACAACGTTAAAGGTGAGGAAGCAGACCAAGTCATAGAATACTGTGCATTTGTAAAATCCCCAAAGTTCACTTAGTTCTTCGACCAGGTAGGGATACCAAAGGAGAGTAGATTAGAAATAACCCAGGCAATCCTTGAGATTGCGAGGAAGAACGCAGTCCCTTCGTTAAGATGGAAGGGACCCATGGCGAGGATGGTAAAGACGTTTCTATTAGAAGTAACTTTCAGTGATGCAGATAGGGCCGTAAGGTTCCCTCATAATAGGACATTGTATGTGACCGCCAGCGTCAACGGAGTTAGTTTTGCAAGGACTCTTATGGATGGGGTAGCTTCCATCAATATCATATCAATCAACTATTTCCACGCAGCTAATATTCTGGAAGAAAGGTTAGTCCCCATGCCTTTAGTGATTTCTAGATATGACAACCACTCTTCCAAATCCATTGGGTATGTGAATGTTGGGATTGTGATGGAAAATCTGAGTTCCCATATAAAGTTTCATGTAATAGAGAGTGCAACTTCCTACCATCTGCTGATAGGAAGAGTGTGGATGCACAACTAAGGGCTAGTCCCTTCGAGGTATCACCAATGCGCCAAGGCGAATATCAAGGGAACGGAGGTGACCATTAGGGCTATGAAGAGGCCCTTCGCTATCGAGGAAGCTCACTTGGTAGATACAGTGTATTACACAAAATTAGGGGAGGATGTCCGGGTCCTAATGAGAAGAATGGAGGGATCATGGGTTCCCTCGATCATAGAAAAGATGTGTCCTTTGAATGAGAAGAATAAAGAGGTCTCAAGAAGCAAAGGAGTGATGGATGAACAAGCCCATGAAGTGGTCCCTCAAACCCAAAACATTTCGAATCAGCTCAAGGATAGGATGAGGCCTAGAGTGGACCCAGTGGAGCATGAGGTTAATCGACAAAGCGTGCTGAGTCAATTTTTAAGAGGAAGAGTTATTGAGGCTTCTAGAGAGAAGAAAAGGAAGGCAGTGGTGACTACCAGTAGACAGTGCAAAAGCTAGTTACCGAAGAAGGAAATATGGTTTATCGGTTATAATGGTGTGAACGGGTGGTCGAAGAAACTGATAATGAGGCTAACCCAATATATGAATGCTTTTTGGTGGATCAACGAGGACAATGTATGGTGATAGATAACTCTAACATACAGGAATTTATGGAAGAACTCACCGAGGAACCAGATTACATGGCAGATAAACCGAACCCCAAGCACAAGAGTTGGAAAAGTTGAACTTGGCGAAAGAAGGGGAGGATCCAAGGCTTATTTTTATCTCGAAAGACCTCAGTAAAGGGAAACGAGAGGCCTTCATTGAGTTGATTTAGGAGTTCATAGACATTTTTTCATGGAAGTACACAGAGATGGAAGGGCTGGATAAGGAAATGAGATGCCACAAGTTAAACGTGATGCCTTCAACCATTCCAGTGAAATAAGCAACAAGAACGTACAAACCTGAGCTAGACTTGAAGATCAAAGAAGAGGTCAAATGCTTACTGACGGCAGGGTTCATTAAATCGATACAATACCCACTTTGGTTGTCTAGCATTATTTTGGTGGGTAAGAAAAATAAAAATCAAATAAGTATCTGTGTGGATTTTAGAGACTTGAATAGGGATTGCCCCAAGGATGAATTCCTTCTACCCTCCATCGATAGCCTGATAGATGCAACAGCTGGCCATGAGATGTATAGCTTTATTGATCGATATGTAGGGTATAACTAGATCAAGATGGACCCTACAGACGTAGAGAAAAAGACATTTAGAACCCCATTGGGCAACTTCATGTATAAAGTAATGTCGTTTGGACTCAAGAATGCTGGGGCTACTTATCAGAGAACGATGATGGCCATCTTCCATAACTTCTTTCACAAGTTTGGGGAATTTTATGTGGATGATTTGGTCATCAAGTTAAAGAAGGAAGAGTCTTATCTAAGCGATTTGAGGAAGGTGTTTGCTCGGTACAGAAGGTATAAACTCAAGATGAACCCACTAAAATGCATCTTTGGAGTAACTAGTGGAAAGTTTTTGGGTTTCATGGTTGATCGAAAGGGAGTACAGATGGACCAAGACAAATAGCGAGTGATCTTGGAGATGCCCAATCCAAGAACGGAGAAGGAACTTAAGAGCTTCCTGGGTGAAGTTTCTTACCTGAGGAGATTTGTACCAGGATTAGACAAAATGATGCACCTATTGATGCCACTCTTGTGAAAGAACACGAAATTCAAGTTGGAGGAGGTTCACCAGAAATCTCTCACTGGACTAAAAAAATTCTCGTTTCACCATAGACCATGGTTCCCCCAAAGGCAGGAATACTGTTGTAGCTATACCTCACATCCACCATGAGGTTCGTTGGAGCTTTGTTGGCATAAGAGATTGACGGGCAAGAACAGCCAGTCTACTACCTCAGCAGAATTATACATGGGTCAGAGGTGAGATATAGTAGCTTACAAAGGCATTGTTTAGCCTTAGTCTTCGTAGCACAAAAACTTAGACACTATATGATATATTTTACAATTCATATTGTAACTAGATATGATCCTATTACGTATTTGCTCTCAAGAACTATATTAATTAGTAGGGTGGATAGGTGGTTCCTCATCCTCTCAGAATATGACTTGAAGTGTGTGGTTCCTCGTGCGATCAAGAGCCAGCTGTACGCTGACCTGTTGGCAACCTTCCCTTCTCGAACGTTTAAGCCACCTAAAGAAAGTATTCTAAGAGACGTCTTACAGGCCAATTACTTGGATGCAAGTGATGAGGAATGGACGATGCAATTTGATGGATCATCGACAAAAAAGAAAGGAGGGGCAGGGGTTGTTCTTTCAAAAGGAATGGAAGAGATTTGTATTTCCTACAAATTAAACTTTGATTGTTCCAACAATGAAGCAGAGTATGAAGCGTTAGTGATGGGGTTACTGGAGGCCCTTAGAAGGGGGATTCATTCACTTAGTATCAAAGGTGATTCAAACTTGGTAATTAAATAAGTGAAAAGAGAATATGCGTTGAAACACCTGAGCCTGGAGCCATACCGAATAATCATTCATAGGCTTCTCAGCCAGTTCCATCGGACCAAGATCAAGAGATATCCCCGAATGATGAACCGATATCCAGATGCCTTTGCCACCATTGCCAAAAATATGGTCATGAGGAACGAAATAACTAGAGTCATGATTTAATAAAGAACGGCTCCTTAGTTGGTATAGTCAATTCTGACGATGGAGGAGGAGGATGACTAGAGGGGAGAGATTAGAAAGCAACTAAAATCTAGAGAAGGAGTGATAGAGCTGAGGGAACTAGCCCAATACTTCACAAACTAGGTAAATCTTTACTTTAGAAACACAGGGGGATGGTTATCAAGATGCATTGGCCCAGAAAAAGTAGAGCAGAGGCTGAAGAAGACACATGAAGAGCACTACAAAACAACTGAGATACCTCTTAACACGAGAATTCAAAGGGAGGGTTATTTCTTGCCTACAATGAAATAGGATGCAGCGAAGGTACAACGAAAGTGCGATAAGTTCCAGTTATTCTTTGAAGCAGCTGAATGTCATTTTGTTGAAGCTCAACCTGATTGGAGGCAACATTACATTGACTGCATTAAAGATGGAGTCGTACCAATGGAGAAGATTAATGCGATGAGACTTAAGTGAAGAGCCCCGAGGTTCTACATTTAGGAGGGATAGCCTTATCGAAGGGGGAACTTTAACAGGCCATTGCGTTGCATCATGAAGGAAGAAGTAACTGAAGTCCTCAAATAGGCGCACGATCCATCTCACATAGGAGGGGAAAAGTTGTATGACCAATTGATGACATTGAGGTATTATTGGCCAATAATGGAGAAAGACTCTTCTAAGTTCGTTCAAAAGGGAAAGGCTTGCCAACTTCATGGAAATATGATCTATGCTCAATCGATGGACCTACACTCCCTGGTCACACCCTATCCTTTTCACACTTGGGCATTCAACATGGTATGGGTAATAAATCTTCTTCGAGGGGGAAGATATGGATACTAGTAGCAACAGAGTGCTTCACATAATGGGCTGAAGCTATACCACTATGAAGGGCAACTGCTGGGGTGGTGACCAACTTCATCAGAGAACACATCATTTGATGTTTTAGGATTCCAAAGGTTATCCTCTCAGATAACGAAACCCCTTTCATCAGTTCAGAGGTAACAATGCTTACAGACAAGTAATCCATTGTTTATCATACTTCAACGGTGGCATATCCAAAGGGAAATGGTCAAGCCGAGGCAACTAACAAAACCTTGGTTAATATTATGGCTAAAATGATGGAGGATTTTCCACAATCGTGGGATGATAAGATATCATCTGTGTTGTTGGACTATCGAACAACCAAGAGGAAGCCCACAGGGTATACTTCATTCTCCCTTATTTATGGGGCTGAGGCAATTCTCCCGGTAGAGTTGAAAGTTCCCCCTGGTCGATATACCTTGCGATGTAGCATGCTCCCTCATAATAGACATGAGCAGTTGGAAGCATTTGATGAACACAGAGATAATACGATGCAACACTTTCAAATGTATACGAAGCAGCTCTCCAGGGCATATGATAACTTGGTGAAACTAAGGAAGTTCGTGGAGGGAGACCTCTTTTTGAAGGAAGCAGTGAAGCATATTAGGGGGCTTCCTCTACCTAAGTTTGCAACAAATTAGGAGGGACCTTTCATTATAAAAGAAGCTCACGATTCTGGTTATTACTTAATCTCTAAGATGGAAGAAGATAAGCCATTCAAGATTATCTAACTATTGCTATGAATATACAAGTTCTTTTTATTATATAACTCGAGTGGAGATGAAAGAATTATAGAAATTCATAGTATCCGCAAACAGTTGTAGCATAAAGAAATGACATGGGAAAATATACATTTTTTTCTTTCATTCATAAACTTTGGGGCATTAAAAAATTAAGAGCTATTGCCCAAGAATTACATACAAAAGAAAATGAAAATGTTTACAACAAATCATTGACCTAAGAGGAACCAAACATCTTGAGCAGAGAAAAAATCTCCAAGAAGGCCCGAAGAAGCTGTTAGGCAAGACCGTTGAGCACTAATATAAGCCTCCAATCTCGTTTGCACTCGTGTACGTTCAATGGGGAATTTCTCTCATTTCAGCTTCACTAGCCTCAGATCTTCTTTGACATCTTCTACCTCCTTATTAACAGTTTAAGCAGGTGTTAGCTAAGCGAACTTATCTTCCTTAGCCCGTTGATCCTCCTGATGTTTTTGCAGCAGCTCATTTTAGCTATCCAGTCACTGACTCTTCAAAGTTTTTAAGTGCGCAATAAGCCAGTCAAAATGGAAGACATCACGACCCTACTCCCTCAGGTAGCTTAGGAATTGGCTGAGGAGGACTCTGGTAATGTTTGAAGTGGGAGTGCTGGCGATATCAGCAACAACAGTAGCCATGCCCTGAAGTCTATAACTCATCACGGGGATGTTAGAATGCAGGCAATCCAAAGTAAAAGTCTCAGGATAGTGGCTTGCAAGCTGCTCAACTACTAAACGATGGATGGCAGGCATTTAAGGCAATGCTGTAGGACCATGAGGCAAAAGGCATGAGGATCTAAGTCGGGCAGAGGGAGATCACAACCAGATTCTCTCTTGGCAGCAGCACCAGTCTTGGAACCTTGATCGTTATGACTAGAATCTTTTGAGATAACGGGTTCCCGATGGGGTTAAGCCATGGGTGAAAGAACTGATGGAGAATCCTCCCAGGAAACCTGAGAACATGTAGAAGAAATAATGAGTTAAAAGAAAAAATCTTAACAAGTATTTTCGTTGTTAAGTCACCGGTATAGGTGGAGTTTATGAAAAAATATTAACAAGCATTTTCGTTGTTTAGTCACCATTATAGGTGGAGTTCATGAAAAAACCTTAACAAGCATTTTCGTTGTTAAGTCACCAATATAGGTGGAGTTTATGAAAAAATCTTAACAAGAGTTTTCATTGTTAAGTCACCGTTATATGTGGAGTTTATGAAAAAATCTTAACAAACATTTTCGTTTTAAGTCACCATTATAGGAGGAGTTTATGAAAAAACCTTAACAAGCATTTTCATTGTTAAGTCACCAACATAGGTGGAGTTTATGAAAAATCTTAACAAGTGTTTTCAGCATTAAGCCACCATCATATGTGAAGTTTGAAATGTTGAGAAATGCAAAGAAATTAGAGAAGTACCTCAGAAATAGCGAGAGCGGGAAGGGGAGTCACCGTGGAGGTAATAACGGGAGAAATCGTTGGGGGTAGGCTTATTTCCCCAGAGGCCTCAATGGAGCCCTTATTTGAAGAAGCCTCAACGATCGGTAAAGCCCCCTCGCCAGCAAAAGTTACCAAGGTCAGCATAGGATTTTCACTGGGAGAAGACGATGGACCCCCAAATGATGCCCCAGCATGGGTAGGTACATAAGAACCACCACGCTGGGCAGAAGCATCAACATTTGCCTTGAAAAGAGGAAGACCACTAAGAGAAAAGGGTGGGGTAATACATGGCGAAAGTTGCAAACATGAAGCTAAGTGTTAGACACGAGGAGCAAGTACAGAAAGAGAAATACCTCTAAGTGTTACTTACCTCAGTTATGGCACCGAAAAGGGGAACCTCAGTTATGGGTCTCGTCAGCACAGAGGGAAGAAGAATGCCAGCTAACAAAGACGCCATTTCAACCTAAGGCATCCCAACATATTAAAGTTCAGCAGCATAAACAAAGGGATGGAAAAAGAAAAATATGTGAGACCTGACAAGTAATAAATTATATGTTACCTCGGGAGCACTTTTCATAGCTGGAACGAGGCGTAGAGCCTCAGGCTGAGATGATAATTGAGAAACATCTAGGGGAGTTATCTCTGGTTCAAAAGAGATGCCCACAGACTCAACAGACTCACCCCCTACGATAACATCCTTCGAACGTTGAGAGGTTGAAGGGAGGGAGTAGGTAAGCCCGATCATGGGAGAATAGGGAGGAATTATATCGGTCTGAGAGGAGACAAAGCATTCCCCAATAAAAGGACTCACGAGGGGACTAGGTCTTTCTTCTCCAACTTCCTGCACCAGAGTGAGTAAGAGGTAAATAGATGCAGCTTGCCTTAAAAAAATGTGAATAAAATCAACAACACACGTACATACCTCGAATACAGTTGGAGAATGGGAACATATAACCACTAGCGAAAGAGGAGAGGAGGAATAAACAGATGGAGCTGAGGAGAGATGTACCTTGGGGGTTTATTTCCTCTGGGACTATGTACCCAGAGTCTTCTTCCTCGCACCCACAACACCAGTGCCCTGAGGATCCTTTGAACTCTTCTTCCTCTTTGCCTCCGGTTCATTTGGATCAACTAGGATAGTAGGGAAGGCACTAGAATGAGGGACGACGGGAGCGCATCATTAGAACTCAACATTTATTCGTTCCACCTCATCCTGAACCTTCCTTCTCACCTCTTCACTTACCTCTACCGACATGGGAGGGGGAACGGAGGCGATGGGGAATGCCTCTAAAGGGGGTTGTGTTTGAGGTTGAGATTTGGATTTTAAGGACTTGGATTTTAAGTAAGTCCCACTCTTGTAAATCCTGGTCCTTTTGGCTGGTGGCGGGGAAGGGCCTTCGCAGTGGCTGCTTTGGTTGAGGGGGCAGGCTATTTGGGGGTTGCAATGGTCTTTGGCTTGGTCATAACAGTAGGATCATGGGGAAATGTGGAGGAATTTCAGTGGGAGGTACCTTGGGGGGTTTTCTTAGAGGGAACTCAATCCTAAGAATAGAATTACATTTCAGTGCCAACTCTAGGGCAGAAAATGAGAGAACAAGAGGATACAAGGGATCCCCCTCAATGAACTTAGAAATTTGGGCCAGTTGTCTCGGCTAGTACTTCATTGCAAATAGATAGGCCACATCCCCTTGCATGGTGATACTTGGAATACTGACTTTCCCAGCTATGGTAGAATTTACTCCCCATGCAGCGGTTAATGAGAACAGGGAAGACGCCTTGCTAAAAGAGACTTTGGGGTGAGATAACTAGAAAACTGGGTAAGGATCCCCCTGATCGAAACCAAATTGATGGCTGCATCGATTGAGGTTGTAGTGCTCACTGGTATATCCCCACTCGGTGTAGGAAGGCATGTACCCTGATCAAAATAAAAGGACCATAACTAGCGAAAGGTCTTCAACAATGAGGTCTAAGGTAGTTTCCTGGACCACCCTTGCTTATTGTTTGAAAAAACCCAAGTGTGGAGGAAGATATCCTCTTCGTAAGGCCTCCTCGCAAAATTCCTAGGTTGATCAATAAAAGAGGTCAACTCCTTTCTACTTTGTCTCCTGTGATAAACAAAGGAGCGTGGGGGCAGAATTGCTTCACTCAAAGGAGGGTAGTTGGCCTTGGCTACTATGACAAGGAAATGAACATAAAGGAAGACTATCAGAAGGATACAGTTGGCAAAGTTGGGCAGGTTATAATGACCAAGAGATCGCTCCATATTGAAAAGGGTTCTATCAAGCCATGTGTAAAGGGATCCCATGGAAATTGCAGCCGAAGGAAGCTTGATACCCTGGGCCAAATGGAGGGATATGTTGATGAGGTCCTTTTGAGGTTGGTAATTGGGTTTCCCCATTAAAAGGAAACAAGAAAGAACGATAAGGATGTAGGCAGGAAGTTCCAGCGATGTACCTTGACCAGGGGCAGCCTCATAAGAACTGCCTTCAAAAGGATCCTTAAAGAAATAGTTAATAAGAGGAGTGAAAGTGGCTTTGTTTGAAGAGTCGATGCACCTTCGGCATATATGGTCCAACTCCAAACGATTAGTAGCCTCCTAGGCATTAAGGGCCTCATTAGAATAGGGGTCATGTCCTGTTGCCTCAAGGCCCAAGAGCTCATACGCGTCTTCCAATGTCATCATAAACTCACCCATGTAGTAAGGAATGTATGAGTCGTAACATTCCAACGAGATACCATAAAAGGAAGGGAAGCATTGTTCTTGGACAGAGTAAACTCACCTAACCACTTAGCCCGATGAAGCCGAATTTTGGTGAGGGTATCGGCGTGGGAACTCTGTATATGGGAGTTCCAGGCAGCGAAGTGAGCGAGAGAGCCTCCAGTTCTTTCGAAATCAATATGGAGCCATGAGAAGTATCCTCGCTCAAGACGAAATCGGAGAGTCCCCTCTGGGGGTAGAAAGCCCCAGTCAACAGCACTTTCGTATTCATCACCAAGCGTTATGGCATCATGCTTGGCGTCAAAAACTCAAGTCTTGCAAAACCCATCAAAATCATCACCCTTTCCGAATATAGGGGACCGACGGTAGAAGTGCAGCGGGTCCTGGCGGGCAGCAGTCAAAGAGGTGGTAGTGGAGGTGGTGGCAACAGGGGTGGAAGACGGAGCATTGGTGGAACACATGGTAGGGTTGCTTGAGGAGGCCATTGCATATGGAAATAAAGTAGAAGAAAAGATTAGAAAAAGCACCATAGAAGTAACAATGGAGTGGCTAGAAAGTGAGAATGGTTACAAACGAAAGGAATAAGGAGAAAAAGGCAAGGCAATAATGGACTTTTTTGGCAAAGTCTCTCTCTCTAAAGTAGATGGGAGTTTTGAAGAACATGAAGGAAAGAGAAGGGTTTTGAAAAAGTAGACATTTGAAACCTTCTAAAGAACTAGTCCGTTAGGTTTCCCACCACCACACGGGAAACGCCACCTATAATCAATTCAAATGGACACGTGGCACTTTGGGAAGTGTCTTGATAGTTGAAAAGACAATGCCACATCATTAATGAAGTGACGCCTGGGGAATGGAAAGGGTTTCCTTCTTAAGCAAGTTTGAGTTTTGGTGTCAGAATTTTTGTCATACATATCCACTAACTCCCAACGAAGACACTGCCCCAACGGTTTAAGAAAAATCTACGATGTCCCCCGCCGAAAGTCCAAATGTTGTTTAATTGTGACTCAGCTACACCGGGGAGAATTTATGATTTTTTGAACATGGTGAAATGTCACAAGGGAGAACTTCATAAGTCACAACAATAGGGGTAGTCCTAGCTACAAACTCACCACCTACAACTATAATCCATACCGATATAAACGGGAGAATTTCACTTACCAAGAGTCAAAATGGGTATCTGAGAAAGTTAGCAGGTGTATCGGGAGAATTTAAATTAGTCAGGATAGAATGGTTAAAGCTCAGTGAACAGAAAAAATTGGCGATGTCCCTTCGCTAAAGCGCCAATAAGTCACAGCATTTTGACTCAGATACATTTTGCAAAATTTTACTTCTTTTGGAGATGGAAACCGCAGTGGTTGTAACGAAAGAAAAGATTCCAGAATTTTTTCACGTAGAGAAGGTTCATCGGATATAGAATTTTTCATGAAAAAATTTCTTGTTCCCACAATAAATATCCACACGAAGGGGTAAATGTAAAGGGGGAGTTGAAGGTAATCCTGAGATTAGGGATAATCCCCCCATTTACAACAGTGTTTGGGGTTAAGGTAGTGTGGCATATCAGCATGGCATCTCAGCACGGTATCTTAGCGTGGTCACTCATACTTTAGCTTGTTGTGTTACTTAGCCATATTGTATCTTTAATGTGTACTGACTATGAGATATAATGATTGTAATGATGTATCAAAAATAATGATTGTGCGTGAGGTCGAACGGTACTCGCGAGAGATCAGGCTTGGCAGGGCCTGGGAGAGATTTCATGATCTATCGAATGACCTCACCATGGGAGCTTCAGAAGGACTTGGTTGGGAGGATTAAGAAGTGAGGCACCATTGGGGCTTGTCCTTACCATCTTAGATACACCTGGTAAAACACCGAAGGACCCTGACCGTGGAACCTCGGGCGGAGTAGCTTTGAGATCCATCAGTCGTTGAGTTATGAGCCAAACAACACTATACTTAATGTGACATCCACTTTATCTGATGTCACTAACCATCTAGGCAATGTCAGAACCTCCACTTGAGTAAACCACCATGGTATTTGGGGCTATCAGACAGTTGGTGAGCCACCTCCACCCCCTGACACACAGTGGTTAGGCAAAAGGCATGTCTTGGCATTTAATGCTTATGACTTGGAGATAACTAGTGCATAAGGTATTTAATGCTTGTGACATAAAGTATGAGGAATGTCTTTCACAAGCATTAATGACTGAGTGTCCTCGGGGGTAGTGGGGGGTCTATTTAAGGGCCACAACCACCAATGATGAGGATCATGTTATTATTGAGAGTTCAGAAGTTATTACTAAAAGGGATTTATAACGAACCAGAGAGTCTACTCACCCACCATTGTCATTTATTATGAAACTTTAATATTTGACAGAGATCATTGAGGGTGGTAGGGGTGTTTTTGCTGCCTACCAAGGTGTATCTAGGGTGCTCATTTTCTCTCTCCCTCTAAGAAAAGTTGCTTCTAAGTTCATTACTATCTTTTGAGTTATACACGAGAGATTTACGAGTTTAAAATGAGTTTATCTTGATTGAGTCGTTCTTGTATGTCTTATGGTTAATCAATAGTGTTGCTATTTAACTTATCATTACTGTACTCACAAAGGGGTTACTCCTCTATCTAATCTAAACTACCCTCTTGCAAAGACAATATCCTACACGCGTATATTTAATCTAATATATGTAAATAACATGCTGAAATTATACTACCCATTAAACTTTAGTCCAAGTAAGTCTCCCCACCTCAAATGAAGCTCAACAGTGGTGGAAATGGTGTAGAAGATAGAGGATCTACCACCTATAAAGGTGGCCTCAAGGGCATCTCTAAAAATTCGTCTAAAGCTTGTCTCCATGAATCCATTCTCCATCTTCATGGAAGTCCTCTTCACTCTCCAACAAACCCTCTCCAAATACCCATCACAACATCTAAATAACATCATATTCTTACTCTAACAAGTTATACTAAGGTTTATAAAGGGATTTGGAAGATTGGTTGTGGTCTTTAATGGTGGAAAATAGACATGGGTGTGGTAGGAAGGGATGGAAATAACCATGGACATAAGGTTTTCCTCCATAGGAGCCCAAACTAGAGAGAGAGGAGTTTGATAATCTGATGAGTTTTTCTCACCTCAAACACGCACGTTTTTCCTTCTTATAATCCAAGCCAAGAGTACTTATCTTAAAAAGAAACTTAATAACCCCAAAACCTTCCTATATCAGATGTACACAACCTCGACGATCGAAAATAAACAAGATCCAATGGTTACACTTATAATAGCGCATCAAAATAGCAGTCCCACCTGGCCAGAACTGACACCCGCGATCTACCATCTAGGGGACCCCGATCGATCGGGCCCTGAGGAAAAAACATTTTTTATCCCATGACATTATTGTATATATTTTTATAGATAACACGAACCTCTAGAAAAATTGCACAAACTTTCATTTCCTGTGTCGCGTGCTGACAAAATTATCGTGTAACCTTTTTCGTAGTCGTGGATTACTAGTTTCTTCACTATAATGTGTCACACCTTATCAATATAATTTCACTAACTAGAAGAACACGGATGTTCATCCATATAGGCCATGGAACGCAAATTTTCCCTTTTTAATCCCTACGTGCAACGTGTCACCTTTTGTACAATTTTTCCTATTTCCTTATGCATTTGTTTCTCAATAATTTCTCCGAATAACTATCCAAATTATAATTAAAATGTTTACTTATAGGGCGTTACAGATAAGTCCCAACTATATCATCCCTTTACTACAAAGGTCCAAGTCAGCCTCATTTGCTTTCTTTTCTGAGGTCGACTATAGGTTCTTGGGGAAGATGGACCCCCTAAAGGTCTACGACTTCTGACTTCACCAGCTAGAACATGTATCTCCAACTTTAAGATGATTTCACACATTAATTTTTTATCCTCTTATTTTTCACTTTTCATCTCGTCTCATACTGACATATGTTCTCTTGTACTTTTTGTAGTCCATGTGTGCCTTCGCCTCAGTCAGCAAATGAATGAATGAGAAATATCTCCAAATCCAGGAGTTTGAGATACATTCAAGGTCGAGAAAGAGATGAGTCGAAGCTAAAGATGCAGGATTCCAATCCCACAAAGGCCATGAATGCTATGAAGTGGGAGCATGAGAATGTTGTGAAGGCTTCGACGTCCGAAAAAGATATTCCATCTCGGCCTTGATGACCAAATACATGACTGATCTGGTGATATATATCTAAATGGCCAAGAATGAGGTTATTAAAGCCTATAAAAAGTTGAACGAGTATGGTGACTTCAATTCCCAATACCTCGAAAGAGGTATCAAAATAAATTGTTGATGACTGATCCAAAAACATCCTAAGGTCCTCTCGTTTATCCAGCCGGATCTTGAGGCCCTTGATATGGAAGATCCTCTCTTACAGGTGTTTTGACTCATTTCACTCTTATGGAAGAGGCCTACCTCAAACAGAAGTCCAGAATTCAGTGACTGAAGCTGGGGGATAGTAACACGGGGTTTTTTCACAAGGTGGTGAGAGCTAGGCAGTCCAAGAACAGATTGTTGAGTGTTTACAATGCCGAGGGGTGCTCTGGATGAAGTGGAAGCATTGGACGCAGTCGATGCTCTAATTGGTGATGTCACTACAGTTAGTGATAGGTCGGTCGAAAGATGTAAGGAAGATGCGACCATTAATAACGAGCCAGCTGCATAGGGTGGTAACTTCTTATCCCATCTCAGTATCTTCCTTTCTGTCTTTTATTAGATATAAGTCCATCCTTCTCTCTTCATTATTTATCTCTGGATTTTTGGTTTATACTTTGTGGCTTGGCAGGCCGAGTTCAATTGGTATCACAACTTTTGAACCATAAAAAGCATAAAGGGGATCTCCACCGTCGGCATAATTTTTATCGTCCTGTAAGCCCACACGACAACATGCATCTATTCTATCCACAAGACTTTGGCATATTCCATATTTTTCTTAATCCCATATAGAATTTTTGTGTTAGTGACCACTGTTTGGCCGTTTGCTTGGTGTCATCCCGTAGCTTAATAGAATTTTTCGATGCTGACCCTTCCACAGTAAGCCTCTAGGGACTTATTTTTCAACTGCTTTCTATTGTCGGAGATCAGAGTACGAGGTAGACCGTATCTACAAATCATATTCCTCAAAATGAATTTAAAGTTCTACATATTTATGATGGAAACTGTGGCATCAACATCTACCCATTTAAAAAAGTAGTTGATCGCCGTTATCAGGTTTGTATTTGTTGGCAGCTTTAGGCAGAGGTCAAACTAATTCAATCCCTCATATTGCAAATGTATAAGGGGATGTAATGGATGATAGAGGTTGATGGGGCTCATGGGAGGTGCAGGCATATCTTTATCATTTGTCACACTTTTTATATGGTCGATCGTGTCCTTAGTGGGGGTCGACCACTAATATCCATGTGTCACTATCCGATTTGCCAAAGATTGTCCCTGTATGACTAAGTAATGATCCTTTATGCACGTCTTTCAAGACATAGTCCACCTCGTAGGGGTGGATGCATCGTAGTAGGGTTTTAGAAAAATCTTGTTACATAGAACATGTCCTATGAGAGTGAATTTTACATCCATGTACCATAAGTTCTTCCCATTGGCCTTTGATTTTTGTACCTCCCCATCTTTGATATACCTAATGAGAGGGTCCATCCACGAAACACCAAGATTCAAATTCAGATAAAACTCAAATTTTCTTTCGTCTTCATTAACGCTCAGTCTGTGTAGTATCTCCACTAGGACGGTTCTCCTAATTTATGTTCTAGTTGTCGGAGCTAACCTTGCCAATGCATTAGCTCAGATGTTTTCAAGCCGAAGGAATCTATTTATTTTCACCTCTCTAAAGTAGGTTAAAACCTTGGCTAAGTATTTGGCCATCTTCTCGTCATTTTCTTCATAAATTCCCAAATTTGGTTCACCGCTAGTTGAGAGTCGATGTTAACTATCATGTGGTCAACACTAAATACCTTAGCCAGGGATAATCCTGTTAATAAGTCTTCATACTCACATTCATTATTGGAGGCCTTAAAGCTAAAATTTAATGCATACCCAATGTCAGCCCCATCTGGAGATGACAATATGAGCCCTGCCCCACTACCATTTTCACATGAGGATAAATCCATAAATAAATCCAGACTGGGCTATCGGTTGAGAAAGTACCTTTGTCTGGTCAACCATTCATGAAAAAAATAATATTTTCAGTCAGATAAGATCACACACCATCGGCCTCATCCTAAGATTACTCAGACACAAAGTTAGCCAACGCCTGCCCTTTAACTATTGCCCTCGGCTAGTATATGATGTCAAACTCCGTTAGCTCAATTTACCAAGCCATCATCCTACCCGATTTCTCAGGATTATGGATGACTTGCCTTAAAATAGTATCAGTGAGAAACACCATAGTGTGGGCTTGAAAGTGAGGCTTCATCTTGCATAAGGTATGTATCAAAGCATACACTAACCTCTCTATCTTGGGATATTTTAGCTCGATCCCTTGGAGAGATTTACTATTTATGTATACCAACTTCTATAACCCTTCATCATCTCGGATAATAGTTTAGCTAATTGTTGACTCTGATACTACTAAGTATAAAAATAGTTGTTCTCCTTGGGCGGGTAGAGATAAAAGCATTGGAGAGTCTAGGTAAGCTTTAATCTCTTGAAATGATCTTTCACACTCCTCATCCCATTCAAACACATTTCTCAAAAATTTAAATAAAGGCAGATACTTGTCTCTGGTCGCCCTTGAGATGAACTTATTCAGTGCATTAACTTTTCCAGTCAGCCACTGCACATCGTGTCTTCATTTCAGTTAAAGCTTTGATTTTCTCTGGGTTTTCCTCAATACCCCTTAGGTTGATGATAAATCTGATGAACTTTTTTGCACCTATGCTGATACACCATTGGATGGATTTAGCTTCATCTAAAATAGATCCATTATATTAAATGTCCTTTTGAGGTCGGCTATATGGTTCTCATCTTTGAGGCTCTTCGTCAGCATGTCATCTACATAGACCTATAAAGTTTCATTGATTTTATCTTTAAACATCTTATTGACTAACCTCTTTTAGGTTTCCCCTGTATTTTGAATGCCAAAAGGCATGACCTTACAGCAGTAGGTTCCTTTATCAGTGATAAAATAAATCTTCTCTAATTCAGTCTCATCCATGAATATTTTATTGTATCCAAAGTATGTGTCCGTGAAACTCATTAATTTGTGCCCGATGTGGCATTAACCATCTAGTATATACGATGCAGAGAAAATATATCTTTACAAAAAAAAAATTATATCAGTGAAGTCAACGCACATCCATCACTTTCCATTAGCTTTTGGGATACTTACAAGATTGGACAACCACTTTGGATAGTGCACCTTTTTGATGAATTTGGATGACTAAAGTTTCTTAACTTCCTCATGGATGACCCCATGCTTATCTCTTAAATATGTCTTTCTTATTTATTTCTGTGAGATCAATTTTAAAATTATATTTCCTCTTTATGAAATAGATAGGCGGAAGCGTAAAGGGTGATGGTTCAATAAAATGAATTACCAAATTTTACTTTCTCTTTCAAATTAAAATTAAAACCAATGAAATAAGATTAATACACACACAATTCAAATTTCACTTAAACGCAATTAATTAATCCCAGTCCTAGAATTTGCCTAAGTCATATTTCTCATTATTTCCCAATTAGGCCAAACCAGTTTTAACAATAGTCTTGAATTAAATAAATGATTACCCAACTTTAATTATGCACCAAATTAAATCAAGTGTGACAATTAAAACCAATTTTATCTTGATTTAACATACGCATGAGTTCTAAGTCATTATGCAAGATAAAATAAATCAATCACACTACGCCGCGATGTACGAGGAAAAACCCACAACGGGAAACAACCTCGAACGGCCCTAGCCTCAAATCCACTAAGTACGGAATTTACAATTACAAGACAAAAGACTTACATCACACGACTCAATCCCTCTAAATCCTCGACGCTCCTTCTTGTAAACAACTTCACCTAGCGAATAACCCCGGAGCTCCACCGCGGTCTCGAAATCCACCGATCGGACTTTATGTGGTCACCGTCACCCGAACTAGGAGTCTTTCTCCAAGTGGGTAAATCACTAAAACCTCTTCTTCTTTGTGGTATTTAGAACCAAACCCAAAATGTCCCTTCAAACTAATGTAGAGAGAAACCCGGTTCCAAACTCCAAGCAAGATATATATATATGAAGTTGGATAAACAAAACTGTGGGTGTAAAACTAAAGTGTATTATGATTTTTCTTTGAAAATTGACACTTTAAAACAATGAGCTTTTCCCTAAAATAATTTTTCTCTCAAACACTCTCTATAGGTTGGTTGGATATGAAAAGTTAAGTTAGAAAATTTTATTCCCGCGCATAGATATTCAGTAAAAAGATAGTGGGGTAAAACAAGTGGGAAAGTTGGCAAAACTGCTCAAAACTGCCAAAAAACCTATTCCCGCAAAATCTTGTTCGAACGACATTCTCGTTCGAACGAGTCTTCTAACGAAGTTCAAGTATGAACTCGTTAGAAGCTCATTAGAAATATCATTAGAACGACCATCTCGTTCGAACGACATTTCGAACGAAGTACCAGTATGCCATAATGGGAACTCGTTGGCAATCTCGTTCGAACGACTTTGGTTCAAACGACATTCTCGTTCGAACGACACTTCGAACGAACTCCCAGAATGTTCAAAAAATTCTTTTAAAACCCAGAAACATTATATATATTTTTTATATAATTTTTAATAGAAACTTCTGAAAACAAAAAAATAGTTTTAAAAACCTAACACCCAATAAACTTGTTCCAAGCTCCTATATATATATAAATGCATTCATACCTTGGGAGCATGGAACTACTGTTGATGATGTACAAACGAGGCACATAAACCACGACATTTTGATGATGCTTTATACACTTGGCCGCTACGTCATCAATAAACACGTCATAGGCTTGAAATATGATCAATATACTCTATCCTATGACTCAAACTTTTTTGTCTGGAATTGAGCCAAAACTACAAAGGACTCAATTAGAAATTTGTGTCCTTACAAATCTCCCCCTTTGGCTATTCCGGGACAAAAAACAACAAAATTCCTAAAGAGCCGTCAAGCTCTACTAGACTAATAAAAGTCCCACCCAAAATAAAAATACAATGCTTGACCCAAACATCCCAAAGTATCAACAATCTTTGTCGTTGAAAGTTGTCGCTATATAAAATAATTCCTGCACACTTAAGCAAACACATTACACGCATAGGGAATATCAAAATATTTAATGCAAGTAAAGTAACTACTCCCCCTAAATTAAGTCTCTCCCTTTCTCTAGTATGATCAACTTAGAAGGACGTCTCCCCCTAAGATAAATCTCCTTACACTAAGATACGATAGTAATAGGATTAGATACCATTTCTCCCCCTATCATTCTCCCCCTTTTTGTTCAGGAATAAACAAAGGAAAAATTAAACATTAACTTATCTCCCCCAAATAAAGCATATACACCCTCTAAACTAAGCAAGGGATAAATAGAATGGGATAACATGCTAAAACATGTAGTTATGCATATAGTGATGAGAACGTTAAAGCACTTGGGCAACAAAGATTCAACTAATCCAAGAAATAACATCGGATACCAACTAAGATGCACTAAAATGATACCAATATGATATATAAATTGTCAAGCATGTGATATCAACAGAGAATGCAATAAGATGGATACCAAGTATGAATTATAGCATATATGGATTAAAAATCAAGGCAAAGACTAAACAAAAATATCAAATATGTGTATACGTAATATATACCAAAGAGACTCAAGTACACATATATAGATATAAACACACAAATGACACACAAAAAAAATAATAAGAGTCTTTCACACTCGTATGGCCAAAATGTGTCATATGGAAACGGAAGTGTTGGGGTGTGATCTAGTAACGATTAAATTTAGACCCAATAACTTAAAAACATGTTCACGGAGTTCTCATTTGATTACAAACTTCATCACATTTGAATATAACCTCATGTGACAATATAGATTTAACTCAATGAACAAACATACACAATGCATACAAGCCTAAAATATTGATGATTCTACAAACCAATAGAGTCATGACGTGAAATACGCAACTAGGATAAACATACATTGTGCAAACCGTTGATATACCATCCAATCTCCCTCAATAAGCATATATTAATTTTGAATGAATATATCAATCAAACATAGGCCTTGGCAAATTATTTCTTTTTAATGCCATATTTTATGTTTTTAGGCCATTGAACCACGTATTTCTTTTAGGTCCATTCAAAACGGTGGCTTACAATCGCAAAGGATCACTAAGTCCTTTCGGAGTCGCCCTTCCCCGTGCACATTTATATTTATCATGTTTTCATTTTTCACACAAATCTCATGTGCAGCGAATTTTGACATGCACTGGTCCTCCTAAGTCACAAATATGTGTATGACAATATTGGAAGGAGAACACCTCACAAAGCTCAAATATACATCTGAAGTTAAATTTCAAAAGAGCTCGTGCATGTGTGAATAGATTCATATAAAAATAGAATCCATTTAATCAACACAAAATCCAACTACTCCATAAAAAATATGGTAAAGAACATTTTAAGGATTGACAATCTAAACCAAAAGTTCTAGCCACATGGGAGCAAAAAAGATGGGATTCAAACACAAGTATATGCCACATAAAGTGTGTCAAACTAAAATACACACAAAATAAAATCTTTTCAGTATTTGAAATTCTTAACTAAAAAATATATACTCAAAAGTAAAACAAAAATCATTTGAACTTTTCATTAAGTTTAAATTATAAAGAGATAAACCCAAATGATAAACAAAAATATTTTTGTATTTTTCATTTAATGCACACAAAAATGAAAGAAATAAAATACAAAAGATAAACAAGTCATGATTTCTAGCATGAGATATGAAATAAAGCGAAGACTAGAAAATGACTAAACATGCATAAACCTAGCAATGATATATAATATGAAGCATAAAAAGCTAGAGTATGCAGACAAAACTAACACATTCAACCTTTAAATTTATCAAGGGAGGTTTCATGTGAAAGTAAATGAGAATCAAAAACCCTATTTTGCAAGGAAACCAAGTCGGATATCCTAACCCAAACAAATGAAGAATGACTATCTTGGGGTGTAGGATTTTAATACCTTGGTAGCTTTATGTTGGGATTTTCTAGGAATACGTTGAAGATCAAAACAAAATTTCCCAAGATGACCTTTTCGACCACAATGAGTACAAGTAAAAACATGATGAAAAGATTTACCTACGGAGTGATTTCTAAAAGCTTTCCTAGTAGATTCTCCTAAAACGTTGGTTTTGGCTTTATGAGTAGATTCATTACAAGAATTGAAGCCTAAACCACACATGTCATTTTTAATTTGGACCGTTCCCAATATTTTATCTAATTTTTCCGAACGACACTCCAAATCAAATTTGACATTACTAGAGTCTTTTAATTTATTTTGTAATTCTAAAATGTTAGACTCTAATAAAACATTTCGCTCTTCGAAAGAAAGAAGCTCATTTTTTAAGGATTCCATTAAACCCCTAAGGCTATCTCTCTCGCCTTCTATATATTCAAGATTCTCTTGAAGAGCTTTCTCTCATGTCCTAGGCTCTTTAACCAACATACTATCATCAACGACCTTGACATGCTCTCTTAAACTAGCTTCTAACTTCAAATTAGCTCTTTTCAACTTAATTGATTCTTTATAAAGTTCTTGAAAAGCATTTTGAAGTTCACTCACATTAGCCTCTTCTTCATTTTCACACTCTCTTTCTTCTCCACTCTCACTATCATCACAAATAAGGGAATCAAAAACTTTGACCTCGGAAGTGTCATGTGTTTGAATATCTTCATGAGAAGATTCACTATCGGTGCTCACATGACTAGCCATAAAAGCCACAAAATTTGTCTTAGTGGGGGAATCGGGTCCCTCTTCCTTATCACTATCACTAAGGGTCGCATTATATAAAATGGGTCCTTTACCCTCTTTCCTTAGTTTAGTGGGGCACTCAGAAGCCCTATGGCCATAACACTCACAACCAAAACACCTATTTGGCTCGTCCCTATTTAATTGTTCATTGATAGGTTTAGGGATCTTCTCGATTTTGTCATACTTAGAAGTTTCAAATTTCTTAAAATCATTTTTGAATTTATCTTTGTTAACTTTAAGAAATTTTCTAAATTTTCGAGCAAATAAATCCATGTCTTCCGATTCACTATCACTCTCGCTCTCTACTACTTGTTTGACCTCTTTTCGGGCTTTTAAAGCAACGCCCTTTTCTATTTTCTTTTCAGTTTTAGAGGGAAACATGTCCAGTTGATAGGTTTGTAAGTCACCTACGAGCTCTTCTAATTTTATAGAGTCTAAAGTTGGTAAAGAATTTAAAACGATCACTTTTGAAATAAATCTATCGGGTAGGGACCTTAAAATTTTCTTTGCTACTCGGTTGTCGGGTATTTTCTCTCCCAAGTTAAAAGATGAATTAACAATATCGGAAAGTCTAGCATAAAATTCATCAAAAGTTTCTTTTTCATTCATTTTGATAGTTTCAAATTGAGCGGTGAGGTTTTGGAGTTTCGAAGCTTTAATGACACTAGTACCCTCATGAGTCAGCTGTAAAATATCCCACGCTTCTTTAGCGGTCTCACACATCATAATGCGTCAGAATTCATCCGGTGTGACAGCGCTAAACAAGGCATTTAAACCTAGGGAATTAAAATTAGACAGTTTAAACTCATTCTCAGTCCATCTATCGGTCGGTTTGGGAACACGTTCATTTTCAACTAACTGAGTTGGTGGGGACCACCCGTTAACAACAGACATCCAAACTCTCTCGTCGATAGATTTTAGTACCGATTTCATTCGTGCTTTCCAATACGCGTAGTTAGAACCATCGAAAATAGGAAATTTAGAAAACGGGGAAAATTCCATTTTAGCCAAAAATTATTTAAAAGATCTTTAACGAAATAATTTATCGCTTTGGCTTTGATACCAATTTGTGAGATCAATTTTAAAATTATATTTCCTTTTTCTGAAATAGATAGGCAGAAGCGTAAAGGGTGATGGTTCAATAAAACAAATTACCAAATTTTACTTTCTTTTTCAAATTAAAATTAAACCAAGTGAAATAAGATTAATACACACACAATTCAAATTTCACTTAAACTCAAATAAATAATTCCAGTCCTAGAATTTGCCTAAGTCATATTTCTCATTATTTCCCAATTAGGCCAAACCAGTTTTAACAATAGACTTGAATTAAATAAACGATTACCCAACTTTAATTATGCACCAAATTAAATTAAGTGTGACAATTAAAACCAATTTTATCTTGATTTAACCTAAGCATGAGTTCTAAGTCATTATGCAAGATAAAAATAAATCAATCACACTACGCCACGATGTACGAGGAAAAACCCACAACGAGAAACAACCTCGGAGGGCCCTAGCCTCAAATTCACTAAGTACGGAATTTACAATTACAAGACAAAAGACTTACATCACACGACTCGATCCCTCTCAAGCCTCGACGCTCCTTCTTGTAAACACCTCCACCTAGCGAATAACCCCGGAGCTCCACCACGGTCTCGGAATCCACCGATCGGACTTTATGTGGTCACCGTCACCCGAACTAGGAGCCTTTCTCCAAGTGGGTAAATCACTAAAACCTCTTCTTCTTTGTGGGATTTAGAAGCAAACCCAAAACTTATCTTCAAACTAATGTAGAGATAAACCCGGTGCCAAACTCCAAGGAAGATATATATATATATATATATATATATATATATATAATAAGTTACAAAACTTATGTATGACATAAGCTTAACTCATGATGTCATCAAGATAAGTTTTTCTTGCACTACCCATTTTACCCCTTATAAATTCAGATTCCCCCTCTTTTGATAAACTTTAATTTATTTCCCCCTTATCTTCAAAATTCAAACATAAGGGTAAAATTTTATTTGACCCCATTCTCTCCCTTTACTCCCCCATTTTACCCTATCCGTCTTCTTATTTTTCTCCCTAACTTTACTCTCTCCCTCTCATTTTACACTACCTACATTAGTGGCCTCTAGCCCGCCGCGACCCCTCCGGATACTTCTTCAACGCCCCCGCCAGTCCCGTGCTCTACGTTTTGTCAAGTCCAAATCTCGAATCCCAAAGAGACATTTTCTTCATCCGGATCCTTCACATTTGAGTTCTCCTCAAGATTTTCCCCTACTAAACCCAACAACACCGGATCCATGATCTCCACCGCTGAACTCTTCTTCAACGGCCAGATCCGATGAGCTCTGCCTTTGATCCTATCGCCATTGCTAGATCTGGACATGTGTGAGTATTTTACGAGAAGACCTGTACAAAGATTAGTAAGGTTTTAACATGAAGATCGTGCCTTCTTGTAAGATTTTAAAATGAAGATCTGTTCAAAGATTAGTAAGATTTTATTTAATAGGTGTGAGTTTTTCATTATTTTTCATTTATTCTTATATGTCTTTGCAGTAGAGAAAGAAAAGAATAGGGTGACAAAGAGAACAGGTGTGAGTATTTTTTTTAATGAGATTTTAACTGATGAAGGTTCGGTTGCCGATATGTTAACACGTGTGAGTATTTTACCAGATGGCGAGATTTTAACAGGGATGATGAGCTCAAAGATTAGTACAGTTGTTTTTTAACAGGTGTGAGTATTTTTTTTTATCCCTCATTCTTTTTCATTTGTTCTTATTTGTAGGACAACCATTTCTAAAGAACTGCTGTAGAGAAAGAGAATAATAGGGTGACAGAGAGAGGGGTTTATATTTAATGTCTTGGCATATCTAATATAGTTCGATTTTAATAATTTTTTACAGATCTTGACAAATCTTCATGTTTTTAGTTGCTAACCTTGATATTTTCTGTTAGATTTTTTGTTTTCAATTAATGGTTTGGTTAGAAATTGTTTAATATTTCTATTAAACACTTTTTATAGGTTCTATTATATACATGAGTAGTAGATTTAGTGTTCATTTTTGGAGTATGTTATTTGGTACAACCTGACCTTGAGATTTTCAGACGTGGGTATCTACTTTGTTTATAATTACTTTTCCGATTATATCTCAACATTAAAGTTTTGATATGGCATCCATGTGTGGTGACTACAAATGTTGGTTTCAAATTTGATTTTTTGATTTCTTTCAAATTCGTGAAGTGGTTTTGAATGATACTAATTTGGTTTTGAGTGCGTTCAAAAAATTTGGATGATATTTATATAAAAATCCTCTATGTAGTTTATAAGTCCTTTATTAGCGTACAACTCTTAGTTCTATTGATGTACCAAGTTTTGGAAGCTATCGTCTGTTAAAGGCGCTACGACACAAGTGTATTAATGGGATCACAACATATTTGAATGAGGCAAGTATTGTACTATTTTGGTTTAATATAAAGTAATGCCAGTTATATTAATCTATTTTAGTTTTTATATCAATATAGCATTTGCTAATTTTGTTTAGCATTCCATTTCACTACTAAGTTTATTTTGTTATTAAAGTTTCAGGTCTACATGCTGGATGATATTGGAGTATTTAGGATTATAATGAGGCGACCTTAATTGGTCTTACTATGAAATTTCTTCTTATAAGTTGTCCCATTGTCTATTTGGTCTAGAGTAAATTCGACATAACAAAATTATTTGCGATACGGACACAATTACATATTTGGAGTGTGTACATTTATTTTGTTTGAGTTCAATTGTAATGTGTACTTATATGACTTTAAAACGTAAATGTTGAATATAGTTTCCTCCTTTATGTGTATATTTTTGGGATTGAATATTGTTGTTGGAATATTTTTTATTTCTTAAACAGGACGGATAATCCTATAAACAAAGGAGATTTTGCCCAAATTTTTTAATTTGTTTGCACATTTTTGTTGTCCTTGACGAACTATTTATATGAAGTCCTTGACGGACTATTAATATTATTGTTAGAGTATTTTTTTTATTTTTAAATATGGTAAATAGTTCTATAAAAAAATAAAATTTGCTAAATTTAATAAAATACTTAAACATTTGTGTTGTAAAAAGATTTATGACTTAAATTGTTTATACATTCAATGTTTACACAATTGTGTTGTAAGAAAAATCGACTTGAATTTTTTACAAATTCAATACTTTATTACTTAAATTTTTAATTCGAGGTCGTGGACGGACTATTGACATTGTTAATTCGAGGTCGTGGATAGACTATTGATATTGTCGATGTAGTATTTTTATTACTTAAATAATATGGAGAGTTTTATAAATAAAGGAAGTTATTCAAAAAAAATTTTGAGTTTTTTGTGCTTAAATGTATGGTCCAATTAACGACGTACACTTTAAAAAATTTGCATCGTGCCTTGATTTGTCTAGCTTTGATGTGCCATTGTTCTTAGTATGTGATGATTTTTTTCAAAACCTTTAGTGTAGTATATGATGATTTCTTAGATTAACTGATAGTGTATTAACAGCTCATGGTTTGTATTTTTTTTTTTTTTTAACAGGTAGACTTAACTCCAACAAAAGTGATAAATAAAAAACCACCAACTAATGTGCAAATTCACTTCATTTTTTGACAAAGGATAACATTTCTTGTTCCCTTCGTCTTCTTTTCCAACTCAAAAACTCTAACCCTTGTTTTAAAATCTAAAAAGATTGCGAAGAATTAAAATAAAAAAACCACTGCTAGAGGAGTTTAGAACCAAGTAAGCAATAAAACAGAAGACTGCTGCTTAAAGAGATATAAAAACAAAAACCTGGTGATGTACTACTACTTAATTTTCATTATAGTTATATTCGTTGGGTAGCTGTCTATATTATTCATTTAATTTCTTGCATTATCCAAATTTGTAGGTGCTTTATAATTACAGTATACATTCAAATCAGAATGCATAGAGGTATCTTCCTACATTTAATTTTGTTTCAAACATAAAAGGTACCTGTTGTCGCTTTGAAGAAATATGCTTTGGATAATCCATTTTCTTTAAGTTTTTTCTTTAGTCATTTTATAAACACTCCAAGAAAGCTAATTAGAAAATGGATATCCATTTTTGGTATTTATTTTTCTATTAACATTAAAAATAAAGAAAAATTAACTAAATTAATTCTTTTTATAATATGGATTTTTTGTTAGTAAGAGGTTTTGTTCAGGCTATTTTTCGGTTGTGACTTGCGTGTTTACATAAAAATTATCGGTTGATGGGGCGAACTTGTTGTTAAGTCTTTTATGGCTTGACCACACGATTCATACTTCGAAGAGTTGTCATCGTGCCTTCATGCACGGGCATACCCTAGTATATATATATATGAACTTGGATAAACAAAACTATGGGTGTAAAACTAAAGTGTCTTATGATTTTTCTTTGAAAATTAAGACTTTAAAACAATAAAATTTTCCCTAAAACAATTTTTCTCTCAAACACTCTCTAGAGGTTAGTAGCATATGAAATGTTAAGTTAGAAAAATTTATTCCCGCACATAGATATTCAGAAAAAAGATAGTGGGGTAAAACAAGTGGGAAAGTGGGCAAAACTGCTCAAAACTGCCAAAAAACCTGCTCCCGCAAAATCTCGTTCGAACGACATTTCGCTCGAACGAAATTCTCGTTCGAACGAGTCTTCTAACGAAGTTCCAGTATGAACTCGTTAGAAGCTCGTTAGAAATCTCATTATAATGACCATCTTGTTTGAACGACATTTCGAATGAAGTACCAGTATGCCATAATGGGAAGTCATTGGTAATCTCGTTCGAACGACTTTGGTTCGAACGACATTCTCTTTCGAACGACACTTCGAACGAACTCACAGAATGTTCAAAAAATTCTTTTAAAGCCCAGAAACATTATATATATTTTTTATATAAGTTTTAATAGAAACTTCTGAAAACAAAAAAACAGTTTTAAAAACCTAACACCCAATAAACTTGTTCCAAGCTCCTATATATATATAAATGCATTCATACTTTGGGAGCATGGAACTATTGTTAATAACGTACAAATGACATAAACCACGACATTTTGATGAAGCGTTATACACTTGGACGCTATGTCTTCAATAAACATGTCATAGGCTTGAAAGATGATCAATATACTCTATCTTATTACTCAAACATTTTTGTCCAGAATTGAGCCAATAATACAAAGGACTCAATTGGAAATTTACGTCCTTACAGATTCACTTGCTTTACTTTTTTATCAATGTTTAACTTGTCATAGATGACCTTTCGTCTATTCCTCGTATATCTGTATGGCTCGACGCTAACACATTTTTCCCCTTCCTTAGCAGCACAATCAACTTCTCTTTCACCTCCATTTTCAGCGAAGAGATGATTTGGATGGTTTTTTCCATCTCATCCTCATTGAGGATAATGGATTCTACCTCCCCCATGGCTTCGCCTATCTTTACTTTCCTCTCGTCCCTTAGGTCCAGAGTACCAATATTGTATGAGCTGGTGAGTTTTTATACCCCTCTCTCCACTCGACCGAGATGAAGTAGTATCCTCTGGCTTCTACCTGATCACCCTAAATTTCCTCTAATCCATAATAATTTGAGAATTTTACCATCTATTCTTTGGTAGATGGAACTTCTTTAGATTCTTTGAGGTCCACATGGCCGAGGTTGATTTTGTAGGCCAAAAATACATTTTCATCCATCACAAAAAACATGACCTTCTTGTTAGGAACCTTGGCCAGTACCTATATAAACATCCATTTCAAACACTCCAAACGGATGCACTTTCTCTCCAATAAACCCTATCAAGGGTTGGTGGTAATTAATCTGTCTTTTCATGATGAGATTTATCCCTTTGAAACACGTCGAAAACATAACTTCTCCTAAGCGGTCGTTGCCCACCAAAATTCTAGTTACATACATCCATGACCCCTGGATCTAATGACCAGAGGTTTGTCATGGGGGGCTAAGATGCCCTTAAAATTAAACCTATAGAATACCACAATCATAGTGTCCATATCCACCCTTTTAATCTTTTTTGGCTTCAGCTCTTAAGTAGAGGAGTTGACTTTTATCATCTTAGGTGCTGATTTAGCCTCTACGACATGTGTCTTGCGGTTGGCTAGCTCTCTCCGACGTCGGCCATTCCCTCACTATTTACTTTTACTTCGAATGAGATCATACACATTCATCCATTCGGCCTCTTATTTCTTGACCCTCCATGTCTCTTTCGGGCATTGTCCTTGGAACCACTTCGGTCAACATACTTTTAAAGCTTCCCTTATTTTAGAATTTTCTCCATGTCATCTTTTATTGCAAAACACTTGTCCATGGTGTGGACGTGGTCTTGGTGAATGTTACACCACTTTCCCTTGACTCTCTTATGAAGAGGAGACCTTAGATTTTCAAGCCATCTCCAAGCTCTATCACCCTTAATCTCATTTAGAATCAAATCAGAACTTAATGTGAGTGGAGTGGAGTCATCAATTCAACCGACCTTTTTGTAGGAACAAATATCTAATAGAGTCAATTTGTTTGTAATTTGCTTAACTCCAGACAAAATAATTTGAGTAATGGCTAGTTTTTAATTTGAGATTAATTGAAGCCTAACATAGTTCAAGATTGAAAAATTTGCAATTAAAAGCTTCGAAGAAGAAATCAAGTCATTCAGTTTGTTCTAGATTACTTAGGTATGAATACTTAAGAGAATTGATGTGATTTAGAATTTTGATTAAATGATGGATGAGGTAAAGTTTTTTAAAAATTGGAAATTAAATTTATTATTTGTTAAAACATTTTTAATATTTCTTAGTTAATATATTAATGAAAAAATGAGGAATTATTTTAAAAGAAAAATTCGCATTTTTTAAACTATCACTTGAATGACAGTGTATGTTGTTCTAACGACATGCACCTGTCGCTCGAACGATATGGGCATGTCGCTCGAATGACCTGCCACCTCAATTTTCATATTTGAGTTTTTTTGGACTCTTGTTTTCTCATAAATAAATACACCGTAGTGCTTAGATGTTTTTCTAAAGAACGTTTTACGAAAATTCGCATATAGTTCTTCATCATCTAGAGTTTATTCAACATCACATTACTCTTTTCAAAGTTTTTGATCTTGAACACGTTTTTCTGGAACATAGTTCATCTTTGATTACAGAATTGCTGACTACGGTCATTAGCCATGCTTGAGGGTGTGGCTTGCTGAAGACTAGGGTTGTTGTGAGAGTCATTTACTGAGTTAGACTGCGTGTCTATGTGAATTTGCTATGTTAGATTCATTGCAATTTTTTCTATGTTGTGAGTTGCAATTTACTTTTCATAGTGAAATAAAAAGGTTTTACCCGAAAGGGGTTTTCATGAACTTATTTCTTTTAGATGCATGGTTTAATTATTTAATGGATTAAATCACTTATATGCATGTTTTGGGTTTAAGAAGATAAAATTGGATTTAACTAAAAATTGGAAAAAGTTTCTTTTACCTAAAGCACACACTAAACGGCCTTCTCAAATTGGTATCAGAGCATGTTGCACTATTTTATTGTGTTTGTAGTCCCGTGACTTTATGTAATCCTTTCGATAATTTTCATGATTTTAGAACTCACTTGTTTGAAACTTCTAATTGGAAATCATGGATGAAGTCAGCTCTTAATTTTTTTGTTAAAAATGATGATTGTGAGAAGTGCCTTGCTGCGAGCGGTTTGGCCATAGGATGGATGAGTGCCCCACTGAACTTAGGGAGAATTTTAATAAATCGATAAATCGTGTTTCTACCCTTAGTGAGAGTGATCTGGAAGAAAAAAAAATTATTCTAGTAAGCGAGACCTTCCCACCCTTATGGCTAATCATGTGAGTGCTGACGACATACGTTTGAATGATTAATTCCATGCCACAGGTTTTGACGCCCTAGAGAGTGAGGGTCAGGTGAGTGAGGATGAGAGTGAGGATAATAGAGACTTACAAACTTCCTTTAATGAGTTATACAAAGAAACTTTGAAATTAAATAAGTCAAACTTGAAGTTTGAAGCTAAATTGAAAGAACGTGCCATAGAAAATAATAATTCCATTGCTTTAATCAAGTATCTTAGGGCGCGTGAGAAGAAAATTCGAGAGAAGCTAGAATATTTCGAGGGTGAGATAAATAGTCTTTGAGGGTTTATGGAGGCTATGAAAAATGAATTAGTAGGGTTTGAGAATTATAGGTATCTACTTGAGTCGAGGATAGGTGGACTTGAGGAGAAATTGAGAGATTCGAGTAAAGTAACATTTGATTTGGAAGCTAGGTCCGAAAAGTTAGATAAAATCTTAGGAACTATCCAAATAAAAAATAATAGGGTGTGGTATTGGCTTCGATAAACATGTTTTACCTGTTCCCAAAGTCAAAATCATGCAAGCAAGAAAGACACCTAGGTTCGCCAGGACAGAGCCACCTAGGAACGTTAGAAATAATTATCGAATAACAAACACTCCCCGCCTTATCTACACTTGCATTCATTGCGGTAGGAGAGGTCGTCTTAGACGATTTTTCTACGATCTTAAAAATGCTCCTAGAAAGTTTGAGAATAAGGTCATTCCGGTTCCAAAAATCCCCACTCGTCGTTTCACACCTACTTGGGTTAGGAAATCAGATTTATAGGCGTTAGGTATTAGGCTTGGTAATACACGTGTCATTGCCCATGGTTCTCCCCATGTTTCATCTTTAGATTGAACATGTTCGTCGGTTTGTCATAATCTAGTGTGTTATCATGATATATATTGTCTAGGGTTGTGATGTGTATCTATTTGTATTTTTCCATTTATTTCTATCTTATTAAAAATACAAAAATATTTTTTTTTAATATTTTTGAAAAAAATACGAAAAGATTTTTTCTAAATATTTTTGAAAAAATACAAAAAGATTTTTTTTTTTGTTAAATTTTTTTTTTTAAAACACAATAATATTTCTGATTTTTGTGTCGTGATCTTTCATGTTTGATATGGCGTATTGATATGTTTGGACCCCCATCACTTCATTATCCATGTGGCTAGGACATTTGGTCATAATTATTGATGCGTTCAATGAACTTAACCATTATTTGAATAGGGTTGTTTCGAAGTTGAGATGCATTTGGATTTGATTTTGTATATATGCCATTCTTGCACACATGCAGGAACTTATATGAATGTTTGACATCACATGCATATTTGAGTTTGGTGAGATGTTCTAATCTCAATTTTTTTATGTATGCGTAATTAGACGTAGGAGGAGGTGTGCATGTAAGAACCATTTATTGTGACTACTTAGAATGCATAAATGAAAAGGTGATGAGTGATCACGAGAAAGGGCTGCGAGAGTACAAAGTCAACTCGTCATGAAAGCCACTATTTAAAGGAGTCCAAAAGAAAAATAAAGGCAATAAAAAGAATCATATGCCAAAATTAGGGACAATAGGATTGTTCTACGTTAACAAAATTAGAAACCTCAATAGAATTTCAAAAATATATTAAATTGAGGGTCTCGAAAAGTAAATAACAGGTTTCCACCATGAATCCTAGTGTTGAAACATTACATCACGACGCTATTATTTGTAGAATCGTCAAAATTCTGAATTTGTGAGTATGTTGCTTGTTTAATTCATTTTGCTCAATTTTAATTATCATATAAGGCTAAAATAATGTTTGTCGACATATTGCTATCAATTAAAGCTTCTTGAACGTTTTGATGTGTTGAATATATGATTCATTTGTTGTAGTACAAAACCATTCACTCCACGTCCATGTTTGAGCACATTGATTCTATGTTGGCATGAAACTTACATCATTTTATTTTATTTATTTATTTAGTTTTGAGTCTGTTTTAATATTGTTTAGTATTTCCAGTAAGCTTTTTAAGAAAAAAATTTCACTGGACAAAACCTAAAAGTTTTTGGAGATGGAATTGAGTTTTTCTTTATGCCATTCAAACGACATAAGTACATCGCTCAAGTGACTTATCCATGTCACGAGAAGTGTCGTTCAAGAGATGCTCTATGTGTATAGAGCGACAGGATCAAACGAAGTTAGGGTTTTATTTAAAGATATCGTTCGACCGAATTGCCCATTTCTCACTTTACCATTTCTCTCTCGTTCTTCCTTGCTACAAAAAACTCTCTCCACCATTGTCAAGATGATTCGAAGCTTTCTATTGCTCTGGTGTGATCTTTGGTTACACACGAGTTATCCCATGGTCCGTTTTCTCACCATTTTTTACCATTTCTGGTTAGGTTTGGAGCTGGGCCGAGCCATTGTGTTCGAGGTTGACACTATTGAGTTCGAGTTTTTCTTTTTTAGTTTGGATATTTGGTTTTGGTTGCCATTGTCCCATTTTTTTCCCCAAAATCTTCAGAGACCGATTCTTACTAACTATAGGTATTTTTTATTTTTTTTTAAATTTTTTAGTTGGGTCTCTCTTGGTTTATGATTCCAAGTTTTGAGTGAAGTGATTATACCCAATTTTTACAATATTTTGTTACTGAATATGTGTATTATTCATTTTCATTTCTGATTTGGAATCGAATATCATTAGCTGTGTGTGTTGTCTGATTTTTTTATTTAAAAAACACAAATATATCCTACTATGTTATTTTTTTAAAATCAGTATGTAGGTGTTATGTGTTGTTTTATCTCAAAGGATTTCGAATTGGGGCTACTAGTAGACTCTTAGGATTTCTTATGCCCCTGTGTGTATCTCAAAATAATCAAAGATAATTTATTTGTTTTTTTTGTTACATTGGATTTTTTTTAGATACCCACACTTGTGTCATTTTGTTAGGTTGCATTAGTTG
Organism: Sambucus nigra; assembly: GCA_949130495.1. NCBI lineage: Eukaryota > Viridiplantae > Streptophyta > Magnoliopsida > Dipsacales > Adoxaceae > Sambucus > Sambucus nigra. Next base: position 299,023,954 of record OX422217.1, on the reverse strand, counting down.
AGTATTTCCATCTGATTATTTGTGCTACTGCTGTGGTTGGTGTTCGCGGTGGTTAGGTTGGATTTGTGTACGGAGATAGGTTCTTTTGTTACACCCATCTTTCCACCCAGACTACGCGGTATTTTTTCTTACATTATGTATGCCTCCTAGACGTCGAGGTGCCCCTTCTGTCCAGCGAGCTCATGCTCATTTCCTTCCCTACTCCGTCGTGATATGGGCGACACGAATTGAGTACGAGCACTATTGTTTGATCAGACTTCGTATTCTTTTGGTTGTTAGGGAAAGAGTTTTTATGGTCTCCTAGTTTGATCATTTTACCATACCTCGTTGGATGTTAGGTAGGGGTTGGGATTCTCTGCTTGAGACTTATGGTGTGGTCTATCCTGCCATCATCGGAGAGTTACTCAATCTTGTTACCCACACTTCAGAGGGTATTCAGTCTACAATATGTGGTGTTTCTTTTACCATCACATCTGATCTGATAGCATAGTCTCTATAAATACCATGCATCTCTAACGCCGTGTTTCCTAGGATTTCTGAAAATAGTCCATTATCGGAGGATATTCTTCGCCATTATTTATGGGAGATTCCTCAGGTCGGTGCTACCATGTTTCACCATTAGCTATTTCCAGCCTTTCAAGTTCTTAATTGGTTTGTGTCATCTTCTATCTATCCTAGGATAAATCATACCAAGATAGGATTTTACATTGTTTACTTCATGTACTTTGTATCCCGGGGGTGGGACATCGATCTACCCGCCCTTATGCTTCAGGTGATGGCATCTATTACCAGTGTCGGTCATACCCCTATCTGCACTGCTCTTCCCTATGGTATTATCATCTCATTTGTTCATATCTGCTAGGGTTCCCATGTTAAAGGATAATCTATGTCTCTCCAAGCCTGCCATCATTGATCATGTCACGTTCACTCGTTCAGAGATCCATCTGAGTATTGAGGCAAGAGAATGAGCTCCACCCTCTGAAGTAGCTTCTTCAGGAGTTTATTTTCTTTCTAGGTAACTGGTCCCACTAATCCCATTTCATATGCCTCTCAACCTTTCCCCTCCACATCCGCACCTTGACGCAATATCGAGGAGGGTTTCTCTGCTTTATAGGCACAAGTGGCTACTCATACTAGGAAGTATGATGTTATGATGGCTAGATTTGATTCTAAGGCTGAAGCCCATGCCTGTAGTGATTCATGGATTACAGTATTCATTGACAAGATGAGGCAGAGAGAGTAGAGCAGAGGAGCAGGTCCTTCTGTCTTACATCATATTGTAGCTACATGCACTGGAGATGATGATGAAAATAATGATACACCTACTGATGTTTAGTTTTCTAATGTTGAGACATTTTATTCGAGACTACTGATGTTTACGATGTATTTATTTTTTCTCTGATACGATGTGTGACACCTAGCCTAAATAAATACCGGGTGATCAGTCTGATATCAAATTTAAAACAGGAATCGCAGGGGTTCATTCTTAGCATCACTGTCGAAAACTTTTTAAAACTTTACTAACCACCTAGTATTCAAAAAGACTGATGTTAAATTTTATCTTTTTATTAAACAATTAAATATGCATGCTGAATAACAAATAAACCATACATCCAAACCATGAGTCTAAAACAGTACTAAATGACCTGCCGAATAAACAATCGGCTCAAAATCCTAATAATAATAATTCAATAAATGAATACATAAACCAAATACTGAGTCTAAAAGTAAAAGGGGAAACATGAACTGAATGAATCTACGACTGAGATAAGAATCCTACTCTAGGAATAAAGAAATGATACGTCTAAATCAAATCCTGCAACCATCCACAATGTTGCAGCTACGTAACCCTGGAATAGATAAGTCAACTATGGCATCCCTATGGCTGGACACCTGTTAATATACATATACATAGACAAGAGAGAAGAAGTCCAAGAAATGGGTCAGAGCCCTATTTATAAAAATGTTTAGCAAGCATTTTATTGCAATAAATGAAATGCGTAGTATATAATGTTCATAATTGCTTTTACGGTCCCACTCTCTTGAGGACAATCTCACCTCTCTTCTATAGTGCACACCTATCGCATTCATTTATTCCGCCTAGCCATCTGACACACTTTTAACTAGGAAAAAAGGCTTATCCTTCTAGTTACCCCTCGTAGTAGTATATCATATTTGATCTCAACAATTATCATTTTTAAATAAGTGTTATCACACTAAAATCAAGTATTTACTATTTACGTTTATATAAGATTTTACTATCTTAATAGTCTGTAATTATCTCATTGTAGATATACCATAAGCATACATATATATCCCTCACTATTATATATATATGTATCGACACAATCTTAATAGCCTATAATTATCACATTGTAATTATATCACAAGTATACATATATATCCACCACCATTATATATATATATATATATACTAACACAGCACCCTAAGGATACACCTATAGTGCATTGCATACTCTGCTATCATGTCCGGGTACGTCTCGTACTCAAACAAGGACTATCGGTTCGGAAATGTCCCACGAACCATATAAACAAATCACACATATTGGCGGCGAACATAGTTCACATACCTATGGGTCACGCACATACCTACGCTCCCATAGTCAGAGGACTTATCAACTCACAAATAAGTCTTTCACAGTCCTATGTTCTGAGATACAAGTCAAATATCCCCCCGAAGGTCACTCAGGATAAGACCGTCTCTACACAACCCCCCGCGATGGCAAGCAGCTAGGTATGTCATACACATAATAAAACAATCAAATAGGTATTCACGCACCCTATTAAAATATTAGGTATTCACATAACCTTTCATTGTTTTACGTATTCACACAACCTATCATTGTTTTAGGTATTCCCGTAACCTATTATCATTTTTCTATTGGATTATGTATTCCCATATTTATATGTATAATTCACGCATTCATATATATATACATATATTCCAATTATTACTAGTTCGCTCGTATTAAATACGATCCAATACCAAAATAGCTACATCCCACTATTTAATATAATTTATATAATTATATATCTCACCTCATATATACTTGATTAAGTTCATATTAGTCTCACAAAGTTCCCAACAATTTTTAGTTTCAATTCGGGAAAGTTTCATCACTAATTAAAACTCCAAGGGTATTTTAGACATTTCACAATATATGCCTCAGTAATGAAATTCCTAGTTCTGCGTACTACTCTCCATTTTCTATGCGTGGCCACAAACGGCACGTAAATCCGAATTCGTATGACAAAGTTATGCTCATTTAAAGTTGTGCTAAAAATCAAATAACTCGTTCCGTCTTCAAGGGTATTTTAGACCTTTCAATTTTTGTGTCTAATTAAAAATATTCCCAGGACAACGTAATACTCTTCGCTATCTATGTGTGGCCGTGAACGGCACACTAATCCGAGTCCGTATGCCAAAAGTTAGGGCATTATAAAGATTCACGTCAAAGAAGATTTTAAAAAAAAAACTTTCTTAAAAAGTTTTCCCACATTCTGCCCAGATTAATAAATTGATATTTTGAGGCATTTTGGAGCAGTTTTGGAGGAAGCGCGTGGGACAACAAAATGTAGAAAACGCGATTTTATACAGGGCATCGCGAACAGAATTGCCATTAAAGCTCCAAAACCTTCGATTATACTCAGATTTTTTTACCCCAAAAACCTCCCAAGATTCATCCTAAATCCACCCAAACTTCATCATTAACAATTTCTTCCAACAATACCACTAATGGAGATTCAAAAACCAAGATCTAATCATGTTATTCACTTCTCAAATTAAGTTATAATCTCACTATTAACCCAATTTCTCACGAAGTTAAAAATCCCCTATCAATGGTTATTCTTCATCTTCTTCACCATAAACCCACAAATTTCAATTCAAATTCCTACTTCTAAATTTCCAGAATTAATTGACATAATTACAACTATTTACATCATTAACTACAACTCAAATTAAAGCAAGAAAACACTTGCCTTGGGGGATTAAATCCGACGATCCCATGTCGAAATTCTTGCCCGGATTGCTCTTGTCATCATTCTTTCCTTCTTCTTCTTTCTCCTTTCTCTCCTCTCTCAACCCTTTGTGTTTTGGAATGACTCATGGCTGCCCAACACACTTAAACCTAGGTTAAAATTCCTCAATCCCGTAATTAAGCCTATTGGCCAATTAAAAATGACTTAAATGCCCCCGTATGGGCTCGGTCATGTCTAAAAATGCCCCGAGACCCATTTACTACCCCCAAGTACTCTTTTTCGACTATCTTGACCCTTCCGGACTCAACCGTGGACTCGGAATTGTCATCCGAGATACTTTATAAAATTTTCCAATTTCAACCTCAAAATGCGACACGTGAAAATTTTCAATAACCCGAATTAATTTGAATTTCTAAATCCCCAAATTTAAATAATAAATTCTAAATCTCCAAATTCAATAATTTCTCCAATTTAAATAAATTAAATTTAAATCACCAAATTAAATGAATTTCTCCAAATTAAATAAATCCAACTCACTAATTTAATTAATTTATATATCCTCTAAAATATGGGGTGTTACACGATGTACTTGTAATACCCCGTTTTTTATGGCTTTTAAATTTAGTGATTTATAAAATTTAATTGAGATAAATTAATTTAATTTTAATCCGGAAAATTGTTCTAAATATTTACTAGCGTGACGAGAGTTAGTAATTATTGGGAATTGTTGAATGTTACTCGATGAGTATTGTAATATATGAGATTTATTTTATAAAATTGTCACGTGTGAATAAAATGTCAATTATGGAAATTGAGTCAGGAAGCGCATGTGTCGTGTCAGGACTAAATTATTATTATACAAAGTGAATAAATTATAAGTTGACCGTATGGTCATTTCGAGTGCGTCAAAGTGTCTGGAAGGGTCGAGATAGTCAAAATAACGTACCTGGGGGTTTAGTTTGGGTCTCAGGGCGTTTTTAGGCTTAATTAGTACCCCGGGAGGGCGTTTTGGCCATTTAGTAATTATGGGTAATTAAACCCACGAATTTGCTAGGGTTATATCATATGGTAAGTGTTGTCTTCTAGGGTTAACATAACCAAAAACTAATAACGGCCATGGGAGAGGAATAGGAGAAGCTTTCCAAGCAATCCAAGGCCAAGAATTCATCCGGTTACACCGCCACCACCACCAAAACGTAGATCGCGCGACGGGGACTGTTATCATACCATTTTATCCGCGAAATCAGAACCTTGAATTTCAGGCAAGTATCTATCTTGCTCTAATCAAGTTAATGCATCCTTTTATATTGGTCTAGGGTTGATTATAATTAGTGTTCTTGAAAGAAAACATTAATTGGAGACAAAAATTTCATGTTGTAGAGGTAAAAATCATATTCTGGAAAGCCATTTCACATGTAGAGGTTGAACCACGAATTTCCATGGTGTTAGTGATAGAAAATATTGAAAAAGAATGGAAGAAACTAAGTTAAAGAAAAACATTAGGGTTCTTGAGATTTATATAGATTTTACCCCTTTTATTTGGTTATAGTTGATTAAAACTCGCATGGTTTACGTAGGATCTTATTTATATGGGTATACAAAACTTGTAGTATAATTGGTTGGGAGTTTGGGACTAAAACACGATGATTTGGATGAGTTTGGAGTAAGGTTTCCATAGTTGGGTTTTCTGCAGTTTCGCCATAACTGCTTGATCGATCGATCGAGCTCAGAGCATCGATCGATCGATAGTTCGATCGATCGACCCCTCCTGGAAAACTGCATTTTTGCTCGTGTTAACTTAAACTAATTTTATGCGTAGTAAATCTTGATTTAAGAGTTTCTAGAACATAATGGAACATAAGAAGGACCAGTAGGGTCAAGATAAACCCCGTTACGTGGGACTTTAATGTCAAGGGAAATAAAGGGTAAACGGGGAGATATTCATACTTAGAAAATCATACATGCGTTGATTTAATAATCGAAATGTCTAGGAAGTTGGAGTGGAAGGTAAGTGATGGCCTACTGAAATTGTACTTAGGTAAAGATAATACTTCAAGAGACGAGAAGTGAGTTTAGAATAACTCAATTACGAGAATAAAATGAACGAGTCCGTTATACGAAATAATCGAGTAAAATGTGTAATTATGTATGATTATAATTATGGGTCATTACTGCACCTAATTTAATACTGTGAATGTGTGTGTATATATATATATATATATATATATATATATATATATATATATATATATATATATATATATATATATGACTATGTGTTTGTGCATATATTATATCTGTGTAAAAATCATACTCGGGCTACTTGCTATCACGGGGGTTTCCGCGCCGAGACAGTCTTATCTCGATGGGACCTTTATGGGGGATATTGACTTGTACCCTAGAACATAAGATTCCTAGGTACAGGTTATCTGATTGATAGTCTGACGGTCCTAAGAGACGTGAGAGTATGTGCTGACCTCTTAGTGACTTGGAACTATGCTTCGCCTCCATTTGTTTGTGTTTTGTGTTAATACAGTTCGAGAGTGATTCTGAACTAGTATTTCCCTTAGTTTATGCGATACGGGGACTTGATAGCAGAGTATGCCAGCACCATAGTTTTTATGTGGGGTGCCGTTAGTATATATATATATATATTATATGAGTGATTGGTATATATAAACTTATTTATGGAAACTTTGCACCATAGATTTTATGTGGGGTGCCGTTTGTAGATATATTATATGTGTAACTAATATATATACGTATATCTATATGGGAACTTTATACTGTGGGTATAAGTAGTTAAGAAAAGAATAAATGTTTCACTTCACTGTAAGTATTCGGAAACGTTATAACGATACGAAATTATTCTAATTAACGTAAGAAATCTTGAAGAGATAGATTTTCTAAAAGTGAATATCATAACCCTAATTTCACATGATAAGACTTATGGCGAATAAGTTAGAGAGATATATGAGATTCATTAGTACGGTAGACGTGCACACTAGATGAGAGGTGAGAATTATCAAGAGAGTGTCGCATACTAATATGATTGTTGCATTAGCCGGTAAGCATTTTATATACTTGCTAAACTATTTTTAAATTGTTTTACAATCGGGATCTGACCCGTTTGTTGTTATCTCTTCTCTCTTCTGTATATATATATATATATATATATATATATATATATATATATGTATGTATGTATGTATGTATGTATTACAGGTGCCCAACCATAGGGGCGTCATGCTTAGGATTCTTTGGATGGAACGTGTTGTAGCTTTTGTGGGAGTTGCAGGCCATTGCTTAAACGACTTCATTGTTGACTCCAATTCTAGTTCAGTGTTATCCAGTGGGGCTTGTGTCTCCCCATTTCCATTATTCAGTGGTTTTTGTCAGAGATTGTAATTCATTTATTTTTAGCATTTTTACTTCGGGATTTATTACTGTTAGGATGTTTCCTTTGGCGTTTTAAAGTTGGGATTAGTTATTTGATTGTTAAATTCTTGAATGTTCATTTACATTCTTACTATTAATGTGTGTCTCTTAAACTGTTAATTGTCAAAGGTTTTATAATTGGATTCAATAAAAATGGAAATAAGGTTTTAAATGGTTTTGACACTTAGCTTAATTATTTAGGGTGTTTAATATGAAAATTTTAATTTGCGATAGTGATGCTAAGAATGAACCAACTGTTCACCTTGATTTTAATTTAATAAAGGATTGATCGCCCGGTATTTAATTAGGCGAGGTTTCACAGTACTCCTTTACTTATGGACATTTTTTATCAGCGCTCGTTGTATTTACGGCATGGAATAACCGTTTTATTGATGATGTAGTCTTATTAATTATGGCTTTAGTTGTATTCAATTACTACTATCTTTTACTATTCACTGTCATGTTTATAATGAGGTTTGATTATCTAGACATGCAATTAATATCCATTTATTCTTTCTAGAATTGGTTTGTCTATCTCACGATTTGTCTATTCCCGGTAAAAAGGGGGAGAGATATGTGATGCAGGGGGAGTTTATTTATTCATGATTAATTGATATATTTTTGTTCCTCCATACTTCACTTGGGTATTTTTTTGTCTCGTGTGTGTATGTATATTTTTTAGAGATAAATTCACATTCAGATGCTTGCCAGTTCTACAGTTTTTTATTCATGTCCGGTATTTTTATCACTTTAGGTTTATGGGGTAGGACATATGTTTTATGGCTTATGGTATTTTTTCTTTATTTTGTCCCATAATAGCCAAAGGGGGAGATTTGTAGCAACAAATTTCTAATCGAGTCAATTTGTTTGTAATTGGCTTAATTCGGGACAAAACAATTTTAGTATAGGCTAGTTTTTAATTTGAGATTAATTGAAGCCTACGACAATTCAAGATTGAAAAATTTGCAATTAAAAGATTTGAAGATGAAATCAAGTCATTCAGTTTGTTCAAGATCACTTAGGTATGAATACTTAAGAAAATTGATGTGATTTGGAATTTTGATTAAATGATGGATGAGGTAAAGGTTTTTAAATATTGTGAATTAAATTTATTATTTGTGACAACATTTTTAATATTTCTGAGTTAATATATTTATGAAAAATTGAGGAATTATTTTAAAAGAAAAAATTGCGTTTTTTAAACTGTCGCTCGAACAATAGTGTATATACGACGTGCACATGTAGCTCGAACGACATGGGCATGTCGCTCGAACGACCTTCCATCTCGATTTTTGTTTTTCAGATTTCTTGCACTCTTGTTTTATCAGAAATAAATACACCATACTTCTTAGACGTTTTTTCAGAAGAACATTTTATGACAATTCCCATACAGTTCTTCATCATCCGGAGTTTATTCAAGATCAAATTACTCTTTTCAAAGTTTGTTATTTTGAACAAGTTTTACCGAAAGATAGTTCATCTTTGATCACACAATTACTGACTGGGATCATTGGGGATGCTTGTGGGTGTGCCTTGCTAAAGACAAGAGTTGTAGTTCTGGAGGGTTCTTATGGGAGTCCTTTGTAAGTTAGATTGTGTGTCTATATGAATTTGTTATGGTAGATTCATTGTAGATTTTTCCATGTTGTAAGTTACGATTTACTGTTCATTGTGAAATAAAAAAGTTTTACCCGAAAGAGATTTTTCCTGAACTTGTTTCTCTTACCTGCATGCTTTAATTATATAATGGATTAAATCACTTCGATGCATGTTTAGTGTTTAAGAAGATAAAATTGGATTTAACTAAAAATTGGAAAAAAGTTATTTTTACCTAAATCACACACTATAGGGCATTCTCACTTTTCTTCCCATACTTGCCCTTTGATTTTTGAGATTTACTTCCACTAGCTTCTTTTTCATCCTCTCCCTTGGCCACCATGGCCTCCTTCGCATTCACAACTCTCCCGAACATAGCCATAAGTTCTTCCATGGATTTTGGAGGATCATCGGCTAGCTTCCAAAGTAACTTGCCTTTTTCAATCCCCCCATGAGGGCGTTAATAGCAATGTTATCCTCGTAGTCTTCAACCTTCATCTTTTCTTTGTTAAAGCGTGCAATATGGTCTCTGAGAGACTCATTCTTACCTTGATTTACATAAAATAAATGAGTAGCCTTCTTCTATGGTTTCATGTCGAATGAGAAATTATGAATGAACTTCTCGGATAGTTGCTATAAATTTTCTATGGAGTTTTTGGGTAGAGATGCATATTGAATAGGGGTTATGCTAGTCAGAGTGCTGGAGAATGCCCGGCATCTCATATCATTATAAACCGAGTAGATGTTGTCCATCGATTGGTGTATTTCCTATGTGATGAATTGGGCTTATACTCCCATCATACTTGGGTGTGATATTCGGCGACTTTAACTTGGAAGGAGTTAGGTAACTTAAAATCTTCACTATAAATGGAGATCCTTCCACATACCCCCTTTTAATGGGGTCTCAAATTTTCAAGAGTTTGTTAATTTTATCCTCCAGCCTCTGAATAAAACTGTTCCAATGGTTTCTCGACTGCTACTGCTTTATCGTCTTTGACTGTCACTGCATTATCCCGGGCTCCTTCTTTATCAACTGGGCATTTTACAGGCTCTCAGCCAGCTATCTTCTCATGGTTATTGATTTCCCTTTTCTACCCCTCTCATCCTTCTAGAGGTTGACAATCAACACAACATTTATTCCCCTAGAATCTTTAATAATGCATGATCTAGAGATTCGGTCTCGTAGGTCACCGACTGGATCGACTTGGTCAAAAGATGACCCTTTACTCAATCTATCAAATAATGAATCCCGAGGTTGGCCACCTCGACTTAGACGACCATTATTTCCTCTTCTAACTGGGATTAGGAACACTGTGCTTCCAGAAATCTCATAGGGATCCTAAAAGGCGTCCTCAACACAACATTGGTCATCTGGTTTCCCTGCATCTGGCCCTGCTTTCCTAGGCATAATCTCTTAGGGACGTCCACGTCTATGTGCCTTTGTTGTTGTGGTGTGACACCACGCCTAATTAAATAACGGGTGATCAGTCCTTTATTAAATTAAAATCATGTTGAACAGTTGGTTCATTCTTAGCATCACTGTAGTAAAATGATTATTTCCAATTTAAACACCCTAAATAATTAAGCTAAGTGTCAAAACAATTTAAAGCCTTATTTTTACTTTACTCCGATATGAAAAACTTTTTAATAAACAACAGTTTCAGAATCACATAAATGCTAAGGATGGAAATTAACACACAAGAATTAAACCATCTAGATAAACCAAACCAAGTTTAAGAACCATAAATGAAATCATCCTGACAATATATAACTCTCAAGGAGTACTAAATACTGGAATATAAATAAACATAAATCTCTATCAAATCCAAACGGAATAGGAAATCGGGGGACACATGCCCTAACTATCAAGAACAAAAATAGGAACCGAATCAATGAAGAAGACGTCTAAAACAAGGTCCAGCAACTTCCACATAAGCTGCAGTACGTCTAATCCAAAGAACCTATGCACGATGCCCTTGTGGCTAGCCACCTGTAATACATAAATATATATACAAGAGAGAGAAATGACAAAAAACGGGTCAGAGCCCGAGTGTAAAATAGTTTTAAAATAGTTTAGCAAGTATTTAAAATGATTACTGGCTAATGTGACAACCATGTTAGTATGCCACACTCTCTTCAGAATTCTCACCTCTCATCTAGTGTGCACGCCTACCGTACTACTGATCTCATAAGTCTATCTAACTTATTTTCATAAAGTTTTATCCCGAGAAGTACTAAGTCTATGATATTTAGTTTTAGAAAATTAATCTCTTCTATTTTCTTACGTTACTTAGAACCACTTAGTACCGTTACAAAATTTATGAACACTTGTTATAAAGCTGGAGCATTTATTCATTACTTAACTACTTACCCGCACAGTAGAAAGTTTTTATATATATAATTATATATATTTTAGTCACTCATATAAGATATATACTATCGACACCCCACATAAAAGTTTTGGTGTTGGCATACTCTCCTATCAAGTCCTCGTATCACTCGTACTAAGGGAAATACTTGTTCGTAATCACTCTCGAAATGTATTAAGACAATACACACAAAATGGAGGCGAAGCATAGTTCCAAGTCACTAAGAGGTCAGCACATACCCCTCACATTTATTAGAATCGTTTGACTATCATTCTCTGATAGCCTGTACCAAGGAATCCTATGTTCTAGAGTACAAATCAATATCCCCCATAAAGGTCCCATCGAGATAAAACTATCCCGACGCAGCAACCTCCGTGATAGCAAGTAGCGTGGGTATAATTACTCACAAACATAATACTTAATATATGTACACAGTCACACGTTCATATATATACATATTCACATTTACCAAATTAGGTTCGCGCACAACCCATAATTATTATTATCCGTACTTAGCACAAATTTACTCAATTATCTTGCATAACGGATTCATCTCTTTTATTCTCACTTATAATCGTTGTATACTCACTTCTCATCTCTTGAAGTATTCTCTCTCACTAAGGATAATTTCAGGAGGTAGACCCCCTCTAATCATCTAGTCTAAATCTTTCACGAGGCTCAATTATTTAGTGAATGTATGATAATTTCTAATGTGTGCCAAAACTCCCCGTTAACCCAAAATTTCATCCCATATTAAATTTCACTCAACGGAGTATACTTAGACCCTTATGATCCTCTTCCTAACCCATTATACTCTACAAATAATAATCAAGGGTTCCTACATATTTTAACCGAATTAAACAAAATGGGGAAAATTATACAGTTTTCCATGAGGGATCGATCGATCGAGGAAAGGGGTCGATCAATCGATCGTCGATCGATCGATGCTCTTGGTCGATCGATCGATCAAGTAGTTCATGCCCAGAAACATCAATTTCGACCTACGGGTTTCATCCACCAATTTACTCCAAAATGCCATTAATGATCCCCCAAACTCCCAAATAAGATTACTACCACTCATATATCCCTATATACATGATTTCCTACGTGAAACATATACATATTCGTCAGAGGATTGAATTAATGGGGTAAATTAACATAATTATCAAGAACCCTAATTTTTCAATGAAACTTCCATTCTTCTAAATTCTTTTCTAAATTTCTTGCTTTTAAATCCATAGAATTTCGTTGGTATCCACTATATATGATTGAGATGTCGATAATATATCTATTTCCTCTAAAACATGTGATTTAAATTTTCTAAGTTATCAAATTCTTCCATGAAACATGCTTTTATCATTCGTAATCTAACATGGGTGAAACATTAACTAAAAACAAAGAAAGATATATACTTGCCTGGAATTCAAGCGCCTGATTTGTTGATGAAAAAGATATGGTTGCGTTCCTCGTCGTGCGATCTACGTTTTGGTGGTGGTGGCGGTGCAATCGAGTTAGTTCTTGGCCTTGGATTTCTTGGAAATCTTCCTACCTTCCTCTATAATGGTCGTTCTTATGTTCAGTGTTTGTTAACCCTAAAAGACAACTCCTAATGGATGATATATCTTAATGAAATTCGTATGTTTAATTACCCAAACATACAAAATATCTATAATACCCTCCCGGGATGTCAATTAGGCCCAAAAATGCCCCGAGACCCAAACTAAACCCCTGGGTACTTTTTCTGACTATCTCGACCCTTCCGGACACTTTGATACACTCGAAACGATGATACGGGCGACTTATAATTTATTTAGTTTTCTAATGACAATTTAGTCCCGACACGACACAGGCGCATCCCAACTTAATTTCCAAAATTGTCATATTATTCACTCGTCACATTATTAATAAAATCAATCCCATATATTACTTTACCCATCTAGTAATACTCAACAAATTCCCAATAATTACTAACTCTCATCACGCAAGTAAATCTTTAAAATGAAATTCCGGATTCTAATATTAAATTAATATCTCAATTAAATTTAATAAATCCCCAATTTTAAAAGCCATAAATTTACCAAATTAGGTTCACTCATGACCCATAATTATTATTATCCGTACTTAGCACAAATTTACTCAATTATCTCACATAACAGATTCATCTCATTTATTCTAACTTATAATCGTTGTATACTCCCTTCTCATCTCTCGAAGTATTCTCTCTCACTAAGTATAATTTCAGCATGTATACCCTCTCTAAGTGTCTGGTCAAAATCTTTCACGAGGATTAATTCTTTAATGAATGTACACACAATTTCTAATGTGTGCCGAAACTCCCCATTAACACAAAATTTCATCCCATATTAAATTTCACTCAACGGAGTCTACTTAGACCCTTATGGTCCTCTTCATAACCCATTATACTCTACAAATAATAATCAAGGGTTCCTGCATATTTTAACCGGATTAAACAAAATGGGGAAAATTATGTAGTTTTCCAGGAGGGATCGATCGATTGAGGAAAGGGGTCGATCAATCGATCGTCGATCGATCGATGCTCTTGGTCAATCGATCGATAAGTAGTTCTTGCCTAGAAATAGCAATTTTGACCTACGGGTTTCATCCACAAATTTACTCCAAAATGCCACTAATGATCCCCAAACTCCCAAATAAGATTACTACCGGTCATATATCCCTATATATATGATTTCCTACATGAAACGTATACAAATTCGTCAAAGGGATTGAATTAATGGGGTAAATTAATATAATTATCAAGAACCCTAATTTTTCAATGAAACTTCCATTCTTCTAAATTCTTTTCCATATTTCTTGCTTTTAAATCCATAGAATTTCGTTGGTAATCCTCTATATATGATTGAGATGTCCATAATATACCTATTTCCTCTAAAACATGTGATTTAAATTCTCTAAGTTATCAAATTCTTCCATGAAACATGCTTTTATCTTTCGTAATCTAACATGGGTGAAACATTAAATAAAAACAAAGCAAGATAGATACTTTCCTGGAATTCAAGCGTCTGATTTGTTGATGAAAAAGATATGGTTACGTTCCTCGTCGTGCGATCTACGTTTTGGTGGTGGTGGTGGTGGTGCAATCGAGTGAGTTCTTGGCCTTGGATTTCTTGGAAAGCTTCCCACCTTCCTCTCTAATGGTCGTTCTTATGTTATATGTTTGTTAAACCTAAAAGACAACTCCTAATGGCTGATATATCTTAAGGAAATTCATGGGTTTAATTACCCAAAAATACAAAATGTCTATAATACCCTCCCGGGATGTCAATTAGGCCCAAAAATGCCCCGAGACCCAAACTAAACCCCCGGGTATGCTTTTCTGACTTTCTCGACCCTTCTGAACACTTTGGCGCACTCGAAACTACGATACGGGTGACTTAAAATTTATTTAATTTTCTAATAATAATTTAGTACCAACACGACACAGGCGCATCCTGAGTTAATTTCCACAATTGTCATATTATTCACTCCTCATATTATTAATAAAATCAATCTCATATATTACTTTACCCATCTAATAATACTCAACAAATTCCCAATAATTACTAACTCTCGTCACGCTAGTAAATATTTAAACTGAAATTCTGGATTATAATATTAAATTAATATCTCAATTAAATTTAATAAATCCCCGATTTTAAAAGCCATAAATTTACTAAATTAGGTTCGCTAATGACCCATAATTATTATTATCCGTACTTAGGCCAAATTTACTCAATTATCTCGCATAACGGATTCATCTCTTTTATTCTCACTTATAATCGTTGTATACTCACTTCTCATCTCTCGAAGCATTCTCTCTCACTAAGTATAATTTCAATAGGTATGCCCTCTCTAACCTTTTGGTCTAAATCTTTCACAAGTCTCAATTCTTTAGCGAACATACGCACAATTTCTAATGTGTGACGAAACTCCCCGTTAACCCACAATGTCATCCCATATTAAATTTCACTCAACAGAGTCTATTTAGACCCTACTGGTCCTCTTCATAGCCCAATATACTCTATAAATAATAATGAAGGGTTCTTACATATTTTAACCGGATTAAAAAAAGGGGACAATTATGCAGTTTTCTAGGAGGGATCGATCGATCGAGGAAAGGGGTCGATCCATCGATCAAGCAGTTCTTACCCAGAAACTGTAGTTTCAACCTACGGGTTTCATCCACCAATTTACCCCAAAATTCCATTACTGATCCCCAAACTCCCAAACAATATTACTACCAGTGATATATACCTGTATACATGATTTCCTATGTGAAACATGTACAAATTCATCAAAGGGGTTGAATTAATGGGGTAAATTAACATAATTTTCAAGAGCCCTAATTTTTCAATGAAACTTCCATTCTTCTAAATTATTTTCCAAATTTCTTGCTTCTAAATCCATACAATTTTGTGGGTAGTCCTCTACATATGATTGAGATGTCCGGAATATATCTATTTCCTTTAAAAGATGTGATTTAAATTTTCTAAGTTATCAAATTCTTCCATGAAACATGCTTTTATTAATTGCAATCTAACATGGGTGAAACGTTAAATAAAAACAAAGCAAGATAGATACTAGACTGGAATTCAAGGCTATGATTTGTTGATGAAAAAGATATGTTTGCATTCCTCGTCGTGCGATTTACGTTTTGGTGGTGGTGGCGGTGCAATAGAGTGAGTTCTTGACCTTAGATTTCTTGGAAAGCTTCCTACCTTCCTCTCTAATGGTCGTTCTTATGTTTTATTTTTGTTAACCCTAAAAAAACAACTCCTAATGGCTGATATATCTTAAGGAAATTCGTGGGTTTAATTACCCAGAAATACAAAATGTCTATAATGCCCTCTTGGGATGTCAATTAGGCCTAAAAACGCCCCGAGACCGGACCTAAACTCCCGGGTACTATTTCTGACTATCTCGACCCTTTCGGACACTTTGGCGCACTCGAAACAACCATACGGGTGACTTATTATTTATTCACTTTTATAATAAAAATTTAGTTCCGACACGATACAAGCGCGTCC
Source organism: Sambucus nigra (assembly GCA_949130495.1). NCBI lineage: Eukaryota > Viridiplantae > Streptophyta > Magnoliopsida > Dipsacales > Adoxaceae > Sambucus > Sambucus nigra. Next base: position 299,007,504 of record OX422217.1, on the reverse strand, counting down.
CGACTTAATTTCCATAATTGTCATATTATTCACTCGTGACAATATTAATAAAATCAATGTTATATATTACTTTACTCATCTAGTAATATTCAATAAATTCCCAATAATTACTAACTCTCATCACGCTAGTAAATATTTAAAATGAAATTCCGGATTAATATTAAATTAATATCTTAATTAAATTTAATAAATCCCTAATTTTAAAAACCATAAAAATACAGGGTATTACATGTGTCACTTCTTTATGTGGGGTTGGGGGTGGTCCCATTGTCGCCTGATCCACCTCACTAGCGGCTGGAGTTACCATCTCCATTGCAGCGCCGATATGTCTAGCCATCATTGTTTGGCTAAAGGGATCAAACTATTCTTGCTTTTTCTATTGGCTAGCCACGAGCGAGCATAGCTTCTCCATAACCTCATCCATTTATGACTAAGAGAGAGCCTACCTAGATCTGGGGCTATCACCATGAGGAAAAATAGAGGTCATTCACTCCGGTGTATGAAAAGAACAAAGGGGTGAATTGGATGAGCTAAGTGAGCTGGAAAAAATCTTGAATCACCCAACAATAGATGTTTCAATCATAATACATGCTCAACCAAGTGTGGAACTGGATCACCGCCGGACAATTAAGTAAGAGACAAGCTAAAAACAAAGTAGAAGAAGATGATGAACCTTCGTTCCCACCGACGGTGCCAAAATGATGACTCTATGAAGTCATCATTTAAATTTATATAAGCAACTCAAGCTCAAGCACAACACAACAATGGATATATATATATATATATATATAGATAGATAGATAGATAGATAGATAGAGAGAGAGAGAGAGAGAGAGAGAGAGAGAGAGAGGCTCATGTGCACACTGAGTTTGCACAGTGCTGATGCACACCAATTTTTTTAAAGCGTTAAAAAAATATTTTTGAGTTTTTTTTATGTGATATTTAAACATTTCAACGGAGCCATGTAAAAAAAATCAATGCAAAAAAACTTTTTTTGCTATTTTTAAAAAATCGGTCAAACTTTCGCATAATTTAAAGTGCTTAAAGGCAGCGAAAGTTTGACCAATTTTTTAAAAATAGTAAAAAACATTTTTTCAACTGATTTCTTTTTACACGGGCCCGTTGAAATGTTTAAATATCACACAAAAAAATTAACTCACAAATATTTTTTTACTATTTTAAAAAAATGATGTGCAAACTGAGTGTGCACATGAGCCTCTCTCTCTCTATGTGTGTGTATATATATATATATATATATATATATATATATATATATATATATATATTTATAAAGAAAAGGAATGTAAATATGAGAAGGAGATGAGGAGAATAGAAATAACACCAAAATTTAAGTAGTTCAGTAGTATCAGCCTATGCCATTATGCAAATAAGTGTGGTTTTCCCTAGAAAGGATTCTCTAATGGCCTGAAATATACAAATCTCAAGGTTTCTTTCTCTATTGGAAGTGATACAGAGTTTTTCTAGGGTTTTACAATTTGTTGATCCTTTCGTCTGGGGAAGAATATGGGTTTATATAGTGTTGTGGGTGTGCATTGTACCCCTAGGTAGGTATAAAACATGTGCATGATGAAACCTCCACTAAGGTGTGGAGACATGTCTCTAGCGCAACTAAATAATGATGATGCAATACTCCCTCATGTGAGGGAAAGATCTTGTTATAACAATTTGTCCATATGGGTTAATGAGCCATAACCCATGCACATATTGCCATGCGTACCCAATCCCACACGCTCTGCTAGGTTTCAACTATCGTTTGTGATGGTCAAAGATGAGGCCGAGTTGTTAGGTCAATACTCTTATGGAATGGTTGTAGGTGTGTTGAACTAAATCTACATACGATCCTCGGCGTCCTTGTCACGGACAAGGCCAAGGGAACGTAGAAGAGAATTTAGGCCACAGATGTTGTCGTCGTATGTTTATGCCGTGGACGTATGGAATAGAGTATTATTACCCTTATAATAGGACCCCTGGTCAATTCATAATACGTCCAGTGTGATGGTTTCCAAAAGGTCGACCTTGGTCGAGTTTGTCCTTACTTAGGACTAGTTTATACTTGGGTATGTAAATTAAGTAACATTCTTATTATGTAACAAGAAACAAATACTAAAATAAAAATGATATAAATATCGATATAAGAAAACCTTCAATTTTCATATATTTAAATCAATTATATTTATAATTGTTTGCCAATAATCAGTAGATACTAAATCTCTTAATTTACAAAAGTGAATACAACTGGTACATACCTCGCATCACTCAATGTAAATGAAATACATCTAAAACGGGTCCTAAAGTCTAATTTTCAAGGCTTGATAGTGAATGTATAGGATGACCGATGTACTCAAGTAAAAATACGATGATGGTACACTGCAATGCCTTAAATAACACGAAGGGTCAAGCCCACCGCAATAAGATAATTGTTATGCACTCAAATTATAAAATTATCAAATATGAGTATAAATAATACTTCCATATTTATATCTTATGTTATGATAAAATGTAACTTTTACATTTACTAATGAACCCTTATATCCCACCATTATCGGTGTCAAAAACTTTTAATTTATATATATTAATAATTGTACCATTAAACCCCCCCGTTGTTTCGTGTATAAGTGATATATAAATAATGTCTGAAACATCTATAACATCATAAATGAGATAAAACCAACCACAACGCTAAAGAAATATATATATATATATATATAGACACACACACACACACACACACACACATACAAAAGAGAGGTTCTTAAGTGACCCAACATAATGAAATTTTTAATGAACCTAATTAGACATTAAGAAATAACCTATAATTCCTTGTTGTAATTGGTTCACTGTGACAACCCCCTACTAAAATAATAGGTGACCAGCCCAATACTCTAATAATCACAGGAATCATAGATGGTCCATTCTCAGCATCACTGTCGATTAAAATAATAGTACGAGATAACCACCAATCATTTTAGAAAACGGATTGTCAGTAAAAGAAAATTTTGAAAGTAAAAGAAAAACATTTAGACAATCCCATTTGCAAAACGGTGGGTATCAAAAACCAACAATAAAAATGACAATATCATAAATAATCACCGAATAAGATGTCGGTGCACAGACTAATACAAATAGTTACACCGAGTATTACATTTCAATATTTACAATATAGTAAATGAGTGCAAGACTTGGACAAACATGTCCGAATAAAAAACTGAACATAACTATAGTACAAGGGAATGAAGCGACTAAACAAATAACCTACAACATCCGCAATATGTCGTAGCTCCATGACAACCGGAATGGAAATATAAATACGGGTGTCCATGCGGTAGAGCACCTGTAACGGCAAAGAGTATGTGCAGAAACAAGAAATATAGATGGGTCAGGGCCCGGTTTGATATGATTCCCATGTGAATAAAATGCATGACAGTTAATTGCGTAAATTCCTCGCAGTTAACAATAATATTTCTCACCTCTCAGTCTAAAAGCAACCTAGCGCAATATCAATGATGATGCTCAGGTTAAATAAAGAACAGAAGGCTAACTTCTCCCCAGTCTCAACACTATGCCCTTATTTGTGCGTGGGGTGTCTCGCAGAGCGAAATTTAAACAAGGAACCCCCCCGATACACTACTACTAGGCAAGGCTGATCGTCGAGATACATTAGACCCTGTACTAATTAATCCAAGTACTAAAGGTTAACTTCTCCCCAGTCACAACACCATGCCCTTATTCGTGCGTGGGGTGTCTCGCAAAGTGAAATCCAAACAAGGAACCCTCCCCCCGATACACTACTACTAGGAAAGGTCGATCATCGAGATCCATTAGCCCCTTAGCAAAATATTATATATATACACATATAAATGAAAGGTCTCATCTACTGCTACTAAAGGATACATAATTATATCCATTCACTATATAACAACATAATTCCCATTTCTTTCTTTAGGAATATATATAAATGGTACAACATTTTATCAAATGTTTACCAATAAATTTCATCGTATACTAATTCATTTCATAGTTCCATTCCTTATCAGGAAAACTAATCATAGTTTTATGCTCTTTGTGGCATTTTATCTCAATTATACATTTTGTAAAAATATCTTCCTTATCAGGAATATAATCATCATCATATGCTCTTTGTGGTATTTTCATCGTGCTCTTTATGGCACTTCCTCATGCTCTTTATGGCATTTTATTGTGCTCTTTATGGAACCCATCATACATCAAGTCCAACTTGATTTAGAATAGTTATAATCATATATATATATATATATATATATAACAATTCTAAGACCGTCCGTCCGGGTTTCCCCACTGTGCGTGCCCCTAAATGGCTATCATCTTCCAGGGCCTATCATTTTGACAACCTGGGATCTTACCGAAACGTCGGGAAGCGTCCATATGCCTGCGGGATAGTCAAGACCACACCCGGAATCTCCTACCCATCGCAAAAAATATACAACACAAACGCTCATATGGCCTAGGGACTATATCCACCTTGCATTCATTAGTCAGGGGGCTTCACCACAATGCGCGAACTTCCCTTAAGATAGCGATTTAGAGAGGGTGTGCATCCATACCTTTCTAACATTTATGAAAGTCATCTTCCTTTTCATTTGAAAACATCCGTTTTTACATTCTCAAAATCATTTGTACTTATTTATTAGTACAATATTAAATAATATTCATTTCTTATTCTTAGAGTTATATTTTATTAATGACTTAGGACCCGAAGTACCAACAACCTCAACTTGTCCCCAAGACTTCAATGTAATATCATAAACCATTTAAAATGAATCTCCCTCAAGGAGTGTCTCCCAAATGTCTCAACATTAATATTTTATCTTCAATTTATCTTTCGGTTAATCTCTTATTTCATTTGGACACCAACCTATACACTTTAGCCCTCGAGGTAAGCCTAATCATCCCGTTAATCTTAGGACATTAGTCTACTTAAAAACCACCCTCTTGGACTCCCCATACTTCCCAAAGGAAGGTACCTAAACCTTGGACCTAAAAGAAAAAGGGCTAAAAATTAAACTAAGAAAATCTCACAAAAATAGGGGAACCGAATCGATTCGCCCCTTGGGACGAATTGATTCACCCTTATGAATCGATTCGCTAAACAGCTGAATCGATTAGGTGAGAAAAAATTGACTTTCTGCATTTGCTGAATCGATTCGGTTTTAACCTGAATCGATTCGGTCTGCCAGACCTATAGCCTATCCCTTATCCGAATCGATTCTCCAAAACTTAACTACACATGCAATTTATAACATTAAATCACATCTAGCAAGTAAGAAACTTGCCTCATGGTTCGTAGTCTCCGATCCCCCTCCGGTAGCAACGAAAATCCGGCCCAAATCTTCATTTCCTCTCTTTTTCTCCATTTCTCCCAACTCTCTCTTCTCTATCTCTCTCTCTCCTTTGGCTTTTCTCACAAATGAAGAAAGAAAAAGGGGTGGGGGACTTAAACGGGTCTTAAAACATAAATGCCCTCTTTTAATTGCTAATACACCATTAAAATGACTCGTATCCACATAATTGAGTCATAACGCGTTAAAAGTGCCCGAAACTCCAAAATACAACTTGGCACTTATTTCGACTATCTCAGCTATTCTAAAAACAACCGCACCCCCTATTTTGGCATTCGGGAAAGTGTGAACATTTTTTTTCCAATTTTATTTTATTTCATCAATTATACCTCAATTTAAATATGAGTCATAACCGTCTTTTTACATATAACGACGCAATATATCACAATATAATTCCATTTACCTTCTCATCCGGTTAATAGACAAAACATAGTAAATATTATCCCTTAATATCACGGGAAACAATATTTACTCCAACTTCCCCTATTTTATAGAATTAGCCCATCGGGCAAAATAACATAAAATAGCCGCTCAAAAGCATGGGTTGTTACATTCACGTTAGTTGCAATGAACACACGTGTGATATGCGTGTTTTTAATACACATACATGGAAAACCTTACCCCCCCCCCCCCCCATCTTCCATTAGAAAACCATAAAGTTTACAAAGTATACCTTAAGAATTGTTGGCACGGGTGATTCACCACCCAAGTCTAGGTCATCACTTGGCAGGGATCGTCGATCGAGAGCATTGTTAAGGTTTAGGAGGAGTCGCTTATGGTACACTTAATATAAATGTGTAAGTGCAAGCTTACTAGTCATTTCATTTTGGTCTACTTAATTCTTAGTAATACACAGGCACACATATGTTTGAAAAATGGTTGTTTTGCCAAAAAAAATTTCATATATTGTCTATTTACTTTGTGTAGGAGATGCAATGCAAATGCTATTGGTAATTCGGAAAATAATCTTTATGTTAAGGGTTTATCTACATGAGTTACTACCACTGATCATGAGAAGTATTTTAACAATGATGGAAGATGGGGGGAGGGGGGTTGGAGCGGGGTAAGGTTTGTGAGGTGGGTGTGTATATTAATTAATACATGTGTCCGTTGCCACTGGCAAGGACCAATTACAGTAAGGAATTAAGGTTATTTTTTAATGTCTTATTAGGTTCATTAATTTTGTTCACTTAAGAACCTCTCTCTCTCTCTCTCTCTTTGTGTGTGTGTGTCTATATATATATTTTTTTCTTCTAATTTCATATAAGTGTGTAGTATACGAAACCATGACAGCAAATCGAGCCTAGCATCATATCATACTATAAAATACTAGACCCGTAGTGTGTAGCCTAAGAAAGTCATAACAATTTATGTAATTCACCAAATAAAATAAGCCCACTCCTTATGCGTAAGTTAAATTATATATACACCATCCACGTAACCCAATTCATCATACCAATTATGTCTTATCACTTAGAATTATATAAATCATAAAATTTTCATTCTTAATCACGAGTTAGGGACTCATACCCAACAATAAAATCCCAACAACTAGTATTCATTAATAAGTACACTAATCATATTTCAAGAGGTGAAGACGTATGTTTATACTTGGGGTATTTCAATAGTTTAACTTTTAGTATATTATTGAGAAGAGAGAAAATATATAAATTTCACTTAAACATATAAATTTGTCCCTGCATTTTTTATTCGGATATAAATACCTATTTTAATTCTCAATTTCTCATATGTGTTCTATAAGCATCCAATAGATAACCAAATCTAAATTTCCTATTTTGCAGTATCCAAGGGAACTCAAATCTCATACTAAAAGGATGAATGAAATATGTGATTTCAAATTATGAGAAATCTACTACTTTATAATTTACAATTATAACAAGAATATACAATTCTCACCCTTAAATTATATTATAGTATATAAGACTAAAATATCAAGTCTACAGCTTAAGGAATTTTATTCTTTTGTTTATTTATAAAAATCACCATTTAGAGATGTCATCAATAATAAGTAAACCCTAATTTTCTCAACACAAAATTTTGATATTTACAAAAATTATTTAGGTAGAAAATACTATTTAACTCATGAGAGTAGAGAGTAAAATTATTTTGCCTCAATTGAAGGAATTAATCCTCAAATGTGTTGAAATAGTGTAGAGAAAAACCTATTTGATTTGGTATAATTGTGTGTCCAATTTTCCCTCCAAAAGACCTTTAAAAGTTTCCCAAACGATGCCCCAAAAATTCTTCGTGAAAAATATAATTTCGGCTATAATGAAAAATAATATTTTTAGGGTTGGTAATATATATTTTTGTGAAATTTGGCTGAGTTTTAAGGGTCAAATTATGGACAAGGAATGGGAGGCTAGTAGGGTTTTTGTGTACTACTATATGGAGGATAAATGAGAACCATCACCACCAAATTTCTCAAATGTTCTCATTTTAATTTTAATTTTTTTAATTTTTATTTATTTAATTACACTTTAACTCCTTTATCTTTACTTCTTTAATAACCCAAACCCTAGAATTTTCTCCCAGTAACCACCTTATTACCAAAGTATCCTTTATCTTAAAGTATAATTCCCTTTGTTCAAAACTTTAAATTTACTTTCTATAACTACAGCTGAGGTCCGTACTTTTATTTATTTACGATTCAGCCCAAACACTATATTAATTCACCAAATAAATCTATAATTCATAATAAATTTAATAAATCATCTAATGAATTCAATATTATATAACTCTCATAAATTGTATTTCAACTTTCAGTACAATAAATAGAATTTTGTCTTTGACTTAAAATAATTATATAATTCAAGTGCCCACTTAAAAATAATTTTTTTAAATTTTACCAATTTTATAGTTAATTAGTTACATTCCTTTAAAATTACGGGGCAATAAAATATGGAGGTATGGAAGATGCAATTTATGAAAGATCTTATGATGTGAAGCCAACTAAAGATGCCCAGTTATTTCGGCATCATTTTTCATGAGGCACTCAAATTTCCTTTATCCTTTGAAGGTAGTTCTTATTATAATAAATGTTCAAGAGGGTGCGTATTACGTACCAAAACGAAGACCCAATAAAAACTATTTATGCACACATAAAAAGTCTATGTTTCAATATTCACATAAGTTTTATCAATCATATCACGTGTTAATCTTGTTTAAGCGTATAGGTGAGAAAGATGCAAAAAATTTAATAAAAACATAACATTCGATGTACGAGGAGAAAAATCCACTAACAGGAAAAACCTCATGTCAATACAATAATCTCACTAAAAACATGGTAAAGACTTACAGAGAAGATTAACGCCTAACGCTACTTTATCACTAACTCATACCTCACACTTTTTTCTCCGATTCATAGAAAGCCGCAGAGCTTTATATGCCCATAGAAGTTCTTAAGATATCTTATGTATTGACACATGTCAATAGCGTTGCACAATGCTTCGTCTTCAAACTTGGAGTTAAAGAACAATGAACCCAAAAAAATACTCAAATATTGAAATACTCTTGTTGGGAGAAAGACCCTAAAGTGTATTAAAAAGTTAGTTTTTTAAAGTATACTCTTGGTAAAATCTTCATCTGCTTTAATATTAATCAACCTCGAGAAAGAGAGATGATTAAATTCAAAAAAAAAAAGATGAAAGAAAAAGATTAACTCAATTTAAAAAATGGGTTCCCTATTTTTTTAAATGTTTTCTCATCTTCTTAGGAAAGAAGAAAATGTAAAAACACACAACCTTTCTTAGTATTTTTGCAATTTAAATAATCTGCGAGAGATATTTTGAAATGAAGAGAAACAATGTTTTAAATAAGGAATATCACATAAAGGGTTATAAAATACCAAGGCAAGATACAAAGTCAGATCTCTTACACAAAGCATGTTTGAGAGAGTTGTTGGGGGATACCAAGTCCCTTCAGCAACCAAAAAGTGAATTTTTTAAAATACTTGCATTAAATTAATTATGAAATTATCTAATATGCCAACCTAACATGTAATTTCACTTATGAATTATGTGTTATAAAAATAATTATGAAATTTTGACTTAATACACGATAAAGCATTAATTAAATACTTCAACATGACTATGTATTACAATTGACTATGGAATGGCTCGGGGTCCGGTATTGAGGGTTTTCTTGTTTGGATTATCCATTTGGTGTTGGGTTCCACCAACCATGAAGTAGTTCCTTATAATGTCGTGTTGCACCACATTATTGAACAATAAAAAAATTTGACCTTCGAAATTATGTTGGTTAATTTAACTAAAAGGTTGGGTTAGTTGAATAATTAATTATTGCATCCTTTGGGATAAATTTAAGACATTTAAAGTACCTATTTTTAGCTTAAAATGACGCATAGACCTATTGTGTTAGTATAGAACCTGGGTAGAGTTTTAAATCATTTGATGTTAATTTTGGAATCTTTTAGGTGAGGTCCATTTGGGCCCAAGTCTAATTTTGGGATTCAAGGGTTTTAAAAAAACTTTATGGATCTCATTTGTCATATATCATATTTTGTAAAGAACATAAAGTCTAAAGAGAAGAAAGAGCTGGAATGATCTTGCCCTAGTTTTCTTCATCAAATTGAAAGACACAAGTTTATTTAGAATGAAAGTGTGATTATTTTGGTTCATATTATATTTATTCATGTGAATCTATATAAAATTATGATTAAAATATAAATTTCATGATTAAATCAACTAATTTCATAACTAACATAAGTTAGATTGTAATTAGGTTGATTCCTTATGACCTGATTTGATATTATTAGACATTATTAGGAATTTTTTATTCATATTAATTATTCAAAAACCCTATGATTATATTCTTTAATCAGTTAAGTTCTAAATTAAATTGAAATAATAAGAAATTCTAGGGTTCTTGAGTAAGAAAAGGGGGTTTCCAATTGAATCTTTTAATATAATTTCCATCTGTGTGTTATATGCGGTTTTGATGTTCAGATGTATTATAAAACTTAAATGAAGGTTTTAAAATCATTAATGGAGGTTTGTGATGTGATTTTTAAAATTAGAAAAGATTAATCCCATAAGGGATAAACTTTAGCTTATTTATAGCGATCGATCGATCGATGGTAGGTCGATCAATCAATGCTGACAAGTTTTTGCCATTTTTCCTTATGGATTGCTTAGATAGATTATGTGTTTTGGAGTTGATTTAGGGGCATAATTTAGAGTAAATTGACTCATGTGAAGATGTAGTTTTGTAATTTTGAGGAAGGGTTAGGTACCTAAACCTTATAAAAGTATTAAATTGAATAATTCATGATTAAGAGTATATTTCCATTTATGAGTAGGATATCTTATCGTGTTGATTATGAAATGCGTACCATGTTTAAGTGCTTATTGATTAGGCATAAATTCTTCATATTTATCCCCTTAATTTCGGTATTTTTATGATCCCGTGCGGTGTAAATAACTTGGATTAGTGTCATATTTATGCTACTAACCCTTGTTGGCAATTATTTTGTATTTTGAGTATCTCTTATGTGTTTTACAACTATTTCATTCAAAAAAGATGGAAAAGAGAACTCAAAATAGTGACAGAAACCAAGAATCGAGGAGCTGAAGGGCATTTTCGTAATTTTTCAGCCTTAGTCCGGAGGTGGAGCCAACTGGAAAGTTGAATAGCTTTCAATTACAAGAACATTAGAAAAAGCGGCACCTCAATCCGAGTTACGGTGAAGAAGTTATGCCCATTTGAAGTTGAGAAGAAATCCAAGAAAAAAGCTGTCAGATCCGAACCGAACCGAAGTTGAGGAAAAAGAACCGGTCCGCCCATTTGTCACGCACCAGATTCGTTACGAAATTAGTCATGCTCCACATCAGTTACAAAATTAGTCACGCTTTCTAAATGTGAGAAATTGGCAGATAAGGGATTTTTATTTTGTGCTTATCTTTTAGCCAAAAGAGTTTTATGTTTTGGGAACTCTTCTAACCGACCTCTAGCCTATATATTTAGTCATTGGGACTCTTTTTATTGAGATTTCATTGATGTAAAAGCTTCATAACAAGTAGGAACATCTAGGAGAAGGATTTACATATTTTGCACCTTTAATTCAAGAGTTTTTTCAGTTTTTCTTCCATCTTTGATTTCTTCTTGCATGTTCTTGTTCTTCAATCCTGGTAACTTTTATTTTCAGCACTTTTATTATTATTTCACCATGCTAGGCTAGATTTTCCAAGGCCGGGATACATGAACCCAGTCTGATGTGTTAGTTTTAGGTGTATAACATTAACCCTCTGAATTTAGTGATTGATTACGACCGTATTGCGTAGGAACACAACAATTATAGATCTTTATATCTCATTTGCCTCTGCGTAACCGAGATGATTTAGAATGCAATTCGAGTGTCACTGTCGCGATACCGATTTACTCGTCCTCGGATTAAGTATGACGCGGGCTTCAACCTCGTATACGTAATGCTTGGGAGTACTAAATTCTGGGTCTAATTAATCATTTAAATTTACGATTAGTATTTTATCTGCAATACACTAGGGTTGGGGGATTGTGTCTCTACCTTAATTTTTCCAATTAGTTTTAGTTAACTTCTTTATTTTTTCCTTTTTCCTTTCTCACTCAATCATCATCTTTTACACTTTATTTTTTGAAGTAATAAATCAATTAAAATCTATCAAACATTCCCTGTGGATTCGATACCCAGACTCACCACTATACACCGCAAGAGTGTAGTTAAAGTTTAGGTTTTTTTTGTATTGTGATCGGAAGCCGATAACAACAACTAGCGTATTTACACGAACGCTCGGTTTTCAACACGATCAAAATGGCGTCGTTGCCAGGGAATTAGGTAGACTTTAGGTTAGGTTGGTGTGGTGACAATTATTTTGCAACAAAAATAAATAAGAAGAAAGCATTCACCAAGTGAGAACAAGGAATATAAAATGACAATCACACAACAAAGGATGTATGTGGTTCAGCAAAGATGTACCTACGTCCATGGTGGTGCAGTCGATATTATTTCTATATACTCCGGAGAGTAATTACAGAGAATACAAAAACTTGTCCTTTTTCCCTGGACCTAGGGTTTAATATATACATGTACATGTAGGCAAGTGGAGGTGATGGGTTCCCCCACGTCTTCCATCTCCCCTATAACTTCCCTTAATGAGAACGTGGGGGGAGACCAGATCAAAATAAGAGATGAGGGGCCTGGACTTTGGGCCGCCAGGACTGGGCTACTCGTCCAGGCCCATGGTCCTAATTCTGGGTACCCACAGTTGGTTAATCACGAATTTGACCTTTAAAAAAATACAAAATACAAAATACAAAATACAAAAATATGGGTGTCACGTTTTTGAATTGCCCAATTTGAAATGTCTTACTTTAACTCCGTTGGTGGGTTAAATTGTTATGATAATAGTGAGGAGGAGGAGGCGCTCAAGATTTATAAACATTAGATCAATATCATTAAAGATGAGTATAAAAAATACAAGCCCAGTGTTAAGGCCATCCAAATTTATCAAAATGAATTGCTTGAAGAAAAAAGACGTGAAAGAGAATATCGGGATAAAAATCGTTATTGGGAGTAAGAGTTAGATGCATTATTTGAACCCAATGAGGATTTTTCTTCCGATATTTTCGAAGTTGAAGAATGTTTTCAACCAAATAAGGAATCTGAGGTTCTAGAACCAAGGAAGCCTACTTTGGAAGAACTCATGCTTATTAGAAAAAAGTAATTCGACGACCTTGTTGCTACAGAGTTGAAAATTAGAGAAACTTGCAAGGAGATTAATGATTATTTGGACAGCTTAGAGAAGTCGAGACTTGCTCTTCACCTAACACTTTTGAGGATAAAATCATTGAGAGTGATCCAAGTTATTTTGAATATCAACCTCTTATAAACATTGCAAAATCTACTAAGGTTGAAGATCATTTGTCTCCTTGTATACCCACTATTATCGAACCATTAAATCCATCACAAGAACTGGATGAATGTCTTGAGGATATTGATCTGATTATTGTATGGGAATGTTTTTTTGAGATGCTTCGTCTTACGGGCCATACACTTAGACGTGTCACTCCACCAGATCCAGTTGAAAATTTTAGGGAGAAGATTTTGAGGACAAGGACCCTTTGCTTAAATTGTTCTCCAAGATGAAATATTCCTTTTTGTGTACCCATCTTCCCATACTACTTGAAAATACTTTGGGAGGGGATCTATTTTTCTTGGATACCAATGGTACTTGTCCCCCTGTGTACTCAAATCCCTCATTATCCCCCTAAAAATTTTAATTGGTGAAGATTCATTTCTTCCACTTTGCACATTACTTCCGTTGTTCAAACGGAATTCTTATTTTTCGGGAGGCATGCTTTCTAGTGAGGGTACACCATTAATCCCTCAAATTCAAATTGTATTTTTGGTGGACCCTCAAATTTTTCGACTTCTAGTGTATAATTTATTAGAATTTGAAAATCGTAGGTTGTACAATAGTTAACTTATTTCTTGTTTTTTTAGTTTAGAATTTTTGTTATTCTTTTTGCTATGCTTGTTTCTAACATGTTTTGTAGATTCAATGGACTCACATTCATCGGGGATCGCTCCAATTGGGTAATATCTTTCCTTTCCTCTCTTTATGTTGTGTTCTTGATTCGCATTGAGGACAATGCAACATTTAAGTTAGGGGGTGTGGGATATTCTTCCAATTTATTGCTTAGTTTCATTGATTTGATCACATGTTGGTTCCAAGTATGTTTTTCTTAGCTAATTTTAGAAAAATTCAAAAAAAAAAATTCAAAAATTTTGAAAAATTCCAAAAATATTTTGGTTCAAAATAAATAAAAATTGGAATTCAAATTATTCACAAAATATCATTAAAAGTCGATTTAAAGTCTCGAGTTGTAAAATTCAAATACATAAAGCCGAAATTGATCAATGATGGAAATTGAGCGAAAATTGACGACTTAACGAATAAGTGTGGAGATTAACAACCCGATGAGATTCGAGCCTATCACTTTTTGTGAGTTTTTAAATCAATTCGAGTTAATTGTTAATGATGGAAATGCTTTTGCGTATTTTTTTCGTTGCTTGAAAAGCTCCTTCTAATCAAAATCCTCAAATTACCTACAAATATAATAACTCAAGCATAGCGGAAAATAAGGATGTCAATCCTAATCTAAGGAGTGAAATGCTAAGCATGAGAGTATAAAGAATATTATTCACTTGATCACTTTTTTTTTTACTTTTGGATTTTTCTAATTTTTTTTTACTTTTTCAATATTAAAACAAGTTTTGAGGATGAGTGAATATGACTAAGACTAATAACAAAAATAAAAGTAATCAAACTAAAATAAAGTGTGACAAAAATACTAGTAAGTGATGGAAATGAGTGAGAGTGTAATTAAATGAGAGAAAAATATTCAAGGGAAGAGAAATCCACCCTCAATTCCCCAAATCAACTAAACTTGTATTATTTTAATTTCATCAATTTCCAAAATATTTAATTAATTCAAAAGCTAATTCTCATTAAACTAGTGAATTAATTAAATACTCTTTTAGAAAAGAAAATTTAATTCCCACAAGCACTACTCTAATTGAATTAAAATTAATCAAACAATTTATCCCCTAGGAATAATTTGTCCAACTAATTTTAAATTGAAAGAAATTAATAAAATCAAGAGTAGATGAAAATTAGATTAATATTAAAATCAAATGATAGGTCTATCTCTAGCTTAAATCACTTGATCAAATATTAATTAAATTTTCATACCTTTCTCAAGGTTGATTTACCATTTCTCAATGTGAAAATAAAGTGGGGATCAAATATACAACTCAAAGGAAATTATCAAAATTAAAATTAACAACTAATTTGATTTGGATTCATGAGGGTTTCAATCACCCCCTTGAATGGGGTGATTACCCCTCCATAATCATCATCCAATAAAAATTAGAAACAATTAAAAGCATGTAATAAAAATTAAGGAAGAGATGATCAAACCAAAATTCCTCTTGAAATAGTACTAGACTTCAATAATTTTTTTTATAGTTACACACTCTAACAAAAATTTCTCTCTAAAAAAATTAACTCAAAAACTCTAACTCTTTCTACAATTTTCTCTCTCTAGTCTTCTTCTCTCCAAAAGCTCTTTGAATTAGGGTCTTCATCTTCTTTTTATACTATGCATGGAACTAGGGGTATTTTTGGAAGATTCATGATGTAGGATAAAATGGGGAGAGATTTTTGGAATAAAGGTGAGGGTAATTTAGGCTTTAGAAGAGTGCATGCGGTTATGGTGGGGTCATGTGAAAAGGTGAGGTGTGAGGATAAATGGTGGAGGAAAAAATCTGATTTGTGTGCACATGGGGATAGTTTGGGAAAAAAAGGGATAAAGGTTAGTTAGGGGTATTTGGGTAAAAAGAGAGTATAAGTGGGTTATTTGGCATATGGGGTAATTGTTTGTTATTTGGTTTTGGTCTTGCAGATCGTGGCTTGCTTTGTGGAGGTTTAAAGTTGGAAATGGGGAATGGGTTTGTATTTTTGAAATGGGTAATGGGTTAAGTTTTTCTTGTTAAAGAAGCATGTGGGTATTTGTTGGTTTGGGGAATTAAGTGGCATTTGGTTTGTTTGTTGGCAGGTGAAGGTTACGATTGTTGGACAAGGGGTAAAATGGGTCTTAGTAGAATGGAAGGTCGGAGCCAGGGGCTGTTGGCGGAATCGGCACGGGTTCTGCAGGGCAGGGATCGGGTGGAGAGAGAGGGGGGCCGGGTCAGGTTCTGCAGGGCAGCCAGTCTGAGGTCAGGAGGAGGTGCGACGGGGTTATCTCTGGCACAGGTGACGGGGTTGACATCCCGCTAGAGGTGGGTGGTTCCCAAGGGTTTGGAGGGTTGGGTCAAGCGTCGGGTTTCTGGGTTGAGAAGGGTAGGGCTCGGGTTGGATTGGCACCGGGGTTTTGGGTTTGGAAAGGGTCATGATCGATTTTGGGTTTGTTATTGTAAATGGTTTCTTAGGTTTCTAATGGTCGGAGGTTGAATTTGTTAATGGAGGGAGAGGAGAGAGAAAGGTTGTTGGGATTTGTGGAAGATGATGAGGGTGAGGGTGAGGGTGTGATTTGTTAATGGAGGGAAAGGAGAGAGAAAGGTTGTTGGGATTTGTGGAAGATGATGAGGGTCATGATTGTGTGTGGTGGAGGTGTATGGCTTAAGGGTAGGGTTGTGTTTCGTTCGGATCGGATCGAAAATGCATGGTTCGAAAAAATTTCTGAAATTTTCGGCAAAAAAATCGGCGTGCCGATTCCGAATCCGAATTTTTTCGGAATTATAGTTTTTTTTCTGATTTCGGAATTTTCAGCAAAATCGAAATTTTCGGAAAATTCGGAAAAATATTATTTTCGGCAAAATTTGGAATTTTCGGAAAAATCATAAGAAAATTATTTTCGGCAATATTCGGAATTTTCGGAAAAATCAGACAAAGGTACAGTTTTAAAATATATATATATATTATTAAAAAATATATTGCCCAATATTTTTTTATTCTCAATTGCCCTCACCTATTTTATTCTTGTTCTTTTTTATTAATTTTAGTCTAGTACCACTGTACCACATTATTTCTTCAATATTTTGGACTTTTTTTTTTTATGGAAAGCAATCTTAAATTAGTAGCAATCACAAATTAGTACAAAGCAGTCACCTAATTTACAGGTGATTTTTCATATATTGATTGCACTATTTTACAAGTCATGTGGTTTATACAAAGCAGTTGCCTATTTTATACAAAACAGTCATAAATTTCATATAAAGCAGCCCTATGAATGTATTACAAAATACTCGTGCTTTTATAGTCTGAAATAATCCTAAAAATAGTCCAAAACAACCCTAAAAATAGTCCAAAACCAAAACAGTCCCAACAAATAATTAGTACAAAACAGTCCTAACAAATAAGTAGTACAAAACAGTCCAAATTAGTCCAAAAACAGTTACAAAAACAGTCCAAAACAAATTCAAAACCGCTACAAAGCTTCCAACTCTAAGCATCATCCATTATTGCACTCCATTGAACATCCGCATCCCATTTCCTGTTTTACCAAAAAAAAGTATTAATCAACCAAACAAAATATGAATTTGAAAATTAAATGTTAATTATAAAATGTAATATAAATGTTAACAATACCAAAATTCAACTAGTCGATCCAAGCGATAAACCTTTCATCTCCTCTAGTACAACTACAATGACAAAAAAGAATAAAACGAATTGTTATTTATTTCCAATATAAATTGAATGTATATATTGAAACAAAGTTGGGGAAAAAATACCATTTTCAATTGCTTCAAGTGCCTCAATTGTATCTTCAACACAAAACGGGAGTAAAGGATTCCTAAGCCAATCTTGGGTGCATAGAAAACATTCCACAATAGAAGGAGTTAAAGAATTTCGAAATTGGTCAAGCACCCTACCGGTCGTACTAAAAGCGGACTCGGAAGCAACCGATGTCACGGGAATGGATAACACATCACGGGCCATTATTGCAAGTGCGCGATACGTTATAACTTTACCTTTCCACCAAGCAACAACATCAAAATGATGCTCATCATTCTCCACAACACCATCACTCAAATACCTTTCCAAGTCATTGGAAACATCCGCATAATCCTTTGTCTTTAAAATACCTCTAAACAAATCTTTTGCCTTTGGTCTTTTAGTTACTTTTTCATTAAGATTGGAGTCTTTGGGCACATCACCTTTATCGTGGGGGGTAGAAAAACCAAGACCCACATAAGGTGTCTCTCCCGCTTTGTAGTAATTATAAAGCCGATTCATTAAATCTTTCAATTTTTCCACAAACACTTCCAATTTGTAAGACCTTTCAACTTCGGAAAAATTAGCACATTTCTCCAAATATGAGGAATACCAAAACTCAACAAATTTTAATTTATATCGAGGATCCAAATCCAATTGCAACAACCAATATTGGGTTAAGAGAATCAAAATTGCAATACTTGTCAAATTTTACATCCATTTTAATGGCTATGGCACGAAACAATTCATCATCACTATCTAAATGCTCCATGAGAAGGTCTTTAACTTGTGTTAGTTCATCAAAGTATGTATTGGAAGTGACATATTGAGAACCCGACACACGCTTTGTAAGTTCATAGAATTCTTCTAAAAAAGTGTGCAAGGATTTTAATTTTCTCCAATCACTCTCATCTAATATACCTCTTCCTTCCACATTACACTCAATCTTATAATTGGGGTCCACCTCATCTAAACGATCAAATACCCTCTCAAACTCCAACGCCGCATTTATCATTAGGTAGGTTGAATTCCATCGTGTCTTAACATCCAAGCACACCCCCCGCTTTGTTTCTAACATTTCATCCACAACACACTTATTAAAGAGTTGCATACGTGAGGGACTACTTCGCATATATTTGACACTTCGCCGAAGACGCTTGATTGTGTCCTTAACCTCCTCAACTCCATCTCTCACAACAAGATTTATGACATGTGCAAAACATCTAATATGAAAGAACTCACCCCCCAATAACAAAGCGTTTCTTTTATTTAATCTTTTTTTCAAATCTACGATACACGTGTCATTGTTTTTTGCATTGTCGAGTGTGATAGTCATTACCTTTTCTAAACCCCATTCCATCAAACAACTCTCCATTGCCTTAGCAATTACCTCACCCTTGTTTGTATGTGGAAGTACTCGAAAATTAATGATTTTCTTATGAACAACCCAATCTCTATCAATAAAGTGAGCGGTCAAAGCCATATAACCAAGATTTTGTAACGATGTCCACATATCAGTGGTGAGGCATACTCGTGTATTAAAATACTTAAAATATTCTTTCAACTTGGTTCTTTCCTCGTGATACATGATTAAGCAATCCTTAGTTAATGTTGTTCTACAAACCACATGAAACTTAGGTTGCAAATCCGCACAAAACATTCTAAACCCTTCCTTTTCCACATGATTAAAAGGGAGTTGATCAATAATTACCATTCTTGTTAAAGATTTGCGGCATCTATCTTGATCAAATCTCCAATTACAAGGTTGAGATTTTATCACGGAAATAATGGTTTGTGTCGTCTTATCTCCTTCATAACCGGGAAAATCTTTACATTTTTTTAAATGATTCCACAATTTGTTAGTTCCCCCAGAAGATGGTGCAAGTATTGTTACATTGCAATACTTGCACTCACAAGTGCCCGAATTTTTTTTTGCGCCCTCAATCAAGTGTTTTTCAAAATATTCCCATACACCCGACGCTCCGTGATGCCCACCTAAACCAGATTTTGAGCCTATCTTTGTTTTTTTTATTATTATCAGGGTTGGGTTTGCTACTTACTCCAGCATTTTCATCCATTGTTGACGACATGCAATCAAATTAAATAAAGAAAGGATACCTGTTTTGGGGTTGTTTTATTATCTCTCCCAATCCCCGCTATATTTTGTAAATTTACACCCCTACAAAATAATTAAAAAAAACAATCAAATATACTCGTGTTAGTAAAAAAACATAACAGTGATAATAATAATAATAAAAAAACAGAAAGAGAAACAGATCTATTTTGGTTTGAGTTTTTTTTATATATTACAATAGTATCATTGAGTCCCACTATTATATATTACAATAGTATCATTGAGTCCCACTATTGATTTTTGTTTTTGGTTTTGAGTTATAAACAGAAACAGATCTATTTTGGTTTGAGTTTTTTTTTTTTTTGCAACATTACAAATACACCAATCGATTAAAATAGCACATCTAATAGCAGATATTAGTGGACTGAAAAGCGATTAATATCTATATCTGTATATATATAATATCATATACACATCGCAGAGGGAGGGAGTGATGGACAAGTGAATGGTGTTAAATGTGCAGGTGATGTTCGCTGGTGGGGATGTGGGCATGAGATTGTTTAAAAAAATCTCATGCCTCTATTTAGTGATCCACCATTTACAGAGAAAACCCACCCACCAGACCCATCTTAGCCCCAGAAACAAAGCTCGCCGAAAGGTTGTGGAAGACGGAGAGCGGCGGTGGAAGACGGAGAGCGACGGCAGGGGTGGAAGACGGAGAGCGACGGCAGGAGTGGAAGAAGGAGAGCGACGACAGGAGTTGTGGAAGGCGGACAGCAACGACGGTGGAAGACGACGGAGAGCGACGGCAGAAGTTTTGTGAGATGTGAGAGGGTGAGAGAATTTTGTGAGATGTGATCGGCGGAAGTTTTCTAAGTTTTCTAAGTGTGAGATGGTAACTTAACCTAGTTTTCTAAGTTTCAATCCAAGGGTTATTACAGGTTGTGGCAAAATGGTAACAATCCAAAGGCTGTTATAATTTATAAGTTAAAGGGATATTATAAAAATCGGCAATTAAAATCGGCAATCAAAATCGGAAACATAATCGGAAAAATTTTCGGAAAATAATTCGGAAATTCGGATCGGAAAAAATCGGAAATTCGGAAAATAAAAAAAATTCCGATTTCAGATCCGATTTTTTTCGAAAAAATCGGAAATCGGAAAATCGGAAATCGGCAAAAAACAAAACTTTCCAAAATCGGAAAAAAAATCGGATCGGAATTCGGAAAAATCGGAAAATCGGAAAAAAAACACAGCCCTACTTAAGGGTGAGGGTGAGGGTGTGTGTAGGATATGAATGTGGGTTTAGGATGTGTCTTTGTGTGTGTGTTTAATTAGGACCCCCGAAAAATATAAACTAAAACTAAAATTAAAATTAATCTGAATTAAAAATTAAACTAAACTAAAAATAAAAAGTAAAACAAAATAGACACGACACGACACACTAAACAAACTCTAAAAAAAACTAAACACAACTAAAATAAAAACTAATAACTAAAAAAAATAATTAATAACTACTTAAAAATATAAAATCCTATAAAATAAAGACAAAAAAAATAAAAAAAATAAAAATCTAAAAAGAAATAAAAATAGAAATCTATAAGACTAAAAACTAAAAGCCTAAAATAAAATCTAATAAATCTAAAAATAAATGAAATCCTAAAAAAAACTAATTCTAATAAAATAAAACTAATGAAAAATAAAATAGTAAAATAGTAAAATAGTAAATGAAACCTACAAATTCTAAATAATTCTAAAATAAAATCTAAAAAATAAAACGACACTAATTAAAAATCTAAAAAAATTAAAATAAAATAAAAAGGGATCAAACCAACACACACGAGGCTTGGGTGACGGTTTAGGGATAAGTTTAGGGTAGGCTAGGGTACGGGACAAGAGTATTAGCTCCATTCTAACTGCAATTGGCCTCTAAATGTAGCTTTTGATACCGAAACTGCAGTTAAGCCTGCATGACAAAAATTTAAGCGCATAAGATCCATATTGTCGAGAATTAGCAACTAAATATATCTATTCGGGGTATATATTGTACAGTTTTGGGTGTTTATCACATCACCCCCAAACAGAGCGTTGTTAGTCCTCGAGTAATAAGATAGAGAGAAAGAGAAAGATAAGAAACCAAAAGTGTACCACTTTCGCGGGCACTTAGCATGTGCAACAAGCCTTTAAACCTATAGGTTGCCCTATAGGACGAGTTGTGTCTCGTGAGGGTTTACAGGGAATATACCCACAAAATTCTTATTTGCAAAATGATTTATTTGAAAGGCTGCCAATCTCTTATTAGACATATAATGATCGCACAATCCATCATGAGATAAATGATTTCAGAAATACAGGCTAGAATTATAAAAAAGTTAGCTAAGTAAATACACAAGGCACATCCTTCCTAGAACTCAACGTGTGTAGTGTGAATCAGTCAAAATGGGTCGAGTATCATAAGAGTAATTCCTAGATTGCCTTGTTGGAATCAACGCTTCAACTTCAAATCTCATGGATATATCTCTCGCAAACGAACTCTCTAGATTAGGGTAAGTTTGTCGCTCTTCTGTGTGAGGAGGTGAGTAAATGTAAGCAAGTTCAAACGTCTCACACACACATAAGAAAGAACGAACAATTTGAAAGAAAAGTGATCTCATGAAAGAATTTTAATCACTATAGTGAGAACGTCGAGTTATTCACCACGTCGAACTTCATTTGCCCGAACACCTATGGGAAATATGGATGTATATGGGTGAGGGGGTAAATGAAATGAGAATGGTATGATATGAAGGAAAAAATGGGATGGTGATAGTGATATGAAGAATGAAGGATGATGGATGAATGTATAAAGGATGGATGGATGATGGATATGTAAGAAGAGTGTATACACTTTAGGCACAAATGTCTTTATTACTAACTACAAACTCTCTTTTTCTTTTCTTTTCTCTCTTTTTTCTCTCTTTTTTTTTCAATTTTTTTTCCCTATAATTTGCTATTTTTCTATTTTTTTTTCTTTTTTCTTTTTTCTTTTTATTTTTCTCTCTTTTCAAACCAACAATGAAGACATTTACATTTGAAATCACA
The DNA here is from genome assembly GCA_949130495.1 of Sambucus nigra. Classification (NCBI taxonomy): domain Eukaryota; kingdom Viridiplantae; phylum Streptophyta; class Magnoliopsida; order Dipsacales; family Adoxaceae; genus Sambucus; species Sambucus nigra. Next base: position 298,984,657 of record OX422217.1, on the reverse strand, counting down.
CTCTTTTATCTGAAATGATGGAAGATATATGAAATGAGGTGCAGTATGTATATGGATGGTGAGGGAAATGAATGGGAATATGGTAAGGTAATGGGTGAAATAAAGGAGAAATGGTATGAAAAATGGGTGAGTGTATGGATGAAAATCATAGTGATCGGGACAAATCTCAAGACACGCATTTCTTATAACTTGAAAGTGATGTCATTCTCAGTGATCAAGCCAAAATTTGAAGAATAATGAGATCATACAACAATTTAAGTGCGGACCCAAAAGAAGTTGAATCAACTTGTGACTCGGAGATTGCGTAAAACTCTCTGAAAGGGTGAAAGGCACGAATCTCACGGGTTAAAGTCTCTACTAGTGATCCTTAAGGTTATATTTAGAATTGTAGTACTCCTCACTCTAAACCGTAGTGACGTGATAAGTGCAAAAATTTTGTTGAGTCTAGAAATTCATGGTGCAATATGCCTTGTTATGTATTACATAAGCTATTTCGAAAAAATATTCTCTAGCTTGATTCCTAAATTTTTGAAAGATGGATGATTGAAAATTCACATCAATGATTGAGATGAAAGAAACTGCACGAAATTTTAAAAATCAGGTTTAAAAACTCAAAATTTTCCAAAAGAGGTACGATTTTGATAAAATTCTCCACCCCAAACAAAAAGGAACATCTTCCTCGAGGTTAGGTAAAATGATTTTTAAAATTGAGAGCATAAGGTAGGAAAGAGATTACCAGAATGAACCATTAATGAAGTGGAAAGACGTAGCCAACAATAAACCTGAATAGATAATAAGAGAGAAAAAAAGGTGTATAAGTCTATAAACATGATAGAATATTGGGTGGTGTGAAACACCACCCCCAAACAGGATAAGACTCATACCAGAAATGCGGGATGCCTCTCGGTAGCGCTAAGTTTAACGTCTTCAGCCAGACCGATGGAATCTCACCCTAAGGATAAGATCTATGATAGAACGGGGTGGAAGAAAATTCGGGGGATAAGAATCACCCCCAAATAAGACTGAACGGTCAGTCTTCATAAATGGGGTCAATAAGGTCAATCTGTTCTATGTTAGTGGAGCCTAGCTCCAAGAAAGGCTTCAAGCGTTGACCATTGACCTGAAAGAGGCTACCATCCTTGAGATTTTGCACGGTGATGGCACCATAAGGGGTAACTGACTCAAAAATGAAGGGTCCAAACCACCTGGTTTTCAATTTCCAGGGAAAGAGATGCAACCGAGAATTATACAACAAAACTTTTTGACTAGGGTGGAATTCTTTGCGCATGATGCCTTGGTCATGGATCCACTTCATCTTGTCCTTATACTTTTTGGACAAATCATAGGCATCATTTCTCATTTCCTCCAATTCATTAATTTGCATCTTCCTATGTACACCCGCCTCATCAACATCGAAACTAAGGGCTTTCACGGCCCAATAAGCACGATGTTCAAGCTCGATAGGAAGGTGACAAGGCTTGCCAAAAACCAAATAATAAGGAGACATGCCAATTGGAGTCTTGTAAGCAGTACGGTATGCCCACAATGCGTCGTTCAAGCGTAAAGACCAATATTTCCTATTAGGATTGACGGTTTTTTCAAGAATTAGCTTAATCTCGCGGTTGGAGACCTCAACTTGACCACTAGTCTGTGGGTGGTAAGAGAGACCAACCTTGTGGGTAACACCATATTGTTGACAAGGTGTTCAAAGACTCGATTACAAAAATGTTTACCCCCATCACTAATGATATCTTTGGGGGTTCCAAAACGCGTGATGACATGCTCTTTGAGAAATTGGACCACAACTCGATGGTCATTGGTGTGACAGGCAATTACTTCGATCCACTTGGAAACATAGTCAACAGCAACAACAATATACTGAAAACTATGAGAGGAGGGAAATAGTCCCATGAAATCGATACCCCACACATAAAAATTTTTAATAATGAGGATGGGTGTGAGAGGCATCATATGACGACGAGAGAGACGCCCAGAGTGTTGGCAATTCGAACAAGCCTGGCAATATTAATGGGCATCACGGAAAAGGGTAGGCCAATAGAAACCACTTTGTAAAATTTTGGCAGCAGTCTTCTTGGAACCAAAGTCGCCTCCACAAGCAATATTGTGGAAAAAGGACATAATACTGAGTTGTTCACACTCGGGAACACAACGACGAATGACTTGATCGGGGAAATACTTATAGAGAAACGAGTAATCCCAAGAGTAGAACTTCACATTCGCCATGAATTTGGATCGATCCTGTTTCGACCAATGACTAGGAAGTTGAACGGTAACAATAAAATTGACAATATTAGCATACCAAGGCGAAGTGGAGATGGAAAATAGTTGTTCATCGGGAAATGACTCAAAAATGGGGATACGATCACAGTCATACGTGACAGTATTGCGAGAGAGGTGGTTAGCAACAACATTTTCACAACCTTTCTTATCGCGAATTTCAAGGTTAAACTCTTGGAGCAAGAGAATCCACTGTATCAATCGTGGTTTGGAATCCTTGTTATGAAGAAGGTGCTTAAGAGCAGCATGGTCAGTATACACGATGATAGGGGAACTTATGAAATATGAGCGAAATTTATCAAAAAAACACAACCGCTAATAACTCCTTTTCGGTAGTTGTGTAATGAAGTTTGGCATCATGAAGGGTTTTGCTAGCATAAGAGATGACATGTGGGTGCTTGTCAAATTTCTGGTCAAGCACGGCACCAAGTGAAAAATCAGAAGCATCAAACATGAGCTCAAAGGGGAGAGACCAATTGGGAGGTTGCATGATAGGAGCGGAAGTGAGGTCAGCTTTTAGGCGCTCAAAGGCGGAAACACATGCTTCATCAAAGACAAAAGGGTTATCCTTGGATAAAAGGGTTGTCAAAGGTCGCACGATTTTAGAAAAATCCTTAATGAAGTGCCTGTAGAAGCCCGCATGTCCTAAGAAGGAGCGAATGTCCTTAACAGACTTAGGAATGGGGAGTGAGGAAATCAAGTCGACTTTTGCTTTATCTGTCACACCCCAAACCCAATATCCATACTAATCATTTATTATTAGAATAATTAAATCATAATCTAGAGCCCATTGGAAATATAATTCATCTATCCATATTTTACTGTATAATGCGCATAATCAACATAATATTATTATTGTGCCATAACGAAATCAACATCAGAGTCATAATTTAAGCGGACATACAATACTATGATTAACTACGATAAAATTTCACAATCATCAACTCAATCCATACTAACGCAAAATATACAATGTGTGAGTAAATTAAAATCTTCAGTGTGACAATGATAAAATCCCCACATTTAAACCCCGGCTCCTTCCAACGGTGCAACTCTCAAAGTTACCGGTCATATGGTATTCTAGTTGGCAGCATAGAAACCTGAAATTGTTAAAATATAACTGTAAGCATTAAGCTTAGTGAGGTACTCCTTCCCTACAATGTAATAACAATTCTATATAGAATAAGTGGATATAAAATCCGAACAATCCTGCCCATTGGCAATAACAAATCCTGGAACATAAGTTCCAACAAATCATTGGATCTTTGTCCAATTCCAATCCTGGATCATAAGACCCAACCAATCCTGGATATTTTAATATCCAAACAAATCCTGAATACCGAAGTATTCAAACAAATCCGCTCTTAGAGCTATATTCATATTTATATATGAAACAAATCATAAGTACACTCACCTTGACAGTTTAACTGGATTTTCCCTTGCCTTTATCCTGTACTTGTTCAATCAGCTCTTCTTCCCTTCCTATCATTCTCACAATATTAGTATCATCATAAGAATATTAATAGTCCAAAGAATAACTTCAATCATAACTCAATTCATAAGCATCATATTATTCAATTCAAATCATTCATTAAAATGAAGTCCCATCTAGACTCAGGTTCTGATATCTAACATATTCAAATTACAGCCCAAACCCTTTTTAATTATTCTTTGTAATCCAATCCTTATTATATCATGTTTCCAAAACAAAAGACGGCACATCATTCCGAGTTTCCTAGAGCAAAATAAGCCTATTTCTTCACTACATAGCAAATCTGCCCTATAGGCTCTTTTATCGTTCATTCAACTTCCAGGAATTTTCATGATTTTTCTACATCATAAATTTCTATGATATTTCACCCAACATCAGTAAACACATTGAAAAATATAAGATTAAAGTTTCATAATTTTTAAGGTTCGTTTTCTATGTTAAGCAAAACATCGAACACATGGCGGGCATATTTTCACCCTTAGGGCAGATTTCTTACCCGAACTTCAAACCCTCACCAAGGACTCATTTGTTGGTATTTTCACATGATTTTCGGATATGTCATACATATATGAGTCCAGGTCAATATCCAATTGGAAGCAATCGATTCCAGTAACTATACAAAAATATATGGAAGTTTGAATAAACAAAGTTTCTAAACAAAGCAATCTTAGGGTTTTGTACATTCAACTTAACTTAAACTTGCATATATCCATACATATGCACCCAAACATGAAAGTTCAATAAAAAATCAAGGATTTATATCATATAAATCGTAAATGAAAGAAAAAATAGCAAGATTCATGGTTGGAATTACCTTAGGGGCTTTTTCGTAATTTTCTATGAATTTTCTTCAATTTTCTCCTCACTTTTTCTTCCTAACTTCCAACTTCTCTTTCCTTAGGCTTAAAATCTCTCATGGCTGCATTTTGTCTGAATAAAGAGGTAATTCTAAGGGTTTGAGGTCGGCCAAAGCCACCACCCTTCCCAACCAATGAGAATAAAACATTTGTTGCCATATTAAGACAAAATACTACTTAACGGATGGACTACTTTGCCCTTGTTTCGTAATTTTGGTATAACTTCTCACTCGAACCTCCGTTTCATTCACCGTTTGTTGTGTTACAACCATAACTCACTTGTCTACAATTATGTAGTTTTCACCTCAAGTCAATTGTTATGTCATAAAGGTCAAAACTAGCCTTAAACATGGACATTCCTATCGAAACCTTCAAATTTTGTATTTGTAACTAATTCGACATTTCATGCTTTTTGGAGGTAGGATTAGACTAAACATAATAAATTAACATCACATATATTAATAACACACTAATCATATCACACAAGCTAGGCATGATTTACGTATAATTAATCATAATTATATTCGGGTTGTCACAATTCTCCCCCTGTTAGGAAATTTCGTCCTCGAAATTGACATACCTTGGTTGTCCGAATCAAACAAATAGGGATAACGCATTTTCATGCTATCCTCACTCTCCCATGTAGCTTCTTCCATGGAATGCCTTCTCCACACAACTTTCACAAGTGGGATCACCTTTGATCTTAATATTTGTTCTTTCCTATCAACGATAGCAAGCGGTTCTTCCACGTAGCTCAAATCTTCCTTCAACTCAATAGGTTGTTCCACCAATACATGTGAAGGGTCTGCTACATACTTTCTCAACATAGAAACATGGAAAACATCATGTAACCGAGATAATTCTGGTGGTAACGCTAACTTGTAGGCAACCATCCCGACTTTCTCAAGGATTTCATAAGGTCCAATGTAGCGTGGACTTAATTTACCTTTCTTTCCAAACCTCATAACTCCTTTCCATGGAGATATCCGAAGAAACACATAATCCCCTTTCTGGAATTCCAAATCTTTTCGTCGTTTATCCGCATAACTTTTCTGTCTGCTTTGAGCTATTCTCATTCTATCTTGAATAATCTTCACTTTTTCAGTGGTGACTTCAATTAATTCTGGACCCTCTATCTTCCTTTCACCAACTTCACCCCAACATATCGGTGTACGACATCGTCTACCATACAAGGCTTCATATGGAGCCATACCAATAGTAGACTGAAAACTATTGTTATATGCAAATTCTATCAAAGGCAAATATTCATCCCAATTACCTTTGAAATCAAGCACACAAGCTCTAAGCATATCTTCCAAAATCTGTATTGTCCTTTCAGACTGCCCATCTGTCTGGGGGTGAAAAGCCGTACTAAACTTCAAGTTAGTACCCATAGCATACTGCAAGCTATCCCAAAATGTGGATGTAAAAGTAGGGTCCCTATCTGAAACAATAGATACCGGTGCTCCATGCAATCGAATAATTTCATTAACATACAATCTAGCATACCTATCAACTGTATACGTAGTCTTGACTGCTAGAAAGTGAGCGGACTTTGTCAATCTATCCACCACTACCCAAATCGAATCTGACCCCTTCTGAGATCGAGGAAGCCCAACCACAAAATCCATCGTTACATGATCCCATTTCCATTCCGGTATCGGCAATGGCTGAAGCAGACCAGTAGGTTTCTGATGCTCCACTTTCACTTGCTGACATATAAGGCACCTCGCAACAAAATCAGCTATTTCCTTCTTCATATTATTCCACCAATAATGCTCCTTTAAATCCCTATACATTTTAGTGCTACCAGGATGCATAGTATAAATGGAATTATGAGCCTCATCTAAAATTTCCTCTTTCAATCCACACACATTAGGCACACACAACCGATGCTTATACAATAAAGTGCCATCATTCACAATACAAAAATCTTCAGACTTACCATCTCGGAGATCTTGTCGTTTCTTCTCAAGGAAAGGATCTTGACTTTGCAAATCATGAATACGGGTAGCTAACAAAGGCCTCACGCTTACATGAGCAAATAATCTGTCCCCATCTGCTAGCTGCAATTCCACTCCCATCAATCTCAACTCCATAATATGAGCAACTCTAGCACATCGAATACACGATAACCTGCCTGAAGCCTTTCTACTCAAAGCGTCTGCAACTACATTTGCCTTTCCTGGGTGGTAGTGAATTGTACAATCATAATCTTTAATTAACTCCATCCACCGCCTCTGCCTCAAATTCAACTCCTTCTGAGTAAACAAATACTTAAGGCTTTGATGGTCAGTAAAAATTTCACATACCTCACCATATAGATAATGACGCCATAATTTCAAAGCAAACACAATAGCAGCAAGTTCCAAATCATGTGTAGGATAATTACGTTCATGTGTACGCAACTGCCTAGAAGCATAGGCAATAACTTTACCATGCTGCATAAAAACACAACCCAACCCCTGATGTGAAGCATCGGTATAAACAACAAAACCATATCCACCATGCGGAATAGTAAGAACAGGTGCGGTTACCAACCTCTTTTTCAATTCATCAAAACTATTTTCGCAATCAGAATTCCATTCAAACTTAACATCTTTCCGAGTCAGTTTAGTCATTGGTAAGGCAATCGAAGAAAATCCCTTAATAAACCTTCTATAATACCCAGCTAAACCCAGAAAACTCCTCACCTCAGTCACATTATCGGGTCTCTCCCATTTCACAATAGCCTCTACCTTTTTAGGATCAACACATATACCATCTCCAGAAATAACATGGCCTAAAAATGCAACTTGTGATAGCCAAAATTCACACTTGCTAAACTTGGCATACAACTTCTTATCTTTCAACAGATTCAAAATAGTTGTGAGATGCTTTTCATGTTCAATCATATCATGGGAATAAATCAGAATATCATCAATAAAAACTATCACAAATGAATCAACAAAAGGATGCAGTACCCGGTTCATAAGATCCATAAATACAGCTGGAGCATTAGTCACCCCAAAAGGCATCACAAGAAATTCAAAATGACCATACCGAGTACGGAAAGCGGTTTTAGAAATATCACTTTCCTTCACCCTCACCTGATGATAACCCGATCGCAAGTCTATCTTTGAAAACACTTTAGCACCCTGCAACTGATCAAACAAATCATCTATACGAGGTAAAGGATACTTGTTCTTAATTGTATCTTTATTCAGTTGCCTATAATCAATACACAAACGCATGGTACCATCTTTCTTTTTCACAAATAAAACTTGTGCACCCCATGGAGATACACTAGGTTGTATGAACCCCCTATCAAGTAAATCTTGCAATTGAATCTTGAGTTCTTTCAACTCAGCAGGTGCCATTCTATACGGTGCCATAGAAATAGGGGTTGTCCCTGGTGCTAATTTAATACTAAATTCAACTTCTCTTTCATGAGGTAACCCTGGCAACTCACTAGGAAACACTTCAGGAAAATCCCGTACAATAGGAACATCGACTAATTGTAAAGCCCCCTTCCTAGTGTCAAGAACATATGCAATAAAACCCTCACAACCCTTACTCAATAATTTCCTCGTCTGAATAGCAGAAATGATGCAACTGGGAACAATTTTCCTTTCCCCCACAAATTTAAATTCAGGCTCACCAGGCATATTAAAAACAACTTCCTTACGGAAACAATCCATGGATGCATGATATTTGGATAGCCAATCCATTCCCAGAATTATATCAAAATCAGAAATATCCAATGGAAGTAGATCTATAACTGTATCTCTAGACCCCACAGTCAAAACACAATCATGAAAAACATATTCAGTTACAACCATATCCCCCATAGGCATATAAATACCCAACCCCACATCTAAACGAGCACACGGTATATTCAGGTATATGGCAAAAGCATAGGACACAAAAGAATGTGTGGAATCAGGATCAACCAAAACATAAGCACTTCTATCACTAACAGAAAGTGTACCTGTCACCACATCTGGCGTAATCTGAGCTTCTTTCATCGTAAAGACTCGTCCACCTGGCCTGGAACCACTAGCTTGTCCTCTACCCACACTCTTCACTGTACTGCCTGGAGATAACATTCTGCTTACTACTTCACTATGTGCTGCTGGAGTCTGTGCCAATTGCGGACAATTCTTCTTAATATGCCCCACTTGATGACAATGGTAGCATTCCAATCCCTTAAGCTTAGGACACTCAGATTTATAATGTCCTTCCTCTTTACAAAAGAAACATGTAACACCTCCTATTGGGGCCTCACCTCTCCCTGACTTTCTGGCTGAACCAAAAGATCCTCCACCCCTAGTATCTCTACCAAACCTCCCCTGACCTCTACCACTATCTCCACCACCTCTCTGAAATTTATGAGGTTCCACCTTAACACTTCCACTCTCACCTCCCCTATACTGAGATGCGTCGAATCTACTTTTCTTAAAACTCTCTCTGCTCGCCACCCCTTGGTTCATTTGCCTTTCTGCTATCATGGCTTTGTTTACCAGAGAAGCATAATCTTCTAACTCATAAGTGGCTACTCTATTTTGAATAGGCAAAATTAGTCCATCTTGAAACTTACTACATTTATCTTCTTCCTCCTGCACATACTTAGTAGCAAATCTAGACAAAGCAGTAAATTTAGCATCATACTCCCTCACAGACATGTTCCCTTGGGTCAAATTTATAAACTCCCTCAGCTTCTCCCTCCTATAGACCTTAGGGAAATACTTAACATACAAAGCTTTAATAAATTCAGCCCAAGTAATAACATCAGTACCTTCCATCCTGGGCACCAAATGGTTGCTGGCTTCCCACCAATATTTCGCCTCTCCTTTGAGCTTAAACACAGCTAGATTCACTTTCTGGTTATCTGGAACCTTCATAACTGCAAAGATAGTTTCTAGATCCCTGACCCACATCTCAGCTTCCGTAGGTTCAACTGACCCTGAATATTCTGGAGGATTCAACTTCAAAAACTTCTCATGCATGGAATCTTTCATTTCCTTCCTTGCCTCTTTCTCAATCCTGGCCACAGTCTTGGATTCTAGATATCTAGCCTGTTGTTCTGCCATTTGAGCCATATTTCTTTCTTGTTGCTCTTCCATCCTCATCATTGCCTGCGCCATTATTTGCATCTCTGTAGGCTGCTCTTGCTCTCTAGCCCTTCCAGCAACACTTTGCTCCACTTCAGTATTCTCTGTACGAGAAGCGACTCCCTCTTCTCTAGGTTGTCCATTCCCAGGTTCCATCTGGAATTATCTGTAATACAATAAAATTCTAACAACCAATATAAACAGTTTACAGTACTAAACTATTTGTTAGTATATAAACAATTCAATAATATCAAATCAATCAATAACTGCCATCTAATCGTCACACACGTCCAGAATTAATAACCTAGACGCTCTGATACCACTAATTGTCACACCCCAAACCCAATATCCATATTAATCATTTATTATTAGAATAATTAAATCATAATCTAGAGCCCATTGGAAATATAATTCATCTATCCATATTTTACTGTATAATGCGCATAATCAACATAATATTATTATTGTGCCATAACGAAATCAACATCAGAGTCATAATTTAAGCGGACATACAATACTATGATTAACTACGATAAAATTTCACAATCATCAACTCAATCCATACTAACGCAAAATATACAATGTGTGAGTAAATTAAAATCTTCAGTGTGACAATGATAAAATCCCCACATTTAAACCCCGGCTCCTTCCAACGGTGCAACTCTCAAAGTTACCGGTCATATGGTATTCTAGTTGGCAGCATAGAAACCTGAAATTGTTAAAATATAACTGTAAGCATTAAGCTTAGTGAGGTACTCCTTCCCTACAATGTAATAACAATTCTATATAGAATAAGTGGATATAAAATCCGAACAATCCTGCCCATTGGCAATAACAAATCCTGGAACATAAGTTCCAACAAATCATTGGATCTTTGTCCAATTCCAATCCTGGATCATAAGACCCAACCAATCCTGGATATTTTAATATCCAAACAAATCCTGAATACCGAAGTATTCAAACAAATCCGCTCTTAGAGCTATATTCATATTTATATATGAAACAAATCATAAGTACACTCACCTTGACAGTTTAACTGGATTTTCCCTTGCCTTTATCCTGTACTTGTTCAATCAGCTCTTCTTCCCTTCCTATCATTCTCACAATATTAGTATCATCATAAGAATATTAATAGTCCAAAGAATAACTTCAATCATAACTCAATTCATAAGCATCATATTATTCAATTCAAATCATTCATTAAAATGAAGTCCCATCTAGACTCAGGTTCTGATATCTAACATATTCAAATTACAGCCCAAACCCTTTTTAATTATTCTTTGTAATCCAATCCTTATTATATCATGTTTCCAAAACAAAAGACGACACATCATTCCGAGTTTCCTAGAGCAAAATAAGCCTATTTCTTCACTACATAGCAAATCTGCCCTATAGGCTCTTTTATCGTTCATTCAACTTCCAGGAATTTTCATGATTTTTCTACATCATAAATTTCTATGATATTTCACCCAACATCAGTAAACACATTGAAAAATATAAGATTAAAGTTTCATAATTTTTAAGGTTCGTTTTCTATGTTAAGCAAAACATCGAACACATGGCGGGCATATTTTCACCCTTAGGGCAGATTTCTTACCCGAACTTCAAACCCTCACCAAGGACTCATTTGTTGGTATTTTCACATGATTTTCGGATATGTCATACATATATGAGTCCAGGTTAATATCCAATTGGAAGCAATCGATTCCAGTAACTATAAAAAAATATATGGAAGTTTGAATAAACAAAGTTTCTAAACAAAGCAATCTTAGGGTTTTGTACATTCAACTTAACTTAAACTTGCATATATCCATACATATGCACCCAAACATGAAAGTTCAATAAAAAATCAAGGATTTATATCATATAAATCGTAAATGAAAGAAAAAATAGCAAGATTCATGGTTGGAATTACCTTAGGGGCTTTTTCGTAATTTTCTATGAATTTTCTTCAATTTTCTCCTCACTTTTTCTTCCTAACTTCCAACTTCTCTTTCCTTAGGCTTAAAATATCTCATGGCTGCATTTTGGCTGAATAAAGAGGTAATTCTAAGGGTTTGAGGTCGGCCAAAGCCACCACCCTTCCCAACCAATGAGAATAAAACATTTGTTGCCATATTAAGACAAAATACTACTTAACGGATGGACTACTTTGCCCTTGTTTCGTAATTTTGGTATAACTTCTCACTCGAACCTCCGTTTCATTCACCGTTTGTTGTGTTACAACCATAACTCACTTGTCTACAATTATGTAGTTTTCACCTCAAGTCAATTGTTATGTCATAAAGGTCAAAACTAGCCTTAAACATGGACATTCCTATCGAAACCTTCAAATTTTGTATTTGTAACTAATTCGAGATTTCATGCTTTTTGGAGGTAGGATTAGACTAAACATAATAAATTAACATCACATATATTAATAACACACTAATCATATCACACAAGCTAGGCATGATTTACGTATAATTAATCATAATTATATTCGGGTTGTCACATTATCGACCTCAATACCGGAGCTGGAGACAACATAACCTAAAACAATACCTTTTTTTACCATGAAATGGCATTTTTCCCAATTGAGGACCAACTTCTTTGCTTGACAACGCTGAAGGACCATAGTGAGATGGGATAGGCATTGTTCAAAGGATGAACCAAACATAGAAAAATTATCCATAAAGACTTCGAGAAAATGCTCTACCATGTCACTAAAAATACTAGTCATACACCTTTGAAAAGTTGCAGGTGCATTGCAAAGGCCAAAGGGCATACGAGAGTACGTAAATGTGCTAAATGGATAGGTAAAGGTAGTTTTTCTTGGTCTTCAGGGGCAATGGGAATTTGGTTATACCCTGAATATCCATCAAGGAAGCAGTAGTAAGCATGGCCCGCCAAGCATTCAAGCATCTCGTGAATGTATGGGAGAGGGAAATGGCCTTTGCGAGTGACAACATTGAGCTTTCTATAATTAATACAAACACGCCAGCCGGTTTGTATCCGGGTAGGTACAAGCTCATTGTCACTATTTTTTATAACGGTGACTCCAGACTTTTTAGGCACCACATGAATGGGACTAACCCATTGGCTATCTAAAATGTGGTAGATAATACCAACATTAAGCAATTTTAAAATTTCAGCTCGAACGACCTCTTTCATTGTCGGATTGAGTCGGCGTCGTGGATCACGAGAAGTCTTGGCATTCTCCTCTAAATGAATGCGATGGCTACAAACATTGGGACTGACACCTTGAATGTCATAAATGGCCCACCCTAAAGGAGTGATATGTTGAGTGAGAGTGTGGACCAATTGCTCTTCTTGATCCCGTGTTAAGTTCGAAGCAATAATGACGGGGTGATGTTAGTTTGGTCCTAAGAAGGTATACTTCAACTGAGTAGGTAATAGCTTAAGCTCCGAACTAGTTGGTGGCTCAGGAGAGGCATCGGACTCAGACGCAGAAACAGAGTCCGGGAGAATATTGGGACACGGGTTGACTGGGTTATCCACAGAAAGAAGAGTATCGACAACGAGAGGCTCAAATGGATAAACCCAAGTAGAAGTGTCCAGTAGTGGCATAGAATCTAACAAGGCATTGACCTCGGAGATGGAAGAATCAATATCAAAGTCGGACCCAAAGTAAGCCAAACATTGGTGGATAGGATCTTCTGGGTATGTGGTATCCAACATATCTTGGACTAAGGAGTCAATCATGCATACCTCATCAATGGAATAAACATCGGTCGGTTGTTGCATGAGGTGGAAAATATTGACTTCGACAGTCATGTTGCCAAAAGAAAGATTCATTGACCCATCTCGACAATTGATGATGGCATTGGCAGTTTTCAAAAAGGGGCGACCAAAAATGATAGGAATACTGGTTGGGTCAGGAGCAGGAGTGTCTAAGATGATGAAATCCACAGGGTAGTAAAAGTCAGACACTTTCACCAAAACATCTTCAACAATTCCTTTAGGCACTTTCACAGAACGGTCTGCAAGTTGAAGAGTAACCCGTGTAGGTTTCATATTTTGTAAACCTAACTCAAGGTAGAGAGAGTAAGGTAGCAAATTAACACTAGCTCCAAGATCAAGCAAAACCCTAGTAGAGAACTGATCTCCTAACATGCAAGAGACAGTGGGACGACTAGGGTCCTTATATTTCACAATACCATTCTCATGGATGAGGGACGTGGCTTGTTCAGTGACAAAGGCATCACGAGGAACATTTGTCCGTCGCTTGACAGTGCACAAGTCCTTCAAGAATTTTGCATAAGAAGGAACTTATTGGATCGCGGTGAGGAATGGAATGTTTATGTGAACATTCTGAAAAACTTGCTTGATTTCATCAAATTGTTGAGCTTTCTTTGTTGGGGCCAACCTATGAGGGAAGGGAGCTCTAGGGACAAAACATTAGTGGCCTCGGTAGGTTTGGAAGCATTCTTGTCGGTGGCTTTATGGGATGGTGGGAACTTAGGGAATGGTTCTAATGGGCAAATCTGGGTGGGTCGGATGGGAACATCACAGGGAGCATCAACACCATTGTCAACCTGTTTACCGGATAGTAGAGTACTCACCGCTTTCATGTTCGCTTGGTATGTGGGTGAAGTGGAAGGGGATCCAACCTCATAAGACGACTCCTTTCCATTCCCCTTAGGGTTAGGAATGGGTTGACTCGGAAAACGACCTTTCTCTCGCTCAGACTCAAACTGATTAAGACGTTGCTTAAGCCATTGGATGGCTTGAGTCTATACTTGCGTGGTTTGTTGTTGAGTCGTGATGAATTGAGTGAGAAGATTCTCAATAGAGGAGGTGGATGATGGAGGTGGAGGGGTATAAGGGGGTTGGGGGACCAACTCTCGGTTAGAACTAAGCGACTGGGAATACTCGTAAGACGGAGCTGGGACAGGGACAATTTGATGATTGGGGTGGGACGGTCCTCCTTGGGGGACAAAGGATGATGGATGGTTTCGTTGGTGGTAAGGATCATGGTGGTGTTGGATAGGAGGGCGATGTTGCCTTTGCGAGTTTTGATGAAACCCTGGTGGACCACCAACATGTTGTTGTGGTTGTGATGGAGCAAGGTGATTGTCGTACTTATAAGAAAAATAGGGATGGTTCCTATTATTCGGATTGTAAGTAAACGATGGTGGTGCGTGTTTTCGAGTGGTTTCAAAGGCACATTCTTGGGTTAGAGTGGGTTCGAGATCATCTTGAATAAGGGGGCACAAATGAGATAAATGATCATGACTTAAACAGACATGACAAGAAGCACCAGACTCATTGCCATTCATCACTTGTTTAGAAAGAGAACAACTGAGAGCATCAACAGTCTTCATCAAAGTGTTTAAGCCATGGATCAAGGATTTAAAATCGGGATCATTTTTAACCGCATAAGTGCTACCTACTTGTGGTGGCTCAGATCTCGAAAATTTATTGGTTCCCTCCCAATCATGGGAGTCATCGCCTAATTCAAGGAGAAAATTGTAGGCGGCAGTGGGAGTTAAGTGCATGAATTTGCCTTTGTGCATGGACTCAATCATGGTGCGAGTGGAAGGAATGAGACCATTGTAAAAACTATGAACGAGGCGACTCTTCTCGAGACCATGATGTGGGCAACTATTGATATAATCTTGAAAACGGCCCCATGCTTCACAAAATTGCTCGGTGGGCTTTTGGCGAAAATCTTGAATGGCTTGGCGTACCTCATTGGTCTTACTTATGGGATAAAACTTAGACATGAACTTCTTCAAAAGTTGTTCCCATGTATGGATAGAATCCGGTGACAAGGAATGTAGCCACATGGATGCTTTATCAAGGAGAGAAAATGGAAACAAGCGAAGACGAACATTTTCTTCATCTAAGTTTTGATTTTTGAAAGTAGCGCAAACCGTGAGAAATTTTCGCAAGTGAGTGTATGGAGACTCACGCTCAAGACCATGGAAATTGGGCAACATGGAAATGGTCGTCAGGCGAATTTCGAATTGATCCGCCGGGGTGGGTTGAAGAACTATGCAAGATGGTGGGGTGGTCGTTATCAGGGTAAAATAGTCCCTTAAGGCACGTTCTTCAGCCATGGTGGGTGGATGAATTATGGGATTAGAGATGTCAACTCGGGGACAACTCAAAGTGATCAGTGGAATGGAAGAAGTAAGGGGAACACTTGGTTCTCCTAAGGTGGAAGAGACGGGAGAAAGACTACAGGAACGAATTAATCGATGATTATCTCGTTTCCACGTGGGCATGCAAATAGGGATTCTTTTCGGTTTTTTGGATTTTTTGGAAAATAAAATATTTTTGGAGTTTTTCTTTTGTTTTGGAAAGAAAGAATATATTTATTTTTTTGAGTTTTTTTTTTTATAAAAAGAAGAAAAGAAAATATTTTTTTGATTTTTTTTTTTTGGAAGAGAAAGGGTGGGGGAAAATTTGGACTCCAAGACTTTGGACGAATTCGCTAAAACGGACTACCGAAAAAAGGAATTGGACACACACAAGTAAAGGAAAAATCCCTACTAGCACATAACCAATTTTTTATCTTGAAAATTAATGAGAGGGGTAGTCAAATTTTAATGAAATCCACGAGCGATAAAAATCACGGAATTTATATGAGTGATCGCCTTTTGCAAAATGTGTGTTCCTACTTTAATCACAAGTTGCCAAGAGGCTTTCCACAGAGATTCTCCACAAGGCTACTACGACGAAACGATCAGTCGGTACAACGCTGGGGACAGCACAAACCCGTTTTACTGGGCGGCCGCACTTAAAACCTAGTTTCCCTGGACACTTCCCTGCCGCAAAGTGAACCGTTCGAGGGTTTGCCCGGTGGAGAGGACTCTACGGGTTATCCTACAAGTCAAAATGATCAAAAAGGGGCCTACGAACACCGTATCCTATGGGTCTATCTAGTTGATTGATTTTAAATTAGTGATGGCTAAGGTAGCACACAAAGGATAAGTGATTGAGTTGGGTGATGAAATCCCTTCTCGTGAGTGACCGGGCATAGGTCATAGTCAATTTAATTCATCATTCCATTCAAAATTAAATGCAATAATTAAATCCACACAAGAGCACGGAGGATCACACAAGATATGAACTCGCTAACAAGAAGGCGCGAGGGTATAAGTGATGTACCTCCCACGGTTTTTAGGCCGTGGGGTGCCGAAAATGTTGATCCAACCGGGGCGAGAAAACACCAATCTCAGTCGGCCCCGGGAGTCCTACCGACCCAAGATAGAGAGGCTTCTAAATCCTCTCCTTTGGACGCCCTCTCTCTACCTTCATCTGTTTCCCTGTCACACTTTCTTCAATTATTACAATTTTAAATGAAAATAAAATGGTATCTCTATGCACCGCAATACAAGCAAGGTAATAAAATCCTAAATACAAACCTTCTAAATTTAAAAACAAAATGGTACTAAAATTGAAAAATGAAATATAAGTGAATCTCAAAATTTGGAAATCCTCTCAAGCACGTCAAGCTCCAAAGATCGGCAACGACGCCATTTGATAGAAATGCTTTTGCGTATTTTTTTTTTCGTTGCTTGAAAAGCTCCTTCTAATCAAAATCCTCAAATTACCTACAAATATAACAACTCAAGCATAGAGGTAAATAAGGATGTCAATACTAATCTAAGGAGTGAAATGCTAAACATGAGAGTATTAAGAATATTATTCACTTGATCACTTTTTTTTTACTTTTGGGTTTTTCTAATTTTTTTTTTTACTTTTTCAATATTAAAACAAGTTTTGAGGATGAGTAAATATGACTAAGACTAATAACAAAAATATGAGTAATCAAACTAAAATAAAGTGTGACAAAAATACTAGTGAGAGATGGAAATGAGTGAGAGTGTAATTAAATAAGAGAAAAATATTCAAGGGAAGAGAAATCCACCATCAATTCCCCAAATCAACTAAACTTGTATTATTTTAATTTCATCAATTTCCAAAATATTTAATTAATTCAAAAGCTAATTCTCATTAAACTAGTGAATTAATTAAATACACTTTTAGAAAAGAAAATTTAATTCCCACAAGCACTACTCTAATTGAATTAAAATTAATCAGACAAATTATCCCCTAGGAATAATTTGTACAACTAATTTTAAATTGAAAGAAATTAATGAAATCAAGAGTAGATAAAAATTAGATTAATATTAAAATCAAATGATAGGTCTATCTCTAGCTTAAATCACTTGATCAAATATTAATTAAATTTTCATACCTTTCTCAAGGTTGATTTTCCATTTCTCAATGTGAAAATAAAGTGGGGATCAAATATACAACTCAAAGGAAATTATCAAAATTAAAATTAACAACTAATTTGATTTGGATTCATAAGGGTGTCAATCACCCCCTTGAATGGGGTGATTACCCCTCCATAATCATCACCCAATAAAAATTACAAACAATTAAAAGCATGTAATGAAAATTAAGGAAGAGATGATCAAACCAAAATTCCTCTTGAAATAACACTAGACTTCAATAATTTTTTTATAGTTACACACTCTAACAAAAATTTCTCTCTAAAAAAATTAACTTAAAAACTCTAACTCTCTCTACAATTTTCTCTCTCTAGTCTTCTTCTCTCCTAACGCTCTTTGAATTGGGGTCTTCATCTTCTTTTTATACTATGCATGGAACTAGGGGTATTTTTGGAAGGTTCATGGTGTAGGATAAAATGGGGAGAGGTTTTTGGAATAAAGGTGAGGGTAATTTAGACTTTAGAAGAGTGCATGTGGTTATGGTGAGGTCATGTGAAAAGGTGAGGTGTGAGGATACATGGTGGAGGAAAAAATATGATTTGTGTGCACATGGGGGTAGTTTGGGAAAAATAGGGATAAAGGTTAGTTAGGGGTATTTGGGTAAAAAGAGGGTATAAGTGGGTTATTTGCCATATGAGGTAATTATTTGTTATTTGGTTTTGGTCTTGCAGATCGTGGCTTGCTTTGTGGAGGTTTAAAGTTGGAAATGGGGAATGGGTTTGTATTTTTGAAATGGGTAATGAGTTAAGTTTTTTTTTTAAAGAAGCATGTGGGTATTTGTTGGTTTGAGGAATTAAGTGGCATTTGGTTTGTTTGTTGGCAGGTGAAGGTTACGATTGTTGGACAAGGGGTAAAATGGGTCTTAGTAGAATGGAAGGTCGGAGCCAGGGGCTGTTGGCGGAATCGGCACGGGTTCTGCAGGGCAGGGATCGGGTGGAGAGAGAGGGGGGCCGGGTCAGGTTCTGCAGGGCAGCCAGTCTGAGGTCAGGAGGAGGTGCGACGGGGTTATCTCTGGCACAGGTGACGGGGTTGACATCCCGCTAGAGGTGGGTGGTTCCCAAGGGTTTGGAGGGTTGGTTCAAGCGTCGGGTTTCTGGGTTGAGAAGGGTAGGGCTCGGGTTGGATTGGCACCGGGGTTTTGGGTTTGGAAAGGGTCATGATCGATTTTGGGTTTGTTATTGTAAATGGTTTCTTAGGTTTCTAATGGTGGGAGGTTGAATTTGTTAATGGAGGGAGAGGAGAGAGAAAGGTAGTTGGGATTTGTGGAAGATGATGAGGGTGATGATTGTGTGTGGTGGAGGTGTATGGCTTAAGGGTGAGGGTGAGGGTGAGGGTGTGTGTAGGATATGAATGTGGGTATAGGATGTGTCTTTGTGTGTGTGTTTGATTAGGACCTCCTAAAAAATATAAACTAAAACTAAAACTAAAATTAAAATTAATCTAAATTAAAAATTAAACTAAACTAAAAAATAAAAAGTAAAATAAAATAGACACGACACGACACACTAAACAAACTCTAAAAAAAATTAAACACAACTAAAATAAAAACTAAGAATAAAAATTAATGACTAAAAAAATTAATTAATAACTACTTAAAAATATAAAATCCTATAAAATAAAAGACACAAAAATAAAAAAGATAAATCTAAAAAGAAATAAAAATAGAAATCTATAAGACTAAAAACTAAAAGCCTAAAATAAAATATAATAAATCTAAAAAAAATGAAATCCTAAAAAAAAAAACTAATTCTAATAAAATAAAACTAATAAAAAATAAAAAATAAAATATAAAAATAGTAAGTAAAACCTACAAATTCTAAATAATTCTAAAATAAAATCTAAAAAATAAAACGAAACTAAATAAAAATCTAAAAAAATTTAAAATAAAATAAAAAGGGATCGAACCATCACACACGGGGCTTGGGTGACGGTTTAGGGTAGGATAGGGTACGATACAAGGGTATTAGCTCCATTCTAACTGCAATTGGCCTCTAAATGTAGCTTTTGATACCGCAACTGCAGTTAAGCCTGCATGACAAACATTTAAGCGCATAAGATCCATATTGTCGAGAATTAGCAACTAAAATACATCTTGGGGTATAAATTGTACTGTTTTGGGTGCTTATCAGTTAACTCAAAGTTCTTTTCAGCGCCTAAAAAGTCATCGAGGATCTCAATCCTTTTTTTTGATCGGTTACGAAAAATGTGTGATTTTGCTTTGAAAAATGTGCCAAAAGTGATCTCTAAACTTAAATTCATCTCGAAACGCATATGGTAACGCAATTGGCATTTTGGACAATGAAGTAGGCCACCATTTGTCACCCAAAAATATTGGCCATAAAAAGTCGTGAAAATCACCCCTTTTGCAACCCAAATTGAGCCAAATAGTTTTTCCCTTTCGTTTGACAACCGAAAAAATCCAAATAGCCCGAAATTGTGAAAAATGGAAAAAAAAATTAGAATTTCAGTCCGGAAAGTGCATAAAAAGGGACAAAAAAAATAGATATGCTCAACAAAAATAGCAGGAAAAGAAAAAAAGTGAAAAACAGAAAAAATAGAGAAAAAGGAAAAAAAAAATGAGCAATAGCCCCGAAAAAGCACAAATGGACATCATAAATGACTTTTCCAATTCCAACCTTCCCTACCATTTTCATTTTATCCAATATACCTTAAAATCCGAAAAAGTCCTAACCGAGTCTAAATTGCGAAATTTGTTACCGCGTGGAGAGCTAATACATCGAAAGATAATAAAAGAGATTGAATGCGCGAAAAAGAGGCAATGTTCCCATTTTTAAAACCATAATCCGTTGATGAGATCCAATCACTATTAAAAAAAATCCGTATTTCTACTTGTATGCGTGACTTTGCGTCCATTACACTTACTCTTTTATCACGCATACCGAGAGAATAGCCATAATCCGAGAGATTCGTTTGTGAGAGCATTCTGTGAAAAATTGAAATCAAAACGAATTTTCGGATAAGTAATGTAATGATCAATCAGTGAAAATTGGTGGTTATATTTCCGGCTTCGCACACACGCACTATGATTTGAGACTATTGAACATGACTTGATGATGACTATTTACTGGGAAAGTTTGATTTATAAAATTTTTAGGTATTTTGATTTTTCTTTGAGTCGAATTTTTTGGGTATATTCTCTGTAAACCCTCACGAGACACCACTCATCCTACTAGGATAACCTAGGGGTTTAAAGGCTTATTGCATACGCTAAATGCAATCGCTTGCCCGCGAAAAATGTATTCTATCCCAATAATTTTTTTTTGAAGGGTCCTTAACTCATACTCTCGTTCTTTTACATTGCTCGGGACGCGCAAAGTTCTAAGTTAGGGGGGTTTGATTAGGCATAAATTCTTCACATTTATCCCCTTAATTTCGGTATTTTTATGATCCCATGCGGTGTAAATAACTTGGATTTGTCTCATATTTATACTACCAACCCTTTTTGGAAAGTATTTCATATTTTGTGTATCTCTTATGTGTTTTACATGTATTTCATTCAAAAAAGATGGCAAAGAGACCTCAAAATAGTGACAGAAACCAAGAATCGGGGAGTTGAAGGGCATTTTCATAATTTTTCAGCCTTAGTCCAGATGTGGGGCCCACTGCAAAGTTTAAGAGCTTTCAATTACAAGAACACTGGAAAAAATGGCACCTCAATCCGAGTTACGGTGAAGAAGTTATGCCCATTTGAAGTTGAGAAGAAATCCAAGAAAAAAACTGTCAGACCCGAACCGAATCGAAGCTGAGGAAAAAGAACTGGTCCGCCCATTTGTCACGCGCCAGATCCGTTATGAAATTAGTCACACTCTAGATCCGTTACAAAAGTAGTCACGCTTTCTAAGTGTGACAAATTGGCAGATACGGGATTTTTATTTTGTGCTTATCTTTTAGCCAAAAGAATTTTATGTTTTGGGGACTCTTCTAAACGACCTATAGCCTATATATTTAGTCATTAGGACTCTTTTTATTAAGATTTCATTTATGTAAAAGCTCCATAACAAGTAGGAACATCTAGGAGAAGGATTTACATATTTTGTACCTTTAATTCAAGAGCTTTTCGAGTTTTTCTTCAATCTTTGATTTCTTCTTGCATGTTCTTGTTCTTCAATCTTGGTAACTTTTATTTTCAGTACTTTAATTATTATTTCACCAAGCTAGGCTAGATTTCCCAAGGCCGGGATACATGAACCCAGCCTGATGTGTTAGTTGCATGTGTATAACATTAACCCTCTGAATTTAGTGATTGATTATGACCGTATTGCGTAGGAACACAACAATTGTAGATCTTTATATCTCGTTTGCCTCTGCGTAACCGAGATGATTTAGAATGCAATTCGAGTGTCACTATCGCGATACCGATTTACTGGTCCTCAGATTAAGTATGACGCGGGCTTAAACCTCGTATACGTAATGCTTGGGAGTACTAAATTCTGGGTCTAAATAATCATTTAAATTTACGATTAGTATTATATCTGTAATACACTAGGATTGGAGGATTGTATTCCCGTCTTGTTTTTGTCATCTCATAGTTTAATGTTTTAAATCAGTTTTCATCAGTATTTTAGGTAATTTAGTATAATTGCACCTTTTCATAATTTCATAATTGCATTTAGTTTTAGTCATTCCAAAATTCAAATCATTTTTCCTTTTTCCTTTAGAGTCAGAGTTAGGATTTCCTTATCTATCCAACGTCATCACATTCACTCGTCCTAGTTCCCTGAGGATACGATACCCAGACTATCCACTATATTCCGTAAGAGTGTAGTTACAGTTTAGATTTTTGTATTGTGGTTGGAAGCCGATAACAACGACTAGTGTATTTACACGGACGCTCGGTTTCCGACTCGATCACTTATGTAGATGGTACTAGAAGTATTACATTACGGGAACGTGTAACATTTATTGTGATGGTGCCTCAATTATATGGAGGAGGGTGCCATGGTCATTTTACCCTGGGCCCTATGCCTAAGTACCCATGTCCCGAGAGGGGTTTCATGGAGACATTTCATCTGTATGGTCTTAGGTATGGTAAAAATAAATATTTATCCCTCTATAATGATGAGTGCTTAAGTTTGGGATGGACTAAAACTACACCTAGTACGCACTAGTGATCCTCGAAGGCGATAGGGATAGGCCTTCATTATTTACAGGCTTGAAAGAGAGCCCCTTTATATAGTACATGTCATGTACTTACTTATATGTTTTATCCACTTGATATTGGTTAGTGTAATGACATTATGAATCCATCTATGTTATTCAATTATGTAGAACAAATCTTAATCATGGGTTCACATGGGATTAGGTTTTAGATGCAGATGATATCTAAAATTGTTTAGCTTGGGACATAAATTAAAAATATACTAAAATTATAAAGGAAGGTGCATAGCTATGATTTAACCCTATTTCAGTTATACTTTTATTCTTTATAGAGTTGTTTTTAACATTTTCATGGACTTAAAATTTCAAGACTTATACTCGTTTTCTGCCTTAACATTGATCGATCCTAATATTGCCATCTCATCCTTGTCATTGCTTCTAGGATGTAGGTGTCTTATGGTATTGTATGCCTATCTAACTTTCTCGTTAATTTGTGTTCATTAGAGAGGATGTATATTACTCTTTTTGGTTGTATGGGAGGAGGCTTATGGGTGTATTAAGTGATTGTTTTTTTAGAATACTTTCATGTATTACTATTAGACTTACTAGATGTTTTACTTTTGGTCTTTTGGTACTTGATTTCTCATATTTTAGTTTTTACTCATGCTAGAATGGTACTTAATTGTTTAAAGTCATATATTGATCAATTTAGATTAGATTAATCTAGAATTAAAGTTTATTGGGAACATAAAATAACAAGATCCTCAAAGATATAAAAATAATAATAGCACGCCCATATGCTTCGCTGGTAGGTTTACTGCAACGAAGAAAATCTTCAAAGGAATCGGCGACCAGCAGAGCAAATACTACAAAAACAGTCATCTTTAGGGACATTAGACAACCATACCAAAGTACTATATATCAACCCCTAAATGTTTTTTGGGATAGTTTTGGGGGTGGTAATGTGTGGTTACATTTACTACGGGTCCCAAACATATTAGGGATGGGGTTATCCGTTCGTAAAACTCTTATGGGATGGATTGATTACCCGCCCTTTAAATTCTATAAACACCCTAGATTTTAAAGAAAATATATTTGACATCTCAAATGATGTTATTTGGGGCTGTTACAATAGTCCCTTAAAGTGTGGCGCCAAAATTTTCATCCAATTATTGACATGAAATGTTGTATTTTGGGGACGGTCGAGCCGTCCCAAAAGAAATGGCCACCTATATGTCTTAAATTTATTATATTTTTGTAAATCCATATTTTAGATTTGACATCTTATGTGGTTATATGACTTTTTTAAAAATTCAAATACTTTCAAGCATAATATCAATAATTTTTCAAGTTATAACAAATAAAAATTGTTACCCAGATATTAACGAAGCTCCCAACATCAATGAAATATCAAAAGTGCACAAAAATTTCATTCCTTAATATTTAAGGTTTGTAACATAATATCTCCAAAAGTAAAATAAGCAACCTTAAAAATAAGTCATAGTATTCAAACTACAATCATCACCAAAAATATTTAATAACCAATTCAAAAAGATAACAAACCTAAAGAATAACCATCAAACTTATAAATATGTGAGATACAAGTATGGCATTTTTCAATTAGGTCATAGCTAGCCAAAACCTATTTGAAATGATGTTCGGACCCATGGAAGAAAAAATAAACACAATTCAGTCCAATATATAATATTTCTTCATAATGACATTATTATATACCATGTAAAACTAACACTATATTTAAATAGGGTAATTCGTATATCATAATGTTGACTAAATTTAAATCACTTGTTATTTTTAAAATTTTTGGCGGAGTTTCCTTTGCTTATTCATGAAATCCAACGTGTTTTAACATTAAAATTAAACTCAAAAATAGCAAAAGTCATAATTAAACCATCAATAATCCCTTATAAAGATTAGAACACAAATGAGCACACAACTTAATTTCATCAACATAAATATTTAGAACACAAATGAGCACATAACTTAGTTTCCTACATGGTCTAACTTAAAATCATTAGTATAAGGATTATAAGTTACACGAAAATGCCTAAGCAAGTGCATCTGGTGGTGGAAGTCGACTTAATTCATTAAATTGTGGAAAAAAACTATTAGTCTTGTTAATTTTGCCATCTGATCAAGCTCTTCGTGATGGAAAATTTTATGTTCCATGGCACTTTTGCGTAATTAGTTTATCTCTTGCTCGTAATGTTCAGAACATGATGTTGTGCTTGACGTTTTAGGTAACGATTGAAGATATACTCACATGCATAAGACATGACCCTATTTATTGGACCCTATTAGTTCATTGAATATCTTATTTCTTCACATGATTTTATTGATCCTCTAGTAACTCTTCTACAAATATAGAACAAAATACCAATAAAGTATCATCATCACATGATATACAAACTTATGATTAAAAAAAAGGAAAGGGTGGTAATTTTTGAAATGACGCGATAACACAATATGAATAGGCGTAGTTTATAATGAACTAAAAACCATGATACCAATTCAATTGTGGCTTCTTGAATTTTGTTGGATTTTTCTTTCGATTTGTTTTTTTCCAGGATTTTTCAAACCCCTTAAATGACTATGAATCTTTCGTTTGATCGACTATACCATAAACATGGAACTATTTACTACTCTTTCATGTGAGAGAAAAATAATTGAAAAGACAATACATATTTATCGGTGGATCCATCGGTATCACTATAAGATCCATTTTTCTTTTATATCTCCAAACTTTGAGTTTATTAGTTTTCTAACCTTTTTTCATCTAATGTATCGATAAAAAATGTATATTAATAACTATTGTGATTCAAACTGGAGAAATACAAAAGAAACATAAATTCAAATGGCATGACTAAACTCTTATATTACCGTGGAAATGATTTTTTCTACTTTAGGATAAAAATAATGGTTTGCTCGATTCTGAGAGTTTTGATCTGCCACTTGTTGCAAAAGAAATAAATCAAATTAAATATATACATTGAGAAGATGGTAAATTACAGTAAGTAGAGCTTTGAGTGAAAGATATGATTGAATAACATTATTAGATTAATACCTTAGATTTTTCTGTGGCCTAATGTTCCACCAACTTCTCCCATTGATCACTGTTAACATGGGAGGGTCTATTTTCTATTCGATCCTCATATGTCTAAAATTTGTTGTAATAGTACTCCTTTAAGTGGTTATTCAACCCATGTCCATTGCAACCTAATTTCTTCAAACAATGATCCATGAAACCATCGGTGGTATTTGTATGTGTTGATACCAAAATTAATATGCTGATGTGGACGAATAATACGAAGACACGTGTCAATCTACGTGGCACAATAGCAGCGAGGAAGTTCATTTCCCGACCAACCATGATTCTTTCCGAGCAACAAGGATACACCGAGGAACTCTAGCGCACCGAGGAACTCTAGCGCTCCGAGGAACTCCTGATCAACGAGCAACTATGGCGGTCCGAGCTGCACCTCGGTCGTATCATTAATTGCCAGATAATCAACAGTTCAAATATTCATTGAATGCTTATATTCTTGACGTGAACGCTACATTAAATGTATTACCCTTTCACATGTATATCATTTAATGTATCGAACCTTTCATGTATAGCCTCAAGGCTATAAATACCTTGTATCAACCCCATTCAAAGGGACCGAAATTTCTTGAGAGAACTTGTAATCAAGAATTCTGCAAACACTCAGCAATAACATAACAGTGGACGTAGGCTTTATTCCTAGCCGAACCACTTTAAAAATCTTTGTCTTATTTATTTATCTGTGATTGAATAATTAGAGCAATCTAGTTTTTTACATCAACAGATTGGCGCCGTCTGTGGGAAGCGACTGTTACTATCGTTTTTCGCAAAAAATCAGTTATTATCAATGGCAGATAATCCAGAATCCAGTAATCGAAATGCTGGAAATACTGGAAATCTTCCAAATCCATCTGCACCTCCAGATCTGACTGGAATTATGACAAATCTGGCTCAAGGACAAACCGCCATGCAAGAATCTATGAGGCAACTCATTCAAACTCTTCAAGGCGGTGCACCTACCTATTCAGGACAACGGAGTGATCGTGGGCAATCACGATCCATACGTACTGCGTCATATCGCAATGGGGAGTCTAATGATTCTTCTTATCAACCTGGGCGAACTTCATCAATACAGGCTACGGATACAGATCAACGTATCACTCTTTCTCCGGAGAGAACTAGCGCTTTAGAAAGGTTAAGCAGGGTGTCTCCTTTCAGTCGATTAGGACCAAGGAGGAATATGAGTCCACCTAGAGCTCCATCGAGAAGTTTTCGGCCACCATCAGGTTTGAGAGAAGGATCAGCACAATCACGACCAGCTACTCGTCGAGATAAATCTCAGGAAGCTACGTCAGAACAATCAATTGCTCGGACTAAGCGACCTGAGGAAGGAAATGAAGCATGGAAAGGTTCCATTCAGCGGTTGGAGGATAGACTGGGCGAAATGGCTAAGGCAAGAAACCCCTTACAGAGAACTTTCGTTCAAGGGACACCTTTTGTGCAAGCCATTGTGGATTTTCCTACACCATCGAAATTCAAAGCACCTGTGGTGACCCCCAAGTACGATGGAAAGACAGATCCTGTAATTCATATAGAACAATACCAAGCTGCTGCCGATATTTATGCCGTCCCCGACGAGATGAGGTGTAGAGCATTCTCGGGAACTCTTACCGGATCTGCACAGATATGGTATAATAATCTTCCTCGGGGTAAGATTTCAACTTTTATTCAATTAGCCGAGTTGTTCATTGGCAATTTTTGTTTTGGGGCAAAGCCAGTAAAGCGAGTAGCACACTTGCTAAGTGTTAGACAAAAATCAGGTGAAAGTACTAGAGATTACATAACTCGTTTTAATAACGAGAAGTTGGAAGTCATAGATTACGAAGAAAAGACAGCGATCACTGCTTTGATGAGTGGATTGTTGCCTAACAAGTTATACTACACTTTGGCCAAAGACCCACCTAAAACTATGTCGGAGTTGATGGCAAAAGCGGCCAAAATCATGAATGCCGAGGAGGCTATGGATGCAAAGAAGAATATGGATAAAGAAACCAAGGTGGAGGTCGACAAGTCTAAGAAGAAAGACTAGAAAGATAATGGTGGTGACAAGCATTCCAGAAATAATAGGACTACGTGGGAAGTCCTAAAGAAGTACGATAATTATACTCCATTGAAAATGGGTATTAATCATGTTTTGGAAGAAATCAAGAATAGCGAGGAAATCAAGTGGCCAGAGAAATTGAGGACAAATCCCGATCTGAGGAATAAGGCCAAATATTGCGAGTTTCACAAAGATCATGGCCATATGACCAAAAATTGCATAGCCCTTCAGAACGATATTGAAACGCTCATCCGAAGAGGAAAATTGTCAAAATATGTAGACCGCAGGGGTGAGAGGAAGAATGATGATAGAACTAGAGAAAGATCTAGATCTCCTCGTCGTGCCGAGGAGAAAAAGAAGAGGGACCATGAAGATGATCCAAATGATGACCCCGATATTCCCAAGAAGCCAAGACAACCTGAATGAGAGGTATTTTCCATACGTTTTGGGTCATTTGATTGTAATGTTATTACAGGAGGAGATGCAGGAGGAGGAGACCTTACTGCAGAAAGAAAAGCTTACCTCGGAGAGGCTCAAGCTTGTTCATATATTCAGCGAATAAATCTGGCCGAGGATGATCGTCCGAGGAAGGTAAACAAAGAGAAGTTAGTGATTGGTTTTTCAAAAAACGACCTGACAGGTGTTCTTTACCCTCATGATGATCCTTTGGTGATCAAAATGAGGATGAAGGACGTGGTCATTTCAAGGGTGTTAGTAGACAACGGTAGTTCGGCAGACATCATGTATTACTCATGCTTTGATAGCTTGAATTTGAAATTATCTCAATTGGAACCTTATCATAGACCCCTTCTGGGTTTTGCTGGCGAGAAAGTTTTTCCACTTGGGACGATCAAGTTGGATATACTCATTGGAACTTGGCCTGCTTGTCGAACAGAAAGAATACGCTTCTTTGTGATGGATAAGAATGTGCAGTCAGCCTACAACATCATCATGGGAAGAGTTGGATTGAAGAAGTTCGAGGCAGTTCCATCTACAGTACATCAGTGTTTGAAATTCCCAACGAATTTTGGAGTCGGAATTATGAAAGGTGATCAAAAAGTAGCTCGGGAATGCTATTATTCGCCTGCCGAGCAAGAGGAACTTGAAGAGTCAAGGAAAAAGACTACTACTTACCAAGTGGAGGAAGGTACATAAATTGAAACTCTTGACCCTAGGGATGAATCTCAACTCGTAAAAGGGCAGGTGGTGGAATCTACAGAAAATGTTATTCTGGACGACGAGCATCCTGAACGAGTAACCCAGATAGGATCGTCGTTGGATGTTTCAATAAAACAGGAGTTGATAACTTTCTTGAGAAACAGGAAGAATACTTTTGCTTGGAGTCATGAAGACATGCCAGGAATAGATCCAAACTTCTTATGTCATGAACTCAATGTGAATAAGGAGATCAAGCCTGTGAAGCAGAGAAGAAGAGTGTTTAGTCCCGAGAAGAACCAGGCCATACAAGAGTAGGTCGAGAAACTCCAGAAAGCCCAATTCATTGAAGATGTGAAATATCCAGATTGGTTGGCAAATGTGGTGATGGTAAAGAAGAAGAACAACAAATGGAGAATGTGTGTTGATTTTACCGATCTTAACAAGGCATGCCCAAAAGATCATTTTCCATTGCCCAGAATTGATCAGCTAGTGGATGCTACCTCGGGACATGAGCTACTCAGCTCCATGGATGCATATTCTGGCTACAATCAGATCAAAATGAAGCCTGAAGACAGGGAAAGTACTTCTTTTATTACCCCAAGGGGAACTTATTTTTATAATGTTATGCCTTTTGGTTTAAAAAATGCAGGTGCAACATATCAGCAGCTGATGAACAAGGTTTTTGCCGAACAAATCAGTTGCAATATGGAAGCCTATGTCGACGACATGCTCACCAAAAGCAAGAGAGCTACTGATCATCTATTTGACTTAGGCCAGAACTTTGATCAACTAGATAAATACCAAATGAAGCTCAACCCGACGAAGTGTACCTTTGGAGTACGAGAAGGAATGTTCCTCGGATACATCGTCAATCAACGAGGTATTGAGGCAAATCCAGAAAAGATTAAAGCTCTTTTAGGGCTGCGATCTCCAACGACGAGGAAAGAAGTACAGAGTCTTACCGGATGAGTTGCAGCGCTCAACAGATTTATATCCCGAGCAACTGATAAATGCCTCCCATTATTCAAAACACTGCGAAAAAGTTTTGAGTGGACTGATGAATGTGAGAAGGCCTTTCAAGACTTGAAGAAGTATTTGGGAGCCCCACCATTGTTGTCTAGGCCAATAACAGGAGAAAAGTTGTACTTGTATCTGGCAGTATCAGAGAATGCAGTCAGCTCGGCGTTGATCAGATTGGAGAATGGAGTCCAGAAGCCAATTTATTACACAAGTAAGGCTTTCCGAGGTGTAGAAATCAGGTACCCAAAGCTAGAAAAATTGGCACTGACATTAATTGAAGCAAGTAGAAGAATGAGGCCATACTTCCAGGCCCATACAATCATTGTATATACTGACATGCCATTAAGACAAGCCCTTCACAAGCCAGAAAAATCAGGAAGATTGATGTATTGGGCAATAGAACTCGGTGAATATGATATTGTGTACGAACCCAGATCATCATTAAAGGGGCAAGCTGTAGCAGATTTTATAGCAGAATTCACATACCCTGATACCCCAGAGGAACAAAAGGTACTTGCTGACCTACCTGTGGACGATACAGGATCAATAGACACAGATCCAGACCAACTAAGGTTGGTAAAAGGACTTGTGGATGTAGAAAAATCATCATATTCAAACCTAGACCAACTCCGGTTGGTAAAAGGGCGCGAACAGATGACCGACGAGGAACTAAGGATACCCGGGGATGATGAAAGAAAACAGATGATATTTTACCGAGGAACTCTAACAGATAAGAAATTTGAAGACGAGTTACCTACATGGAGATTATATGTAGATGGATCATCTTGCACAGCTGGTTGTGGAGCAGGGATTGTTTTAAACACCCCTGATGATGTTGACATGGAGTATGCCTTGCGATTCCAATTCAAGGCTTCCAATAATGAAGCTGAGTATGAGGCCATGATAGCAGGTTTTCATTTGGCGAAAGTTATGGAAGCACGGCAAGTAATTGCTTTCAGTGATTCTCAATTAATTGTGAATCAAATGATGGGAGTATATGCAGTTAAGGGAGAATTAATGGTGAAGTACCATGCGAAGGTGATGGAGTTATTGGCAGAATTTGATGCTATTCAATTGGTGAGAATACCGAGGATGGATAATGCTAGAGCAGACGCATTGTCCCGCTTAGCGTCAGCTACGCGCACCGAGCTACGAAGAACGATACCAATTGAAGTATTATAAAGTCGGAGCATAGAAGAAGACCTGATGGTGAATATAATAACCCTTGATTTAGGACCATCTTGGATGGATCCTATCAGGGCATACATTGAAGAAGGAGAATTACCAGAGAACAAGCTAACTGCAAAGAAATTGAAGTATAAAGTTGCTCGGTATGTGTTAACTAATGGTGTTTTGTATAGACGAGGAATTATGGCAGGTTTGCAGAGATGTGTGCATCCATCAGAAGTCAAAGAATTGGTTGAAGAAATCCATGAAGGATCTTGTGGAGCTCATGTAGCAGGTCGGACACTTTTGCAAAGGGTAATGACACGGGGATATTACTGGCCGACGATGAGGGCTGATTGTATAGCCTATGCCAAGAAGTGTGACAAGTGCCAACATTTTTCCTCCATCCGAAGAACTCCACAAGCATTGTTGACACCCATAACCTCACCTTGGCCATTTGCCATGTGGGGGGTTGATCTGGTTGGACCATTGCCGACGACCCGAGGAAGGTTCAAGTATCTCGTCGTGGCAGTGGATTATTTTACTAAGTGGGTGGAAGCTGAACCACTAATTGATATGACGTACGAGAAGGTATATCAGTTCATTTGGAAAAACATCATTTGTCGATATGGTCTCCCCCATGCTTTCATCACAGACCATGGAACACAATTCGATAATGAAGAATTTGCTGCCTATTGTCATCAGTCGAATATTTTGAAGTATCATTCAGCACCAGGCCATCCCCAAAGCAATGGACAAACTGAGGTGACAAACAGAACATTACTAAATGGTTTGAAGAAGAGGTTAAGTGAAGCTAAAGCAAATTGGATCAATGAGCTCCAATCAGTACTATGGGCTTACCGAACAACTCCCCGAGCAGCAACTGGAGAATCACCATATATGCTAGCATTTGGAAGTGAGGCTGTGATACCTGCTGAGTTGGGTCTCCCAACACATAGAGTACTGAATTTCAATTCCCCAGTCAGCGATTTGATGAGAAGACTGGATTTGGATATGCTCGAGGAGGTTAGAGAAGAGGCAGCCATTAGGAATGTTGCTTACCAACAACGTACAGCTCTGTTCTACAACAAAAGGGTGAAGAAATGTGATTTAAAAGAAGGGGATTATGTGCTAAAGAGAGTCATTCAGAAGCAAAATAAGTTGGAAGCAAACTGGCATGGACCTTACCGAGTTACAGAGGTTGTTTGTCCAGGAACTTACAGAATAACAACTCTAGAGGGAGAAGAATTTAAGAATGTATGGAATGCTGAACACCTGCGCAAGTATTATCAGTAATGTAAAATGTAAAGCATTTCCTTCATTATGAATAAAACGAGGATGTTTCACCATTTTCTTTCTGTTGAAAGTTTTTCGGGGAATACTAGTGTTGTACACTACGCTGCTTGATAATAAGAAGAAGACTATAGTTCAGACCCACGATCAATTCCGGTTGATAAAAGGGCGAGAACAATTTAAATACTCCTTTGGTTAGGAGGTGACACTAGTGTGACCAACTACGGTTGGTAAGATATCTAGTGGACAGCTCGAAAGAGCCAAAAAGCTCGTATGAGCCAAAAAATACTCCTTTGGTTAGGAGGCGACACTAGTGTGACCAACTACGGTTGGTAAGATATCTAGTGGACAGCTCGTATGAGCCAAAAAATACTCCTTTGGTTAGGAGGCGACACTAGTGTGACCAACTGCGGTTGGTAAGATATCTAGTGGACAGCTCGAAAGAGCCAAAAAGCTCGTATGAGCCAAAAAACTACTCCTTTGGTTAGGAGGCGACACTAGTGTGACCAACTACGGTTGGTAAGATATCTAGTGGACAGCTCAACGAGCCAAAAAGTTCGAAAGAACCACTACTTCTACCACTACTACTCCTTTGGTTAGGAGGTGTACACCAGCATGATCAATTACGGTGTTGGTAAGATACAAATATACTCTCAAATTACAACTTATGTTGGTCGGGAGGTAAGATTATTACAAAAAGTTCTTTGAAGAACAAAATATTCCAAAATATACCAAGTATAGCTGGTCGGGAATAAAAACCCACTAACTGTAGTTGGTCGACGAGGATAAATTATTGGCCTTGGTTGGTCGGACACATTTTATGAAAATATTTGAAATTGAACCAAGTATGGCTGGTCGGGGATAAAGACCCATCAACTGTAGTTGGTCGACAAACATTATTCATCCATCATGGTTGGTTGGAAACAGTTGGAACAATTTATACTCATTACTTTATTATTAAGTGATTGAACAAACTTGATACTTGTAACTTTTTATTAAATTTCTCAATGAACAATATTATTGTTATCTTTTTAACAGATATATATGCATAAGTGTAAATTGTTTGATAAACACGAGATAATACCAATACAGATTTACAAACAAAAATGAAGTCTTTCATTAAAAATTCAAAATAAGTTACATATTACATGTATGTGCTGACTATTACATTAAGATTCCTATTCTATTGGTTTCTTGCCCTTTGCTTTTGAGACAGGCTCTTCGCCAGTAGGAGGATCTTCCAAGCAAAGAGGAGAATGAATAAAGTTCAAGTCCTTCAGCATTCTGACATTCATTATTGAAGGGGTATCCATTAGATGCTCTGGACGAGATACTTCGATTTGGGAGTGAAGGCTATAATCACCGAGGTATTTTGAAATGAGGCTACGAGGAATGGAACGAGCTGGGATCCAGGCCATGTCCAGTTTGAAAGGTGGCACAGGCAAATCTAGTAACCCCGGAGCATGATAATCCCATAAAAAATGCCCTCGCTCCAATTTTAATACACCCAGGGCGTTCAACCATCCCTGCTTATAACCTTCATTGTTGGCATGTTCAATACGAGCATCCAAATGAACAAGAGCTTCATTATATCCTGCCATCCAAAATTCCCTGGGCTGCTTATGAAATTGAAAGGTTAATCTATCCAATTGTTCGAGAAGGTTCTTGGCAAAAAGATCCTTAGTATGTAGAGCAGACTTCGTTGCAATAAGTTGATCTTCCAGGGATAGATTTTTCTTGGACATTTCTGATAGAGCCTGATCTTTGACGTTTAATTGGAATGCTTGAGTTTCCAAAGTAGATTGGGTACGAGCCTCTTCAATATTGCGACTAAGAACTCTTGATCAGCTCCGAGAAGCGACTGGAGAACTTTGCTCCTCGGCAACATTTTGAGCAGCTCTTCCTCGCCCCCGAGAACCTCTTCCTCGTCCACGAGCAGTCCCATAAACATCAGATCTTCTTAAATCATCCAGTTCTTGCCTTAATTTGGCATTTTCGACCTCTAAGAAATAGAAACCTTCATTAGTAACGGGCACTAGAGCAGTGGAAGATGACGCTGCAGATTCATATTGAGCCAACTTTTTTTGTAAATTATTATTTTCTTGTTCCAGGATCTCGGCGATCTGCCTGCAAGCTTCAACTTCACCTTTTAGGGTCCTTTCCCTAATATCATATCCATCAATGATCTTCTTATGGCCTGTTTCAGAAAAGAGCTGCTGGTATCTATTTTCATAATCCTTGTGCAACGAAGCCATTGATGCATTGTGTTGATTTTGAAGATCCTCTATGGAACCATGAAGTTCCTCGATCAATTCGTAGTATGCCACATTATTGGCCACAGATCTATCAAGTAAATCCTTCAGATACCGGTAAGCCTCAACTGCTTGTTCTGAGGCATCGTGACCAAGGATGTCGACAATCTCTGATACACTTAGGTCTGTATGACCAGCTTTATAATATCCATTGCATTGTCGCATCAACTCAGTATCAGGAGCAGATATCAATTCCATTCTGGCCAAAAACTAATAAAGAAGAGGAAGCAGGAGTTAATAAATAAAAGCAGACAGAGTATCAATAAAGAAGAGGAATGAAGATGTATTTTATTAGATCATCAAAAGGTTACATTGTTCGATTACAAGTAATGAAATATAGAAATGATACCGAACAACTTCACACCTTTTCCTTGTCCCCCAAGACTTTCCCGGGAGGCTGGGACGAGGAGCTCGGTTGCTCGGTGGTAACAACGGTTTGATCAGCAGGAATCTTCTCAGCAGGAGGAGGCATAGAAGAAATGTCCTCGATGACAGAGGGTTGAGAAGCAGAGACTGGGTCACCCATAGCCATAGAAGATTCATCTGAGACACGCTCATCTTCTTCTTCTTCCACAATTACTGGAAGAGGACCAGGGAGGTGTTGTTGGAATAACTCAGAGTCATCTTTGACCTTCAACTCTTGCAGTGCAGCTACCCAACCATCGTGGAAGTATTTCAACTTCCCATATTGGACTTGGGATGTCATAGCAGCAATCCCCTTATCCCATCCTTTCTCCCAGCCTGCGCTAAAGGATTTTTTGACCGCGGCTTTTCTTCTTAATTTCTCCGAGGAGAGCTTCACATACAATTCTTTTTTTTTGACCTTGATATCTCGCAGGGTAGATAACTCTTCCTCTACCTTTTTCAGCTGGCCATCATATTCCTGATGTTTAACCTCTAAACCTTTTACTTTATCCTCCAAATTCTTGGAGGTTTCGGCCATTTTCACCTTCTCAGCTTCAGCCACAGCTAACTTTTTCTCCCAAACATCTTTTTCGTCAACATACTGTTGACGAGATTCCTTTAAAGACTGGGTCAAACCCAACAGAGCATCCTCTACACCTGACGAGGATCTTGAAGCTTTAATAGCTTCATCCTTCTTCACAATATTATTGAAACAGTTCACCAGCTGAAAGATGAGAAAAATAGCAAAGTCAATACAAAATGCAAGCTTTCAGAGAAAGAAAGAAAAACCAGAAGTATGAGAAATTTACTGAAGCAAGGTGACAAGTAGCTAAGGATGTCAGCATATCCCTAGGAATTCTTTCATCAATACCATGGACCTCGGGTACGACCGAGCTCATTGCAGAACTTGGAAGAATGATGTTTGGAACATCAGTACCACCAGCAGGTAGAGAGGAGGCAGTTTCAGCCGGAGTAACCAAGGATGATTTCCTCAATCTCCTCAACGGGAGTTCAGAACCTTCAACCAAAGAAGTCTTGGTCGGAGAGATTGTAATTACATCTACTGGAGCATTTTTCTTGCTCGGAACCATTGGGGGCTTCTCGGTAGCTTTAGAAGACTCAGCTTCTAGGGCATCACTTTTGTTTTTCTTGGCCCCAACAACAGAAGTAACATCATCAAAGAGAGCAGGAGGAGCTCTTTTCTTACCCATCCTTTGACTTAAAGGAAGATGAGAATCTGAAGATGAACCTTCTGGAGTTGAAGCTGGTTCGACAGGGCGAGCAGTATAAGAGGTTGTGTAACTCTTATACTGTAGCAGATATGAGGCAGACCTGATGTGTTCGTCTGCAATGTTCTTGTGTAAACCCCAGATAAGTTTCAGATGCTTGATATTAACCTCTGATTCTTTTGGAGTTCTTCTTTTGCTATCAACTGCAAATAAATACATAACGAGATATCAATCATACATTTTGTCAAACATGATGAAAGCATAATTTCATAAGTAAAATAAAATGAAAAATAAACCTATCCCACTGCTATATGGGGGGCATCTGGGACCGTTGTATACTTCATCTCCAGTTAAAGGGGCATATTGCCAATTTTTTATAACCAACCCATGTTCAAAATAATCTCTATTTGAGTCAGGGAGGTTAACTACAAGAGCCCTATTCAGAAACCTAGTTTTTAAGTAATAAATATTATCTAGAGTGGCCCACTTATAGCAGTACATAATATCAGGGATCCCAATACGAGTCCCATGAGTTAGATTTAATTTGTGCACCCCATTAATTATTCTCCATGAATTGGGGGCTATTTTTGCAGGGACAAGATCAAAATATTGACAAAACTCAAGACACAATGGATTTCGTGGAAAGGAAAAACCACATTCAGCAATAAAAAGACTGGGGAACCAATGTCCCTCAGCCAGACGAAAATAATTTTGAGGTTCAGAAAGTTCCTCCAAGATTACCCAAGATGGGATGGAAAAGTCAGAGCGGAACTTTTCAAGAGATTCAATAATGTAAACCATGATGAATAAAAGAAGAAGGAAGAAAATCTTACAGGAAGGAAGGAGATCTGCTGACAACTAACGAAGGAAAAGATGAACGCACAAGAGAGAAGGAGAGAATAGAAAGCTTGAAGGCAGAAAATTGGAAAACGTAGAAGACGGTATGGTTACCTAAGAAGTTTAAATACTTTGCATTGGGAAACGGCGAAAGAAATGATTACCAAAAATAAACTACTGAACTTCCGGCGGCTAAAAGGACAAAAACTACATGGAGATCGAAGCGCTTATAAAAAATTCAAAAAAAGGCGGAAGCTGCGAAATGAGAAGGAAATTTGAACACAATGTTCCTGAAACCCAGGAAAGTCATTTAATATTGCCATATACCGAGAAAGAATGTTCCATACTCCTCAAAGTTCGAAATATGAAACATTGGGGGCTTCTGTTGATACCAAAATTAATATGCTGATGTGGACGAATAATACGAAGACACGTGTCAATCTATGTGGCACAATAGCAGCGAGGAAGTTCATTTCCCGACCAACCATGATTCTTTCCGAGCAACGAGGATACACCGAGGAACTCTAGCGCACCGAGGAACTCTAGCGCTCCGAGGAACTCCTGATCAACGAGCAACTATGGCGGTCCGAGCTGCACCTCGGTCGTATCATTAATTTCCAGATAATCAACAGTTCAAATATTCATTGAATGCTTATATTCTTGACGCGCACGCTGCATTAAATGTATTACCCTTTCACATGTATATCATTTAATGTATCGAACCTTTCATGTACAGCCTCAAGGCTATAAATACCTTGTATCAACCCCATTCAAAGGGACCGGAATTTCTTGAGAGAACTTGTAATCAAGAATTCTGCAAACACTCAGCAATAACATAACAGTGGACGTAGGCTTTATTCCTAGCCGAACCACTTTAAAAATCTTTGTCTTATTTATTTATCTGTGATTGAATAATTAGAGCAATCTAGTTTTTTACATCAACAGTATGTTTCCAAGAACATGTGTTATAATAAAATACATTAGATTATGTACAATTTTATATTATTAATTAAATAAAAGATATCAACAAATTTTACCTGCATTTTTTCCCCAATTGTTATGAAATAGTGTCATTCCATTTTATCCCAAGATGGCACATCCAACATAAATAGGTTCCTTTGTCATGCAAAATAATCTAACAAAGTCGTCAACTTTAGGCATCATCATCAATTAGTTGACACTTTTCATTTTAATGAATTATATTTTTGTCTTTCCCCCATTCCTTCCATCGTTTTCCACTTCCTCCAGCTTGTCCTCGGGTTCCCTCTACACTCCCTAATATTAAGGGGTAATGTGCATTAAGACAAATTTCAGAAATATTGTAAAATGTCAATTCCATTTAAGGTGGGAAAATTTTAGTTCAACAGATATCATTGCAAATCAGTTACCTATGTGTTAATAGAAATAACCAAAACATATTGAAATAACCCACAGAGATATCTACTGATCCCTCCCGCTACCCAAACCCACACACATAATTACACACTAAAAGACTAATTTTTATCAAACTAAGGTGTGAAAACACCAAAAACAATTACTCGATTGTAGTTTTGATTTTAGTTTATATTTTCTTAGATTTTGATTCCAATCTTGAAGCAATAATTAACATACATATTTACCTGCATGCACGATTGGTTGTATTCATGTGCCTCTCCATTTGCAGAGTTTGGTGTGCACGTCAATGAAACTCCTGCACCAGAGGTGGAGCCATCCTCTGTCCTTAACCCCCAGTTTAAAAATCTCACGAGACTTTACTTCATACTGTTATGACCATCCTAACTAAGGTACTCATAATGGATATGTTATAAATAAATATGCGAAAAGAAGCGACATGAATTTTCACAATTATAAAATAAAGTGACATGAATCTTCATAAATAAGAAAATTTTCAACACACATCATAATATCATGGAAAATTCTATGATCAATAGTAACTAAACATAAAAGGATCGAATACATATATAAATGAAGTAAAAGACGTGGATCCACACAAAAACTAGTTAAATGAACTAGATCCACACAAAAAATGTCAATATGCACTATAACCATAGCAATAGACAAAATGAATTAAATTTGAAATTTAAATCCTCATTTGTCATCAATGCCATCGTTGTAGTCATCGATATCAGAAATAGTTGTGTCAATTATTGAGCTATCCATGTCTTGTCATACCCAAGAAATGAATTGAGATTCAACAAACTCTTTCATGATAAATGGCTCAACTCTAGGGAGTTCTAAATCTTCTTTGGTGGTTGAATACCTATCAAGCTTGTCTCTTGGGATAATTCTCATACAAATCATTTCCTTCCCGTTTTAAGAGATCAAATATAATGGCACATTTTCATTAGACCCTGTGACATCTGTAGTTATTTGTCTTGTATTACCCACATTATCTTTCATACGTGGAATCTCTTTTACCTCAGGAACCATCGATGTCATGTCAGGCACTGAATTCGATTCAAATAACATGTCTTTAACCATAAAAACCTTCAAATTTCGTTTTTCGTATTCAATCGCCCTTAGAACTTCGCTCCTATATGATCCTTCATAGTTTATAGGTTGTTGTATAATGGATTTACAAATTTTTTACATGGACATTTGATATGTGATGTTGCATGTTCTTACTAGTATAAGCAAAGGTTATAAATATTCCAACGACATTAATATATGGATCCGAGTTTTTATCATGCAACTCAATCCAACTGTTGTCCACAGTAACTTCTAATGTTTCTTCTAATGATATTCATCATATAATGTAAAAGGGTGGATATTTTGATATTCTTAGTTTCAGTTAAGAGAAATTTATACGGGTCGCGGCCCTCATCCGTGACCCATAACCGTGACAAATTGGTCGTGGCCAAAGTCCGCGACCCACGATCGTGACAAATAAAATAAAATAAAAATTGGTCGCAGTCCAAGTGCGTGACCCACAACCGTGACAAATTGGTCGCGGCCAAAGTCCGCGACCCACAACCGTGACCAAAAAAAATAAAAAAAAATTGTCGCGGTTGAAGTCCGTGACGCAGGACCGTGACCAAAAAAAGGAATAAATGGTCGTGGACTTTGACCATGACCCATAACCGTGACCAAAAATATAAAAAAATGGTCGCGGACCAAGTCCGTGACCCATAACCGTGACGAAAAAAATGGTCGCGGACTTTGGCCGCGACCATTTTTATGCGTGACGAAAAAAATAAAAATAGTCATGGACAAAGTCCATGACCATATTTAACTATAATTTTAAAAAAAATGTATTTTTTTGGTCCAATCCTATAATTGGGGGTCCTGTGAGTGCACCGTCAGTTACTACGTGTAACGTTGGACGCGTACCAGGTGTTACAAATATTTATTATTGGCAAAATAATAAAAAAATCACAAATTGCGAATCGAGAACGTTGTTAATAAACAAATATATATACAAACTTAAAAATATTACACGTCTTAATAATTCACATATCAAAAAAATTGGGCAGAGTTTTCCCTATTTTCTTGACATTCCAAAACCTGTAAATGTAAAACCTACTTACTATAAAGCCCGCACGGCCAAAAAATTCAACAATCGAATTATAAAAGCCCGTACGACCATAAAACTGAACAATAAAATCCTGCATGGCTGTAACACATAAAAAAACAAAACCCTGAATGTCTACAACATATAAACAATCTTCATGTTGTAAACCACTGCCTCCTTCATTTGTTCCGCGTGCAAAAATCCTACAAATGATAGGATACATAAAAAAAATATTAGTAACCAAGTATTTTACAAAAAAATTGATCAAGCTGAAAAATTGCATATATGAGTTAAAATTATCAACATATCAATATTTTTATGCCTAAGTCTAGAAATATAAAAATTACCGTCGTATTCTCGAACCGGGAGTCCCGCGGCTGCGTGGTCAGTTCCTACGAGTTACATTGGTCCCGTGGTAGGTGTTGGTGCCACCCACGGGGACGTTCGGGGGCTGTTTCGAGTTTTCACCCTCTAACGCCATGTTTTTTAGCCTAAGTCTAGAAATATGTAAATTATCACCGTATTCTCAAACCGAAAGACCCGCGGCTGCGGGGTCAGTTCCTACGAGTTACATTGGTCCCGTGGGAGATGTTGGTGCCACCCAGGGGGCCATTCAGGGGTTGTTTCGAGTTTTCACCCTCTATCGCGATATTTTGCTTAAGTCTATAAATATGCAAATTATCGTCGTATTCTCAAACCGAGAGTCTCGCGACTACGCGGTCAGTTCTTACGAGTTATATTGATCCCGTGGGAGGTGTTGGTGCCACCCACGGGGCTGTTCGGGGGCTGTTTTGGGTTTTTACCCTCTAATGCCATGTTTTTAACCCTAAGTCTAGAAATATACAAATTATCTTCGAATTATCAAATGGGGAGATCCGCGAATGTGGGGTCAGTTCCTACGAGTTACATTGGTCCCGTGGGAAGTGTTGGTGCCACCCACGTGGCCGTTCGGGGGTTGTTTCGAGTTTTCACTCTCTAACGCCATGTTTTGCTTAAGTCTAGAAATATGCAAATTATCACCGTATTCTCAAACCGGGAGTGTCGCGGCTGCATGGCCAGTTTCTACGAGTTACATTGGTCCCGTGGGAGGTGTTGGTGCCACCCACGGGGCCGTTCGGGGGTTGTTTCGAGTTTTCACCCTCTAACTCCTTGTTTTTATGCCTAAGTCTAGAAATATGCAAATTATCATCGTATTCTCAAATCGGGAGGTTCGCGGCTGCGTGGTCAGTTCCTACGAGTTACATTGGTCCCGTGGGAGGTGTTGGTGGCATCCACGGGGCCGTTCTGGGGCTGTTCGGAGGTTTCACCCTCTAACGCCATGTTTTTAACCCTAAGTCTAGATATATGCAAATTACCGTCGTATTCTCAAACCGAGAGACCCGCGAATGTGGGGTCAGTTCCTACGAGTTACATTGGTCCCGTGGGAAGTGTTGGTGCCACCCACGGGG
The DNA here is from genome assembly GCA_949130495.1 of Sambucus nigra. NCBI lineage: Eukaryota > Viridiplantae > Streptophyta > Magnoliopsida > Dipsacales > Adoxaceae > Sambucus > Sambucus nigra. The sequence goes on along the minus strand of OX422217.1, from coordinate 298,942,005 downwards.
GCCGTTCGGGGGTTGTTTCGAGTTTTCACCCTCTAACGCTATGTTTTTGCTTAAGTCTAGAAATATGCAAATTACCTTTGTATTCTCAAACTGGGAGGGGCGCGGCTGCGCGGTCAGTTTCTACGAGTTACATTGGTCCCGTGGGAAGTGTTGGTGCCACCCACGGGGCCATTTGGGGGTTGTTTCGAGTTTTCACCCTCTAACGCCATGTTTTTATGCCTAAGTCTAGAAGTATGCAAATTACCGTCGTATTCTCAAATCAGGAGGACCGCGGCTGTGCAATCAGTTCCAACGAGTTACATTGGTCCCGTGGGAGGTGTTGGTGCCACCCACGGGGACGTTCGGGGGCTGTTCGGGGTTTTCACACTTTAACTCCATGTTTTGAAGCCTAAGTCTATAAATATACAAATTATCATCGTATTCTCAAACTAGGAGTCTCCCGGCTGCGCGGTCAGTTCCTACGAGTTATATTGGTCCCGTGAGAGGTGTTGGTGCCACCCAAGGAGCCGTTCGGGGGTTATTTCAAGTTTTCACCCTCTAACGCCATGTTTTTAAGCCTAAGTCTAGAAGTATGCAAATTACCATCGTATTCTCAAACCGGAAGACCCGCGAGTGCGCGGTCAGTTCCTACGAGTTACATTGGTCCCGTGGCAGGGGTTGGTGCCACCCACGGGGCCGTTCGGGGGCTGTTCGGGGTTTTCACCCTCTAACGCCATGTTTTTAACCCTAAGTCTAGAAATATACAAATTATCTTCAAATTATCAAACCGGGATATCCGCGAATGTGGGGTCAGTTCCTACGAGTTACATTGGTCCCGTGGGAAGTGTTGGTGCCACCCACGTGGCCGTTCGGGGGTTATTTCGAGTTTTCACCCTCTAACGCCATGTTTTAAAGCCTAAGACTAGAAATATGCAAATTACCATCATATTCTCAAACCGGGAGACCCGCGACTGCGTGGTCAGTTTCTACGAGTTACATTGATCGTGTGGGAGGTGTTGGTGCCACCCACGGGGCCGTTCGGGGGCTGTTTCGAGTTTTCACCCTCTAACGCCATGTTTTTATGCCTAAGTCTAGAAATATGAAAATTACCATCGTATTCTCAAACCGGGAGGGTCGCGGCTGCTCGGTCAGTTTCTACGAGTTACAGTGGTCCCGTGGGAGGTGTTGGTGCCACCCACGGAGCCGTTCGGGGGTTGTTTCGAGTTTTCACCCCCTAACGCCATGTTTTTATGCCTAAGCCTAGAAGTATGCAAATTACCGTCGTATTCTCAAACCGAGAGGTCCGCGACTGTGCGGTCAGTTCCTACGAGTTGAATTGGTCCCGTGGGAGGTGTTGGTGCCACTCACGGGGCCGTTCGGGGGTTGTTCGGGGTTTTCACACTTTAACTCCATGTTTTTAAGCCTAAGTCTATAAATATACAAATTATCGTCGTATTCTTAAACCAGGAGTCTCACAGCTGCGCGGTCAGTTCCTACGAGTTATATTGGTCCCGTGAGAGGTGTTGGTGCCACCCAAGGAGCCGTTTGGGGGTTGTTTCGATTTTTCACCCTCTAACGCCATGTTTTTAATCCTAAGTCTAGAAGTATGAAAATTACCGTCGTATTCTCAAATCGGGAGACCCGCGACTGTGCGATCAGTTCCTACGAGTTACATTGGTCCCGTGGGAGGTGTTGGTGCCACCCACAGGGCCGTTCGGGGGCTGTTCGGGGTTTTCACCCTCTAACGCCATGTTTTTAAGCCTAAGTCTATAAATATACAAATTATCATCATATTCTCAAATCGAGAGTCTCGCGGCTGCACGGTCAGTTCCTACGAGTTATATTGGTCCCGTGAGAGGTGTTGGTTCCACCCACGGAGCCGTTCGGTGGTTGTTTCGAGTTTTCACCCTCTAACGCCATGTTTTTAAGCCTAAGTCTGGATATAGGCAAATTACCATCGTATTCTCAAACCGGGAGACCCGTGACTGTGGGGTCAGTTCCTATTAGTTACATTGGTCCCGTGGGAGGTGTTGGTTCCACCCACGGAGCCGGTCGGGGTTTGTTTCGAGTTTTCACCCTCTAACGCCATGTTTTTAAGCCTAAGTCTCGAAATATGCAAACTACCATCGTATTCTCAAACCGGGAGGGTCGCGGCTGTGTGGTCAGTTTGTACGAGTTACATTGGTCTCGTGGGAGGTGTTGGTGCCACCTACGAGGCCGCTCGGGGGTTGTTTCGAGTTTTCACCCTCTAACACCATGTTTTTATGCCTAAGTCTTGAAATATGCAAATTACCGTCGTATTCTCAAACCGAGAGGGTCTTGGCTGCACGGTCAGTTCCTACGAGTTACATTGGTGCCGTGGGAGGTGTTGGTGCCACCCACGGGGCCGTTCGGGGGTTGTTTCGAGTTTTCACCCTCTAACGCCATGTTTTTATGCCTAAGTCTAGATATATGCAAATTACCGTTGTATTGTCAAACCGGGAGTGACGCGGCTGCGCGATCAGTTCCTACGAGTTACATTGGTCCCGTGGGAGGTGTTGGTGCCACCCACGAGGCCGTTCGGGGGCTGTTTTGGGTTATACCATTGATTTGGGGATTCTATATACTATTATATAATAGTGTAATAGTATAATAGTATATATATAATACTATTATATATAATAGTAAATTTTGTAAATATTTATCTATTATGATTTTATTCTCATAAAGGCTGTACAAAATCCCTAAAATCAAGGAATATTCTCATATAATTAGGGGAACACTTGATTTGGGGATTCCATATACTATTTTTTTTAATGGTGGAGTTCTAGTTATTTCTTCATCTTCGAATGAATTTATGAGTGAACCAACCTTGTTCAAGTACTCTTATGAACTCAAATTGTATACACCTTTAGAACTAACTTTGTTTCAATTGTAAAACAGCCCTATGGTTAAAGAAAGACTAGATCACTCACATTGAGCCTCTTTATGAGGTGAAATCCATATTGATTCGTTCACGAACTACGTGAACTTTGAATTTCTCTGCGCGAGTACGTAAGCTCACCCAGATTATCATCCGAACGAATAAGTCCAACTTTTTACATATCCATCCCTTGTCTATATTATCTACAAACATATCCCACACTAGATATGTACTTAATGTTTTCATTTTATTATTTCTTTTTATACCATAATATGCTAAAATAAAAGTTTCATAGCTACATTTGAGATCGAAAGGGTGAGCAGGTGCCTAACACCTTCCCAATTTGTAATCCAATACCCGAACCTTTAAATATCTAGTTAAACATTCCAATTATTTTCCATCACTAGGTCTTCACAAAGACCTACCTCTTCTATACATCACAGTTATATATAAACTATTATATATAACACTACATATATAACAGTATATATATAACAGTATATATATAACTGTTATATATAACTGTTATATATGTTGTTAACAACATATATAACAGTTATATATAACTGTTATAGATGTACTGTTATATATAACTGTTATATATAACAGCATATATATAGACTGCTTTCTTGGAATATTAGGAGAATAGCCAAAAAATCTGCTGTTAGAATGCTAAAAAAGCTGATGAGGTCTTATAAAATTCCTATAGTAGCTATTATGGAGCCTAAAGTGAACAAAGAAAAATTGGACAAATTCATTCTCAAGTATGTCTTTGAAGGTGGCAGCGAGGCAGTAGCCGGTGCTGTCCTCCATCCAGCGAGGCAGTAGCCGGTGCTGTCCTCCATTTTTGTTACTCTAATGACCTCACAATCCATTTTTGTAGTGGATATGCCTCTTTTATCTTTGTATCCTATATAGGTCCCACAATATCATATCCCAGCAGCACTATGAACTCATTAACTATTATAATATGAACGGTTAACTGTTTTTAGTTACGGCAGTTTTTAGGGTGTTGGTCTCAAGGAAGCTGATCTTGTATGTTGAATTCAATAATGGATATGCTCTCAAGTGTAATTGACTAACCTGCGAGAAACTCTTTAAATATCTATTTGAAATTCATAAGATCAGGATAACATTATCAGGTAGGGATTTCATAATCTTATTTTTGCAAATTTACTTCGTACACTCAAATCGGGAGCCCCGTAACAATGCGGTTGGCTCCTACGAGTCACATTGGTCCCGTGCGAGATGTTCGTGACTTTTACGGGACCGTTTTGTGGCTGTTTTACGTTTTCACCCTTCGATGGCATGTTTTTATGCTTATGTCTTTTTTTTGCAAATTTACGTCGTACACTCAAACCGGGAGCTCCGTGACTACGCGGTCGGTTTCTACAAGTCACATTGGTCCCGTGCGACGTGTTCGTGACTCTTACCGGACCGTTTTGTCGTTGTTTTACGTTTTCACCCATACACTCAAATCGGTAGCCCCGTGACTACGCGATCGGTTCCTACGAGTCACATTGGTCCCGTGTGAGGCATTTGTGACACTTACGGGACCGTTTTGTGGTTGTTTTATGTTTTCACCATTCGATGGCATTTTTTATGCTTAAGTCTTATTTTTCACAAATTTACGTCGTACACTCAAATCGGGAGCGTCGTGACTACGCGGTCGGTTCCTACGAGTTACATCGATCCCGTGCAAGGTGTTCGTGACTCTTACGAGACCATTTTGTCACTATTTTACATTTTCACCCTTCAATGGCAAGTTTTTATGCTTAAGTCTATTTTTTTGCAAATTTACGTTGTACACTCTAATCGGGAGCCCCGTGACTACGCGGTCGATTCCTACGAGTCACATTGGTCCCGTGAGAGGTGTTTGTGACTCTTACGGGACCGTTTTGTGGATGTATTACATTTTCGCACTTCGATGGCATGTTTTATTCTCAGGTCTAATTTTTTGCAAATTTAAGTCGTACACTCAAATCGGTAGCCCCGTGACTACGCGATCGGTTCCTACGAGTCACATTGGTCCCGTGCGAAGTGTTCGTGACTCTTACGGGACCGTTTTATGGTTATTTTACATTTTTACCCTTCGATGGCATGTCTTTATTCTTAAGTGTAATTTTTTGCAAATGTACGTCGTACACTCAAACCGGGAGCGCCGTGACTACGCGGTCAGTTCCTACGAGTTACATCGATCCCGTACGAGGTGTTCGTGACTCTTACGGGACCGTTTTATGGTTGTTTTAACATTTTCACCCTATAAATATATGTTGGTATGCCTAATTCTAACGTTTGACAAATTTACGTCGTATGCTCAAAGCGGGAGTGCCTTGACTACGCGATCGGTTCCTACGAGTCACATTGGTCCCGTGCGAGGTGTTCATGACTCTTATGGGACCGTTTTGTGTTTGTTTTACGTTTTCACCCCTCGATGGCATGTTTTTATGCTTAAGTCTAAATTGTTTACAAATTTATGTCGTACACTCAAACTGGGAGTCCCGTGACTACGCGATCGGTTCCTACGAGTCACATTGGTCCCGTGTGAAGTGCTCGTGACTCTTACGGGACCGTTTTGTGGTTGTTTTACGTTTTCACCATTCGATGGCATGTTTTTATGCTTAAGTAGAATTATTTGTAAATTTATGTCGTACACTCAAACCGGGATCCCTGTGACTACGCGGTCGGTTCCTACGAGTCACATTGGTCCCGTGCGAGGTGCTCGTGACTTTTACGAGACCGTTTTGTGTCTGTTTTACGTTTTCACCCTTCGATGGCATTTTTTCATGCTTAAGTCTAACTTTTTAAAAATTTACGTCGTACACTAAAATCGGGAGCCCCGTGACTACGCAGTCGATTCCTACGAGTCACATTGGTCCCGTGAGTGGTGTTCGTGACACTTACGGGACCGTTTCGTGGCTGTTTTACGTTTTCACCCATCGATTGCAATTTTTTATGCTTAAGTCTATTTTTTTTTTGCAAATTTACGTCGTACACTCAAATCGGGATCCCCGTGACTACGCGATCGGTTCCTACGAGTCACATTGGTCCCATGTGAGGTGTTCATGACTCTTACGGGACCGTTTTGTCACTGCTTTACGTTTTCACTCTTCAATGTCAAGTTTTTATGCTTAAGTCTATTTTTTTGCAAATTTACGTCGTACACTCTAATCGGGAGCCCCGTGACTACGCAGTCGATTCCTACGAGTCACATTGGTACCTTGAGAGGTGTTCGTGACTCTTACGGGACCGTTTTGTTGATGTTTTACATTTTCGCACTTCCATGGCAAGTTTTTGTGATTAAGTCTAATTTTTTGCAAATTTACATCGTACACTCAAACTGGGAGACCCGTGACTACACGGTCGGTTTCTACGAGTCACATTGGTCCCATGCGAGGTGTGCGTGACTCTTACTGGACCTTTTTGTCGCTGTTTTACGTTTTCACCCTTCGATGACATGTTTTTATGCTTAAGTCTAATTTTTTGCAAATTTAAGTCATACACTCAAACTGGGAGCCCCGTGACTACGCGGTCGGTTCCTACGAGTCACATTGGTCCCGTGCGAGGTGCTCGTGACTGTTACAAGACCGTTTTGTGGTTGTTTAACGTTTTCTTCCTTCGATGTCATGTTTTTATGCTTAAGACTAATTCTTGCAAATTTACGTCGTACAGTCAAACTGGGAGTCCTGTGACTAACCCGTCGGTACCTACAAGTCACATTGGTCCCGTGCGAGGCGTTTGTGACTCTTATGGGACTATTTTGTGGTTGTTTTACGTTTTTACCCTTCGATGGCATGTTTTTATGCTTAAGTCTTATTTTTCGCAAATTTACTTCGTACACTCAAACCAGGAGCGCCGTGACTACGCGTACGGTTCCTACGAGTTACATCGATCCCGTGCGAGGTGTTCGTGACTCTTATGAGACCGTTTTGTCACTGTTTTACGTTTTCACCCTTCAATGGCAAGTTTTTATGCTGAAGTCGACTTTTTTGCAAATTTACTTCGTACACTCTAATCGGGAGCCCCGTGACTACGCGGCCGATTCCTACGAGTCACATTGGTCCCGTGAGAGGTGTTCGTGACTCTTACGGGACCGTTTTGTGGATGTTTTACATTTTTGCACTTCGATGGCAAGTTTTTATGCTTAAGTCTAATTTTTTACAAATTTACATCGTACACTCAACCCGGAAGCCCCGTTACTACGCATTCGGTTCCTACGAGTCACATTGGTCCCGTGTTAGGTGTTCGTTACTTTTACGGGACCATTTTGTGCTTTTTGTACATTTTCACCCTTTGATGGCATGTTTTTATGCTCAAGTCTAACTTTTTGCAAATTTACGTCGTACACTCAAACCGAGAGCCCGTGACTACGCGATCGGTTCCTACAAGTCGCATTGGTCCCGTGCGAGGTGTTCGTGACTCTTACAGGACCGTTTTGTGTTCGTTTTGCATTTTCACCCTTCAATTGCATGTTTTTATGCTCAAGTCTAATTTTTTGTCAAATTTACATCGTACACTCAAACCGGGAGCCCCGTGACTACGCGGTCGGTTCCTACGAGTCACATTGTTCCCGTGCGAGGTGTCGTGACTCTTATAGGACCGTTTTAAGGCTGTTTTACGTTTTCACCCTTCCATGGCATGTTTTTATGCTTAAGTTTATTTTTTTACAAATTTACGTCATACACTCAAACCGGGAGCCCCGTGACTACGTGGTCGGTTCCTAAGAGTCACATTGGTCCCGTGCGAGGTGTTCGTGACTCTTATGGGACCGTTTTGTGCTTGTTTTACGTTTTCACCCTTCGATGGTATGTTTTTATGCTCAGGTCTAAATTTGTGCAAATTTAAGCTAATAAAAAAATGGTTACCAATTAGTTTAATGTGAACCATTGCAGAGAAATTGACACGCCTTAAACCTAGAAAGTGCAATCCATTGGATAATGCCTTCTTTTTCTAGTGTTCACCCTAACTATTCTTTGTTCAAAAGTTATGTTCTCCCCCCCCCCCCCCACTGGAAGTGACAAGAAACAAATGCGCCAACAATACCCAAGCTATAGGGGGCACAAAAGAATTAAAATTACGGGGTTTAGATATAAATAGGATCCAAACCCAAAATAATTAAAAAAATTGAATCAATGCATATTTAACCTTAAAATAAAGTTCATCATAGGTCTATCCATTACCTGAATATTTTGTTACACCCAACGCCAATCAGAACCTTCTCTATGCCAGCAGCGATGCAATTTCAGATTATGTTTGATAGTAGTTTGACCCCAACATCAATGTATCCTATGACAGTGAAAAAATAATGAATTTTTCGCAAACAGGTATGTTCAATTAAAAAAAATGGTAGAACCAAAAAAACAAATTCAAAACCAAAGGAAGAAAACCAAAACTTGTTCTTGCGTCACTCACTCCCCCAACTTGACTCGTGGTAAACTTGTGTGAACTGAAATTCGTTAATCCTCATTGATATTTTCTTTCACGTATATAAGGATTACTACTGAGAAAAAAACAAGATGCACACATATTGAGAAGATTACAATTGATTTTGATTACATTTCAAAATCCAATACTTATTCAATTTCAACAATTATATAAAATGGCATAACAGGTATATCATAATATAACCAACACCAATCTAATTAAACCAGGTATACATCTATTCCTTTTTTTTCACAAGGACAAATCTAAAACCAAATTGAAAATACCAAGGCCAAGATCAAAATTAACACTTACAGAATTCCTAAGGGACTATTTGTTGCTTCTAACCCCCAACCCGGTCTCCACCCGTCTCCACCGCATACTATTTAGGGTTTACTAAACCCTAATATTTTTTTTGACATAAATCTATACATACACACACACACATACAATCTGTACATACACACACATACAATATAGGGTTTATTGACAAAAATAATTTATTTGTTCATAGTTACACACATAAACATACATATACACATAAATCTATACTCACACACACACATATAACATAAATCTATACATACACACACATACACACATACAAACATAAATCTACACATACATACACCGAAATTAGGGTTTTAGATAGAAATCACAAATCTAAATGAAATCAAAATGAATCAATACATACCAGGGTTAATCCAAATGCAAACCAACTGAAATCGCTTAACCCTTGCAAATCCAACTGAAATCCAACTCAAAATCGCACTGAGAAGCAACGACCTTACTCCAAATGAAATAAATGAAATAAGAAGCAGAGGGGCGGGTCTTTTTTTTTAAGACCTGGAACTGGTCACGGCCAACAGCCGTGACCCCATATGCGCGACCCTTAAAACGAAGGTGAGGCAGAGTTGGGTTCTTCAGACTTGGTCACGGGCTAGCGCCGTGACCCACCATCCGTGACCTTTTTCCATGCTTGATTGAGGTATGGTCACGGCCCATAGCCGTGACCCATACCAAGAAATGGTCACGGCCCATAGCCGTGACCCTCAATCTGTGATGCGCGACCCTTTTTCATCAACCCTAGTGCTTGAATGAGGTATGGTCACGGCCCATAGCCGTGACCCATACCAAGAAATGGTCACGACCCTAAGCTGTGACGCTCAATCTGTGTACCAAGAATCGAGGTACTATCTTCGTCACACCATGGGTCACGGACTTGGGCCATGAACCCTCCGTGACCAAGCTTGGAGGGAATTTTGGCGCGAGTTTGGCGCCAAGATGGTCACGACCTGGTCATGGCCCAAGTCCGCGACCACCGTGGTCACGGACTTGGTCCGTGACCACTTCTAGAGCATCGATAATTTAGTGTGATAATAAATATGGTCACGCCAAATATTGAGTGGGTCATGGCCCAAGTCCGCGACCAGCTGGTCGCGGACTTGGGCCGTGACCCAGTGGGCGTGACCATTCGTAGGAAATGGTGTAGTGCTAAATGTTATAATGCATAAACAATAAATTTTTTGTCGTTTCTAGATAATTGTAAATTGCTAGATCATAATCATTGTACTAAAGGAATATTCCTCACCGCATAAGTACTAACTCCTATATAAAGAAAATAAAACTAGGGTAGGATGAATAAGTACAATGTGACTAACAACTATCCCACACGTACTATTTATGTACAACAAATATGTCTCATAATGTAATCATAAATGATTTTGTTGTGGGCAGTTGATCATGAATCCTAAGAAAAATTATACTTCATAAATGATTTATTAAATATCGAAGTAAGAATGACTAAATCCCTTTCAAGCACAATTTTCAATAGGAACGTATAGAAAAAAAGAGACATTCTACCAAATATGATTTCATGTGTGAAATCCCTGTAATCATGAGTTTTTGTTCACTGATGGTATAATAGTGGCCAAAAGGCTTTATGGTACTTACGGGTTTTTCAATACATAGGGGTACGGTTTTTTTATTTTATTTTCTCATTAATAGAAAACTCCAGATTGTTTAACCATTTTAAACATGCATTTGGTGTCTAAACAAAACATAAAACACAATAAATATTTTCTATAGGAAGGGAATGGTGCGTACACCCCGATCTATAATTATGGTATAATACTTTCTATTCTATCATAAATTATTTTGGACACAGTCCTAGGAAAAATGGACAAAATTTCCAACATCCCTAAACAATGAAGAAAGTTCAAAGAGTCAAAAAGACATAAAGAAAACCCCTGGGGTGAAATGAAAATAGGGAAAAATAAGAAAAATAGAACCAAATAGTCCCTATGTTACCTTTAACTGATCGATTAAAGGCCCTTCACATCATTTAACTGATCGGTTAAAGCTCCCCCAAACTTATAACTGATGGGTTATCCCCTTCCACAGCGATCACTACTAGTTCTTTGGAGATCTCTTCTTGGCCATACACAGGCCTCACCCCTTGAATCCACCATCCAAAGATTTAACCGATTTGGTAAATGCTCCGAGCTAGACCCCCTATAAATTGATGTCCCCACCCGCTAAGAAATGGGTACCAAAACCCAAGAGCAATTCGGGTTATTTAACTTTCTTCTCCACCTAGCATCTGAGATACTCGAGGTCATTCTAAAATGTCTCGAAAAACTTTTTAAAATGGAAAAGTTTCTTTCCCTTAGGATAGTTTGTACTTCTAAAAATTCGCTTCAGTCCTAAAAGAGGTTCGTCCTTCTAAAAAGTTTCCTATGAAATAAAAATAGAGGCAAAACTCTACGTGCGTTTTGCTAGACGATGATCTGCCAGAATAATAGATCTCCACCTTCCTCGAGCACCTCTATTGGAGACACTACCTTGAGAAAAATTACGTTCACTCTACAAGGGTAAGGAAACTCGGCCCAATTTTTGGGTCACCCCCCCCCCCCCCACATATATATATATATATATATATATATGTGTGTGTGTGTGTGTGTGTGTGTGTGTGGTGCAGACTCCGGTACATACTATTTTTTTTAAATAGTAAAAAAATGAATTTTTTAATGAAACTTCATGGATATGATCTCCATTGTGATAAGATCATCACCATGTTTTTCCAAAAAAAAATTCAATAAACAAACCGTTGCGATGAGGTGATATGTCAAAGAATAATATAAATACGAATTTTCGACCGTTGAAATTTTTGGTTTGTGCCACCCACTTGATTGATTGAATTGTTCGATAATACTTCGTATATATGATATTCTCACTATCGAGATCATATCCCTAAAGTTTCATCAAAAAATTTAATCAAAAAATGGGTGAGATGATCGTGAAAATGTCAACAGTCGAAAATGCATATTTATACCATTGTTTTACATATCACCTCATCTAAATGGTTTTTTATGGAATTGTTCTGATGGAAAAAATTGGAGATGATCTTCTCACCGTGTAGATCATATCCATGAAGTTTCATAAAAAAAATTTTTTTTTACTATTTTTTTAAAAAATGGTATGTACCGGGGTCTGCACCATAGGGAGTCCTTATAGGAGGGGGCATATATATATATAGTGTAAAGGACTTGTGCCCAAATTTCGGGTCAATACCTCATATATATTGTGGTAAAATCTCCATGTATGTTTGTCTTTTTTAGACCAACTCCTGCTTAGGGGACTAGGTATGCACTTTACAACACTCATATTCTAAAGTGTGGTTTTGAAACCATTAAATTTGTTAATTGACTTGCCATGCTTATATGTTAACAGTTATAAGAAAAGGCCATAATGACCATTACAAAACATGAAAATATAGTTTTTAAAATCATTCTCACGAAAGTCCCCATGAGCTGAGTCAATCTGAAACTTTGAACAAGGAAAATTCTAAAATTCGACTACTCCCACAGCTTCTCCAAATAAACAAAGCTATTTCCCACAGTGGCACCCCAAATATGTGTTTTCATATTGAATATTTTCAAACATCGACCTATGATTAAACATACTTTAGAATAAAAATATATCAATTCATCATAACAGAAATGCTATATTAAGGCCTTTTCTCCATAAATACCATAATATTGTATATTTTACAACCGGCATCTCATCACTGACACCCATAAATATGCTTCGTTTGTTCGAACTACATTTTCTTTAATACAATGTCTTCTTGGGTACATCGGCGTTATATCAAACTATACTCGTGAAGACCAAGCCACATAATACATCACTCGGTGTATTATTTCTTATGGGTTAATCCATCCTCAATCCAAATGCCTTCAAATTATACCTTTACCTCTCTGGATGAGGATGTCTAAAACAAAACATACTTAATTTTACACCTCTAAACTAGTCTGAAAGACAATACCTTCCAACTAGTTATCATCCGACGATCATAATATGATATGCTATCATCAATGATCTTTAGGGTAACTCCCATCCTAGACCTACACCAAAGATAACTTATGGCTCGTAAATAGATTTTCTCCCTCCTAATACAATTCTTACATTTTCATACACATCATGTTAGAGGATTTTAACACACAAACTATGTAGGCTTTGATCTCATGGATACGCAAGTATGTAGTCGCAATACTAAATCCTTGTCATGAGTTCATGTCTCAAAGATATGTATCATGATTTCCCCATTGAGATTCAGTCATCTTTCCCTTGCACCCTCTTTTATCACTACAATAAATATGATATCAAATTATCTTAAAGTCGTGATATCTCATACATCCCCATTTAAATGCTCAAAGGAATACATACGATACATAACCGAACTATAAGCATGAGATTATCCATCCACCCACTTGAAAATAGTATCCTCCATTGAGATGTCAAAAGGAAAAGAAGTATATTCATAGTTGTTAACACCCTCATGATTAAGAAGTCTACTATTTATGTAAGGCTCTTATATATTCCTTACTTGAAGTGTGAGTATAACCATTGAAATAGTTGTGATCTTCCTAAACCCAATATTACATATTTCAAAGGATAGAAAATAATAATCCCTCATGCTTTATTTTCTCCAAACAAAACAATTGAGATATTAATTTATCTCAATCCACAACTTTCCCCACAAACCTACACACATTCTCAAGCATATATACACAACCAACGTACGTAGGCTTTGATCCCAAGTCTTATTGGGTACGGAGGCACAATACCGAGCCTCGAGAAGATATCTATAAGTATTCTATCTAAACAGATATGCCACCATCTCTTATATTACCTTTTTATCTCTCCTAAAAAATAATCTCAAAGTTGAGCTCTCTCACACACTCACATTCATACCAATGTCCACATGTTATACATTTTCACACAATCATACACAAGAACCCTTGTGTTCCTTCATCGATAGAAGTGATGTTCTTATACCTCTCATTGATACCATATTTCATACCTAAGAACATATCTACATATAAGAGCATTCATAACCTAAGATCTCTAAATTAGTTCTAAAAATGACTAAAAAGTAATCAGTTAATGTTAGGAGTGATACTAATCATAGAATTAAGAAATCATAACGAATAAGTGGGGTACTTAATACCTTCCCAACTCGTAAACACATCAAGAATCTCCAGACCAACTGCAGACTTAAACCTGTCTTAGGATTAGCCCAAGAGGGCTTACCTGAATATTTTATTTAATTATTTATAAAATAAACTAGAGAGTCTAAACAAACCAACCGAACCCCTTATCTCATGGAATGAAATTAGGTCTAGGCCTAATACTAGGGTTATGCGACTCATATTGGACATAGCATCAAACATGTTCTAGGGGAATGATTATATGACCAACATCGAATTGATAACCTGAACTCGGGGCATCCTATGAATTGGGAGACAAGAACCCCTGGGCATCCATCTTTGAACATTCATATAAGAGTTCTACATCCCCTGGCATCGTCTCACTCAGTCAGGTCTCCCAATGACATAGTTGTGACTCCATTGGGGATAATGTTTCTCTCATCAAAAATCAATATTGTAGATCGTAGATGGGTTTCTCAACTACGTCACAACAGTGAATCCGCTGGGGATAAATCAAGAAAATCTAACTATCTTTATACTTCCTAATATTCTTAATATTGCTATCCTGTATGACTACTTTACCCAATTTGTATAACTATTTATAGGCCTCAGTTTCAGAGTCCGTCATAACATTGATGCGTGCTCAAGTCCGCATCTACAGTATTGTACATTTTCCCAAAAATATAGGTACGCCCAAATGACCTCTCAATAAAATAAACATCAAAACATGTAGACATAAAGAGAACCAGTTTTGCATCATGCAATTCATAGCCTCAATTTTATTTTCTTTAAACCATATACCTATGAGATCCAGAAACTTTTATCCCAGAGGAAGTTCGTACATTAAAAAATTTTCTTCACCCAAAAAGGTGCTCGTATTTCAGGAAAATTACTTACTCCTAAGGAAACTTTGTACCTTAGAGAAATAAATTACTTGAGTAAAGTTCATACTTTTTAAGTATTATTTCCCTGAAAGGCTAGCCATCGATGGATTCTCACTGTTTCGACCACCCGTTTGGTATATTGAGCAACTTCTATCTTGATACCAAGGTCTCTATGGTAGGGAATGTTTTAAGGTTTTTTAATACTGGGGTATATTGAACAGTATTTCACAACTATTCTGTACCTTAAAGGTTTCTCGGTCCAAGTAGCTTGTTATACTGTGATCCATTGCATGAAAAGTGATCAACCGATCTCCGAATCACATCGCCCTTTTGCATAAAGAAAAAGCTCTAAGAACACACCATTTTTCATAAAAACCACTAAATACTTGTAGGCCATTCTCTTTGACAATTTTTTTTAAAAGCATTGTTAGGTGATAGGAGGTTGGTCCAAAACCCCTTAGATTTTTAGCTAAATGACATCCCATTTTAGGTGGAAGATAAATAGTATGAATCCCCAAGTTATCACATAAACATACCTACCTTACATCGGATTCCCCTGCACACTATTTATTTTTATAAAATAATAGACCACATTTTATTTCTACATTGCTCCTCATAAAAAAATGAGATCTCGCACTTGTTTACCCGAATTTAATGGAACTCTATTAAGTTCTTCCCCTCAAATGATACTACCAAACCAAAAATGCAAAAATTAAAAGACTGTCCACATATGTTTGACTGTAGTAAAAATAATTGCATCAAAAAAATCATGTATATGTGATTCCTTTTCCCTAATGTATTATTCTTATGTTAGTCCTTGTGTCAACAATAACCTCAACAAAAGTGCCCCAAATTTTTTTGCAGTTGATATCATCAACATAGAGATTAGAATAAGCTCTTACCCTAGAAATCAAAGTTTTCATTCCATGCAAAAAATTAGTTTTCATCGACGAGATCCCCACCCACAACTATGAAGTTTGGTCCGTAATACACTCCATGTGTATGGAAGAATAATAGGTTCCATCCGTAATGAATTGGATCTTGCGATAACTTGAGACCATCACCACCGCACAGAATATTATGCAGTTTGAGATCAGGTCCCTAAACCTTGCATAAATATGCCTACAAGAGGCCACTATTATGAGTAGAATATGAGAAAATGTGATTCCTCATCCCATCCCTAACATCAGAACACCATCGGCGGTGGCTATTGATGTAGTACCAACTAATTCTCAGTATTCACCAGCACCGCCCCCCTGGCTAACACCGACCCTCTTTTTTTCCAATTACCATTTTACCCACATCAATACCTTAAACCAAAGAGAAAGTACCCTAAATACCCACATACTTCCTTCGAGGGAACCCCGCGATCCAAATTTGTAGCTCCCCCACCAGCCGATGAAATTATTCCATCACATCCAAATTAGGAGATCACGCGGGTCCGATATGAAAGGCGTCTTCTACCAGAAACCATCATCAATATGTAAACCATGGATGGGCTTAAAAACATCAAGAATATGGCCCTATATCATAAATCCCCATTGTTGGAGAAATTCCAGATGGAAATATTTAAAACCTAGAAAGTATAAGTCTCTTTGACCGCTAAATTATCCAATTACCACATTCAAATATAGGTCCAAAGCGTATGTCTGTGAGTTATAGAGATCATGTTATCCTCCACTCTGTTCGGATGATTTCTCATGCGGTATATGGGATTGAAATTTTTGGGGATTTCCAAAACTTGGGATGATGAATGCCATGCTTTTTTAAAGTTGTATGATTACAATGAGGAACTTTGAATCACCCCAAAAGTCTTATAGATGCTGATGTAGTTAGAAGGAGAGTAATTTGGCTATTCCATCACTCCGTAGAGAGAGAAATATAGTCACATGGTCAATTTCCCTAGAAAAATGGTAAAATATAGATTATAATCAGGAACCTTCCAAAGGAAGTACAAAATGAACTCAAGCTCACCCGGATCCCCAATTTCAAGTCACTCAACCACATCAGGTGCAAGATAGAGGATAGTTTGGCTTCTAGGATTAACAAACTTTCTAATGATCCTTGTCGAGCTAGAAATATGTTCCTCTCTTGAAAGAACTCACCTAGAGCTTCTTCATCGCACATCATCACCCTTGTGCTTAGTCTGGGAAAAAAAATCAATCATAATTTCTAATGCTTCTTAGGCCATGAAATCTACCACTGAAACTTTCCCCCATGGACCCCCTCCCAGAAATTACCAAGTTTTTACTCGTCCCAATAAGTTCATAATTCAACCGAGACAACTCATAAATCATCTTGTCTCCTCAGTCGAGGATACATCACCCTAAAAATGGATCGTCACTTAAGACCTCTCAAGCCTAGACCTCCCCCTGCATTCCAGAATAAGATCTTGCAGACTGACACCCATTACGAGTTCCATAAAGGACTCAAAGACATTACTTGCTATATCTAGGCTTTGAGTTTCATCATCAAATACCTCATCGGTGACAGGGTCCTCATCCCGCCAAAGCCAAATGTCATCAGAAACCCTCTACCATATCATCCCAACCCCGACACCAATGCCATGTGAGATTGTCCAATCCCAAACACTGAATCCTCTACCTAATTGTACCCATTTATCATAAACCTAAGGATGAGGCCACACTCTCAATTCCAAATTGCTACCCCTTTAGGGGAACCATCACCTACCATAAGTACCATTGCAGAGACCAATCCCACCATCGACCATATAACGTTTTTTTTTTCATGGTCATCCATTTTTTAAAATTTAACCACTATATCTCATACATACTCCTGGTCACAAAATTTTATGCTATCAAAAGATCGAGAACTCCTCAATCTTGCCCTATAAGAAATGGACCACTCAGTTGAATATGAGGAGATGGAACTAGCTCCCATGGCAAATTAGCATATAACCACCGAGTAACCATTCTAATCCACCATATAGGGAGGGTAGACCTATAAGGAACACGTGTTTGCCATCATATACTCTGATACAAGTAGTAGCGCCCATTCAACGAATACTTCAAGCTTACTCTCTGTGATGATCCATTCAAAAAATAGCTGAAACATCACATCTGCAAATCACCCAAGGATAGAATCCTTGATTCGATTCTCTATTACCATGTCACTCCATTGTATATGAGTGAATATGACAGATAGCTCAAGGTAGATGATTAATTACATGGAGGTATCAAACTCACAACCAATTATAGCACAAAGTAGAAGAAAGAGTGAGGGCACAAACTGTTCGTAAAGATGCCACATGGGAGGTAAAATTAAAAGCTAACCTCGATCCATCTTGATATATCCTCACACAATCTTCTGCGAAGAGAGAAGGAATTAAATTTCGGAAAATCAACGAATTATGGCCAACCAAGTAATATTACACATGGATTATGACCAGTAGAGAGGAATTATCTCTTTACCCCCTCCTAACAAAGATGAACCCCAAGTTTTCCCCTTAGCTACCATCCACATGATGAGAACATAAATAGACGATGACATATCCTTATCGACTGATAAGTTCAAATCCTAGGTTAAACCCCACTATAAGAAACACCACATTTGATAAACTGAATTCCACTCAGAGTCTTGTAGTATCCATGACTAATCCAGCCTACTATATAACATTACTGGATCAAGGCATCATTGGATTATTTGACCACCTCTTGATCATCGAGGTTAACATCTTTCAAGGGTTCGAAGATGAGTATGTTATTAACCCCCAAAGTTTAGAAATGATGACAATATGGGACAACTCCCTTAGGAAAGGAATATAACTCTATGAACAAGGACACACATCCTTTGAAACTCCCAGTATTCGAGATTATAAGTTCGAGATCAGGTAAAGAGCTACAACATAAGAACATAACCAACTGGAATAACTTGAGCATTGAACTTGTCGCATGAAAAAGACAGGCTACACTAGAGACAGTTTCATCCAAGACTCTCTTACAAATGGCCACCATTCTAGTTCTTCAATAGCTAGGTGGAACTCAGTCACCCCAACAGCGACATGGACTTACCCTTGGAAATATATAATGCCATATGTGGGGCCATAGCTATTGAATCGACCCTTATTGAAGTCAGACTGTCAATGAAAGATCCTGTTGATCCCTATAATGAGCTTGACATGCATGTTATACAACTAGCACTTTACATCTTTATACATGGGGTATCACTCTAGACTCAAAAATACAGCGATGCATGATGTAGCCATGGGAACACTTACCCAAATGCCGCCAACATAGTTGATATAATCAAACTCCTTGACGAGATGACCCATGGACGCACTCCACCCTTATAATGTATCCCCTCCCGGAGGTATTCATACACTATTGAGGTGGAACTAGTCAACCTCGTTCCCTATAACCACGCATAGGGAAGATCGATAACGTACAATGTATAGTGATTTAATTGGCCCATACTATTATAAGTAATGCCCTAGGGCCTAGAATATGTAGAGTAACGATAATACTATAGAGAAATCATCTACGAAGCCATTAGCATGTGAATAAATGAACATGAAGAACTTGAAACCTCCTCAAAAAAATTAAGAGCAGCAAGAGACAGTATCTGATAATGACATATGGGCAGGATCATTAAACTCTACAAAACCATCACCTAATATGCCATACTCGATAGATGGCCAAGTCTTAATGATAGGGGAAGAAGTCCCCACCTCCTCCCAAGACTCGAACGTGACCATATAGTGGATAATTGACTCCATGTTGATAAATCCCATAAAACTCAAAACAAGGCTCCTAAAAACCCAAAACTATCATTAGTCTTGAATTGAACCAATGTTATGGCCTTAAAACCAACACTGCCTGCTAATAGCTCTATATCCTTGGTTGATATTCTACTCCATCTTGAAAAAGTTGAACAAAAAAAATGGGCAAAACCCTTGATCTCTCCAAACAAAGAGATCTACTTCCTCACTCTATCAGGTCGACACTCCACTTCTTGAAATCAATCTACGAGAACAATAATACCCATGATCAACTCTGGTGGACATAGGCCAACATCACCATCTAGTAACTATTAAATATGTCTCGTGAACAATGATCTTCCCTCATCCATTTATTGTCCCAAGCCTCTCTGCATATATACTTAACTTCGGTTGAGATGTCAACTACCATCAGTATTGCATCTTTCCATATATGCTTATCTGACGAAGACCTTCCCATACAAGGACGTATTCACAATTTGAGTTGCGCATCACCAGTGAAAATTATGTAAAGATTGTACCCATAGTACTGATAGAAAATGAGTACACTATCAAGGTATACCCCCTTCGTACGTACACCAACCAACATCGAATTTACACCAACATCTATGGCCATAAGGGTTGATGGTAACACTCACTCGTTAGTCATAAGGTCCATTATCCTCACCCTCATAATAGGACCTATTAAGTGTGCCACTGAATTTTAACTCGATGTCCCGACCAACTTCAACCAATTACTTGGGAGGGCCTTAATATACACCATGGTGGCATTACCCTCATCATTTCACATGAAATTCAGGTTCCCATTCCATACACAGGTCTTCAAATTACAAATGAATAATTGTTGGGCCATAGTAATCAGTGAGAGTGTGCTTGCGATATTAATGTAATATCTATATAATCACGTGCCGTGAGCAAACAAATCCAAATTTTAATTTTTTTTATCCTAAGAAAAGAATCTAGGTGACAAAGTAGATAAATTAAGGCATAGACAAAGACAAGGGAATATGGGTAAAAAACCCTTGCGAGTAAAACAAATTTTTCAATCAACACTTTATAGTTTTACAAGACACGACTTACAAAACATCTGAAGAATATGACTCTCTCCTGATTCGTTCACAAGTGGCGGTCAACCCTCGGTATCCACCGATTAGCCTTTATATTCCTTTAGGAGGGAACCTCTCGAGAACCATAATGGTCAGGATTGTAGAAGATCTCTGCACAAGGGTTACTTTAATATACAACTACATAGGATTTCAAATGGATTCACATATATATTTGAGAGTAATGATTTATGAATCAAAAGGTGTTTTTGATCTTAATAAAGTGAAAAAATTCGCACCATGTATGTAAAAATCATTTTTGCAAAAGCCTCCTTCAAAATTTGTACAAAACATGTATTTATAAGTCGGCACAAAATTCGAGGCCACAACATTCGTTCAAACAAAAACTATTCCCATTCGATTGAGATAAAACGACATTGCTATCTCATTTGAAAGAGCTATGAACGAGCTTCGAATGATGCAAAATAGTATACCCCAATTTGATGTTAGATCAATGTAAAATTCAAAATAGACTTCGAACTAAAATGAACTCTCGTTAGAATGAGAATCCCATATCATTTTAACAACATGCAAGAACCATGAAATTTTGTAAATATATAAAAATGCCTCAAATTTTTAAATAAAACATCTCCTAATATAAATGTAAATTAAATTCAAAATCCTAAATTATTTTATACCGTCATAATGTGGGGATCATCTTGAATTTTGAGACGATGGAAATTTGGTTCTTTGTGATGGTTCAAGTCAAATGGTAACAGGATATTCCACAAACTATGTTAGCGTAAGATATGAGCAAATGATAGAAATCATGCTCTTATAAATCTCCCCCTTTTGTCTACTTCGGTACAAACATAAAATGAAAATCCAAATTACAATGAATATCCCCTAAGACATAAAATAATATCATAATTTCCTCCCAAACCCAAAAATGGATAGGCAAAAGAATAATGATGTCTTCAAATCTCAAGTTCTTCTTTGACTTCTCTGAGTCACTTTTTCCTTATTGAGTGTATGCGAATATGATCTAACAAAAGTATACCACATGATGCATAGAGTTTGACATGTAAAAAATAAATAAATAAGACTAAATTCTCCCCTATAAATGAAACTCCCTTGTAATTTAATCTCCCCCTTTATTTTGTTCGAAATAGATAAGGAGTAGAAACTAATCATGAATTGCAAAGCATCACCAATGGGAATAAGATATCATCACAAAAAGATATGAATGACTAATTATGCAATGACAATCTCAAAGTCTCCACAAACTAGTTTTGAAGTTTTATAATTTTTTTCAAGTAAAACATTTTACAAGTACAACACAACATGGAGAAACACAAAAATACTTGAATCATGGAAATGGAATGAAGGGGTGTGAACATATTCTATAGGTTAAACAACGTTGACAAACATAACATATGTGAATGAAGGCATGAGACACCACTAATGAACGATCTCAAAGTCTACCTTAGGTGTAAAAATGGTAAACTCAACTGCAATTTTCTTAACCTAATCAATTAATCAAGACCGTGAGTGATCTTCACACCAATATGCCCAAAATAATGTAAGAATTTATGATATTTTCATAGGACGGGCAAACCAATTGATCTTCAACTTAACTCCCTCAAAACTCACATATTGAATTTTTTTTCTCTCAATGCTTTTTGAAGAAATTCATGCTTCTATGTAGCGAAGCATAAATTTTCTTTGAAGTTGTCCTGGAACATCTATTTTTATGTGCCTTTAATCTTTTAGGATTTTTTTCTTTTTGTAAATGGCAGCTATTCATGCATAGTCAACATGTCTTTTGAAACCCAATTCCATTGTTGATAATATACCAATTTTACCAGATAAATGGTTTCATATTTTTTTCAATCTGGGTAATGGTTCGGACATGCAGTACTTTTATTATCTCATTTTTCACATATGGTTCATTTCAAGAGAAAGATTGAGATGAAAATTCTACAATCGACACGTAAAATGGCCCTTTCGATGCAGGTAGAATTTTCTTCCTACCTCAAAAGTGTTGAGACTATGTGTTTGTATAATGTGGAATATGAGGCTTTCAACTTGAATTGAGTCTCCTTATGTCATAGAAGAGCCATTAACTTGAATATGATAGCAACGATAATGCAGTTTTAGTATTTCGTAGACTATGTTTTTGCTTCGATTTAAATGCGGTATGCTTGACCTATGAAGAGTTCTCAGCCATGTTGGGAATCAATCCACGTGTTACAGCAATTATGCCCAAATTTACTCGGTCTCTTAGAGCATTATTAGCGAAGTTAATCCATATTTCCCCTTCGGTGGCTCGACCATTGGTTACTAGGGATTTGATTTCCTTTCAGGGTGTCATGCATTCGGAGCACTTAAAGGATTTTAATGATATGGGATATACCAAAGTTGTTTCCTTGGGCTCAACTTCGAGGCTCTTGTTGTTGACAAGAGACTTAATGATTGATACCCAGTCGGATGTGATAACAACGTGGATGTTCTACCATCATAGCCCTGCAGCAAGCATACTGGCGGAGACTCTGAATGGTCTTGATGCTTGGAGGGGAGGTCGCTCTA
Source organism: Sambucus nigra (assembly GCA_949130495.1). Taxonomy (NCBI): domain Eukaryota; kingdom Viridiplantae; phylum Streptophyta; class Magnoliopsida; order Dipsacales; family Adoxaceae; genus Sambucus; species Sambucus nigra. The sequence continues at coordinate 298,918,960 of OX422217.1, read as the reverse complement.
ATTTTTTGAGAGGGATCCCAATGATGTTATTCATGTGTCTAGCTGAGAGGTTCCATCTAGCAGTTCCTCCTTAGTATCGCTTAGCAGGCATGACAAATTTATTTTCTCAATACTTTATCAATTTTGGACCGTCTATAGAGAACTAGGTCAATTAGTTTGTGGATTCCGATTCCTCCATTGGTCAGTGCCATTGTGGGGAGAACTACATCTTATTTTGGAACTGGGAGGGTACCGGTATGCTCAATTAATTGTCCTACAGTAGACTTCATTATATTTCCCTTATCGACTTTTGCATTAAGTTAGATGCGAGCAAATATTGCCTCCTCGAACATTGGACTTTTTTCAATAGAAAACTTGACTAAAATCCATGAGAATTAGGATAGGTTCTGGGATGTATTTGGGGACTATTTGAAATGGTTGTGGAAATGAGTAATGGCGAAGATCTTGGCAGAAGAGACTAGTTAGATATGGCTTGTTCTTTTTGACACCATGGAATGAGGGATAGTGGTTTTATCCAGGTTCGACATGGCATACTTATCTATGGAGCGTATTTGGAATATTATCTAGAAAGAGGAAGTTTGAGAACCATAGGGAGCAGATGGTGATGAGGTTGGGCCTTCTAACAACTATGGATAGGTTTTTATGAAGTTGGTATTATTTTTATATGAAGATTTTTAAGTGGATTTTGTGAATATTTTGGTGGTTTTTTTATTTGGGGTTTTAGGATTAGTTTTATGAAGTTTGGGTAGGCTTGTATCAAAGAAGTTTGGTCAGCGAAGAGGGGAAATTGGTTTGACACCCTTCACTTATATGGTACCAAACTTCCTTATTTAAAATAGAAGAAATTTTGATCATATTGGTGTCCCTCTTAACGAGTTTTGCATTTGAGTTATCTATACCAATTACTAAGGTATACATAATCCTTTAAAATAAACTATCATTTTCAAAGGATAGAAAAGAATAGCATTTTATGAAAAAGAAGGGTATTGTACCCATGTAAGGTGTATGTATACCGACGTACCTCTGGGGTTTTGAAATTTTTTTAGTTTACGTCAAAAGAAAAAGGTTTTTAGATTATTAGGCCCCACATAGTTATGAGTAGATATAAATGAAGGGTATTTATTAAGAATAAAAGTGAGACGAGAGAAGTCGTAGTGAGCTTAGATTTCAGACTAAGGGTAGAACTTTTTGAGATGTCTCAGGTTGACTCGATGTGCCATTTCTTCCCCATTGATGTCAGTGAGCATAGAGTCACCTCTTAAGGGAATCTTCTTTAGGATGTAGGGGTCACTCTAGTTTGTCTTGAACTTCCCTCTGAGGTCCCAGGCGGGTTGTAAAATTTCTTTGAGGGACAGGTCTCCTTCCTGGACACCATGGTTCTTGACTCTTTGATTGAATCATTGCGATGTCTAGTGATGGTACCCTTATATGTTGTATAGAGACTTCAACCTCTTTTCATCCAATAGTGATAGTTCATCGAAGCGGCTCTTATGCCCGTCTTCCTCGCGTACTCTATTACCGAGCATAATGAGTAGGGAAGGTATTTCTAACTCAACAAGTAGAACTTCTTCTATGTTTTATACCAAATAATAAGTGATAGCCTCAATATATGTCCTGATTGAAGTGAAGTAGCCTCAGAGGGCATAATGGATCCAATCATCCCAATCTTGATAACTCTCGATCATTTTGTTGATGATGTCTTTGAGGGTTTTTTCCTTGATTTCGACTGTAACTTTGATTTGGGGTCAGTAGGAAGAAGTTTTATGCCTTTGAATCCCATACTCATAGACCAGTTTTGTGACCTCAGCCTCAAAATATAACCCATTTTCTTATACTAGCTGGTGGATAAACCCATATCAGTAGATGATGTTCTTTTGGATAAACTTAGCTATCTTCTTGGCATCTAGTTCTGCATATGACTCAGCTTTGACCCATTTGGTGTGATAATTAATGAAGACTAAGATGAACACATGCCCGTTTGAAGGTTTGGGTGTGACTTTCCATGTCATTTCAATACCCCGATGGAGAACGGTCTAAGATAAGTCATGTTGTACAATTATTGGGGAGGTAAGTGATGGAGGTTAGCAAACTGCTAGAATTTGAGGCATCTTCAGATGTTGGTAGTGTAATCTTAAACCATGGACGTCTAATAGTACCCTTGACGGATAATCTTTTTTAGTAAGCATATGACCGTTCATATGGGGTCCACATTCCCTTCTATGGATCCTCGACATCATTTTCTCAATATCAACCCCTGTAATGCAGTGTAAATGGGTCCCATCGAATTTTCTTATTAATAGTGATTTGTCACAGATAATGTATTGTATAATTAATTGGTGAAGGTTCGGATGATATTTATAATTGGAATCTTGGGGATACCTACCATATTTAAGTATGTCTCAAATGTCGTAGTACCAAAACTCATCCATATCAAAATCTTCCTCTATGACGAGCTCAATATCGTAGTAGTAGGTTTTCATAGTTTGTTTTTGGACTAAAAAAGGGGCCATTGTTATTCCCTCGGGCATGTCGACCATGGATGTCAGGGTAGCAAGGTAAACATCTAATTTTTTCTTTGTGATGGACAAGTAGTGGAAGGTGATATCTTAGAACTGGGAGGCCAACTCTTCTAAGTGGGCGTAAAAGGGTAAGAGATTTTTTCCCTTAACTTTTTATCTTCTAAGGACATGGTTGATGATGAGTGGATAATTAAGGTATACATGTAAATTTGATAACTTTCATCTTGATGGGGTCTGCTTTGATTCCCTTTTCACTTACCATGAATAGCTTTCCTTTTGTAACACTGAAAATGCAGTTTTGTGGGTTTACTGGCATTTTGTATCGCCGTAGCCGTGCGAAGAATTTTTGAAGGCTGGGGACGTAACCTTCCCGAGTGTTAGACTTTATAATCATGACATCTACGTAGACTTTAAAGTCATTGTGTATCAGATCATGCAAGATGGTTGTGGAAACCCTTTAGTAGGTAACCCTTTATTCTTGAGCCCAAATAGCATAATCGTGGAACAAAAGGCTCCCCAACGGGTGATGAAGGCAGTTTTCTCCTAATGGTCAGGGTGCATCTTAATCTGATTATATCCAGTGAATCCATCGATGAATGAATTGAGGGTATGACTCGATGTATTTTCCATAATCATGTCGATGTTGGGCAATGGGTAATCGTCCTTCAGAGATGCATTATTCAACCCCTATTAATCGACGCACATGGGGAATTTTACTCCTCATTTTTGTAAAATTACAATGTTGGCGAGCCATGGGGGATATTAGATTAATCGAATGCATCATACGATCAACTATTTGATTACCTCTTCCTTGAATTTAAGTGACCATTCAGTGTGAAGCTATAGCAGCTTCTGTTTGTTGGACTTACATTCTGGGCGAGTTGGGATCTCGTGCTGATCTTTTTTGGGATCTATGTCGGGCATGTCATCGTAGGACCATGAAAATACTTCCACAAACTCTTTCATCTTCACTTCTAATTGCACGCACTCATGCTCGTTATGCGTGGAACCTATCGTAATCTTACATTGTTGGCTACTAGAACTGAGATTGATAACAATAGTTTCATCTCCATTAATTTAAATGAGGTTATGTTGTTTGTTATTCACCTTATCAAGATTAGATAAGAATTTTTATTCACCTTATAGCAATTAATGTAAGTCACAACAAGATACTCAAAACCATTGTTTATTTCACTTTAGGGAAAAATAGCATTGAGAACCTCATCAAAAGTGGTCCGATTACATTGTTATCAGAGAAAGGAGGAACAACAATAGATGAAGAGATAAGGTAAACTGCAAGGTTGGGTTGAATCTCAGTAGGTGGTACTATTATATCATTCTAGTTGAGAAGAGGCTCATCAGCGGCCTTAATTAGAGTGGACGGGTCTAACGATGTAGCGCTTGAATGGATCATACAGAGGGTAATCCCTAGTGTCTGGATGTTGAACTATTCTTCTTAATCACTTTCCTCAGAGACCTAAAAAATTTCTTTGGCTTTCTTGGTGGAAGATTTCACTTTATGCTGCCAGTCTTCGACCCATGAGTAGTTATCTTCAAAGAAGACTTCCATTACCAACTTCATTTTCTTATCCACATGGTTGTACCATGATTTAGAAAAGACAAGGAAGGGTGAGTCTTCACACTCCTTGATGAATCTTCCATTTAAAGAATCCCTCAAAACAGTCTTAGCATCTCCTAAATTTCTTTTTAGCCATAGTTAGACGAGCATTTTGAGTTCTTCTGATGAAGGCTAATAACCTAGGCCACACGAGGGAAAGGCCTTTTTCAAGACTGTAGGCTCAAGTGTCCCTTATTGATGTCGCCCCATCCCCTATTCGGGCATGAACTTCATATTCTTAAACATTAGTATGACATTGAGATTTCTGTGAGGGTTGTGCTCTGGACATACTCGATTTTTTAAATTATCCCAAGCTGGAACTGGAAGTTGATTAACCCTAAAGAAGAAGAAAAGAATGTGATTCATCCCATACTATATTTCTATTATCAGATTGGTAGTGCTATAATTTTTTTTACTATCATCATCACCCAAAATGGTGATGAATTGCATATTGGCGAAGAATTTTAACTTTTGGTAAAGGGAGGAAGATACCCCCAGATGCTATGAAGCTATGGTGGACTAAACAGTAGGTTGAACAATGCGAGTATGTCAATAACTTGAAACTCTATAATGCAATTCATAAGGCCACCCCTATTGTGAGTGTTATGGATCTCATTACCTCTCATTGAGTACTATCATAGGCACACACTGTGGTTGAAGTAGGAGTAAGGTCACTTATTTTCAACCTCACAAATTTTAAGGTTCTTAATGGGAAAATGTTTAGGGATAATCCATTGTTTACGAGTGAGAGAGACACTATATTTCCCATCACTTCAACGGAGATGTCGAGGGTATAGTTATGGTTAGGGTCGACCTTAGAAATTTCTTCTTCAGAGAAGGAAAGGAATCTTGTGGTGGCCAAGGATCCAATCAGGCTTAGAACTTCTTTTAGAGTGGAGGAAGGAGGTACTGTGCGCCCGATAAGCAAATTTATAAGTTCATTTTGATGTAATTTGGAAAACTTAAATAGTCCTCACAAGGTGATGTTGGCTTAAGTCTTTTTGAGTTAGTTGAGGATTTTGATCTCTTAAACGATCATTTTTAACATACGAATTTCTTCGACAACTCCCTTTTCCTTATTTATTCATCGTGAATGAGGATCGGATATTGGTAGTGTCTTCCTAATCTGGTCATACGGTTTATGGAGGTGGGGAAGAACAAGAATCCCGTGTCTTTATCTACTACCAGATCAATGGTTACTTTAATGATTTCCCCTAAGAGGTTTTCGAAAGATATCATTTCGCACATGCTGACTACTGGACTAATTTTCCCTCAATCGATTCCTTATCTGAGCTATCAAATTCATCCCCTAATCTGGTGGCAAAAAAATTCTTCTTACCAAAAGAAATCGATGCATTCCACACTCTTAGTGTATTCCTCATAAAAATCTTTCCACTTAATGGGGAGATGCAGGAGTGAAAGGACCAACGACCCTTGTACCTTTAAAGTAGTAAGTAGTTTAGAAATGCCTGTAGATCTCACCGGTCTATTGAAACATGTCATCCATGATTTGTAACATGTCATCTTAGATGACTTCATCAACTGGTACACCAAATAATCTTATTCTCAAGCATATTTTCGAGCTTCCATGAACAAGGTGCTAGATTTTTAACAATCGGTGGTCATTTTGGTGGGTAATTTTAGACCAAACTCCAAGAATTGGTTCAGAATAATCAGTGATTACATATCTCTCCCTTCGCATTGGGTATGGACAACAATACAAGCCCTTATATGGAGTGATAGATCTTAGTAGGTGAAGAGGGTAGGGTGTATGATAAAATATAGGTAAACTTTGAGTTATTTGGGTGAGATTACGAGTATGATGGGTGCTTTACTGGGCATAATTTGGGTAAATGGATCAAATTTTGGGTGTTTTTCTAGAAAGATGGCATTTGTGTAGGTTAGAAGTGGGTTATGAATGGTGTTGGGTTTAGGATTTTCTAGTGGGCCGATGATACCTCGATAAATTAAACCTTGGAACACATTCAAGAGATAAAATCATTGGCAGGTAGTATGGCCAACAGACTGGTGGAAATCTCAATAGGCATCAGTCTTGAAGTTCTTAAGAAGTGGGTTTGGTAATGGATGGGGGTCCAAGGGTTTAATGAGGTTTTGGTTTAATAAGGCTTAGTAGGCCTTAGATAAGGGAGCATGGATCTCGATGTATTCCTTTGTGATGGGACTAGAGATACTTTCTTGTCCACAAGAGAGGAGGCTGGGAGATAATTTTAATGGTGGAAACTATAGTATTGGCAGGCTTCTCATACTTTTTGGGAATTAACTGTTAAGTCAGCATCTTTAACTCGACTTCTACATTGGTAAATATTTCTTTAATTTTCGTACCCACTTCCTAGAGAGCTCGAAAGTGTGGATAATACTAACCTCCCATAGTGCTCGGATATGGGGCATGAAATTCTTCTTTATGATGTTGACTTGTTCTTCTTCAAATGGCCAATTGTCATGGACAAAGCTTTATCACTCCATCTTGATATGAAGTTGCTGACAATTTCACCAGGGTTCTACTTCAGAACCTCTTTATCATAATGTATAACCTCTAGTTCTTCATTGTACGTGTATTGTGACACGAAATCTTGTCCGGCATCTTCCTAACTATGAATTATGGATTATTCAAGGGATATGCACCATCGGAGTGCGTTGCCCTACAAAGTCTATTGAAATATCTAGGACATTATCTCTTTGAAGGAACCTAAAAAGGTCATGGATTGGGGATAACTATAAAGATGAACAATTAGGGGCCAGTTGCCTCAAAACTTCTCGATGGCTGGCATCTTGAACTTTTTCGACCATCTTTCTTTGAGGTAGGGAGATATATGGGTGTAGTCCATGTAGTTCCCAGATATCTTAAGGTCGCCAAACTTCTTCAATAACATCTTGAGGACTTCCTCTACCTTGTTATGTCCTTTATCCTTGGGATTAATGGGTATTGGCAAGTTAACCCCTGGTTGGGCAAGGTTTGGCATAAGGAGCTGAGCTGGCAGGGGCCCATTTGCAAGTGGGGTACACGAAACATGGTGATATTCTTCTGGGACCCATATAGGATCAAGTGTTGGTGGACCTATGGCATGAGGAAAGAGAACCTAGGGTTCTTTTGGAAATTGGACACAATTTTGTGGCATCTCATGAGCCTCGATTTGAAGGTTGTCAATCTTAGCACTGAGTTGGACTAGGATAACCATAAGATAAGGCTGCACATTTGGTGCTTGGTCTGAGTTTTCCATGAAGAGCGGGTGAAGGTAGATTCCAAACTCGAATGAAGTAGCAGAGGAACTGGCGAAGCTTCAGGGTGGTTCCATGGAATATCAAATCCAATAGGGAGATAAGTAAAGAATCGGGTATGCGATCAACCTAAGAAGGAAAATGATTCAAATTTATCTTTGAAAGAGGGAATAAAGGATTTTTTTAGTATTTTTGAAAATGTATGAACGATGTTTTCAGCATTTTTGGTAAAAAGGAGAGAAAATGTTATTTGGTATGTTTGATGAAAAGGAGGAAAAATGTTTTTTGGTATTTCGGTATTTTTTAGAAAGAGGAGGAAAAACGAGAGAAGAGTCTCAACATGATTATTAATATGTTTTCACTGTATTAGGTTTACCTAAATGCAAAATAAATGCTGGACAGGACCCAAGCCTTGGAAAATTGAGTTTGAAAATTAGGTAAGATATGGTTTGACTTATTTCTAGTCTCATAGACAAGGTCCTATTTTGAATAATGATGAAATAGCGCAAAAATTTGGACGGCATTTCGGTGGAGTTTTATGTGGAAACTAACAAACTAAATATGAGTGCCCTGGGTTTTGGCGCCTATATGAGGTTTATGCAGTTGTTGGGTTAATGGAAGGGTTCCCCCTTTTACATGACATCCACAATATACTTTTTGCTTTTAAGGGCAATCAGTATGTGTGGACAATCCATTTGATATAACTGGGTGTCCATGAATTGCCTCACTATATACCTTGTGGGGACAGTACTTGTGAGACCAAATTCGATATACTCAATGTACTTGCATGAGTTTCCTACTATATACCTCCCATCATGAGTTCTGTCAAGCAGTATGATGTAAGGAGAATCGTTCAATATACGTCGAAGGTACTATGCCAATGGAAGGGGAGAGTCATATTACATAGGATAACTATGACCTATTGGAAAACCGTCCATCACAAAGTGACCCCCTAGTACGGGATAAAATGTTGGTCAATATCCATGCTCTTTGTGATGTAGTGTGCAAAATGTATGATTCTTTAATTAGTATATTATGAAGATAATTTTTATTTGGCATGATGAGTAAAAGAATCACTATACTAAAAGGGAAGAATGTACAGGTATCATGAAAAGTAAATATACCATGATAATTAAGACTATACTAAGCATGGATTCATGTGAGTGGTATATGAATATCTATATATGAGTGTGCGGTAGGGAGCAAAAGCATGGATCACCTACAAGTGACGTGTGATATGTGAAGTGAGAATGGGTATATACAAGTGCGATAAGTTGAGATGTGTGCAAGTGAAACCTAATCATGGATATTCTAAATGGTGTGTGAAATATGTGGGTATATTGATCATATGTAAAAGTGTAACGAGTGTGAGGTGTACAAGGAGGGTATTTACAAGTGTGTGAAGTGAAAAGTGAGTGAGAGGTAATATAAACATGAAGTAGATTTATACAAGAAGTAATAGAGGTAAAAGGGAACATACATATAGGTGCATACGCACACATGCAAAAAATGATAACACATATGTAAGAATAGAATCTAACCCTCAAACAAAGTCCCCAGCGGAGTCGCGACTGTGTCCATGCCTCTCTCGATTGGCGTGCACGAGGGGGTGGGGGTTCATGCCCTTCCTCGGGGCGCTTCGGCCATCATCGATGTGGATTGATGTATATAGATAGAGTCTCCATCCTATTTTCCACAAAACATGAAAAAGAAATGTTGCCTCCTCGATTGGACGACATGAAAGACAAATTGGTGCTTGCGAAACCAATTAGTTCAAGGATTCGGGGGCTAAGTTATGGAATGGGAAGGTGTTAGGGACCCACCCTCCCTTTCAGTATCTCATGTGCATGTGTTATTCTTCTCCTTAATAACTTCATGAAGCGTGTGTGCATGTGTATATAAATGGAGAATGGAATTACTCGACTCGCGTCATGGAGAAAGGCGGAGTGAGGTCATCCTTAGGAGTGTTCTCAAAATTGTAATTGAAAATATAATGTGTGCGTTTATCTAGTCACCAATAGTTTATATAAAGAATGCGGTATATGTTGGAAAAAATGTGAGCACAAATCACAAATATAATATACGGATATAATATATGAAAAAATAGGAAAGGAGGACTTGAATCTTAGATTTTGCCTCAGGCACCTACGTATCCGAAAAAGGCATCAAAGTACACGTAGCTCGCATGAAACACGAGGGTGGTATTTATCCCATAAATCCAATCAGGAACTTTATTATGTGTCTGTGTAGAAAAAAGGATTTTTTAGTGTGACAAATTGTAGTGAGAACTCCCCGTTTAGAATTTACAAGCAAACTCTCTTTTTCTTATTTTTGGTTTTTTTATTGAAAATATAGTATCTGCAATACTAATAATAAAAGAGTTGGATATTAATATGGGTGAACTAATAAAGATGAAATGTTAATGTAATAATTAAATTAATAATGCAAAAATAAGGGAATTTAAAGAGAGAGTGAAAGGTTTGGACCTTCTTTAAAAGCTTTAAAATTGATCTTAATTGTTGAAGGGTTGCTCTTGCAAATGGATGGAGGTAACAGGAGGAGAGGTAATGTAATTTGCTAAATTGGATAAGAAAAGGATGGGAAAGTAATGTGGGGGAGAGGGTTTAATATAGAAACCAAGTTGACTTTGAAAGAATATTATTGATAACACCGAGATGGATGTTTATTAGGTTCCTCTCAAAATTAAGATCATGCTCCCTTTATAAAGGGTCATTGGGGGTGATGATCGGCATCATGCTTATCAGCAGACAATCGAGACACATTGTTGATTCGCAGGGAAATGGATTTACCATGCACCTGTCTCAGGTAAAGTTTCCAAAAATGGTTGTAAAATGATATTTGTAAGAATATTGCATGGAATTCACCCTTGGAAAAGTTATTTAGAGACCTTTAAGAATCCATCGGGACTCTCCTCATTTCAGAAATTCACTATGATTAAATGGGGCTCGAAAGTGCCCGACAGTCTTTTGGACAAGGGTAAAACGGATCGTTCATCCGAACCACAAGGACGATTCGTGTATGGGACGGAAAGTTAAAATTTTTATGCAAGGATCTTTGATGATCCAAACATCTTCACTCGGTACGAAGAGCTTACCTTAGTCAAATGGGGCCAGGAAGTACTCGGTGACCCTTTGGAGTAAAATGGGTTGTTTGTCCATACTATAAGGTTGATTCTCACATGGTATGGACCATTAGAAAGGGTATACCGATACCTTCGAAGAATAATTTAGTCTCATTCGAGCTAGACATCTTATTGGAGTCAAACGGATCTTGGGAGCACCCGGTGGACTCTTTATCAATTTTTGGGAGAAAATGGTTTTTTCATTCGAATTGTAAGACTGATTTGCATGTGGGGATGATAGTTAGAAAGGGGATTCAGTATCCTTCAAACATCCATTGAGCTTTCACTTAGGAGATGAAGATGATTAGGGTAAAATGGGTCCTCTAATCGCCCGGTGGCCTCCAGATTGGTTCTTAATAGTAAAATGGATAGTTCCTTCGAATCGTAAGGCCAATTTGTTCATGGGAAAGACCGTTGGAAAGGGAATTCAGATCCCTTCAAAGATTCATTGAGCTTCTACTCATGTGAGAGAGATCACCGCTAGTCAAATGGGGCCCGAGAGCGCTCAGTGGTATTTAATGTCAGTACTTGGAGTATGACCCGGGGTTTATGGTGAAGGAGGAAGTACTAAGGACCTAATTAGATGATTAGGAGGCTCCTAAAATGTGGTTTCTACAAATATTTTGGCAAAAAAAGATTACACAGTAAATTTGTGCAATAGGCTCTGATACCAGTTTGAGAGTGTGCTTGGGATCTTAATGGAATATTTACATAATTAAGTGTCCATCACACACAAATCCAAATTTTATCTTTTATCCTAAGACAAGAATCTAGGTGATAAATAAGATAAATTTAATCATGCACAGAGAAAAGGCAATATGAAGCAAAAACAATTGCAGATAAAACCCTTTTTTCCAATTAGCACTTTAGAATTTTACAAGAAACCACTTACAAAACATAAAAAGAATATATGTCTCTCCTGAATCATCCACAGTTGGAGGTCCACCCTCAGTATCCACCGATCATCCTTTCTCTTCTTTTAGCAGTTCTCTTCACAATAACCATAATGGTCAGCAGTGAAGAAGATCTATCCACAAGAGTAAATTAGATATGGAACTATTTAAGGTTTCAAAACGGATTCACATATATTTTTGGGAGTGATGATTTATAAATCAAAAGGTGTTTTTGACCAAAGAAAAGTGAGAAATTTTGCACTAGGTATGCAGAAAATCCTACTTTAAATTTTTTATGAAATAAGTATTTATAATACGGCATAAAATTCGAGATGGCAACATTCGTTTGAATGAACACTAGGCTCACTCAAATGAGAATAGCATCTTGTTAGAACGAAAGCAGGTTTGTTCAAGTGACATTTCTATCTCGTTTGAACAAGCTAAAAATGAGTACGACCTCGTTCGATTTTTTATCGAAGTAAACATGAAATGAGACTTCGAATGAAAATGAACTCTCATTAGCACGAGAATTCCATTTTGTTCGAACGAGATGTGTAGATTTTGAAATTTTTTAAATAAAGATATTTTCCTTAATTTTTTAAATGTAAACATCTCCAAATATAAATGTAAATAAATTTAAAATCCGAAATTATTTTATACCTTCGTAATGTGGAGATCATTTGGAATTTCGAGATGATTAAAATTCGGTCCTTCATGACGGCTCGAGTCAAATAGTAGCGGGATAGGCCAAAAACTATGTTAGCCTAAGATATCTGGATACCCACCACAATTGCAGTGACATCTGCATTGACATATTTGAAATCATCCAATTCACTCACATGATAGAAGAGGAGTCAGTTATTCATAGTGTAGCTACCCATATCAACCCTAAAATGAGATGCATCCTAGGGTTCAACCTTAGATTAAACTAATAAGGAACCCTCAAAATTGTCACTACAATGGAACATAAGCTAAAGTCTGGTATCGAGTATACCCCTAGCGGTAAAACTCTGGCCCTTGATCCTAAAAACACCCATCAAAGGCAGAACAGTCATTTATGTCTCTATGGAGAAGTTTTCCCATCACAGACTCCCTGAACCATAGTGGGATAAAACTAAGAAATTATTGTATCCAAGGATGGAGATCCATTATGAGTAAGGAATGCACATAGACCACAAGAAGGATGGGATTAATTTTGGTAAATTAATAAAAATTGCATTTTGAGAATTTATGGGATTAATTTCAACAAAATACTCAAATAAATAAAACTATGATGAAAAATGTAAAATTTTCGCACATTGGGCATGCGTGTTAATTAAGTTACGCTTTTTAAGGCGAACTTTTGTAAAATAATAAAGATTCCAAATTTGATCATTAAGATACATGTAACCATTTGAAAATCCTTTGGGACATTATAAAAAAGAGGTTTGAGGGACTTTTTCATCACAAATCATTCTCAATTATTCTGAGTTTGGGCATCCCCTAACAAAAGTTTTTATTTTTCATTCCCTACTAAAACCACTATCCAAAATCCTTTAATATTCTCTCTATATACCAATATTGTAAGATAACCAAAAACCTAAATTACGACTACACTTGCGAGGCAAGCACAACGGTAAGTCGGGTATCGAAAGATCCACTTAGACGAGTTGCTAAAATTTAATTGATTAAGTACTTCAAAATAAAAGTGTAAAAGATAAATTACAAACTAAAAATGAAAAGATACATAAAGGGAAATGATTATTCTAGGCAAGGGAAAATGAAACTAGATTAACAAAGAGAGTAAAACTATAGGTTGCATCGAATATTCCTCACCCAAGTTAATTTGTATAAAATGGATACAGGGTCAACGAGTTATTACGAATGCGTCTCGTTTCGACTGTTAATTGAATCAAGGGTTGTCACGCCCCTAAATCCTCATAAAATCCTAATAAGATTTTGGCGTCAACAAATACCTCAGAAATTACGCACGCAAGGTCATAAGCACGGGACATACATGATATGCCCCATCAAATGCCCTAGGCGCAATAACTAGGACGACACACTCGAAATAGACCCATAAACGCCATCACGAAATCCAAGAAATGCGTCAACTCGAGTGAGTTCCATTCAAACACAACCTAATTTAAATTAGCTAGAAAGCATGTTAAAAACGCGGTAAAGAAACGCAATAAATAAACACGATAAAACTATACTAGAAAGAGATTAAAGAAAGCATGTAAACCTAAATTAGAAAGCGAGAAATAATGAAATACACACTATATTAATGGAGAGGGAAGATGAAAGTACCAATTACAAACCCTAAAGGGTGTCAAACGAAGAGAGGAAGAAGAAGAACTCTCAAATCCCCCAAACACTAACCTACAACTCCCTAAAATCTTATATATACGAATTATCTAAGTACATCTGAAAATGAAACCAAAAATTAGTTTATATAGTAAGTTAGAAAATAAATAAAGGAAAAAGAAAAGAAAAGGAAATATCTCAAAATATCTGGTATATGAGGTCAACCGCGGCCAGGGGGCTAGTCGATCGCGCCCTTAGGTAAAAGTTTACTTTCTTCAATCCAAGGCAAAATGCTAACACGCGGTCGATCGGGCCCTCAAACCGCGGTCGACCAGTACTCTGTTTTCCAGCCATGTTTGGTCCATGAAGAGGGGGAAAGGTCCATTAACGAAAATGGCCATAACTTCATCGTCCGGACTTGGAATCGCGCACCATTTAAGGCCACACGAAGATTGTTCAATGAACTACGCATCCATGGAAATTGCAAGATCCTAAGATGAAATGTGAATTGACTAAAATGCCCTTGAAATAGCGTCCGGCGACGAAACTTCTCTGAAATGCAACAGATCCTCACTTTTAGCATTCCAGTACCTACAAAAGAACAATTAACCCGTGCAAAGCATGTATATATCCAAATCCAAGCTTGTTTGGTTAATGAGCATAAATATAGGCATTAAGGACCATAAAAGCGCTAGAATGCATAAAGATAACGGGCGGAATATTTGATACGAATCACACCCCCTAACTTAAGCATTGCTAGTCCCTAGTAATGAAACAAACAAAACCAGTCAACAGAGGGCAGTATAATATGTATAGATGCATCGAAATATGATTTCCACTTTCGTAGGGAGCACGATTACATTTAGCATATGCAATAAGCTGTTAAACCCCCAGGTTACCCTAGTGGACGAGTGTAGTCTCGTGAGGGTTTTCAGAGATGATACCCATAAACATCAAATGGCTTCCTCAAAATATGCCCAAACCAACATGCGACAAGCCCAACAATAGCGAATAAGATTTCATATGCATTATTAGCAAAGTGAATGAATTCAAATAAAAGTCCAAATCATTAACCTTATAGAATGCACCTCATAGAATTGAAACCTTAAAATGTGGGAGGGGAGAGAGCACATGGAAAGTATGATTTGGAAAAAACTTATATAAACCTGATACTAAATTAGCGCAAACATATATTCAATCCTCGCGGGAATTACACTCATCAAGTGAATTCACTCTAAACAGGGAGGTAACACACGGAACATGCGGTCATAAAGAGTAAACGGAAATGGAAACTAGGCCACACACATGTCACAAATGAAGAACTCTATATATAGACTGAAAAACTATAATCTCAATTAAAGGATACCGCACATTAAAAGAGCGAAATGCATTTTCACAGATTATCAAAACCATTATGACTTTTGAATTACATCTACTTAAGATCACATAGGACTTTAATAGGGTTGTAATGTAGGCTAGGCTAGGGTACAAAATAAAAGGGATGTATATACGGATTCAAAGTGTTCAGAAATGAAAACTCATGATAATGGAAAGACGCGGGCAATATCAAAATTGGAAAACAAGTTCCAAACATTTACAACTTTCTCTTTCTTTTCTTTTCTTCTTTTTCTCATTTTTTTCTTTTCTTTTCCTTTGCTTTTTGCTTTCTCTTTTTTTCCATCACTTTTTTCACATCTCTTTTCTTTATTTATCATACTCTCATATGCCTAAATTGAAACTGCAATCAAACAACATCATTCAATCCCAAGTACATTCCAAACAAAGGTACGAAAAGTGTATATATGGGCTAAAACTCCAATTTATAGTTGGTTATAGGATTGGGGTTATGAAACGAAAGGCTATATTTAGGCTGAAAGGGGTAACGAGGGTAAACATATAAGGTGAGGTCAAGACTAATATGGGTTATATAACAAGGAATGCATATGATCATTTCCAAAAGTTTTCGCAATTCTCGAGTCAAAAAAATATATGAAAATCATGATCAAGTAACACATTTCAAGTATGAACTCAATTAATGAACGGTGAAATGAAAGAATAGTGATATTACCAACTAATTCAACGTTTTCAATGAGAAAAGAATAGTATATACACTCCCAAATGACGATAGGTACAAATCTTACTCGGTGTAAGTATATACAATGCAACAAAAGATTACTGAGTTATAAAAATCTTAAACCAAATCAATATAACAATAAAAGTGCATGTGCTCATGGGACTAAAGTTTAATTCATAAAGTTATTCATAATATCAATAATTAAGACTAAAGTCTAATAACTTCTAAAATCGAGAACATGCATCATTGGGTTGTCTATTGGATCGGGGAATTATTGAAATTTATCATCGGAAACAAAGGCAAAACGCCCAAAAAAGAAGAAAAAAAAAAGAGAATCTTTTTGAATTTTTCGAAGAAAAGCATACTAAGTAACTAACATGTGAGCAAAAACATGGACTAAAATAAAGAAATGGATACAATATCCCACACCCCCTAATTTAAAACTTGACATTGTCCTCAATGTGATTTAAGAATCAAGTTAAAGAGGGAAAAGAGCGATATTACCCAAAAGTGGAGCGATCCCCATAAGAACAAGTCCAAAGAATATACAAAACAATTTAGTAACGAGCATAGGAAAAACAAATAACGAATAGTTAATTAATTACACTAGACTAAAATAGAAAGAAAGAAAGAATAAAAAGCTAACTATATACAACCTACTATTTAGGCTTCACACTAACTATACACTAGAAATCTAAATAGTTGAGGGTCAACCATGAGAATGATTTGACTTTGGAGGATAACCAAGGTACCATCATTCTCAAGCATGCCTTTCGAAAAATATGAATTCCGTTTGAACAACGGAAGGAATGTCTAAGGCGAAAGAAATGAACCATCGCCAATTAAAATTTTTGGAGGGACGATGGGGGGTTTGGATTGAAAAGGTGACAAAGGCATGCGGGGACCGAGAACAGATGAATATCCTCCTAATGATTTTTAAATTCGAATGGGAGGTGGTGCATACAAAGGCAAAGATGCGATCGTGGAAGGAGAATCGAGCAAGTACTCATCATCGGCCAAAAGCTTTAAAACATTAAAGTTTGAAGCCGAATCATCGGGTACTTGAGACGGTGTGATAATAGAGAATGAAAATAGGGATGAAAGAAATTCAATCTCATGAGATGAATCATCATCGCATGAAGATTGAGTTTCGAAGGAAATAATATCATTTTCAATGAAATGTTCTTCTTTGGGGGATAAAGAAGAAATCATTTCATTGCAAATAGATATTATGTCATTTTCATCCTCACTTTCAATATCTATTATGTAATGGGAAAAGTCTAGAATGGTTTGTTCCAATGTAGGCAAAAGTACCTCATTTGGTTCAAAACATTCCTCGACTTCAAAAGTGTCGGAAGAAAAATCGTCGTCGGACTCAAATAATAAATCCAACTCATGTTCCCACAAACGATTTTCTTCCCGATAATGATTTTTAATTTTCTCATTCTCATACATCCGCAAGCCCTCACCGAATGTCATAGGTCGAGGTGCGGATACATGAGAATGGGAACTTTGAAAATTACCATCGGACTTAAACAAAAACTCATTATTATAGGAATTTTGAAAACTACTGCAATTCGTTCATTATTCCTATTATAAGGAGGTAAAGGCCCAAAATCATTATCATCATCATCAATATTCCAATAACCTAAGTTTTGACTTTCGTTATACTCGCCCAAAGTCATATTTGAATTTGAAATTATTTGGGATTCTAAGTATTGATCGAAAGTCATAGGATTACGAGCATTTTAAGAATTATAACACTGATTATCGAAAGAATTGGAATAATACATGCTTACCCCAAAAATGGCTCGAAGTGGAGAATTTCACAAAGATATGCGTGCGCGAGAAATTCGAGTGTTTCTAAGTTCTCAAATGTGGAAGTCCTCCAAAAAGGTTAGCAATAATACAAATAGAAAGAAAATACTATGAAATACTAAATCAAATAAAGTCTAAAACAAACTCATCCTCGACAATGGCGCCATTTTGACTACACG
The DNA here is from genome assembly GCA_949130495.1 of Sambucus nigra. Lineage (NCBI taxonomy): Eukaryota > Viridiplantae > Streptophyta > Magnoliopsida > Dipsacales > Adoxaceae > Sambucus > Sambucus nigra. Next base: position 298,901,194 of record OX422217.1, on the reverse strand, counting down.
CGTGAAATGCATGCTCGTGTGAGGGCACGGTCATTATTTTCATTTCAACGCGATAATACAAAAAACCTAAATTTCGACTACATTTGCGAGGCAAGCACAGTGGTAAGTCGGGTATCAAAAGATCCACTAAGACGAGTTGGTAGAATTTAATTGATTCAGTACTTCAAAATAAAATTGTAAAAGATAAATTACAAACTAAAAATGAAAAGATGAATAAAGGGAAATGATTATTCTAGGCAAGGGAAAATGAAACTAGATTAACAAAGAGAGTAAAATTATAGGTTACGTCGAGTTTCCCCACCCGAGTTAATTTGTATAAAATGGATACATGGGTCGACGAGTTATTACGAATGCATCTCGCTTTGACAGTTAATTAAATCAAGGATTGTCACACCCCTAAATCCTCATAAAAGCCTAATAAGATTTTGGCCTCAACAAATACCCCAGAAATTGCGAACGCAAGGTCGTAAGCACATGACATAGACGATATGCCCCGTCAAATCTCCTAGGCGCAATAACTAGGACAACACACCCAAAATAGACTCGTAAATTCCATCACTAAAGCCAAGCAACGCGTCAATTCGAGTGAGTTCCATTAAAACACAACCTAATTTAAATTATCCAGAAAGCATGTTAAAAACGTGATAAAGAAACGCAATAAATAAATGCGATAAAACTACACTAGAAAGCGATTAAAGAAAGCATGTAAACCTAAATTAGAAAGCAATAAATAATGAAATACACACTAAATTAATGGATAGGGAAGATAAAAGTACCAATTACAAACCCTAAAGGGTGTCAAACCAAGAGAGGAAGAAAAAGAAGTCTAAAATCCCCCAAACCCTAACCTACAACTCTCTAAAATCTAATATATACGAATTATCTAAGTATATCTGAAAATGAAACCAAAAATTGGTTTATATTGTAAGTTAGAAAAGAAATAAAGGAAAAAGAAAATAAAAGGAAATATCTCAAAATATTTGGTATACACGGTCGACCGCGGCCAGGGGGTCGGTTGACCGCGCCCTCAGGAAAAAGTGCACTGTCTTCGATCCGAGGCAAAATGCCAACACACGGTCGATTTGGCCTCAAACCGCGGTCAACCAGTACTCTATTTTCCAACCATGTTTGGTCCATGAAGAGGGCGAAAGGTCCATTAATGGAAATAGCCATAACGTCATCATCTGGACATGGATTCGAGCACCGTTTACGACCACACGAAGCTTTTTCAATGAACTACGCATCCGTGGGAATTCCAATAGCCAAAGATGAAATGTGAATTGACTAAAATTCCCTTGAAGTAGCGTTCGGTGACAAAACTTCTCCAAAATGTAATGGATCCTCACTTTTAGCGTTCCAATACCTACAAAAGCACAATTAACCCCTGCAAAGCATGTATATATCCAAATCCAAGGTTGTATGGTTAATGAGCATAAATATAGGCATTAAGGACCTTAAAAGTGCTAGAATGCATAAAGATAACGGGCAAAAATATGCAATATTTGATACGAATCCGGGTTGAAGGTGTTTATTTGGAGGCGAATGCTTGCAAGGACCTTAGAAACTAGGAGCAAGTATTTGGGATTTCTGTCTACCTCTTCTACAAGGATTTTTATCTTCAAAAGATAGGGGTTCTACATTTTTTTCAAGTTTAAAATCAAGCATGCCAGTTATATTTATATATATGTACGGTTTACATGACTATTTGTGCTTATTGTCACTATATATAAATAGGTTGATAAAGATTGATAAAAATGGTTAAAAGTTGGAGTAGGAGTTAAGTTGACATTTCAGAACGATTAAGGAAGTTATTCCCTGTGAAAATCATGTTTAAACTAGTTTTTCCATGTTAAAAGTTAAGTTGAACTTCATGAATAAATTTTATAATACGTAAATGAGTTTTATCGATATCAATCACTTTATTCATGGAAAAAAAATCATATATGTTTATGGGAAATGGGTTTAGTATGTTGAAAATGCATTTAAACAATCCTTGGAATATGAAATAATAATGTTGGAAAAATGAGCATATTAATCACATAAAATGATACTAATTTATGTGAAGAAAGATTAAGAAGTTTAAAGTTTCAGGTACTAAAGTGAAAATAGTAAAGTGTTAGTGTTAAAATACGAAATATAGTGATAATTATTCATAAAATGACAAGTGTGGATTTAGAAGTAATATCTACAAGCTTGAATAATATTTTAAAATGTTAGTTTTAAATGAAATAATGTGAATATATAAAATGGTAACAAAAAGTATAGAAGGTGTCATTTACAAAAATTTGGACTTATGAGTAAAATTTTCAAACTAAAGGACTTTAGATAAAAGAGTAGTATTTTATATGGTGAAAACTCATGTTTTGTAAAGTAGAAGTTAAAAAAAGTTTTTTGGATAAAATGTATAAAACATAAGTTTACAAGTGTGCATGAATAGTGAAAAGTGTAATAAAGTGTGTAAATGGGTCATGCGTCTATTGGGTAATTATAGTCGTTTTTAAAAGAATAATTACCATTTGACCTCAGACTAAAACTCATTATTATTCTCGTTACATAATTACAACCATTATAGCTTACAGTTAATATAAATAAAGATACAATATTACTAGTACAACAAGCTAAAATACAAGTTGTCACACTGAGATGCCTCACTTGAGTTGCCACGCTGAGCTGCCAGGTGCCTTAATCCCCAAAACACTGTTGCTAATGTGTAATTACTTCTAATCTCAAAATTACCTTCAAGCCCCCTCTACATTTGCCCCTTCATGGAGAGATTTGTTGGAGCAAGAAATGTATGCACGAAACTTCTCAACCCGATAAACCTTCTCTGCGTGAAAAAAATCTTGTCTCCTTTCCTTCGTTAGAACCACAGCGTTATAAATTCCAGGACATAGTAAAATTATTCCCAATGTACCTGAGCAGAAGCACTTCGACTCGTTGGGGCTTTGACGGAGGGACATCGCCACTTTTTCCTTATACTGCGCTTAAACCGTTGTAGCTTTATTATTCGAACTTCTCCCAAAAGACCTGCTAACCTTCTCAAATACTCGTTCCGATTCTTGGTAAATGAAATTCTCCCTTGTAATGCTTCACTATGTTCGAAAAAGTAGAAATTATCCCCGACGTAGCTAAGTCGCCATTTAAACAACGTTTGAACTCATGGCGAGGGGACATCGTAGCTTTTTGGAACCGTTGGGACATCTTTTTCGTTAGGAGTTATTGGATATGTTTGACAAAAATTCTAGTGTCAAAACTCAAACTTGCTTAGGAAGGAAACCCTTTCTATTACCCAGGAGTCACTTCATAACTGACGTAGCGCTGTCTTTTCCACTGTCAAAACACTTCCCGAAGTGCAACATATTCATTTGAAATGATTATAGGCGGCCTTGCATGTGCGATGGTGGGAAACTCAAAAGGTAAGGTTTAAAAGGCTTCAAACGTCTCTTTTTTCAAACCCTTATCTTTCTTTCTTCTTCTTCAAGCTCCCACATTACTTTAGAGAGAGAAACTTTGTGTGAACTCCATTCGAACTCCATTATTGCCCAAGCTTTTACCAAGCTTCCTTCTTCTCTCCTCTTTTGCACCACCACCTGTGGTTGTGCCTCTCCCTCTTCATACCTAACCCTTCTTTTATCAAGCCATTCTCTGGCTTCACTGTTCGTCTTCAATGTCCTCCTCAAGAAACCCTACCACACTGGCCACCAGTGCTCCACATGCATCCCCTGTTGTCACCACCTCTACTACCGCCTCACTGACGACTTCCCACCAGGACCAGTTGCGCTTCTATCGCCGTTCCCCCATATTCGGCAAGGGTGATGACTTTGCTAGGTTTTGTAAGAGTTGTGTTTTTAATACCAAGTATCATGCCATGACGCTTGGTGATAAAGATGAGAGTGCTGGTAACTGGGGCTTTCTGCCTTCCGAGGGGACTCTCCGATTCCATTTTGAGTGAGGGGATTCCCATGGTCCCATATTGACTTTGAAGGTCCTGGGGGCTCTTCTGCTCATTTTGTTTCCCGAAACTCCCGTATGCAGAGTTCCCATGCTGATACCCTCACCAAGATTGGGCTTTTGGTGAGTTCACCCTTTCTAAGAATAATGTTGCTCTTCCCGTTCTGGTATCTCGCTGGAATGTTACCACTCATACGTTCATTGCTTCATGGGGCAAATTTACAATAACATTGGAGGATGTGTGGGAGATCCTAGGCCTCGAGGCAACAGGTCATGAGCTCTATTCTGATGAATCACTGGATGCCCAAGAGACTGCTGACCATTTGGAGTTAGATCGTATATGTCGAAGGTGCATCGGTACTTCAAACAAAGCTACCTTCACTCCTCTCATCAACTATTTCTTCAAGGGTCCTTCTAAAGGTAGTTCCTATGAGGCTGTCCCTGGACAAGGTACATCGCTGGAACTTCCTGCCTATATCCTTGTCATTCTTTCTTGCTTTCTTTTAATGGGGAAACACAACAACCAACCTCGAAAGGATCTCATCAATATGTCCCTTCATTTGTCCCCGGGTACCAGCTTCCTATGGCTACAATCGCCTTGGGATCCCTCTATACATGTCTCTATAGAACCCTTTTTGACATGGAACGCTCTCTGGGCCGTTATAACTTTGCCAAATTCGCCAACTGTGTACTCCTCATGGGCTTCCTCTATGTATGTTTCCCGATCATAGCAGTCAAGACCAACCACCCTACTTCAGGGGAAATAATCCTACTCCCACGCTCCTTTGTCTATCATAAGAGACAAAGCAGAAAGGAGCTGACCTCATTTATCGATGACTTTTCGAGTTTTATGATGAGGCCCTATGAAGAGGATATTTTTCTCTACACTTGTGGTTTTTTTGAACATGAGGTAAGATTGGTCCAGGCAACTACTGCAAACTTGGGTAGAGGAAGCCCCCTAATGTGGTCTACTACTGCTTTCAATACAAGGTCTCCTTCCACGAATTTTCTTAGTCTTACCAAGTTATCATATGCTCTGGAGAGCTATTTCGTATACATTTGAAAGTTTTGTATCGCATTATCTCTGTGTTCATCTAACGCCTCCAACTACACGTGCCTATTCTGAGGGAGCATACTACTTCACAAAGCATATCTCGTAGAGGGAACGTCTAACTCCACTGGGAGGATCGCCTTGTCCCCATAAATAAGAGAGAATGGTGTGTATCCTGTGGGCTTACTCTTAGTCATTCGATAGGCCCATAATACGGCTGGTATCTTGTTATCCCACAATCCTAGGAAATCCTCTACTGTTTCAGCCAAGATATTAACCAAAGTTTTGCTAGTTGCTTCGACCTGACCATTCCCCTTTGGATATGCCACCCTCGAAGTATGATGGAAAATGGAGTAATTATCTGTGAGCATCGTTACTTCTGAATTGACAAAAGGGGTTCCGTTGTCTAAAAGGATAACCTTTAGGATACTAAAATGGTAAATGATGTATTCTCTGATGAAGTTACTCACCACCCCTATTATTTCCCTTCTTAGTGGTATCATTTATGCCCACTTTGTGAAGCACTTCGTTGCTACTAGTATCCATATCTTCCCCCTCGAAGAAGGATGTATTGCCCCCACCAAGTCGAACGCCGAAGTATGAAAGGGATAAGGCATTGCCAGGGAGTGTAGGTCCACTGATTGGGCATGGATCATTTTCCATGAAGTTGGAAATCCTTGCACCTTCGAAGGAACACAGTAGAATCTTTCTCCATTGTTGGCCAGTAGTATCCTAGAGTCATCAACTGGTCATCTAACTTGGTCCCCCCATGTGAGCTGGATCATGTGCCTATTTGAGAACCTTAGTTTCTTGTTCCTTCGTGATACAACGCAACGGCTTGTTGAAGTATCCCCTTCGAAAAAGCTTCCCCTCTTGAACGTAGAATCTCGAGGACCTTAGTCGGAGTCCCATCGCATTAATTTTATTTGTTGGGACAACTCCATCTTTAATGAAGTCAATATAGGGTTGTCTCCAGTTAGGTTGAGCCTCCACGAAGTGACATTCAGCTACCTCAAAGAATAACTAGCATTTTTCGCACTTTTATTATAGCTTGGCTGCATCTTCTTTCATATTAGACCATAAATATCCCTCCATTTGAATTCTCCTGTAAAGGGGTATCTCAGTCGTTTCATCGTGCTCGTCGTGTGTTTTCTTCAATCATTGCTCTACTTATTCTGGGCTGATGCACCTTGACAGCCATCCCCCCGCGTCTCTGAAGTAATGGTTCCCCTGATTCGTGAGGTACTAGGCTAATTCTCTCAGCCCCATCGCTCCTTCCCCAGATTCTAATTTCCTTTTGATCTCTCCCCTCCAGTTTGTATCCTTTTCCATTGGTAGAATTGATTGTAACACCAAAAGAGTTGTTCTTCGTTGGATCATGATGGTAGTTGTATCATGACCATTTTCTGGGCAATGGTGGCATAGGCGTCTGGGTGCCGGTTCATCATACTGGGCTACCTCTTGATCTTGGTACGATGGAACTAGCAAAGAAGTCTCTAGATGATCATTCTGTATGGCACAAGGCTCATGTGTTTTAATACGTACGCTCCATTCACTTGCTAAACCACCAAGTTTGAATCCCCTTTGATGCAAAGTGTACGAATCCCCCTTCGAAGATCCTCCAGCAACCCCAGCACCAATGCTTCATATTCTGCCTCATTGTTGGAACAAGGGAAATCTAATTTGTAGGAAAGGCAAATCTCCTCCATTCCTTTTGAAAGAATAAGCCCTTCTCCTCCTTTCTTTTCTGCTGAGGAGCCATCGAACTGCATTGTCCACTCCTCATTCGTTCCGCCTAGGTGATTGGCCTGCAAATCGTCTCCTGGAATACTTTCCTTTGTTGGCTCAAATGTTCCTGAGGGGAAAATAGCCAACAGATCGGCGTAGGCCTGGCTTTTAATTATGCGAGGAACCACGCACTTCAAGTCATACTCGGATAGGATGAGGAACCACCTAGATGCTCTACCAATCAAAATCTTTCTTGTTAGCAAATACTTAATAGGATCACATCTAGTCACAATATGAATTGTAAAAGACAGTATATAATGTTTAATTTTTTGCACTACAAATAGTAAGGCTAAACAATGCCTTTCTAAGATGCTATATCTGACTTCTGGCCCATGGATGATCCTGCTGAGGTAGTAGACTGGTCGTTCTTGACCATTAATCCCTTGTTCCAGCAAAGCTCCCATGGACCTCATGGGGGATGTGAGGTACAGCTGCAACGGTATTCCTGCCTTTGGGGGAACCATGGTCTGTGGTGAAATGAACAGTTTTTTCATCCCATCGAGAGACTCTTGGTGAATCTCCTCCCACTTGAACTTCGTGTACCTTCGCAACAGCTGTATCAATGGATGTGTTATTTCAGTTAATCCAGGCATAAATATCCTAAGGTCGGAGACTTTGCCAAGGAAACTCTTCACTTCCTTCGTCGTTTTATGGCTTGGCATCTCCAATATCTCTCGTTTCTTGTCCTGGTCCATCTGCACTTCCTGTCGATCCATCACAAAGCCTAGGAATTTCCCACTTGTCACTCCAAAAATACACTTCAGTGGGTTCATCTTCAATTTAAACTTCCTGGAATGGGTGAACACCTTCCTCAAATTGCCTAGATGGGACTCCTCCTTCCTCGATTTGATGACCAAGTCATCCACATAGAATTCCACAAATTTGTGGAAGAAGTCAAGGAAAATGGCCATCATCGCTCTCTGGTAAGTCACCCCAGCATTCTTGAGTCCAAATGTCATCACTATGAACATGTAGTTACCCAATGGGATTATAAATGTTATTTTCTCTACATCCTAGGGGTCCATCTTGATCTGGGTGTACCCTACATACCCATCCATGAAGCTATACATCTCATAACCAGTCGTTGCATCTATCAGGCTATCGATGGAGGGCAGAGGGAACTCGTCATTGGGATAAGCTCTATTCAAATCTCCAAAATCCACACAGATCCTTATTTGGTTTTTATCTTTCTTTCCCACTGGGACAATGCTAGATAGCTAGAGTGGGTGATGTATCGGCGTGATGAACCCCGACGTTAGTAAGCGTTGGCCATCTTCCTTGATCTTCAAATCTAGCTCAGGCTTGTACGTTCTCGTCGCTTGTTTAACTGGAATGGCTGATGGTATTACGTTTAACTTATGGCAACTCACTTCCTCATCCATCCCTTCTATTTCTATGTATTTCCACGAAAAAATGTCTATAAATTCACGAATCAATTTAACCAAGGCCTCTCGTCTCTCTTCATCGAGATCCTTCGAGATAAAGATATGCCTTGGATCTTCCTCTTCTTTCGCCAGGTTCAACTGCTCCAACTCTTATGCCTATATCTTTGGGTGATCTTCCATGTAGTCTAGTTCTTCAGTGACATCCTCTGCGAACTCATATATGTTGGAGTTGTCTATCACCATACATTATCCCCGTTGATCCACCAGAAAGCATTAATATATTGGGTCAACCTCATCATCAGTTTCTTCGGCCTCCCGCTCACACCATTATAATTGATATACCACTTTTCCTTCCTCAGTAACGACCTTCTTGCACTGTCTGCTGGTAGTGGTCACTGCCTTCCTCTTCTTCTCTCTAGAAGCCTCGGCCACTCTTTCTCATAAGAACTGGCTCAACACGCTTTTTCGGTGGACCTCATGCTCCATAGAATCCACTCTGGGCCTCATCCTATCTTTGAGCCACTTCGAGATGTTTTGGGGATGAGATACCACCTAATGAGCTTCTTCCATCATTACTTTTATCCTTCTTGCAACCCCTTTACCTTGCTCGTTCATAGATCCCATCCTTTCTCTGATCGAGGGGACCCATGCCCACTCCATTCTTCTTATTAGGATCCGAACATCCTCCTCCAACTCTGTGTAAAATGCTGTGTCCACCAAGTGAGATTCCTTTATAGCTAAGGGCACCTCTTCGTAGCCCTAATGGTCACCTTTATTCCCTTTATATTTGCTTTAGCACATTGGTGGTACATTGAAGGAACTAGCCCTTAGTTATCCATCCATGCCCTTCCTATTAGAAAATGATAGGAAGTTGCACTCTCTATTACATGGAAATTAATATGGGAACTCAGATTTCCCATTACAATCCCAACATTAACGTACCCAATGGATTTAGAATATTGGTTTTCATACCCCGAAATTACCAAAGGCATGGGGACCAACCTTTCTTCTGGAATATTGGCTGTGTGGAAAGAATTAATTGGCATGATATTGATGGAGGCTACCCCATCCATAAGTGTCCTTCCAAAGCTAACTCCGTTGACGCTAGTGGTCAAATATTATGGCCTGTTATGAGGGAACCTTACAACCCTATCTGCATCGCTGAAGGCTACTTCTGATAGAAACCTTCTCACCAACCTGGCCATGGGTCCCTTTCATCTCAGCGAACGGACTATGTTCTTCCTCATAATATTGAGTATTGCCTGGGTTATCTCAAACCTACTCTCCTTCAGTATTCCCACTTGGTCGAAGAACCAGGTGAACTTTGGGGATTTTGAAACTGCACAGTATTCTAGAACTGGGTCTACTTCCTCACCTTCAACACCGTATACATCCTCCACATCCTTGGCGCTTTCTTCATCATAAGACAATACTACATTAGACATTCCCCTCGTACAATCTTCCAGAGATTCTTCGTACTCTTCTTGCTTCATCGTTGACTCTCTTTCTCCGCTATCCGCCTCTTCATCATAGACCACCACGAGATTGGCCCCATGTGCTGGCAGCGGATTGTTGTTGACGTTCTGTGGAGAGATTTGCAATGTCCCTGACTTCACATACTTGTCAATGATTCTTCTCAATGTAAAATAGCTCTCTATTGGATGCTGGATCCTTCGATGAACTTGGCAATACTTAAGATCCACCTTCGTTGCCGCATACGGTTCCCCAGTGGGAATGTCTTTTGGTTCCTAGACCGTTCCTCCTTGGACCATCACGTTGTAATAGCTGACATCCTCCTCTACTGTACAAGGTAATGGTGGTGGGTCCGCCCTGTTTCTTTCAAACTTTCTCTTATTATCCTTCTTGGGTGCCTGCCCCATCTCCTCCCTTAGTGTACCCTACCCGTGGGGGTTGAGACCTCCACCCCCACGGGTTGCATCGGTTGCCTAAACATCATGGGCACCACATGCAACCTAAGGAGATATTTCTTGTTGCTTTTAAGAACTCCCAAAAATTCCCCTCGTGCGTCTCATTGATAAGATGGCAGATGTACTCAGGAAGCATCCCCTTAGTGCAGACCCGACATAACTTCGACTCTTTGGCCTCCTCCCTCACGTCGAGGGATCTTTCCCTAAACCCTTAAACATACGCCACCACTTCTTCCCCAGGTCGTTGCTTATCCCTACCTAATTGGGTCAAAGTAAACTCATCTTCTTCCAGAAAAAACTTCTGGACAAACAATACGTGCATCTCCTCCCACGTAGAAACACTCTTGGGAGCCAAATGGGAATATGAGGTATATGCTTTATCGGTTAAGGATTTAGAAAACTCTTTCAACCTGAGCTTCTTATTATTGCAATGTGCTCCCAAGTTTTCAATGAAGCGCTTAATGTGCTTCTTCGGGTTCCCACCTTTTCCTGTGTATATTTCAAAATTAGGAGGAATGTAGTCCTTTGGATGGGGCTCATCGTTGTATTTCTGCGGATAAGGTGTTCGATAGTCATCATAAACTGAAGCTACCTCACGAGTAGATTGCGAGGAAGCTTTCATAAACATCGACATCTCCTTCTGCATTTCCTCCATGGGTGATGCTACTAGGGAAACAACCAACGGGATAATGGGTTGAGTGCCCATCGCAGCTGGCACAGTCATCACAGTTGGGGCCGTTGGTTCTCCTGAGGTTCCACTACTGGATTCACAACAGAGGGCATGCTTTCTAGGACCGTTCCCGCTACACCTGCACCTGTTGGGGCCATTGGGGATGCCCCTAGTGTTACGAAGGTATTGGCTTCTAATCCTCCCAGCATCATTGAAGCTATCGGAGTTTGCAAAAACTCAAAAAACTTACTCATGAGGAGCGCAACCTGAGTAGGTCTCAGCCCTACACTCGTGGAATCTTGTGTCACTCCTGGAGCGCCTGTCATCGCTTGAACTGAAGGTACCTCTATTCGAGGGGACCCATCCTTTAGAGCCTCCAGTTCTCTCATAGCTTTCTCTTCATTATGTTGGATATCATCAAAGTTGAACCTTCGATTAACATTATCTTGTGCCATACTCCTTCCTTAGAAGAATGCCTCCCCAGTAGAGTCGTAAAATGTAAGAAGGTAGTTTAGATAAGATGGAGGCATAACCCCTTTTGAGTATGGTAATGATAAGTTAATTATAGGGCATGCAAACACAAACTTAATGAAGATGAACTCGGTTTGATCTCACAAATCTCTTGTGTATAATTCAGAAGATAGTAATGAACTTAGAAGTAACTTAGCTAGAGGGAGAGAAAAGTAAGCACCCCAGATACACCTTGGTAGGCATCCAAATGCACCAACCACCCTCAAGAATCTCTATCAAGTATTAAAATCTTCATAATAAATGACAATGGTGGGTGAGCAAACTCTATGGTTTGTAATAACTCTCTTCGATGTATATTCTCTTTAGAACTAACTTCTGAACTCTTAAAAATATCTCTTCTCAACTCTCAAAAATATCATCCTCTTCTGAGGGGTGGTTAGGGTCCTTAAATAGCCCCCCACACCATCCCCGAGGCAAATCAATCCTCAATGCCTGTGAAAGACCTCCCTCATACTTTATGTCACAAACATTAAATACCTGATGCACTAGTTGTCTCCACGTCATAAACATTAAATGCCAAGACATGCCTTTTGCCTAACCACTGTGTGTCAGGGGGTTGTTTTCACAGAGGTGACTCACCAACTACCTGACAACCCCAAATACCATGGTGGTTTACTCAAGTCCATGTCTGACATTAAGTAGAGGGTTGCTTGGTTCACAACTCAATGCCCAATGGAACTCCAAGCTACTCCGCCCGAGATTCCACGGTGAGGGTCCTTCGATGTTTTACCAGGTGTATCTAAGATGGTCAGGACAAGCCCCAATGGTGACTCACTTCTCAATCCTCCAAATCAAGTCCCTCTAAATTTCCCACAGTGAGGTCATTCGATAGGGCATGAGAGATCTCCCAGTCCATGCCAATCCTGGTCTCTCGTGAGTATCATTTGACATCACACTAAAACTCATTATTATTCTCGTTAGATAATTACAACCCTTATAGCTTACCATCAATATAAACGAAGATACAATATGACTAATACAACAAGCTAAAATACAAGTTGTCACGTTGAGCTTCCTCTCTTGAACTGCCACGCTGAGCTACCACGGTTCCTTAATCCCCAAAACACTATTGCTGATGTGGAATTACTTCTAATCACAAAATTACCTTCAAGCCCCCTCTACAACTATTTATTATAAATTTGTAATATAATGGAATATTTAATTACATTATTTGGAATAATTTTTAAGTACTTTAAATTTTCTTTGTAATAAAATAGGATGATGTGGACTTTCTTAAATTGTTATTTATTCCATGGAACTGGCAAAACTCTTTTTTAAAGTGTTTTTGTAAACTTTAAAGTTAGACATCATTTTATTAATTAAAACCAATGCATTTTATGACAAAAATTTAAAAGCAATATTTTACTTTAAAATAAGGGTATTCTAAAAAGAAATCAAATATAAAAGGTTTTTCGTTGATGAAACGAGAAATCGTCCACTTGTCATTGTCGTACTAGCAACTCAAATGTAAAATATATAATAAGAAAATGGACCTAGTAAAGGGAGATAAAAGATAAGATATAGAGTGGTTCGGCTATTAAAATGGGCCTACGTCCACTTTGTTGCCCCATTCTCGTTATATGCGTTGTAGGACAAGTCACATGGCCATAAATGGCATATAATATAGTCAAGAGGAGAGACATGTTTGAAGTAATCCCGGATGATCCGGAGAGAGTTTAGCAGGGATTCACCTAGGGCGGCTGTCTCGATCCTCTGAATTTCTAAGATCTGATCGCTCTCGATTTAATTCTATCTTGATCCCACTTTAATGAGGTATGTGTCTCGTATTTATATGAGAGGTGAAAGCTAGCAAGCAGTTCAAGTAGACGCCGCATCTTGTCTGAAATCAGGTAGCGACAAGCTGATGGAGAAGGGGGCCACGACCTATCTAGCAACAGGCAGCGGCTGGGTATTGTTCCAAGTTTCCATCAAAAGGTGGATCACGGCCTGTCTATCCCTAGGCGGTGGCCATAAATCTGTCTATTACAGGGGTATACAGGGTTGTGCTAGCTGTAGTTGTCGTGACCTAAGGGGCAAAAATTGACCATATCAGTAAGTCGCCAAGTCGTAGTGCCAAGAAATAGTTTGTTGGGGCTACGGTTATATTCAATAAATATGTATCTGTCGTGTCTCTATACTTGTAATTAGGAGGCGACGATTCAACTTCCCACGCCCCCTTATATAAATAGTTTTCGGTTGTGGCCCTCATTACATTTCCAAACTTTTTTGGAGCAAATCGAGAGCATACCATTGTCAGTTCATTCTTTGAGATTTTTGGCGAGTTTCAGGCGATGTCTAGTAGTCGCAAGAGGCTCAACAACTAATTTTTAACAAATTCTAGGTAACTTTCCAACCAAATACCTCCGGAATAGCGTCTGTAACTCCTTTTTAGCTAAATCTTCTTGATTTTTGTTTGTATCCATCTAGAAATGAATTTATTTGAATCTATTGATATGGTAAACAATTATATTGTTGGATGTTGAATTAGCTTCAATCAATGAAATGAACTACTAAAACTATATCGATTGCTCAAGTCCCTCGAACTTTGTGTAGCATCTAGGGTTTGAACTGAATTAGGAACTTGGATTTAATTGAACCTTAGAATTGGAATATGTCAAACTTGTTCTTAATGTTCTTCATGTTCACGAGTCAAGCTTTAAAATTCTAGGGGTTTGATATTTAGAATAAGTCATCTTCAATTTTAAGCTATTTAGGATTTTGGTTGCGGTTGGAAGCATATTCTTGTGTTACTTGACTGCGGCACCATGCCAATACATGTATGATAAATACCCCTTTACCTTTAGGGGTTAGCCTTGCGATAGTTGTCCTCACCCCTTTGCCAATAAAAAGAAAGGTTGCGGTATATAAGAACATATATCCTCAAAAAATAACATGCCGCGCCAATGCGTTAATCTATAGGATTCCATAGCTTTCATTATGTCGTTCCTTCTGCGGCCATCAAGATAAATCTGTGACCGTATTGGCTGCGGTACCTAACATCAGAATCTCTATGTCACGACCCCATCCCAAAATAGTAGTGGGGAACGAGTGTCTTGACATGCCACCAAGGCAACACATATTCTGACTTAAATTGTTTCCTTAATTAAATGCAACGGAAATACAATTCCATGGTTATGAATCATAAAATACTAAAATTAAAGGAATTACGTCATCGGAGCTTTCTAAAAGGAAACTTCATTTATGTTACAAGCTACAACTTCAAATGAAATTTAAGACTTATTACAAGAGAGCCAAACATGCTCTATATGATATAACAAACTTTTTACTTAAAATAACAAAAAAGAGCTCTAAAAGTTGAATCTTCCATATGGTCTTTTTTCGTTCCCTCAAAGCCTACTTATTTCCCGAAAAATGGTTAGTTATACAACATCAGCTAAAAGTCGAGTGAGGTTCAATCTCTAGACATTCCAAGGTTTTATTCAAAAAATTGATACCTATTCAAATCCAAAGAGCAGACATATACATATATGAATAGGAATTCGCTGTATAAAATTTAAGATGACAGTATATAGAAATGAGTAGCACAGAATATAACAGATACAACAAATAAATTTTCAGTATCTTTTTCTTTCAATGATATCATTTTAATGGACAAGTACACTCTAATACCGTATTCTTCTACCGAATTATTCCCCGATAGTTGAGGGTCAATCGAACTTGTTCATCACAATGCCTTATTTAGGGCACACCAGCAATAACCCAGCTGGGAAGGTCAGTAAGTAAGACAGGTCCCATAGGCCAAATCTTATTTCTAATATTTAATATCATTTTCAAAACACTTTTTCGTCGGTATGTCTATATGGACAAATATAAACATATCACAAGGAATCAATCATCGGTATCAAATGAATTTTGAGAATAAGATCATTTCACAAAATATATATGGTTTGCATAATATTATATAATTAAAATGCACAAGGAATGTCAGAGTACTCACTTAGAACAGAAATATGAAGTTACAGATACAAAGTCTTGGATTACTCGTTAATCTTAAGACGAAACTTCTTCTTAAACTTCCTCACACTTTCTCTCACTATTTATGTTTGATATTTGGGATGGATTTCGTGTAAGAATGATCCAAAGGCTTCTATTTATAGTTTCCCAAAGTTATATTTTGGTGTTGACACGTGTCTGGGTGATAAGGATTTCACTTTGGTGAGTCGGTGTTCACGTGTCGCGCAACGGATCGGCCTTGCAGTCTTAGTTTACCAAACGGCTACACGTGTTTGGCCTTTTTCTAGAGGTTCGTGACTTAGGATATGCGTTGGATCTGGGACGTATTTCTTCATCATTGACACATGGAACACATTATGCACAGTAGAGAGTTCAGGGGGTAACTCTATTCTATATGCAACAACTCTTATCATTTCAAGGATTTCAAAAGGTCTTATGTATCTTGGATTCAATTTCCCTTTCTTTCCAAATCGAATTACACCCTTTGTTGGTGATACTCGTAAGAACACATAATCTCCTATTTGGAATTCCAAATCTCGGCGGCGATTTTCAACATAACTCTTTTGACGAATTTGAGCGATTCGAAGTCGGTCTTGTTTCAATTTCACTATCTCTGTGGTGATCTGGATCAATTCTGGTCCCAGTAATTTTCTTTCTCCCACTTCTACCCAACATGTAGGGGAATGACACCTTCTTCCATAGAGTGCCTCATACGGATCCATTTGAATACTCTCTTAATAAATATTATTATATGCAAATTCTACTAACGGTAAATGATCATCCCAATTCCCCTTCAGATCAAGCACACATGCCCTA
This sequence comes from Sambucus nigra, assembly GCA_949130495.1. Taxonomy (NCBI): domain Eukaryota; kingdom Viridiplantae; phylum Streptophyta; class Magnoliopsida; order Dipsacales; family Adoxaceae; genus Sambucus; species Sambucus nigra. The sequence continues at coordinate 298,885,099 of OX422217.1, read as the reverse complement.
AGCATATCCTCTAAGATTTGAATGGTTCTCTCAGATTGTCCATCCGTTTGAGGGTGAAAAGCGGTGCTGAAATTCAATTTTGTTCCCATGGCTGCTTGTAAGCTTTTCCAGAAGCGAGACACAAATCTAGGGTCACGATCCGAAACAATTGAAACTGGGGTTCCATGAAGCCTAATGATTTCCCGCACATACAACTTAGCTAACTTTTCAAAAGAATAGGTAATCTTAATGGCAAGAAAATGAGAGGATTTAATTAACCTATCAATAATTACCTAAATATAAGCATTACCATTTGAACTCCTCGGTAACGCGGTCACAAAATCCATAGTAATATGTTTCCATTTCCACTCAGGGATAGGTAGGGGTTGCAGTAATCCTGATAATTTTTTATGTTTTGCCTTTACGTGTTGACAAATGAAACATTGAGATATAAATTTTTCTATCTCCTTATTCATTTTATTCCACCAAAATACTTCTCGAAGATCCCTATACATTTTTGTACATCCGGGATGAAATGTGAATCTTGAGTAATGACTTTCCTCCAAAATTTGCCTTTTTAGTTGGACATCACAAAGAATACACACTCTATTTCCAAACCTCAATATATCATCTCGTATCACAAATTCAGTTCTCTTACCCTTGATGACTTCTTCTCTAATCTTCTTTAGTTTTGGGTCATTTACTTATGAAATTTTGATCCTTTCCATCAACACGGGTTGTACTTGTAAGTTGGCAATTATTCCTCCTTTGCTATAGATACGTAAATATATTTCCATACTTCTCAAATCCCTTAACAAAGGTTCCTTATTTGTAATGAGGCATGCTAAATTTATTGTAGACTTCCTACTTAAAGCATCAGCTACTACATTAGCTTTCCCCAGGTGATAGTGAATATTTACATCATAATCCTTTATCAATTCTAACCACCTCCTTTGTCTCATGTTCAATTCTTTCTGAGTAAATATATACTTCAAACTCTTATGGTCGGTATAAATCTCACAAGTCTCACCATACAAATAGTGTCTCTAAATCTTAAGAGCAAAAATTACAGCTGCTAATTCAAGGTCATGGGTTGGATAATTCTGCTCATAGGGTTTTAACTGTCTTGAAGCACAAACTACTACTTCTCCACTTTGCATTAGGACACATCCCAAACCATTTTTAGAAGCATCACTATAAATCACAAATCCCCCTATCCCGAAAGGAATAATCAAAATAGGGGCAGTTACTAATCAATTCTTAAGTTCTCGAAAACTATTATTGACTTCTTCAGACCATTCATATTTCACCTTATTTTGAGTTAACTTAGATAGAGGTTTGGAAATAATGGAAAATCCATCAACAAATCTTCTATAATATCCGACTAATCCAAGGAAAATACGAATCTCCGTCACATTAGTTGGTCTAGGCCAATCTAGTATAGCGTTGATCTTTTGAGTATCAAACGACACTCCCGCCTTAGAAATGGCATGTCCTAGAAAAGAGACACTAGGCAACCAAAACTCACACTTCTTTAATTTCGCATATAATTTTTCCTTCCTAAGGATTTGCAAGACTATCTCTAAATGCTTTTTGTGTTCTTCAATACTTTTAGAATAAATAAGGATGTCATTAATGAAAATAACAACACACTGATCCAAATATTTTCTAAACACTCTATTCATCATATCCATAAAAGTGGCTGGTGCATTAGTTAGTCCAAATGGAATCACAAGAAATTCATAGTGACCATATCTAGTACGAAAAGCTGATTTTAAAATATCATCCTCCCTAATCTTCAATTGGTGATAGCCTGACCTAAGGTCAATCTTAGAAAATACTTGTGCACCTTGCAGTTGGTCAAACAAATCGTCTATACGAGGTAAAGGGTATTTATTCTTAATGGTCACCTTATTTAATTCACGATAATCTATACATAACCTCATCGTCCCATCCTTCTTTTTAACAAATAACACTGGAGCACCCCAAGGGGATAAACTTGGTCTAATAAAACCCTTATCTAACAGATATTGTAATTGAACTTTTAATTCCCTTAGTTCTAAAGGTGCCATGCGATATGGGGGTTTTGATATTGGCATAGTTCCGGGAATAAGGTCAATTTTAAACTCCATTTCTCTACTAGCAGGAAGACTGGGTAAATCATCAGGAAAAACATCTGGAAAACGTTTAGCTATAGGAATATCTTCTAAATTGGGCTCTTTCGTTTGCAAATCAATAACACTTGCAAGGAATCCTTGACATCCCTTCTTAAGAAAACTACAAGCTTGCATTGTAGAGATAATATGTATGGGAGATAGGATGCCAGTTCCTTCAAAACTAAACTCTGGATGGTTAGGAATTTAGAAAGTAACTCTCTTCTCAAAACAATATACTTTAGCATGGTACGATGCTAACCAATCCATCCCCAAAATGACTTCAAAATCTCTTATGTCTAAAATTATCAAATCAGAAAATAGTTTATGACTATTAACATCTATGGGTTAAGACTTACATACTAATGTTCCGGTCAATAACTCACAAGAAGGAGTAGAAACGTGTATGTTATGATTCAAGGGTTCAGGAATATTAGGAAAGCGATTAACAAAATGTACAAACACAAATGAATGGGTATAACTAGGATCAAATAAAACTTGAAAAGGCTGTGCACATATAGAAAGTGTACTTGACACTACTGCATTAGAAGCCTTTGCATCAGAAAGATTAAAAACTCTACCTTGTCTTCTGTGATCCTTATTACCATTAAAGGTCTTTGTTGGTGCCTTCCCTTTGTTAGGGCAATCTTTCATTTTGTGTCCCTTTTGGCCGCACCCAAAGCAACTTCCCATCTCCAAGTAAAATGGTTGCCCTTTATGAATATTACCACATCGTTGGCATCTATCACCATTAAAGGGTTTGTTTACTAAAGGTTGTCCTATATTAGGTAGAGTCCTAAAGGGTTTGTTATTAGGGTTCCTTCCTCTTTGTTCTCCAAACTTCTTCTTCCCCTCTCTAACCTGATTATATTCTTCAATATCCTTTTCAGCTATTGTTGCCCTAGCCACCACGTCATTATATGATGTCAATTTCAAAATGGAAAATCGACTACGAATATTCAACCTCAACCCACGTTCAAACTTATTCGCTTTTAAAACATCGATTATCACAACATGAGGTGCAAAACGGGATAACTCAGTAAACTTTGCCTCATATTGACCAATCGTCATATTTCCTTGAATCAAACTCATGAAGTTAACTGCCTTTTGGTCTTGCACTGTTTCGGGAAAGTATTTCTCGTAGAATATCACTAAGAAGTCATTCCAACCTATGGTATTATTCCTTTCCCCTTGTATTCTCTTAGTCATTCTCCACCAATGCTCGGCTTCACCTTTTAACATGAATGTTCCAAATGAAACCCGTTGTTCATCTGTACACTTAAGAACATCGAACATCTTTTCCAGTTGCATTATCCAATTTTCTGCTTCAATGGGGTTAGGAGTACCTTTAAAAGATGGCGGGTTCAATTTCTTGAACTGTTCAATAGTACAACCACTTGGTTCAAGATTCCTTAGTGCTCCATTATTCACCTGATGTTCCACAATTCTTGCTAGACTTTCAATTGCCTTATATGCACCTTCCAATCCTTCCATATTTGAACCACCAATTCCCACAGTTGATCTTGTCTTGGTCATTTTCTACAGTCATGGCCAAACATAAGACGTATTATACTATCTCAAGATTGCAAATTAGAAGAACAATTGTTTATAAATAATTATATGTAGACTGTTGTAGGAGGGGCTTAATGATAAGCCTCTCATTAAATTATTAAATAAGATTAGAGATGATTAATATTGACAAAAGTCCATGTGTTTATGCGACTGAGGTATTATTATGCGCGTTGGACATATTACGCGTATTTGTGTATTATTTACATATTAACTAGAAAATATTATAGTATTGAGAGTTTTGACATATGTTATGGGACACATGCCACTTAAAAAAGGACATGTGTCACCACGGGTTAATTGACATGTGGCGACCCACTTGGGTGGGTTTTGCTATAAATAAGCCCTACCCCCATACATTTGAGAGAGATCTTCTTGGAAGCGGAGGGTGATTTTCTTATCTTATGAGGTTTTAGAGAGAGTTTTGAGATGAGTTCTTTGAGAAGAGTGGCAACACCTCCCATCTCTCCAAAAAACCACCACAATGAGTTTTCCGGCGAATAGTACGAACCCACGAACTACGCTGACTTTGATTCCGAGCATAACGGATACGTAGGCGCAACCGAAGTTGCTCAAGTCAAACACGTGCTAAAATCGAGTATTTCCCCTAAATTAGACCACTCTCTTACATTTGGCGACTCTGCTGGGGAGGTATTCGTGATTTCTATCGTGTAACGCCTCGTTCGCTCTTGAAAAAAGTGGATGGAGACGGAGAAAAGAGGACGATAACACAACTTCTGCTCAAACATTTAAAAAAAAATATGCAGCTTTATCTCAGATAAGTATTATATTTTTGTACTTATAATATCTCATGCTTTGCATCAAAATTCCATGATATTTTATATATGAGCATCGGTTATGATATCGGTCGCAAAACAAATGGATGCCCTTCATAATGAAAAATTGTTTGACATATATATCTTTACCTGAGATTTTATATTTGGTGTTTTACAAAAATAAAAGAACACGATCAAATATAGTTTTAAATGTGTTTGTGTTGGATAAATACCTACTGATGGAGGTAGTAGCAGCGTGTTAATGGCTACCAAAGAAAAATGATAGTGCCTCAAATTACGGATTGGGTACAAATGTATTATGTCCACATTAATTGATTGGACTGTTGCATGATAGAACTTTGATTAAAATATTAGCACAATAATATATTCATCAAATAAATATCTTGATATCTGACAAAAATACAACAAACAGTGTCAAGTCAGGCCATTGCGTGCACATTTAATGGTCAAAACCTAGTTGGTTGTGAGTAGCTGTCATCGATTGGTCAGAAAATAAGACAACCCTTTATCATTTTAGTACAAAATGCCGAAAGCCTAGTCCGGCCACTGACATCCCCTAGAACTTGTTTTCTGCAATAGTATGGGATGATAAGATATATATTTTGTTAATTTCCATGTTGCTTTATACATATTGGGTGAGAAAGTATACAGCTCAACTAGCACAAAATTTTTGACTAACTTATTTTCTTGAGAAACCAAGGCCAAATAACTTTGTTCCGAGGAACCTCACGCCAGCAGAAATCGGCGGAGCATTGCTCCGATGGAGCTCGGATGGAACCTTAATACTTTTTCGAAGAAACTCAAAATCCAGCTACCATTTTCATGTGTATGTGTAGATCCAGCAGATTCAACAGATCAGGACCACATCTGAATAACCTTTGCTCCGATGAACCTTTGCTCCGAAGAACCTTTTTTCCGATGAACCTCGTCTTCGTGTGTATAAGTAGATCCGGCATCTAATTCACGAGTGTCATCTGAGATTTTTCAAAAAAAAAACATCGTCAGACCACATCTGAGATCCCTCGTGTTTTGGCTTTATTTATGTTTTTCATTTCATGAAGAGGGTTTTCCCAGCTTGCACGTGCAGGATTTAAAAAAAAAAAAAAGACCCACGCCCTAAACAAACATGCTAAATCGGAAGGTTATTTGACAATCCACGCTATTTGGACTTACGTGTTTCCTCGATTATAACATATGTTGGAACGAACTTGGTGTGCCAAAAACATTTATGAGTATATGTTTAGAAAATAATGGGATAAAACTTTGTTTTGAATAGGTTTTATCCAAGAGATTTGAATTGAGCTGCGTGGTAAATACATATACAATTTTTCATAATATGTTTCTTAAAAAAAAAAATTGTTGTGCACTATTAATAGTACAATGAGACAAGTGTAACAATTTTTTGGCCGATGCATCACAAATCCCGTGATTGTTGGGAAGTTGTTTCCGAAATTTTATTTAAGAAATTGCGTTCAATTATTTATGATTAATAGTGACTTTTTGCGATACAATCAAATTGTCAATATCAAATCTGAGAATGGAAAAAATTCTCTGGATAAGTTGTTTTTGCCAAGCAAATTAGTATATGGTTAAGTATATAATGACTCACTGTATCTATTTTGGCACATTATAAAGCATGATTTAGTTTGTTTACACTTTATGTTTGTAAATATACATGAGATGAAGCTGAGAACTTAAACGCATATGTACTTTCTTGATTAAGAAGCATGGTACATACATGTATTATATTTTGATATATGTATCATTGCCATATGGTACTACCGAAATTGATATGCTAAATTCATGAGTTATGCTGATGATTTGAGATACTTCAAAATCGTTCAATCTGATTTTTTTTATGCACCTTCAAATTTATTATGGTGTGTGCTCAAAAGACATTAAATTGTGCACGTTACATCTACGAGTATGGGTGGTTATGATTCATTACCTTACACAAATATCCCCAGACTTTATTTATTTATTTTATTTTATTACATCAAATAAAATAAAATAAAGGGGGCATGATGAGAATTGAACTTGGATATTTACCGAGCTTTACTAATATTTGCAATATTGTATAATTGGGACAGAAAGATATTATTTTACAGAAGCTTCTGAATGAACAAATATTGAGCGATCCAAATATCAAGTCATTGTTCAAAGATATGGTAGCTTGAGTTACACCCCATGAAATGTAATAATTAGGTTGCTTTCATTTTTTTTTCAGGTGGGAATTGTAAATGATATATGTAATTTATTTTATTTTATTTTATCTTGAGATAAAATAAAATAAAAGGGGGCAGATGGATATTATGATGTAACGTAGCTTGTAGTCTAAAGCTTCTTCGGCATCATCCACACCAAGGATAGGTTAATGAACCTTCAGAGTATAGTAACATCCAAGTAGACCATTACAAAAGATTCTTCAACTTCTTTCGCTAAGAGTTTAGACGAATTAAATAGTTATCACTCAGAGATTGACAAAGTCGTAGTCATCCTCCAGATATGACATCATATTACAAGAACTTTGCAAGTATTGTGGTAAGTCTTCTTCAGAAGTGTATTATATTCCAAAAACTCGATGAAATTGGTAAGTGGTTGAGCCATGGTCGTTGTAACTTGACTCGTCCAAAGAAGTTGGTCATCGATGTAAACAGACGAAGGACCACGCTCGGTTTGACATTCAGTAGGTATGGGCTCCCATCCTGAAAAGGTGATACAGAAGAGTGAGTTTACGAAAAATCTTAACATGTTTTTTCATTGTTAAGTCACCGTTATGGGTGTCACCGTTATTGGTGGAGTTTTACAAAAATCTTAACAAGTGTTTTCATTGTTAAGTCACCGTTAAAGGTGGAGTTACGAAAAATCTTAACAAGTGTTTTCATTGTTAAGTCACCGATAAAGGTGGAGTTACGAAAAATCTTAACAAGTGTTTTCATTGTTAAGTCACCGTTATGGGTGTCACCGTTATTGGTGGAGTTTTACAAAAATCTTAACAAGTGTTTTCATTGTTAAGTCACCGTTAAAGGTGGAGTTACGAAAAATCTTAACAAGTATTTTCATTGTTAAGTCACCGATAAAGGTGGAGTTACGGAAAATCTTAACAAGTGTTTTCATTGTTAAGTCACCGTTATGGGTGTCACCACTATTGGTGGAGTTTTACAAAAATCTTAACAAGTGTTTTCATTGTTAAGTCACCGTTATAGGTGGAGTTTACAAAAATCTTAACAAGTGTTTTCATTGTTAAGTCACCGTTATAGGTGGAGTTACGAAAAATCTTAACAAGTGTTTTCATTGTTAAGTCACCGTTATGGATGTCACCGTTATAGGTGAAGTTTACAAAAATCTTAACAAGTGTTTTCATTGTTAAGTCACCGTTATAGGTGGAGTTTACGAAAAATCTTAACAAGTGTTTTCATTGTTAAGTCACCGTTATGGGTCTCACCGTTATTGGTGGAGTTTTACAAAAATCTTAACAAGTGTTTTCATTGTTAAGTCACCGTTAAAGGTGGAGTTACAAAAAATCTTAACAAGTGTTTTCATTGTTAAGTCACCGATAAAGGTGGAGTTACGAAAAATCTTAACAAGTTTTTTCATTGTTAAGTCACCGTTATGGGTGTCACCGTTATTGGTGGAGTTTTACAAAAATCTTAACAAGTGTTTTCATTGTTAAGTCACAGTTAAAGGTGGAGTTACGAAAAATCTTAACAAGTATTTTCATTGTTAAGTCACCGATAAAGGTGGAGTTACGAAAAATCTTAACAAGTGTTTTCATTGTTATGTCACCGTTATGGGTGTCACCGTTATTGGTGGAGTTTTACAAAAATCTTAACAAGTGTTTTCATTGTTAAGTCACCGTTATAGGTGGATTTTACAAAAATCTTAACAAGTGTTTTCATTGTTAAGTCACCGTTATAGGTGGAGTTTACGAAAAATCTTAACAAGTGTTTTCATTGTTATGTCACCGTTATGGGTGTCACCGTTATTGGTGCAGTTTTACAAAAATCTTAACAAGTGTTTTCATTGTTAAGTCACCGTTAAAGGTGGAGTTACGAAAAATCTTAACAAGTGTTTTCATTATTAAGTCACCGATAAAGGTGGAGTTACGAAAAATCTTAACAAGTGTTTTCATTGTTAAGTCACCGTTATGGGTATCACCGTTATTGGTGGAGTTTTAAAAAAATCTTAACAAGTGTTTTCATTGTTAAGTCACCGTTAAAGGTGGAGTTACGAAAAATCTTAACAAGTATTTTCATTGTTAAGTCACCGATAAAGGTGGAGTTACGAAAAATCTTAACAAGTGTTTTCATCGTTAAGTCACCGTTATGGGTGTCACCGTTATTGGTGGAGTTTTACAAAAATCTTAACAAGTGTTTTCATTGTTAAGTCACCGTTATAGGTGGAGTTTACAAAAATCTTAACCAGTGTTTTCATTGTTAAGTCACCGTTAAAGGTGGAGTTACGAAAAATCTTAACAAGTGTTTTCATTGTTAAGTCACCATTATGGGTGTCACCGTTATAGGTGAAGTTTACAAAAAATCTTAACAAGTGTTTTCATTGTTAAGTCACCGTTATAGGTGGAGTTTATGAAAAATCTTAACAAGTGTTTTCATTGTTAAGTCACCGTTATGGGTGTCACCGTTATTGGTGGAGTTTTACAAAAATGTTAGCTAGTGTTTTCATTGTTAAGTCACCGTTAAAGGTGGAGTTACGAAAAATCTTAACAAGTGTATTCATTATTAAGTCACCGATAAAGGTGGAGTTACGAAAAATCTTAACAAGTGTTTTCATTGTTAAGTCACCGTTATGAGACGTATTATACTATCTCAAGATTGCAAATTAGAAGAACAATTGTATATAAATAATTATATGTAGACTGTTGTAGGAGGGGCTTAATGATAAGCCTCTCATTAAATTATTAAATGAGATTAGAGATGATTAATATTGACAAAAGTCCATGTGTTTATGCGACTGAGGTATTATTATGCGCGTTGGACATATTACGCGTATTTGTGTATTATTTACATATTAACTAGAAAATATTCTAGTATTGAGAGTTTTGACATATGTTATGGGACACATGCCACTTAAAAAAGGACATGTGTCACCACGGGTTAATTGACATGTGGCGACCCACTTGGGTGGGTTTTGCTATAAATAAGCCCTACCCCCATACATTTGAGAGAGGTCTTCTTGGAAGAGGAGGGTGATTTTATTATCTTATGAGGTTTTAGAGAGAGTTTTGAGATGAGTTCTTTGAGAAGAGTGGCAACACCTCCCATCTCTCCAAAAAACCACCACAATGAGTTTTCCGGCAAATAGTACGAACCCACGAACTACGCTGACTTTGATTCCGAGCATAACGGATACGTAGGCGCAACCGAAGTTGCTCAAGTCAAACACGTGCTAAAATCGAGTATTTCCCCTAAATTAGACTACTCTCTTACAACTGTAAGACATATTAAGGGTTATCACATAAGTCAATATTTAAACCTATATCATATGTATGGAAACTTAAAATCGATAACGTTCGAAACTTATGTTTAGTAGTCTACGGGTTCATAACGTATGCTCTGATACCACCTCTGTCACGAACCCGTCCCAAAATAGTAGTGGGGAACGAGTGTCTTGACATGCCACCAAGGCAACACATATTATGACTTAAATTGTTTTCTTAATTAAATGCAACGGAAATACAATTACATGGTTATGAATTGTAAAATACTAAAATTAAAGGAATTACATCATGAGTGCTTTCTAAAAGGAAACTTCATTTATGTTACAGGTAACAACGAGCTATAACTTAAAATGAAATTTAAGACTTATTACAAGAGAGCCAAACATGCTCTATATGATATAACAAAATTTTTACTTAAAATAACAAAAAGAGCTCTAAAAGCTGAATCTTCCATATAGTCCTTTTTCGTTCCCTCCAAGCCTACTTATTTCATGAAAAATGGTTAGTTATACAACATCAGCTAAAAGACGAGTGAGGTTCAATCTCTAGACATATCAAGGTTTTATTCAAAAAATTGATACCTATTCAAATCCAAAGAGCAGACATATACATATATGGATAGGAATTCGCTGTATAAAATTTAAGATGACAGTATATAGAAATTAGTAGCACAGAATATAACAGATACAGCAGATAAATTTTGGATATCTTTTTCTTTCAATCATATCATTTTAATGGCCAAGTACACTCTAATACAGTATTCTTCTACCGTATTATTCCCCGATAGTTGAGGGTCAATCGAACTTGTTCATCACAATGCCTTATTTAGGGCACACCGGCGATAACCCAGCTGGGAAGGTCAGTCAGTGAGAGAGGTCCCTTAGGCCAAATCTTATTTCCAATATTCAATATCATTTTCAAAACACTTTTTCATCGATATGTCTATATAGAAAAATATAAACATATCACAAGGAATCAATCATCGGTATCATATGAATTTTGAGAATAAGATCATTTCACAAAATATATATGGTTTGCATAATATCATATAATTAAAATGCACAAGGAAGGTCAGAGTACTCACTTAGAACAAAAATCTGAAGTTACAGATACAGAGTCTTGGATTGCTCGTTAATCTTAAGATGAAACTTCTTCTTAAACTAACTCACGCTTTCTCTCACTATTTATCTTTGATATTTACGATGGATTTCCTGTAAGAATGATCCTAAGGCTTTTATTTATAGTTCCCCAAAGTTATTTAGGTGTTGACACGTGTCTGGGTGATAAGGCTTTCACATTGGTGAGTCGGTGTTCACGTGTCGCGCAAGGGATTAGACTTGCAGTCTTGGTTTACCAAACGACGACACGTGTTTTGCCTTTTTCTAGAGGATTGACATGAGTTTTATCCTTTCCTATAGAGGTGACACGTGTGCGGTGGATATGTTCAAAAGAAAGCACGAGGTGGAAAGTTATTAAGGGTATAAGGGCCATTTTACACCTGAAGGGTATTTTAGTAATTTTACACCATACATTTTCAATATTTCTTAGAGGTCCTTGAAAATATTTTATTTACAAAATGGTCCTTTATATATTTTCATTTTAGTCCTTGAAACTTTATTTATTTAAAAATTAAGTCCCTAAAATTTCATAAAATTTCATTTTCTACGCCAAAACTTATCATTTAGCTTAGGATATTCTATAAGACTTTGATTTAATCCATTTTGATTAATAATGAGGTTATTTCAAATTGTTTAAGTCGGCCTAACTAGCCTCCCCTTCAACCAATCAAAATATTACACATGGTGTGGTAATAGGACAAAATACATCATAAAGGATGGACATATTTGCCCTCATTTCATAATTTCGGCATAACTTCTTGCTCGGACCTCTGTTTAATGAACCGTTTATTGTGTTACAAACCTTATTTATATATATACAACTTTTTAGTTTTTATCTCAACTCAATTGTTATACTATAATGGTCAAAACTAGTCTCTAATATGAACATTCCTACCAAAAATGTTAAAATTTTATGTTTGTAACTAATTTGATATTTCATGATTTATAAAGGGATGATTAGACTAAAATAATAAATTAACATTATTCATATCACATATGAAATAATACAACATTTAAAACTATATATAAAAGTGGGGTCATTACATTCTACTTTTTAGGTCTTACTGCAGCCGTATGAGTTGGAATCCTAACAAATTTTTGAAGGACTTCTTGAGCACACACTTTGGGTTTCTCCTCCTAAAATCCCACTTGAGTGGCCTTTGAAAACTGTTGGGCCTTTCTTGCTCAAGAATTTGACCAAATTGTGTCATATTGGACTCTGACTCAATGAACTCTTTTAACTGTAGGAGCACGAGAGAAGCTGTGGACATAATTGAGGAGGATACACAATCGAGTACCCACCCCTCATTCTCGGGGAGCTGCAACAGTTGTTAAGACTTCAGTAACTCCACCAAGAGTTAGAAATACACCATCTGGGCCTTCGAACTAAAGGTTTAAGAAAGTTCCTATGACACTCAACATCCCTTGCATAATGGATGAGGAGTTGATCTCTAAAGTTACCACGGCTTTTGAGTTTCCTGAATCCACAATTTTCTTCCTTCCATCCATGGAACAGAGGTTATGTTCCGTGGTCCCCAATAATGGAATTTTATTCCCCTTGAACGCGTTTCTACTTGGGCTACGATTGCCAATTCCCATCCCTATTAGGAGGATCTTCAAAATAATGAACTTGGCTCCTATACAATTAGATCCTAGTGGCTGGAGGACCATTCTTGTTGCCTTAGTTATGTAGCGGAAGAAATTCAGTAGAGACATCACTCCCACGGACTTTTTTCACTTCTAAAGGCCAAAAGAGAACTCCGTGGACTTCCCTTGGTACTACCACTTCACTATTCGGGATAAGGACCAGCACTTGTACACTGCAGGCCTTCCAATGTAAAAAACTGGAAAGGAAAATTCTTTTATATCTCTTGTGAGAGTTGGGAGATGCACCTAGACAAGTGCGATAAGGAGAAAACATAAAGGATGTCGCGAACTTGGGGTTGCCCAAACAAGAAGGGTTTATTCGCAGAACATTCTCTTTTCCTTTGATTTTGCACTTATTTTTTATTTTTATGACTGACTTTAAATTATCTTGTGCAGCTTTACAAAATTTAGGCCTCAACGGTAAGGCCCAAAAGAGGGTTGAGGATGCGGCACACTTCTCCAAAAACCAGAAGAAGTTCAAAACTCTAGTTACTTACGCTGCCATATACAATCTAGGATAATTTTCAAGCAAGCATATGCTAACAACAATGACTGCGGAAGGCAGCTACATCTCTCCTCAAATTTAACTTGTCACTGCCTCAATAAGTTTCATTTAACCTTGTTCTTTTTCCAGGAGAAGAAATTGACTGTAAGCTTATAAAAGCTCAACTTGCTGAGATGGATGATGAGGCCATTAACCTCAACCAAGTCCCCAAGAGGGGAACCGTGGTGGAGAAGACTACTGCGACTGAAGATAACATGACCAACCCCACATAGGGGAGAGTTGCAGTCCCGTCTGATGAAGTTGTGGCCATTGGCGGCCAAGAGCCTGTAATTGATGAAGACATCAGTGTCCAACTTTTCGTGGTAGGGATAATTTCCCCTGAGAGGGATTTCTAGCACAGACGCAACCCTATATTCATTTCTCCACACAACTCTCCTCCTCCACAGATAAAAATTGATGTTAATGCTAATCTTTCACCACCTCAACATAGGGCAAGTGTAGGCCCTGATGGTCTTCGACAACCTCAATTAAGGGAGCCAAACCCTCAATCCTGTTGGGACATCGCTGCAAGGGTTGTTCATAAGATGAGGAAGCTTCCAGACTCTGTAGATCTTGACCATCTAGAAGTACAAGATGCTGAGGACTTGGAGAATTTTTGTCTCCATAGTCTATTGAGGGTAAGTATTTTACATCTTATATCTTTGTACCTACTCTAGCATTTAAAAGGATCCTGCTAACTTTGAATTTGTAGGCTACGAACATAGTGATGGCCCGAAGGACCATGTATGAGGGCCTCTTTAAGTTGTACGGGTCTATAGAGTTGTCTCACAAGAGTAAATTAGAGACGGCAAAAAATAAATCTTTTGAGGCTGGTAAACAGTCATCTACAGTAGCACTTGAAGCAGCAAAGAAAAATCTGGAGGTTACAGAGGAAAATCTAATCAAGGTTGCAGAGGACCTAAAAATTACACAGGCACAGGTCACGAAAGCTACCAAGGTTACCTCAACTACTGAGCATAAACTCTCCCTTCTCGAGAGAAAATATAAGGAGTTGGATCGTAGTACCTCCTCCAAACTAACGCAGATGGATATTGACAATGTCGCGACCCTGAAGGAGAAAGATAATAACCATGCTACAGAAATTCAAAAAGGTGTGGACGAAGCCCTATGATATTTTAAAGCATCCAAGGAATTCTATCTCATCAATAATAAGTCCTCCCTTTGCGCCTTCCAAGAGCTGAGATACCGGGTCATCAAAAATTTTCTAGAGTCCAAGGAACAAATCATGTCTTGGATTTTGGCAACATGAAGCACGACCAATGTGCTGATAAAATGAGGGTTGTCGTGAAAGAGAAAGCCAGGAAGGCTGAAGAAGTTGCTAAGGATACTGAGACCGCGGCAGATGAAGATGAAGAAAATGATAAAGATGATGCAGAATTTTGAGCCACTTTGTATTTTCTTTGGCTTGAAATATGTTGTACACCTTTTATAAATAATTAAGTAACTTGAGCTGCTAATTCATTTGGGTTGCGGCCCATTTTTGTACTTGCTACCGACTTTATTAAACTTTAATCAAGGCTGCTGCTTTTATTGATTTTTTGCTCTCAATTGCTCCTTAATTTATTCCTCTGCTTCTCACTTTAATATTTGAACGAATGTTGCCTCCTCATATTTAATTTCTTCAATGAATGACTTATAAATATGCTTCTTCAATAAATGAAACCGGAATGTAGATATAAGGCCGCGACAACACCTTGTAAATGGTTCATCCGAATAGGCTATGACCTGTTGTATTTTTCCTTAGATTTTTCAAACTTTTCCGCAATATCCCCTAAGCCACGGTGACAAAGAGAAATGGATTTAGGGTTGCGGCTTAACTTCCTTTTGCCTCATTTTAACTTGTTCATTTTCCAAGTCTTGGTTTCTATTAAGAGGTTACGGCTGGTTTGCAACCTAGCTGCGACATTTTATCAATACTAATAATGTCCACCCTTTTCTCTACTGCATCTTCTAAATGAATGAATAGACCCCTTGATGGTTGTGACTACATTGATAGGGTTGTGATGCCTTTCAAGCCCTCATCAAGAAATTGATGACAACATGATGGGCTGAAGCCAACTTATTTATGTAGTTTCATGATGTCAGTGTCACATCATCCTTTAGTCTCTTTAATTTCCTTTCGTGGCCTTCCTTTAGTCTCTTTATCAGGAAACTATTATCGTATCTTCTCTTAATCGCTTTGATTGGGTTATTATCATGCCTCCCCAGGCTAGGTATTATAAATATTCCCCAAGATATGTTTATATATATATATATATATATATATATATATATATATATATATATACATAAAGCCTTCCCAAGCCATAATAGGATTATTCTCAGACAATTAAGCCTTCCTAGGCCATAATAGGATTATTCGCAGACAATTAAGTCTTTGGCCCCTTCAAATATAGGATTATCCGTAGATAATTAAGTCTTCAGCACCTGTGGCTTATTATCAGGCCTCCCGGGGCTAGGTATTATGAAGCTTCCCCAAGATAATGTTCGGGACATTTTTAAGCCTCCCCGGGCTATGTTTGGATATTTATCAAGCTATCACTGGCTAATTGAAGCTGAGAGGGGGAAATTTGAGCCCTTGAAGCTGATTGTAGCATATACTGAAGGATGGTTGGACTTATGAAAATAAGAACATGGTCTTGCATCATGAGTGGCGTCATAAGCCGAATAAGGTTGCCAAGTTGGCAATTTTGAACCATTGGATCATTTCCGAAATAAATAATCTTCCGAGATAACTGGTCATCTTTACCTTGAAATTTGTCCAAGACGAAGTTCATTCATAAGATTTCTATAATTGGGAAGTCAATATATAAATCTTTACTAAATATGTTCTTCATATATATATATGTTGAGTTTGTAAGGAAACACAACACTTATGTGTAAAATCAACACTTCAAATTTAACAGAAATATAGACTAAGGTGGGGTTAAGCATGTGGCCTATTTGGTAAAGGATGCCTCCTCTAAGCCTCTTTCAGGAATTGTTGCAGTATCCCCTGCCTCATAAGACTTTCAATCTCATCATTCAGTGCAAAACATTTACAAGTGTTATGCCCATGGTTCCTGTGGAAGTTGCAATATCTGGTTTTGTCACTCTTATGAGGAGGGGACTTCAACTTCTCAGGACAGCAAAGAAATTTATCTTCTTTGATGAGTTCCAACACCTCTTCAATTTCGTAAATCAATGGAGTGTAGGCTTCAAATCCCTTTTCTTCTTTTTCTACTTTCCCCTTTTGACTCTTTTGGTCCAGGCCGTCGCCCCTAGGATAATAACTTTTGTGGCTGCGATAACTATGGTTTGGCCAGCAACTTTGGGTACCATGACCTCTAGCATAAGAACCCATTGGGTAAAGAAGTTGACCTAATTCTGGAGTGAGGCATGACTGTCATACAGATGATTAAGGTGGTTGTACAGTTGAGCAATCTCATTTTCCATTTCTGCACTTTGGTGGCACTCTCCCTCCATTTTCTAATTTGTTAGTATTTAAAAAATATATGTTGTGAGGCATACCTAGTAAAAGTGAGTAATCACAGAATATAGGATGAACTAAATATAAAGATGGGATGCAGCGTTTGCATTGCTGCAAGTGTTTTACTATTGAGGCCACGACTAGAGAGGCACATATGTGCACTGCCACTGCCCTTGAGTGGAATTCTCCAAGGTTGAACTTGAGGCCACTTGAGTCCATTCCCCAATGATTTAAGGCTATTTTAAACCAATTGCACTAGTAGGGGCTATGGCAAAAGGGCAGTTAGACTATCAGGTCGCATCCCATCTTGGGCAAAAAGGAGTAATCCCATAATTGGAACCCAGAAACTGAGTTTTTTCCACGAAACACATGGAGAATATACCTACTAGGGTCTATCCATGGTAGAATAGTCTCTTGATGCACCATAGGGAACAATCATGGTTGGAAACCCTAGATCATATGCTGATAAAGTAGCAAGCGAGCAAATATATCTCATCCCTAGCTACCCACCTTTGTGAGGCTATTTCCCTTTACACTTTTCAGTGTTATCTTGGTGAAGTAACATCATCAGGGTATCTAAAAATAGATCTAAGTTCATAAAAAGGAGACCTATGGACAGATATGAAGATATGTGATACCCATTTGAAGGTGTGTATACAAAATACGAGTTCAATAACCAAAATTCACCCATGAGATAATAATCCAAAAGATCCCTATGAATAAAATAAGGTGTTTAAGAACCCAAAATATAGAGAAACAAGATCAAAATACCTCATTCTCATAGATAGAGCCAGATTGATAGTACGAGAAATCGTCCCCTTGTCGTTCTTGTACCAGCAAGTCAAGTGTAAAATACATAATAAGAAAATAGATCTAGTAAAGAAAGATAGAAGATAAGATATAGAGTGGTTAGGCTATTAAAATGATTCTGCATCTACTTTGTTTCCCCATTCTCATTATATGTATTGTAGTACAAGTTAGATGGCCATATATGGTGTAAAATAGTTAAGAGGAGAGAATACATGTTTGGAGTAATCCCGGATGAGCCGAAGAGAGTTTAGTAGGGCTTTACCTAGGGAGGCTGTCTCGATCCTCTAAATGTATGAGATCTGATTGATCTCGATTCGAATTGATCTCGATCCCACTCAAATGAAGTATGTGCCTCATATTTATAGGAGAGGTAGAAACTGCCAAGTAGTGTAAGTAGAGGCCGCAACCAGTCTGAAACCGGGAAGCGGTAAGGTGATGGAGAAGGGGGCTGCAGCCTATCGAGAAATAAGCAACGACTGGGTATTGTTCCAAGATTCCATAAAAATGGGGCCTGCAGCCTGTTTATTCCCAGGAAGCGACCATACATGCATTCGTGGTAGGGGGCCATACAGGATTGTGATAACTGTAGGTGCCGCGACCAAAGGGGAAATATTGGCCATATCATCTGTATAGATCCCCAAAAATTGGGGCATCATAACTTTGTATCAGGCCATAGGGAATGTTTGTGTCCGAGAGTACACTTGTGTTTCATTTTGTATACTTATCTAGATTCTATCATATTCTAAACTAGCATGTCCTCTTTAGAATGACTACATGTAGAGGTGGCGGAAGTATTGGTGGAAACACTAATGAGTTAAAAAATATGACTCAAGAAGCTGGTTGATTCATTCTTTCCATAGCACGAAGGCAACAATAGCATAACATAGACACTAAAAGAGATTAAGAAACTGAACCCCCCAACGTTTATTGGTACCACAGGACCTAAATAGCCCGATGAGTGTCTACATCGCATCATTCATATTTTTGAAGTTCTTAAAGTGTCAAATGTTTATTGGGTCCTTGTGGATACATTTTAAGTCATAACCTGGGCCCAAAAATGGTGGTCGTACTATCAAGACAGTTTAAATGGGGCGGTCTTTTAGGAAGATTTCAAGGAGGCATTTCTGGATGAATAATTCCCACATGCTTACCTTAATGAAAGGAGGGATAAGTCTAATACTTATTCGAATGGAAGATATTCGTCGGTGAATATGAGGTAAATTTTGATGATATGTCAGATTATGAAAAATATATAACAGGCAATGAGATAGGAAAGACTTGGTTGTTCATAAATGGTTTTAATACTGCTACTTGGAGACTCATGGTCGAGCATGACATTCGTGGGTTCAGGGATATGGTCATCAAAGACATCTTGTTAGAGATGGAGTTTGAGGATGCCAAACTAATCAAAGAGAATATAAGAGGGTTCGGTGGTGGGTAAAGCATTGCTGGAAAGAAACCAAAAGATAGTGGAGCTATAGGGTTCTTTACAAAACTAAAAGAAAAAGTTGGAAATGGTTCCTCCAAGAGTCCGGGTGCAGGGTCAATGCTTCCAAACAATTGGGGAACCTAACAACTAGAAGAGATAATGCCCCCAGAAATGAAATGGCCCTAATACTAGAAATTAGGCTTCCAGTTTCTAGCCAGTGAGAAGTTAAAGTTTAAGTGCATCCACAGCACTCGAATGGATTCTAGTAGGGTAGGTAGAACAATAATGGTTCACGTCCTAACCAAGTGAAATAATAATGGTTCACGTCCTAACTAGGTGTATAGTGGATAGGGATAGCAAAATAAGCAGGGTAGTCAGAACAACAAGTTTAAACAAGGACATGCTTATGCCCTCCCAGAATCAACGTCTCAACCAATCACCATGGTTATAGAAGGTATGATTTTAATTTCCCATATATGACTTAGAGAACATTTTGATTCTATCTCATCACATTCATTCATGTCTGGTTCTTTAGCTTATAGTTTGGGTGTTAAGGTTACTTTTTTATGCCCTATTTTTATGAGTCTTCCGATTAACGGATGTATTTTTCTAAATCATGTTTGCTGAAATTGAGTTATCGTTGCGGGTGATTATATTCTTGAGAATGACTTAATTATCATGGACATGGAAATTTTTGAGGTAATTCATGCAATAGACTGGTTTTCTTTATCGAATGTCACGATAGAATTTCATGCGCATAGTATTTTGGTGTTATTATCATATAGGTCCAACCCAAAATTTAATAGTGGAAAATTCACAAACCATCCTTGCAAATACATTAATACTAAGGAACAACGGAACTACTTTGGATGTATTTCGACGCTTATGTCCCAAGATTACCCTGATTGTCTAGTCATGGACTATCCAATAATGCCATAATTCTAGGATGTGTCTCACCCATTTATATTCCTCCACACTGTTTGGATCCAACTGAACTGAACGAGCTAAAGATTTAGTTAGAGAATTTATTATCCAAAGACTTCATTAGAACGATTGTGTCATCATAGGTTACAACAGTTCCTTTTTCCAAGAAGAAGGATAATTCACTTAGAAACTTGATTGACTACATAGAGTTAAATAGATTCACAATAGAATAACAAATATCCTATGCTGATAATTTATGATCTATCTGATCAATTATGAGTCTATAGTACATTTTGAAAGATAAACCACAAATCTGGTGACCATCATTTGAGCAATAGAATCAAGGACATTCCGAAGATAGAATTTCGAGTAAGATACATGCATTATTGGTTCTTGGTTACACTGCTAGGGTTAACAAATGCACCTGCATCATTTATGGACCTGATGAATCGAATATATCACTCATAGCTAGATCTATTTATTGTCGTGTTTTTTAATGACATCTAAATTTACACATCTTTAGAGGTTGACCAGGAGGAGCATCTATGAACAACTTTACAAGTACTTCGGGAGAATTATTTTTATGAAAACTTCAGTGAATATGTAAACTTTAGTGAATAAGTTTGTATGGTGCACGACTTTCTAGACTCTACATCTGAGAAATCATAAGTTTGTATGGTAACCTTTATGAATTGTCTCGCATAGAGATCCAAGATTTATGTCCAAGTTTTGGAATAAATTATAGTAGACGATTGGAACAAATCTAAACCTTAGCACAACCTATCATCCACGGACGGATATACATTTTGAGAGGACTATTCAGATATAGAAGATATTTTGTGGAATTTATCTATAAAATCCAGTATAGCTGGGCAAATCATCTACCATTGGAAGAGTTTATCGACAAGAACAATTACTATAAGAGTATTGTAATGGAACCATATTAAGCCTTGTATGGAAGACCTTTTCATTTACCATTTTGTTGGGAATACGTTGGTGAGAAGCACATCTCACGGTCCAAAATTATAAAGGAAATAACTGAGAAAATTTAAGTAATATGAGCTAAGCATAAGACTCCTCAGAGTTATCGGAAGAACTAAGAGGATACTCATTGCTTTGACCTAGAGTTAAGCATGGGCAATCATGTGTTTCTAAGGATCAAATCAAGACCAGGAGTTACATAGTTTGGAAGAAAAGGGAAGCTAGCACAAAAGTACACATGAACATTTTAGATCTTAGAGAGCATCGATCCAGTGTCGTATCTTTTAGCACTAAAACCATAGTTATCTCAAGTGCATAATGTTTTTAATGATCAATGGTAAGAAAGTATATTCTATATTTGTCAAACATTATCAATTGGATTAAGTTAAACTTCCTGAACGATGTCTCTTACGAGACTTGGCCAATGGTAAAAAAGGAACACAAGCAGAAGATGCTTAGCAAATATTTGATTCCCCTCCTCAATGTTGTTTGGGATAACAATGGAGTTGAGGGAGCTACTTAGGATATAGAATCGATGAATAGAAGATCACATGCCAAATTATTTACTTAAAAAATTTTAATGTTTTGATTTTTTGGATGAAAATTCCCAAGGTGGTAACATTGTAATGCCTGAATTTTTGTAAATTAATAAAAAAAAATGTGTTATGAGAAATTATGGGATTAATTTAAGTAGAATAATCTAATAAGTTGAATTATGAACAAAAATCCAAAATTTTTGCGTACGTGTTTTAATTAAGTTACGCATTTTAAACTGGATTTTTGTAAAGTGATAAAGAATCGAAATTTCTGAAAATTTTGTATTATGTGATTTGTTTATGGTTGTAAACTTGGGTTATAATAAAATTAAATATAAAATAATAACTTTTGGTGTGAACCAACACTTAAATTATCATTAGGGCAAAATTTTGCACTTTTCAAGGGAAAATCAATTCGTTCTTGGGCCAAAATCGATCTGATACCTGTTGTTTATTCACCTTTTTAGTTGTCAAACTGGGCAAGGTTGTGGATTAAAGGGGACCCGACCTCCACGAATTTTCCCATGTTTAAAGATTACCTACTACATCCAGCATGATGGTTTGATCATTAAGGAATTGGGAACCATTTGCATATGCTTATGGACATTATAAGAAAGAGTTTTGAGGGGCTTTGTCCTCACAAATCATTCTCAATTTTGCCGAGTATATGTCGTTTCTCGAATAGGAACTGGCCAATCCATGGGTATACCATGAAGTTACAAAGTTTGTACTTGTGAATCAACACCCTAAAGAGAAATAGGCACAAGGAATGAGTAATAAATCGAACTAGCCTACAAAAGGATCTAATGACTTCGAAAGAATTGAATGAGGAGCCGTATGAGGTGAAAATATCATAATCTAAAGCCATTTATATTCTCTCCATATGCTAATCGTGTATGACAATCATTCCACCTTCCAATTATCTATAGTTAAGGAGGGTGTTGAAGTGTTTATATAGAGAAGAATGCTTGAAAGGATCTTGGAAACTAGGATCTTTATTTCGAATTTCTTTATACATGTTCTATAAAGGATTAAATATTCAAGAGGTAAGAGTTTGCACTATTTTCAAGTTTAAAATCAAGATTTCAAGTTATAGTATACATATGTGTTGATGCGAAAAATTGGACCGAATCCCATTTTTATGATCACAGATAAATAAATGAAAGCAATCCAATCAAGCACATAAGAGACAAAGATTTTTAAAGTGGTTCGGCTATGAATAAAGCCTACGTCCACTGTTATTTTATTCCCAGGGGTTTACAATAGCACCATAGGGTGTAGATATAGAAAGGGTGTGTACCTTGTGTATGGGGTTTCTAGGTTCTCTTCCGGATCTCTCTCTTTTGGCTAAGGGAATACATGTATTTATAGTGATGGGAGATAAAGAGATTCATTGTATGTAGACATTTATGTCTACATTCAACGAATCTAATTGTTGAATTTCTTGGTATGCTATATGTTGTCATCTATTAATACAGTATAAATGTACATTAAGGCTCATTAAATGCGCTGCCATCTTCATTAATGCACATTAAATGCATAGTTATCCTTTGATCTTCCTGGTTGATATGCCGACCAACTCTCCTCGGGTGCCGACTAACACTCCTCGGGTGCCGACCAACTCTCCTAGGGTGCCGACTAATTCTCCTTGGGTACTGACCAACTCTCCTCGGGTGTCGACTAACACTCCTCAGGTGCCGACCAACTCTCCTCGGGTGCCGACTAATACTCCTCGGGTGCCGACTAATACTCCTCAGGTGTCGACCAACTCTCCTCGGATGTCAAATATTGCCACATAGGATGACATATGTCCTTTTCTGATTGGTCCTAGTAGATGGAGAATTTTTGCATTAACAGAAGCCCCCAATGCTCCATGCTTGATGGTTTACTTGAAAGGATGGAGTATTTATTCTGCAGTGTTGCTCAGTGCTCGTGAAATTCTTGATCAACCTTCTTGATTTGTTCAACATAAAGTGCATTATCTCCTGGACGACATATAATGCAAGCTGATCGATAGTTGCTAATCTTTCTTTAGAAGAACTCCGTGTGCTATGTATCACCCCTGGGAATTTAGATGCAGCCATGCCATAGTATGCAGCTTTTAGCTTGTCATAATCTTCAAGTATATTGATTGGTTTGCTACCCGACCAACTGCCTCCTGTGCCGAGCAACTGAGTGCTAACTTCACGTGCTTGATTCTTTTGATTTATGATTCTCTGAATACTTTGTCGAGTAACATACTAGCTTTTGAACCCAACTCTTCAATCTGATTAGTACCAAGCTAGTGGTAGACTTCGAAACATTTTCATACAACTTCTTCATCAATGTTGGTCGGGACAGTAGTAGTAAAGATCTCAGTGCTGTAGATGCTGAATTTGACTTCTGAACTTCAATAGTATGTGCATAATAACTCCTAAATATGCCTCCTGAACTTCAATATACCTCCTGAACTTCAATATACCTCTTGAACTTCAATAGCCTCCTGAACTTCAATATCAAAAATAATTCCTGAGCAAGAAAAACAACTCCTAAATGATGATTGGTCGAGGCCCCGACCGTGTGAGTTTGTGGAGCTGAATCTGATGCTCGACTGCATGATGTTATAAGAATGTGCCACCGAATGAACAAATGTATCTGTAATAGAAGCCCCCAAGTGTGGAATGTGAACTTCGAATTCTTTTTGCTTGATCGCTTTCACATACTCATACTTTGTTTCCGACCAACTGTAGTTGACAGCTTCTTATTTTTGACCAACCTGAGTTGACATTTTTGGGAATAGATTTACTTCCTAACCAACATAAGTTGGCATTTTTAGGAATATATAGTTTTACTTCCCGGAGGAATACAAGTTTTACTTCCCAGAGGAATACAAGTTTTACTTCCCGGAGGAATACAAGTAGCTTTACTTCCCGGAGGAATACAAGTTTTACTTCTCGAAGGAATACAAGTAGCTTTACTTCCCGAAGGAATACAAGTTTTACTTCCCGGAGGAATACAAGTAGCTTTACTTCCCGGAGGAATACAAGTTTTACTTCCCGGAGGAATACAAGTAGCTTTACTTCCCGGAGGAATACAAGTAGCTTTACTTCCCGGAGGAATACGAGTTTTACTTCTCGAAGGAATACAAGTAGCTTTACTTCCCGGAGGAATACAAGTTTGATAATAAATGATAGTGATTTCCTCGGAGCTGACCAACGGATTGTTGGGAATAAGATATAATAAATGCTGGAGAAATCCTTGGAGCTGACCAACAGATTGTTGGGAATAAGATAATATATGCTGGAGACATCCTTGGAGCTGACCAACAGATTGTTGGGAATAAGATATAATAAATGCTGGAGACATCCTTGGAGCTGACCAACAGATTATTGGGAATAAGATAATATATATGTTGGAGACCTCCTTGCTGAAATAAGAATAGAATATGCATCCAAATAGATATAAAGAATAGTTAAAAATAATAAAGTGCCTCGTTGATCTGTCGAGGTAGAATTATATAATGCTGAACAGGAATAAGATCTTCCAGAACATAAGAATATGGCCGAGAACGTTGTCAGACCTGAATATAAATAAGAATTATCCGACCAACTATCCGTTTGGGGTGAAATACAACGAATGTTGTAATTCTCCTTAAAGCTGAATAAGTATCTTGTCGAGGCACAATTGCATAATGCCGAATAAGAATAATATTTTCCAGAACATAAGAATATGGCCGAGAACTTTGTTGGGCCTGCATATAAATAAGAATTACCCCGACCAACTATCCGTTGGAGGTGAAATACAACGAATGTTGTAATTATCGTCAAAGCTGAATAAGTATCTTGTCGAGGCACAAGTGCATAATGCCGAATAAGAATAATATTTTCCAGAACATAAGAATATGGCCGAGAACTTTGCTGGGCCTGCATATAAATAAGAATTACCCCGACCAACTATCCGTTGGGGGTGACATATAATAAATGTTATAGTTCTCCTCGGAGCTGAATATGATAATAAGTATCTAGCCGAGTTCCATGTTGAGATGAATATAGAATATGAATCCGAATGGATATAGAATAATTTGTGCTTGAGCCGATATCTCCGAGTGAAATGATAATAGTTTCCAGATTGTTTCCGAGCATTCGTCGGCGTTGAGTCTTGTACCTGTAAAAATTAATATCTTGCTTTACCATTTGTGTAGGCTCAATTGATTAATCATGAGAATAATTTACTCATCCAATCAATATAAGATATGTATATGCTTGAGAAATAAAAATATTAATTTCAAAAAAATGAAATAATATATGTTGGCTGATATGTCGAGGTAAAACTACCTGATGTCGAGCAATAATAGTTTCCAAAGGTTTAAGATTGTGACTGAGCTTTCATCAGGATTGAATCTCGTCCCTATAAAATTTTAATAAGTTGTTCGAGCACCTGTCGAGACTAGATCAAATATTTATTATCATGAGAATAATTATTCAGCCAAACAATATGTGATGTGCATCATCATAAGGCAATAATAAAAATTTCAAAATATGAAATAATATTTTTGTGCCAATTGTGTGTGAGATGGAAAAAAATTTATTAGATTTGCGCCATAAATAAGACGTAGAGTTTTTTGTAAAGTTTTTTAATCTCCAACAACTAATCAGGTATAAGTTGATGTTTGAAAATTATTTTTGGGGTGATCACAAGTTAAAAAAGACTTAAGCCCCCTGTTTGTCCCCGAGATGAACTTGTGTTTAAAGAAATATGTGGGGTGCTTCGCATTTTTTAATACCCCAAGATTCTACTACTGCCGACAAACGGCATGGATGTTGCCGACCAACATTTAAGGATATCTCAAGTTATAGAATATATGGTGTCGACCAAGAAGCAAATGGTCCCCGACCAGCTGAGCAATTTCGCCGATCAACAAAAATGGTGCATTGACAGCACTGAACGACATTAGATGTCACCGACCAAAAAGTGGATGGTTGAATAGTTGCCGACCAGTAAATTGAACCCTCCGAACAAGACTGAGATGTCGCCGATCAAGAAGTATATGATCGTCGACCTACAATTGGTTCCATCGAGCTACAATAAGAGTCTCTGACCAACAATAAGATACCTCGTAGTTGGATAAAATTATTTCAACGTTGCTGATGGATCTTCACATCTTTTCTTCGATAAACAAAAATGGTCTGGTTAAGCTTACCTTTAATAAAATATGGCCCGAGATGATGCCGACTAAAAATATGTGTGGCTGACCAGAAATAGGGGCTGTAAGTGGACGATTCTGAACAGCCATATTAGCCGCAGTGATGAATTTTTCATGAGATTGCCATGTCCCAAAATATCTCGAACCAATAGATCAAAAAATAACATTCGATGTAAAATCCAAGCATTAAGATTGTTAATTAAATGAATAATTATCTAATCCACTAGATCGTGTGATTTCGACAAAGAAACCCTGTGATGTGATGAACGAGGGGCCAACATATCAAATTTGTGCCCAGAGTCTTGATATGGTCATGATATATTTCTTTTTTTTACAAGAGGTGGGTAATGGTTTTTTAGGTGAGAGAACATTATTTTTTATATTGATCCCTTCCTATTCCCTATTTGGAGAGATAAAAATATACTGAATGATCGAAGTTATTACCAAATTTATATCAAAAATCAATCAATGAGACTTTATTGACATAGATGGAAGATAAACCAAATTAAGTATATAGTTCATAAAAATGAATGCAAAGAGACTCAAACTTGAAGAGAGAGAAAGTAGATCTGGATCATGATTTCCATGAGAAAACTTTTTATTGTCTTCAACCTTTTCCCATTCTCTGATTAAAAATGTAATGGGAATTTGAATAGTCATCAAAGATCTTACAAAATTTATAATGGAAATTATCAAATCTTACCACTGTCATATATATTGGTATATGTAATCATTTAAAATATTTATTCCATGATATAAAATTGAAACTTGAGAATCAAGCAAACAGTTATGATTTATGAAATCCATTATTTTTCAGATTTCTAAATAAGAATTAACCTAACAGTTATGGTTTTAAAATCATGATATGCAATATTTTGCAGATCAAAATTGGACAATTAATTTATGTATATAAACATAAAAGTCTTGATTGAATCAAAAGATGTATCTAGAATATATAATTGATTGTATGTAGAGAAAATAAAAACTTAGCTTTTGATGGAGAACAATGCTTGTAACACGTTCCCACAGACGGCGCCAATCTGTTGATGCAAAAAACTGGACCGAATCCCATTTTTATGATCACAGATAAATAGATGAAAGCAATCCAATAAAGCACATAAGATACAAATATTTTTAAAGTGGTTCGGCTATGAATAAAGCCTACGTCCACTATTATTTTATTCCCAGGGGTTTACAATAGCACCATAGGGTGTAGAGAGAGAAAGGATCTGTATCTTGTGTATGGGGTTTCTAGGTTCTCTTCCGGATCTCTCTCTTTTGGCTAAGGGAATACATGTATTTATAGTGATGGGAGAAAAAGAGATTCATTGTATGTAGACATTTATGTCTACATTCAACGAATCTAATTGTTGAATTGCTTGGTATGCTATGTGTTGTCATCTATTAATACAGTATAAATGTACATTAAGGCTCATTAAATGCGCTTCCATCTTCATTAATGCACATTAAATGCATAGTTATCCTTTGATCTTCCTGGTTGATATGCCGACCAACTCTCCTCGGGTGCCGACTAACACTCATCGGGTGCCGACCAACTCTCCTCGGGTGCCGACTAATTCTCCTCGGGTACTGACCAACTCTCCTCGGGTGCCGACTAACACTCCTCGTGTGCCGAACAACTCTCCTCGGGTGCCGACTAATACTCCTCGGGTGCCGACCAACTCTCCTCGGATGTCGAATATTGCCACGTAGGATGACATGTGTCCTTTTCTGATTGGTCCTCATAGATGGCGAATTTTTACGTTAACAATATGTAAGATTTACATGATTATTATGATTAATATCACTACATATGAATACATGTTGATGAAGATGTAATAAAAATGGTTAAAATTGAAGTAGGAATTAATTTGAAATTTTAGAAAGTTATTCCTTTCAAAAATTGTGTTTAAACTAGTTATTTCCTGTCAAATGTTAAGTTGAACTTGATGAAGAAGTCTTAGGATACATATATGGGTTTTATTGGTGTCAATCCCTTCATTCATGGAAAAAATCATATGTGGTTATGGTAAATGGGTTTATTATGTTAAAAAAAATTAAACAAGCATTGGAACATAAAATAATAATGTTGAAAAAATCATCAACATTATGTAAAGAAAGTTTAAAATCTTTATGTAAAGAAAGTTTAAAATCTTTAAAGTTTATGGTACTAGAGTGAAAATTGTAAACTGTTGGGGTTAAAATCTAAAATATAATGATATTTCTATATAAAATGACATGGATTCAATCGAAGTTTTAAAATGACAAAAGTGTAGGTTTTAAGAAAAAAGTGTCATTTTATGAAAAATGTAATTTTAGTAGCAATATTTGCAAAGTTGAATATTGATTTGGAAAGTTAGTTCAATGTGAAATAATGTTAATAAATAAAATGATAATAAAAATTATAGAAAGTGCATAGTCAATAAATTAGAAATATAAGTCTTGGAATGATAAAAGTGATATTTTAATATATAAAGTATCATTTAGACTTATGAGTAAATTTTCCAAGCTGAAGGACT
Source organism: Sambucus nigra (assembly GCA_949130495.1). Classification (NCBI taxonomy): domain Eukaryota; kingdom Viridiplantae; phylum Streptophyta; class Magnoliopsida; order Dipsacales; family Adoxaceae; genus Sambucus; species Sambucus nigra. The sequence continues at coordinate 298,855,963 of OX422217.1, read as the reverse complement.
TTAGTTATAAGAGTTATATTTTATGTGGTGAAAACTAATATTTTGTAAGTGAAAAAAATATTTTTGGAAAATGTATAAAACGCAAGTTTTCAAGTGCGAAAATAGTGAAAAGTGTAATAAAGTATGCAAATTGTTATTTAAACTCAAATTTTAAATTTCACAATAAAGGGGAGTTATAGTTGTTTTCGGAAGAAGAAATATCGAGTCTAAGGTATAGTTAAAATAAACTTTTATAAGGTGTGAAAGTTAAAAAAAATAGTGTGTCAAGACTTGTCTCATCTCGGGTATTCGGCCTCATCGATCGGTAAAGAGGAAGTAAAGGAAAAAAGGTTTCAAAGTGACTAAGACAGAAAAAAGTAAAAAAGGTTACAAAGATTTGAAAAGTCAAAGGCACTCGGAGGTAACCGAGAAATTTAAGACCGTTGGACCGTTTCAAATGACATTCAAAGATCTTCAGGGTTTCACTGAGCTTCTCTCAGGTTGGAAAATTGACCAAGCTCAAATAAGTCTCAAAAGAGCCCGTTGGCCTTTTAGAGTAAAAATGGACATTTTTGTGAATCGTAAGGCTAAATCATGCATGGTATGGACTATTGGAAAGGAGATTCAGAGACCTTCAAATTTTCATTGAGCTTATCTCAGGTGCAAGAGTTAAAAGGAGTCAAATAGGGCCCAAAAGTCCTAGATGGCCTCCCAATCAGTAATCAGAGTATGACCTAGGGTTTATGGAGAGAGGAGAACTCTTAGGGGCATAAGGAGGTACTTAGGGAGGTACTAGGATGGGGTGTCTACAAATCCTCTAGGAAGGTGAGCTTGTAATGAGTGAATGTCATGGAAAGATAGATACCTCCTTGATGATTTGGAAGGGTATTAGGTAAATTCTTTTGATTTAAGGGACTAGGGTGATCGATTTCGAGGGTCGCGGTCCATTCTGCGAACCTAGGATTAGGATGAGAAATTCAATGGATCATCTCAAAATGATCAATTCAGCGGGTCGAGTGCTATTTTATGGATGTAAGAATTGAAATGACCAATTCAACGGGTCAGATCAAAATGACTGATCTAACGGGTCGAGATCGATTCTACAAACCTAAAGATTGAGATGACTAATTCAGAAGGTCGGATTGAAGTGATCGATTCAGAGGGTCATAGTTGATTCTGCAAACCTAAAGATTGAGATGCCCAATTCATCAAGTCGAATTGAAGTGATTAATTCAGATGATCAAGGTCGATTTTACACACCTAATGACTGATATGACCAATTCAACATGTCATATTAAAGTGATTTACTTAGAGGGTTGAGGTTAATTCTTCGAACTTAAGGATTGAGATTACCAATTCAACAGGTCGAATTGAAGTCAGCAATTTGGAGGGTCAAGGTTGATTATGTGGACCTACATATTAAGATGACCAATTCAGCAGGTCGTATTGAAGTGATCGATTTAGCAGGTCGAGGTCGATTTTACGGAATTAAAGATTAAGATAATTAATTAATTGGGTTGAGGTCAATTCTGAAAACTAAAGATGTTTGCATTCTTTTTTAATTATGGCTTTGCTCGGGAAAGCGTATAGTATTTTGGTGAAGCACACCTTGGATTTTTTATTTCCCTGGGAAGTATGTTGATAATGAGAGTGAGTGTTAATGACCCTTCTTAATAAGGGCTTGTAATCAATTTGGTGTTCCAAATGGGTTTACCTCAGAGAAATGATGTAATTGACTTAGCGAGGATTTTTCAAGAGTTTTTATGAATTTTTGGGCAACTTTTTTTATTTTTTTTTGTCATTTTTGAGATGATATCTTGATGGGACTACTGAAAGGCAAGCCTAGGGAGGTGCCTATCGGCATAGGAAATAAACTCCTGGGCTTCTCAAGGAAGGGGAAAGGTCATTATCGATAGGTAGGACCAAGAGACGATCGATCAACACACTCCTTAGCCTTTTATAAAAAAGGGGGCGACCCGATTCATTTTTCCACACCTTCAAGTAAATGAATCTCTTTCTTTCTCTCTTTAAAACTCATTTATGAGTCTATTTCCTTTATAAGATTTAAATAGACGGTATTTCTAGTAACAACAACAATGAAGGGGTGACTGTTGATGATTGGGAGGGCCTAGAATATCGGGTTACGGTGACACTGGCATTAGGCAAAGAGAATGCATATGATAACTTTGAGCCGGTGGATGATGAGAGGGTACTACTATAGGAGCCTTTGCATCACCATTCTTCTAGGGTGAAGAACATTAATGGTTTTTTAAGTGTTTGACTTCTGGTTTTCCATCTTTTATCTTTATCTTTTTATCTTTAGGATAATGAATGGTTCTTTCTTGATTTTTGTGCATGTTAACCTAGCCTCTTCAATCATTTGATCCCAGGGGATAAATGAAATAAAGAGGCCTTAGGACCATCTTCTTGACTATGTATGGTGTATGACAGGGGCCATCGAGTTTAGCATATTAGCAACACATTAGATGAGACATCGCACTCTTCAATTATGTTATGTGAACTGGGCGAAAAGTGTTCGGACATAACCTAAACGTTTCATTTAGGGGTTGGGAAGATTACGATTACTCATTTGGATGTTTAGTAATTGATTGGGTTGAAGTGTGTTAGTGATCAGATTGTGGTGGAACGAACTCTACAGGTTACTAAGGCGGTAGTGTCGACTGTCTTGAGGGATATGAGAAGAATTTTGTTAGGGTATTTTATCCATATACATGTGTTGAAGGAGAATTTTTTGTCTAGGTAGATTGAGGAAACTGATGGGAAACCAATGAGATAGATTTCCCATTTATTCATTTTTCTTTCATTAGGGGGATTTATGGTGGTAACAAGCGATAATGTCATTCATCTATGGTTTTTACCATTTTTAAGGATCATTTTAGGCATCCATTTCTATGATTGAGGGATCTTTACCTCGGAATACCTTTATATTTCCTTTTATGTCTTTAGTCGGTGCTACCAACAAACTTTTACAAGACCCACATATCTGCCGGAGGTAATATTTAAGTTCAATTTTCCCTTTATTTTCTTCCATTCTTTTATATGTGTCTTTGATTCATGCTTTGCCTTTACATACATGGTGTTATGAGGTGATAGGGAACAACATGGGGTTAGTGAATTTGATGGCGACCAAGCTGGGACACCTTTGGAGGATGTATAGATGGAGGATGTCGAACTGGCATTTGAACAATTCCCTTTCCCTGAAGGATGAGTGGGCAACGTTGAAAGCCCTGACGAGCAACCAGGCTTTTGATCCATGTATCTTTTTGAGTTTTTAGAAAATTTTCTTCTGGGTAGATTGCTGACTCTTTCCTAAGGAAATAGGTGACCTTTTATCCTTCGATTATTTCTTCGAAGGTCGCAGGGATTACGGGTATGCATTCCTTGATGAGTATGTTGTTGGTGGATGACTTTGGGTAATTATGCTACCTTGGAGAGAAGGTGCTGAGATAGATCATGGAGGGAGATATGTATGTCTTACCATCAGCGCCCCTTAAGAACATAAGGAGGGTGAGGGAGATGATAAATGAGGCTAGGGCGAAGACAATAGAGGGTGATCTTTATACTCATTACACTAATATGAAGGAGGGCTATGAATATCTGGATTTTGTAATCACATGGTTATTTCCATCGTGCATATATGATATGGAGAATATGCCTCCACCTACAACTGGATAAAGGAGGGTACCATCATACTAACAGTGTTGGCCCATAGTTATAAAGAATGAGAGACTGTGGTAGCGGGGGAGATTTTGCTTCTTTATATATCCATTCTCTATTATAATCTTTTATTTAGAAGTGGAGACATGGTATCAGTGCCTCATGCGACGATGGAAAGGCTGTCGGGTCTTTTCGAGTATGCCTTTCGGAGTGTGGTATAACATTTTTTTCCTTTTTCTTATCTCTTTTCTCCTTACAGACTTGTGTGATTTTGATGTTTTTGTTCCCTTTCCTTATATATCTTCCATGTATCCACCACCCGGATGAGGGATATCGAGGATTGGATGGCATCAATGTTAGCATATCTTAAGAAGTTGGCCAGTGCCTGCTTGGTGCCATCGGCCACGTCTGATGAGAGCTCTAGTTCCGAGAGTGGTGGGTTCACTTCTTTTCATCGAACAAAATGCATAGGCCATGGTGGTTGAAGGGTATTTTTGAGAGAATTTTATAGGATTTGGGTTGCGTCCCGATGTATATTTTTCCTCTTTTTCTTTTCTTTTCTTGATTGTACTTACAAAAAATGTAATGATTCCAAAAATATATATAAGAAATGAATTTTTCCTTTAGGTGTTATATTGGTTTATTGACTTACTCTATATGATCTTTAATTTGTTTATGATGTTTTTTCATTATTTGTAGAGATGAAATGAAAAAAGGGGCTCGAAGATTGATTTTTCATAAGTAAAATAAAAATTGTTTATTACATAAATTATGTACACGGGGGAAAATGAGGAACTTTTTCAAGAAAGAACAACCCGGAAATTATTTATCTCGAAGAAAATGTTTACATTAGGATTGATATGTGTAAAAGATGATATCATAATTTTTCTTAAAAAGGGGGGGTTTCTCCAATCGGCATAGCTATGGCCATCCCTTCCCTTTCGGGGCTATTTCCCTCTCTCTCACGCATATCGAGGGTTCCTAGTGCTTGGGCACACACACTCAGTGAAGGAAAGAAGGTCTCGTTCCTTTTCTTTAGGAATGCTTTGGTCATCGTCAATTTGGGGTGATGATGGAGTCTCCAGCCTATTTTACACAGAACAGGAAAAATAATATGTTGCCACCTCGCGATAGCAGAATCAAAGATAAATTGATTCTTACGAAACCAATAGTTTAGAGATTGAGGGGCTAATTTATGGAATAGGAAGGTGTTAGGCACCCATCCTTCCCTTTCGATTTCTCATGGGCTTATGTTAGTATTTTCCTCAATTTATCCATTAAGTGTGTGTGCGTGTATATATAAATGGAGATGGAAATCGCTCGACTCATATCATGGAGCGGATAAAGTGAGGTCATCCAAAGGAATGTTCCCAAAATAATAATTAGTAAATATGATGTGCACGTTTATCGAGATATTGATCGTTATAATGGGACGATAATATTTGTTAGACAAAACAAAAATATGATATATATGAGTAATATATAAATAAAATAAAAAGGATAAAAATGTGAAAATTTGAAAATTCCACTCGAGTCTCAGGTTTTTACCCGAAATGCCTACGTAGCCCATAAAGGCATAAAATTCCAGGTAGTTTGCATGTGCCCATAGATTTAAATGGGAGTTTATTATATATGTGTATCTAGAAAAGATATTTTTAGTTTTGAGAAAATATGATGAAGAATCCCGTCAAAATTTATAGGTGTAACCACCTTTTTCTTTGTTTTGAGTTTTTTTTATAGAAAATACATTATGTGCAATATAACTCATAAAGGATGAGGTATTAATGTGTATGATCTAAAGTAAAATATAAATTGAGAATTTATATAACTAATGTGAAATAAAGAAATTTAAATAGGGAAGTGTGTTTGGACCTTCTTAAGAGAATTGAGGCTTGATCTTGATCCTTAATGAGATACCTTTAATATTGGGATGAATTTTAGATGAGAGAGAAGGATATTTTGTTAAATTGGGTATGAAAATGATGTGAATAAAAGATGGAAAGGAATTTCACACAAGGAAACTTCACTAATTGCAAGAGAATGTTGTTGAGATCAGTGATATTGACGGATCTGAGGTCTGCTAGAAGTGATCTCATTACATCCTTTAATAGGGTAGGGGGATTCTAATCGGCATACCCCTAACCCTGCCAATCGGCACGTGACCCTAAACGCACTGTCGATTAGCAAGGAAATGGACTTGCCAATCGATAGTCTTTGCAGATTTTTTTGGAAAAATGGTCGTAGAATGCAATTCGTAAATACAAATAGTGCAAGGGGTATACATTTGAAAAGGTAATTAAGAGACCTTCAAGAGTCCTTTGGTCTTCTCTCGGGTCCAAGAGTTGAATTTGGGTCAAATGGGTCTCGAAAGTGCCCATTGGTCCTTTTGATGGAAATCATCAGACGATAATGGATCATTCATCCAAATCATAAGTCATAATTGCACACAGGGCATACCGTTGGAAAGGGGTTTCAGTGCCCTTTGAATATTCATTGAGCTTTTCTCTGACGATGAAGTTGATTAGGGTCAAATCGAGGTCGGAGAGTGCTTAGTGGGCTCCAGATTGATTTTTGGTAGTAAAATAGTTCGTTCGTCTGGACTGTTATGCCGATTTGCACATGGTGTGGACCATTGGAAAGGGGATTCGGAGTCTTTCAAGTATTAATTTAGATTTCTCTCCTATGATAGAGTTGACCGAAGTCAAACAGAGTTAGGGAGAGCCTGATGGCATCCAGATCGTTACTCGGTGTATGACCTAGGGTTTGTAATGAATTAGGGAGTTGCTAGGGACCAAAGGAGAGACTTAGGGTGGTCCTGGAAAGTGGTGTCTACAGAGCCCCTTAACGGGTGATCTTGGAACAAGTGAAAACAATCAAATAGTAACCACATGATGCTTTGGGAAAGAAGTTGATTTTGCGGACCTAAAGGGACGAGGAGTGCCGATTTAGAAGATCGAGGCCATTTTTGAGGACCTAAGGTAATACCGGGGATGGACGATTCTATGGTATTAGGTCAATTATGATTACTTTAAGTGGGACTGACCAATTCTGAGGGTTAAGGTAAATTCTAAGGACCTTAAGTAGGGGTGACCAATTCTGAGGGTCGAGGTCAATTCTGAGGACCTTAAGTTATGGAGACTAATTCTAAGGGTCGAGGTCAATTCTGAAGACCTTAATTTGGAGCGACCAATTCGGAGGGTCGAGGTCAGTTCTGTGGACCCTAATTGTGAGTGTCTAATTATGAGGGTTGAGGTCAATTATGAGAACCTTAAATTGGGAGCAACTAATTAAGAGGGTCGAGGTCAATTCTGAGAACTTTAAATTGGAAGAAACCAAATCTGAGGGTCGAGGTCAATTCTTAGGACCTTAAGTTTGGAGAGACCAATTCTAAGTATTGAGTTAATTCTAAGGACCTTAAGTGGGGAGCGTGGGGAATATCTCTCCTAGGGAATCTTTTGTTTGAGACTCCACTGGGAATGAGATATTTGTTTGAGATAGCTTTACTGGTAAAGATGAAATTCATAGTCTGGAAATTCCAATGGGGGAAATAATTGAGGTTTTAGGATTCCACTTAGGATTATGTTGTTAGGGAGAGATGTTCAGTTATGGATTCTGTTTTGCAAAAAATTAGAATCTTTTTTGGAAAAATTTGATAATTCTTTGTAGCTCTACTGATGAAGCATTTATTTTTACTGATGAAGTTCCAAGATTTTGATGGGCAGTCGTAGTAACTTTTTAGCACATGGGTGAACTGATTTTTAGGGTTTTAAGATGGGGAAAATGTGGTATTAATTAGTCTGAGGATTTGGGTGCTTGAAATTTTTTTTTCTTGGTGAAGAAATATTCCAATATTTATTTGGTTATTTTTGGAATTTTCTAGCATTTTTTGAGGATTTTTTGTATGAAATTTCAAGGGGTTGTCGACTAGAAGGTTATGGAGGTTGCCAACCGGCAGTGGTAAGGTCTTTTGGACTGTCTTGGGAAGGTAAAGGGACAGTCCCGATCAGCTGGTGTCAGGGCACTACTGATCTGCATACCCCTTACCTCCTATAAAAAGGGCGAATTCTCTTCATTTTTCATAACTTTCTTATCTTTTGCTTCTTTCTTCTACAATTCAATCTTGTATCCATTCCTCAATTTAGTTTAGAAAATGGTGGACTTTTCTAGCAGTGAGATCCACATGGCATGGCTAGGTGTTGATGATTGGGCAAACTTGGAGTGGTGGCCTAAGATGCCTTTAGCATTGGGCAACGAGAATACCTTTGATCTATTTGATCTTGTTACCAATGATCAGACTCTTCTGCATGAGTCTGTGCACCATCAATCGTCGAGGGTGAGGAAACTTGATGGTTATGTAAGTATTGCATGACTTTTAGCATTCTTTTTTGCATTTTTCTATTTCGTTCTCTTGTTTCTTAAAATTTTGACAAAAGTTTTTTTTGTTTTGGCAGACTGGTATTGCTCCGATGAGTCTTCTATCCGGGGGTACGATGGGTTTGAGAGATGTGTGGGAGAACCTTCTTCCGGTGGTGCGCTGGGTGATTTCTTCAGCGATTTTTGGTAGTCTAGCATCTGCATTGAATGAGACACCGTGCTCTATGGTATTTCTATATGCTCTTGGGGGGAGGTGGTGGGATACTACCCACACTATACATTTGGCTTTGGGGATATGAGGGTGACCACCATTGATGTACATCAGTTATAGGGGATAGATTATGAAGGGACCCAGATAGAGGTGGATCGTACGTTGAGGATGACACCGGCGATAGTGGAGGCAACATTAGGCAATGTTGTATGGATAGTCTAGGGGGACTCGATCCATATATCTCTTCTTCAAGAGGTTTTATTGAGCCAGTAGATTGACAAAACCAACAGGCTGCAGGTTTGTCTGATGGCTCATTTATTCATTCTTTTACTGTTAGGAGGATTTTTGGTGGCGTCGAGCAGTGACATTTTCCACTTATGGCTTTTTCCATACTTGAGGGTATGTTCAAATATCCGTCTCTTTCACTGGGGAAACCTGACTTTGGCAACCCTTAATTCATCTTTGGATGCTTTCAGCCGATGTTGTCAGTAGACTTTTACTAGAGCCACGTATCTTTTGGAGGTATTTTTCCTTTTTTTCATTTTACTTTTATGCATTTTCCTTCATTTTTTTATTTCTTATGAATGATGACCCTTGTCCTTTTGCAGACTTGATTCTACGAGGTTATTGGGCTCAATGCCCTTTTTATTGGTTTGTAGGATGAGTCAGTTTGGGGATTTCACCGTATGTTCAAGTAGCGGAAGTCCAACCGACAGTCGAGGAGATCTTTTTCCTTGGCAGCGATGTATCAGTTCATGGAAGACCTAACGAGTGATCAGGTTATCTTTTCTTTTCCCTTTTCAGTTTTTCTTTTTGTAATTTTCCTTTGTGCAAGTATTGAGTTCATCTTGGTAAAACTTTAGGTGACCTTCTATCCATTAGGGATGCCCATTCAGTATATGGGGGTGACAAGAGGGAATGCGCAGATGCGCCGAATACTGGTGCATGAGTTTGGCTAGTCCTGGTATCTAGGGGAGGGAGTAGTCTGACAGATTATGGAGGATGAGGTGGAGGTCATATCAGTGATGCCTCCGAGATATATGAGCCAAGTACGGGAGATGTCGAAGGATGCTCGGGTGGGGGCGATGATCGAAGAACCCAATTCTCTGTACACGTACATGGTGGTGACGTATGACTATCTCAATTTCATGACGAGCTAGATGATGGCATAATGCATCTATGATGTGGTGAATATGCCTCCAACTCCTATAACTTCAGGCAGGGGTACGAGTCAGCCAGTGGGGTTTTCCAATGTGAAGGTGGTATGTCAACGCCAATAGTGGCGGCGACGTCAGAGTTTCTGCTTCTCCGTCTTATTCCTCCCTCTTATAAAATTAGAATGTCTGGGGGAGGATCTGTGACTATGCTTCATCTCCCCAATGCGATGGACCCAGAGGTGTTGGGTTTGACTGAGTATGTTCTCCATCCATAGGTATAACTTTGTCCTTTGTTTCTAATTTTTTTTAATTTCTTCTTTGCCTCATTGACTAATTTTCCATTTTTTGTCTTTCCTCTAGGATGTTCAGGTGTCGAACACCTAGATATATGACATCCACGATTGGGTGGCTTCTGTGACTACTCATATTCGGGTGTCAAACTCGGTTCCTTCCTCTTCTGTACCATCTACTATGTCTGAGGAGGGATGTGGATTGGGTGGAAGAGGCTCCTCATCTCGTCCCTAGGGGGAGATCATGTGTCGTCGGGATGAGGGATCATAGAGAGAGAGAGAGAGAGAGAGAGAGAGAGAGAGAGAGAGAGAGAGAGAGAGAGAGAGAGAGAGGGGGTGAGAAAGTGTGGGGGATTGGCCTTAGTCCCATTGTTTTTCTTCTTCTTTTTCTGTAAAAGAGAAGTAATGATGTCAACACATATATATGAAATGGGGTTTTATTTATCTTTGTTTGCTAACTTAATATATATGCATTTTTTACTTTGTTTGTCGAGACTGTAAAAAGGATTAAAATTTACTTAAAAGATAATTTATTTTAAAACAGGATGAGTTAAAAGTATAAGGAAAGGAAAATTATGAATTCTTCTAAAATAAAAAAAAAATTATTGAGTTTTTTATTTTAACAAAAAAGGTAAAACATATTTTTTTTAAATAGGGGGATGCTGATCGGCATACCCCTTGTTAGCCTATCGGCAGGTCAGTCCATTCCAAATACCCCCATGTTTTGATTGAACTTTATTCATCTACTTTGTCCTTAATGGGGTAGGGTTTCATCCGGATTCTGTAGGATCCTTGTCTTTAGACAAATTTTTGAAGAACAAAAAGGGGTAATGGTGGAGAGTTTTCCTTCACCCATCCATATTTTCCTTCTCTTGCTTATTTCTTGCTTTTGTTCTTTTTCCTTCCAAAATGGCTCTTCCCATAAGTGCTAATTCTCCTCTTACCTCGAGTATTTAGAGGTTATGTGCTCGTACAGCGTAGACTACTACGCCTTCAACCTACGTCGGGTTTCCTTATGGCACAACTGGCCTATTGACTGGAGCATGCTAATAACAGCGGTACAATTCTGTTACTCCGAGGATCATTTTTTTGTTTTGGCAAGGACGAAGTCTGCTTGACTTACGAGGAGTTTTTAACTATGCTCGGGGTAAATCCCAGTGTGACGGTGGCCATGCCCAAATTCTCTCGATCTCCCCGAGAACTGCTTGCAAAATTTCTCCATATTTAACCCTCAGATTCCGTATGTCTACGGGATGTTAATAATGCAGACTACGTCGGAGTCATCACCCTTATTTTAACTTCAAAGTTACTATTGGTGATCGGGGACCTACTGGTGGACCCTTAAATTGCTTACATTACTGTGTGAATGTCATATTGTCACAATCATATGACAATGATACTTGTAGAAACCCTGAACTGTCGAAATTCTTGGCGGGAAGGCCATTCTAATTTTATGAGAGGAAGCCCTATCACGCCGTTCATGTGGCTGTGTGAGAGATACGCTTGGCGGTCCCCCTAAATATCCCTTGGTAGTTGTGCCAAATTTCTTCACTCATTATTTAATTACTTTTGATATGAACATCGAGAACTGGGTAAGTTGGTTTACGGACCATGGTGCTCGATGATTGCATTGGTCAGTGGCCTCATAGGGAGAGTTGCAGTCCATTCTAGAATAAGGGGAATCTCTATTTGATTTCTTTCTACTTGTCTTGGTGTCTCCTGCGTCAAGTTGGAAGGGAGAAGATTGTTCCTTCCCACATACTGGAATTTTTTCTGTGGAGGATTTGATGGAAGGCATGCGCATGCGACTAGGATCTTTATGGGAGAATTCTTGATCATTGATCCATCCTGCCTAATTTGTTGGTAGTGTTTGGCTTGTTTCTAGTAATCACATGACATGGTTGTAGATAAGGGTATGACTAAGATGTTTTCTGAGGAGACGGGGCAAATATGGCTTCCCATATTTGACACTATAGAGCGGGCGTAATGGTTTCCTCTAAGATGATCCGAGATTATCATTCCATGGAGCACCTTCGGCATACTAATTAGGTAGGAAAAGTGTGTGGATCTCAAGATGTAGATGATAATGGGGTTGGATCTCTTAGCAACTGTGGTTGGGGATTTTTGTGAAGTTGATAGGATTTGGGAATATTTTTATGTGTGAAGTGATTGGTTGTTGTTTATTATGGGAATAAATTTGGGGAGGTTTGGTTAGTTTGTTTAGGAAAAATTTGGTTTAGTTGTTTTTCGGACAGTCAAAGTTAGCGGAGGTAGTTGTTTGACTCCTTACGCTGATATTTCCTATAATCATACCAAAATTTCCCATAATGGAATAAAAAAGGATTTTAAATTTTATTATTATGCCTCTTGATGAGTTTTGCATTTGAATTATTTATACCAATCGCTAAGGCATAAATAATCCCTTAGTTCATGTAAATGATGAGATGAATTGTCGTTCTTGGAGAAGAGAATAGCATTTTGTGGAAAAGAAGGGGGTTATTCTCATGTCAATCATATGAGGTGACGACGTACCTCGGGGTTTTGATAATTTTTTGAGTTTCATTTTTGAAAGTAAAATGGATTTTAAAGGATCAGGCCGCATGTAGTTCTGATAAGCGGGAAATAAAGATTTTTTTATAAAATAGAAGGGGGATGAGAAGAGTCATGGAGAGCCAAAATTTTGGACTAAGCGTAGAATTTCTTGAGATGGTCTAGGCTGACTGGATGAGCCATCTCTTCCCCCATCGAGGTCAGTGATCATAGTGGCTCCACTGGATAGGATATTCTTCACAATATAGGGTCCACTCCAGTTTGGCTTGAATTTCCCTCTGGGGTCCTAAACGGGTTCTATGATTCCTTTAAGGGATAAATCCCCTTCTCGGACACCACAGTCCTTAACTCGTTTATTAAACGATCGTGCTATCCTTTGATGGTACCCCTGTATATGATATAGAGAATTTAGCCTCTTTTCATCTAAGAGTGACAACTCGTCAAGTTGGATCTGATGCTGGTCTTCCTCGTTGAACTTACTCTCAAGCATGATACACAGTGAAGGTATTTCTAGCTCAGCGGGTAGGACTTCTTCCATGTTATATACCAGAGAGTAAGGGGTAGCCCCAATAGATGCTCGAACTAAAGTTCTATAGCCCTAGAGGGCGTAAGGGATCCGAGTGGCCCAATATCGATAACCCTCGATCATCTTGCTAATGATTGTTGTGAGGTTCTTATTAGTAGCTTCAATTCCACTATTGTTTTGAGGTCGGTATGCAGAATATTTGTGTCTCTAAATCCCATACTCATCAACCAATTCTTTGAATTCCACATTAAAATGTAACCCTTGGTCTGAAACTAGCTCATGAGGGACCCCATATTGGGAGATGGTATTCTTTTGGATGAACTTGACCACCTTTTTTGCATTCAGCACCACGTATGACTCGACTTCGACCAATTTGGTGAAGTAATTAATGGAAACCAAGATGATCTTATGCCCATTTGTCACTTTGGGTGTAACTTTCCCTACGATATAGATGTCATATGTGGAAATGACTAGGGAGAGGTTGTGTTGTCCAATTCTCATGAAGGCAAGTGTTGGAGATTGGAAAAATGTTGGCATTTATAGCATCTCTGAACATAGTCAGTACAATCATAAATCATGGTAGTCCAACAGTAACCTTTTTGGATAATATTCTTGGCAAGCAAATGGTTATTCATGTGGGGTCCACACTCCTCGCTGTGGACTTTCTGCATCATTTCTTCCATGTCAGCCCCTATGATGTAGTGTAAGTGGGTTCCATTGAAGTTTCTCTTAAACAATTCTTTATAGCAAATAATGTACTGGGCAACCCACTTGAGGAGGATAACTTGGTCTTTCTTGTTAGGTTCTTGGGGATACCTACCGTGCTTAAGATGGCGTTAAATGTCGTAGTACCAGCATTTGAACATATCATGATCTTCTTTTATGATTAGTTTGATATGGTAGTAATGGGTTAGTTTATCTTGCTTTCGGACTAGGAAAGGTGTCATCACTATTCCTTCAAGCCTGTCAACCATGGAGGCTAAGGTAGAAATGGCATCGGCTAAGGTGTTCCTTGCTCGAGGTAGGTAATGGAAGGTGATATCTCAAAATTGGGAGACCAACTCCTCTAGGTGGCTGTGGAAGGATAAGAGCGCCTCACCCTTGAATTTCCATCTTTGAAATACCTGGTCGTTGATGAGGTAAAAGTCCCCATAGACATCTAAACATTGAACTCCATTCTTGAGAGCTACTTTGAGGCCTATTGTGCATGCCTCGTATTCGGTCATGTTATTGGTGCAGGGTAAATCTAGCTTAATGGAAATAGGTGTGTGAGAGTCATCGGGGGTGATTAGGATTATCCTAATTCCATATCCTTTCTTGTTAGAAGCCCCGTTAAAGAACATTTTCCACCAGAGGTCTTCCTGGGAGATGTAAAGGATCTCCTCATCCGGGAACACAAAAATACAAACATCGAATTCTTTTGTAGGGTAGTCAATAAGGTAGTCAGATATAGATATTTATTTAATGACTTTATTTGTGACATACACAATATCGAATTTGGCTAGTAGCATTAACCATTAGGCCATTCAGATAGATAGGGCAAGTTTCGTGAGCAAGTATTTAATAGGGTCCATTCGAGACACAAGTCTGATGGGAAAGGCGACCATGTAGTGCCATAATTTTTTGGTGACCCAGTCAAGGGTGATATATGCTTTCTGAAAGGCAGTGTAGTTAACTTCGTATTTGGACAATTTTCAACTAGCCTACTAGATGTCCCTATCTTTATGGGATTCTTTAATGTATTGGGATAGAAGAGCCCCAATTCCCCAGTTGCAGTGTCTGTTATGGTCAAGTATAGGAGTAAGGGGATACCAGGCAGTGGTGGCATGAGTATCGAAGATCGTGTTAGATACTTCTTGATTCGATCAAAGGATTCCTGACAGGAATTATTCTAGACTTTTGTGCAATCCTTTTGGAGGAATTTGAAGATGGGTTCACAAATGGAAGTCAACAAGCTGATGAACCGTCTGATATACTTTAATTTTCCCAAAACTCCTTGGACTTGCATCTCCATTTACGATGGTGGTATTTCGAGTGTGGATTTTACTTTGGAAGCATCTTCTTTAATATCCTTTTTTCTAACCATGAATCCCAAAATATTTCCTTTGGTAATGCCAAAGACACATTTTTGTGGGTTAAGTCGCATCTGGTAGCATCCTGGCTGTTCGAATAACTTTTGGAGAATGCAAACATGAACTTCTAGAGTCTTATACTTAATAATCATATAATCCACATAGACCTCGACTTCTTTGTGTATCACATTATGCAATATGGTTATGGCATCCCTTTAGGAGGTAGCCCGCACATTTTTTAGACCAAACGGCATAACGGTGTAATATAAGGTTCCCAAGGGGTTATGAATGCAGTTTTTTTAGTGATCAAGGTGAATCTTGATCTGATTGTATCCAGCAAACCCATCAATGAATGACTTGAGAGCATGACTACTTGTATTGTCCACAATCATGTCGATATTGGGTAGCGGGTAATCATCCTTTGGAGAGACCTTGCTCAAATCTCGATAGTCAATGCACATGTGAACCTTTCCCCTGATTTCATAATGGGTACAATGTTGGATAACTATATTGGATATTCAATCACCAGGATGAAGCCCAAGTTCAACTGACCACGTTTTCTTTAACCTTGAGAGACCGTTTGATTGCGGAGATTTTTTAGTTTTTATTTGATTGGTTTACATATTAGGAGCGTTAGAATACCATGATGAGATATTTCAGGCTCAATCTCGAGCATATCATCGTAGGAAGATTTTAACTCATCCAAAAATCCCTTCAGTAGTTCTTCAAGTTGTGCCTGCTCATGCTCGTTAAGGGCGGACCTTATCCTAATCTCGCATAGTTGGCTACTACAACTGAGATTAATAACAACAATTTCATCTTCATTAATTTGAGTGCGGTTATGTTGTTTCTTATGAAATAATTGTTCATTTTCAAAATCATCATCATCAAGAGTTTGATCAGAATCAAGACAATTAATGTATGGCATAGCAAGATACTCAAAATCTTCATTTATTTCATTATTGGTAAAAATTGAATTGAGAACCTCATCAAAGGCGGTCTCGATTACCTTATGTTCATAACAAGAAGGAATAACAAAAGAAAAAATGGGATAAACATTCGATTTGGGTTTCATCACAGTGGAGGGAAGTAGAATATCATTCCAGTTGAAGAGAGGTGCATTAATAGCTATGATCAAGATGGATGGATCCGATTATGTGGTATGTGGTACCTAAGTGGACCATGCAGAGTGTCAACCCTAGTGTCTAAAACTTGAACGAATCCTCGAAATCTCCTGTAACAGTTGTGGTCTTCTCAATGAGTAGTTTCACATCATGATGGGAACTTTCAGCCCATGCGTAGCTATCTTGGAAGAAAATATTCATTCTTAAACTCATCTTCCTGTCCACATGATCATACCACAGTTCGGGAAAGCCACATAAGTGAAAATCTTCACCCTTTGATAAATCTTTTGTTCAAGGAGTCCTCTAAGATAGTCTTATTAATTTTTAGCCTTATCTTCAACCTAGGTTAAAGACGCATTCTAAGTCCCTCTGATGAGGGTTGATAACCTAGGCCATGGAGGAAAGCCCTTCTTCAACATTATGGATTCTGGTATATCCTGTTATTATTATCCTAGACCCAGTCCAGTTATCAAGTGTATATTCTTCAACATCTATATCACATTTACATTACTGTGAGGGTTATGCTCTAGGCAGACTCTATCTCTAAAAGCATCCCTTGCTGGGAGCAGAAGTGGTTTGACTCGAAAACCTTATAGAAGAATATCATTTTCCCCATGTTGTATTTCTTATAACAGGCTACTGGTTCTTGCATTATTAGTGTTATTATTATCACCCAAGACAGTGATGATCGGCCCATTAGCGAAGAAATTTAGTTTCTTATGGAGAGAGGAAAACACCCCCTTCAACTATGTACCCATGGTCCTTCAAGCAACAGGTGGACACAATCCAGTATGTAGATGATTTGGAATTCAATAATGGGATTTATAGGGACATCCCCTATTATAATCTTTATGGATCCCGTCACTTCCCGGCAAGTATTGTCATAAGCATGCACCGCGATGGAAGTTGGAGAAAGGTCTCTTACTTTCAATCCCAAGCAGTTTAGGGTTCTTAACGGACAAACATCAAGTTCTTATTTATTTTTGACAAGTGAAAGCGAGACATTCTTTCCCATGATATTGGCAGAGATATTGAAATAATAGTTGTGATTTGGACCAATCTTAGGGATTTTTTCTTCGAAAAAGGAGAGCATTCTAGTAGAGGTTAGAGATCCGACCAGAATCATTACTTCTTCTAACGTGGTGGAAGGAGGGACTGTGGACCCGGTATGTAGTCTAATCAAGGCATTTCGATGAAGTTTGGAAGATATAAATATTCCCCACATAGTGATGTTATCTCAAGTTTTCTTCAGTTGATTGAGGATCTTTCTCTCCTCAAGGGTCATTTTCGATATATGGAGTTTTTCAACACCTTTTCCCTTATCTGTCTTTACTGATGGAGGGTTTGGAACCTTGTAATTCCTCCCAGATCTAGTCATATGGTTCACGAAAGAGGGGGAAAATAGAAACCCTATTTCTTCGTCTATCTCGATTTGTTCGACCACTTTCTTGATCTCTTCTAGAACATCATCAAATGATATCATTCCACATATACTTACTACTGGGATAATCTTTTTTGGACATTTTTCTTCATCTGAGCTATCGAATTTTTCCCCCCATCCAGTGGCAATGATCTCATCCTTCCATGAAAAGTCAATGCACTTTACAACCTCAACGGCTCTTCATATAGATCCTCCCACTCAATGGGTAGATGTAGAAGCAAAAGGACCATGTGACCCTATAGTTTTAAATAATCAAGTAGTTCGGACATGCTACAAATTTTATCGATCTGTCGGAATTAGTCTACCATAATCTAGATGGAATTATCTAAACTGACTTCATCGGTGTGTACCAACTAATTATCTGAATCTCGAGACCACTTTCGAGCTTCCAAGAATAGTTTGCTAAACTTTCGACAGTCAATGGTCATCTTTGAGGGAAATTTTAGCTCGAATTTTAGAAGTTGATTAAACACTGCTAATAATTCCATATCTTTCCCTCCATAACGGGTACGAATAGCAATGCATGCTCTAGTAAGAAGTAACAGAGCCTGATCTGTAAAATAGGTAGGATGTAAGAGAAACTATTGGCAAACTTGGAGAGGTTTAGGAGAGTAAATGAGTATGATGGGTGATTACTAGGTATGATTTGGGTAGATGGATTAAATTTTGGGTCTTCTTCTAGGAAGATGGCATTTATGTGATTTAGGAGTGGATTGTGGGTAATGTTTGTTTTGTGATTGGTTGTTTGGGCGATGATAGCCTGATCGATTAGTCCTTGGATCACATTTTGGAGATAAAAACATTGATAAGTGGTACGGCTAGCAGTTTGGTGAAAGTCTCAATGGGATTCTAGTTTGAAATTTTTGATAATGGACGAGGGTCTAGTGGCTTGATAAGATTTTGGCTTAAAAGGGTCTGGTAAACTTTGGAGAGGGAAGCATGAAGCTCAGTGTATTCTTTCTTGACTGGGTTAGGGCGAATTTTTGGTGCCCGTGAAGTGGAAGTCTCAGAGATGTTGTTGATGGTTCAAATTGTGGTATTAGCAGGCTTCTCATACTTTCTGGGAGTGAACTGCTCAGACACTTTCTTCGGTTCAACTTTTATTTTTGCAAGACATTATTTGATCTCTACTCTTTCTTCTTGGAAGTCTCAAAAAAGAGGGTAATCATGTCCTCCATCATCGCAAGAACATGGGGTAAGAAATTCTTCTTCACAATACAGACTTGCTCCTCTTCGAAAGGTCGGTTGGTCATGGTGGTTGATTTCTCTCTCCACCTTGCTATGAAGTTACTATCTGATTCCCCAGGCTTCTGTTTGAGAATTTTGAAATCATGGCAGGTAACCTCCAAGTATTCACTATACATGTATTGTGACATGAATTCACGAGGAACATCATCCCAATTGCAGATCATGTACTCCTCGAGAGATACGAACCAGCGAAGAGCATTGTCCTTCAAAGTCCGTTGGAACATTTGGGCCATTAGTTTTTTAGAGGATCCTAGGAGAGTAATGTCTTGGTGGTAACTTTGGAGATGAATAATTAGGGGCATTATACCCCCTAACTTCTCAATGTTGGGCAATGTTGGGCATATTGAATTTTTCTAGCAGCCTTACTGTAGGGTAGGGAGATATATGGGTGCAATCCATGTAGTTCTCAGAGATTCGGACCTTTTTAAACTTCTTGGTCAGCAACTTAAGGTTCCCATTGACCTTGTTCAACTCTTCTTCCTTCAAATCAATGGTCATGGGCAGGTTAGCACCTGGTTGGCCAAGATTTTGCATAGGGAGTTGAGCTGGAGATGGCCCATTGGAAGGAGGGGCGTGTGGAGCGTGCTGATAATATTTTAGGACCCAACTAGGCTCAGGTGTGGGTGGGACCATACCATAAGGGAATAGGACCTCGGGCTCTTTGTTAATAAGGACCCAGTTTCACTTCATCTCGTGAATCTTAGTTTGAAGGTTGTCAATCTTGACGGTAAGTTGGGCTAGAACCGTCATCAAATCAGGCTACACATTCGGTACTTGGTCTGCATTCTCAATAAAAAGAGGGTGATGGTGGATTCTGGACTTGGAGGAAGTAGAGGGACAACTGATGTAGCTTCGGGGTGGTTCGACGAAAGATCGAAGTTAATAGGGAGCCAAGCCAAGGGAGTGTGTGATCGACTTGAGAAGGGAAATGATTCGAATTTAATTTTGAAAGAAAAGAAGAAAAACTTTTATTGTTTGAAAATGAGGAAAATGTTTTAGATATATTTTATTTGCAAAGGGAAGGGGAAAAAAATTTGGTATTTTTTTTCTTGACACGGGGAGGAAAAAAATGTCTTTTGGCATTTGTGACAAAATGAAGGAAAATGTTTTTTGTATTTTGATAAAAGATGGGGGGGGGGGGGGAATTTTTTTGACACTATTAATAAGGAAAGAGGAAAAAAGAGATAAGTATCTCGGCATGATTATTATTATTATGTTTTTACTTCTATTAGGTTTACCTAAATGCAAAATAAATGTCGGACGGGACCTGAGATTAGGAAAATTGGGTTTCAAAAATATGTAAAACACGGTTGGACTTATCACCACGCTCATGGACAGGTTCCAGTTTTGAAAAAAGATGAAACTGCCCAAACATTTGGTCGGCATGCCGACCCATTACTTTGGCAGACTTTCGGGTAGTAACCGACAAACAAAATATGACCTCCCTAGGTTTGACGCATGTATGAGGGTACACACTTCTTGGGTTAGTGGAAATATTCCCCCCTCTGGCATTACATCGACGATATACATCTTGCTTTTGAGGGCAATCGATACGTGTGGACAAGCCATTTCATATAACTGAGTGCACCTAAATTTCCACACTATAGACCTTGGGGGACAATACATGTGCTAGAGAATTCGATATACTTGACGTACGTGAATGAGTTACCTATTAAATAACTCCCATCATGACTTTGGTCAAGTATAACAATCCGGGTGGAATCGTTTGATATACATCGAAGGTACCTGGTCAATGGTAGGTGAGTCATATTGCTTAGGCTAATTTCGACCATCCAAACCAGCACCCATCACAAAGTGACCCCTCAGTTACTGGATGAAATTTGGTCAATAGCCATTCTTTTTGGTTATGTATTGTGATAAATGCATGATTTCTGATTAGTATATTATCGACAGAGTATTTTATTTGGTATGATGAGCACTCTACTAATGAGGAAGAATGTACAAGTATCATGAAAAGTAAATCTAACATGGAACATAAAGATTACACTAAGCATGGATATGTGAGAGTGAGTGATGTGTGAATATCTATGAGTGAGTGTGTGGTAGTGAACCTAACATTGGATCAACTACAAGTGGTGTGTGACAAGTGTGAGTGAGCAGGGATATATACAAGTGTGATAAGTGGAGGTGTGTGCTAGATACACCTAAGCATGTATATTCTTAGTGGTGTGTGCAACATGTGGATATAAGTGATCCTACGTGTAAGTAGTATGAAGTGTACATAAAGAGTATATACAAGTGTGTGAGTGAGGAGTGATATAAGCATTAGGTAGATATATACAAGAAATAATATAGAAAAAATGGGAACATACATGTAAGTGCATATGCACACAAGAAGAAAATGATAACACCCATGCAAACTGAGTCTAGGCCTCTTAAAAAGTCCCCAGTGGAGACGACACTATGGTCATTCCTTCCCTTTCGGGTTATTTCCCTCTCTCTCGTGCGTCTTTAGGGGTTTTGACGCTCGCACGCGTGCACTCGAGGAGGGAGATAAGGTCTCACGTCCTTTTTCTAGGAATGCTTTGGTCGTCATCGATGTGGGGTGATGTAAAGAGATCGAGTCGCCAGCCTATTTTGCACAAAACAGGAAAAAGAACATGTAGCCGCCTCGAGAGAACGGCATCAAAGACAAACTGATGCCTACGAAATGAATAGTTTAGAGGTTTGGGGAGTTACGGAATGGAAAGGTATTAGGCACCCATTCCGCCCTTTCGGTCTCTCATGGGCTTATGTCACTATTTTCCTTAATTTCTCCATGAAGTATGTGTGCGTGTATATATAAATGGAGATCGAAATCGCTCGACTCATATCATGGAACAGATGGAGTGAGGTCATCCAAAGGAATGTTCCCAAAATAATAATTAAAAAATATGATGCACGTGCTTATCGAGATATTGACCGTTATAATGGAATGATAATATTTGTTAGATAAAATGAAAATATGAATCACAAATATGATATATATGAGTAATATATAAATGAAATAAAAAGGGTAAAAATGTGAGAATAGGAAAATTATAAAAGTTCAAAGTTGAACTCGAGTCTCACATTTTCACCCAAAAAGAATACGTACCCCATAAACGCGTCAAGGTCCATGGAGTTCGCATGCGGCATAAGGGTGGGGTTTATCCCATTTATTCAAATGAGAGTTTATTATATATTTGTATGTTGAAAAGATATTTTTAGTTTTGGGAAAATGTGATGAATAATCCCATCGGAATTTATAGGCGTAACCCTCTTTTTCTTTGTATTGTTTTTTTTATAGAAAATAAACTATGTGAAATATAACTAATAAAGGATGAGGTATTAACATGTATGATCAAAAGTAAAAGCTAAAATTGAGAATTTATAAAACTAATGCCAAAATAAATATATTTAAAGAGAGAAGGTTGTTTGGACCTTCTTTGGATAATTGAGGCTTGATCTTTATCCTTTATGAGATCCCTTGAATGTTGGGATGAATGTTGGATGAGAGAGAGTGAGATTTTCCTAAATTGGGTATGAAAATGATGGGAATGAAAGATGGAAAGAAATTTCACACAAGGAAACTTTGTTGATTGCAAGAGAATATTGTTTAAATCACTGATATGCGTGAAGTTTCCTTAGGTATCCTCCTCAATGTAATATAAATGAGCGGTCGAACCTCCCTCTGGGCGAGGCATCGCTACTACAAACATCTCTTGCCCCGGAATGGCAAAAACAATGCTCCCATCGAAGCAATCAATCATGGCTCTATAAGATGCGAGCCAATCCATACCAATAATCACATCATGCTCGTGCATGTCTAAGACTAGCATGTCTGCAGGCAATACCAAGCTACCAATCTCTACCCCTACTCCCCGGCATATAAAGAATATAAGTGACCCACTCCCCAGTGGTGAGTCGACACACGTCACGGTGCTCTCTGCTATGGCTAACAACCCTAAGGACTTCGCAAAGTGCGTAGCTATAAAACAATGCGTTGCCCCCGTATCAAACAAAACTTTACCCATAGTACCATGGATAGGAAACATACCCTCAATCGCGGGTGGTGCCTGTGGAGCTGCTGCCTGGTGGACGTTATAGACAAGTCCATACTGCAATTGCCCCTGCTGCACTGGAGCTGCTGGAATGGCTGGTAGGGCTGGCACCTGGGCTGGAGCTGGAAGGGCAGGTGGAAAGAGTGGCCTATGCGGCTCATTACGGGCTCCCTGCTGCTGTGGGGCCCTATCGCCCTCTGGGCAATCCTGACGCTTATGGCCGTGCTTGCCGCACACAAAACACCGGCCTCTGAAATTACCTCCCCTCTGTCCCTGCTGACCACGACCCTGCTGGCCGTTACCTCCACGCCATTGGCCCTGTTGGCCCTGATGTGCACGCTGTTGGCCTTGCTGGCCCTGCTGTTGTCCCTGCGGTCGGTGTTGGCCCTGCTGGCCCTGCTGATTAGGCTGACCCTGATGGCCCTGCCTGAATCCTCCGAATCCCTGCCTAGAATCACCTGAACGGAATCGCTTAGCAGGGTCCCCTTGATGGGAACTCTGCTCGTGCTGACGAGTCTGCCCATGAGTTGGTGCCCCACCGGCACTATTACCCCCGGTCCTACCCTGCTGGCTGGACTCTCCTGCTCTCTTGCTTCCCTGAATATGGAAGCGGTGATCCTGGAAATGTAGTAATGCTGCATTGAGTACGTCAGTGAAAGTACTCAGGGATAGATTCCCAATAAGGTGCTGACGGATCCTCCAAGCTAACCCGTCGACGAACAGCAAAATTTTCTTGCCCTCAGTGGCTGCCTCATCTGGCACAATAGTGAGAAGTTTCGTGAACTCCTCCTCATACTCGGCTACAGTAAGGTTCTCCTGATTCAGATTTAGTAGTTTCCGCCTCATCTCCGTCTGCACTGCGGGTGGAAAGTACTTGCGGTCAAACCGCTCCCAGAACATCTGAATAGGGATCGTGTCCCTCTCCTCCAAAGTAGTAGTGGACTCCCACCACTGTAATGTGGCTCCCACCAGTTTGAAAGAAGCTAATAACTTCTTTCGTACTTCGGTGCACTCATACATGCGAAGATGCCACTGGATGTCTTTCTTCCATTGGCTAACGGTGACAATGTCGGAGCTACCGGAGAACTCAGGGGGATGTGCTTTCTGAAAAGCATCCCGAACCCTCTCCCATGCAGATGAAAGCTGTGATGGTACTGGCGCCACTGCCTGGACCTGTGGTGGAGCCTGCTGAATCACCGCTATTACGGCATTAACCGCCTGAGCAACGATGGCAGCTACCTCATTCGCATTCATTGTACCTGGTGCCGGAGCTGCTGGCTGCTCGGCTTGGGCACGCCTATCTTTCGGAGCACGTCTCGGAGGCATCCGAAATGTGAACAAAATTTATCAGTCTACAGTTATCATCGAATCTCAATTAACTGAAGACTTAAACGTAAAAGTAGGAATGCAACAAATCCTAAAAATAGGACTCTATAGCAAAAACGTTAAGCTGAAAGCGAAATAAGCCGTACAGATCCTATGGACACTAGAACCTGATGCTCTGATACCACCTGTGACACCCCGCCTAATTAAATACCGGGCGATCACTCCTTTATTAAATTAAATCAAGGTAAACAGTTGGTTCATTCTCAGCATCACTGTCGATAAAAATAATTTTTCCAATTTAACACCCTAAATAATTAAGCTAAGTGCCAAAAACATTTTTCATGCAAACTTCCAAATTTTAATTAAAGAAAAGATTTAATTATACCAAACAACATTTCTAAAATATTGAATCACACCACGAAGAACTAAAACAAAACCATACATTCGTCAATCGAATGTCAACATAATAAAACTAATCATCATAAACCATACTGAATAAATCCCATAAAACAATACTGGAATAACTGAAATATAAGAATCCCAACAAGTAATTGAAATAATGAAAAGGGCGACACATGCCCAAAAATGAGAGTAGTAAGAATGGAGTCAATAACAGAAGCCGTCTACTCAAGTGACCTGCAACTTCCACCTAAGCTGCAGCTCGTTCTTCTCAAAGGATCCTAAGCAAGACACCCCTGTGGCTGGGCACCTGAAAATATACATATATATACACAAGAGAGAGAGAGAAAAAGAAACGGGTCAGGGCCCGAAAGTGTGTTTGATTTTAAAATACGTTAAGCAAGTATTTAAATTGATACAGGCCAATGCAAGTCATATTAGTTCGACACTCTCTTGAGGAATTCTCACCTCTCTTCTAATGTACACTCCTATCGTACTAACCTTCCCAAATAATTTAGTTTATCTTAACTTACTCCTAAGTTTTCAAAACCGAACGATGACAATGTTTTAAAAAGGTTACTTTCAATATGTAGCACTCCTCTCGTTTTAGCTTCATTAAATTATAAAGTTTCCCAGTGTCTTCTCATACTTTCACAAAACAAGTATTTAATAATTTGAGTCAACAACTATGTTCTACTTATCAAATCACAGTAGGCAGTTTAAAGTTTATAACCTCATATATATACTAACTACTCGTATAATATATATATATATATATATATATATGACAGTACCCCAACTAAATTATGGTGCGGTCATACTCTGCTATCCAATCCCCGTATCGCTCACACAAAGGGAATTACAAGTTCGGAATCACTCTCGAACTGTATTAACATATACAAAACAACGTTGAGGCGAAGCATAGATTCCAAGTCCAAGAGGTCAGTACATACCCACACGTCTCTTAGGACCGTCCGACTATCAATCTGATAGCCCGTACCTAGGATCTCTATCTTCTAGGGTACGAATCAATATCCCCCATAAAGCAACACATGATAAGATCGTCCCAGCGCGGTAACCTCAGGGATAGCAAGTAGTGTGGGTACGTTTTTCACATGTATATAATATATGTACACACAATTATATAAATATACCCATTTCATCATATTAATATAGGTTTCTTTCGTAACCCATAGTCACAACATTTATCTTTAATTTCCCATTACTATGATTACGTATAAGGTTTCGTCTCTAACCTTAATTCGGAGGGTTTTCTCACTAATTACGTGACACTCGTGGATTTTATCCATCCAAGTAACAATTTTAGTAGGTAGACGTCTATTCACTATCGTAGGTATTCATTGTAATCTCTCACTTGAAATACGCAGTTCGTCGTTCCTTAATTAATTATCCCTTAGACCCAATTATCATTTCATAATAAAGTTCTCAACACTTAATCATATGACCTACTGGTCTCTTCTATATCCCAAAACATTTTATTTATAATGCCCAAGAAATATTCCACGGTAAATTAATTCAACTAATTAAACAAGGGGAAAAAGAGTTTGCCAGGAGGGGTCGATCGATCGACGTCTGGGGTTCGATCGATCGAACCTTCGATCGATCGACGCTCTAGGTTCGATCGATCGATCAAACAGGTATTTCGATTTCTGCAGAAGTGCAGTTACGGGTTTGACTAATATTCTTCATTCAAATCCACAATTTCCAACACTAATCATCCCAAAACTTATACTACAATCATGGTAATATATTTTCAGATGTTTCTAACGTTAAGCATGCATATAACCATCATTAAACATGATTAAACAACCTAAAATCTCATCTAATCATCAAGAACCCTAAGTTTTCTTAACTTTTATTCTAATCAGTTTTCTCCAGAATTACCTTCTAACAAATCATCACAAATCCGTGGGTTAATCATCTACTTCACATATTAAATTTCCAGAATAAGGTTATAATGGTTTCTACATGCAAATTCCTATCACAATTGGGGTTTTCTTTCATTAATTATACTCCTAATCATTCCTACACTAATATGATTATTGCACTAACGAAAATACGCAAGTTAAACACTTGCCTGGGATTTCAGAGGTCTAGTTTTCTGCTGGTATAGGTGTGGTTGCGTTCTCCTCCTCGCGATCTACGCGTTGGTGGTGACGGCGGTGCAATCGGTGGTGTTTTGGGCCTTGAATCACCTTGAGAGCTCTCTCCTCTCTTCTCCAATGGCCGTTCTAGGGTTCTGAATGTTCTAACCCCAAAAAGGCTGACTTAAAAGGCTGCTAAGGATGGCTGAAATTCGTGGGTTTAATTACCCTATTTTGTAAAATGACCAAAATACCCTCCCGGGTCACTAATTAAGCCTAAAAACATCCCGAGACCCAAACTAAACCCCCGGGTAAACTTTTCTGACTATCTCGACCCTTCCGGACGCGTTGGCGCACTCAAAACGACCATACGGACAACTTATAAAATATTACCCTTTTTAATTAACATAATTAGTCCCGACGTGACACGGGCACGTCCCGACTTAAATTTCCGAAATAGTCATTTAATTTACTTATGACATTCAATATAACCAATATAATATATTACTATGCTCATTAGTAATATTCAACAAGTTTCCCATAATTACTAACTCTAGTCACGTTAATAATTATAACATAATTAATTTCTGAATTTTTATTAAATAAATCCCCAAATTAAATATAACATAAAAATACGGGGTATTACAGTGTGCCCCACCTACGAGGAGTTCTCTACGATAGTAGGTGATATGCCTAAAGTTTACCCTCGTACTCAGGGTTAACAACCTCAGTTAACCTCAGGGCCGAGTCATCGGGAAGCTCACAACATCCATCAAAAAGTTCATCTTTCACAAGGTCGGCTATCAATGATCAAACTCGATTGGTTGGCAGCTAAGGTCGGAAACACCTCATGGGCTCAACCATGGTCACTCTCATACTCTACTCAAGCTGACAGTGAAACCAGGCCCCAATATACAACCTCGTCTCATCTACATGGCTGAGGTCATACATATGATTGGAAGACTAACTCAACCCTCGGATTTACCAATATCGTACTTGGCTACCAATATGAATGATATCACAGGTTCGAGCATACGTAAGCATATGGGAGACTTGGAACACGTGGACTAAACCATTATAACCAACTCATTCCCCTCACATGAGGGAATATTTGGTCATCATTATCAACATGTGGCATATCCAGGTGTGCACATGATATTGTATTGATCATCACACACATGCTCATGGCATGCTTGGGGGTACACTACACCCCAAAAGCCCTATATATATATGTCTTCTTCTACCTTGAATGGGGATCGCAATATTGAAACCTTGTTTAAACTCAGGTACATTTACAGTATAGAGAGAAAGTGGAGTGATTGTATATCTCTAATGATTCTCCAAACCACTTATATTAGTGTGTTCCTCCTATTCTCCTCATCTCCTGCTACGTATCTATATCATTTCTTTGTTGCCATTGTTGTTCCTGTTTGAGCTCTGCTACACCTAGATATGGTGGTGTTAATTATAACATCATCAGTTTGGCACCGTCTATGGCAAACGAAAATCTTTATCTCTTCCTTTCTATAAGCTTGACCTCACCAGAGACTCTGGTGATGAACCAGTCCTCCCCCTTTATGTGGAGATTTTTCACCATTGACAGAGATCCCTTAAGGTTTCCAAGATCTCTATTCTTTTCAACACAGGCTTAAACATATGTCACCTTAATTACCACAACCTCCTCCACCAGTTCTGATGGAGGACCTAGTTCCATCCACGAACCACCCCTATTCGATATGGATGAGGTGGCTGCAGCCTTAAAATCCTTGGTAGCTTGCCAGCAAGTGATGGAGGAGAAATTCGCTGCCCTGAGCCAAAATATGATAGTGAGGCCACCTGGGGTCCAAAAGGAAAACATAGGGAGACTAGGGTACCACCTGAGGTACAGCACAAAGATTTTCCACTTCTTCAAACGTAGAGGGACGTTGCTGACCCAAGCATTTATGCCTGGGAGGCAAGGAAACCCTTTCCCTGATGATAGGTATGATGACATTGAACCTGAAGATGCTCGAACGGACTTTTGAGAGCCATATGAAGTATCAAATAACATTGTACGACCAATCCAAGAGAATTAAGGTTGTAGGAGGCAGAGCCCGGACCCTCGTCCAAGAGGGTCAGCATTCGATAGACTGAGCAGAGGGTCGGCCTTTAAAAGGGTCAAACCAGTTAATGACCTGAGGGATAGGTTATCAAGGTCAAGAAGTCTTGGTGGATCCAAAAGATAGGGGAGACTTTAAGTCCCCTCATGGTCGAGACGGAGGCCAGGGGGCACTACAACAGGGAAACCCCTAGTTGGACCATTGGAGATAGCAGGGGATAACCTCAGCTAGACCAACATTGCAAAGCAATGGAATGACTCAATTCGAAGTCTTAAATATAAGATTGGGGATATCCTAAAAATCCGATACACCTTGCATAGAGGGTACTCATAGGGTTCACCCTTCGTGGCAAAGATCGTGAACTTTTTAACCCTAGCTAAATTCAAGCCTCCTATAGTGTCTCCCAAGTACGATGGAAGCACAAACCCTATCCAACATATTGAAATGTACTAGTTAGTAGACGATATCTACTCCATCTCTGATGAAATGAGGTGTCAATCTTTCTCAAGCACTCTGACAGGGGCTGCACATATATGGTTCACATCCCTTCTGAAGAATTCCATAGAGAACTTTAAAATATTGGCCGAGCGATTTATCCATAACTTATGTTATGGGGCGATGCCTCAGAAAAAGACTGCCCATCCATTTTATGTCAAACAAGGGAAAATGAGAGTCTAAGAGACTGCATCGCAAGGTTCAACAAGAAAAAGTTAGAAGTGGAGGACTATGAAGAAAGCATAGCTATGACGGCCCTTATAGGACGTCTCCAAAAGGGAAAACTATTATGGAAGCTCGATGAAGACCCTCCCAAGTCAATGGTCAAGTTGTTCACAACATATAGTAAGTTCATGAATGCTGAGGACGTAATGTCTAATAAATATAAGGATGAGAAAGGAAATAGCACAGGAAGTAAGTTTCGGAAGAAGAGAGACCGGAAGAAAAGGTCGACTGAAGACAAGTTTGTAGATTACACTTCATTGACCGTAAGCTATGAACATATCCTCAATGAGATCAAGAGTGACTGGTCTTTAAGGTGGACAGAGAAGATAAAGGCTCCTCCCCATAAGGGAAAAAAAATTATCATGTGAATCCCACCAAGACCACGATCACCTAACTGAAAAGTGTTTTGCCTTGAAGGACGAGATTGAGAAGATGTTTAAGTACAAAAATCTAAGGAAATATGAGGATACTAGAGCCTCACAGGGTGGACGAGCTGACCCTAGAAATAGAAGGAATGATAAATGCCGATAAGATGCCCCGGACCTCCCACCAATGGATGAAGTTGTCCCAGTAAAGAGGTTAAACATGATCTCCTTTGGTATCGGTATGATATGTGGGGGACTAGGAGGAGGAGGCTCTGAGATAGCCGATAGAAAAGCTCATGTCGCAGAGGCAAAGGTAGTGACAAAGATCGAGGTTGTGTACTCGGCTTTAACTAATACAAAGTCTAAGAAAAGGAAGAAGGTGGACATGGACACCTTAATAGTCGGCTTCTCAAGACTGTATTTTAAGGGTATACTAGCCCCACATGATGACCCTCTAGTCATCAAAACTAGAGTGCATGGGTATGATGTGCTGAGGATCTTAGTTGATGGGGGAAGCTTGGCAGATGTCATGCTCTGGCCTTATTTTAAAGCATCAGGGCTTAGCTGGGCAAGGCTCGTCTCCTACCACCATCCGCTGATCAGCTTCAGCAGTGAGAAAGTTGACCCACTGGGAATGTATGATATGGATATAAGGATGGGAGATGAGTTTCCCAAATGGCAAACCAGAAAAAGTAATTTTTTTATCATGGATGAGAACATCTTCTCAGCATACAATCTCATACTTGGCCGAGTGGCCCTCAAAGAGTTTGAGGCCGTGCCTTCAATGGTCCACCAGATGATAAATTTTTTTACCCCTTATGTATTAGGGGAAGTGCAAGGTGACCAAATATTAACACGTGAGTTATACTTCAACTCTGTCGAGGAAAGGGAGGCATACAAAAAATTCACAACCACTTATAACATTGACACTCTTGATCCGAGAGATAAGACAAAGATCAAATAGGGAGAGGCCGCGAAAGAGGTAGAATCCGTCGTTCTCAATGAGAACGAGTCAGAAAAAATCATCTAGGTGTGTAAAACCCTAAAGCCTGAGATCAAAGAAAAGTTGATCAAGCTACTTAAGAGAAGACAGAGCATCTTTGCCTCAAGCCATGAAGACATGTCAAGTATTGATCCTAAGATCATGTGTCATAAGCTTAATGTGATAGAAGAGGCTAAGATTGTTAAGCATAGAAGGAGGATTTACTCCCATGAAAAGTATGACATTATCAGAGATGAGGTGAAGAAGCTCAAGGAAGACAAATTCATTAGAGAAGTCATCTACCCAAAATGGTTGTTCAATGCTGTTATATTGCTAAAAGTCAATGGGAAGTGGAGGATGTGTGTGGACTTCACTGATCTGAACAAGTTTTGTCCCAAAGACAGCTTTCCACTTCCTTGTATTGATCAGATGGTTGACACCACGGCAGGTCATGAGCTAATGAGATTTATGGATGCATATTCCGAATACAACCAAATATTCATGGACCCGACTGGGTTAGAGAAGACAACCTTCATTATAAAAAAGGGTACGTATTTCTATGAACTGATGCCCTTCAGCTTTAAGAATGTTGGGGATACATATCAGCATCTAGTGCATAAAATGTTTAAAGATCAAGTTGGAAAGTCCATAGAGGTCTATATGGATGACATGTTGACGAAGAGTTTGAAGGCCGACACTCATGTGGCCGACCTTGAAAAGACCTTTGATACCATGGATAAGTACAAGATGAAGCTCAACCCTAGCAAATGCGTCTTTGGGGTTGGAGCTGGGAAGATTTTACGCTTTATTATCAACAAGAGGGGAATAAAGGATAATCCAGAGAAGATAAATCTTTTTTGAAAATAAAGACACCTGAGACTATCAAAGATGTTTAGAGACTTACTGGACGAGTGGCTTCCCTCAACAGGTTTCTTTCTAGAGCTACTGACAAATGTCTCCCATTTTTTAAAATCCTCAGAAAAGATTTTGAATTGAATGAGGAATGTGATAAATCTTTTAAAGAGTTTAAGTCCACCTCGGTTCCCCCTTACTTCCATCCTGGACAGTTTAAGGAGAAAAGTTGTATGTGTACTTGGCCATCTCAGAGTCGACAATTAGCACTGCTATAGTAAGAGAAGAGGATGGGATACAAAAACCAGTATATTTCAACAGCAAAGCCCTCTAAGGATCTGAGCAGTGATATCCTAGGATGGAGAAGTTGGCTTATGATTTGATTCATGCTTCTAGAAAGATGAAACCGTTCCAAGTTCACTCCATAGTCGTCCTCACTCACTCACTGCTCAGACATGTCATCCATAAACCTAAGAAATTAGGGATACTAATGTCTTGGGCAATTGAACTAGGAGAATTGGACATCGTCTACCAGCCAAGGGTGTCAATCAAAGGGCAAGCACTAGATGATTTTTTATCTGAGTTCACTTGGGACGAGACTGGGGTTGAAAAACAAAATGTGAAATTGCGGAAAGCTAGCCAAAAATAAGTGTCAGATCTTCCATGGATGAGACCGAGATAAGCACAGTTAGAGGAAAGACAACTGAGAATAAAGAGGGAAGGTGCCTTTTTACATAAGGATCCCTGACAGAGGGAAACTTTTCATAGGTCGATGATGTATGGAGCCTCTTCATTGATGGGTCATCATGCGAAAATAGAAGTGATGACGGAGTAATAGTGTCACTACCATACGACACAGATACAGAGTACACTATGAGGTTTAATTCAAATGCCTCCAACAATGAGTCTGAATACGAAGATTTAGTAGAAGGTATCTCTCTAGCTCGAGCTCTTAATATTGTCCAACTCCTAGTCCATAGTGACTCAAGACTAGTGGTAAATCAAATCTTGGGCGTATATGAAACAAAGGACGAGAGAATCGCTAAATATCTAAAAAAAGTAGGATCGATGTTGGAAAGTTTCAAAGAGGTAAAGCTGAAGAGAATACCCCAGCTAGAAAATGCCTGAGATAACGCACTCGTAAGGTTGGCCTCAACTACAAGAACCGACACTAGAAGAATAGTGATGGTAGAGGTCTTGCTTCTACCGTCTACTGAAGAGGAAGATGGCACATTCAAGCCTTGTCTAAATCTACACGCAGAAGCCTCATGGATGGATCCTCTTATCAGATACATCTGAGAGGGGGATCTACCCTCATCAAAAGCCAAGAGAACAAAGCTTAGGTATAGAGCTGCCAAATTCTCCATTATAGGAGACACCTTGTACAGAAAAGGGTTTTTGCTCCCTTTGCTCAGACGTGTTCCCCCATCTGAGGTGTTGAATATCCTAAAAGATATACATGAGGGTTCCTGCTCTAGACATATTGGAGGAAGATCATTAGCCAAAAGAATCATAACTTAGTGGTACTGGTGGCCGACCCTAGCAAAAGATACAGCAGCATATGTAAAGAAATGTGATAAGTGTCAGATGTTTGCTACCATTCATCATCAACCTCTGACCTCCATCACATCTCCCGGTCCATTCACAGTATGGGGAATCAATTTGGTAGGACCCTTGCCAAGAGCTTTGAATAACTATCGGTACTTGATTATTGCGATAGATTACTTTTCCAAGTGGGTAGAGCCCGAGCCAATGATCACCATCACAGAACAAAAGACATTTTAGTTCATCTCGAAAAACATCATCTGCAGGTATGGCCTCCCAAATACCCTAATCTCATATAATAGGACACAGTTTAATAATTTCTCTTTGGAGAAATAGTGTGAAAGAGTTGGAATCAAATAATTCTTCTCCTCTCCCAGCCGACCCCTAGAAAATGGGAAGATAGAGGTGACAAATAGGACTATCCTTGATGGGATTAAAAATAAGATAGAAGAGGCAAATGGAAGAAGAATTGAAGAAGTATATACTGTGCTATGGGCCTACAGGACGACAATTAAGACTCCTACAGGGGAAACCCCATTAATATTGGCATACGGCTCAATGGATGTTATCCCTACCGAGATTGGACATCCCACTCATAGAGTTCAGATGCACGACCCTCAAGGAAATAAAACAGAGAGAAGACTTGATCTTGATTTGATTGAAGAGCAAAGAGAATATGTCGAGGTGAGGCAAGCAACCTACCAGCAAAGGACTGCCAAATTTTATAATCAAAGGGTGAAAGAGAGGTCGATAGTTGTGGGAGACCTAGTTTTGAAGAGGACATGGCAAAAGCCCAACAAGTTAGATCCAAATTGGCATGGCCCCAGTAGGGTAACTAATGAAGTCATCCTAGGCACATACCGATTGGAAAATCTAGAAGGAGGACCCTTCTCAAACCCTTAGAATGCCGACCATTTGAAGAAATATTACCTATGATGTTATAGTTGTCTTGTTTTCTTATAATTCAAGCATTAAATTATGAAGTAAAATATCAATGAGAAGCAAGTATCAGTGTTTTGTTAGCATCTTTGTAATAGTATATATATCTCAAAAATCATTAATTTTGTGAAATTATGAGGATAAACATCATTGATTTGGTGACTGCAGACCTTTAACATCATTGATTTGTTGAAAATATGAGGTTAAACATCATTAATTTGGTGACCTCAGACCTTTAACATCATTAGATTGGTGAAAATCTGAGGATAAACATCATAATTTCGTGACCTCAAACATTAAACATCATTGGTTTGGTGAAAATATGAGGCTAAACACCATAATTTGGTGACCTCGGACCTTTAACGTCATTGGTTTGGTGAAAATATGAGGTTAAACACCATAATTTGGTGACCTCCGACCCTTTAATATCATTGGTTTGATGAAAATATGAGGTTAAACACCATAATTTGGTGACCTCATACCTTAAACATCATTAGTTTGGTGAAATTATGAGGATAAACATCATAATTTGGTGACGTCGGTCCTTTAACATCATTAATTTGATAAAAATATGCAGTTAAAAATCATAATTTGGTGAACACAGACCTTTAACATCATTGGTTTGGTGAAAATATGAGGTTAAACACCATAATTTGGTGACCTCGGACCTTTAACATCATTGGTTTGGTGAAAATATGTGGTTAAACACCATAATTTGGTGACCTCAGACCTTTAACATCATTGGTTTGGTGAAAATATGAGCTTAAACACCATAATTTGGTGACCTCAGACCTTAAACATCATTAGTTTGGTGAAAATATGAGGTTAAACACCATAATTTGGTGACCTTAGACCTTTAACATCATTGGTTTGGTGAAACTATAAGGATAAACATCATCATTTGGTTTCCTATGACTCTAAACATCTTTATTATGTTTATATTCTTATGGTGAAATGTGTGGTGAGTATATGGAACAACACAATTATAGAATAAAAAAACATCATAGAAGAGCAATAGAAACAGAAAAAGTGAATCTCCTTATATTCGTAATATGAAAAGGTAACAAAGTTACATTCAAAATATCAAAAGGCTATAACCAAAGTTCATCAAAACAAGGATCACAAAAAGCTTCAGAAAAAAAAGTTAATGATGAGCAGGAGAGGCCTTGAGAGTTCGGTATATCCCTTGGAAGGATCCGACCCATCAGCATATGTATTTGTTTGGTCAAGGCCGATTTTTTTAACTTCAACCTCGCCATCATGATGAGCACCATCGTCATTCTCCGTAACCTCTATAAAATTCGTCTCGGTCGGGGCAGCATCATTTTCTTCTACTTCTTTTAAAGCTTGGGAAAATTGAGGGTCTCCAAAGCTGAGACCAACAAAGTCCTCATCCGATAAGCTCCTAGGCTCACCCTTCTTAAGAGTCGCCCATTGTATGGTCACTTTAATGCCCCTCTCTAAATGCTCAAAGTCGAAACTAAAAAACTCATCAGAGACTTTGTAGTCCTCAATGATTTTCTCTGTAGTATCGGCCAATGCACCTCTTTCACAGTAACATCAACCTTTGATTTAAGACTCTAATATTTTTCTTTCAGAGCCTTGTCGTGATCATCCTTACATTGAGAAATCTGGTTATCCCTCTCCTTGACAACTCCTTTCATCTTGTCAACCTCGGCCTTCAGATTGGCCTCAGTTTTCTCGGCATCCTTGCCCTTTTGTATAAGGGGCAACTTCTTCAAAGACAAGTCAACAAGGTGGGGAAGAGATACAACACTCTACAGAAGAAGATCAGATATATGAATAATAATTTTTAAAGGGCAGAGAGAACACTTGAAAGAAAAATTGAAAAATTAATACCTGAATCGCCTTGTGAAATGCAAACTCGACCAATAAAGGGACATATATGGCCTGAAGAAAGACCTTATCATCCTCATTCTTGATGGTGCCAATAGCATCGGCATCTTGCAGGCTATGGTCGATAACGATATCTCCTATCTTGAGCTACGATAGGCGAGCAGCTAAAGCATCATCGATCTAAATGGGTATAGCACAGTCCTTGGCGAGAGTCTTGCTCGACCTCATATGAGCTGGGTCAGTGGGAGCCTTCCTCTTCTTGGTAGCATCAGCCTTAGAGGTGCCGATGCACTTTTTTGTTTGGGCAGGAGGGGGTACATTCTTACCACCACATTTCTCCATAAGCTTTGTAAGGCTGGGGTCGACATCTCCCAGAAGTCGTCAGAAATGCCTGTTGGTCGCTCGGCAGAAAGATAAGTCTCTGAGTTAGCATGTTAGAGAGATAAAAAGTATAAGAAATTTCTTGCTATGAAAAATTTAGAAACTTACGAAGTTTTTCTAGAGGACTACCCCCTAAACCTGTCTGAGAAAGGTAATAGGGGGTCATCAGATGTTCATACATAACAAGATGACCATTCACACCTTGGTTTCGAAGGTCCTGTATGTTTTTGTAATTATCATGGCTAAAGACAGGGTCAGCTGTAGCTGCATGGGATACTTTAACCCATTTCACAAGGGTCTTTGGAACCGACGTTCCACAAGCCTTGTCTGGGACAAACTCCTAGGCCCCATAAATAAAAAAATACTGAGGTTTCCAATTATGGTTGGATGTCTGGGTAACCAAGAGCATATTCTACTCGAATTTCCTACATACGAAGTGGTAGTAGGGGGGGTGATTTTTTACAGACGATGGAATATATCAAGAAGTAAAAACTCTAACTGGAAGGATTGTATGGTGAGCATCCTTCTAAAGGATGATAGCCCCAATCATAACCCTCCAAGCATTTGGGGAAAGTTGGGAAGGGTAAAGGTTTATGTAAGATAGTATGGCTCTGATAGTTGTGTGGATGGGAAGACAAAAACCTAACTAACATCTGCTCATAGATGCAAATTTCACCCTCTCGACCGTTAGAGTCCATTTCATCCCTCATAGGTTTCCTCAAAATGATCGAAGAATCAATGGAATATAGGTATCTGGAGATTAGAAGGCCATACTCATTTATGGTACTCTCATACCATGTAGCTACAGAGGTATCGAGGTCACTTCCTTCATCATCGTCTTCTTCAGCAACCTCAACTCGACACCATCGGGGAACCTCTCTACAAACTCTGCACCAGTATACCCTGATAGAGGAATAACCTCAAATGGAGGCGGATAAGCTACACTGGGCCATAATATTTCTATGGAAGGAAATCTGCGTGAAGTTCTAGCATCTCTCTGGGATGAGGCATGACCTAAAACCTCTTCATTCTCAAAAACTCCACTTTGCCTAGGAGAGTAATCCATAGCCTCTTGGAATGAGTCTACAGACTCGACCACTTCAGATGTTGACATCAGGTTAGAAGCATCATCCTCAGACATGGGATCATAAAACTCGGTCAGTTCAGGATATGCGACAGCTAATGGTTGAGGGTAAATTAGTCTGAGAGGAAAAGCCTCGGCCTCACGAGCCTCGGCTGGGGTTAACTCTATCTATCTAATCTTGTTGAAACACTCCTCGTGCAGAGTTGGAAACTCTTCAGTATGTTTATACAGGGGTCGTACCATCGAATAGAGGAAAATACACTTTGAGAGTTCGATTTAAAAAGGAAAACACGTAAACAACTTATACTACCCAAACTAAAGATCAAAACTTGAAATCCCAAAATATTTTCGCCAAGAACATTCATAGATTGGGTCACCAGAGAAGACGACCGGAGG
This sequence comes from Sambucus nigra, assembly GCA_949130495.1. Taxonomy (NCBI): domain Eukaryota; kingdom Viridiplantae; phylum Streptophyta; class Magnoliopsida; order Dipsacales; family Adoxaceae; genus Sambucus; species Sambucus nigra. Next base: position 298,818,220 of record OX422217.1, on the reverse strand, counting down.
GTCACCGAAAAGACTAAAAGTGTAAGTATTTGGCTAAAAAAAACAAGAAGCATCCTGGTATGGCTCTAAATCCACTTAACCGCTACAAACCTGACCCTATAAGTACCCAACAGCGGTGAAAAACTTCACAGGAAAAAATAAGAGCTCCCCAAAAAATCAAAAGTGTAAATTAATGCCCAGAAATAAAAAGGGAAAGGTTGAAGAACAATACTTCTAGGGTTAGGTTATTGAAAAGGGACAAGACTGAGTTTTATTTAGGGAAGAAGAGATTAACAGGAAGGAACCTTGAATCACACCAGAGCTATGGAGGTTTTTGAGGAGAAAGTTGCAGAAAGGGCTCTAAGCGGGAAAACTGAAGAAGGAAGAAAGAGAAATGAAAGGGAAAAATATCTTAAATACCATTGTAATGATGAGGTGAAAATATCAAGGCCCTGATAATTACACCTAGAAACCCTAAAAAGGCGACATTGAGTCATCATTATCTTGGGGAAAATGTAACCCACTTCACAGGGTGGCATGTGTCTAATAGATAACTCCACGTCCTAAGATGAAGAAACGTCCCTTCACCTACGTAACCTATATACCCCGCATCCATATACTCTAATAAAAAACAGAGGGATAGGGGTGATTAATATGCCTAATGTTTACCCTCATACTAGGGTTCAATAACCTCAGCCAACCTCAGGGTCGAGTCATCGGGAAGCTCACAACAGCCATCAGAAATGTCGTCTTTCATATGGTCGGCTATCAATGATCAAAATCTTTTGGTCGGCAGTGGAGGTCGTCAACACCTCATGGGCTTAACCATGGTCACTCTCATACTCTACTCAAGCCGACAGTTCAACCAGTCTCCAATATACAACCTCGACTCATCTACATGACTGAGGTCATACATATGATTGGCAAACTAACTCAACCCTTATATTTACCAATATCGTACTCGACTGGACGGGGTTTCAATGAATGATATCACAGGTTGGAGCATACGCAATCACATGGGAGACTTGGAACACGTGGACTAAATCATTATAACCAACTCATTCCCCTCACCTGAGGGAATATTTGGTCATTATTATATGCATGTGGCACAGCCGGGAGTCCACATAAGATTAGTTTGATCATCACACACATGCTAATGGAATGCTTGGGGAGTACACAACACCCCCCAAACCCTATATATACATGTCTTCTTCTACCTTGAAAGGGGATCGCAATATTGAAAACCCTATCCAAACTCTGGTACATTTACAGTAGAGACAAAAAGTGGAGTGATTGTATTGCTAAGGACATTAGAGCCCTCTTTTGATAGTCATACTCACACTCACTTGCACAGTGGACGTAGGCAATCGTCGAACCACTTATATTGGTGTGTTTTTCCTCTTATCCTACTCTCCTTCGACGTATATATGTCGTTTGTTTGCTTCCGTTATTGTTCCTATTTGAGCTCTGCTACACTTAGACCTAGTGGTGCTAATTATTGAATGGTCAGTAGGTGTCAGCCCTAGTGTAGCGATAGTGGATTTATCACGTTCTCACTGAGTGTCTTTGGTGGATTTTCTTAAAATATCCCCTTCAGTTACTATGTTGTTGATTCATGGAGGAAACATCATCCTCTCGATAGTTATGAATTGTGTGTGTCGGAGGGATTTTATCGATAATGATTTTACTAGTATTGTGGCCTTGGGATTGACTGTTTGGATTTCATTGGTGATAGTCGATCTGACAGCTGACCCTTGGGTGGCCACGATAACATTGTTGTTATCTTACCATCGTAGTCCTGCTACATCGGTATTACTGGAGACTCTGAATGGTTTAGATTAGTAAAAGGAAGGTGGGGTTGGCTTTCTATGAGGGATCCTTATCATGTTGTTCATGTGGATTCCTGATACTGATCCTAGTGGCCCCTCTTGAGTACCCTCTATCGTGCGTTCCCAATTTCTTTTTTAAGACTTTCTTTATTTTTGGCCCATCGATGGAAGATAGTTCCTGATGACTTCATTGGCTTGTATTGTGGTCGGGTAACTTACAACCCATTTTATAGTTGGGGGAATACCAGTACATTCGATTGGTTAGTCTTCACTATAATTCCTTATACTTACCTTATCAACGTCTACACCAAGTAGAATGGGAGCATTATGACTCCCTGCATAACAAACTTCTTTTGGGTGGAGGATTTAACTGAGTTATAAGGATGATACTAGGGCCTTTATGGCAGCATCGTCGATCGTCTACCCATCCGTCACAATATGTTAGAGAGGTTCGGTTTATATTTGGAGATTATTTGAAGTGGTTATGGAAATGGGTGGTTGAGAATATTTTGGTGAACGAGACTAGCAAAAGATGGGTTATCATATTCAATATCTTGGAAGAAGGGGTTGTGGTTTCATCAAAGCTCATTAAGGCCTTTCGTCACATGGAGTGCATCCAGAGCAATAATCAGGAGTGGATTACTTTGGGGACTCCATGGGCAAGTATTGGTGATGAGGCGGGCCAATCTAGTAGTTAAGGACAAGGTTTTGAGAAGTTTGTGTAAGTTTATGTTGTGGAAACTTGTGTTTGGGTAGCTGTTTGGTAAGTTTTTGGATCCTTTGTGAAGATGATTAATGGTATGGATTTGTATGTTGTATGAGGGTTAGGATGGGAGTAGTTTGTTTGAATCCCATCGACAAAACTTCATGTAATAACCATATTCCTAATAATAAAAGAAAAGTGATTTGGAAATTTTATTATGACTTTGTTGACTTTTTCATTTGAATTATCTATACTAATCACTAAGATATACATAATCATTTTGTTCATTTAAATGATGAGACCATCATTCATAGAGTAAGAAAAGAATAGCATTTTATGAGAAAGGAAGGACCGCGCCCGTGTGTGTTTTATTGGCTACCTATGTGCCTCTATGGGTTTCGAAATTTGTGGGCTTTATTTAAAAGGGGTGAATTAATAGGATCGGGTCCCACGTAGTCTAGGGTAAAGGGAAATGAAAAGAGATATGTCTTAGAACAGAAGGAGAATGAGAAGAGTCATAGTGTGACGAGAGTTCAGATTAAGGATATAACTTTTTGAGATGGTCCAAGTTGATTAGACGTGCCATTTGTTCTCCGTCAAGATCTGTGAGCATAATGGCGCCACCTGACAAGATGTTCTTCTAATGTAGGGGCCATTACAACTAGGTTTAAACTTTCCTCTTGGATCCTACACGGGTTCTATAATTTTTATTTGGCCAAGATTTCCTTCTTGGACACGGGTCCAAGACTTTCCTGTTAAATGATCACATCATCCACCGATGGTTCCCTTGTATGGGGGTATAGAGCTTTTAATTTATTTTCATCCAAGAGTGAAAGTTTATGGTAGTGGATCTGATTATATTCTCGCCTATTGACCTAGCTTTCGAGCATGAACCATAGATAAGACATTTTGAGTTCGACATGGAGAATCGCGTCCATGCCATCCACTAGAGAATAAGGGTAGCCCCAGTGGGTGTTCTGATAGAGGTGAGGTAGCTCCAAAGGCATGTGGGATCTGGTTAGCCCAATATCTATAGGTTTCAGTCATCTTGTTGTTGATGGTCTTGAGGATCTTTTTGGAAGCTTCGATTGTGTCATTGGTTGGAGATGGTAGGGAGAAGATTTATGTCTTTGAATTCCATACTCCTCCACTAATTCAATAACCTCAACCTCGAAGTGGTGTCCATTGTTCTATACCAACTCATGGTAAATTTATATAGACAAATGATATTTTCTTTTTGATTAACTTGGCCACCTTTTTTTCATCCAATATCGTGTATGACTCGACTTTGACCCATTTTGTGAAGTAGTCCACGATGACCAAGATGAATCATGCCCACTTGAAATTTTAGGTGTGACCTTCCCTGTAATAACGAGTACCCAAGTAGAGAAGGGACAAGTAGAGGTCATGTTATAGAGTTCTTTAGGGAGGCAAGTATTATCGGTTGGAAAACTATCAGCATTTGAGGCATTTTTTAACATAAGCAGTGAAGTTTTGGACCACAAGGGTTCAGTGATACCCTTGATGGATGATTTTCTTGGAATATTTGGTCACCATTACCCACTGTGGATTTTTCACATTATTTCTTCAATTCCATCCCTTACCATGTAATGCAAATGGGTTCCATCAAAATTTCTCTTAAAAAGCGCTTTGTCATAAATGATGTATTGGGTAGCCAGTTTACAAATGGTCGCATGATCTTTTTTTGCATCTCGATGATACCTACCATGTTTAAAAAGGATCCAAATGTTGTGGTACCATACGTATGCCATGTCTGCATCTTCCACTATGACGAGCTCGATGTGGTAGCATTGGGTAGGTGCAGATTACTTCTGAACTAGAAAGGCGAACATTTTTATTCCGTCAAGCGTGTCAACTATGGAGGCGAAGGTTGCAAGTGTCGGCTAGGCTATTCTTCAAGCAATGGAGATAATGGAATGTGACATGTTTGAATTTGGAGGCAATATCTTCTAGATGGGCATGGAAGGAGAGTAGATTTTCATCTTTGACTTTCCATTTCCTGAGAATGTATCTGACAATGAGGGGGAGTCTCCATCGATGTCCATATGCTTGATTCCTTTCTCGAGGGAGATCTTGAGCCTTATGGTCCATGCCTCATATTATTCATGGAAGTGAAGTCCATTTTAATGGTAATTGGTGTGTAAGAGTCATTGGGAGTGATCACAAGTATCTCAATACTGTATTATTTCCTATTGGTGGCTCCATCGAATAATATTTTCCACCCGAGGTCCTCCTGAAAGGTGCAGAGGATATCTTCGTTTGGAAATTCAGAGACCCAAACTTCAGTTACTTCCATGGGATGGTCGAAAAGATAATAAAAAAATGGCCCTCCACTTAATATCTTTTTATGTGACATACACAATGTTTAACTCGGCTAGTAATATTATCCAGAGGGACATTCATCTAGACAGAGCGAGTTTTTCCAACATGTATTTTATGGAATCCATTTGGGATACTAGTCTAATAGGGAATGCAAGCATATAGTGTCCTAATTACTGTGTGAGCCATATCAGGGAAACACGTGCCTTCTCTAAGGCCTTGAAATTAAGTTCATACCCATCCATCTTTCGACTAGCATAGTAGATGGCTCTCTCTTTTTTGGATTCTTCAAAGTATTAGGTCAACAAATCCCCCATTGCACTATTAGTGACAGTCAAGTACATCAAGAGGGGGAGACCTGACTATGGATGCATGAGCACCAAAGGTCATGTGAGGTATCGTTTGATCTATTCAAAGGCGTTTTGGAATTCCTTGTTCTAAAATTTATCAATAAGGTCATACCATTATTCAGGGAATCCACAGAAGAGGAAATCCTCACCTTCTGATTCACCGTTGGAGATTTCAAAATCATCACCCCAGTCCATGGCGATGATATCCTCTTTCCAACAATAGTCGATGCATTAAATATCTTTCGCAAGTTCATCATACAAGTCTTCCCACTTAGCGACGAAGTGGAATGAGGGAACCAGACTTCCCTCAAGTTTCAGGATTGCAAGTAACTTGGGGATGCCACATATGTCCCCATTTTGGCAGAATACATCTGGCATGGTCTATATGATGTTGTCCAATATGATCGCTTATACGGGAAGAACCCATTTATCTGATAATCGAGCCCATTTCCAAGCTTCCATAAAAAAGACATTGAACCTTTAGTAGTCAATAGTCATCTATGTGGGAAATTTAAATCCAAACCTCCGAAGTTGGTCTAGAACTGCGGGCAATTCCATGCCTCCCCCTTTTGATCGGGTAAGAACGACAATACAATCTTGAGTAAGGAGTAACATAGCTTGATCAGTGAAACTCTTGAGGTGTAAGATAAAATATGGGAAATACTTGAGGTGTTTAGGTGAGATTATAGATATGTTGGGTATTTTGACAGTCATGACTTGGGTAGAGAGGTCAAACTCTGGGTTTTCTTCTCGGAGGTTGTCAATCTTGGCATTGAGCTGAGCTAAGATGGCCATTGAATCTCTTCAACATTCAGAGTTTGGTCCATTTACTTTATGAATAACTTCCAGATGTACGTTTTAAATTCATTGGAAGCAGTAAAGGAAGTGGTAGAGATTCGGGGTGATTTGATGGAAGACTAGAGCCAATAGGGAGCCAAGCCAAAATCTGGGTATGCGAAAATGATTTTGGTTTATTTTTGAAGGAAAAATAAAAAAATTGGTGTTTTTGTTTTGAAAGGGGGAAAATATGTTTTTGGTATTTTTTTGAAAATAGGGCAAAGGAAAATCATCAGTATGGTTATTATTATTAGGTTCCACTTGTATTATGATTTCCCAAAAAGCATGAAAAATGTCGGATGGGGCCTCAGCCTAGGGTAAAGATAGGGTATAAGATGCAAGACACAATTTGACTTGTTTCCAGGCTTACAAATGGGGACCTATTTTAAAAAAGAGCAAAATTGTGAAAAAATTCGAGCAGCATGGAAACCCATGATTTCAGCAGAGTTTTGCATTGAGTGTCTTAGGGTATGCACCTATAAGAGGTTGATGCATTTGGTGTGTTAGTGGAAGGGTTACCCCTTTGGCATGACTTCCATGATATACCTCTTATCGATAATAAGAGTCACTCATCGGTACATGTGGAAAATCCATTTGATATACCTTAGTGTACATGAATTGCCTCACGATATACCTCGTGGGGGCAGTATGTGTGAGAGAAAATTCGCTATACTCGATGCACATGAACAAATTCCCTACTATATACCCCATATCATGAGTTCGGCCAAGCAGTACGATGCGAGTGGAGACGTACAATATTCGTCAAATATAAGAGACTAATAGAAGGTGATAATCATATCTCTTAGGTTAATTGCACCCTACAAGATCGGCACCCATTATGATTTGACCCCCGGTACGGAATAAAATTTGGGTCAGTATTGTCGTGATCAAGTGATGTAGTGTGCATAAAGTGATGTAGTGTGAAAAAATGCATGAGCCTTAATTAGTTTCTTATGGAAATTTTTTTTATGCTAAGTAAAAGGATTACTATCACTATGAGGGAGAATATACAAATAGTATAGGATGAAGGGATAGTCATGGAAAGTAAAGCTAGCAAGTATGTACATGGAGCATTGATATTATACAAACCACAGTGATAGAGTGTGAAACATGTGAATATTTAAGTTAGTTAGATATATGTGCAAAGTGACAGAGTGACAAGATAATACTGCGAATAAAATACTACGTGAATATATAAGAGTGAAGGAAACATGGAAGTGTTTTCTAGACATACTAAGAATGAATAATCTACCGGTGGTGAGTGAAATGCATGCAAGTGAGCATGGAGATATACAAGTGAGAAAAAATGAGGGTGTGTTCCAGTGAAGCTAATCTTGGATAATCAACAAGTGGTGGTGAATCATGTATGTAAGGATAAGAATATATACGAGCATGACTGCGTGAAGTGGGCATGGAGAATATATATAAGTGAGCATAGGGTGGAATATAGTGAACATGTACAAGTGAGTAAAAAGTGAAGTATGTGACAAGAAGGTGATATATACATGTGAAAGAAGCTTGGTAGAGATAATCATCATGATAAGAATTACATATATATATATATATATATATATATATATATATATATATATATATATATATATATATATATATATACAAGATGTAAGAAAATGAGTGAAGAGAACATATAAGTGGAGGCTTATGTACACATATAGAAAATAAGGAGAGAAAAGAAATAACACCCATTTTAAAATAGAGACTACTTTTATAAAAGGTCCACAATAAAGTCGCCACTATGGTAATCCGAGTCGGATTCCTTCAGCGCGGGTTAGCCCCAAAATTAGGACGGGAGGGAAAACCTATAGGAGCCTCCCTTTTTTCCCCTTCACGGATGTGAGGATGATTCGAGGATATGGGGATCCTATTGTATCCACTCACATTGATTTCTTCATAGGCTACCCCGAATATAAAATCGATCATTGTCAAAAGGGAATAACACGAAAAAATGGAGTCGCTAGCCCTTTTTTTCTCAAAACGGGTAAACAAATGTAGCCGCCTCGACAAAGCAACATCGAGGTCATTGATTCATATGAAATTGAGTGAATAAAGAGCCGGGGAATAAGTTGCATAATGGGAAGGCGTTAAGAACCCATTCTACCCTTTTGGTCTCTCATAGGCTATGTCAATATTATCCTTTTCTTCCAATCCTGATGTGTGCGTACATGTGTGTAATGTAAATAATGAGACAAAGTAATCATCCGACCCACATCATTGGAAAGATGGAGCAAAATCATCTATAAGAATGTACTAAAACATAATATAAACATATGATATGAGTGTTCTCCGAATCACGAGTCGTTATAGAAAAGAGAATGTTCACGTCGGATGATATAAAAATATGTATAGGAGTTCATGACTCACAAAATACATATAATATACTATAAAGGTATAAAATAGAAAGAGGGGACTCGAATCCCAAGATTATCTCGAGAAGCCCACATAACTGAAGTGGCTTCAAAATCCACATAGTTTGATATGCCATAAAAGTTGGGTTTAACTCATAAAATAATATTTAGGACTCCTCTTTAAATATTTTTGAAGAAAGTGTGTCCAAATGTAAAAGTGTGAAAAAATGAGGAAGTCTTAGTTTTGGAGTTTACAAGTAAACCCTTTTTCCAGTCTCTTTGGGTTTTTGTGAAAATAAGTTATGTGGATACTAATAATAAAAATAGATATTACTTGATGTGAAATAATGAAATAAGAATAAACGATATCATAAAGTGAGAATAAAGTGAGTAGATAACACTAAATAAGTAAACTAGAAAAGAATTAGACATAGACCTCCGAGAAGACTTTTTCTACTGAATTTGGAAGGCATGTAGGTTGATTTTGTAGTGGTATAAGGGTGGTAAAGTAGGGTGAGATAAGTGACTAAAGGTTATAGAAGAATTAAGTAATATAAATGGAGAGAATTCTGGAAAATAACATTTTTTTGGAATGACGACACTCGAATTTTGAGCGAATGTTTCTGATTGCTAAAAAGGGGGCCCCTAGGAGCGAGGTCATGGGCTCCTTAAATAAACCCATTTTAGGGTTGGGGTGCTAATTGGCATGGCCCCTAGAATTCCTATCATCATAATGTATGCCTTGTTGATTAAGGGAAATGAACCCTACCAATAGGTAAGGGATCTGGGGTTCCTGTAGGCAGTCAGAACAGACTTTTTTAGAAAAATGTGCATAAAACCCTACGTCTAAATCGTGCACATCTGGGACTATTGGAAAGGGTATTTATATAATCTTCAAGAATCTATTGAGCCACTCATGGGTTCAAAAATTGACCAAAGTCAAAAGGTTTCATAATTGCCCGATGATCTCTAGACGGAGAGTTTCAGAGTAAAACAGGTCTTTCGTGCAAATCGTGACGCTTATTCCCATAGGATACAGACCGTTGAAAAGAGATTTTAGTTTCTTTTAAGATTTCATTAATATTATATTGGGTGGAGAGTTGACCAAGGTCAAACAGGGATTGGGAGGACACAGTGGCCCCCATATCAAATCTAGAAGTAGAAAGGATCGTTCGTGCAGATCATCTGGCCAATTCACATATGCTATAGACTGTTGGAAAGGGAGTCAAACGGGGTTCGAAAGTGCCCGATGGCCTCCATATTAGTTATCTAAGTACAAAGGATCATTCGTGTGAGATGTGAGTCCAATTCATTCACAGTATGGACTGTTAGAAAGGGTATTTATAGCCCTTTAAATTTTATTGAGACTCAGGTGGGAGTGTAGACTAGAGTCAAATGAGGCTCGAGAGCGCCCGGTGGCCCCCATATTAGTTATCAGAGTATAAAGGATTGTTCTTGCGAACCTTGAGTCCAATTCGCACATGGTATGGACTATTGGAAATGGGATTCAGATAGTTTCGAGGTTATATTGAACTTTCTCAGTTGGGAGAGTTGACTAAGGTCGAACGAGGCTCAAAAGTGCTCGGTAGCCTTTTGGAGTAAAATGGGTCATTCATCTAAATGATACGGAAGATCCACACATAGTATGGACCGTTGGGATGTGGATTAAAGCCCTTAACGGTTTCATTAAGATTCACTAAAGTGTGAGAGTTTTCCAGAATCAAACGGGTCCTAGATGCGCCCATTGGCCTCCAAATAATTACTCGAAGTATGACCTAGGATTTATCGAGAGAAAATTAGTGTTGGGGGCCTAAGGAGGTACTTAGGGAGGTATTACTGTAGGATGTCTACAATGACCATGTATGAGTCTTACATCATGGGTTTTAAAATTGACCTGGAAATGAGGATCACTGGTCTGAAATCTGATGAGCATTCCGACCTACTTATCATCAAATATTAGGAAAATGGATAATTTGGGATGAAAAAATACAACCATTACATTCCTATTTAGAAAAGTTAGTTTTTTTATTCAAACATTTTGAATTTGACTTCCTCCTAAGGGATGAATACAATTTCGCTAACATACTTGCCACCTAGCCTCCATGATATATATGGTATAAAGAACTACAGAAATCATGTTTATTATGACCAGACGAGTCACCCCTTCTTATAACTTTGAGGTTGATTCCAACGAGGAAATAAATGTTAGACCCACGCTATGGTATTATGACATATGAAAATTCCAAATAAGAACAACTACCCACCTGACACTTCCCCAAATGACTGTCTAACCCTAAGACATTTGGCTGCCCAATTCATTATATGTGGGGGACAATTCTATAATTAATGGTTCGACAAAATACATTTACCGTGCTTTACTTAACACAATACCCTCGAGATCATGGACAAAATTCATAGTGCTGAGTGTGTCCCTCACATGATTGGGAACAACCTCTCCCAAAAAATCGTTAGACAGTCATGCTATTCGACTACTATGCAAAAATATTGCGTCGACTACGTCAGAACGTGCCTTAAATTTCAACTTTACGCCTCATAGAAGCATATACCTCCTCGGGAACTATACTACATTACCTCACCCAGACATTTCTCCACCTGAGAGATATACATGATAGGGAAAAAAACTCATGAGGCCTCCACTGATCATGAATTCATCCTAGTTGTTATCGACTATTTCACAAAATGGGTCGAAGTCGAATCTTACACATTGTTAAATGCAACGAAAGTTGCCAAATTCATACGTCAAAACATCATATTCCGCTCTGGCATATTGATTGGACATAAATATTGTATATTTATTCCCCTAATTTCAGTGCATTTGTGAACCCGGGTGATGTAACCTATATGGATTTGACGCACATTTATGCTACTAATCTTCGTTGGCAAGTTTTTCGTGTTTCTTGCTTCTCTTATTGATTTTACAGGTTAATTATGCAAGCAGCGCAAAAGAGAAAGCGAGACAATGAAAGAAAAGCTAAGAAGGCAAGTTCAAGGGCATTTTGGTAATTTTGCAGCCAGATCCATACACTTCCGGGTTTGTTTTCAAGTTGTAATCTCAGCTATATTTTTGTGATTTTCATTATTCTTGCATGATAATTTTTCTGCGTGATTTGAATAAATTTCTGCGTTTATAATGCTTAGCCACGTATTTCGATCTAGTGTTATCATGAGTTCTTTCGCATGCAACGTTATTATTTCATGCATCCTTCACTTTAATATGTCCGGCTAGGTTTAAAAGGCCGGGATGCATGAACCCAACCTAATGTGTTAGTGCATGTGTATAAAATGAATCCTATGAATTTAGTGATTCATTATGATCGTATTGCATAGTTACATAATAATTGTGGATCTTTATATCTCGTTTACCTTTGGGTACTCGTGATGATTTAGAGTACAATTTGAGTGTCACTATCGCGATACTGATTTACTCATCCTCAGATTAGGTATGACGCGGGCTTGAACCTCGTATACATAATGCTTGGGAGTACTAAATTCCGGGTCAGATCAATCAAATAAATTTACGATTAATATTATCACCACACTACACTAGGGTTGGGGGATTGCATTCCCGACTTGTTTCTCTCATCATTTAAAATAAAAAGTTGTTGAAATCATCAGTCATCCTCCATTTCGGTAGAGTAATTTAGTTGCATCTTTGCTCATTTTCATTATCGCATTTAGCTTAATCAATCTCAAAACCAAATCAATTTTTCCTTTTCTTTTTTTGAGTCAAGGTTAGGATCTCTCTGTCTCGTCTCGTCTCGTCGTCACAACTCCGTTGTCCTTCTTCCCTGTAGATTCGATACCCGACTTATCGAGATTATTACTTGAGCGACAGGCTTACACTTGAGCGTAGAGTGAACGCACTTCTGAAACACATTTTCAGTCGCGTAAAGTTTTTGGCGCCGTTGCCGGGGAATTAGGTAAACTTAGGATTAGATTGAGTCAATCCAAAGCTTTGACCAAAAATTTCAAAAATCCAAAAACATACAAAAAAACACAAAAAGATTCACCATCATCTCTCTTAAGCTTTAATGCAAAATTCTAAAACCACTCCCACACCCCATAATACTCCAACCAGTATTCACGAAAATCCACTTGTTGAGTATAATCCTAATAGTCCCCACACTCCAAACGCCCCACAGTTTTGGATCCCACCTCCCACACCTTCGCACTCAGTCTCTGATAAAACTCCCTTTCCCTTCTTAGGTTACACTTCGAGCACACCGAGTGAGAACACCGAGTCAATAAGTGAGGGAGAGATGTCTCAACACAGCAGTGCACCCGCCGGTGAGGAAGAGCCCCCATACCGTCCGATTAGAGAATTCTTATATCCCGAGCGTATTGTCACTTCGGGATGCATTATACTCCCGTATAATGTCGGGCAATTCCGTTTCAAAAATGGGATGATCCAGATGCTACCGCATTACCACGGTATGGATTCTGAAAAGCTATACCTCCATATTAGGGAATTTGAGGACGTGTGTGATACTCTAAATGATCAAACCTGTACACAAGAGGTAATCCGCCTCAAACTCTTCCCTTTCTCGCTCAAAGATAAAGCTAAGGCCTGGCTATGGTCTTTACCTCCAAGCTCGATTCCATCCTGGAATGAGCTACAGTCTAAATTTCTCAAGAAATTCTTCCCACCACATCGAACAATCTCCATAAAGGCTCAAATTCAAGCATTCAGACAAGCTGAAAATGAGTCATTTCATCGATGTTATGAACGTTTCGACGAGTTAGTTGCTTCATGCCCCCATCATGGATTTGATTCAGCGCAAGTCATCTCGTTTATCTATAATGGGTTGAATCTTAATTCCAAACAACTTGTTTAAACAATGGGAAGTGGTCCGTTTATCGATTTAGATGCCCAGGACGCTGAGCTTCACTTGAGGTATGTCGCCGAGACTACCCAATCCTGGGACACTTCTGATCCCAACACTCAAAATTGAAATAGACAAGCGACCACTACTCCGTCAGCATTCGGTCTATTCCATGTAGATAAGAATTCTATGACGGATAGCCGATTGGAGACTCTTGAGATAGGATTTCGATATCTGTGCGAGATATATGGAAAAGGACCAGCTGGACTCATTCCAAACCCAGTCGTAAAGGTATGTGCTATTTGCGAGGCGGGACATTAAACTAAGGAATGCCCGACGATACCCACCTACAAAGCAATGCTGCAAGAGCAAGTTAGTGGTGTAGGAGGTTTTAAGGGCAATTTCGATGCGCCGCAAGGGAATTCATATAACCCTTCTTGGAAAAATCATCCCGGTTTTAGCTATGGGAAACAACATGCCGCAATGAACCCTCCTTCGCATGTTGCCCCTCCTCCATCACAACACTTTCAACAAGCTCCACACATGCAAGGACATGTGCAAGCACCACCACCTCACGAAAATTATATCCCGCCACAGCGGAGAACTCTCGAGGATACCATGAATCAATTCATCGCAAGCCAGACTACAACCAATGCCAAATATGATCATCTGATTGGCGACATAAATGCGAATCTGTCAAAAATACAATCCTCGTTGAGTGTTCAAGAGAAAGGTAAATTTCCTGCCCAAGGCCAACGACCTCCCCAAGGTCAAACTAGTGTTAGCTCCACCTCCACTGAACATCAGGAGCAATGTCAAGCCGTGACCACTCTTCGTAGTGGGAGAGTCGTTGATTTATCACCTCCTCCACACGACATCACAAAAGACAAGGAGATTTTGCCCGGCACGAAAGAGGCTGAAGATGTCCCCTTGAACGAGAGTGACAAGGAAGACACTAGTGAGCCAGAGGTGGTAGTGAAATCGCCTTCCGCAGCACCGTTTCCTCAAAGGTTGATTCCCTCCCACAGAGGAAACCCACGTGATGACGTGCTAGAGGTGCTAAAGCAAGTCAAGCTTAATTTACCTTTCCTTGAGGCCATTACACAAATTCCAGCATATGGCAAAGTCATCAAAGACCTGCTGACGGTTAAAAGAAAGATGAAAGTGAAGAAGAACGTCTTTCTAGCACAAAATGTGAGCTCCATCCTACTAAAAGAACTCCCAACTAAGTTCAAGGATCCCTGTGCACCCACCATATCCTGCATCATTGGGGAGAATAAAATTGAAAAAGCCTTACTTGATTTGGGAGCAAGCGTAAATATACTCCCTTACTCCATTTATAGTCAACTTGACTTGGGCGACCTCAAGCCCACGAAAGTCACTCTCCAATTAGCGGATCGAACAGTGAAGATCCCACGAGGTATAGTCGAGGACGTGATCGTTCAAGTTGATACTTTCTACTTTCCAGTGGATTTTGTCATTTGGGACACGGAGCCCTCCTTCCACTCGAGTAATCATGTTCCCATCATCCTTGGACGCCCTTTCCTAGCTACGGCTAACGCAATCATCAATACTAGGAATGGGCGAATGCAACTCACATTTGGGAACATGACCTTGGATACCAACATCTTCCACATAGCCCAAAATGCAGGGGAGGACGATGAACTTCACGCGGTGAGCCTCGTAGATGAGATAGTAGAGGAGTACTTTGAGGAGAATTATTGTGGCGATGCTTTAGAATCCTGTTTAGAGGTGAGACACGACAGTGAGGAGACGTACACCGCCTTCGAGGGGGAGGTTGAAGAATCGAGTGAGCTACTCGATGAGAGTAAGTCGGACGAGGACGTGAGAGAGATTAGTTGGGTTTCGATATTCGAGGAATTACCTCCGAGGGAAACGCACATGGTTCCCTTCAGTGAAAAATTTCTAACCCTCGAGTTAAAGAAACTTCCTGCCCATATTAAATATGCATATCTACGAGAGGATGAGACATTTCCTGTTGTTATCTCCTCTAGCCTAAATGAAGGGCAGGAGGGTAAATTATTGAAAACTCTGAGGAAGCACCAAAGTGCTTTTGGTTGGTGCATAGCTGATTTGAAGGGAATAAGTCCTTTAATTTGCACTCATAAGATCCATCTCGAAGAGGATGTCAAACCTTCTAAAGAAATGCAAAGAAGACTGAATCCCAACATGAAAGAAGTTG
Source organism: Sambucus nigra (assembly GCA_949130495.1). NCBI lineage: Eukaryota > Viridiplantae > Streptophyta > Magnoliopsida > Dipsacales > Adoxaceae > Sambucus > Sambucus nigra. The sequence continues at coordinate 298,802,769 of OX422217.1, read as the reverse complement.
TGAGAACCAAAATAATCAAATTATTGGATGTCGGGATCATCTACCCAATCTCAGATAGCAAGTGGGTAAGCCCTATTCAAGTCGTCCCGAAGAAGTCGGGTATGACTGTGATCGAGAATGCCAAGGGAGAGTTAGTTCCCCAACGTACCACCACCGGGTGGCGCGTTTGCATTGATTACCGAAAACTCAATGCGGGAACCAGGAAATACCATTTCCCCTTGCCATTTATTGATCAAATGCTTGAAAGAGTAGCGGGCCACCCTTACTATTGCTTCCTTGATGGTTATTCCGGGTATAACTAAATTGAGGTAGATGTACTTGACCAGGAGAAGACGACCTTCACTTGCCCTTTTGGTACGTTTGCCTACAAACGTATGCCATTTGGCTTGTGTAATGCACCCGCGGCCTTTCAGAGGTGCATGTTGAGCTTATTTAGCGACATGGTCGAGAGAGGACTCGAAGTGTTCATGGACGATTTCAGCGTTTTTGGCACCTCTTTCGATCATTGTCTAGAAAAACTGGAAAAAGTACTTACCCGTTGCATGGAAAAGAACTTAGTGTTGAATTGGGAGAAGTGACATTTCATGGTCACAGAGGGAATAGTTCTTGGTCACATTGTTTCATCCAACGGAATAGAAGTTGATAGGGCAAAGATAGATGTCATAGCTGACCTTCCCCCACCGAAATCACTGAAAGACGTGTGCTCCTTTTTGGGTCACGTGGGGTTTTATCGAAGGTTTATTAAGGACTTTAGCACCATCGCTAGGCCCTTTAGCAACTTACTCATGAAGGACTACCCATTTGAGTGGACTAAAGCATGCCAAAATTCTTTTGACAAATTGAAGAACATGCTTGTGTCCGTCCCCATCATGCAAGTTCCGGATTGGTCCTTACCATTCGAACTTATGTGTGATGCCAGTGATTACGCGATCGAGGCTATTTTGGGACAACGTCAAGATAAGTAAGCTCATGTCATCTACTATGCCAGTCGGACTCTTACCGGACCTCAACTCAACTACTCTACAATTGAGAAGGAGTTGCTAGCGGTAGTCTTTGCCCTCGATAAGTTCCGGTCCTATCTCATTGGTTCTCCTATTACTGTTTTCACCAACCACGCGGCTTTGAAGTATCTACTTGCGAAGAAAGACGCCAAGCCACGCCTCATAAGGTGGATCCTACTCCTACAAGAGTTCAATCTCTCCATCAAAGATAATAAAGGAGTAGAAAACGTCGTCACCAACCATTTATCTCGGCTTTCGTTCGACGTGCCTAGTGATCCCGTACCCATAGACGAACATTTTCTGGATGAGCAGATTTTTGCTACCTCTTCATATCCCTGGTTTGCGGACATAGTGAACTATCTTGTCACGGGAGCCGTCCCTCCCGACTGGACACCGCAAGATAAGAAGAGATTTCTTACTTGGTCGCGCATGTTCTTTTACGATGATCCATTCCTTTTTAAATACTATGCAGACCAAATCATCTGACGATGCTTACCAGATGACGAAATCCCAAAAGTCATCCAGTTTTGTCATTCGAAAGCTTGTGGAGGTTATTTTTCGACGAGAAAGACAGCCGCTAAAATTCTGTAATGCGGCCTCTATTGGTCCACCATCTTTCGGGATGTGAACGATGCTTGCAAATCATGCAATAGGTGTCAACGGATGGGAGCCATCACTCGACGAGACATGATGCCCCTTACCCCTATACTCATCATTGAGATATTCGACTGTTGGGGTATTGACTTCATGGGTCCTTTCCCTCCATCCTTTGGTTTCCTATACATCCTTGTCGCGGTAGACTACATTTCTAAATGGGTGGAAGCTATAGCTACCAAGACTAATGACAACAAAGTGGTGATAAAGTTCCTGCAGGAACACATACTTTCCCGCTTCGGTGCACCGAAAGCAATAATCAGCGATAATGGTATGCACTTCTGCAATAGACCATTCGAGAAGCTTATGAGAAAGTATGGTGTCGTCCACAAGGTTGTAACGACATATCACCCACAAACAAATGGGCAGGAAGAGCTAGCAAATCGGGAGATCAAGAACATTCTTGAAAAGACCGTCAATCCTACCCGGAAAGATTGGTCCCTTAGATTGACCGATGCACTATGGGCCTATCGTACCGCATTTAAGAACCAACTTGGCATGTCCCCTTTCCATTTTTTGTATGGCAAACCTTGCCATCTTCCCGTTGAGCTCGAACACAAAGCATATTGGGCGATTAAGCAATTGAACTATACCTTGGACAAGGCCGGTGAAGCCCGCAAGCTTCAATTGAATGAGTTAGAAGAACTACGCAATGATGCGTATGAGAATGCCAAAATTTCAAAAGAGAGGATGAAACTCGCTCATGATAGCATCATTCGACGAAAAGAGTTTCTCCCTGGGCAAAAAGTTCTTCTCTACAACTCTCGGCTTCACCTCTTTCCGGGCAAGTTGCGGTCACGATGGTCTGGCCCGTTCGTCGTGAAGAAAGTTTTCCCCCATGGAGTTGTTGAACTAGACGATTTAAAAGGGGAAAACATGTTCAAAGTAAATGGACAACGCCTAAAGCCATATCTAGAGGCGTGTGCATAAGAGGTCGACACAATTTGGTTGTCGGACCCCGTTTACGGGGTCAATTGAGCTGAAAAAGTGAGGTCGTCGCACCCCCGACGCGTATGGGGTGAGTTCGTGTGTATAGTAGTCGTGTGTGAATAGGTTAGTTAGGAGTCAGGAGCATGAGTCACTAGAGATATCGGCTAGCACGCACTTCGAGGGAGCTAGCACGCAATACGAGGTTGAGTTCGAGGAATTTTTAGGGAGCTCGAGGGTCTAGAACGTCTTTAGGGGACTTACGCATAAGTTCGAGGATGAGAGAACCTTTTAATTGGCGAGAAGAGAGGACTTAAGCATTAGAACCAGCATCCTTTCCCGAACCCCATCCAGAACCGGTTCGGGGGCTGAACCGGTTCGCAGTACCTCCGAACCGGTTCGAGGTACCTGGCAGATTCATTCCCCCCAATTCCATTCTTCCCTATTCGTTTTTCCTCCCTCCAAATTCTTCCCCCCTTCCAAATTTCATCCTAATTCACTCCCTCCATCTTTTCCTTCCCACCCATTCATATTTCCCACCAAAATCCCACCCCTCCACACCTATAAATTCCCACTCTCCCCTCCTCCATTTCTCACACCAAAAATTTCCCTCTCTCTTCTCTCCCCCATATCCTTTCCCTCTCACTCTCTCTTTCCGTCAACATGCCGCGTCCTCGGCGAGTGATTTAACTTTTCTCACAGTTGCTATCCAATTTCTTATGTAACACATGTTTCCCCATTGTTATTATACAATCTTGCTTTTTTTATATTTGTTTGTTTTATTTTTCCGCACTTATTATTCGCTTTGAGTTAGATTTTCGTCCTTTTTGCTTGAGGACAATGAAAAAGTCTAAGTTAGGGGGGTCACAAGTGTGTATTTCTAAAACTTCACAAATTTCAAAATGCCCAAAAATTTCCAAAAAAATCATAAAATTTTGAAAAATCCAAAAATAATTTTGTTCAAAATAAATAAAAATTAGAATTCAAATTTTTCAAAAATATCATTAAAAGTCGAATTGGAGTCTCAAATCGTAAACATCCAACATACACAAAGCCGAAATTGACCAAAGATGGAAATTGAGCGAAAATTGACGACTTAACGAACGAATGTGAAGATTAACAAACCCAGTGAGATTCGAGCCTATCACGTTTTACGAGTTTTTAAATCAATCCGAGTTAATTGTTAACTCAAAGTTATTTTTAGCGCTTAATAAGTTATCAAGGATCTCAATCCTTTCATTTTTATCGGTTTTAAAAAATGTGTGCAATATTGCCTTGAAAAACGTGCCAAATTAGCCTCTAAACTTAAATTAATCTCGAAACGCATAGGGTAACGCAATTGGTATTTTGGACAATGAAGTAGGCCCTCGTTCGTCACCCAAAATTTTGGCCAGAAAAAATTAGCGAAAAATCACCCTTTGCAACCCAAATTGAGCCGAATAATTTTCCCTTTCGTTTGACAACCCGAAAAACCCAAAATAGCCGGAATTGTGAAAAATGAGAAAATTCAGATTTTAAGTCCAAAAAGTGCATATAAAGGGGCAAGAAACAAAATAGTATGCTCAACAAAAACAACAAGAAAAGAAATGAAAAAATAGAAAAAGAAGAAAAAATGAGAAATAGCCCGAAAAAAGCGCAATTGGACATCATTAATGACTTTTCCAATTCCAACCTTTCATACCTCCTTCATTTTACCCAATGCAACCTTCAACCCGAAAAAGTCCTAACCGAGTCCAAATTGCGAAAATTGATTACCGCGTGGAGAGTTAAGACACCAAAAGATAATATAAGAGGTTAAGTGCGCAAAATAGAGGCAATGTTCCCATTTTTAAAATCGTAATCCGTTGATGAGATCCTTTCACCATAAATTTTTCGTCTTTCTAATTGCAGGCGTGAATTTGCTTCCATTACATTTACTCTTGATATCACGCATGCCGAGAGAATAGCCATAATCCGAGAGATTCGTTTGTGAGAGCGTTCCGTGAGAAATTGAAATCAAAACGAATTTTCGAATAAGTAACGTAATGATCAATCGGTGGAAATTGGCAGTTATATTTTCGGCTTCGCACACACGCACCAAGGTTTGAAACTCGTAAATATGACTTGATGATGACTATTTTCTGGAAAGTTTGAATTACACAATTTTTTCATATTTTGAAATTTCTTTGAGTCGAATTTTGTGGGTATATTCTCTGCAAACCCTCACGAGACACCACTCGTCCTACTAGGGTGACCTAGGGGTTTAAAGGCTTGTTGCATGCGCTAAATGAAATCGCTTGCCCGCGAAAAAGGTATTTTATCCTAATAAAATGTGATCTTCAAGAGTTGAACCTCATTAGGATTCTTTTACATTGCTCGGGACGCGCAAAGTTCTAAGTTAGGGGGGTTTGATTGGACATAAATATTATATATTTATTCCCCTAATTTCAGTGCATTTGTGAACCCGAGTGATGTAACCTATATGTATTTGACGCACATTTATGCTACTAATCTTCGTTGGCAAGTATTTCATGTTTCGTGCTTCTCTTATTGATTTTACAGGTTAATTATGCGCAGCGCAAAAGAGAAAGTGAGACAATGAAAGAAAAGCTAAGAAGGAAAGTTCAAGGGCATTTTGGTAATTCTGCAGCCATATCCCGAAGGAGGAGTCAACTGGAAAGTTGAAAATCTCGGAACAACGAGAACACTGAAAGAAACGGCACCCAAATCCGAGCTACGGTTGATGAGTTATGACCAGTTGAAGTTGAAGAAAAATTGAAGGAAGAAAGGAAATAAAACAAGAAAAATTCTAAGTGTTGAGTGAAAGAAAAAGCACCCCAAGCCAGCAAAAAGTCTCGAACCCAGACGCGAACCGATTTGGGGGGCGAACCGGTTCGGGTAATATGCGAACCGGTTCGGGGGTCCTGAAGCGCTAATTTTTCTCCTTCATTCTGATTGGCTCTAAGGTTTCCTTTTAGGTTAAAACTCTCCAAGAAGTGGGGGATACGTAGGTAGTAACTTAGGAACAGCCGTTCTGGAGATTTTTGAGCAGTTTTTGATAGAGAAAAAGTGAGGAGAACATCTAGGAACATAATTTTGATTTATTGTTGCAAGATGCATACACTTTTGGGTTTGTTTTCAAGTTGTAATCTCAGCTATATTTTTGTGATTTTCATTATTCTTGCATGGTAATTTTTCTGCGTGATTTGAATAAATTTCTGCGTTTATAATGCTTAGCCACGTATTTCGATCTGGTGTTATCATGATTTCTTTCGCATGCAATGTTATTATTTCATGCATCCTTCAGTTTAATATGTCCGGCTAGGTTTAAAAGGCCGGGATGCATGAACCCAACCTAATGTGTTAGTGCATGTGTATAAAATTAATCCTATGAATTTAGTGATTGATTATGATCGTATTGCATAGTTACAAAATAATTGTGGATCTTTATATCTCGTTTACCTTTGGGTACTCGTGATGATTTAGAGTACAATTTGAGTGTCACTATCGCGATACCGATTTACTCATCCTCATATTAGGTATGATGCGGGCTTGAACCTCGTATATATAATCCTTGGGAGTATTAAATTTCGGGTCAGATCAATCAAATAAATTTACGATTAATATTATCACCGCACTACACTAGGGTTGGGGGATTGTATTCCCGACCTGTTTCTCTCATCATTTAAAATAAAAAGTTGTTGAAATCATCAGTCATCCTCCATTTCGGTAGAGTAATTTAGTTGCATCTTTTCTCATTTTCATTATCGCATTTAGCTTAATCAATCTCAAAACCAAATCAATTTTTCCTTTTCGTTTTTTGAGTCAAGGTTAGGATCTCTCTGTCTCGTCCCGTCATCACAACTCCGTTGTCCTTATTCCCTGTGGATTCGATACCCGACTTACCGGGATTATTACTTGAGCGACAGGCTTACACTTAAGCCTAGAGTGAACGCACTTCTGAAACACATTTTCAGTCGCGTCACATATCCCACGAGTTGGTTTTAGACAATGGGTCTCACTTCAAGTAATACATCTCAAAACCTACTAAAAGAATTTATTATTACTCTGCCTAAGTCATTTCATACTGACCATAAACCAATGGAGTCATCAAAGCTGCTTACAAGAATGTCAAAATCATCATCCGCAAGATGATTGAGACTTACAGTGACTGGTCAAACAAACTCCTATACGTCGGTTGGGGCTACCACACTATAGATAGAAACTTAATAAGGCCCACCCACTACTATATAGTTTATGTAATGTAGTCAGTCCTACCCATAGAACTTAAGATACCATTATTACAAGCCATGCTCAAGAGACAAGTGACCAAAATTGACTGTGTCTAATCCCGCTACGACGAACTAACTTTCCTCAATGAGAGGAGACTGAAGGCCGCTTATCACAACAAGGATAACCAAAACATATTGCAAGAGCATTCAATAAGAGGATCAATAATCGAAACTACAGACACCCCATTCTAGTACCCCTAACCTCTCCTTAAGTCCCTAGCACCTCCCTTCATCACTACAAACCTAAGCATTACTCCGGGTACTAACCTAGAGACCATCGGGAAATACCGAGCTCCATTTGACCAAAATTCAAACTCTTAAGATCGACCAAGACTGAATGAATCTTTAAAGGGCACTGAAACCCCTTTCCAAGGTCCGCCCCGTGCGCAATTCTGACTTACAGTGCACACGAACGACCCGTTTTCCCCCAAAACTTGATCAGGAGGTCACCGAATGCTCCCAGACTCCATTTGAGCAAATTAAACTCTTCACCTTGACCGAGAATTGATGAATCTTCAAAGGGAACTAAAACCCCTTTCCAACGGTCCGCCCCGTGCATGGACGAATGATCTGTTTCATTTCGAAAGGTCATCGAGCGTTTCCAGGCCCCAGTTAACCAAAATTAACTCCCCAAACCGAGTCAAGCTCTTTGGAATGTTGAATTAGATCTCCTAACCTTTACAATGGCCCATCTCGTTTGCGATTCTTACTTACTATACAGACGAACGAACCGTTTGCATCCAACGATTCCTCGTCCAAAGGACCGATGAACGCTTTCGAGCCACATTTGAACCGAAGTCAACTACCAGACCCGAGAGCAGTCCAAAGAGTTTTGAAGGTATCTAAATTACCTTTCCAATGGTTTGGCCTATGCATAATTTAGATCAATGGTTTGCGCTCTACGACCAATTTTCTGAAGGAACCTAAAAGAGACTGCCAGACGGCAGGCTCCAAACCCTGCCTATCGACAGTGTGCCTAAACACACCTGCCAATTAGTAGGACCAGGGCTATGCCGATCGGCAATGCCCTGTGCCTATAAAAAGTAGGGCCTGACCTCATTGCAAAAAGGAGACGATTTGAAATCCATCACTCTTAGCGAGCTCCGAAAACCCCTCTCGAAGTCAGCGTGATTTCCACATCCAAATCCCTTTCCAACCTTAACTTTTAATCATCTTTTCCATCATACTTTGTGAATTACCACCCTTCATCATCATCCAAGTTCAAGGGATTCTCTCCAACATCCAAAATCAAGCTCAAGATCTTCAAGAAGGTCCAACTTTTTCAACTCTCTCTTTAAATTTTCCTAAATTTGCATTAATTTGTTTTATTACTTAGCACTTTTATTCTCTCATCTCACATATCCTAATATACTTTTTTATCTAGTATTATTGCACATCTTTTATTTTCATATAAATAGAACCCAAAAAACAAGAAAAGGAGGGTTCGCTCATAAATTCCAAAAGGGAATTCTCACACTTTTCTCATAACTAAAACACTTTTTTACACACACACACACATATAAGAGAAGTCCCCAATTGGATTTATGGGATAAATCCCACCTCTCATTTTGCATACGAACTATGTGAACTTTGATCCCTCTATAGGCTACGTAGGCGTCTCGGGGTAAAACCCGAGACTCGAGTCCTTTTCCTACTTTTTTCCTATTTTTTTCTATATTCTTTAAACTTAACT